>JARIHR010000012.1:0-1200000 GCA_029281495.1 Mycena filopes | reverse complement strand
GTCGCCATTTTCCGACCCTAAGGGTAAGGATGCTGAGAAATTGATATCGCAGCGTTCTGAAGAGCCCAGGAAGTGTTCAAACAAAGAGAGAAAAAAACAAAAAGGAGGGCGATCGACACGACCCATGCATATCTCGTCGACGGCGTAGCTGAGGAGGGGCGGCTCTAGCCGACCTTTCTTTCGGCACAAGGCGTAACGACTTCGCAGTGGATGATTGGACTATGGGCATTGGAGCACAGTCGTTCCGTCGACTGACCCTATGAAAATCGATCTTCAGGTCGCAATATGCGCGCTTACAGAGCAATATAAACGAGCGTCCGCTGAAACTGGTCTTAACCTGGTTTTGAACCAAAGTTGAACCACGGTTGTGGTTTGTTTGCCCGGTGTTCCGATTTGGACCCGGCGGCCTCCCGCCTGCTTCCGTCCATCATCACCATCTCTCACTTCGACCACTATGGCTGCTGTACCCGTTCGCCACCGATTCGTGCGCTACCGCGTTACGCCCGATGGCAGTCCCAGAATCGGACTAGTGGATTCGGAAGAACTGAACGTGGCAGAAGTCTTGGGCTACGCTGATCTCTTCAAGCTTATCGAGGCACACCCGAATGTTGCTGCCGAGGAGCAGTTCACCACTGGGCTGGTTAGCCCGCTAAAGGATGTCGAAATTCTGGCGCCTCTGCCTGGGAGAGATGTGCTGTAAGTTCGAGATTAAAGCCTGATGGTTCACGGCGTTGATATCGTCCCGTAGATGCGTTGGCAAAAATTGTGAGTGGCGAAACGAAGTAAACTGTCCCCAATATCAGCTCAATCTGTTAGATATCGCGCACGCCGCTGAGTTCCACAAATCGGGATTCGACAGCTCGGACAAGAACGAGCAGCCGGACTTCCCTGTGCTCTTCACGAAGCGCGCCACCTCCATTATCGCACCCGGGACGCCGATCTACACCCATCCAAACGTCACATCGAGCCCGGACTATGAGGGTGAGCTCGGGATAATACTCGGGAAGCCCGGGCTCGCTGTGCCTAAAGAAAGCGCTTGGGATCATGTCTGGTGGGTCTCCTTGTCCCTGAGTTTGCAATTTGTCAACCTACTGGTCAAATACAGGGGCGCGGTAATCGTCAACGATGTGACTGCGAGAGAACGCCAACGCGACCACAAGCAGTTCTACATTGGCAAAAGCCTCGACACCTTCTGTCCTATGGTTAGTTCATCATTCATTCATCCATCATTCAACTGGTTCCCCTCCCGTTCGGCCCACTAAACCCAATCCGCAGGGCCCTTACGTCGTTCCCGCCTCCTCTCTCTCCTTCCCCGCCCTGCACCTCACGACAAAGGTCAACGGCGCCGTGCGGCAGTCGCAGAACACCTCCGAGCTCATCTTCGACGTGCCCACCCTCATCCACACGGCGTCCATGGGCATTTCGATCCAGCCGGGCGACGTCATCGCGACGGGGACGCCCGTGGGCGTGGGGATGGGGATGAAGCCACAGGTGTGGCTGAAGGACGGCGATGTGGTGGAGATATCTATTCCGCCGCTGGGGACGCTGAGGAACCCAGTTACGTCGCAGGCGCCCGCGGTTTATTCGTTCGCGGCGCAGTGATTCCTGCACAGTTAGTAGATTTCGACGTATGGTTCAAGTTGTTTAATGGTGCACAGAATGTTCGATCTTCCACCCAAAATTACTCATAACAGAATGGTTGATTGATAAATGCACAGTGAAGTAAGAAGTAATTATGGTTCCGTCGCGCGGGAGCTTTCTAGATGAATTCTACTTGTGTCTCTCCGTCCGTCAAGCCCAGAATAAATAGCTCTATGATACAGTTGAGGATACGATAAATATGCGGCACGAGAATAGCTATGGCTACTCGGCGTCCAATTGGTGCACTACTTTTTCAGGGACAAGGACGACAACATCGCCCTCTGCTTCCGGAATCCAAGTCCCAATCTCTTCGACGTGAACGCCATACACGATCGTCCCCACTACCACGGCCATAGCAGACGCACTGAGCCGTCCGTCCGCGAGGACATCCGACCACGGTGCGACAGTTGCCGGGTGGATGGTAGTCTGCGAGAAGACGACGTAGGCCATGGCAGCGAGCGCAATTGCCGCCTGCGCGAGCGCCATACGCCCCGTCGCACTCACCCTGAGCCACCCGGTGGCCTCCCCGCGGTAGTCCGCGCGACACGTCTCCGTCGCGAGGCGCACCACGGCGTGCCCCGCGAGGGTCACGGCGCCTGCGAGCTGCGGCGATACGAACGCGGCTAAGGGGAGGGATACGAGGGCGAATAGGAGGAAGAACAGCGTCGCGGAGATGAGCTGGATGGGGAGGAGTGGCTGACCCAGTAACTGGGGCTCCGCGCGCGTGACAGCATAGTCCGTGGGGTGGCTGTAAGTCACTGCCTCATAGGGGAACAGGCGCCAGAGGAAGTTCGAATTCGACCGATGACAGGACGCTGCTCCTGCGATATCTTTGGTTTGCGCGTCGTGTGTTCCCCAGCAGCATCCATAGGTGTGGCAGCCAATCCGGGAGAAGAACTCGTACAGCGGGAGACCGATTGCAAGGCTGGCAGCGAACAATTTAAAGTCGGGAACGTAGCCCAGGTGGTGGGCGAATATCCCTCCAACGGCGGCCCCAAAGAGGCCACCATGAAGCCAGAAGCCGGGCCGGAAGATGGTGCGCAGAGGCTGGGCGACGAGCCGCGCGAGTCCGTCCTCCATGACCAAAGAAAACACGCGCGCGAAGAAGATGGCAGCGGAAATGGTGATGGCGAGCGCGTGGGAGAGGAGAGACGCGTCCGCTTGGGAGGCAGGCGCGATGGTGAGGCATGTGAACACCAAGGCGGCGAAGCCCAGCCCCATGAGCGCGCCGTAGGGCACGATAATTATAGCAGGTCGCGTGGGAATTCTGAGATGCAGTGAACGCGGCGAGGGCCCGTCAAGCTCCACTGGAATGTGCGAGGGCGAGGGTGGGCGTGAACGGAGGCGGTCCCGGATGCTGCAATATTGTCGGAAGACATACGCGCCGCAAAAGGCGGCGTAGAGGGACAGCAGTGTGTATGCGTGGAGCTGCATGAGGATTGGGCGCGTGCGCAGACCTGCTGGGCTGAAGGCGAGGATCCAGGCCACCAAAATTATGCCGCCCCCACGGATGACGGCATATTGAGCGACGTTGAACATGTTCAGTCGCCTTTTGAAGTCCAATAGTTCACGCGGTGCGGTTTCCATGCTGTCGATGTAGGCAGACAGCATCCACAGTAGATCGCCAGGCACCTCGGACCCGAGGGTGCTGAAGATGACGAGGAATAGCAGGGCGGGCCACTGGAAATATAAGAACGAGAGGAGGGATATGATGGAGCCTGTGTGGTGGATAATATAGAGAGGATAGAGGTCGAGACTGAGGCCAAAAGATTCAAGAAGGGAAGACCAAGAAAGACAGTATGACGCACCGATTCAACTCGGAAACCCAAAGAATCGCCCTCGCCGTGACGCAAATCCTCGCATCCTCATCCAAAAACCAACGGGGCTCCTTGGTCCCAGGCAGCACCGCATTCCACGCAGTCCATGCCCCTCTGACGCAGGCGGGCGTGGACGCGAGACTAATAAGGAGGCCCATCGAGATCCCGAAGAAGACCATGTCCTTGCGCGACTCCCGCAGCGACGCATAGAACCCCTCGTGCCAAGAGCGCAGGAGGACGCGCAGGCCGCGCTCGACGAAGTAGTAGACAGTGAAGAGCAGGATGAGCGCGTTGGAGTCCAGCTGCTGCTCCATAGCGGGGTTACGGGGGTGCTTCAACTGCTGTCTGCATTGCCTTTATATCCTTTGCTACATGCGGACATCGTCAGGTCCCGAACACCAGAAGCAGCAGCCGAGGATGATTGATACTGCCCGGAAAAGGGGGTCCGGGCTCGCCAACGGGACGGAAATCCTACTCGCGTACACACCGAACTAATGTATCAGCTTTCAGTGTAAGCCGTAACTTGGAACAGCCTCGCCGTAACGTACCTTTTCCCCAATGATGAATCATTCTCCACGGTACTGCCTCTAGTACGACTGTCCTTGCCTGTTTCATGCTAGGCTGGAGGCGACAGTGACACGGGATCGGCAAATTGAAGGACTTACATAGCCCTGGACGGCATATGTCCGTTTGGTGTGGCCGATAGATAGATGTGTTGCGTCAGAGATATGCCACTGACCGATATGCAGCTGGTTAGCATTTGCAGTTGGACAGTTCTCGACGCACGTACCCGTGCTGTGATGTCGCCAGCGACCCACTGTCCACCGAAAATAATCCGGGATGCGGGGGCGTTGATCGCACAACGGGCATTTTTTCTTCCGGGTCCGCTTATGGTGTAGAGCTCGCATCCAAGTAATACCAAGGCCGATGGCCCGCACGCGCCGCGTCCCCGCTGGTCCTAGTGAGTGTTTCGACCTCCGGATTTACGGAAACACCGGCCGCGGTGGGTCCTGGGATATAGTAACAAGGAGTATTGTGGGTCCGGTGTGCGAAAAAATCGGAGGGAGGACAACGGCGTTTCGAGGATACAGCGATCCAACAGCGACCATTTGCCGAGGCATCGTTTCGGACAGCGCGGTGAAATGTAGGGGCAGTCAAGGGGCAGTTGACAGAAGGACCAGGCCAGACCAAGGAAGACGGGAGAAAGAAAACGCGAATGTATGGCCTCCACGAGGACAAGTCGCCGCAAGTCGCCGCAGTGGTTGTGGTTTAGAAGAAACCTTGGCCATCAACATCAGGTGATGGAAAACGCGTCGCGCGAAAGAGGCCAAACAAAGCTAAATATCGCCGGGAAAGGCCGAGAAACAGAAATTGCTATTGAGTAAGTACACGACGGGAACTACAGACATTGACTGTACTGTAAAGAAGAAACCATTCAATAAGACACCTCTTCATGTCAAGGAGAAAGAAAGTAGGAAGACTTACAAACTGGCTCGAAAAAACGCATTTGAAGGGCGCGACGCAGGTGGTGGGGCCGGTGTAGCTGTGGTATGACTCGTTAGTTTCTGGCTGAGTGCAGCATGAGCATATCCGCGTACGTAGAGCCACCGCACTGTCCAAACTGCGGGACCGTCCCGCCAACGGGCGCGGTCGTCGTCGAGACAGTCGAGGTCGTCGTGCTGGTCTTCGTCGTCGCAGGAGTCGTAGTGGTCCCCACAGGAGTGGTAGTAGCGCCGACGGTCGTAGTAGCGCTTCCCCCGCTGCAGCTGAACACCGAAGGCCCTGCACACGACACCCCTCTTGTTTAGCTTTCGAACGAAAGGAGAGAAGCTTTTGACGCGCACCAGGAATAGTATAGTTCGTGAGCAACGGGTAGTATATGTTGGTGGTGATTCCTGGGTCCGTCCCCTGGGAGCGCAAAGTAAACATACATCCGTTTAACACCGCATAGACCTTTCCAGCGACGTCCACCCACCTTATAGGCACCAGGGAACGATACGGTGGCGGGAGAAGTGCTCCCCCCACCCGTGATCGTGAGCTGCGCGCATTCCATCTGCAATTTAAAATGAGGAAATGAAGGTCAGAGCTCAGGGATATGTATGTACGCACGTAAAATTGCGCGCCGGGGTAGCTAACCGCAGCTAGGTGGAACAGAAGAGAAGGTGGTCGGCGCCAAGAATTAAGGGGCAGAGGGAGAAGGTTGGTCTGGACGAACCATGTAGAGCTGTTCCAGGCCTGCGTCAGAACGAGTTTGTTGGATTGGTGGAAACGCAAGGCAACGCACCGATCATCTCGTGCCGAAGGAGGTACTGGCCCGCAGCGATGCAAGGGGGGATCGTGAAGCTGACCTTGCCCTTGTTCGCGTACATGCGGTCGACACCCCAGCTCTGGTTCGCAGCGATGAGCCCGTCCTCGTAAATCTTGAACCATTTGAGGCCCGTCACATCGCTTTGCTTCGCATCAGGAATTTTCGCACTGGGGTTTGTGCGGTCAGAATAAGTATGAGAACGTTATTATTGTCGTTCGTTTCGAAAGGAGGTACGTACAGATACGAGATTACTGGGCCGTGGTGACTGGGGGCGGGGGTTGTGAATTAATTGATCGCAACTTGGAAACAGCGGAGTTCGTACGTGGGGTCGACACTTCGAGGTGGGTTAGTAGAAGTCGGAGGAGGGTGGAGATAGATAATATTACTTACGGGTCCGAAGGATCCGACGGAACTGCTCCATCCAACGTGCGATCTAGTAAGATGGGAGTTGTTTATTTTCAGTAAGATTACTTTGACATGAAGGACTTACGCCACTCTGCCGTGACTTGAGCACCAGCGGGAACTGTGATCGTCGTGTTCGGGAGTGGCGTGTGGTATGGGTTGATTCCACCATTGCATATGATGTCTACGGTCGTGTTAGCTTCGACAGTAGGGGTTGAGATGCCATAGTTGAGGTACCATTCGAGGTGACATCCATGATAGGCTGTGGAGGTAAGTTATTGGCAGACATAGACCGGGGTAGATGGAAAACACGTACCCCGTCATAGTCGACAACTCGTATGCCTGTGAGATGTCCCTGCGAGACGCCGTTCACATACAGTTGCTGTTGGACGTATGAGCGACGGGGCGGTGACTGACAAAGGTTCAGGATCGACCTGGAATATGGTATGGCCATGGACAGAGGTCGCGATGAGCGCGGCAAGTGCTAAGGACTTCATTGGTACTCGAGCAGCGCAAACATAGCTGCCTTAGTCTTTTGTACTTGATGTGTTATTCCGAGAGTACTCTTGGCGACAGCGAGGCGATGTTATTCAGAGAAAAGACCGAATGTACAGAGTCGGTGCGGATCCGATGCACTATGAATTCGATCAGGTGTTCGCGTTGAACCGCATCCGCCCGAAGATAGCTGGAGCCTAGGGGCGCCGGAAAAACCGTCGCGTAAAGTGCGGAGCCGAGCAGTTTTCTGGCCGCTATCCCGTTGTTTCGGGGGCGTACGAGACGTCGTTCTTGTGCGACGACTTGGGGTCTTTTTGGCACTGAGATACCGGAAACTGGCTGCTGAAGTTCCGGCCCTCAGAGAGAATTAAGCAGATTGGATCCCTCTACCCAGAGCAATCAGGCAAAATCGGAAACAAGGGGTTGTCGTAGATCGGGCGCTTGTCGGGCGCAGACTTGGGATTCGGCGGGATCTGTTCGGTGCGTGCGCTGTGGCCTGAGGATTGGCGGCGGTGATGGTTTGGAAGAAAGTGGAGTTGTGACGTAACACCGAAACGGTCACGTTTCCCGGTCGTCCTCTCCACCACCAGCGTTCTCGAGGGATTTCTGGCCGTTCAACAAGATTCCAACGACGCGCTCAACGCAAGGCCATTTGGAATTGCTCTGGGCTGGGGAAATCTCCAACTCGCGGCTACAGGCTGGGAATTCTCTGCCAGGAGATAACTTTCGCGTCAGGCCCCATGTCCACCGACAGGCTCGGGCTGGACCAGACACACCGGAGGAATAACACAGCTCTGGGCCCTAGCAATAACGGAACCAAAACCGAGAAGAAAGAAAGCATGTCGAGTTGAGAGCCCAAGCAATCGTCACGGTGGCATGAGAGAAATAGAAGTCGAGGAAGCGGATTGTGAGCAGAGGTGAGCGCATACCATGCCTACATTCTGTTGAAGAAAAACTTCGCAACCCACTAATTTTATAGGGCCGCAGTAAAGGTCCTTCCAATACGGATTTCAGACGTCGGATTCCAGCTGTATGACGACATTGACAAGTTGGCCGACCTCGTCCGCACTCTTCTCTGACCGGCCCTACGTTGTTCTATTAAACGGTGCTCACATAACCATCGGCATGGTCAGGAACTCGTAGCAGTTCAGTCTTGTTTGCTCGCCGCTTCCTGCTATCCCCGGCGCCCGCGTTTCAAAATTCGCCCGAACTTGGCTATCTCGGCGCCAGGTGTGTCGCCGTTGGCACAGAACTGATACTGACTCGGAAAAAGGCCCACGACTGACATCCACTCCCATGGAACTCACGTCGTTTCGAGGACCGACGTTTGCCGGCCGAGAGTGGGTGGTTTGTTCACTCGCATGTCGATGCAAGGTGTGTGCAGTCGGCACAAATTAGTACCTGGCCGGTAACTCACGCCATTTCAAGCACCCACGTTTGCGAGTGTGGTTCGCTCTTTGCTACAGCGACGCCGAGCATCTTGAAAGGCACAGACGCCGATCGGTACCGTCTTGAACGTCGCGTCGCAGGATTTCTTCCCGGGTCAGGCCGGGGGTTCAAACGTCTCCAGTGCCAGAACCACCCGACTCCCTCGAAAAGGGATGGTCGCCCTACCTCGAGGCCGCACGAGCGGTGCCGCCGCCGTCCTGACCGCCGCCTCTCCGGATCTAATGAAACTCCCCGTGGCGTTCGAAGTTTCGTGCTTATCCTCCCCGTCCGCCTCTCCCAGACCAGGGCTTCTAATGGATTTATAGACGGCCGCGCGATCAGGTCGGGACGCGTGAGACTGACGCCCACAATTCTATTCCTCCCGGTTCCTCTGCAGCAGCGCGAAAGGACCCTATTCAAGCTCCGGGCAGCGCCCGCGCGCGGCGCTGCCCTGTGGCGCGTCGATCGCCCGGCGCCTCGCGCGGTGGCGCCGAGTCTGAGGAGACGCATACAGTTTACCGGGGAAGGGATCTCTGCGCGACGTGTGAGGTACACGGCGAGCATCCTTGTGCCAGTGGAGTATCAGAAGGTGCGCCGCGCGTGCATGAAAACATGAAGAACGCCTTCTCATACCCATACCAAAATTCTTTAGCTCTGGCCCAGGTTTACCTCCCAGTGCCGGCAGCAGTTCCTACTCGCGAAGCAGCAGCAGCTGATGATCTGCAGCGTACGTGGTTCAATGACACAATCGGTCGAAAATTTCCCGTACGAAGCGCCACTATCAGACCTCGAGCCTTCGCACAGCATGGATCCGCAATATGAAGGTGCCCATTTCTGCGACGTCGCTAGCGCGCGCGCGTCGCGCACGGGGGATGCCGACTGTCAGTGCGCTCTGTCCGCCACTGGCGCCAAAAAGCTGGATTATTCGCGTCAGGTGGTAGAGCCTGCCACGGCTACTCCCGCGCGCATACTTCCGGACTTCATGCCATGTGTCGTCCTACCCGCGAATCGTACGACGCTGTACGAAGGCTACCAAGTAAAACCCGCCAAGGGTTGACGGAGGTTGGCGGTTTCGTTGGTCATGGGACCGTTCCTGGCGACCACGACTCTGCCGCCTGCTCGGTGTATGTCAGTCAGCTATGATTACAGCCGGTTTGCATCACCGGCGAGCGTATCACCTGGCCGAATCTTCCACCAGTGGGTACCCGTTTTCGGTCAGCTGATTCCAGGTTCGATAATCGTAACTGTGCGCCTTTTTTGCGCCGTAGCCCGGGAGGCGTCACGACGAGCGAGGTAAAGTAATTTGGGGCGCTCTTCGAAATTTAAACGAGGTTCCAGGTTATCGCTTGCTTGCAAGGTGGATGGAGGTCCGGCGCCACAAAAGTTTGGGCTGGAATTTGACTGATTTGCTCCCGCGGAACGTCTTTCGCGGAGGCAGATTGCGCGCTACATAAGCGACTAACCGAACATCAAAACAATTCAATGAAGACGCCGTCAGAACTCGGTGGAAGGTTTCCAAGCCAGGCAACTTTCCAATTTGACTCCGCCCGAATTAAACACGTTGACTGCGGGCGGCAGGGACCTCGTTTTTATTTCCGCAACCGGTACTGCTGTGTGTTCAACGTTGTTGCCTTTCTGGGCGATTCCGCCACAGCCAGAGTTTCCGCCGCTCTATCCCAGCTGCGGGCCTAGTCCGCCGATGCTGCTGTTGAATGGTGCGGGAAGTTTACTTGCTGAAGAGAGTCATGATGCATCTAATTTCCGATTGATATTCCAGGCTTCAGAGAAGGCGAAGTGACCCGTATCATCTGGAACGCTGTGTCGTAAGTCCATTCTGTATCGGCCCCTCTGTGCCTCACTAACCGGCATCTAAGTTGGACGAGTCAACCAATCCGCATCTGGGTCGATTAGCGCGCTTCTTGTCACAGAGCACAATGGCTTTCTTCTGGCGAGCTGACGCACTGCGCCGCGCTTGGGCCGCTTTGTCACATTCTTCTTCTGATCGTATTCAAAAGTATAAAGGCGCGCGAGGCTGTCGCGAGTTGCCCACCCCACACCCTGGATCTTTCGAATGAACCAAGGCCTCCCCTTTATCCTCGAGGACAGAACCGGCGCACATACCTCCTCCGACTTTGATGATATCTACGACCGCCTCTTCTTCCACGTTGCCACTGCCCCGCAGCGCTCGGGCAGCAGCGCCATCATGATATACAGCATGAACCGCCGCGCGTCGCGCCATCGCGACTCGCAGCCGTTCCACCACAAGCCCGTCGCCGTGCTCGAGTTTCTGCCCGACGGGTCGCTGGGCAACGTGTCGTTCATGCAGCCCGCAGGGACGCTGACGGTCCCGATGGTGCGGTACCTGCGCAAGACCTCTCTGTTCGGCCGGTACGTGGCGCGCACGATAAGCTGCGGGCGTACGGACCCTGACCCCCGCATCCGATAGCTCGTTATCGCGGAAATTCCTCTGCTCGGACGGCCGTGAGTACAAGTGGGTGAACCGGAGCGTGGAAGGACAGGAGTGGACTGTGCGTCGACCCTTCTTTGTTCTTCTTCTGTTTCATTTCGCTTACCGTGCTCGGCGGCCTTTTGTAGTGCACCACCGCCGACAACTATCTGGTTGCCCATTACGACCTCAAACCCGCCGACGTCCGCGCGTATGGTGTCTCGGGTAACAACCTGACGATATACGAAGCCTTCGCGCCGCTGACACTGGGTGAGTCGACCGCTTCTGCAGCGCAGCCGCGGCCGCTTACCGTTACCGAACCGCAGAACTCCTGGCCTCATTCATCATCATGCGGCACATACAGCAGTACAACCTCTGAGTCTGATTCGGAGTTCGGACTGCTGCTGCTGTTGTTGATGCGCTTAGCCGCTAGCGAGTGATAGCGCGCGGTCACCGGATGGACACGTCTTCTATTTATGATACATTCACGCCAGGAGTCCCTCTTGGATTCGCTCTCATCATGGCATCTCGCCAGTGCTATCTCATCACTGTATATTCTACACTAACCGCATTCGTGTATTCTACCACAATCCAGCATATCTTTACTGTACTACCGGCCGAGCTTTGGGAAATGAACGTTGAAATGACGCCAAGCTGATTCGTGGGCAACCGAATGCAGTCGGAACCCCACTCCATGACGGCCTTCCTTCCTTTGTGTCTTCGGTCTGAACTTCGGCGATTGTAACTGTTCAGGTTCTCCCTCGGAGTTGATGCATTCCAGTCGGAGCGCCGCCCAGAAAAAATAGGTGTGTACGTGCGTAAGACCGCTATCATGCTGGGATTCTCAATGACTCAATGTCCGCGGCGGCGGCGGTGGATGTGGAGAAGAATTGAGAGCTGAGAGCGGAGACCCCGCGTTGATGGAGAGAAGGCAGGGTGTCGGCATGAGTGCCGAGAGGTGCCGACGCGGCCAAGATCATTTTCGGGGTTTTGGTTCAATTTCTACTTTGCCCGGCGCAACTTAGGCTCAGGCCTCCATCGAAGTTATTAGCGGGTGTATTCCAATGTGCTCCAAGCTCCAACGCACTCCACTGCGATTCTCTGGAACGCGCCACTATCCACTATCATTAACTCTCTCGGGAGTCGACCCGAACTCCTGCGTATCCACTCGGTCCCCGAACTCCGATGTTCAATCTTGAGGTTGACAGCGTCCAGGCCTGGATTCAAATATCTGTGGAGCGCTCTGGTCGCCTTTTACACGCTAAGGTCTGATAGCGAGGATTCAGGAACCGGTCCCACCTCTGCTGGCTGGCGGGCGTTCCAAAAAAACTTGCATTGCGCTGGACCATGACCTCACCTCGAGTCGAACAAGGATTCTCTGCTGCGGGACTCTGTATACCGAACGGAAATGGACGCCGTGCGCAATGAGGTCTTCAACGACACCATTATCGAAGACACTGACTCGGGTTGAGCTCAATTATGATCTCTAGAAAAGTACCTGGAAGAAAAAAAAGACGGAGCGGCACGACTAAGACCCCGTCCGGAATTGAACCGGCTCCTCGCTTCACAGTTTTTCGGCGGAGCATGCCAGTATATGTAAGTGCGATGCATCCCAGGTGCGACGGGGTCATCACCGTTTGTGCTTGAGGTGGAGGGGGAAAAAAAGACAGCCAGTAAACGCCCAGAACGATCGTCGTTGTACTCGAGGAAGCGGACCAGCTCGGTCGAACTCGATCATGGGTTCAAGACCGATGGAACGGAGGCGGCGAAAAAAGAAACTAGGTTACTCGCAATGGCAGTAGAACCCCACCCGGAATCGAACCGGTTCCCCGCTCTTCAACATTTCTCCCTAGAGCAGGACGTATCCCACATGAAACAACAGGGTCTTCCTTGTAGGCACCATTCGTGCTTGAGGTGAGGGAGATGATATTTGGAATTTAAGCTAGTTGATGATATGGTGGCGAGTGGGATTTTCACGCCTGGTAGTTCGCCTTCGACTCTGAAGAACTTCCTCAGTCTGTGCTCTAAACGGCAAGAAAAAGAGTCTTGCGCCTGTTCATTCATCCCCTTCGACTATCTGCAGATGCGCGCCAGATTGCCTGCGACGTGCTAGGGGAAAAACGACTTCGCGACGATTGAACGACCCCGCCCGGAATCGAACCAGGTTCTCCCGCTTAGATCTGAAGGCTTTGGTCGAGGGAAAGCGGATGCATTCCACATGCTGCAGGGTCGTCTTCTCAACTTATTTAGTGCTTGACATGCTGGAGAGAATTGACAGATCTAGAGTGATGGTTGAATTAGAGCGACCCGCCGCAAGTTGAAAATCACAATGAACACTGGTACTCGCCGCGTGAGTGGATAATTCCTCCCTGAGATTGGCCGCGAAAGTGAGTGCATGCACTGAGGAATAGTGCAGCTCCTCTTTCTGATTCTGCTCCGAATGGCAAGATCATGGATTAAAATATTGGCACCTGGAATCATGGTTGAACTTTATTCGAACTGTCGATGATTTTAGCTGTTAGGAGATTCAATCTAAATTGGCTGGTTAGGCTTTGGCTGCCCGGTTTACTTACAGTATCTACAGTGCCAGCAGAAAAATCTCCCGAGAAAAAAGAACGATCAAGCGCATGACCCCGCCCGGAATCGAACCGGGTCCTCCCGCTTAAATCTCTCAAGTCATTTCGTGCTTGACATGCTAGAGAATTGACAAAGTTGATGGTTGAACTTGAGCGACCCGCCGTAAGACTGCGTAAGTTGTAATAACAATGAAAACTCGCCGCATGATTGATAATTCCGCCCTGATACTATTTGCCACTCGGAATGGGCGGATGCAGGGAATATGGTTGCTGGATCATGGATGAAAATAATCGCCCCTATGGTTGAACTTCATTCGAACTGTCAATAATAACTCAGCGGCCCTGAGGCGGTCCCTAAATCGGCCGGTTAGACTTCGGCTGCCTGGCTTACAGTACCAGCAGAAAAGCTCCCCAAGAAAATGATGGCTTCACCTCTGAGGAATACGACCCCGCCCGGAATCGAACCGGGCTCTTTCGCTTCAGAGCGTACACCCACAGTGCTGGCGGACGCATTCCAGATGCTACAGGATCCTGTTGCAGTAGAAGTGGGTGCTACATTATACCTCACCTTAGCAGAGCAGGATCATGCTGGTTTTTCAACTCGTTTCAATTGTGTGTTCAAAAGAGCGAAATTGCGGAGGTTGTGAATTGGCTTTGGGTCGATTAATGGGTTCAGCGGGTGAAGGATGGTTCGCTAAGCAAGAATTTAAACGCCACGCGATGTGGAACGTTGGAGGACGAAGGGGGGAAAAAGGTCGTTGTAACAGTACATGACCCCGCCCGGAATCGAGCCAGGTTCTCTCGCTTCGAATTTCTTGCCGACACAAGTACGGCGAACGCATGCCATATGCTACAGGATCTTTTCGTAGTAGTAGTGGGTGCTATATTGTATCTCACCTCAGTGGCAGCAGGATATGTACTACAGGCTTTTCAACTCACTCTGATTGCGTGTTCCCAAAGAGAGAAATTTCGGAGGTTGAAATGGAACGGGCTTTGGGTCAATTAATGGGTTCAGCGGGCGAATGATGGTCCGCTAAGGAAGAATTTGAGTGCGACGCGATGTGGATGGAATGTTAGAGGACGTTGGGGGAAAAACATTATCACGGTCCCTACACGACCCCGCCCAGAATCGAACTGGGCTCTTCCGCTTGATACTTCCTGAACATCGAAGTACCGGCGGACGCATGCCATATGCTACAGGGTCTTGTTGCAGTAGTAGTGGGTGTTAAATTATACCACAGTAGAGCAGGATACTAAGTACAGGCCTTTTAAAACTCATTTTAATTGCCTGTCCCAAACAAAGAGTAAAAGTTGTGGAGGTTGGAATCCGAGTCGGCTTTGAGTCAATCCATGGGGGTGAAGAATGGTTCGCCAAGTAAGAATTTGAGTGCGATGCGATGCGATGTGGATGGAATGTTGGAGGACGTTGAGGGAAAAACATTATCACGGCCCGCCCAGAATCGAACTGGGCTCTTCCGCTTGATACATGTTGAACATTAAAGTGCTCGCGGATGCATACCATATGCAACGGAATCCTGTTGCAGCATTAGTGGGTGCTATATTATATCTAGCACCGCAGGATACTGCACGCTTTATCTTAACTCACTCTAGTCAACGTTGCGTGGTCCCAAAGAGAGGAATGGCGGAGGTTGGAATCGCCGGCTTTGAGTAAACCACTCAGCGGTTCACTAAGAATCTGGATGCGATGTGATTTGGAACTTGAGCGCCCAGGAGGACGAAAGAAAAACAGTTGTAGTCAATATCACGCCCACGACCCCACTCGGAATCGAACCGAGTCCTTCCGTTTGAATTTTTTCTTGGCCGCGACTAGCAGAATCGGATGCATGCCATATGCTACAGGGTCAATCTCGCTCCTCGTAGCGGGACCTGAGGTCAGAGAGAAATCATCCAATCAAGTTGAATCAACTCCGGTGATTGGGCGGGCGATCCGCACAAAGTTTTCAACCAAAAAAAATGACTGAAACTTGGTTTGCCAATTCTATGCAGGTTTTCCCACCTCAACGAGTCTTCGACTGGATAGGAAACATTGTGCCCACCATGACGGGCCGACTCGGTTCGGGCCCAGGCAGCAGACCTCGGGTATGATTTAAACTCCGCCGGTTACTACACGGCAGCAGAGGCTGTTGGCAAACACGGGCACACAACTCTCCTCCTTTTCCCTCGCGGTGATGGCGACTCAACCGTTCGTGCAGACCGGCGAAGCACTCAACGATTTTCTGCGGTCCTTCTGGCAGCGCCAAATCGACGCCGCCGAGCAAGAGACGCCGGACTACCGCCACCCGCCCCTCCCCCTCGCCCGCATAAAGAAGGTCATGAAGAGCGACCCGGACGTCAAGGTACGCCGCGAGACGCGATTGGTCTGTCCAAGGTTGAATTCAATCTGCCGTTCGCAAAGATGATCGCTGCTGATGGTATGTCACCTGCGCACCCGACCCCCGCCCATTGGCTACAGCCCCGGCCTCCCCCCAGCACCTATTTTATTCTGCAAGGCGTGCGAGAGTGCGTGTATATATACCCCCCTATACGCGCCCGCACTCACCATCGCCTTATCTCCCTTTATCCTCGGTTGGTTTCGTCTTTTTGCTCGTCGTCGGTGCCACTATGTGCAGTATTTATCGCGGAAATCACCGCTCGCGCCTTCATCATCGCAGACTCGAATAAACGCCGGACGCTCTCGCGCGCAGACATTGCAAAGGCGCTGACAAAGTCGGATCAGTTCGACTTTCTTATCGACATCGTCCCCAGGGAGGAGCCGTTCGCCAGCACCAGCCTCGGAGGAGCGGGCGGCGCAGGGCCGAAGAGGATTGGGGGCCCAATTCCGAAGCGCGAGCCGGTGAGTCTGGTCTGCCTGCCTTGTTGGAGGGGTTGCTGTGGTGGCCTATATTCGACGCGGATGCCTAACGGCCATGTCTATATGCAGGTATCTTCCCCAACGGCGCTGGATCTGCGACCCGAAGACGGCGAGGAAGGTGACGCGCCGCAGGGGTCCGAGGTGCTCGACCAGGTGCGGTGCTCTGCGTTTCTTTCCTTTCCTTCCTTCCTGCTGCCCTTCCCTACGCATCCATTAACACTCCCCTCCGTTGCAGTTGGAGTCGCTACTGTCAGCAGGGCCGACACCGCGCGGGTCCTGATGTATTGCTGTGAAGCCGTGAATCAATTGACAATGGACGTGTACTGTGAAGATCGTGCTCTTCTCGTCAGAGTCTAGACGGCTGCTCCATACATACCTCAATCTTCGTTCGTTCCTCCTCCGACGATCTCCACCGGGGTTCAACACCATTGAGTCCCAATTTTATTTCGGTATCGCCGATCTACACCGCGAATCCAGACCCATTCGCCGTCTGCGGATCTGCCACAGTCCCGAGACGAGTCCCCGAATGGTGCGGGGAATGGTGGGTGCCCGCTGGCTGGTGATTGGCCAACCCTAAATCCGCGTCGAGCAGCGGCATCTCGTGATCGCGTTTGAACAGTTGCAAGTTCCTTGCGTCATGTCTTTGTCTTGGAAAGGATCTCGCTTGGCGATGGGATAACGACCCGCTTTCCGGTTGGGATGCATCGATGCAATTTTACGGAGATCTCTACGTTCTCGAGATCCTTCGAATCTCACATATAGGTCTTTTAGCTTCATTCACGGAGATCGGGTCCGTCATTGCGTTCTCGTTGCGTTCTCGAGATCCTTCAAATCTTCAACAAGATACACATAGGTATTTTAGCTGTACTGAGTAGGAAGACCCTGTGGCATTTGGAATGCATCCGCTCTTGCTGAAGCTTCAGCATGAGAGAGGTTGAAGCGGAGGATCCGGTTCGATTCCGGACGGGGTTGTAACCTTTCAGTTCTGTGTATAATGCTTTTGGTTGGCGGCATCCACGCGATGGGTTTCCGGCTCTAACCTCACAACTGCAGCGGCTGTTGGCCTTGCAGTGCGAGCGGGTGTTGAAATTGAACCAATATTTAAACGAATGAGAATCCAACCTCGTTCCTTGAACTCATCTCAAGCTCCCAGCGCCGATAGACCCAGAGATGTAAGACCCTGTCGCATGTGGTATGCATTCTTGCAACTTGCGTACGGAAATCGATTATTGTGAGGAATAACCTGGTTCGATTCCGGGCGGGTCATGACTCTAGTCTCTGGTCCGTGTTTTTCCTGCTTTGATGCTGGCCTTCGAGTATCACAGTAACCTTTCTTCGTCTTGAGCTCCTAACTTCGGACAGAGATACCCAACCCCTGTAGCATGTGGTATGCGTCCTCGGAATTTGTGCGTGCTAGACGAGCAAATTATTATGAGGGATATCCCGGTTCGATTCCGGGCAGGGTTATGAAGTGGTTCTGAAGGTTGTTTATCTTTGCTCGTGGCCTCCGTATCACAGTTTTCGACGCGTTACTAACAAGGATTTCTCATTGTAGCTGAATGACCTCGTAGCAGCAGGCCTGCATTAAGAGATGGAACTCGCTGATTGAAGCGGAGGAGCCTAGTTCAATTCTGGGCGGGGACATAACTGCACAACAAGGACCTTTTTACTGTTCAGGTCAACCGTCGGCCGCTCGAGCTCAACCACCCTTTTCGAACGTTTCTCTCCTGGGATCCGCCGTTTCCGCACCCGATACAACGACCCCGTACATGGTATGCATTTGTTCCTAATATCAGCGAAACAACTCATGGTTGACGTGGAAGAGGTTGGTTCAGGTCACTGGAGCTCAACACTCCTCGTTGAGCATGTATGTGCTTTTCCTCTTTCACCTTACATTAATCCTTGAGATAAAGACCCCGTGGTAGGTGGCTTGCATCTGTCTCGAATGTAGAGGAACCACACTGACGAATTGAACCGGATGTACCTCGTTCGACTCGGGGCGGGGTTGTTTGCGTGCATTATGGTGTTTTTTCTCTCTTTCATTCAGGCTACCTACAAACACGATGGATTTGGAGCTCAAGTTGTAAATGCTGGCAGTTCGACTGGCCCCGGTACCGGTGGGGTGTTGAAACATCAGTGAAATTCAACCAACATTGACATTCAACTGAATCAGAACCTAACCTCGTTCTATAAACTCATCTCAAGCTGAAGCTAAAACACGCCTTGAGAAGCAAGACCTTGTAGCATGTGGCATGCATCCTCGAAGTTTAAGTGAGCTTCTGAGCATCATTGTGAGGAATAATAATTCTGGTTCGATTCCGGGCAGGGTCGTGGGGGATTGATTTGGTTTGCTTATTTTTGACTTGTGGCCTCCAAGTATTATTACAGCTTCATCTCAAGCTCCAGCTCACAGCACAAACAGATCTTGAGAAGCAAGCCCTGTAGCATGTGGCATATGCGTCAACTATCCCTGTGTGGAATAATCCCAGTTCAATTCCGGGCAGGGTCGTGATTGACGAAGCAACGGAGTTCGTTATTTTTTCTCGTGGTCTTTGAGTGTTACAATCTTCGGCACATTAGGGAGGCCCCCATTCCTTGGAAGTGACCTCGTAGCAGGCGGACTGCATTCATTCGAAATAACGCGGAAGACAGTCTTGAAGCGAAGTAACCTGGTTCAGTTCCAGGCGGGGTCGTCTGCAAGGAGTGGGCGCTTTTTGGTTCATTCCGACTTCACGGTTTTGATAACTGCATTTTTTTTTTTTTTTTTTTTTTTTTGGCGGTACGATAGGACCGCCGAGCAACTAACTTGGTTAGCCCTCGACAGTCTCGTAAGGACGGGGGACGCTCGACCCCCACTTGGTTCTTGGTAACCACTCCTGAGGAAATGCATTTACGCACCGTGACGCCGCATGTGCGACAGTGTGGGGCTCAACGTCTCTACTAACCGACCCCCTCCGAATCATTATCGGGGGTGTCGGGGATCTTGCAGTTTTTTGCCTCTCACAGATCCACTTGCGCCATACTCAGAACAAAGACCCTGTAGCAGGTGGCCTGCATCTGCTCTCGCTAAAGGTACAAGATGGATTGTTGCAGCAGTGCCCGGTTCGACTCCAGGCGGGGTCATCTGTGAAGAGGTACCGTTTTTTTCTTTCTCTTTTTCCGTTCAGGCTATCCTACATACGTCGTACGATGTGTTTCTAACTCAAATTGTAGCATGACCCCGCCGTTGGCAGACTGCGTGTTGAAAATTAATCAACAAACACGAAATCAACCTCATTCCGTTCAACTCATCTCACACTTGAAGCATTAAGGTGCATGGCCCTGTAGCATGTGGTATGCGTTCGCGGAATTTGTGCGTTTGAGCAGTGAAACAGCAAATTATTGTCAGGGACATCTCGGTTCGATTCCGGCAGGGTCTTTGGGAAGTGAGCGAATAGTTTTGCTCCTGGCCTTTGATTTGAAGGAAAGAACGCGGCCCCAGAAAATGATTTTTCATCAATGAGGAAAATGAGCCCGTAGCAGGTGGCCTGTATGGAGTGACTTTTGGTCCAGCCTGATTTTCAACTTCACGCCTGGAAGCGGACCACTGGGATCAACCACCCCCGGTCGAGATTTTCCCTTCCATTCACTTTCGTGGCTCCACGTGGAAGACCCTGTAGCAGGTGGGCTACATCCGTTCTGCCTAGTACTCTATGTATCATTGAAGCGGGCCGACTAGGTTCAATTCCGGTCAGGGTCATGGCGCGTCAGTTAGATAATTTTTTCCCTTTTGCTCTTCAGATTGATTCCAACCGTTCCACGCCGTCGACAGCCGCAGACTATTCACCCACCTTCGCCGTGCACACTTGAGAGACGAAGACCCCGTAGCATCCGGCATGCATCCGTTCTTGGGTGGAATTAAGAGTTCTAATTGAATCGGAGGAACCTGGTTCGATTCCAGGCGGGGTCGTAGTGGCGTAATTTTCCCTTTTGCTCAGACTGCTTTGAACTTCAACGCCTTCCACAGCTGCAGCATCTTCTCTCCCCTCTATGTACCTTCACATGCACACTTGAGAGACAAAGACCCCGCAGCAGGCGGACTGCATTCGTTCGAAATAAAAGTGGAAGACGGCCTTAAAACAAAGGAACTGGGTTCGATGCCAGGCAGGTCCCTAGGAGTACATAGTAGGACGCAGTTTTTTTCGTTTCCTGTTCAGAATACTAGTAGTTTCCAGCTCCACACCTTCGCCGTACACACTTGAAATGAAGACCCCGTAGCAGTTGGCCTGCATCCGTTCTCGCTAACACATGTCTTGGTAGGCAGCAGCGGCGGAAGACCCGGTTCGAGTCCGGGCGGGATCGTCGCCAAATGAGCCGCGCTCTTGTTTTACATTTCATCTTTTTTCCTCAACGCCGAGCGTATGCATCATCGCAAGGTTTTATTTAATACGTACATCCATCCATCTATATTGAAACAGTAGCCGCAGCCCAAGCAAGACAGAGTTAAATCGAACACAGGTAAGTAAGAGTTGAGAATCAAGCCCCCTCCTCTGCCTTCGTCGCCTCGGATACGGGCGCAGGGTCGACGTCGACGTTTGTTGGCGCAGAAGCAGGCGCGGGAGCAGGATCAGGAGTCGGAGAAGCGATAGGAAGAGTGGTCGGTATGAGTGGTATCGGTGTGGGTTTTGCGTCCACGGTTGCTGGGGCGGGGGTATCGGTCGTAGAGGTAGGCGCTATGGAGGGGGCGGGGGTATCAGCGGGCACCAGGGCGGCAGCAACAGGCGCGGGGTCGGTAGCTGCAGTAGGCGCGGGGTTGGCGGAGGTAGGCGTCGAATCGGTAGAGGGGGGAGTAGTAGGGGTAGCAGGAGGCGCGGGGTCGGTGGCAGTAGGCACCGAGTCCGTAGTAACAGGCGCCGAACCGGTAGCAGTAGACGCTGGGTCGATAGCAGCAGCAGATGCCGGGTCGGTGGGAGCAGTAGGTGCCGGGTCAGCAGCTGCAGGCGACGAATCGGTGGGTTCGGCGGTCGCCTCAACCGCAGGTGTCCCATCCGCGGGGTCGGCGTCTTCGGAAGCAGCAGCGGCGTCGACCGCGTCGTCGGCAGCGTCCGTCTCGGGCTTCATTTCCAGGAGGGGCGCCAACTCTGCCGGGGCGCATGCCTTCTTCAAGAACGCGTGCTGCAAAGTTGTCAATCCAAGAACGAACCCCGCCCGAATAACAAACAACGCACCTCAACCAACTCCCCCATCCCCGGCCGCACCTCCGTATCCACCGTCAAACAATCCGACAAAAAGTCCTTCAGCTCCTCACTCCACCTCTCCGCCTCCTTCAACTCCGGCGCCCCATTCACCAGAATCAAAAACAGCACCTTGAGCGGCTCCTCGCCCTTGTACGGCGGGCCACCCTCGAGCATCTCGAAGAGCGTGATCCCAAACGCCCAGACGTCGATCTCGGGCCCGTACTCGCGCCGCTTGATGATCTCGGGCGCGGTCCAGTGCGTCTTGTCGACGGTGTAGGCGCGCGCGTTGGGGAGGGCGAGGGTGGAGACCATTGTGCGGCGCTTGGCGGCTTTGTCGGGGAGTTGGACGGAGAATGCGAAGCCGGCTGCGGGCGTGGTTAGTGAGTTTATTGTGATATAATTATTACACGAGGGGAGACGCACTTATTTTGACGCGCCCGCGCGGGTCGATGATTATGGAGTCGGAGCGGATGTCGCGGTGGATGATGAGTTGGCTGTGGAGGTGCGCGAGGCCTTTACACGCCTGGAGGGTAATTAGTTCAGCACACAGTGAAAAGAAGAATAAGGCAGCGCACCTCGAGACATATCCGCGCCATCCGCTCCTCCGTAAACTCACCCTTGGTCCCCGCAATAACATCCCCAAGCGTCACCCCCTCCTTCATATACTCCGTCACCAGCCACACCTCGCTCGTCTCCACCAGATACAGGTCGTAGAACCCGATGACATTCGGGTGCGCGAGCATATCGCGCACGAGGAAGAGCTCGGTGATGAGGCGCTTGCCCGCGAAGCGCTCGATGGGCTCCTCGAGGATGGTGGTTTTGACGACGACGACCTCGCCGGTGCGGTCTGCGCGCGCGGTGTAGCTGACGCGGCCGAGCTTGTCGGTGGAGAGGGGGGCGATGATGGCGTAGGCGCCGCGGGGGTCGCTGTCGCGGCACACCCGCTGCAGCTCGCCGATGATCTGCTCGTGCCAGAAGTAAGCCTCCTCCAGCTCGTCTTCGGGGTCGTTTGCGTGGTCCTCGGCGTCATCGTCTTCACCCCCGGCGTCCTCCTCGTCCTCGTCCTCGTCCTCGTCCTCGTCCCCCTCCTCTGCGTTCTCGCCGTCCACCTCCACCGTGAGCGCTGTCTCTCCAGCCTCCGGCGCTGGACTCCCCGCCCGACTACTGCCAGACGCAATCGGCGTCGTGCTCTCCTTCTCCTCCTTGCCAATGGGATCCGGGGCCACGATCGTCACCTTCTTCGCTGAGTGCACCACTTCCCCCTCGGGCGTCCCAGGAATCGACGACGATTTGATCAAGATGGACGCCCCGACGGGCGGCGTCGTGGCATCCGACCCGGCGTCGTTGTTGTCGTCCGCATCGACGACGACGAGACTAGGTTCGGTGGTGGTGGGTTCGGTAGACGCCATGGATTGCTCGGATTGCGGAATTTCTTCAACGATGGCCATGGTGCGCGCAATATAAGCAGAGAATATATTTACAGCAACGGGCAACGAGGCCGATGGCGTGCGGGAATAACAACGCGTCAATATGGGGCACAGCATTCTGTAAGGAAAAGCTGTTGAACGCACAAGGTGGATCTACAGCTTTGAGGTAGCGGCGGGATTTTATTGGCGCGCGTAAGTTTTCTTTGCGGTACTATTGCGGTGCTATAGCTAATAGCCCTCAGTACCGCTTCCGGCGCTTGCCACAGCGTCTCATTAGAGGCACAGGAATATTCAACACGTCGACGACGACGCGAGTTTCATGCCATCTAAAGATCTGCAAAGCTGCTGTAATTTGGTAAGTCTTCCCTCTCCCGTACATAAAGCAGACATACATACCGGCCAGACGTGATAGACGGAACCTGTCAGTCAGGCATTGAGGATCGTTACTCGAATGCAGTAAGTATGCATACACAGATCCTTCCACGCTGAACGAATGGAGGGGACACTGCGGTAAACGAATGTGGGCCACGATTGCGGTCTCGCGACGTAACGGGAGCCGGAGCGGGTGCATGCTACGAGGTCTGCTTCTTTTGCTGGAGCGAGAAATTTGACGAACAACTTTCGGGGGCGGCTCAGAGGTACTGCCTGGATTTGTTGATCTCGCGTCAATGTACGCATAAGTTAGCCATGCTCGATTGTGGTAGCGGAAGGATGAAGGGAAGCAAGGGCGAACCTCCGGCAAATTCGGCAGTTCGAAGAAGTTCCGGAGACATTCTGTGGAGAGGGAATTTAATTGAAAGGGTGCAGCTTGAGAGAGGCCTCGACGATGGCCGCACGTTCTTCCGTTTTGAGCTTTTAAATAAGGCGCGAGCGAACTTCCTTCAGTCGTTTAGAACTGGTGATAGGAAGATATGAGTGGCATTTAAGAGTTGACGAAGCTGCTCACGATATTCGATCCCGGTGAGAACGATAATTTCAGGAAGCCTTTGGGGGTATGTCGCCGAGCGCTGGCTTGAGTCGCTGCTCGAGCGCGGTTGCTTCATGCTGAGCCAACATTTCTTCTCCTTGAAGTTCTCCATTTCGTCGCGCTCGCCGAGTTCCTGTAGGTTCATGTCGAGCGCCGACTCCTTGATCTGTTGCTCGAGCGCAGTGGCCCCATGCTCAGCGGAGCTTCGCTCCTCCATTTTCTCGCGCAGGAGAATCATATTTGAAGGTGCACCAAAACGTGCGCGGCCCCGACCAGCGCACTCACCCCTTTGTCCATTTAGCGCGAATAACGCCTATTCAGCGGCGATACGTTCAGCCAAGGATCCCCCGGGCGCCCCACGTCGGGTGGTGGGTCGTGCGGGGAGCGAAATTCGAGGAACCGGACGGGATATCGGTTTTCCGAGTCCAAGGCGAGGCGGAAGGGGAAATCTAAGCCGAGGTTTCGGGGGTTTACGCGGAAGGTTTTCCATTTAAAGTGGAACTGCACGGGGTGTAAGGTTTCGGGCTCGTAGCTGTCGCGTCCTGGCCGGCTTCATCAAGGTAAGAAGGAAGTCATGTGACCGTCACGGTGATGGTGGCGTGACGGCTTGCCCGATTCAGCACCTTATGGTTGAAACGTTGAGTAGCGTCCTCAGTTCAAACATGAGTGGTCTCGGAATCATACATGTTGGAATCTATTATCGGAGATCTACTCATTTTTCTCTTTAAATCGTAGGCAAACTTGGAGGGAAAGTTGGAAACTTTATTGGGCAATCGTGTTCTGATGATGAACAGGTGTACGTGTGCGAAAGTACGCTAGAGCTTTCATTCACTGTCCGAGCCGGCGTCCCTGAGGTACGACGGGAGGGCTGGGCGTTCTTCCAGTGGTTCTCGGCCAATCGCATCGTCCACAATATCCGCCTCACCCTGTCCCTCCCCATTTCGACTCGCGATAACACGCTCCCGGATCTGCATGATGAAAAGTCCAAGGTCCATCCCCAGCGCTTGAAACTCTTTCGATGTCAAGGGCTTTGTGCGCGTGCATATCTTGATCCATGCAGCCCTCGCCATCCAACGTTTAGCATCGTCACGTTCGCAGAGGGCGATCCTCTCAACGATGTTGAGTTTGGTATCCAGGAATTTCCAGAGCGCTATCGATTTCACCCGGTCCATCTTCTCCACATGTCGGCAAGCTTGAGGACATTTCGCCAAACGGCGGCGGGCGCATGGTGTTGATCCAGCTGTCTTCAACCAGAATTGTCAACATAAGTACGGCAAGAGTATTGAGGGGACGCCACGGACGGATTGTAATACATCCAAAGGAGATGCTCGAACTCGATCTTCGTGACCCCGGAAAGAGTCCACGAGGGAGCTCCGCCCTCTGTCGCTGGCGGAGACTTGAACATTTCGCGCAACACCGGAGAGTCGCGGTCCAAAAAGAAGCGGTGGACTGTGTATTTATTCCCTTCCACCTAATCTATGTCAGCGCTGGGCAGCATCGGCAATGCAATTGAGGACTCACGATGAGGTCTACAGTCGAGGCATCAAACGAGTCCAACGAGAACGGGATCAGTAAATCGCTGCTCATGGCCGAGTTAGAGCGGTGGTGGCGTCGTGGCGGTAAGAGACAAGGCGTGGGTGGTCGTGAGCGGACGAGGTGGGTCATATATGTAGCACTTGGGCGTCTAAAGATGGGCACGAGGATAAGGCGTGCCAGGATACGTAGACAGAAGATCAAGATTTGGCTTACGGTTGAGCGGGGACTCAAGCCACACTGCCAGCCATCGCCCTGAAGACGGACCCAAAACATGCCACCAGTGGTTGCGCAACCGCATTCCTAGAAAGCTTGCCTGTAATCATGGCAAGTCCCGACGGTCCTTTTGCCATTTAACAGCGCGTGGGTTGAGCGGGGAACTGTGGGCGTCTTCTTCCGTTCCGAACCCCGATGCACACGCCACTAAATTTCAAGGAGCGGACGTAGATACATGTGCACAAAGCCCGTCGAAGATTCGTTATTATTCAGGCCCGGCGCGTCGTGTGTGCGTGATTTTGGGCCATCCTCGAATCAAATTTCAAATTCAGTTAATGGACCTCAAGAGGCGCCGTGTCCCGCATAAGTATGTACGCGTCTACTTCGCCCCAGTCTTCTCCTGAAACTTGGTTGTTAGTCATTATAAAGCGAACAATAGCAGCAGTAACCTCAGATTGAACCAACTCCCGTGCATATCTAACCACGTCCTCCGGGGCTCGGTCCTCGTAAACCTGGATGCATGGTGAAGTTCGAAGCAGCGGTAACAATAAAGAACACAGCGCCGAACCTTCCTTTCATCATCGCGGAAGGCCCACCACGCCTCGCCGAGTAGCTTGATGAGCGTTCCTGAGACAAATGAGTCGGAAAGATATATGAGGGAATCAAAATACAACCTACCAAACGACGCATCAGGGTTGGCGTCCCGGAAGGCCTGCCTCTGGTCCGCGCAGAAGAGCATATACGCGGACATAGGCTGTTTGGGGGGACCCATCGCCGACATTGGTGGGCTACAGGGAAGAGGAGATGATGAGAGATCGCGACAAGAGTGTTTGATACCCGAGGTTGCGAGTCGCGACCGGCGTCAATGCGGGGTGACAACTGGCGCAGTGACTGTGAACAACCCTGTTGATTTGTTAGACTGTTGTTCAGATCTTCATACAAACGAGAATAATCGGCAGTCTGTTTACAAATGTGAGACTCGCTTGACAAAGGGGGAAGAGTTGAAGCACGTCCCTTGAAAGCAAACGAATTCGAAGAGCTCGGGACGATTCCGACGGAACACGATTTGGTTCAAGTCTGCGTTAGCCTGAATGGAGAAAGAAACGGAGTTGAAGGACGTACCATGAAATCTAACGAACGGTCAGCGACACGACCAACTCAACTCTGCAGAAAGACAGGAATATGAGGATGGACTCATCGAGACGATAAGCGTCGGAGGGGTTCAACTAAACAGCAATGCCATTGAGCTCAAGAAAATATGGGAAAGCGAGCGACGCACCGTGAAACCGAACACAAAATCCTCGGGCACGTCCTCCGAAAAGGACAAACAGTTGGAAAAAATTGTGTCACCACAACAGACCCAGAGTAGTCTGAATTGAGGTTGGCCGACAAACCCCCGCTTCGACCAACGGGAGCAGCCAGATGCCGCAAAGTACACTCAAGGAAGGTGCATTTCCCACTGTACAACGGACTCTGCGTCTCCTCGTACGCCAACCCTGTACACGTTGCCTGACCGCAGCCGTCTTCCGATGAGACGGGAGACGCTGGTGGTCTTAGTACGAGTTCTGCCTGCTGGAGACATAACCTTTCCGGAATACCGCCCGTCGCGAACAAATGAATATAGGTAAGTGGCTACTAATCGCAGCCGCCATCCTCGGTTGAGGGTCGTGGAGTACGGGCCAACTGTCTGCTGTGCAGCCAGTGATAGTACATGGGTCATACGCTCCCGCAGAACGCTCTCGCAGAAAATATACAAGTGGAAAAAACGATATCAGAGCCCCCATCCTCGGTGGAGAGTGGTGGATTGATATGAAGAATCCCGGGTACTAAGGAACAAGTGCGGACCCAGGGTGAGTCAGGAATCGCGGGCATTGCCCGACCCGTCGAGGCGCAATTGCCGACGAGGCAACTACGACGGCCCCAAGTGGAGCCAGTGACGCCGATAGAAAAACAGAGAAGAAGAGTAGAAAATTCACCTCCCAGTCCCCGACGCCTTCAAAATCCGCTTGTGCACCCTCCCTCTGGAAAGAAATCTTGGGGAAATCGACAAGGGACGTATTTCTGGTGCGCCGTTTGGCTCGGTGAGAGCCAGATCCCTCGAGGATCTATGTGGGGGACTGGAAGCTTCAGACCTTCCCGCTCGAATGTGGACGGGGAGTCCTGTGTGGAACGAGCATCGCGGCTTTGAGTCTGTCGTGGTGGCAGGAAGCGAAAAACGTGTTGTGGCGGAGTTTCAAACTCATCACGTAACTCCGCATCACTTCGGCAGCGCAAAACAGACCACAACTCTAGTTCAACTCTCGTTCGATTTTGGTTCAACCCCAAGTAGGGACCGACCTCTGATCTGGTACGCTTTGATCCTTTGCAACGGCCTATGTTCCTATCGACGCTTATTCTCGCCGTGCGTGACTCTGACTGGAAATAGCGTCCATGGCCAAGTTACATCCTGCACCGAATCAATACCGAATTAGTTTGTACCGCCGCACTGAAGGCGACGGAGAGGAAGCATCCGTTGAGTCAACTTGAAGCGTGTCGTTATAAAATCCCTGACATTATCTAAGGGCGGAATCGAATGCACCTAAAGGAAACGATGAAGGTCACTGATACTTGCGCTAACTCGTACGTGATGGCGCTGAGGAGAGGCTCACTCGAGTATTAACCGCCGAGCAGGCTTATGAAATAAGATCGCCTTAGACTATTGAATCAAAGCTCAAATCTACGATGGTTGACTATCACAACCTGTAGTTCAACTTACCCGAGATGCCCGATACCCCTCGGACTCCGTTGAGGCTGGGCTCAACCCCGGTAAGTCGAGCGACTGAGACTGACTCTTACTAGGGCTTCGAGTTTTTTCTCGCGAAGAATATCTGAACTAAGCGAACCATCAACACTGAAGGGAATTCGCCTAAAGTTGGACTGGGTTCTCGAATATCCAAGAATCAGAGATCCGGACTCCGCGTACACGGTCAGGCCTTGCGGAAGCCCGAAACGACGCACGCATTTCATTGACTTGCCTAGCCGAAAGTTTCTGCACGGCGGCTTGACGGCGGCACGGAGCAACGTGAGATTCTTCCCTCAAATATGGACGCCTTCTTCCAGGTCCGGGAGGTTCAACTGACACTGACAGAGTGAATCGGCAAAGATGCGCCAAGTGGATGCAGACTCCGACTCGGACAACTCAAAATCTTATTCAACCATCCTCCCAGCTGGAAAATACCTGCCGAGTTTTGAGCAAAAGTGCCGAGTTCCCGTCCGCGGCTGGCAGGATTTGGCTCAAGTACATCGCTTGGAGGGTCCACGGAGTATGGGGAAGTTCTCTGTGGACCTGCTGTCCGTCTTGATTGTTCGACTTGTGTCAGGGACCTGGTTTTGAACACCTGTCAGCCAGTCTTGAACTTCCTTTGGGCTTGGTTTTCATGCCGTCCGGCGCATCCTGGGGTATAAAACGAGGCTCAAAGTCCAGTACTACCCATCGCAAAAAAAAAATGCTTTCTCGCCTCGCAGCAGTCGTCGCTCTCACCGTCATTGTCTTCTCCTCCAACGCTGCCGCTGTCACATGCGGCGTGTGCAGCCCATCCATCTTCTTTAAAGGACTCACCCGTACCCTCACGCTGCAGTGGGAGGAAGGGAGCAACACCGTTCAGTGCAAGTATGTGTTATTCTATAGACATCGTTAAATACTGGCTTACTGACTCTGCTGCAGCTACGATACTCCCCCCATTTCAGGAATGTCCCCGGCCTGCCTCTACCGCGTACAAATTTATAACTTTCCTGTTGAACATATTCCTGACTCTATTCAAAGAACGTCGACGGCGCAGTCATCTTCACCAACACCGGTGCGACCCTCACGTCCCTGCCGGGGGCCTGCCCGGCCATACAGTTGGTCCAGAAGACATCGTGTTGAGCTCGTTTGAGGTGGATTGAAATTTGAATACCCTTGTATAAAATTTGTATGCGCGTCTGAGGACACAAAAAAGGAGCGTAAGATAGTGATATGTAGCCCGGAAATCTCACTCATGGTTCAACTCTGTTGCGACCGAAATTGTTTCTCAACATTTCTCAACAAATAAAGAGAACCAGCCACTTACATCGTTGATTGCTTCGCGCATTGATCATGGACGACCCGTCGGCTGAAAGCGCCGCCCAGTATCGTGTGTTTCCGTTCAAACATGGTCCACCGTCCGCGCTGGTGTGAACCGAATGAAGCGGTGGGTAATAGGTAAGTTGAACTTCTCCGAGATGCCCGACGCACCGAGTTCCTTTCCAAATTCGGTTCCCAGTCATGATCAGGTGTTCGCGGACGAGACTCTGTAGCAGATGGTCTGCATCCACCTTCCTTGGCAATAGTCCCGGATATCTGTAAGTGGAACAACCCGGTTCGATTCCGGGCGGAGTCGTAGTACGCCTGCCGACCCTTCCTTTTCTTTTATCCAGAGATATTAGTAGTGGGGCTTGGTCAATGGCTGAGGCTCAACTGTTCACATAAACCGCACGTCGCGTTTCAATCAATAGGGTCAGGATGTGAACTGAATGAAGTCGTGGGTAGAGTTCAACTTGCCATGGATTTATTCTGCAGTCAATTCAGATCCAGACTGCTGTGAATGAGATCCCGTTGCAGATGGTTTGCGTCCACCTTCCTTAGAATGTCCGTCACAAATGGAGGTGGAAGAACCCGGTTCGATTCCGGGCGGGGTCGTGCACGGCGCAAGGTCGTCCTTTCTTTTCTTTTCCCCGAGATATTGTGGTATGTAGGCTTTGGTGAACGGCTGAGGCTTGACTGCTCATTCCAGGGCGATTCAATCAGCTTAAGGTCAGGGTGTGAACCGACTGAGCTTTGAAGCGGTAAGTGGAGTTCAACTTGCCCGAGTCAACTTGCCCGAGATGCCGGACTGGCATCGAGATCATTCAATCAATTCAGATCCAGACGGATGTGAATGGAGTGTATTCTTGTCGCGTCGGAGGGCCAAGCTTTAGGGGGAGAAAAATAAGACCTCATTGCATATGGTATGCACCCGCTACGACTTTATGTAAAAACCTAACTTTCATAAGGACGTCGAAGAGTACTAAGTACGCGGAATAACCTGGTTCGATTCTCGTTGGCCGCTGGTGAGTTCAACTTTTTTGAGCCCGGCGAGACCTCTGTGTGCACTAATGAGTCCATTACTTCCCCGGACTATCAAATGTGGTTTTCCTCAGGAAGGTTGTTCTTGGCTGGAACTTGATCGAAACTGAAGAGGCGAGTCGCATCTTCAACTTGCTGCGGCTCAGAGGTTTTCCTAGGAACTTTTCCCTATATCATTAAATTATTGAAGCTGCCCAAGGCTATTAGGGACAACAGCTGAGCCTGGCAGCACGTTATAAGACTGGAAGATGTTTTCCTGATGTTTCAGTTTGAACCAGGCAGGTCACGCGTGACATCGTGACGCGCGTTTCTCTTCCTTCCTCCATGTCCATTGTCGCGCTGCTCGCTCCCTCTCACGTTTGGCCTCGCACTACTCTTGGACCTCAATTATACCCCCAACACGCTCACCGCCCATCTTTGGATTCAACTTGCACTGTAAGAAGGATTCGTCGTGAAATTCAACATCATTCACTTGTGTGAGTGAAATCAATGTATTTATGCTAGTACTCAGGCCATTTATGGCCTATGCGACTAGGTAGCTACTGTACTTACTCTACGTACGTCGCCCGCAGGCATATAAGTAAGTAGGTAAGTAAGATGTAGCTATGAGTATATATAAATGTGTCTACAGGTCGTGGGATGGGTAAGTATGTACTTGGGGGGGGGGATGGGGGGCGGCGTGCTCCAGAAGGATGCCGGTGGGGACGATGGTGGGTCCCGTGGGTGTATGTGAGATATAGGGGAAGAGGGGAAGGAGGGAAGGGCATGGGGCATAAAGGATGCATACGGGCGCACAGCGCCGTCATGGGGAGGAGCATAAGGAAGGGCGGGGAAGGACCCGTCGTCATGAGGGGGTAGCTGTGTATCGAGGGAACCGGTCCGTGGTCGCGACGTACGCAAGGAGGGCTGATTTGTTCTTGGGTTTCCCGAGCAAGGTCTTCTTGGATAGTGTCTGGCGGCCGTCTGCAAGGAGGGCGCGGCTGCATGAAGCGGCGGCATGTCAATAGGAAGTGGTTAACAGTCTCGGGTTCGCGGCACGTCTGGCAGAGCGGCGAGTCCACGATCCCGAAACGCGCAAGGTACGCATTTAGTCCGATGTGGCCAGTGCGTAACTGCGTCACAATGCTGCACTGGCCACGTTGCATGCCGTCGTACCAGCGGAGCGTACGCTGGCTTGGCGGGGTCTTGTCGAAGTCGGCGAAGCGTGTGCCGATACGGGACTTCATCCACGCAGCCGTCCACTCCCGTGCGACCTGCTTCTTGCGTCCGGCCTTGAGGGCAGCAATACTGATGGGGAGGTCGTGCAAAGTGTGAAGGTTTCTGGGGAGCGCAGAGGACTCGCCTTGTGCAGCCTTCTTCGCTTCCGCGTCCACGGCCTCGTTCCCTTCGACGTCCTTGTGGCCAGGGATCCACGCGATGTGGAGCTGAAAGGTGCGTCTCTTGCGTTTGAGGTCTCGGAGTGTCTTGTGGAACAGTCGGACGAGATGCTGGCCGGGCTGGGGGGCGTGGCTTGGCTACTGCGCGGATCGCGGCTTGGTTGTCGATGAGGGCGGTGGCAGAGCAGAGTCGGGGGATGTTAGCAATCAGAAGTAAACACATTATCAAGCCGACGAGCTCAGCTTCAAACACTGTGTGCTGCTTCATCGACCCGAGGTGAACGCGACGCGCCTCGAACTCGCCGTCCGCCTTCTTGACGACCGCTGCTCCGCCGACGCCTCCTTCAAACCCGGACCCGTCCCCGTACACGCATGTGCTGCCGGTGTACTGCGCCAACTCCGTAATGGCCATGTCTTTGTTGTCTGCAATCCGGTAAGTGAGAGGCGCTCCCCACGTCGTATCTAGTGGAGTGGGGTCGACCGTTTCGAGGGAGTGAATCTCGGGGAAAGCATGAAACATTTCATGGAGCACGGAGCGATGTGCGCGCGGGTACATTCGCATGCACCGTTGGACGAGCGGGTGCAGGGGGTGGTGGGAAGGGAGGGCGGCGAGGCGGAGGGTGGCACTGTGGGACGTCTGGTTGAGCCGGAGTTCAATGGGTGGGATGTGTGCGAGGTAGTTGAGCGCCTCGATCGGGGTGGTCTTGAACGCGCCCGTGATGAGCCGGCACGCGATGTTCTGGACCTTCCCGAGTCGTGTGAGGAAACCGACCGATCCTCTGCGCCGCTTGCCACCGTTGGAGAATACTGGTGAGTACCACACACAGAGTCCGTACTCCATCTTAGGAATGACCACAGACGGGTACAGTTGGCGAACAAACTTGTGCGGGAGGCCAAACGTCGGGCGTGTCAGGCGATTAATGGCCATGATGGCCTTCGTCCCCTTCTCCACCGCACGCTCGACCTGTTCGTGCCAACGCAACGCGCGGTCCATGACGAGGCCAAGGTACGTGGCGCTCTCCGATGCCTGGATGACGTGAGCAGGTGTAACGAGTGGAAGAGGGACGTAGCGGCGTGGGTTGCGGGTGTAGTGAACAAGTTGGAATTTTCCAAGGTCAAAGGAGCACACGTGTGTGCGAGACCAGTGGAAGGCATCCGGCATGATATTGTTGAGTTTTTCGATATTCTCCTCCACCGTATCTGACTCGACTGCAAGCATCATGTCGTCGATGTAGCCCGCTACGAACCGATTGCGGGCACGTGGATCAACAATCTCCAGCAAGTCTGCCGAGTAGAACAAGTACAGGATGGGCGAGAGCGGGGAGCCCTGCGGGATACCCATACTGGCGGCAAGGAGCGGCGAGGTGAAATCATCAAACTTGAGGTGTGTGTGTCGATCCCGTAGGAAGCTTGCAGTCCATCTGACGAGATTCTCCGGCACACCCCGCTTGCGCAAGTTATGCAGGAGACGCTCGTGGTTGACAGACGGGAAGGCTTGCACAATATCCATGAACACCACAGATACAACACGTCCTCGGCGCCACGCGTTTTTAATGCGTTGCACCAAGAACAGTGCCGCGTCCGTAGTCGTGCGACCCGGTCGGCCGCCGAAGTGGTTCGCGGGGAGCATCTGTTCTCGCTCGGCGTACGAGGCGAGGCGTCGAGCAAAAACTGACTCAACTACCTTCGCCATTGTCTCCTCCAGAGCGATGGGGCGGTATGCCTTGGGGATAGTGTAGTCCGGTTTGCCGGGCTTCCGCAGCGTAATCGTAATAAATATTTTCCAAAGCTTGGGATGATGACCTAGTTTGAGACACGCGTTAGCAATTTTCGTGAGAATGGGGACGAGAAGGGTGGAAGTTCTCTGCAGCGCGATGTTGGGGACTCGCGAGCCGCCCGGCGCCTTCAGCGGCGGGAGTTTGGCTATAACCGTTCGGACTTCTTCTTCCTCGACGTCGGGGCTCGGCGCTGCGTCTGGGTAGTCGGCATTGTCGATATCGCTGAGGTCCGCTGGCGGCGGATCTGGAAAAAACTGTTTCTTGAATGCGGAGCACTTGTCTGCGTTAGAGTGCGCGGTGCCGTCCGCGGTCTCGAGGTCAGGGACCCTCGATGCCGTCGTGTCAGCGGAGTGATGGGAAGCGTACTTGTGTGCTTGCCACACTGTGCGTTCCGTCGCGTCCTCAAGCCACTCTTTCCAGTGCCGACGTTTCTGCGCTCGAAGCGCGCTGTGGTAAGCATTCCGCGCCGGTTTAACTGCGTCGCGTTCGGCCCGCGACGAGTTCTGCTTGGTGGCCCGATTCTTGAGCGTGTTGAGTTCACGGAGCATTTTCTTGAGGTCAGCGTTGAACCAGCGTTTGGAGAAGGATGACCTTTCCGCCAGCGGTACCGTTGATTCCATCGCCTCAACGTAGCCTCCGAGGAGGTCGCCAACTAGCGAGTCCAGGTCCTCGGCGGTGGAGATATGCTGTGCCCGTTCCGCAACGCGGTCGGTTTCGCAAGCGTCCTCCACCACCTTACCGAACACGTCCCAGTCGGCGTCTCTCCATCGGTATCGCGGCGGGGGCTCGGTCTTGCCCAAAGTGATGTTGATTGTTACATCGACACAACGGTGGTCAGAGCCAAAACCCCCGTTCACGACGCACTTGGTGACAGTGCCGGCGAGACGTGGGGTGGCGAATACCAGATCTAATGTAGACCATGTTTTGTGAGCATCAGAATAAAAGGTGGGGGTGCACGGGGGGAGACAGAGGGTAAGATCGGACTCAGCGAGCATTTGAATCATGTCGGACGTGTCCGAACATCGATTGCGCTTGTGCCGGTGAGGGCCCGACCACATAACGTGGTGCTTGTTGAAATCGCCAAATAGAAAGAAATCTTCGTCGTTGACGTCGTCCGAGTTGAGGTGGTTGCGCATGAAACGAATGGTAGAGTCAGATTTGGGCGGGTTATAGACGGAATAAATACGGAATGGGAAAGAACCATGTGGGGCAAAATGTAGGCCGGCTACGTCGAGCGACTTGAGAAAGATCTGGGAGTACAAGTCCGATGGGATGGATTTGTTGACATAGATAGCGCTGCGAATAAGTTGGTCTCGTCGTCGTAGGTGAGCACCAGTCGGCAGGATTAAGTGCCAATTTTGGTGCTGGAACGAGGCCATGGTCGCAATGTGATATGGTAACTCCTGAACGGTTAGTATATCGAATTGGGATGGGTTAGTATCATTGAGCAGGGACATCAAGACCTCTGGCTGCTTTCGGCAGTTGAGGTCTCGGACTCGTAGCCATTCTGGGACGTCGTCGTTCATTGACGCTCACGCGTCTGGGCCGGCGCGGGAGGCAAATGACGAGTGTGGTAAGGGGAGTGCGAGGCCGACGCCGCGATGGCACGCGCCTTAACGGGACACGAGTGAGGTCCCCCGCAGTTTGCACACTGCACCGTGATGTGCGTGCACGTCCTCGCATTAGCGCAGCGTGGCGTGTTCGGGCACTCACAGTCGCGTGTGGCGTGTGAGCCTGCGCATCGAGCGCACTTGATGGTGGCGGGGCCCTTACTGTTGGAGCACGCCTTGGCCATATGGCCGTAAGCTTGGCAATGGTAGCACTGGAGGGGAGGGGGGGTGTAGAACGAGACAGGGCATGAGGTCCCGGCCAATGATAGGGAGCGTACGATGAGGGCGTCCGCGGCTGCGGCGTCTTCCAGCACAATCACCAGTGAAGAGGCGGCCTTCTTGACAGAGGCGTCCTTCTGCTCGTGCAGCCAGTACACGTCCCGTATAACCGATGGCGAGGGGATCGTCCCTTGGTTGTCGTAGTAGATAGCAGTCTTCGCGCCGGCCGCCTTAGGATCGAAGGTGGTGGGCGCGTAGTTTGCGACTAGCTTGAAGGTTTCGCGGTGAACGCAAGCATCCGGTTCGAAGAGCGTCGTCCATTCTTGTCCGTGGAGAAGCAGCAGCTTGGCCTGCTCCTCAGTGTTCGCCTGGACGCGAATGTTGCCGTTCGCGAGTTTGCGTACGCTGTGAACTTTGCTGTTGCGAAGGCCGGGGGCGGTCAGCTTGTCCAGCGCCGTCTCAATCTGGGCTTTGAGTTCGGCGGGGGAACACTGGCGGTTGGGCGACTTGCGGTCGGTCTTCTGCATCGAAATCGTGACGAGTAATTCACTTGGGGGTTGGGGGGCGCGGGGGCGCGGCGCGTCCGGTGCCTGCTCCTGGAGCACAGGGTGGCAAGGGACGTGCGCGTTACGCAGTGGGGCGACGGGGGTGGCAGGGGCGATGGTGGGCAGGATATCCTTCAGGCCGTCTTTCACGGCTGCGAGAACCTGCTGCGTGAAGACAAAGACCGCGGCAGCATTGCTCGCGTCCGTTGTGGAAGGTGGAGTGGCACGTACTGGCCTCACGCCTCCCGCGCGAATGCGGCCTGCTATCTCTACCGCCTTTACCCTATCGCCGTTCTTCATCTTGCCGTTTTCCTTCCAGGTGCCGACGAGTGAGAGAAGTTCCTCGATAGCGGCGTTATCCGTGTGAGCCACTCGCGGATCAACGATCGACGCTGTCAATGACGGCGCCGACGCTTCTCCCGCGGGGTTCAGTCTTGTGCGAGGGCTGGCCAGGGGTACTGGTTCGTCCGCGCTCATGTTGCAAGAGGTGTGTGTGGATTTTTGGTCTGAGCCACTCGAGGTGATTGTTGTGGTAAGAGATCAAGAGAGTTTTTCACATCATTCACTTGAATTTCACAATTCATGATGTTTCGTCGTGGTTGGGTAGTTGAATTTCATGATGCCTTTCATGATGGGTGAACTCACCATTTTGTGGCTTTTCTAAAGTGCTTTGAATTCATGTGGAATCATCATGAATTCATGACACTTGAACTTTTCCCAAGGTGTGGAGCCGGGTGGAGCCTGCACCCGGTGGCTCGAGCAAGGTACAAAACTCAGGTCATGACCTGCCAAGACTTTACTATACGTGTATGCGCGACTTGATAGTTCTTCAAGTTCAACTTAGCACTGTACTATCTACATACCTCCCCTTAACATATCTACCTACCTATCTACCTACCTCCCCTTAACATATCTACCTACCTCCCCTTAACATAGTCTAGACTAGACTTGGTTACCCATGTTAACTCCCTATAATTCCTTCGGCCACTAGCGATAGATACGGTTTAACCAATGACTGGTAAGCCTTTGATTTTTCACCCTAGGAAAGCCTATTATTCAACATGAATCGTTAGGAAGTCATGGCGAAACATCCTGAAAAATATGTCATGAAATGTTCCTAAACACCTTGTGAAATTCAAGACATCTGTTCACGATGAATCGTCATGAATTCCTAACAAAACCTCGGGGAATTCAAGATGAACCATCAGGAATTTCAAAGCATAAGGTCATGAACAACATGCTGAAATTCACGATGGTTCCTCTTCACAGTGTTGCCAATGATGCCTTCAAAGTTCAATCGTTCAACGGCAACTTGCATAAACTCTCTACTTCAACGGCGCATGCCTAGCGCCAACGCCCCCAGACTACAAAAGGCACCCTTCCGCATCTCAGCTTTCGCCCTACGTCCTCCAGATTTTGCTTGGACTATCAGCAATCGTGGAGATTTCCTCGAGCTCTCTCGATATCTTCTGCCCTGATCCTTGAACAAATTCACCATCGTCTCCTTTGAATTTTCCCTCACTTTCTCCTACTCTCCCACCCACAGGGCCGTTTGCTCCCCGCTCTCTTCGCTCGAATCGCTCACTGACAGCAAGTTATTCGCCTTTCCAATATTTATTTCCTTTTCCTTTAATTGACTCCACTCTATCGCATCTGCGCCGACCACTGGCCAGCTCAGATGCCCCGCCAAAGGCTTCCCTCCAGTTTGAACTTGACTTGAACCATCCGACCGTCAATGTTTGTTCCACACGCCTTCAGCCAACCTTCAGCACACAACACACGTCGCGCAAACGTGGCTTGTTTAGGGCCGGCAGAATCAGCTCGGCCGAAATAACTTCAACAACTCCCACTCTCACTCCTTCTTGCTACCTGCGTCCTCTACTGGTCCCTCCCTGCGTTTTGCCTGGTCTAGGACCTCCATTACACGATGCGCATATCCACTCTGCGGCGCCCGTCCCTCCTCTCGCTCTCGCTTATCCCCCTCCTCTTCCTCGCCTCCCCCGCGCACGCGAACCCCGACTCCGACTCCGCCACCGAGCCACCGACCAACCACGGCACTGGCGCAGCAGCAGGGGGACTCTATCCGCCCGGTCTGCAACCCCTCATCACGCGCGCCAACGTCCTGCTGTCGACGGGCCAGTTTAGCGAGGCGGCAAGAGTTTATGGCGAGGCGAAAGGTTAGTTGCGGTATCTTTTCATTTATGTTTGTGGCGGGACGTCGTGTGGTACGTGCTGCCAGGGGTGACTAGGACTGCGGATGCGCCAGCGTGGAGCATTTCGTGCAATGACGGTGTGGCGTCGGGCATTGAGCGATTCCTAGTCGTTGCTTCAATCACTTGAGGCAGTCGTCGCGCTCCTCCTCCCGCTCGTTACCGCAGCAAGTGCTCTGAGCATGCTGCCGCTGTGGGGGCCAAGCTGCGGGGAACGTCGTCCCGAGCATCGTCCCTGCATGCTGCGGGTACCGGCTTTGCCCGGGTAATTTCGCTCTCGGCGCGGTATGCGGACGTGGCGCTCCATTTTCGAGCTGGGCCGCTGCGTCCCGCGGGAGGGCCGTTATCGGAAAATTGCTTCCATTTCTGCGGTCATGGGGCGTCACCGCTCTCATCGCAGAATGTGGCCCTAATCACACCGTGCGGAGACGGGTACGAGTTGCCAGTGGGTGGTTAGGACTGCGGTGCGCCAGCATGGAGCGTTTCGTGCAATGACGGTGTGGCGTCGCGCATCGAGGGATTCATAGTCGTGGCTTCACTCTGAAGCCGTCCTCGCATCCTACTAACCACACCCCACAGAACAATCACCCCTCGACTACATCCTCTTTTACAAACGCGCCACCGCGCACCTCTCTCTTGGCCGACACGCCCTCGCCCAAGACGACTTTGCCCGCGTCCTCACCCTCGCCCCGCACCCCTTCCCCCCCGCGCACCTGGCCGCCGCCCGCATCCACGCCAAAGAAGGCGCCTTCGCCGCCGCGCGCGCCTCCCTCGCCTCGTACACCAAAGCCCTCACCTCCTCCGGCACCCAACGAGCAAAAGAGGAGGGCGACCGCGACGCCCTCCTGGAGGACATCGCCGCCACCGAGGCCGCGGCGGCGCAAGCTACCCGCGAGCGCGCCGCGCAGCTCTGGACCGCCTGTGCGGAAAGCGCGACCAAGGCGCTGCGCGGGGCCACACACGCCGTGCCCATCCGCAGCCTGCGCGTCGAGTGCGCGCTGGGCGCGGGCGACGTGGAGGGCGCCGTCGGCGACATGGCGCGCCTCTCCACCCTCCTCCCGCCGTCGTCCTCCTCCACCGCGCTCCACGCGCTAGTGTTCCGCCTCAGTTACTTCCTCCTCCCGCCCGGGCCCGTGCCCGCGAACGCGCTCAAAGCGTGCCTGCACTCGGACCCGGAGGACCCCGTGTGTCTGCCGCTGCACCGGCTGTACAAGGGGCTCGAGCGCGGGTTTGCGGGGTACGAGAAGCAGGAGGGGGAGGGGGATTGGCGGGGGGTGATTGGGACGCTGAGGCCTGGGGGCGGGAAGAAGGGGGATATGGTGATGAGGTTTGAGAGCGCGATGAAGGAGCAGTTGGGCGCGGAGAAGCTGGGGCTTGGGGGGCTGTTTGGGTTGGGTGGGGGCGCGGTGGTGTTGCCGGATGCGGGGAAGACGAGTCCGCGGTGGAGGAAGCGTACGTCTCTTCGTATACACTTCTGTGTAGCTACTTGTGCAATGAAAATGAATTTCTTGGAAAGCGTCCGCCCACGATAGTTGAGTCTCTCTTCGAGTCGGCGTCGACATGACTTGACTTGATATAGAACACTGCTGGTTTGAGTGAAAATAAACTCTAGCCTCTCTGCCTCTCTGTGAAAACAAGATATTGGTGTCTACCCCAGAGATACTGACTGCAGCTCAAACAAAATCTAGGTCCTTCTTTTCGACAGTCTACCTACTGTTCATGGCCAGAAAATGCTGCGTCCGGCCCACGATAAGTCCGTCCCGCGACAAGTCGCGTTCCGCGATAATCTAAAGGATCTTATAGGTTTTTCGCGCGGGAAAAAGACACCGCGTCCACTGCGTTGGGTTGTCTACGCGAGCCCCGGCGGGGGAGATTTTTGGAATTTCATCCTGTCTAGATGGTAGGAAAACCGGTCGTTACAGGGAATAGATTAGCGATGTACCGACTACTGGGCGGGGTTAGATGTAGGTATGTAGATCTACGGTACTTCAACTTACGTGTTATTAGACGCGTCTGAACACGGGTCCGCTATGGGGTTGAAGTCAGATTTGTAGAGAACGCAACTTAAAAGAGGTTACTGCGCGACTTGTGGGTTGAGGGAAAGCTGACAAGTCTAGATTGCGAGGGTTAAAAACAGAGCGCGAGGAAGAAAGCACTGCAGACGCACCCGCAGGGAAGCAAAATTTTAGCAGCGAGCCGCGGTAACGCTGCTGTGAACAGCATCGGCGGGGGGTTTTGCCTCTCGGCGGGTTTTTCTCTGGAAAAAAGGGCGTCAGGAATGCGGGAAAATGCATCAAAATGCAACTTGAACACGCACCTAAGAACCTGCTCGCCGGATGGCGATACGTCGTCTAAACGACGTTGGCGCGCCCTCAGCGCGGTTAATTCGAGGGTGACGCAGCCTGGCACGGAGCCTTGCGAGTCGAGCGGGGGATTTGCCTGCCGGCGGCAAAAATGCTTGAGAGAAAACTGAGATTTGGAACGCATAAAGTAGCCGGATAACGCACCTAAACGTTGTTCAGCGGACGGCGATACGTGGTGTAATTGTCAAAGCCCTACTCGCGGCGGTTTATCGCGTCCTTGCGCGTCGAGCTAGGGTTTGCCTGCCGGCGGCAACAATGCTGGAGAAAAATGGGATTTGGAAGGCGCAAAGTAGCGGGAAAACGCACCTCAAAACCCTCTCGGCGGGCAGCAATACGTCGTGTAATTGACCTCTGCGCCGCTCCGCGGCGCTCGCGCTCGCTCGCGGCAGCCTCACGCATCCTCGCGAGTCAAACGGGTGTTTGCCTGCCGGCGGCCAAAATTCTGAGAAAAATGTGAGATTTTGGACGCCCAAAGTAGCGGGAAAACGCACCTGAAAGCCCTTTCGGCGGACGGCAATACATCGTGTAATTGATGTTGCGCCGCTCTGCTGCGCCTGCGCGCACTCAAGACCATGCTCGCGGTAGCCTCACGCTTCCTTGCGTGTCAGGCGGGGGTTTGCCTGCCGGCGGCCAAAATTCTGGAAAAAAAAATGAGATTTTGGAGGGGCAAAGTAGCTGGAGAACGCACCTAAAAACCGTCTCGGCGGACGGCGACGTCGTGTAATTGACGTCTGCGCCGCTCCGCGGCGCTCGTGCTCGCTCAAGACCCTCCTCGCGGGGCGCCCCGTATCCTTCCACGTCGAGCGGGGGGTTTGCCTGCCGGCGGCCAAAAATGCTGGAGAAAAATGAGATTTGGGACGCCCAAAGTAGCAGGAAAACGCACCTGAAAGCCTTGCGTGTCGCGCGGGATTTGCCTGCCGGCGACGCGAAGTTCTGGGCGAGGATACGTCCAAAAGCAGAGGGCAGATCTGGGTAATTGTACGCCAGATCTCGAGTCCATGGGAAGAGGTTTGGGTTTGGAGGAGGAGATGGAGGAAAAGGTGGGGGAAATGCAGGTGGTGGTACGGCAGGAAGCCGCGCTTCCAGGACAGCCTTCGGTTAGCTGAAAATCACGAATCAACAAGAGGACGCGTCAACAACGCGTAGTTAGACGCGCACCGAATGATTTGGCCGAGATTCGCGCGCCGCGCGTGTGGGTTGAAGTTTGATGGTCCATGTTCTGCCCAAAGAAGAAAAGATTCAGGTACGCCCAGCTGCAGGTACGCACCTGTATATGCTTGCTATCTTCACGGCTTGAAGTACTTGTACAATAACTCATGTCGCGCTGTGACTTCAAACTGAAACTGCGCAGCGAGAGTTCCTGCGGTGTTTGCCGGGGATGCCCTGGGGTCGAGTTGTTTTCTGTGTGTGCCGTGAGGAGGGCACGGGAAGGAGACGGCCACCAGAAATGCCGTTAGCCACAAACCGGGGACGGACTGAGACAGCCGTGGTTCAATTTTGATCCACGCGAACATATTTGATTTAGTCGGCCAACGATTCAACAAAGAGTTCACCGGGCCACGGGTTCTCAGACACATGAGCAGCGCTCTAGATGCCCGCAGTCCCCGCAAATTTGTCGTCATATCACAAATGTCGCCTAGCAAACCGCAAGCGGGGTGAGATCGACGGGGGTTGGATTTGATCTACAACAAACTCCGTTGGTTTTACTAGCTCCGCGACACTTCGCCAGGGACTTTACCTGGCAATTGGTTCTTCGTCACATGTGCGTTGGTTTCCAGTGCCCGCAGTCCCCGCGAATTTGCCGTTATCTTTGAATTGTCGCCTAGCCGAATTTCCTGCCAAGTGGAGATTTTTCGCCAAAACGGGACCGTGCGAGAGCCGTGGAAGGCCATATGTGGCCTAGAATTGCGGTAAGAGGCCCCGTAGACTCACGCTTGAGACGCCGCCCGCATCACAGTGGAGGCCGAAAGAGACCGCAGTAAAATTACATAACCAGTCACGGGAATGTTGACTTTGCGAATTCAACATCGCAGCATCCAAATATGGACACGCCACATCTCTCTCTCTCTTCTTCCACCTCGTTTTTCCGTGCCCCCCCTCGCCAGCGTCTGGGGCGTCCGGTGAACTCCTCAAGACACTCCAGGCAACATCCTCGGCCGTATTGAGAGCCGACAAGCGCTCAGGGACGCCGCGGCGGCTGCAAACGCGATTCCACGCCAGTTCCGAAAAACGGGGTCCAGGCGGTCAGGATCTTGTCGCCATCACGTCAAGTGTTCCGCATCTTTTTTGCAGGGCTACGCCGCAACGTTTCGGCGGCTTCGGGGGCGATCTGCGCGCGTTTTGAAGCGCATGACATTCTGGTGTGTTTTACCATATCTCGCTTCGTATGCGGTACCTACCTCACATGTCGACATTCTTAAGGTACCAAAATCCTCTCTGTATTAATTCCTGGCCGTTCAGTGAGTTTGAACCGCGTCCATGCACCATGAATGCTAATTCATGCATTCAGCACCTCTCCGCGAAATGTTCGCCGCACCGTACGTTCGACTCAGCTGAAACTCTCGGCTAACCTTGATTGTTGGGAACTATCCTCCGCATGCTGGGCTGCGGTGCGTGGCTTCCTCTCGCACGCATTGCCGGACTAACGAATATTTCATGTTTCAGGCGATATTGAACATCTCCAAGATGTCCGCGCCCAGACCCGGCGCATCTTACTCACCGCTCCACCGCATAGCCTTACCACGCCGAGGTGTCAGCTCGAGGGGCGTTCCCATGGCGCGGAACAGCGGTAATACGGCTGCGCGGAATTTTGCACCTGGAATGTATGGGTCCCATGCCGCGCGTCCCCGCTCGTGCGAATCATCAGGTACGTGTTCTTATCGCTCTATTCAATCCTTTCGGGCGTCTCAAGCCCCTTTGAGTTCGTCCTGACAATAAAGCCCGGGCGTACCCCGTTGATTTCACTTATTCCCCCCACTTTCCATCTCCCCTCCACATATCGCCCAAGACTATCGAAGTCAGAGTCTTCATCGACTCTGACCACGCTCTGGTCGGGTGGGACTTTGTTTGTCCCCGTTCTATCCCCCCCCCTGCCTTACTCCGCACGCTGTTGAGCGCCGTTGAGCTCGCGCTCAACTTTGACCTCGATTCAACATGTGGTACTCTCACTCTTTCCACACCCGCTCCGTATTCATTTTACTGACCGTTTTTTCAGGTGTCAATTGATGTTGCTCGCGCTATACGTCTCGAGACGTAACCTACTCGCCGCGCTATGTCCACTAACCGCAGTGTAGTCAACTTACATACAGTCGCTGGTGCGCTATATTTCTTTCTTCTCAGTCCAGTTCTAACTCTCAAACCCTTACAGATCTATAATACACTTGCTTTTGAACCCATTCAACACTCGCGCCAGCTTCCGTTCGACGCGCCGTCCAGTTTGGCTGCCTCCGGCAACTTCCGGTTCAACCAATACTCACCGCGTTCACTTATTAGCGCGTACCGAGGCTTTTGGAAGGTCGGGGCTGTGGTTGTAGGGTCCCAGGTGCGTCGTATTGCCATTCTCTGTATATATTCAACGCTAACCATTCACCGTTAGCTTTCAACCGATGTTCAACTTCAACTCTGGCCAGTGAACAGTGCGTTCACTTGTCAACCTACTCTTGTACTCATGATTTCTACCATTTTGGCGCCACGTTTCCGTCTCTCGGGACTGCGACTGCGCTGCCTTGGATTGAAGGTACGTCCGCGTCGATATCTTCTCAGTAAATTTTGAACTGACCTTCGTTCAAGCACTTCCGCATACTCAAAATACCGAAACTATCCTTAGATGACCCAGGAGCTCGTACCCCGTTCAATTTACTGACATGAGTTCAACAGATACTCGCCCAGACTCACCGTCGCCCCGAGGGTCAAGTTCAATCTGACCCCCGTACTCAATGTGAGTTGAATCCATCTTTCATCGCAGCTCTGCTGACCTTTGCATTGAATTTTCAACAGATCCTCGCCTTCCCTCGCAGTTCCATCGACGCTCCAGTCTCGGCATACCGAATTTATGGCCGTTTAGATCCAGGTATGTCCGCAGTAATCCTTTTCGATGATTTGTTGAACTGACGTTGGTTCTAGGTCTCATCTCGGGGCATTGACCTACACACCTCGGCGTGGGTCTCCAGGGACCGCAACTATCTTCGTTTTGAACTCGAGGTATGTGTGTGTATTGTATTGCACCGATGTTTTACTGACGACGTGGTTTAGGTTCAACTTGTGTTCAACTTGACCACGGTCACTTGGACTCGAGTGTTGCGTCAACGGATCTCAGGTATGTGATCTATATATGCTATTCATTCTTTCGTTTCTCTACTCATACATCGACGACCAGTACTCGGCGGTGTTGCTTCAAGGTTGAACAAGGTCCAAGTTCAACCAACTTCACCTCGGACTCGACGTAAGTTCGTTTCATCGTTCATTGAGCTTCTATCTACTAACCTCGACTCGATTCCCAGATAGGTTCTCGAGGTCTGCTTCAACCATACCGCGGATGAAGCCCGGGCTATCGTTAAATAATTAACGCTCGAGGTACGTCTGCCCCCCGAATCTATCATACTCACATTGAGTTAACTCTGTGTCCAGCTTCAAGTTTATCCATCCACCACTACCACCGAGCTCCACGGACGTTCGTTCGATGCTTAATAGGTATCTGGGCTCTCCTCTTCAGCATCTATGCGCTGATATCTCGAGCAGGATTCCATCCGGGAATTGGTTCAATCTCGCACTTCACGACGTGCTTTTGACTTGAGGTATGTTTATTGTATGCTTGGGGTATTCCGTCGTGTAACTGATCACCGTTCGTCTTCTAGCTTTGGCTTTGGGATCCAAGCTCAAATTGTCAACTGAACCAACAGTCGCGTCTCATTCAACCCAACCAACGTTGGACTCGCCTTCACCTAGGTTGGTCTTCTAATTTATTCACTTTCGTTCGCGATGCGTTCTTCCCATTGACTGCAAGTTCAACAGCGACTGGTTGAAGCTACCATATCCGACTCAACGTCGCCCTCCTCCAACTCCATCCAACCCACCGCAAATTTTGCAGTTCAGGTAAAGTAAAGCCTCAACCTCGTTTCAACGCACTCAATTGAATACTAATTCCAACCGCAGTCCATTCGCTGCATTCCCCAGTTGTCGTTCAACCTATGTACGCATTCAACCTACTAACCGCGGATTTCCATCGCTCGGTAAGTCTCACTCAGCCTGCTAAGTTCAATGCGCTGCTCAATTGAATACTAAATCAAGTTCCAGTCTATTATAATTGCGCGCCGCGCAGTCTCAATTCGGCCCGCGTCGCACATTGGTGAGTTAATTCCTCGTCCGATGTATACTGTATACTCACTCATTCCTTCCCAGTCCGTGCTTTGCATTTCTGGCATTAATCTGTACCGTACCTGCCGCCGAGATTTCCAAGGTAAGCTCTCCATTCACCCTATATAATTCAAACCACGGCTCATGCCGAGTTTGTTTTCAAGGGTGCTTCATTCATTGAATGCGTGTCAGACTCCGCTCCGGGCAACGGCAAAGTCTCGACGTTTCGGAGGTCAGGTTGGTTGAAATATTGATGTCGGCCGCGCGGGCTTGTTACTGACGAGAATCCAATCCCACAGGTGAAGATTTTCGAGGACGGCGACTTGTTATTTATTCAGGTTGTATGTACGTAGGCAGAGGAGGGATCATGTGGGAGGGAACGGGGGAAGGCGTGGTAGCGCGGCTCGCGCCTGCGGCGTGGCGTTGCCACGCAAGCAGAGGGCGGGAGACGAGGATGGGGGGAATGACAGAAGGGAAGGAAGGAGGGAGGACGGTAATAGCGCGCACCGCCATGGTGGCGCGGGGTGGATGCACAGCGACCGCGGCGACGCGCGGTGAGACAGGCGTCGTCCGTGCTTCGACTAATCCGTACCCCCAAACGACGCGCAAGTTCAAAAGGTAAGCAATTATTTAACTTGAGTCAATTCGCAAACTCACCTCCTTCTTTACTAGACTCCGGCGTCGCAATTCAACCCAATCCCAGTGCAAGCCAAGACTCACCCCGCACCTTCGAGACTTCACCGGCGAATCAGCGCTGAACGCGTTCCTCGTTCCTGAAGTAAGTGTCAATAAAGGCGGCGTGGTCTTCTTACTGACGAGAAACTCACAGATGGTTTGGCGACGTGATTTTTCTTGAATATGTACGTAGGTACAACGCCCCTACGGCGATGGAGTGCCCAGTGAATGCAGCAGGAGGGGGGATTGCAATGGTGTGGCGCGGTAGGGCTAAGGGCGGGCAACACGAGGGAGGGTGCAAGGGAGGGTGGGAACGAGGGGATGCCGCGCCACGGGCATGCGAGGCGCGGTACCGTGCGTTGCTGCTGTGGATGGGCCGCGTCGTGGTTGGTGGTGGTGGCGAGTTGAAAACGAGACGCCAAAGTCGAAACGGTTACCGTCAATGTTTATTCCAAACGCCTATGGCAAGCAACACACGTCGCGCAAACGTGGCTTGTTTAGGGCTCAGCTCGGCCGAAATAACTTGAACTACTCCCACTCCCACTCCTTCATACTACCTGCGGTCCACTCCTTGCGTATTGCCTGGTCTAGGACCTCCATTACACGATGCGCATATCAACTCTGCGGCGCCCGTCCCTCCTCTCGCTCTCGCTTATCCCCCTCCTCTTCCTCGCCTCCCCCGCGCACGCGAACCCCGACTCCGACTCCGCCACCGAGCCACCGACCAACCACGGCACTGGCGCAGCAGCAGGGGGACTCTATCCGCCCGGTCTGCAACCCCTCATCACGCGCGCCAACGTCCTGCTGTCGACGGGCCAGTTTAGCGAAGGCGGCAAGAGTTTATGGCGAGGCGATAGGTGAGTTGGGGTGTCTTTTCATCTGTGTTCGTGGGGGGACGCCGTGTGATACGAGTTGCGAGTGGGTGGTCAGGACTGCGGATGCGCCAGCGTGGAGCAATGACGGTGTGGCGTCGCGCATCGAGCGATTCATAGTCGCTTCGAGCTTGAAGGCGTCGTCGCGGTCCTCCTCCTGTTCGTTACCGCAGCAAGCGTTTATGCTGCCGCTGCAAGCGTTTATGCTACCGCTGTGGCGGGCCGCAGCTGCGGGTGACCGTCGTCCCAGCGTCCCTGCATGCTGCGGGGACCGTTTTGCCTGCGGAGATTTCGCTCTCGGCGCGGTATAGACGGACGTGGCGTTTCCATTTTCGAGTTCGGCCGCTGCGTCCCGCGGAGGGCCGTTCTCGGGAAATTACTTCCATTTCTGTGGTCATGGGGCGTCGCATCGCTGAGTGTGGACCCTGATCACACCGTGCGGAGAAGCCCCGACTCGCGCATGTACGTCGCGTGCATCACACACACGACGCTCCGACTTGCTTCCCTTGTCCCTAGCATTGTACTGACCACACCCCCCAGAACAATCACCCCTCGACTACATCCTCTTCTACAAACGCGCCACCGCGCAACCTCTCCCTCGGCCGGCACGCCCTCGCCCAAGACGACTTTGCCCGCGTCCTCACCCTCGCCCCGCACCCCTTCCCCCCCGCGCACCTCGCCGCCGCCCGCATCCACGCCAAAGAAGGCGCCTTCGCCGCCGCGCGCGCCTCCCTCACCTCATACACCAAAGCCCTCACCTCCTCCGGCACCCAACGAGCAAAAGAAGAGGGCGACCGCGACGCCCTCCTGGAGGACATTCGCCGCCACCGAGGCCGCGGCGGCGCAAGCTACCCGCGAGCGCGCCGCGCAGCTCTGGACTGCCTGTGCGGAGAGTGCGACGAAGGCACTGCGCGGGGCCACACACGCCGTGCCCATCCGCAGCCTGCGCGTCGAGTGCGCGCTGGGCGCGGGCGACGTGGAGGGCGCCGTCGGCGACATGGCGCGCCTCTCCACCCTCCTCCCGCCGTCCTCCTCCTCCACCGCGCTCCACGCGCTCGTCTTCCGCCTCAGCTACTTCCTCCTCCCCGCCCGGGCCCGTGCCGCGAACGCGCTCAAAGCGTGCCTGCACTCGGACCCGGAGGAACCCCGTGTGTCTGCCGCTGCACCGGCTGTACAAGGGGCTCGAGCGCGGGTTTGCGGGGTACGAGAAGCAGGAGGGGGAGGGGGATTGGCGGGGGGGTGATTGGGACGCTGAGGCCTGGGGGCGGGAAGAAGGGGGATATGGTGATGAGGTTGAGAGCGCGATGAAGGAGCAGTTGGGGGCGGAGAAGCTGGGGCTTGGGGGGCTGTTTGGGCTGGGTGGGGGCGCGGTGGTGTTGCCGGATGCGGGGAAGACGAGTCCGCGGTGGAGGAAGCTGTTGAGGGGGATGTGTAAGGGGTATACGCAGTTGGAGATGTATCGGAAGGGGAGGAGTGGTGTCAGAGATTGTCGGAGATGGAGGTTTGTTTTGCGTCTCCAACTGCTAGGATGATAGCTGACAAGGCGTCTTGCAGGACGGGATGAACGAACGTCTCTTCGTATACACTTCTGTGTAGCTACTTGTGCAATGAAATGAATTTCTTGGAAAGCGTCCGCCCACGATAGTTGAGTCTCTCTTCGAGTCGGCGTCGACATGACTTGACTTGATATAGAACACTTGCTGGTTTGAGTGAAAATAAACTCTAGCCTCTCTGCCTCTCTGTGAAAACAAGATATTGGTGTCTACCCCAGAGATACTGACTGCAGCTCAAACAAAATCTAGGTCCTTCTTTCGACAGTCTACCTACTGTTCATGGCCAGAAAATGCTGCGTCCGGCCCACGATAAGTCCGTCCCGCGACAAGTCGCGTTCCGCGATAATCTAAAGGATCTTATAGGTTTTTCGCGCGGGAAAAAGACACCGCGTCCACTGCGTTGGGTTGTCTACGCGAGCCCCGGCGGGGGAGATTTTTGGAATTTCATCCTGTCTAGATGGTAGGAAAACCGGTCGTTACAGGGAATAGATTAGCGATGTACCGACTACTGGGCGGGGTTAGATGTAGGTATGTAGATCTACGGTACTTCAACTTACGTGTTATTAGACGCGTCTGAACACGGGTCCGCTATGGGGTTGAAGTCAGATTTGTAGAGAACGCAACTTAAAAGAGGTTACTGCGCGACTTGTGGGTTGAGGGAAAGCTGACAAGTCTAGATTGCGAGGGTTAAAAACAGAGCGCGAGGAAGAAAGCACTGCAGACGCACCCGCAGGGAAGCAAAATTTTAGCAGCGAGCCGCGGTAACGCTGCTGTGAACAGCATCGGCGGGGGGTTTTGCCTCTCGGCGGGTTTTTCTCTGGAAAAAAGGGCGTCAGGAATGCGGGAAAATGCATCAAAATGCAACTTGAACACGCACCTAAGAACCTGCTCGCCGGATGGCGATACGTCGTCTAAACGACGTTGGCGCGCCCTCAGCGCGGTTAATTCGAGGGTGACGCAGCCTGGCACGGAGCCTTGCGAGTCGAGCGGGGGATTTGCCTGCCGGCGGCAAAAATGCTTGAGAGAAAACTGAGATTTGGAACGCATAAAGTAGCCGGATAACGCACCTAAACGTTGTTCAGCGGACGGCGATACGTGGTGTAATTGTCAAAGCCCTACTCGCGGCGGTTTATCGCGTCCTTGCGCGTCGAGCTAGGGTTTGCCTGCCGGCGGCAACAATGCTGGAGAAAAATGGGATTTGGAAGGCGCAAAGTAGCGGGAAAACGCACCTCAAAACCCTCTCGGCGGGCAGCAATACGTCGTGTAATTGACCTCTGCGCCGCTCCGCGGCGCTCGCGCTCGCTCGCGGCAGCCTCACGCATCCTCGCGAGTCAAACGGGTGTTTGCCTGCCGGCGGCCAAAATTCTGAGAAAAATGTGAGATTTTGGACGCCCAAAGTAGCGGGGAAAACGCACCTGAAAGCCCTTTCGGCGGACGGCAATACATCGTGTAATTGATGTTGCGCCGCTCTGCTGCGCCTGCGCGCACTCAAGACCATGCTCGCGGTAGCCTCACGCTTCCTTGCGTGTCAGGCGGGGGTTTGCCTGCCGGCGGCCAAAATTCTGGAAAAAAAAATGAGATTTTGGAGGGGCAAAGTAGCTGGAGAACGCACCTAAAAACCGTCTCGGCGGACGGCGACGTCGTGTAATTGACGTCTGCGCCGCTCCGCGGCGCTCGTGCTCGCTCAAGACCCTCCTCGCGGGGCGCCCCGTATCCTTCCACGTCGAGCGGGGGGTTTGCCTGCCGGCGGCCAAAAATGCTGGAGAAAAATGAGATTTGGGACGCCCAAAGTAGCAGGAAAACGCACCTGAAAGCCTTGCGTGTCGCGCGGGATTTGCCTGCCGGCGACGCGAAGTTCTGGGCGAGGATACGTCCAAAAGCAGAGGGCAGATCTGGGTAATTGTACGCCAGATCTCGAGTCCATGGAAGAGGTTTGGGTTTGGAGGAGGAGATGGAGGAAAAGGTGGGGGAAATGCAGGTGGTGGTACGGCAGGAAGCCGCGCTTCCAGGACAGCCTTCGGTTAGCTGAAAATCACGAATCAACAAGAGGACGCGTCAACAACGCGTAGTTAGACGCGCACCGAATGATTTGGCCGAGATTCGCGCGCCGCGCGTGTGGGTTGAAGTTTGATGGTCCATGTTCTGCCCAAAGAAGAAAAGATTCAGGTACGCCCAGCTGCAGGTACGCACCTGTATATGCTTGCTATCTTCACGGCTTGAAGTACTTGTACAATAACTCATGTCGCGCTGTGACTTCAAACTGAAACTGCGCAGCGAGAGTTCCTGCGGTGTTTGCCGGGATGCCCTGGGGTCGAGTTGTTTTCTGTGTGTGCCGTGAGGAGGGCACGGGAAGGAGACGGCCACCAGAAATGCCGTTAGCCACAAACCGGGGACGGACTGAGACAGCCGTGGTTCAATTTTGATCCACGCGAACATATTTGATTTAGTCGGCCAACGATTCAACAAAGAGTTCACCGGGCCACGGGTTCTCAGACACATGAGCAGCGCTCTAGATGCCCGCAGTCCCCGCAAATTTGTCGTCATATCACAAATGTCGCCTAGCAAACCGCAAGCGGGGTGAGATCGACGGGGGTTGGATTTGATCTACAACAAACTCCGTTGGTTTTACTAGCTCCGCGACACTTCGCCAGGGACTTTACCTGGCAATTGGTTCTTCGTCACATGTGCGTTGGTTTCCAGTGCCCGCAGTCCCCGCGAATTTGCCGTTATCTTTGAATTGTCGCCTAGCCGAATTTCCTGCCAAGTGGAGATTTTTCGCCAAAACGGGACCGTGCGAGAGCCGTGGAAGGCCATATGTGGCCTAGAATTGCGGTAAGAGGCCCCGTAGACTCACGCTTGAGACGCCGCCCGCATCACAGTGGAGGCCGAAAGAGACCGCAGTAAAATTACATAACCAGTCACGGGAATGTTGACTTTGCGAATTCAACATCGCAGCATCCAAATATGGACACGCCACATCTCTCTCTCTCTTCTTCCACCTCGTTTTTCCGTGCCCCCCCTCGCCAGCGTCTGGGGCGTCCGGTGAACTCCTCAAGACACTCCAGGCAACATCCTCGGCCGTATTGAGAGCCGACAAGCGCTCAGGGACGCCGCGGCGGCTGCAAACGCGATTCCACGCCAGTTCCGAAAAACGGGGTCCAGGCGGTCAGGATCTTGTCGCCATCACGTCAAGTGTTCCGCATCTTTTTTGCAGGGCTACGCCGCAACGTTTCGGCGGCTTCGGGGGCGATCTGCGCGCGTTTTGAAGCGCATGACATTCTGGTGTGTTTTACCATATCTCGCTTCGTATGCGGTACCTACCTCACATGTCGACATTCTTAAGGTACCAAAATCCTCTCTGTATTAATTCCTGGCCGTTCAGTGAGTTTGAACCGCGTCCATGCACCATGAATGCTAATTCATGCATTCAGCACCTCTCCGCGAAATGTTCGCCGCACCGTACGTTCGACTCAGCTGAAACTCTCGGCTAACCTTGATTGTTGGGAACTATCCTCCGCATGCTGGGCTGCGGTGCGTGGCTTCCTCTCGCACGCATTGCCGGACTAACGAATATTTCATGTTTCAGGCGATATTGAACATCTCCAAGATGTCCGCGCCCAGACCCGGCGCATCTTACTCACCGCTCCACCGCATAGCCTTACCACGCCGAGGTGTCAGCTCGAGGGGCGTTCCCATGGCGCGGAACAGCGGTAATACGGCTGCGCGGAATTTTGCACCTGGAATGTATGGGTCCCATGCCGCGCGTCCCCGCTCGTGCGAATCATCAGGTACGTGTTCTTATCGCTCTATTCAATCCTTTCGGGCGTCTCAAGCCCCTTTGAGTTCGTCCTGACAATAAAGCCCGGGCGTACCCCGTTGATTTCACTTATTCCCCCCACTTTCCATCTCCCCTCCACATATCGCCCAAGACTATCGAAGTCAGAGTCTTCATCGACTCTGACCACGCTCTGGTCGGGTGGGACTTTGTTTGTCCCCGTTCTATCCCCCCCCCTGCCTTACTCCGCACGCTGTTGAGCGCCGTTGAGCTCGCGCTCAACTTTGACCTCGATTCAACATGTGGTACTCTCACTCTTTCCACACCCGCTCCGTATTCATTTTACTGACCGTTTTTTCAGGTGTCAATTGATGTTGCTCGCGCTATACGTCTCGAGACGTAACCTACTCGCCGCGCTATGTCCACTAACCGCAGTGTAGTCAACTTACATACAGTCGCTGGTGCGCTATATTTCTTTCTTCTCAGTCCAGTTCTAACTCTCAAACCCTTACAGATCTATAATACACTTGCTTTTGAACCCATTCAACACTCGCGCCAGCTTCCGTTCGACGCGCCGTCCAGTTTGGCTGCCTCCGGCAACTTCCGGTTCAACCAATACTCACCGCGTTCACTTATTAGCGCGTACCGAGGCTTTTGGAAGGTCGGGGCTGTGGTTGTAGGGTCCCAGGTGCGTCGTATTGCCATTCTCTGTATATATTCAACGCTAACCATTCACCGTTAGCTTTCAACCGATGTTCAACTTCAACTCTGGCCAGTGAACAGTGCGTTCACTTGTCAACCTACTCTTGTACTCATGATTTCTACCATTTTGGCGCCACGTTTCCGTCTCTCGGGACTGCGACTGCGCTGCCTTGGATTGAAGGTACGTCCGCGTCGATATCTTCTCAGTAAATTTTGAACTGACCTTCGTTCAAGCACTTCCGCATACTCAAAATACCGAAACTATCCTTAGATGACCCAGGAGCTCGTACCCCGTTCAATTTACTGACATGAGTTCAACAGATACTCGCCCAGACTCACCGTCGCCCCGAGGGTCAAGTTCAATCTGACCCCCGTACTCAATGTGAGTTGAATCCATCTTTCATCGCAGCTCTGCTGACCTTTGCATTGAATTTTCAACAGATCCTCGCCTTCCCTCGCAGTTCCATCGACGCTCCAGTCTCGGCATACCGAATTTATGGCCGTTTAGATCCAGGTATGTCCGCAGTAATCCTTTTCGATGATTTGTTGAACTGACGTTGGTTCTAGGTCTCATCTCGGGGCATTGACCTACACACCTCGGCGTGGGTCTCCAGGGACCGCAACTATCTTCGTTTTGAACTCGAGGTATGTGTGTGTATTGTATTGCACCGATGTTTTACTGACGACGTGGTTTAGGTTCAACTTGTGTTCAACTTGACCACGGTCACTTGGACTCGAGTGTTGCGTCAACGGATCTCAGGTATGTGATCTATATATGCTATTCATTCTTTCGTTTCTCTACTCATACATCGACGACCAGTACTCGGCGGTGTTGCTTCAAGGTTGAACAAGGTCCAAGTTCAACCAACTTCACCTCGGACTCGACGTAAGTTCGTTTCATCGTTCATTGAGCTTCTATCTACTAACCTCGACTCGATTCCCAGATAGGTTCTCGAGGTCTGCTTCAACCATACCGCGGATGAAGCCCGGGCTATCGTTAAATAATTAACGCTCGAGGTACGTCTGCCCCCCGAATCTATCATACTCACATTGAGTTAACTCTGTGTCCAGCTTCAAGTTTATCCATCCACCACTACCACCGAGCTCCACGGACGTTCGTTCGATGCTTAATAGGTATCTGGGCTCTCCTCTTCAGCATCTATGCGCTGATATCTCGAGCAGGATTCCATCCGGGAATTGGTTCAATCTCGCACTTCACGACGTGCTTTTGACTTGAGGTATGTTTATTGTATGCTTGGGGTATTCCGTCGTGTAACTGATCACCGTTCGTCTTCTAGCTTTGGCTTTGGGATCCAAGCTCAAATTGTCAACTGAACCAACAGTCGCGTCTCATTCAACCCAACCAACGTTGGACTCGCCTTCACCTAGGTTGGTCTTCTAATTTATTCACTTTCGTTCGCGATGCGTTCTTCCCATTGACTGCAAGTTCAACAGCGACTGGTTGAAGCTACCATATCCGACTCAACGTCGCCCTCCTCCAACTCCATCCAACCCACCGCAAATTTTGCAGTTCAGGTAAAGTAAAGCCTCAACCTCGTTTCAACGCACTCAATTGAATACTAATTCCAACCGCAGTCCATTCGCTGCATTCCCCAGTTGTCGTTCAACCTATGTACGCATTCAACCTACTAACCGCGGATTTCCATCGCTCGGTAAGTCTCACTCAGCCTGCTAAGTTCAATGCGCTGCTCAATTGAATACTAAATCAAGTTCCAGTCTATTATAATTGCGCGCCGCGCAGTCTCAATTCGGCCCGCGTCGCACATTGGTGAGTTAATTCCTCGTCCGATGTATACTGTATACTCACTCATTCCTTCCCAGTCCGTGCTTTGCATTTCTGGCATTAATCTGTACCGTACCTGCCGCCGAGATTTCCAAGGTAAGCTCTCCATTCACCCTATATAATTCAAACCACGGCTCATGCCGAGTTTGTTTTCAAGGGTGCTTCATTCATTGAATGCGTGTCAGACTCCGCTCCGGGCAACGGCAAAGTCTCGACGTTTCGGAGGTCAGGTTGGTTGAAATATTGATGTCGGCCGCGCGGGCTTGTTACTGACGAGAATCCAATCCCACAGGTGAAGATTTTCGAGGACGGCGACTTGTTATTTATTCAGGTTGTATGTACGTAGGCAGAGGAGGGATCATGTGGGAGGGAACGGGGGAAGGCGTGGTAGCGCGGCTCGCGCCTGCGGCGTGGCGTTGCCACGCAAGCAGAGGGCGGGAGACGAGGATGGGGGGAATGACAGAAGGGAAGGAAGGAGGGAGGACGGTAATAGCGCGCACCGCCATGGTGGCGCGGGGTGGATGCACAGCGACCGCGGCGACGCGCGGTGAGACAGGCGTCGTCCGTGCTTCGACTAATCCGTACCCCCAAACGACGCGCAAGTTCAAAAGGTAAGCAATTATTTAACTTGAGTCAATTCGCAAACTCACCTCCTTCTTTACTAGACTCCGGCGTCGCAATTCAACCCAATCCCAGTGCAAGCCAAGACTCACCCCGCACCTTCGAGACTTCACCGGCGAATCAGCGCTGAACGCGTTCCTCGTTCCTGAAGTAAGTGTCAATAAAGGCGGCGTGGTCTTCTTACTGACGAGAAACTCACAGATGGTTTGGCGACGTGATTTTTCTTGAATATGTACGTAGGTACAACGCCCCTACGGCGATGGAGTGCCCAGTGAATGCAGCAGGAGGGGGGATTGCAATGGTGTGGCGCGGTAGGGCTAAGGGCGGGCAACACGAGGGAGGGTGCAAGGGAGGGTGGGAACGAGGGGATGCCGCGCCACGGGCATGCGAGGCGCGGTACCGTGCGTTGCTGCTGTGGATGGGCCGCGTCGTGGTTGGTGGTGGTGGCGAGTTGAAAACGAGACGCCAAAGTCGAAACGGTTACCGTCAATGTTTATTCCAAACGCCTATGGCAAGCAACACACGTCGCGCAAACGTGGCTTGTTTAGGGCTCAGCTCGGCCGAAATAACTTGAACTACTCCCACTCCCACTCCTTCATACTACCTGCGGTCCACTCCTTGCGTATTGCCTGGTCTAGGACCTCCATTACACGATGCGCATATCAACTCTGCGGCGCCCGTCCCTCCTCTCGCTCTCGCTTATCCCCCTCCTCTTCCTCGCCTCCCCCGCGCACGCGAACCCCGACTCCGACTCCGCCACCGAGCCACCGACCAACCACGGCACTGGCGCAGCAGCAGGGGGACTCTATCCGCCCGGTCTGCAACCCCTCATCACGCGCGCCAACGTCCTGCTGTCGACGGGCCAGTTTAGCGAAGCGGCAAGAGTTTATGGCGAGGCGATAGGTGAGTTGGGGTGTCTTTTCATCTGTGTTCGTGGGGGGACGCCGTGTGATACGAGTTGCGAGTGGGTGGTCAGGACTGCGGATGCGCCAGCGTGGAGCAATGACGGTGTGGCGTCGCGCATCGAGCGATTCATAGTCGCTTCGAGCTTGAAGGCGTCGTCGCGGTCCTCCTCCTGTTCGTTACCGCAGCAAGCGTTTATGCTGCCGCTGCAAGCGTTTATGCTACCGCTGTGGCGGCCGCAGCTGCGGGTGACCGTCGTCCCAGCGTCCCTGCATGCTGCGGGGACCGGTTTTGCCTGCGGAGATTTCGCTCTCGGCGCGGTATAGACGGACGTGGCGTTCCATTTTCGAGTTCGGCCGCTGCGTCCCGCGGGAGGGCCGTTCTCGGGAAATTACTTCCATTTCTGTGGTCATGGGGCGTCGCATCGCTGAGTGTGGACCTGATCACACCGTGCGGAGAAGCCCCGACTCGCGCATGTACGTCGCGTGCATCACACACACGACGCTCCGACTTGCTTCCCTTGTCCCTAGCATTGTACTGACCACACCCCCCAGAACAATCACCCCTCGACTACATCCTCTTCTACAAACGCGCCACCGCGCACCTCTCCCTCGACCGGCACGCCCTCGCCCAAGACGACTTTGCCCGCGTCCTCACCCTCGCCCCGCACCCCTTCCCCCCCGCGCACCTCGCCGCCGCCCGCATCCACGCCAAAGAAGGCGCCTTCGCCGCCGCGCGCGCCTCCCTCACCTCATACACCAAAGCCCTCACCTCCTCCGGCACCCAACGAGCAAAAGAAGAGGGCGACCGCGACGCCCTCCTGGAGGACATCGCCGCCACCGAGGCCGCGGCGGCGCAAGCTACCCGCGAGCGCGCCGCGCAGCTCTGGACTGCCTGTGCGGAGAGTGCGACGAAGGCACTGCGCGGGGCCACACACGCCGTGCCCATCCGCAGCCTGCGCGTCGAGTGCGCGCTGGGCGCGGGCGACGTGGAGGGCGCCGTCGGCGACATGGCGCGCCTCTCCACCCTCCTCCCGCCGTCCTCCTCCTCCACCGCGCTCCACGCGCTCGTCTTCCGCCTCAGCTACTTCCTCCTCCCGCCCGGGCCCGTGCCCGCGAACGCGCTCAAAGCGTGCCTGCACTCGGACCCGGAGGACCCCGTGTGTCTGCCGCTGCACCGGCTGTACAAGGGGCTCGAGCGCGGGTTTGCGGGGTACGAGAAGCAGGAGGGGGAGGGGGATTGGCGGGGGGTGATTGGGACGCTGAGGCCTGGGGGCGGGAAGAAGGGGGATATGGTGATGAGGTTTGAGAGCGCGATGAAGGAGCAGTTGGGGGCGGAGAAGCTGGGGCTTGGGGGGCTGTTTGGGCTGGGTGGGGGCGCGGTGGTGTTGCCGGATGCGGGGAAGACGAGTCCGCGGTGGAGGAAGCTGTTGAGGGGGATGTGTAAGGGGTATACGCAGTTGGAGATGTATCGGAAGGGGGAGGAGTGGTGTCAGAGATTGTCGGAGATGGAGGTTTGTTTTGCGTCTCCAACTGCTAGGATGATAGCTGACAAGGCGTCTTGCAGGACGGGATGAACGAACGTCTCTTCGTATACACTTCTGTGTAGCTACTTGTGCAATGAAAATGAATTTCTTGGAAAGCGTCCGCCCACGATAGTTGAGTCTCTCTTCGAGTCGGCGTCGACATGACTTGACTTGATATAGAACACTGCTGGTTTGAGTGAAAATAAACTCTAGCCTCTCTGCCTCTCTGTGAAAACAAGATATTGGTGTCTACCCCAGAGATACTGACTGCAGCTCAAACAAAATCTAGGTCCTTCTTTTCGACAGTCTACCTACTGTTCATGGCCAGAAAATGCTGCGTCCGGCCCACGATAAGTCCGTCCCGCGACAAGTCGCGTTCCGCGATAATCTAAAGGATCTTATAGGTTTTTCGCGCGGGAAAAAGACACCGCGTCCACTGCGTTGGGTTGTCTACGCGAGCCCCGGCGGGGGAGATTTTTGGAATTTCATCCTGTCTAGATGGTAGGAAAACCGGTCGTTACAGGGAATAGATTAGCGATGTACCGACTACTGGGCGGGGTTAGATGTAGGTATGTAGATCTACGGTACTTCAACTTACGTGTTATTAGACGCGTCTGAACACGGGTCCGCTATGGGGTTGAAGTCAGATTTGTAGAGAACGCAACTTAAAAGAGGTTACTGCGCGACTTGTGGGTTGAGGGAAAGCTGACAAGTCTAGATTGCGAGGGTTAAAAACAGAGCGCGAGGAAGAAAGCACTGCAGACGCACCCGCAGGGAAGCAAAATTTTAGCAGCGAGCCGCGGTAACGCTGCTGTGAACAGCATCGGCGGGGGGTTTTGCCTCTCGGCGGGTTTTTCTCTGGAAAAAAGGGCGTCAGGAATGCGGGAAAATGCATCAAAATGCAACTTGAACACGCACCTAAGAACCTGCTCGCCGGATGGCGATACGTCGTCTAAACGACGTTGGCGCGCCCTCAGCGCGGTTAATTCGAGGGTGACGCAGCCTGGCACGGAGCCTTGCGAGTCGAGCGGGGGATTTGCCTGCCGGCGGCAAAAATGCTTGAGAGAAAACTGAGATTTGGAACGCATAAAGTAGCCGGATAACGCACCTAAACGTTGTTCAGCGGACGGCGATACGTGGTGTAATTGTCAAAGCCCTACTCGCGGCGGTTTATCGCGTCCTTGCGCGTCGAGCTAGGGTTTGCCTGCCGGCGGCAACAATGCTGGAGAAAAATGGGATTTGGAAGGCGCAAAGTAGCGGGAAAACGCACCTCAAAACCCTCTCGGCGGGCAGCAATACGTCGTGTAATTGACCTCTGCGCCGCTCCGCGGCGCTCGCGCTCGCTCGCGGCAGCCTCACGCATCCTCGCGAGTCAAACGGGTGTTTGCCTGCCGGCGGCCAAAATTCTGAGAAAAATGTGAGATTTTGGACGCCCAAAGTAGCGGGAAAACGCACCTGAAAGCCCTTTCGGCGGACGGCAATACATCGTGTAATTGATGTTGCGCCGCTCTGCTGCGCCTGCGCGCACTCAAGACCATGCTCGCGGTAGCCTCACGCTTCCTTGCGTGTCAGGCGGGGGTTTGCCTGCCGGCGGCCAAAATTCTGGAAAAAAAAATGAGATTTTGGAGGGGCAAAGTAGCTGGAGAACGCACCTAAAAACCGTCTCGGCGGACGGCGACGTCGTGTAATTGACGTCTGCGCCGCTCCGCGGCGCTCGTGCTCGCTCAAGACCCTCCTCGCGGGGCGCCCCGTATCCTTCCACGTCGAGCGGGGGGTTTGCCTGCCGGCGGCCAAAAATGCTGGAGAAAAATGAGATTTGGGACGCCCAAAGTAGCAGGAAAACGCACCTGAAAGCCTTGCGTGTCGCGCGGGATTTGCCTGCCGGCGACGCGAAGTTCTGGGCGAGGATACGTCCAAAAGCAGAGGGCAGATCTGGGTAATTGTACGCCAGATCTCGAGTCCATGGGAAGAGGTTTGGGTTTGGAGGAGGAGATGGAGGAAAAGGTGGGGGAAATGCAGGTGGTGGTACGGCAGGAAGCCGCGCTTCCAGGACAGCCTTCGGTTAGCTGAAAATCACGAATCAACAAGAGGACGCGTCAACAACGCGTAGTTAGACGCGCACCGAATGATTTGGCCGAGATTCGCGCGCCGCGCGTGTGGGTTGAAGTTTGATGGTCCATGTTCTGCCCAAAGAAGAAAAGATTCAGGTACGCCCAGCTGCAGGTACGCACCTGTATATGCTTGCTATCTTCACGGCTTGAAGTACTTGTACAATAACTCATGTCGCGCTGTGACTTCAAACTGAAACTGCGCAGCGAGAGTTCCTGCGGTGTTTGCCGGGGATGCCCTGGGGTCGAGTTGTTTTCTGTGTGTGCCGTGAGGAGGGCACGGGAAGGAGACGGCCACCAGAAATGCCGTTAGCCACAAACCGGGGACGGACTGAGACAGCCGTGGTTCAATTTTGATCCACGCGAACATATTTGATTTAGTCGGCCAACGATTCAACAAAGAGTTCACCGGGCCACGGGTTCTCAGACACATGAGCAGCGCTCTAGATGCCCGCAGTCCCCGCAAATTTGTCGTCATATCACAAATGTCGCCTAGCAAACCGCAAGCGGGGTGAGATCGACGGGGGTTGGATTTGATCTACAACAAACTCCGTTGGTTTTACTAGCTCCGCGACACTTCGCCAGGGACTTTACCTGGCAATTGGTTCTTCGTCACATGTGCGTTGGTTTCCAGTGCCCGCAGTCCCCGCGAATTTGCCGTTATCTTTGAATTGTCGCCTAGCCGAATTTCCTGCCAAGTGGAGATTTTTCGCCAAAACGGGACCGTGCGAGAGCCGTGGAAGGCCATATGTGGCCTAGAATTGCGGTAAGAGGCCCCGTAGACTCACGCTTGAGACGCCGCCCGCATCACAGTGGAGGCCGAAAGAGACCGCAGTAAAATTACATAACCAGTCACGGGAATGTTGACTTTGCGAATTCAACATCGCAGCATCCAAATATGGACACGCCACATCTCTCTCTCTCTTCTTCCACCTCGTTTTTCCGTGCCCCCCCTCGCCAGCGTCTGGGGCGTCCGGTGAACTCCTCAAGACACTCCAGGCAACATCCTCGGCCGTATTGAGAGCCGACAAGCGCTCAGGGACGCCGCGGCGGCTGCAAACGCGATTCCACGCCAGTTCCGAAAAACGGGGTCCAGGCGGTCAGGATCTTGTCGCCATCACGTCAAGTGTTCCGCATCTTTTTTGCAGGGCTACGCCGCAACGTTTCGGCGGCTTCGGGGGCGATCTGCGCGCGTTTTGAAGCGCATGACATTCTGGTGTGTTTTACCATATCTCGCTTCGTATGCGGTACCTACCTCACATGTCGACATTCTTAAGGTACCAAAATCCTCTCTGTATTAATTCCTGGCCGTTCAGTGAGTTTGAACCGCGTCCATGCACCATGAATGCTAATTCATGCATTCAGCACCTCTCCGCGAAATGTTCGCCGCACCGTACGTTCGACTCAGCTGAAACTCTCGGCTAACCTTGATTGTTGGGAACTATCCTCCGCATGCTGGGCTGCGGTGCGTGGCTTCCTCTCGCACGCATTGCCGGACTAACGAATATTTCATGTTTCAGGCGATATTGAACATCTCCAAGATGTCCGCGCCCAGACCCGGCGCATCTTACTCACCGCTCCACCGCATAGCCTTACCACGCCGAGGTGTCAGCTCGAGGGGCGTTCCCATGGCGCGGAACAGCGGTAATACGGCTGCGCGGAATTTTGCACCTGGAATGTATGGGTCCCATGCCGCGCGTCCCCGCTCGTGCGAATCATCAGGTACGTGTTCTTATCGCTCTATTCAATCCTTTCGGGCGTCTCAAGCCCCTTTGAGTTCGTCCTGACAATAAAGCCCGGGCGTACCCCGTTGATTTCACTTATTCCCCCCACTTTCCATCTCCCCTCCACATATCGCCCAAGACTATCGAAGTCAGAGTCTTCATCGACTCTGACCACGCTCTGGTCGGGTGGGACTTTGTTTGTCCCCGTTCTATCCCCCCCCCTGCCTTACTCCGCACGCTGTTGAGCGCCGTTGAGCTCGCGCTCAACTTTGACCTCGATTCAACATGTGGTACTCTCACTCTTTCCACACCCGCTCCGTATTCATTTTACTGACCGTTTTTTCAGGTGTCAATTGATGTTGCTCGCGCTATACGTCTCGAGACGTAACCTACTCGCCGCGCTATGTCCACTAACCGCAGTGTAGTCAACTTACATACAGTCGCTGGTGCGCTATATTTCTTTCTTCTCAGTCCAGTTCTAACTCTCAAACCCTTACAGATCTATAATACACTTGCTTTTGAACCCATTCAACACTCGCGCCAGCTTCCGTTCGACGCGCCGTCCAGTTTGGCTGCCTCCGGCAACTTCCGGTTCAACCAATACTCACCGCGTTCACTTATTAGCGCGTACCGAGGCTTTTGGAAGGTCGGGGCTGTGGTTGTAGGGTCCCAGGTGCGTCGTATTGCCATTCTCTGTATATATTCAACGCTAACCATTCACCGTTAGCTTTCAACCGATGTTCAACTTCAACTCTGGCCAGTGAACAGTGCGTTCACTTGTCAACCTACTCTTGTACTCATGATTTCTACCATTTTGGCGCCACGTTTCCGTCTCTCGGGACTGCGACTGCGCTGCCTTGGATTGAAGGTACGTCCGCGTCGATATCTTCTCAGTAAATTTTGAACTGACCTTCGTTCAAGCACTTCCGCATACTCAAAATACCGAAACTATCCTTAGATGACCCAGGAGCTCGTACCCCGTTCAATTTACTGACATGAGTTCAACAGATACTCGCCCAGACTCACCGTCGCCCCGAGGGTCAAGTTCAATCTGACCCCCGTACTCAATGTGAGTTGAATCCATCTTTCATCGCAGCTCTGCTGACCTTTGCATTGAATTTTCAACAGATCCTCGCCTTCCCTCGCAGTTCCATCGACGCTCCAGTCTCGGCATACCGAATTTATGGCCGTTTAGATCCAGGTATGTCCGCAGTAATCCTTTTCGATGATTTGTTGAACTGACGTTGGTTCTAGGTCTCATCTCGGGGCATTGACCTACACACCTCGGCGTGGGTCTCCAGGGACCGCAACTATCTTCGTTTTGAACTCGAGGTATGTGTGTGTATTGTATTGCACCGATGTTTTACTGACGACGTGGTTTAGGTTCAACTTGTGTTCAACTTGACCACGGTCACTTGGACTCGAGTGTTGCGTCAACGGATCTCAGGTATGTGATCTATATATGCTATTCATTCTTTCGTTTCTCTACTCATACATCGACGACCAGTACTCGGCGGTGTTGCTTCAAGGTTGAACAAGGTCCAAGTTCAACCAACTTCACCTCGGACTCGACGTAAGTTCGTTTCATCGTTCATTGAGCTTCTATCTACTAACCTCGACTCGATTCCCAGATAGGTTCTCGAGGTCTGCTTCAACCATACCGCGGATGAAGCCCGGGCTATCGTTAAATAATTAACGCTCGAGGTACGTCTGCCCCCCGAATCTATCATACTCACATTGAGTTAACTCTGTGTCCAGCTTCAAGTTTATCCATCCACCACTACCACCGAGCTCCACGGACGTTCGTTCGATGCTTAATAGGTATCTGGGCTCTCCTCTTCAGCATCTATGCGCTGATATCTCGAGCAGGATTCCATCCGGGAATTGGTTCAATCTCGCACTTCACGACGTGCTTTTGACTTGAGGTATGTTTATTGTATGCTTGGGGTATTCCGTCGTGTAACTGATCACCGTTCGTCTTCTAGCTTTGGCTTTGGGATCCAAGCTCAAATTGTCAACTGAACCAACAGTCGCGTCTCATTCAACCCAACCAACGTTGGACTCGCCTTCACCTAGGTTGGTCTTCTAATTTATTCACTTTCGTTCGCGATGCGTTCTTCCCATTGACTGCAAGTTCAACAGCGACTGGTTGAAGCTACCATATCCGACTCAACGTCGCCCTCCTCCAACTCCATCCAACCCACCGCAAATTTTGCAGTTCAGGTAAAGTAAAGCCTCAACCTCGTTTCAACGCACTCAATTGAATACTAATTCCAACCGCAGTCCATTCGCTGCATTCCCCAGTTGTCGTTCAACCTATGTACGCATTCAACCTACTAACCGCGGATTTCCATCGCTCGGTAAGTCTCACTCAGCCTGCTAAGTTCAATGCGCTGCTCAATTGAATACTAAATCAAGTTCCAGTCTATTATAATTGCGCGCCGCGCAGTCTCAATTCGGCCCGCGTCGCACATTGGTGAGTTAATTCCTCGTCCGATGTATACTGTATACTCACTCATTCCTTCCCAGTCCGTGCTTTGCATTTCTGGCATTAATCTGTACCGTACCTGCCGCCGAGATTTCCAAGGTAAGCTCTCCATTCACCCTATATAATTCAAACCACGGCTCATGCCGAGTTTGTTTTCAAGGGTGCTTCATTCATTGAATGCGTGTCAGACTCCGCTCCGGGCAACGGCAAAGTCTCGACGTTTCGGAGGTCAGGTTGGTTGAAATATTGATGTCGGCCGCGCGGGCTTGTTACTGACGAGAATCCAATCCCACAGGTGAAGATTTTCGAGGACGGCGACTTGTTATTTATTCAGGTTGTATGTACGTAGGCAGAGGAGGGATCATGTGGGAGGGAACGGGGGAAGGCGTGGTAGCGCGGCTCGCGCCTGCGGCGTGGCGTTGCCACGCAAGCAGAGGGCGGGAGACGAGGATGGGGGGAATGACAGAAGGGAAGGAAGGAGGGAGGACGGTAATAGCGCGCACCGCCATGGTGGCGCGGGGTGGATGCACAGCGACCGCGGCGACGCGCGGTGAGACAGGCGTCGTCCGTGCTTCGACTAATCCGTACCCCCAAACGACGCGCAAGTTCAAAAGGTAAGCAATTATTTAACTTGAGTCAATTCGCAAACTCACCTCCTTCTTTACTAGACTCCGGCGTCGCAATTCAACCCAATCCCAGTGCAAGCCAAGACTCACCCCGCACCTTCGAGACTTCACCGGCGAATCAGCGCTGAACGCGTTCCTCGTTCCTGAAGTAAGTGTCAATAAAGGCGGCGTGGTCTTCTTACTGACGAGAAACTCACAGATGGTTTGGCGACGTGATTTTTCTTGAATATGTACGTAGGTACAACGCCCCTACGGCGATGGAGTGCCCAGTGAATGCAGCAGGAGGGGGGATTGCAATGGTGTGGCGCGGTAGGGCTAAGGGCGGGCAACACGAGGGAGGGTGCAAGGGAGGGTGGGAACGAGGGGATGCCGCGCCACGGGCATGCGAGGCGCGGTACCGTGCGTTGCTGCTGTGGATGGGCCGCGTCGTGGTTGGTGGTGGTGGCGAGTTGAAAACGAGACGCCAAAGTCGAAACGGTTACCGTCAATGTTTATTCCAAACGCCTATGGCAAGCAACACACGTCGCGCAAACGTGGCTTGTTTAGGGCTCAGCTCGGCCGAAATAACTTGAACTACTCCCACTCCCACTCCTTCATACTACCTGCGGTCCACTCCTTGCGTATTGCCTGGTCTAGGACCTCCATTACACGATGCGCATATCAACTCTGCGGCGCCCGTCCCTCCTCTCGCTCTCGCTTATCCCCCTCCTCTTCCTCGCCTCCCCCGCGCACGCGAACCCCGACTCCGACTCCGCCACCGAGCCACCGACCAACCACGGCACTGGCGCAGCAGCAGGGGGACTCTATCCGCCCGGTCTGCAACCCCTCATCACGCGCGCCAACGTCCTGCTGTCGACGGGCCAGTTTAGCGAAGCGGCAAGAGTTTATGGCGAGGCGATAGGTGAGTTGGGGTGTCTTTTCATCTGTGTTCGTGGGGGGACGCCGTGTGATACGAGTTGCGAGTGGGTGGTCAGGACTGCGGATGCGCCAGCGTGGAGCAATGACGGTGTGGCGTCGCGCATCGAGCGATTCATAGTCGCTTCGAGCTTGAAGGCGTCGTCGCGGTCCTCCTCCTGTTCGTTACCGCAGCAAGCGTTTATGCTGCCGCTGCAAGCGTTTATGCTACCGCTGTGGCGGCCGCAGCTGCGGGTGACCGTCGTCCCAGCGTCCCTGCATGCTGCGGGGACCGGTTTTGCCTGCGGAGATTTCGCTCTCGGCGCGGTATAGACGGACGTGGCGTTCCATTTTCGAGTTCGGCCGCTGCGTCCCGCGGGAGGGCCGTTCTCGGGAAATTACTTCCATTTCTGTGGTCATGGGGCGTCGCATCGCTGAGTGTGGACCTGATCACACCGTGCGGAGAAGCCCCGACTCGCGCATGTACGTCGCGTGCATCACACACACGACGCTCCGACTTGCTTCCCTTGTCCCTAGCATTGTACTGACCACACCCCCCAGAACAATCACCCCTCGACTACATCCTCTTCTACAAACGCGCCACCGCGCACCTCTCCCTCGGCCGGCACGCCCTCGCCCAAGACGACTTTGCCCGCGTCCTCACCCTCGCCCCGCACCCCTTCCCCCCCGCGCACCTCGCCGCCGCCCGCATCCACGCCAAAGAAGGCGCCTTCGCCGCCGCGCGCGCCTCCCTCACCTCATACACCAAAGCCCTCACCTCCTCCGGCACCCAACGAGCAAAAGAAGAGGGCGACCGCGACGCCCTCCTGGAGGACATCGCCGCCACCGAGGCCGCGGCGGCGCAAGCTACCCGCGAGCGCGCCGCGCAGCTCTGGACTGCCTGTGCGGAGAGTGCGACGAAGGCACTGCGCGGGGCCACACACGCCGTGCCCATCCGCAGCCTGCGCGTCGAGTGCGCGCTGGGCGCGGGCGACGTGGAGGGCGCCGTCGGCGACATGGCGCGCCTCTCCACCCTCCTCCCGCCGTCCTCCTCCTCCACCGCGCTCCACGCGCTCGTCTTCCGCCTCAGCTACTTCCTCCTCCCGCCCGGGCCCGTGCCCGCGAACGCGCTCAAAGCGTGCCTGCACTCGGACCCGGAGGACCCCGTGTGTCTGCCGCTGCACCGGCTGTACAAGGGGCTCGAGCGCGGGTTTGCGGGGTACGAGAAGCAGGAGGGGGAGGGGGATTGGCGGGGGGTGATTGGGACGCTGAGGCCTGGGGGCGGGAAGAAGGGGGATATGGTGATGAGGTTTGAGAGCGCGATGAAGGAGCAGTTGGGGGCGGAGAAGCTGGGGCTTGGGGGGCTGTTTGGGCTGGGTGGGGGCGCGGTGGTGTTGCCGGATGCGGGGAAGACGAGTCCGCGGTGGAGGAAGCTGTTGAGGGGGATGTGTAAGGGGTATACGCAGTTGGAGATGTATCGGAAGGGGGAGGAGTGGTGTCAGAGATTGTCGGAGATGGAGGTTTGTTTTGCGTCTCCAACTGCTAGGATGATAGCTGACAAGGCGTCTTGCAGGACGGGATGAACGATGCGGACGCGCTGCGCGGGCTCGGGGAGGCGGCGATAGTGAAGGAGGAGTGGGAGGAGGGCGTGCGGCTTTTGGAGAAGGCGTTTGAGGCGACGGGGAGGAGTGATCGCGATGTCCGTCTTTGCGTTCCCCACTTCTTCACCTATACTAACAGCACCCGTAGTTCCAAGCCCGCTTGCAAAAGGCTCAGCGCCTGCTCAAACAGAGCCGCGCGAAGGACTATTACAAGGTGCTCGGCGTTGCGCGGGATGCGGATGAGAGGACGATCAAGAAGGCATAGTGAGTGTTTTTTTCGCGGTTCTACGCTTACTTCCACTGCTCGTGTACGCGGAGCTGACGACGCACTCTACTCCAGCCGGACTGCGGCCAAGTCTGCGCACCCAGACAAGGGCGGGACGGAGGCGAAGATGGCGAATCTGAATGAGGCGTATGAGGTCTTGTCGAATCCTGGTGAGTTTTACATCTCTCTGCCTGCCTGCCAATCCTTCTCGTACTCACACCCCCTCGTACGTAGAACTCCGCGCCCGGTTCGACAACGGCGAAGACCCGAACGACCCCTCGGGCGGGCACCCCTTCCAGCAGGGCGGCGGCGGCGGGCACCCGTTCGCGCAGTTCTTCCAGGGGCAGGGTGGGTTCCCTGGCGGTGGGGGTGGGGGCGGGTTCCAGTTTCATTTTAGCCATGGGGGTTAGTTGTTACATATTTACCGTCTGGGCTTTGGCGTTGCGTGTACGAACGTTATTTATCTATAGCGCGTCGAGTCAAGTTGGGAGTAGGAGTAGAGAGGTGCTCAAAGATAGTGTATTGATTTATCACGTCTCTGGTTGTGTAGAAAGCCTAGTCGATGCTTTTCTTTCCTGCGCTTTGGCTGCGTCGAGCATGTCCGTTTATGGTCAGATGGTAAGTGTATTTCTATAAACGGTACAGCTTATTCAGCTGGAGTCTCCACCATGGCCGATACGCGAGAATACAGCCAGCCCTTTCAATTTGAGCAAATCCAGGACTATCCAGGGGACTTCGTCCGGTACGGCACGCGGGGGGGCCCGTCCGTCACGCTCGAGGCGATTGGCGCGCGCTTCTTGCGCGCGTCGTCGCCCTCGTCCACGTATTCATCCTCGCTCCCGCCCTCGCCCTCGCCCTTGCCAGAATACATCGCCCGGGCGTTTGCGCAAATCCAGAACCCCCCGCCTCTGCCCCAAACTGACCCTACCCAACAAACCCTCAAGGACGGCACTGTTATCAGCACAGTGGAGCGACTCTTAAAAGATGTCAGTCACCCTCGTTATCGTCCCTGTTGATGCCGCTAGTCTTGCGCACACGAGGACATGGGCGCTGATGCTCACCCTAGGTGCCAGTCCCCGCCTCGCATATCCCGACGGCGGAGGAGTTCTTTGCCGCGTCCGACCCCACGAAGCCCGACATTGTGTTCTTGGAGAATCACTTTTACCAAGAGGGCCGCCTGAGCGAGGAGCAGGCACTGTACATCATCGAGAAGGCGACGGAGATCCTGCGGAACGAGCCGAATATCCTGGCCCTCGAGGGGCCGTTCAATAGTGTGTTCTCCTCCCCCCTGCTTCCGCACCCTGGTTGACCATGTGTGCAGTCTGTGGTGATATCCACGGCCAATATGTGCGTCCAGCTTTGCGAACGATGACGCGAAGACTGATTTCCTGCAGTACGACCTGAGAAAGCTGTTCGCGGTTGGCGGGAACCCCGCTGACAGGTCATACCTCTTCCTCGGCAACTACGTCAACCGGGGATCCTTCAGCATCGAGGTGCATCCGATCTACTGCCCACTGCCAAAATAATATCTAATCAAGTGTTTTTGTAGTGCATGCTATACCTCTGGGCGCTCAAGATATGGTACCCCACGCGCGTGTTCCTGCTCCGCGGCAACCACGAGTGCCGCCACCTTACGGATTACTTCACCTTCAAGCTCGAGTGTGCGTGTTTTGACATGGACCACCCGTATCTACTTACTTACTGCGACGATGGCAGGCAAGCGCAAGTACTCCGAGCGCATCTACGACGCCTGCACCGAGTCGTTCTGCTCGCTCCCCCTGGCTGCCGTCTTGGACACGCGGTTCTTGTGCATCCACGGCGGGCTCTCGCCCGAGTTTGACACCCTCGACGACCTGCGCGCCGTACGCCCCTCTCCCTCCCTTACTTCTTCGCTAACAAATGCATATGTGCGCAGATCGACCGCTTCCGCGAGCCGCCGACGGAGGGGCTCATGTGCGACATCCTTTGGTCGGACCCAGTAGAGGACTTTGGGACAGACGACACGGCGGACACCTTTTTGCACAACCATCTGCGAAACATCTCGTATTTCTTCACGTGCGTTACCTCAACCCGAGTTGGTTGTACTCTTCCCCGTCTGCATACCTGTCCTCCCTCTGAACGTGGCCCGCTTCCCTCCACCTCCTCACCCCTGACTTCTCCGCCCTTCCGCATCACTCGAGTGATGTGCCCCCTCCCCAACCCTCTTGTGGTGATCCTGCACCTGCTCCCTGCCTCTCATCCCTCCCTGCCATAAACCACTAACAAACACTCTCCCTGCAGATACCGAATCGTGTGCAACTTCCTCGCGCGAAACAACCTTCTCTCCATCATCCGCGCGCATGAGGTGCAGAATTCGGGGTGAGCGGTTTTTTCCCCTGTGACTGTCCTTTCCTCTGTTTTGTAGCATTCTCTCTTTAAGCCTCCGTCCCCATGTCTTCCCATGACTGACTCATCGCCTCCCTCTATCATGTGTCCCGACCCACCTGACGAACAGAATCTGATGTTAATCCCAGCTACCAGATGTACCGCAAGACAAAGAAGGGTCTACCCTCGGTTATAACAATCTTCTCTGCCCCAAATTATCTGGATCTACAAAAAAACAAAGCTGCCATTATCATGTGAGTTTCACATTTTTACGTCTGTTCTCTTGGTTTTGCAATTATGGCCTCGTAATGCCCTCCATCTTTCCTTAACATCACCTTCTCATCCTTCTTCCCCCTTCCCACGCTACTTCCATGATGCCAAGCAACAATATTTCACACTACCCCCCCTGTCCTGATGTATGAGCTGACACATTCCCAGGTATGAACACAAAAACCTGACAATCCGGCAGTTCAACGACAGTCCACACCCTTACTGGCTGCCGAACTTCAAAGATGTGTTTACGTGGAGCTTGCCGTTTGTCACAGACAAGTGTGAGTGTTTGTCATTGTCTCTTTGTTTCTTTTTGCATTTCCCCCTTGACAAGTGTATACAAGACAACTGTCTGCCATCCAAATGTTTCTTCCCTTCTCAGTCAAAAGTGTTTTTTCTTTCTTTTTCTTTTCCTGCCCGTTGTGTACCACCTGGCTGGCAGACAGCTCTAAATCCTCTTCATCCTTTCTTCCTGCTCTCACACATACCCACTACTGACACCTACCCCACTAGTTACCCACATGATTATTGCCATTCTCAATGCTACTGATGAGGAGCTTGAGAATGAGAATGAGGAAATTGTGGCACACACATCACCCATTTCCACAGAGTCAAATACATTTGGCTCGGAGGGTTTCACAAACATGAGGTGTGTGCCCTTTCCTACTCCCGTCACGTTCACTTAATTTTTGTGCAGGCACATATCAGATATTGACAATGTCCCATCAGACATCACTTATGCTGTGTCAGAAGAGGATGGCAAAGCTATCACATCTGAGACACTCTTACAGCATGGCACAGATCTGGAGCCGACAATGACGGGCCCAAGTATGGATCGTGCAGAGGAAGCCAGCCTGGCGACCATAGATGAGGAGCTCAATTTGCCTCAAACAGAAAGAATGCAAGCAGATGAAGATTCCTCTGAATTGATTCAACCCCAAGGAAAAGCAGCATCCCACACATCTGCTGACACAGAAAACATTGATACCGAAGAAGCAGATCTACAAATTTCCACAACTGTCATTTATTATCCAGAAGAGTTGAACAGTGATATCATGTATGTTAGATGCATTATTGTCTGCAGAAATCTTATGTTTTCCAGCACGCCATTCAACATTACACCAGAGGATATTGAATTGCTGGAGACCGAATTACCCAGTGGAGGAGGCTTCTCCTCAGTCCATTCACCTGACAAGGCTCTCACATGGATAGAAACTCACTATGATGACAGTCTACTGAAGGCAATCAGGTCTCGTCACCTTGGTGGCCCACTCGCTGGAATGGTCACCCCAGAAACAGAGGCCCTGGTCATATTTGGATCTATACTGGATGATTGGGTTCTCACAGCTGCAAAATTGCTGGCGGACATTTCAAAGTTCGCTGTGATGGTCCGTCCATTTACAGAGGATCCAACCCAAACATGGTCAAAGACTGATGAAGACGAGACTTGGGAATATCCTGATTCCTGGAAGGATGCTGGGGACTCAATGACTTCAGAGGAAGAACTCAGTGAAACAGGCAGCATCCGTGGAAAGCAGTCCGAGACAGAGGATTCAGAAGACAGCTCTATTGACAGTGATCATGACCATATGACTGCAACTACTGGTACTCTCCGCCTCCGTGGAGGAGCCAGCACAGCCGATCAATACAGTCCATGGTTGAGCCCAGTGCACAATCTGGACATTCACATGAACATCGAACCACCGAGCGGGTTTGAACAGAAAGTCAATATTTTATCCAAGATACAGGAAGGTCTACATCTTCAGGTCCTTGTGTCTCAACTGAACTTTTGGATAGTTTACTACACAGACAAAATATATGAATCCCCAGCGCGAGGGGTACAGACACCAAATCATTTCCTGGACAGAACTATCTGTTGTCCCAAAGACCAAGGAAATCATTCCTGATCGGTCATATAGCAGTGTTGGCTTCCATGTTCATGGACAGTATATTTCCCGGTGCAACAAGTATGTTATGCATTCATTCTACTAGTACCTGGTATTCTAGTAACAAGGACGCAACAGTCTCACCTCCCCAAATTTTACTTGGCCAAATCAGACAGCAAAAAAGATTAACACAGATCTGAATCTCAGAACAATAACTGCAAAGCTTAGTGCTGGTCTCAACCCAACTGGCGAAGTCACATTTGCAACAAATTCCGGTCACAACACTGCAGTTGAGGAGCAAAATGATCGAGTATAGCAACTCACAAGCAAGGCAAATAAGAGCTGACACTTGATTAGGTCACACCAAAATGGGTTGTTGACTCACATGCTGGCCATGACTTCAAGGAGGGGAAGGACTATTATGAAGAGCTCAAATTCTCATATATGTCTACAAGTGACAGTCGACGTGAACAATACCCACTGAAAGTTGAATTCTCAATGGGAATCAATGTTGATGATCTGGAAAAGGTAAGCACACATTCTCTGCAGCCAACACATTATCCACTGGAAATAGCCTGCCAATACCAATCTACCTCCGACTGCCTTCATTATCCGCGATCAAACAATGCTTTGGCTTTCAAATCGGTCTCTTAAGTCCAAGGGCTCTGGAATTATTGTTCTGACCTCGGTTTGTTCATTTGATTGTAGCTTCATAAGAAGTCTAAATGTTTTTTTTCCTTCTTTTGCAAGGCGTACATTGCGGAAATCCAAGCAGTTGACCAATTGTCAATTGTAGAATATCCAACACTTCAACTCAACAGTGATTCAACTCTAAGTTTGGCATTTTTCTGTTTCTGTCCGCTCTACTAACATTTCTCAGAGGTTCCTGTGACTGACCAGACATCAGCAATGTCTCCAGAAAACCGGATTTCTGTATCCATTGGAATGCTCCCAGACAAGGTTGAGCCTGGACTATTCAAACGACTTTCAAGTCTGGTGACCAAACCTCTGAGCAATTACAAAAAACCTGCTCCAAGTAGTGAGATTCAATCCTTACCACTGTTTGAATTTGCATCTCGCGGCTGGGATGCAACACGACATGAATGGAGGATGCCAATATATCCCAGCCTCGATCATTGCCTGCAACAAGCTGTGCAGAATTCAACTGTCCGCACATGGAACTTAAATATTGTTGGGTTGGATGCAGACACTACAGAGAGGTCAAAGGGGAAACAACGTGACCCAGGTGGGTTGAGGAGTACATTCTGATTCGTTTGCTCACATTATATTAGGACCTGTCCCAGCACACAATATGGACAAAGAGATCTCTGTTCTTGCGCCAAGTCATGATCACAAAAACATTCCTGTTGGGGGAAAGGAGCAGAGTACACTGCCAACTCTAGCCACAGAAACTGCCACAGGCAGCTAGCGGGTTCTACATAAATCTCCTTAGGGCCTACTGGTGTATAATTTCTTACCATACCTTTTGTACCCTGTTTTTCTTTTCATATATTCACAACCTTGCTCACATACAACTTTGTGTGTGCTAGATGTATCATGACTAACATCTCAGCTCACCCAGTCTGTATGTCAGCCCAATAATGTACTGATGTCACAAATTCCATGTGCGACAGAGTCCCGGTGGGTTACTATGTCAGTCCAACATATTCTAACATGCCAAAGACATAAAATAGCGGATTATCGGAGGTAGAGTGTATTCACCATATGCTGAGTATTCCAGTCAGGTTTTACAATTCATTGTGGTTTTCCAAGTGGAAGCTGAAATGATTCACAGTCCGAATATGATATATCAAACATAGTTCTATACTTTCCAAATCTTCTTCCGAGATCCTGTGAACACACACTGCACAAGGTCTGTGGGTTCAGACTCACATTCAATTGTGTCTCAACACGTGGATTGGTCAAGCATTGCCCATCAAGTTTGATAACCCTCAATGCCGCTTATCAAGCGCAGTAAATAACAGACGAGGTTACGAGATTACAAGTGTTGGTCTATCTGTCAGTGGACAATTGAAACAAGTACAGTAGCGAACCGGGAAGCGCAACAATTCAGTTGATTTATGGATTTCTGGTAGACCATTTTTTTTGGTATGCATTGGTGACTTCAGTCATTTACCAATCAGCTGGTGCCAGACCTTGGGCAGGTTATTTCCCTCCATACAACCAAATGGGACTTCAAAATACATGAATTCTGTTCTCTTGAGTCCGATGTGTCTGTCATGGGAATGCGGATCAACGTGCTCATGTGCCCACATGGACCCACTTGAACTTGTTTACTCCGTCGACATGCCTGGAAGCTGTAACCTGAGGTACACTTCCCAAGGTCTTCATAGCTGAACAGCCCAAGTCCTCCAGGCAAGTTGAGACCATCCAGGCCAATGCTACTGCAGCAGAAGCGGCTGCTCATCCTGCTGGCACTTGGGCCTCTTCTAGGCATGTCAACATTCTGGACTCTTCTTTTACCGGTGCCAGGTAATCCTTTTGCTGTTTGATCTTTGCTCCCAAATTTGAAGGGCCTTTAAAGGGCCTTTAGGTTCAGCTCTTGAAGCACACAGTCTGCCAGATCTATGATAAATGTGACTGGGAAGAAGCAATCTGCCTCGTTGATAGCGCCTCACACGGGTTCAAAATTGGAATAGCTTTTGAATTTGAATATCATGGCCTTGCTTTTCTTGCACTGGATCTTCTGGTGCAGGTGGGCCTCACCCTGGCTCGATATCTGCTTCGCCTCTCTGATGCCTTCTGTTTATTGCCGTTTTACTGGTCTGAGAGTTGGCTGCCTTCCAGCCCAGCAGCCTGATGTATACTTGGACTTCCTTTGTTTTCTTGACAACCTGGTAGCTTGGATAAAGCAGTGGCATGCTGTTGAGCTGGGACACAATAACCCTGGTGTGTGAGGTATTTGCGGGGGGGCTGGGGTCTACACAATCTCTGAGGTGTGGTATATGGCAGGTGAGTCAATAATTGTTTTTTTACGTGTCCTTCGTCTGATCCAGGCTACCCAGGGCTGTTGCCAAACCTCACAATAGCGGAAGTCTTTTGTTCAGCCTCGCGACTCTGTGCCACATTCTTCCATTTCGCAAAAGAGGCTCATACAACACTGTGGTGTGTTTCGTGCCCCTCGTTGAACGCGAGATTTTCTAAGCGACTCTTAGGCTGCTTGCAATTTGTAAAACACTTCCTCATTGACTATGTCATCTGTATTCGCCCCGAGCCTCTATAGCGGGGCAAGGATCACTCCTAACCTGTTGAAAAAGTTCAAGGTCCGTATTCGTCTTGCGTTCATTTGCCCTGAGGCCTGACTTAATGGTTCGAATAGAGCATCTGCAATGCCCACCTAACAGACGAGATCTGGATTCAAGAATACAACAGCTTCGAATTGGCCCATTTGATGTCTTTGAACCCGATCTCATCCACCACACACGTTGGAGAGCAAGAAGCTCAACCTCGGGTCCCTCATATTCGAACCGAAGCTACGGGGCAAGCTTCACTCAAGCACCAGACAGACGGTTCCTGGCAGCAAAAAGCTAAGGGACAAGGGCTTCAAGTTCAACAGAGCCAAACACGTGGCGCCCTTACCGCTCCCGTGCTCCCGAATCTTCTCCTCCCGATACCCATGCCATCCTAGGAAGTGTACGATGAGATTCATAAACTCCGCCCTCGGTCGCATACGCTCTCAAGGCTACACCCCCGTCTCTGGCTCTGCCCGCTACAACCCCAAAAAATTCGCATCTCGCCGATGCGCAGGTCCTCTCGCAGTCCTTGCAGCCCTTGGCGGCGCCCTGGGCTTCATTGCTTTCCTTGTCTTTGTTATGCGCGACGGGCGTGGTATGTCGTCCAATTTTCTCCATCTTTTTCCACTAATAATACTGTTACTTTAGACACAGACGATTTACCACCTCCGCCCCTCGAGCGCCCCATCCCTGCGGGGCCTAGCACGCCCGTGGATGACCTCTTCGCGCGCCAGTCGACCACCCTCGAGCAGGCGTCCGCGCGGTATGCGCTCAAGAACGGACGTCCGCCGCCCCGCAGCTACCCGCGCTGGTTTGCGTACGCGCGCGCCAAGGGGTGCCTCATCGACGATTACGAGCGGGTCTGGCGCGACTTTGAGCCCTTCTACCAGCTCGCGAAGCAGGATCCGAGGTTCTTCGGGCGTATGGTCGGGCGAGGGACGGACCTCGCGATCGAGACGGACATGGGGATGAAGACGTTCGAGGTGAAGCGCGGGGTGCTGGCGACGACGGACGAGCGGGGGAGCTCGTATAACGGGGAGTGGATGGAGATGCTGCAGAATGTGCGTCCCTCACCCTCTCAGTCATCTTTACTCACCTTGCCTGGCGCCAGCTGACAACTGCCCTCGGCCTCCCTGACCTCAACATCGTCGTCAACCACCGCGACGAGCCGCGCGTGGCCTTTGATGCACGCATTCCGCACGCACAAACCGACGCGCGCAGGGCGGACGACGCGACGCCCTTTATGCACCGCCCCGCGCCGACGGCGGAGTGGTACACCGAGCAGAAGCACTGTCTGGTCCCCAACTACGAGCGCGGGTTTTTGGAGTATGCGAATAACGCCAGCTCGTGTGCGTGTTCTGCCTCGCTTCCTCATACTCCACTGACGCCCGCACAGTCCTGATGTACAGCGCCAGCGCGGACTTTACGACGGACCTCTACCCCATCCTCAGCCAGTCCAAAATATACCCCTGCTTTGCGGACATATTGTATCCCAGCCAGGTATGTGCGCCGTTCTCGCCCCCGATTATGCCACTGACGCACCCACGCAGTTCCACTACCCCCGCTCCTACTGGTCCCCCAAGTACGCGTTCCCGGACAACGTTACCTGGGCGGACAAGAAGGATGTCCTCTGTGAGTCTGCCTCCCCATTCACTTCACCCTTTGCCTTCCACCCCACCCGCACCCGCACCCGCCCGTTTTTCTTTCCTTCCTTCACCCAGCGAGCGAGCAGAGTGCCAACGCACACACAGACTGGCGCGGCCAATCGACTGGCGGGTGGATCAGCGGAGGGAACTACCATGGGTTCCCGCGGTATCGGGTGCTTGATATCGCGCGCGAGGCGAACGCTGCAAGCGGGGCAAACGCACCTCTGATGGACGTGGGGATCAGCGCGTTTTACGAGTGGTTTTGTCAGTTGGATGGTGCGTGCCTTTTTTTTTTTGTTTCTCTCCTGGCCGCGGTGCGCAGAGGCGGGTAGCGAGGCGTCCCTGTCCCCCATGCGCGAACGTGCGCCGGCGCCGCATTCCGCCCCGCCCCCGTTCACTGCCCACCGACCACTCTCTCGACTGCCCCTCATCCCACTCACTAACCCCACCCCCGCAGGCTGCAACGCCACCGCCATTGAGACCGAGTACAATATCACCGGCGCCGCCTCCGCGCGCGAGGACGCGTACAAGTACAAGTACCTCCTCGACCTCGACGGGAACGCGTTTAGCGGGCGGTTTTTGGGCCTCGTGGGCGCAGGTGGGGGCGTGGTATTCAAAGTGCGTGTGTTGCGCTGCCTGCTTCATATGTGAGACTGACACACCTTCATCGCAGTCGACGCTCTTCACGGAATACTTCGACGCCTGGCTGCGGCCGTACGTGCACTACATCCCCGTGCTGCCCGACCTGTCGGATCTGGTCGAGCGGATCGAGTGGGCGCGGGCGCATGATGAGGTGCGTTTCCTCCCTTCCGTCCCTCCCTCCTTCCCCTCGCCAATCCGTCCGTACACACCGTACATCAATGCTGACCCCACCACAGGAAGCCAAGCGCATACAGGCCGCGGGGCGCGAGTTTGTCGCGCGCGTTATTAAGGACGAGCAGAATGACTGCTATTGGGGGATGGTGCTCGCGGAGTGGGAGCGGCTGCAGAGTGGGCGTTGGCTTTGAGTGGTAGGTTGGGATTGGGATCTAGATGCGGTGAGGTGTGTGTATATACTAGGGCGCGCTGAGATGTAATTTTGCTTTGCTTTGCTTTCGTAGGATCGTTTGGCCTGCGAGATAGAAGGCCGGGGTCGTCCTTTTATGGTAATCGTATTGCCATAAAGGGCCGAAGACGGAAAACAGACCGTCCAGGGTGCGAGTAAGGACTTGAATCGCTGAACTAGAGCTGATGCAAGCCTATCTTGAGGCAAAAAAAGATGCTCTCAATATAGCACAGAGGATCCCCCAGAATCGAACTGGGTTCTTCGAATTCCACCTAGCGATGGGGCCCATTGCCAGGAACCGCGCACCGCAGGTTGTAGGACCTTGCTTGGTTATAACCAAGCCCGGGGTTGAATAGGTAGGAATTAAAGATGTCTCGGGACTCAAAAAGCGGGAAGACTCTACCCAACCCGGTGCAGCCTATTCCCCGCTCACCGAGTTCACTGTTGGGTGATGAAAACCTCACCCAAAATTGAAGGTATCATCACCGACAAAGACTTCTACCTGTACAAGATATGGAGTGCATTCTCCCTGGCCAAAATAACCGCCGAATGCCGGACTACGACCCCGCCCGGAATCGAACCGAGCCGTCCGCGTACATGTTCGCCCATCGAGCGTCCCTAATCATATCAGATGCACGCCATATGCAATGAGATCTTAGTCTCTTCACCCCAGATCTTGGCCTTCCGACGCGGCAGAATCAGCTCGATGGCATCGCGCATCCATCCAACTTGAACCTATGTAGGTATCACCCGACTGCATCGTTCAATTTCCATTTGAAGCAAATAGTACTGGAGCGACCGCACTTGCGGCGCGTCGACGTCGCGTCCTCCGTGAGTTGGAAACATCGAACGTATGACCCCGCCCGGAATCGAGGGTTCTTCCACTTTCCTGCGATTTCGCCTGCACAAAAGAGGGACGCAAACCATCTGCCACAGAGTCTATCATTCACATCTGTCTGGATCTGAATTACTGTGGACTGCAGAATGACTTTGTGGATGATCTCGATGCTAGTCCCGCATCTCGGGCAAGTTGAACTCCACCCACCGCTTCAAAACTCAGTCGGTTCACATCCTGACTTTAGGCTGATCCAACCGCCCTGGAATGAGCAGGCGAGCCTCAGCTGTTCACCAAAAGAAAGAATGGATTCACCTGGCCACAACCCCGCCCGGAATCGAACCGGGTTCTTCCACCTCTAATCGTCATGCCGAGACATTACAAGGAGGGTGGACGCAAACCATCTGCAACAGAATCCTATTCACAGCAGTCTGGATCTGAATTGACTGCAGAATGAGTCCATAGCAAGTTGAACTTGACTACCCACCGCTTGATTCGGTTGACATTCGGACCCTAGATTCATTGACACGCGTGCGGTTTATCTTATTTTAAGCAGTCGAGCCTCAGCTATGGACCAAGGCCCACAGCGATATCTCTGGGAAAAAGAAAAGGAAGATCGACAGTCATACGACTCCGCCCGGAATCGAACCGGGTTCTTCCACCTCCAATTTTCACGGACACTCTAAGGAGGGTGGACGCAAACCATCTGCAACAGGATCTCATTCACAACAGTCTGGATCTGAATTGACTGCAGAATGAATTCATGGCAAGTTGAACTCTACCCACCACTTCATTCAATTCACATCCTGACCTTAGATGGATTGAAACGCGACGTGCGGTTTATATGAGCAGTTTAGCCTCAGCCATTGACCAAACCCCACCGCGACATCTCTGGGAAAAAGAAAAGAACGGATCCACAGGCATACGACCCCGCCCGGAATCGAACCGGGTTCTTCCGCGTACGTTTCCTGTTCTGTTCTCGTAGCGGATGCATACCATGTGCAATGAGGTCTCAATCTCGTTATCCTAGAGCTTGCCCTTGCGACGTGACAAGAATGAAGTCGACGCCAGTCGGGTATCTCGGGCAAGTTGAACCTCGGTCCTCCGTATTCCTAACACGTCCTCCTCGCCTCGGAATGGACTTCGTATAAAATGTGTATGGCCCCGCCCGCCAAACTTTGAGCCTCGCTCGGGCAGGATTGATTTTGTGAATAGATTCGGTGAGTCTGGCGTGTCGGGAAAGTTGAACTTATTGCCAACCACTTCGTTCAGTTCAGACCATGACCTGTATCACAAAATAATCAGACCACGTCTAACTGAGACATTGGAGCCAAGGATGTCGCGGGCCAGGAACTGGAAAGAAAATAAGGACATCCTCTAACTACCACCACGACCCCATCCGGAATCGAACCGAGTTCTTCCGTGTACATGGTGGACATGCTGAAGTCAAGCGGATGCATACCGTATGCAACACGGTCTTATTCCAGAGATTGGCCCTCCCAGTGACCCACACAACAATGAACTCGACGCCAGTCGGGCATCTCGGGCAAGCTGAACCTGGGTTATAATGCTTACCAAATTCAATTTGAATCTGGAGCGGCTTTACGTAGACCTCCGCCCCTTCGAATCCAACGACAAAATTAAGAAATATGGAACAACCCACCGTTGCGGCGACTCAGCTTCTGTTCTTGAGTGAGGTGATGGAAGGGTGCTTGACTGAAGAGGATACGTTTGCCCTGAAACGATCTCGTCGGCCAAAAGGATGATACAAGATATCAGTGCACGAATCCGCCCGGAATCGAACCGGGTACTTCCACTTCCACAATTTCCGGATCATTCCAAGGCGTGTGGATGCAGACGATCTGCCACAGGCTCTTACTCCCATAATTTGAGCCTCGCTCGAGTGGGGATTGATTTTATGGATAAAAGTTGAGGTTGGCACCAGTTCAATTCACATCCTGAACTTAGACTGCGAGTCACGCCGACATAACTGAGGATCATCCAAGTTGACTTCCGGGCTACATATCAGCATCTTACACTCCTTTCTTTGGCCCTCAGACGCGCAGACAAAGACTTTTGAACGAAGATCGCAGTTGAGAGTAAATTCGTTGCCTTCGAGTATCTCGAGATCGTTGACCTCAGTTATGACATCCAATCACCTCGCATTTGACTTTGTGTCGAATAGGCTGGGGGATGTTCTATCTCGGACACTTTATAGGTCATTGGATTAACTTCCCCCGGCCAACTCAACCAAGTTGAACCGTGGGAATTAGGCTGCCACCTTTGATCAGGCCTTGATCCTGGTCCAGTTGTGAGTCCACTCTGCCTTTTATTCACAATGCCTCAGCTCGATAACCTCCACAACGTCAGATCTCACCCCATTGCAGCATCAACTCTCGCATCACGCCACACGGATGACGGCGCAAGCAAACTCTGGTTCAACTCGCCGATATCAGCCTTCTGCGTTGCGGACTCCTCGACCTCCACTTGGACAGATAAAGTCCCCGCTATACGAAAGCACACATTACTAACTACTTGGAAATTTCCGCCCATTCGATCGCGGGCCTACATCAATGCCAGACTTCTCGCGCAGCATGTTTCCCCCGACGAGTGGTTCCGTCGCGGGCGCAATACAGGGGGAACGTGTTTGGACGGGGACACATGATACTGGGCGGCGCGCTCCAGCCGATGGGTTGGTGTCCGTTATCGATGTAAGTCGCTGGTTCCCTTCATCTATTGAAGATGTTGAAAAACAATTTCGGTCGCAACAGCAAATCATGAGTTGAACCATAAGTGGGATTTCCGGGCTACATATCACTATCTTACGTTCCTTTTTTTGTGTGCCCTCAGACGCCCATACAAAATTTTATACAAGGGTATTCACTCCACCTCAACGAGCTCAGCACGATGTCTTCTGAACCAACTGAATGGCCGGGCACGCTCCCGGCAGGGAGGTGAGGGTTGCACCGGTGTTGGTGAAGATGACTGCGCCGTCGACGTTCTTTGAATGGGGTCAGAATCACATTCGGCAGGAAAGGTATAAGATTGTACGCGGTAGAGGCAGTCCGGCGACATTCCTGAGATGGGGGGAGTGTTGTAGCTGGAAGAAAGTCAGTATATGAGCCTATATTTCAACGACGTCTAGAGAATAATCCGTAACGTACTTGCACTGGACGGTGTTACTCCCCTCCTCCATCGTAGAGGTGAGGGTACGGGTGAGTCCTTTGAAGAAGATGGACGGGGCGCACACGCCGCATGTGACAAGCGCGGCAGCGGGGGAGGAGAAGGCGATGGCGGTGAGAGCGACGACTGCTGCGAGGCGAGAAAGCATGTTTTTTTGGGATGGATGGTACTGGACTTTGAGCCAGGTTTTATACCCCAGGACGCGCCGGACGGCACGAAAACCAAGCCCAAAAGAAGTTCAAGACTGGCTGACGGCTGTTCAAAACCAGGTCCCGGACACAAGTCGAACAATCAATAGACGGACAGTAGATCGGGAACTTCTACATGCTCCGTGGACCCTCCGGGCGATGTAGCAACATCATTCCAGTCACGGACGGTGGGGGCTCAGTGTTCAGAACTCATGTGTTATTTTCCAGCTGGGAGGATCGTTGGAGAATATTTTGAGGTATTGGTGTATGAACTCTGCATTCACTTGGCGCATCTTTGCCCATTCCCTCTGTCAGTTTGAAGCCCCCGGACCTGGAAGAAGGCGTCTATATTTGAGGGAATCCCACGTTGAGTCCCACGTTGCTCCGTGCCGCCGGTGCAGAAACTTTCGGCGAGGCAAGTCAATGAAATGGGTGCGTCCTTTCGGGCTTCCGCAAGGCTTGGCTCTGTAGGCAGAGTCTGGATCTCTGATTCTTAAGATTTCGAGGACACAGTTCAACTTAGAAGAGTTCGCTTTGGTGATGGTTTGCTTAGTTGAGATATTGTCAGGGAAAAAAAAAGACCCGAAGCCATAGTAAGAGTCAAACTGCTCTTTCTGGTACTGCTAGTTGCTCGACTTCCCGGGACTGAGCCCAGTCTCAACGAATTCGAGGCGCCTCGGGCATCTCGGGTAAGTTCAAATTATGTAACGTAACGTGATCTTCTTCCATTCCGAATCGGCAACTCCGCTGTCACACCGGCAATCACCGAACTTCGGCGCAGCTGAACCGCACTCTTATTTTCAAGGTATCACATTGTGATTCTGCCCTGCCGAAATCTAATCCGATTTGCCAAGTATAATAAAAGTATTGGGAACGTCTGAAACCTGAAGAATAAGTTGAGGACTCGGGACCACTGATATCCCAAATTTCAACTCGAATTTCAGTCCAGCAGAAATGCGAAGTTTTGGTGCTGGTTTCAGTGCGAGCTGAAACCTGGCATTTCGGTAACACTGAAACGGAAGGTAAGCGGGACCGGCCCGATTTCGGCCCAACTGAAATGCCAGGTTTCGGCGCGGTTTCGGTACTAACCGAAACTATTAGTTTCGGTGCGATTCGATATGAGAGCCGATACTTCAGGTATCACATAAATTTCAGTTGTCCTGAATCCTATGCTTAGTCTTTGTCTTTCAAACGTTCTGAATCTCTTTCCAGTATTTGGCAAATCAACTTACATTTCAGCAGAGTTGAATCTCTATCCGAAACCTTGGGAATAGGATTGCAGTTCGGCTGCGCCGAGATTCGGTAATCACCCGTGTGTGTGTGGGTCCATCCTTGTCCTACACTCGTCCACATCCCCTCCAGAGCTATGCCGGAGATATTCGATCTCCCTAATGAAATCCTGCTCCAGATATTCCCCAACCGCCCTCTGAAATCGATCCTTGCCGCGAGTGGTGGTGTCTGCACCTTGTGGCGAAGGATTATTCCCCTCTCCGACATCGATGCGGTCCGCCGCAAGCTGCTCAAGCTCTACTTCGAGACCATCGAGTCACCCGCCTTTCGGCAGTCGCGTCCATGGACTCTGGGAATCCTCCGCTCCTTCAATCGACAGGCATACATCGATGCACTCCTCGCCCAGCACGACATGAATGGTTTCGTGCTCAGCCCCGGTACGACCGAGTCCGAGTTTGGGTTGATTCGCACGACACAGGACGTCGAAGTCAATCAGCTTGAACCTCGTGAGTTTTAGCAATCTATCAACTCTCAGCCCTCATTGAATGCTGTTAGACGTCACCCCTGCATCGCGAAACCAGTCCTGTACAGTGTAGCGTGTAATGAAAGCTAAGTGTCTCTAGTCCGCCTTCCCTTCCTTCTCTATTTGTGCAACTGCCTGGGCCTGACCAAAATGTGTAAGATTCCGAGAACAACGACGCCAAAAGGGTCCTTACCGTCTTGACCGACTGATACAGTCTCCCTCCAGCAGTATCCTTGATCTGCAGCCCCAAATATGCATCCACCGCTTCCTGCGCAGCGACCTGACAGTCCTCGCAAAACGGCAGACCCAGTGGCAAACCGGGTATACTAAGTAAAAATTGGTCTCGCGGCGGCCTCGTCTCGAACAGCCGTAGTACTCCTGGGTCGCGCCCAAGATACGGTTCCAGCGCCATGAAATCGCAACAGGGCCATCCGGGCTGCATAGTCATATGCCTGACCTGTCTGGGGGTTGGTGATATGCTTGAAAATGGGCCCTGGCCGTTGACGAATACGGCGCCGTGCATATCATCCCGGAGATAAGCCGGCGTTGGGGACCCATCGTGCTCTGCAAAACACTCGCCGAATTCGTGTCTGGGTGGGTATTCTTCGCAGGGTTGAATAAAATGATCACACGGGTTAGGAAGAGGCGTAAACATACTCTTTGAGATGTTCGTCGTGGGAAGCCTTGGCAGCATTGTCCAAAATCTGTGAACTTCTTCGAGTTCGGTCTAGTGTGAGAGTGTCAGAGGAGAGGATCGGAGGGGGGAGTGGTATGGAACCTCCGCGCAGAGTCGCCGCGGCGTTTATACCCTCACATGTGGCGTTGTGGCAATTATGGGAACCTTGTACTTTGCCTTTGTCGCTTCTCACCTTGTTTTTGGTAGCTCAGTGCCATCCCAACTGTCAAAAATACAAAGTAACCTCCCCGGTCGCACCGCGGAGAAGAACAAGGTCGCTTGATGGCAGGTCGAGAACAAGGGCCGGCCGCGGGTCCCAGGGTGATGTCGGCGTACAACCGAATTCAGACTTGGATTAGCAGTGGAATAGAATGAGTCCATGGCACCTTTGTAAGTTGGAAAGAGACCGGGTTCAAGCGACTCGCCAAATTGCGTGCCGAAGGCGGAGTTGAGGCAGAGTTTCAACAGTCAAGTTGAATTCAAGTGGAAAATCCAACTACCTCCTTCGTATCCAGCTCGAGGTCATCCCGGCACCATCCCAGCTCTCCTAAATCGTTCAAACGCCTTTAACCAGGATTCGACGGGGTCGATCTCCTCAACGAAGCCCAACGCCCGAATCTTCTCCAAACTCAACTGCCGATCAAAGGTCAGATTATAACCATATCCATCCAGGAACGCCGCTCCGAAAACGTCGTTTGGCTTCTTGCACTTGGCTTTCAACAGCTCCTGGTGCTTCAGCGCGTACTCGCCCGGCTTCAACACGGCGGAATCGGAGGGAGGAGGGCCGACACCGACGAGCCCGAAGAATGAAGCGAGCGCGGGCCAGCGCTCCCGCATCGTCGATGGGGCTGCTTGGTCCGCGATGTTGAGCAGCTCACCGCCGCCGGCCTTCTCCGGGTGCAAGGACGCCCAGATCGCCAATTTCGCGATTATTTCGGAGGAGGCATCGTTGAACTTGGAGTTGAACCCCGCTTCGCTGCCGGGGTAAGGCACCGACGCGCCTTCGCCTTCAATCGCACGGTAGAGCGAGAGATATGTGGCCCAATGAGCCGGGAGGCTATACGTGCTTCCATTTGGGGTGAAGCCAACCTGATGTCTCGTGAATCGCTAGGTTGAGAATGAAAAAAGATGATCACATACGATCGCGTCAGGTCGAACTTCACACCAGGTCCAATTCTTTCCTTTGCTGCGCTCTGTGAGGATGTCCTCGAAGACGTAGTAAAAATTGGTATCCGGCGGAGGGAGTCGTCCCATTGACTCTTTGTACGGCGCTTGAAACGGTCCACCGCCGGGTTTGTAAATTCCGTAACCCTGGTCCAATTTAATTATTGAAAATAAAATTGGGGAGCGACCGCTCTTACCAGGGTACCACTAGGCCAGACGAGGAAGCGGAAGTGCGGGGCGAGGGATTCCACAGCGCCGAGAACACGCTCAAGCATCCCACAGTTGGTTTTGATTTCCAACTCCGCATCGTCGACTTGTTTGTAAACTGTGCAACTTTGGATGAGTTTATGGTCGAGTGCGACAGGAGGAAGCAAAATGACCGAAGTAATAGACGTGTGTAACCGTGGCTATAGCCTTGACTCGGTCCTTGAGGAGCGCTGTGAGATCCTCAACAGAGCCTTCAGCGAGATTGATTCCGGTGACCAAATCCAAGGTAGGGCTAGCGGTTGTTGGCCAGAGCGAGTCGGCGATACTGATAGGTCTATTCACCACGGCCGTGACCTTGGCGAAGGTTTCTTTAGCTGGGTAATTCTCCAAGAGTTGCTCGACTACGCCCCAGCCAGCGAGGCCGGACGCGCCAAAGACAAGAGCGTGAGCGGACGGAGCGGAAGTCATGAAGGTAAACGAGGTACTTGTGAGTGAATCCTGATCATCTCGATTGCTATATAGCATCTGGGATGAATATTTTGACTCATTCATCTCGGCTTCCGGTACCGCGCTTCGCGTGGAGTTTGACGCATACTAAATTAAGGAAGTGTATTGAGCGACAGTAGACTCGCACAGGGAAAATCATGAAAGCTGGACTGGTCAGACATGCGCAAAATTCGATACAAGTCGAGTACATGCCGACCTATTTTCCAATGTCCAAGACGTCCATCAAAAGCGCATCGAGAACGGACCCAGTTCCTCCTCCGGCGAGTCCTCCTGCTTCACCTCCTCCGGCTCCTCCCGCTTCACCTCCTTCAGCTCCTGCTTCACCTCCAGTTCCTCCTGCTTCACCTCCTGCTTCACCTCCTTCGGCTCCTCCTGCTTCACCTCCTCCGGCTCCTCCTGCTTTACCTTCTTCGTCGGCTCGCCCAGTAACGGACTCGCTTCCCGCTTCAGGGATACCGTCCGGGCAGGTGTGGGTACAGAAGATGCGGAACTCGGGCCTAGAGCGCGCTCCAAGATAGCGGACTCCGCGTTTACAACGCCGAACTTCTTCGCGGCGGCTCTGGCTGCTTTCGCCGAGCTCGTACTGCCATACCAACAAACGTTTCCCGCGCTGGCCTCACCATCCTTCGGGAAGCGGACCCACAGGACGTAGCTTTCCAGATGCGGATGCCGCACGAGCCACCCGCCGACTGGCCACTCGGACTGCAGTCGTTCTCCCGTGTCTCTCCAACGCTTCCACCCGAAGTCGGTTCTTCCGTACAAGCCGTAGGCCCCAGGCGTGAGATCAAGATAAATATCGCCTGCAGTCCCGACATCAAGTGTAGGAGGCCCGACGTCGGAAAATCGGTGATAAGGGACGTGGTATGCGCCGTCGTCGGTGTGTGGGAGACGGAAGGGGTATGAGGTTGGAAGAGTGCGAAGGACGAACCCCTTGAGTTTTACCGAAATTTCGGGGCGCATGAGTGATGTTGGGCGGGGATTCAGGACACAAGGGTGTTCCGGGAGAACGACGGCCGGCCTGGACCAGACGGGAGATTTTTGTTCAACGCGGACACCGCCCATGGCGGGAGTTCTGGTCGGAGGTGTTGGCACTACTGCTGCGGCGGCTCTTTTCAACGCTACTGACAATGCCCAGGCCGGGAATTCGGGTACGCCAGGATCAGCGATGTGGGCCAACATGGCCGATGCCTCTCGACACGCAGTCGATTCAGCCTTTGGCAAACCAACCTTCGGCATCGTGAACAGCCCTTCGCTGATGAAATCTGATCTTGTGGCGTCGACTGTCCTCCCTCCGCCAGTCATCTTGTACCAAGACAACGAATGGGCGCCTCTGGTGCTTATCCACAGCGAGTACGCAAAGAACGGATGCCTGACAGACGACCCGCTATCCAAGGCTCTTGTGTGGCAGACGCCCATGTCTAACCAGCGTTTCCATCCCAGCGCCGTCTTGCCCCATAGCGCGAAGGCGCCTGGGGTGAGGTCAACGTAGATATCGCCGCCCATACCAACTTCAAGATCGAGGGGCGGTCCGAGGCCATGGAATTCGAAGTACGGAATACGGCTCAGGCCTGTCGTGGGCCCCTCGATGGTGTAGGGATAATCTGGAGGGACATCGCGCAATGGAAGCCGAAATTCTTTGAGTATAGCGACGAGCCAGGGCTGAACGGTGGATCTGAGATGTGGATTGGAACGGTACGGATGTGAAACAGCTAATGGCATCCGTAGCGATAGCGGGCTGCAGCCTGGTTTGTCGTGGTGGCGGTTTGGGAAGAAGCGTGATTCAAACTCCGACTTACATCATGACATTCAGACTCCGATGTCTCCGACCAATCTGACTGTTCCTCCATCCAGGCGGTGTCCTTCTGCTTCACAGAATCGTTGAAAGTTGAAACTTGCTACAGTCTTCTACTTCACCTGGCCACATTGGTAAACTTGAGTAGGCAAAGACTGACCCGCGAATATTCAGCTGTGGCGTTCACAGTGCCACCGCACTACGAAGAACTTATCTGCCTAACTCTCTGGTCTCGACAAGTTGAATTCGTGAAAGTTTGCCAGTTCTCCATGTACCACAAGGGGTTCATCGCAGGATCCTCCAAGATCCTCCATTCACTTGACCTCGGGACATCTCAGCTGACCAGTTTACGCGATCCCGGCTGCGACGCGTAACGACCTGCGGCGTGCGCTTGCCTCTGCCACCGACGAGCGAGCCAAGATGTCCAGGATATCCGTTCTACTGGCCCTCCTCACCTCTACACTTGTCTCCGCGTCCAAATGCCCCCCGTCGTTCTCCATTCCGCCCAGTGACGCAGTCGACCATGTCAAGCCGTACGAGCATTCGTTTTCAGCCTCCACGTTACTGAGTATTTGCAGGCTCATCGGAAACGGCGGAGACACGCCAAATGGCTCAGGAGGAATGGTAAGAGCATTCCGCTCATATTTCCCCCTACCCTAATGACGGAGATCCAGATCCCGAGCACCGCTCCGCCATTTGCGATGACCCGCTGGGTCGCCCAGACGCACGAAAACTACGTCTCCGTGACGCCGTACAACCTCACCGCAAGCACCATCCACGGCTTCCAAGGCACGCACCAGCCGGCGATCTGGATGGGGGAGAGCGGCCCCGTCGTCGTCGTCCCCGGTGTCGGCCACATTAAAAGCGCGTTTGCAGACCGCGGACTGGGATTCAGCAGCGCGTCGGAGGTCATCACGCCCAGTTATTATCGCGTGGACTTGGACGCTGGGAATGGGAGCACGATATCGGCGGAGCAGAGCGCGAGTATGTACGGTCGTCGTCTCCTCAGCGCAGACTCTGATTTTCATTTTCACAGCCTCGCGCGTCGGCCATCTGCGATTCACATTCCCCCCAAACAGCGACGCGTACGTGCTCCTCGAGGCGACGCGGCCCTCCGTGATCACGTCCACGCCGACCAACATCACCTACCCACTCGGCAGCATCGCCATCGACCCCGCGCGGCGCGAGATCACCGGCTCCACCAGCGAGCGCCAGGACTGGATCATCACGCCCACACCCACCGCCGCCAACGCGAGCCACTTTCGGGGCTACTTCTGCGCCCGCTTCGACTTGCCCTTCGCCAGTTTCGGCGTCGTGCAGAACGGGACAGAGGCCGCTGGTGCGCGGGCGGGCGAGGGCGCGCTGCTTTCTGCGTACGCGCGGTTCGGCAGTGCGGGGGTGAGGAGAGTGAACGTGCGCGTGGGGGTGTCGTTCATCTCGGTTGAGCAGGCGCGGAGGAATTTGGATGCGGAGATTGCGGATGGGGTGGCACTGGAGGAGACGGCGCGGCGGACGCGCAGTGCGTGGGCGGAAAAACTCGATCGTGTCACGCTGGAAGGCGCGAGCGACGCGGACAAGGAGGTGTTTTATACGGGCTTTTTCCATACGTTGCAGGTGCGGCCCAGTTTCACTTCTCTATTTAACGAGCTGATTTTTTTTGGCAGTATCCATACGAACAGGACGAAGGCGGCCATTATTATTCGGCGTACGACAACCAGGTGCACAAAGGTAAATCGTACAGCGGTTACTCGAATTGGGTGGGTGCTTGTTTCGATAGTATCATATGTACTCGCTAATGATGACGCCGAACAGGACACATTTCGCGCGGAATGGGCATGGCTCATCCTCTTCGCGCCGGAGAGAGTCCCCGGGATGATAACGAGCATGCTGCAGGATTACCAAGAGGTTGGTGTTTAATTATCTCGACCGAATTTACTAAGCGACTGATTTTTAGGGCGGGTGGCTTCCGATGTGGAAGAATATCGTTGGTGAGTATGGCTTTTATCTCCAACGCAGCGCCGGCTCACCACCGTGAGCGCCAGAAACGAATATCATGGTAAGGATGCTCGTCCTCGTCAACCTCCTGCACTTCATCATATTTAGGTCGGGACGCACGCGGACTCTCTCATCGCCGAAGCAGTGGTCAAAGGTATCAAAGGGTTCGACACGGAGCTCGCTTGGGAGGCAGCCTACAAGGATGGAACGGTGCCCCCTGAGAATGACTCGGACACGATGTATGTGTGCATCTCAGTCACCGGATTGTTTACTGAATTCATCGCAGATATTCTGACCGCGAGGAGGCGAGTCATCTTACTTACGTGTTATTCGCTGTGAATACTGACGGCCTGTAGAACGTCGGATACGAAGTCCGTGCCGGGCTGTCTACAGTGTACGCGGAGAAGGGCTGGGTCGCCGACGACGTGCACTCAGAGTCCGCGTCCCGCACGCTCGACTACGCCTGTCAGTGTTGTCTCATTCATTTCATCTTCACACTCAAATACAAATTCACCGCCCGCAGACGACGACTACGCGCTCTCCCGCCTCGCCGCGGCCCTGGGGAAGCCGGCCTCCATCGTGAACGCCCTCCATGCCCGCGCGACTACCGCGCCGTTCACGCTGTTCAACAACGCCACTGGGTTCATGGAGGCACGGAACGCGAGCGGTGCATGGGCGGGGCCGGATCACGGGTGGACGGAGGGCGATAAATGGGCGTATACGTTTGATGTCGTGCAGGATATACCCGCGCTCGTGCAACATCGCGGCGGCAACGCCAGCTTTGTCGCCAGCTTGGACGCGCATTTCGACGGCGGGCATAATGATCACACTAACGAGGTTCGTTACTCGTTTCTGGGGTTTAACTACGTGTTCTGAAGGGCTACGCCATGCAGCCGAGCCACCACATCCCGTATCTGTACGCGCTTGCGGGCGCGGCGAGCAAGACGCAGGAGCGGGTGCGCGAGATCGCCGCTGCGAATTATGATAATTCGCCCACTGGGCTTTCGGGTGTAAGTCCCGCCCGACCTTGGACTCGAGTCTGCGTTGACCTTCATTCATTCGCAGAATGAGGACTGCGGCCAGATGAGCGCCTGGTACCTCTTCTCCGCGCTGGGGTTCTACCCCGTGAACCCCGCATCGGGCGAATACGTCGTGGGCTCGTGCGTGCTCCCATCTCTCCCTTTGTAATTCTAACTTGAGCCTTGCCGTCCGCAGCCCATTCTTCGACAAAGTGACGCTCAGGCTACCCGGCCGCGCCAAGCCGTTGACGATCACCGCCTCGGGCGCCCCGTCGACAAAGTACGTGCGCGCGCTGACGATTGACGGCCGTGCGGTGGATTCCGCTGTTATACGGCACGCGCAGATTGCGGAGGGCGCGGAGGTGGTGTTTGAGATGAGTGGTGTGCCGGAGACATGGGGTAGCTAAGCCGCAATTTGGTTTGACGGGGGGCTTTGGAACCTGATTCCGGACTATGTAGGGGATGGACGGGACGTGTGTTTTCGTTCGGGGCCGCTGATGGTCGTGCAGTCGGAGGGTGTCCCGATATGCAGGGTTGTTTGGTGATGGAAGAAAGGCGCATTGCGATTGGTTCTGAGCTTGAAATTCGGATTGCGTGAAATGTCGAGGTTTGACCTTCTCGAGACTCACTAATTAGATTACGGTGCATGACCAGCAAGTAAGTAACATTCCTTCCAAAGAGTCAACGCCATTAGAGAGGCTGAGGCTGGACGAAAGAAAAAGGATGGCCCTAAGCTTTACCATTATGACCTGACCCCGATTCGAACGGATGTCTTATATACCGCGTGTCGTTCTATAGTCTAGAGAGTGACTGGACACGCAGGCCGTATCATCCTCCCTTCAATATCCTTGCACCTGATGGGGGGGTATGAAATCATAAAGTAATTGGGGCATCTCCGGGGCATCCGGTCTACGTCTTCCGATTTTTTTCTTTTCGAGTCGAAGTAACGCTGTCAGCTTCCTTTAGAGTCTGAAAGACGTTGATACGAAGCCAGCGCCGAAGCCCCGTGATCTTTTATGGAGAAAAAAAGCCCGATGAGAGCGATGGATGTCCTGGCCCCGATTCGAACGGAAGGATTCCGGTTGCACCGGTCTCTCTAGTAATTGCGGGTTTACACCGCCTGTGACCAGGTCGTCTTCCTTACCTTTGAGATCGAGTCAGAGTACCTCGAAATTGGGCGCGGTGCGGCATCTCTGGGGCGAGCCTGTCGTGTCTCCGACGGGTTTACCCTCGGAAACAGGCTGGTATCGAGCCTACATCTCTCCCAGGTTCAATTGAATAGAAAATAAAAGACAGAATCGAGACAGCCTATGACCTGGCTGACATCTCGGGCAGGTAACGCGAGAAACTAAATGACCCACCACGAATTGCCCATAACCTCAGGATGACATTGTGGGCTCATGTTCGCCTCGCGATGGCTGTGCACAAAGTTCAACCAACTTTCCCATTTGGGATAGGGGGTTGCACTTCAACGTTCTCCAGGTACCTCCACCTTCTGGGTCACTTCCCGGAGGGCCAAAGTGACATGCGGACTTCACCAAACATCCTGAGCATATGCGACCCTTTAAATCTATCGACCCGAAGACTCGAGCACCAGCCGATCATCGAATATTGAGCTCAATTGAACCGTGGAAATAACTGCGAATAAAAGTGGGTAACCGGTGTAGCCGGTGCATGCACAACCTTGAGCTGTGTTAAGCACCTATCCGTTCATGCTTGAAGCTTAATCGCATTGAAGGATCTATTTGAAGGAATTACGCGAGTGGTTAAGCGCTTTGCTCCAATCCGCAGCCTTCACAAACTCCCTCCAACTGCGCGTCGGTCGCCCGAGGCCTTCACGGCTGGAGCTAGGCTTGCCGCCATAGTCTGCGCATCCTACTGTCAGATATGATGGATCCGGAATATACGCACACGACGACTTACATCCAAACTCGTCGAAGAATTTGAACCCCTCGATTATCTCAGTGGCAATCGCAGGAGGGAGACCAGCCGCGGCGACTGTTTTTCCCCACCACTCCTCAGCTGCGGTGTGTTTGTATGCCACTTGTTTCCCAATGACTAAGTCAATCATAGTCAGGAGGAGCTCTGAATTGAGGCAATGGGAGGCGGAGTGGCATACCTTCAGAAAGTTGGCGAGCCAACTCTTCGACCGTGATATCTTCGCTTGAGGTGAGGACCTCCTCGCCATCCGGAAAGACGGGCGCCTCGAGGACGCGGCGCACGAATAGGCCGTAGTCCTCCATATCGATAATAGGGATGGTTGTACTCGCTTCCATCGGCCATGCGATCGCGTAAGAGCCGTCGGCCTGTTTCGCCAGCATCAAATTGTGCCCGCCCGCGGTGAAGTTGGTACTGTAAAGTCCAGCCTGAACGTCGACGAAGGGGGCAGGAGATTTGCGTCCGTAGTCGGCGACAGCGGCTTTGCTGTCAAAGTGGAGGACATGGGAATACTTTCCACCGCTGAGCTTGTTCACTGGCATCAGGCCGGACCAGATAATCCCCTTGACCCCCGCCGCATTCGCGGCGTCGACGAGAAGCTTCCCCTCCGTAATTTCCTGCGCCGCTCGGTGAGCTGATGGATATGGTGGAAAATCGGAAGCGAGCTTTCGAACTCACCTTCTCCATGCTCAAGTGCTCCCAAAAATTGGTCACAAGCTACAGGGCGTGAACAAGTCTGAAGGGGAGGAACACAAACAGGCGGACAGGCGGACTCACAAACACAAAATCAGCGCCAGCAAACGCCCGGTAGACTTCGTCTTTGTTCTCGGCCACAAGATTGACCGCAACCATTTCCACTCCCTGTGTAGCGAGACTCGCGGAAGCCGCCTTCTTGACATCTCGAGTAAACCCGCGAACGCGGTATTCCTTGGTGGACTCGGCGAGCGCCTTGATAACGCTCCCTCCTTGAATTCCCGTCGCGCCGACCACGGCGACGAGTGGGACCGAGCTGGTGCTTGTGATTGTCATGTTGTGCGTTAGTTGAGGTAACTTGAGCAGGAGGGTCGTTGAAGAGTAATCCAGAACCTGCTTTAAGTAAGTACTGGGATTAATTCACCGAGTCGCCGGAATTGCCATTCAGCATATTCCGACATCGCACGGAAAATCAGTCATCGAGGCCGTGCTCCCCGCTGCGCGCCGCTGACCCTCACACCACTGTCATTGTCTGTTCAATTGAGTCTCAGGCTGCCAGGATCGCGACGTTCATTGCCGTACTAGGTGCCGGACAAGGTGCTGTTTGGGGACCGTCCGGCGCGAAAGCGTCGAAGAAAGATGATTGCGCTCATTGTTTGTTTCCGCCTCATGTGCGCCTCGCCAAACCGTGGACCAAAATCCACGGAAAAATAACCATTGAATCGGGATCGAAAAGGTGACCCCAACGCACCCGGCGCGCCATCCTCGCGCTCGTTGTCTGTCACCACATCATGTGCGCCTCGCCGAAAGGTGGACCAAGATTTTCGCAAAAACAACCAGTAAATGCAAGTCAAAAAGAGGACCCCAGCGCACACGGCGCACCTTCGTGCGCCTCACTCGATTGCCTTGCGCGACTAACCTGACCACCAAACCCACCGCACCTCCCGCCGAACAAAATTGGAACAAAAATAATCGTTCGACAATCGTCAAGGAGCTGAACCCGAGCTGAACGGGTGTCCCGCAAATTATGCTGTGTCCAAGGTCGCTTTCCTTAGCTTTGAACTCGTAGTACTTCGAAATTGGCTTTGTGATGTTGTGTCCGCTCATTTTCTCTCTGTGATGGTTGTGTCCCAAATTCAACCAGCTCCCAATTGGGATAGGGGGTTGCACTTGAACCTACTCCGGTCCGGAGTAGGTAGGTGTTCCGCTTCCAGGACAATTTACTGGACGCCCAAAGTGCAACACGGACTTTGGACGCCCAAAGTGCAACACGGACTTCGCCAAGCGTCCTGACCAGCAGAGCCAACAGAGACCATCGAAGAATCAATTTCAACCTACCCTCTCATGATCAAACCTCTCGGATCGTGAAACAGCATAAAATTGACTCATAAAACAAAAACAACGTTGCGGAAATATCATCGCGGTTGCATCACGCGACGCGCGTCTTCTCCTTCTCCTTCTCCCCCTCCCCCTCCCCTAACACATCGACCGTCCCATTCGCATTCAGCTTGATCGCCACCTTTTTGGTGCTCGCGCGGGCGGGCCACGGCGCGTCGAAGATCTCGTCCAGCTCTTCGAGTGTTCGGCCGTTCTGTTTGGGTTGGGAATGAGATCAGAATTGGGTATGAAGGTAGAAGGTAGAAGGGAGGAAGGGAGGTGACTGACGGTCTCGACACCGAGGAAGTACCACAGGACCGACGCGACGAGGTCCCAGGCGACGAACCTAAGATGCCAGGGGTTGGATTAGCAGTAGTTTGAGTGACTTGCGCGCGGTGGAACGTACACAAAGTAATACCGCCAGGTCAACTTTTTCAACCCAACACTATTGCCAAAGGTGTTGATGAACCTGAGTTACCTCCCTCAGTCATCGTGAACCACCACTAGCAAAGGGGAGACGCACCCAGCGATGTTAGAAATCAGGATATGCACTGCGACGTTGTCAGTCAGTATACATACACTCGCAGCCGAACCGGCTCTTAGGAAGGCAAAACAAGTACTCACCTGCCATCCCCTTCGCCCGCATATCCTGACTCATCACCCTAACGCACCCCCGTCAACGATCGTAAATCGGAAGAGAGAGTTACGCACTCAGCGCAGTACAACGCCTGCAACGGCGTATACGTGAACGCATACACGATCCCGAAGAGGAAGATGAACGCGATGGAGGCGTTGGCGCCGTTGGTGTTCGTGTTGCCTTTCACGCCGTCTGTATTCGGGTTTCGTGTTAGTTTCATCAGAGGAAGGGAAGGCAAAGATATTTTCGAACGCACATTTGGAGGAGAGTGCAGCCACGGTGGCTAGCAGGCACGCGAGCACAAAGGAGCCGATGAAGAGGCGCCGGCGGCGTCCGAGGCGGTCGGTAAGTGATGCTCCCTGTACGCATTCGCCAATCGTTAGTTTTCTTGGTTGAGTTGAGTTTGAATTTGCGCACAAGGAACGCGCCGAACGCAGAGAGGATCGAGTTGGCGAAGTTGCTTCAAGTTCGGGTTCCATCAGCGCTGACCACGACGGGGGGAGGAAGAGGATGAGGGAGAGGACGACATACTAGACGAGCTGCGTATGCGGAGAGGTGACTCCGGCGTTTTGCATCATGACCGTTAGGAAGTAGGTTATCAACTGCCCTCATCGTTGAGAATATACATTGGCGAGGAGTTAGAGACCAACGCACCCCGTTCCCGGCCAGTTGTCCGTTGACACACTGCAAGTGAGTGAGATTCACGGAAGGAAGGAACATCAAAGCTGGGGAAAAGATATACACACCATGAGCGAGAGGCACACCATGCGCCATCCTAAGGGTCGTTGTCGTTGATTCAGATGATATGCATGTAGACGGCGAGTGAAAGGAAGGAAAGCGAAAGGACGCACGGCGGTTACGCGTCCGGAACAAGGCGCGGTAGTCCCAGAACTGTCAGACTCCTCTTATAACACGTACAAGGGGAGAGGAGAGCAGGAAGACGCACCGCAGCCTCCCGCTTGACCTCGATCTGCTGTTGGAACTCGGCCATTTCGAGCTATAATAATCCCGAGTAAATAACAAAACGACATCGAGCCACAGAAGACGGAGGGCAAGGAAGGTAAGGGAGGGAGGGCGTACCTCAATAACGGCATTCATCTGCCCGTCGTTGGAGTGGTAGTCGATGAGGATCTGGCGCGCCTCGTCGACGCGGCCGCGCGAGATCAGCCATCTGCTCATGATCGGTTATCCTCTATGGCAATTGACTAGCAGACCACCGCACCTGGGGGATTCGGGCAAGAACCAGACGGAGCACATCACGATGATCTGGCAACGACTAGGTAAGTATGCTGCAGCGCGCTTAAACGCGGGGGAAGTAAAGAGAAGGTAACGCACCGGCGGCCCAATCTGAAGCAGGAGCGGGAGCCGCCATGCCCAGGTGGAGCTCATGGTCTGCGTGCCGACCATGGCGCCCGTGGCGGGCATGCTCCCGATGAAGAAGCAGCTGTATCGTCACGTCAGAAATTGGTGAAGGAAATTGAGATAAGTGAGGCGGCGCACGAGTTGTACATGGCGCCGAGGCGGCCGCGCCATTGCGGAGGGGCGATTTCTGTGATCCAGGTTGGGGCACTGTCCGTGTGTTGGTTGGTTGAGTTTAATTTGGAATGTGGATGGGATGGGAGAGAGGGAGAGGGAGGACGCACGCGGTGGTGGATATGGCGATCCCGAAACCCAGCACGAACTAAGGAGGGGTGGTATCAACTTGAAGGCGGGTTATATTGGAAACGAGGGAGGGTACGCACGCGACCACCGATGAAAGCTGACCGAGTTTGCGCGCTTGTGCTCACAGCGGATCCGACGAGGATGAAGAGACCGCCCTGCGTTCGTTCGATTAGCCCGCCGGTCTCGACTCAGAGGTATGGAGACTTACTAGGAACATGCCTCCGCGGCGGCCGTACTATTGACGTTCAGTTGAGACTTCACGCAGATTTGCGGGGGAGACACACCCGTTCTGTAGCAGGACCCGCGACCAGAGCACCCGCACAGTTTCCCGAGACGCTGGGGTGCGCATGTTAGTCGAAGAGAAACTTGTTGGGCGCGAGAACTGCACGCACTATATCATGAAAACGATACCCTAGAGGAGGATGGTTCAACGACGTAGGATCTGGGCATAACACGAAGGGGGACGCACGGTGGCTAATCCAGTTGACTCGTAGTTAAACTGTCGGAAACCGAGTCAATGTGCGATGCCAAAAGAGGAGGAAGAGCTCCAACGCACGAAACGTAGGTATTGGGGCATAGCGTTGATTCCAGACCTAAAACAGAGCTTTATGAGAACATTGAGTGCCGCAAAAAATGGCGTTGATGCAGACATTAAGCTTCCGTCGAACCCACTCGAGACTGCGTTCAAGAATCCAACCTAACCCAAGGTATGAATGGCATGAATGGGGGTTAAGTAGATGTCGCGGTGGGCGCGCGCACCATAACAACAAAGTACAGCTGTTCAGGTATGCATACTCAGCATTGAAACGAGGCGAGAAAAATAGAACGAAAACGAACCATGAAACTCCTCCGACTGAATCCATTCAAATCCGACTTGGCTATCGCCTGCTTCAATGTGGGGTTGTACACCTCTGTGACGATCACGGGGCCCTGGGGAGCGGCTGCGTCGGAGCCAGACTTGACATCTTCGTCGAAGGATTTCTTCTCGTCGTGGTGGGAGGACATGACGGCGGAGCGGCAAGACGAGTCGAGTCGAGCTGGCCCCACTCCTGGGAAGGCGGTCTTATACGAATAGAAGCGGGGTTGCCGTCGATAAGCGATGCGCTTCCCCCGCTTGGAGCGTGATTGCGGTCCGGGCGCGGGGCGCTTTACGATAAACTGGTTGATCGTTTACCCGGGGCCGCCACCAGGGACCGACGTGAGGCTTGATAAAATCTGGCCAATTCACGCTCGATAGCACTCCGTGTAGGGCTGAGAGCTGAGGACCGGGGCGTCCGATTTGTCGGGCAGCTGAATAGAACGCGGGGATCACATGGCTTGCCATAGGGATAGGAAATATCTTGGCTACCGGCAAGGAAGAGTTCAACCGTTGAGGCTAGAGTTCATGGTGAGTTGAATGAGAGGAGTGGGTAGAACGGCAACGGACGAAAATTTTGCGTCTGAGCTGCCGTAGATCTTCAACGGGCATACGAGATCCGACCACGGATTTTCTGCATATTCAATTGAGCGGGTAGAAATGGTTCCGAGGACGGGAAAGGAACGGGTAAGGTCAAGGTTGACCTTGGAATAAGTTTGGTTTTTGAGCTTCAATTTTCCGTGGGTCAAAAAAAAAAGTTGTCAAGTCTGCCGGAATTGTATTGAGCGAGAAGCGGCACCTTCACTCGGACCCAGGTAGTCCTCTTAAAATATGAGGCTTTTGTTCCGTGCCACCCAGCTGCTCAGCGGGCCCAGTCGCCCGTCGTGAGTATTGCTATCGGCAGGCATTGGAGATCGCAGGAGCCCAACAGAGGTTAGTGCCCAGATGCAATGCAGACAAGCTGCGGCCGAAGCGGAACATGGACTTTTCAACGTCCGAGCGGATTCTCAAGATAAGATAGGAGGCTGAGGCGGGAGTAGGTGGAAAGAAGTGTCGCGGGCAAAGACAAAAGCGCTTGAGTGGCAAGGCGAGCTCGTGGCAAAGCGGAGTTTCCCGATTGCTTCTCTCGACCAGATACAGGAGAGCAGGATGAGTGGCGTGTAGTATGTCGGTATCGTCCGAGTCTACCCCACGAGTCGCGGGACGCCAGAAGAAGTGGTGGCGAGAGACAAAAGGGATGAGTCACGCTTATGTCACAGTCCACGTGACAAAGTGACCGAACGCGTCTTATCTTTTTCCTTCATGCCGCCGCTTGTGCACTGCTGGTTCCAAAACACATCCCAATCATCTTTCTTCGATTGTGTCGCGCCGGACGAGTCCATTTTCGCGTCCCCAAACATGTAAACAGTAAGGGCACCTGATACCAACCTGGTACGAACGTCGCGATCTCGGCAGACTCAATTGAACAGGCAATGACAGTGGTGTGAGGGTCAGCGACGCGCAGCGGGGAGCACGGACTCAATGACTGATTTTCCGTGCAATGTCGGAATATGCTGAGTGGCAATTCCGGCGACTCGGTGAATTAATCCCAGTACTTATTTAAAGCAGGTTCTGGATTACTCGCTTCAACAACCCTCCCCTTGCCCTACCCACACACAACATGACGATTGCAACCACCAGCTCGGCCCCACTCGTCGCCGTCGTCGGCGCGACGGGAATTCAAGGAGGAAGCGTTATCAAGGCGCTCGCGGAATCCACCAGGGAATACCGCGTCCGCGGGTTTACTCGCGATGTCAAGAAGCCGGCTTCCGAGAGTCTCGCGACACAGGGAGTGGAAATGGTTGCGGTCAATCTTGTAGTTGAGAACAAAGACGAAGTCTACCGGGCGTTTGCTGGCGCCGATTTTGTATTTGTGAGTCTTGCTGTTTGTGTTCCTTCAGACTTACTAACATCTTTTAGCTTGTAACCAATTTTTGGGAGCACATAAGCATGGAGAAGGTGAGTTCGAAAGCTCGCTTCCGATTATCCACCATATCCATCAGCTCACCGAGCGGCGCAGGAAATTGCGGAGGGGAAGCTTCTCGTCGACGCCGCGAATGCGGCGGGGGTCAAGGGGATCATCTGGTCCGGCCTGATGCCAGTGAACAAGCTCAGCGGTGGAAAATACGTCCATGTCCTCCACTTTGACAGCAAAGCCGCTGTCACCGACTACGGACGCAAATCTCCTGCCCCCTTCGTCGACGTTCAGGCTGGACTTTACAGCACCAACTTCACCGCGGCCGGGAACCATTCGATGCTGGCGAAACAGGCCGACGGCTCGTACGCGATCGCATGGTCGATGAAAGCGGACACCATCATCCCCATTATCGATATGGAGTCGGACTACGGCCTATTCGTGCGCCGTGTTCTTGAGGCGCCGGTCTTTCCGGATGGCGAGGAGGTTCTCACCTCGAGCGAAGATATCACGGTCGAAGATTTGGCTCGCCAACTTTCTGAAGGTATGCCGCTGCTCCGCCTCCCACTCCCGCAATTCAGACCTCCGAGTCCTGACTTTGATTGGCCTAGTCACCGGGAAACGAGTGGCGTACAAGCAAACCACAGCTGAGAAATGGTGGGGAACGACAGTCGCCGCGGCTGGTCTCCCTCCTGCGATTGCCACCGAGATAATCGAGGGGTTCCAATTCTTCGATGAGTTTGGATGTAAGTCGTGTGCGTATATTCGAGATCCATCATATCTGACTGTAGGATGCACAGACTATGGTGGTAAACCTAGCTCCAGCCGTGAAGGCCTCGGGCGACCGACGCGCAGTTGGAGGGAGTTTGTGAAGGCTGCGGATTGGAGTAAAGCATTGGCGTAATTCTTTCGAATAGATTCAGATCCTTCTTTAGGCTTCAAATGTGAACGGAAAGATCTTCATACACAAGGTATGCATCCACCAGCGGCACCGGTTACCCACCTTTATTCGCGGATATTCCCACGGTTCAATATGCGCTCGATATTCGCTGATCGGCTGGTGCTCGAGTCTTCGGGTCGTTGAATGGGCCCATATGCTCAGAATTGGGCGGACTTAGCTCGACCTGTTGAAATCATTGCGAGCATACATATTTTGTGCATACATCGCGCTGTATATGTACTACCCATTCAGATCAATATCTGTTCCACCGTTGAGGCTGAAATTCATGGCGAGTTGAACCGGAGAAGAGTAATGCAAGTGGGGAGATCGGCGACGGACCCAAATTTCGAGTCTGAGCTGGCCGCCTGGTCCAGCTGCTGGCGTAAATCTTCAACAGCGCATACAAGATCCGACCACAAATTTTCTGCACTGTTCAATTGGGTGGAAATGGTTCGGAGGATAGGAAGGGAACGGGTAAGGTTGACTTGGTTTTCGAGCTGCAATCGTGCGTCAAGAACTAGTTCGTGTAAAGTCTGCCGAAACCTATGAGCAACAATGTTCAATCTGGGGAGAACTGTGTCAGGTAGTCCTCTTATAATACAATACACCTAAATGACAGCGGGCCGAGTCGCTCGTCGTGGGCATTGTGGTCGGCATGCCCCAGGAGCCCAACAGAGGTTCTGCTTTAAGCGATCAAATGCAATGCAGGCAAGCTGTGACAGAGACGGAACGTGGACTTTCCAACGTCCGAGCGGCGTCTCTGGCCCAAATAGAAAGCAGAGGCGGGATTTGGTGATAAAACGCGTCGCGGGAAACGACAAAAGCGGCAAAGGCGTGCAATGGTCGTGGCACTGAGGCAGAGTTTCCGATTGCTTCTCTTGACCAAATACATAAGAGATAATGACTGTTTTTGAGTCTGTCGATGTCGGCCCCATCGTCGCTTGAGGCCGGAAGAAAGGGATGGTGGCGAGAGACAAAAGCGAGTCACGCTTAAGTCACGATTCACGATCAGTCACGGTGTGACCGAACGCGTCTTGCCATCTCACCGGAACTCACTTTGGCCTCGCTCACCACCGACCCCGACCACGTCGACAGACTCCTCACCACAAAATCCTGGTGCTAACTGTAACAAAATTTCCCGGTATGTAGACCATCGTTTGACAATTCGGGATGCGACGCGGAATTTGCGATCTGGAAGTGCTTCAACGGCGGTCGAGATCCTCTACTTGCGCGGCCTGGTTCAATAACTCAGCGGCGTTCAGCCTCGTGCAGATTAACAATATCTTTTTACGTGCAGCTTTCACCGGAGGCGCCTCGCCCTTCAGAAGCCCAGTCGACATGATGCTTCGAAATGCCTGCCTGCCAAAATTTTCAGCCAACGAACCCCATGGCCACCAGGACCAGTGTCGCCGCCGCCGCACGCACCCATCCCTGCCTTCGTGGCGCCTTCCCAGTCTCTGCAACACAACCCGGCCTCACCTCCAAAGCCGCCTACTTCACCGTCACCAGCGAAGGACTCACAATCCACTATCCCTACGATGTCCCGCCCTCTCAAGGAAAAAAGCTGCACGTTACTTTATACCGCGTTCCGTACTGCGAGATCTCCGGCCGCGGGCCCCCGCCGGCGGACTTGACTGGGGCCATCCTGGGCGACGTCTACATCGACCTCTCGCCAGCGGAGTACGCGGTGTACGGCAGGGTTGCGAATTCAGGGACCCCAAGTATCGATTGGAAGCGGTGGTACGACCCGCAGCCGGGGCACAAAAACGACGCCACCGTGGTCAAGCACCCGTACTTCCGCAGCCGCTATCTGTGGTGCAGCAACGCGACGGGCGTCAGCTGGTTCGCTAGCACCACCGTCACCACCATCCAGGAGCGCGCGAAGAAGGCGGGGCTGGTGTCGGCGGCGGAGGGCAAGACGGAGGAGACGCGCTGGAGAGAGGCGGCGGCGATTATTGGGCCGGCGCTCGAGCCCGCGGGCCCCAGTTGTCGCAAGAGCAAGGGTACGACGTCGACGACGCGCGTTACGGTCCAGTCCCGGCTCTCGACCTCGCCCCTCTCCGAGACGCCTCCCACGGAATCGCGCGAGCCCTCCCCGGTCCCGATCTCCCTCCTTGGCAAGCGCAAGACGCGCAGTCACGGCGGCGGTCCGCTGCTGGAGCTGGGTGAATGCGGCGGTCCCACTGCAGCGAGCGTCGAGGCGAAGCGCTACAAGGCGCTGCTCCGTGGCTTGATTCAACGCATGAAGGCGGAGAAGGTCGAGCTCGCCGAGGAGATCTGCGCTCTGGAGAAGCACCTCTCGCCGCCGCAGCAGCCCAGCGTCCCCGAGTCGAAGGAATTTTCCGAGTGGCAGGATAAGATCGTTAGTGGTATGTGTTCCTCCTCTCCCTCTTTATTCCAAGCGCTGACGATCCCTCGTAGATGCGATTCAGAGCCGTAGGCAAGGTGCGCACTCCTTCGTGCCTTCCCCTCATCTCATGATAACTCCTTGATGTTCGCAGCACTCGACCCCAGCGTCCGCGAATACTGGGACCTCAAGGCCGAACTGGAGGCTGGTACGTCCCTCTCCACCTTCTCACATCCAATCCTGATTATGATTTCCATTGCAGACGACGCAGAACGCTCCAAAGGAGAAAGCATCCTCGAAGACACGCAGATCCTCCTGGGGCTCACGATCTCCGAGCACAAACAGCTCAAACGTCAGTCTCTTTTCTTACACGGCATTTATCAAAGACTGACTATTGTGGCAGAATTAGAGGCCAGGACGGGGGCAGGGGCGTAGGCTGCGCTCGGTATTCCTTCTTGACATGTACCAGTATGTCATACTTTCTTGAACGCAATAAATATCTTGCCGCGCGTCGAAAAGAGAGATAAAATACACTTCATTCCGCCTCACACACAAGTCATCGTCAAATTCATGCTCTTATCCGCATCCACCCCGGACCTCTCCATGAGCGCAAACACATACGGCCCCTTCTCGAGCTCCCACTCATACCGCCGATTCACGATCGCGAGGTAACGGTCCACCTCGAGCGGCAGCACCACCGTCCTGCTCTCCCCGACGTCGAGGTACACGCGCTCGAAGGCGACGAGCTGCTGCAGCGGCCGCGTCACGCTCGATACGCGCACGAGGAGGTAGACCTGCGGGTGTCGTCAGTGAGCCGGTGATACATATTTGGAGTAGAGAAGTGGACGACGCCGCACCTGCGGGACGTAGCTCCCCGCCATCGGCCCCTCGTTCTTCACCGTCACCCGGAAGTTGATCGTCTCGCCGGCGGAGAAGGTGTGCACCCCGTGCGTCGAGGTCGCGTTGAAGCCGCCTACGGTGAAGGTCGAGTACGACTTGCCGTAGCCGAACGAGTAGGAGGGGAAGGAGTAGATGTCCGTGTAGTTCTTGGCGTGCGCGGTGAACTTGTAGCTGCGGCGAAAGGGGAGCGGTCAGCGGACGGGCGACGGAGGAGTGACGGGGACCGTACTTGTAGTAAACTGGGAGAGTCTGCGTATGGAAGTGAAGTCAGGGAACGCAGACATGTGGAAAGGGAAGAGACGCACGCCGACATCGTACGGGACGCTCAAGGGGACGCGACCGCCGGGATTGAAGAGGCCGAATAGGACGTCCGAGATAGCTTGACCGCCGGACTGCCCCGGGAAGAACTGGAAGATGTGAGCGCAGCGCGACGGGTGCTTCCAAGGGCACTGACAGCGTCCAATACAGCTGCAGCCTGGCTGTAGTACTTCGGGATCGCAAACGGTCGTCCGCCTTGCAGGACGATGACGACAGGCTTTCCGAGAGCGAACATAGCGTCTGCGAGCACGGCTGTCGCTCGGTCAGTGAACGTCGACGCGAAAGGAAACTGTACGAACTCTGGTTTGCAGACAAGCCGAGCGTCGCGCGATCCCCGCTCTCCGCGTCGCTGTTCCAGTTCGCCCCAACCGCAAGCACGATGACGTCCGCGCCCTTGGCCACATCTACCGCCTGCTTACGTTTTCAGTAGCTTTTCGAAGACAGAGACAAGCGAAGTCGGCACACCTGTCCCACCGCATCCGCTCGATCCACCAGATTCCAAAACAGCTCCACCTGCGCATTCACCGAGTTCACATTCTCAAACTTCTGCACATGATTCCACGCCTGGAACTCCACCCGCAAACTATGCTTCGCCCCCTTCTTGAACGAAAACGCGGACGCGCCCGGCGGGGGGCCCGTCCCATTCACCACATCATACGCCAGCTGCTCGATGTTCCCGATGATGTTGCCCGACAAGGTTAACGGCGACTCCGCAGTGAGACTCCCGTCGACGAACAGGCGCGCGGTCGTATTCGCGTTGACGCCGACCCCAATCCAGCCCGCCACGTCCCGGTCCACCGGCACCTCCACCTCGCCCTCCCAGACAACGCTAAAGTTGTTCGACGGCAGCCCGACGGGCGGGTAGATCCCCCAGTCGCGATTCGGCGTCTCCTGCCGCTGGAAGACCGCCTCCGTGAAGTTCGTGTCGGCGTAGTACGTCGCGCGCAGCCCGCCGGGCACGCCGTCCGCGGAGAGGAGGTATCCCGGGATGTTGTACTGCCCGTTGTAGAGCCAGGTGTTGCTGCCCCAGCTCGAGACGAGCTTGACGTCCGGCGCGTTGGCCGCGAGGTGCGCGGCCATGGCCTGGCGCAGCGTGCTCGAGTTCGCGGTCGGGTAGGCGCCCCAGGGCCCGGAGTAGTCCCCGTAGTTCAGGATGTCGCTGAAGGGCCCGATGAGCGCGATGGTTTTGAGGCCCTGGTCGGCGGGCTTGAGGGGGAGGGTGGCGTTGCGGTTCTCGAGCAGGACGATGCTGCGGTGCGCGGCGTCGAGGGTGAGGGGGACGTGTGCTGCCGTGAGCGCGGCGGAGTCGACTGAGTCGGGGATGTACGGGTTGTCGAAGAGGCCTAAATCGTATTTGGTGCTGAGGACGCGGCGTGCGGCCGCTTTCAGCGTGGATTTGGAAACAGTGTGGTTCGCCACGAGCTCCAACGTCGCCTGTTGGAGCTGGTTAGAACGGCTGGAGATGAATACACAACACTCATGCGTACATTCAAAAAGATGTCAATCGTAAAGTCGTAGAATTGCACGCCTCCGCCGGCATTAAACCACTGCTGAATGGTGTCTGCATTCGAGTCCGCGACGGTGTGCCGCGTGAGCAGGTATTTCATGCCTACCGAAAGTCATTAAAAGGGTCGGACTCGCAATAATAAAGGCAGACCATTATCGTCGGCCATGATAAAGCCATCGTAATTCCAGTCCGCCAATGCATCGTAGAGCATGGGGTTCACCACCGCTGGGACGTCGTCAAGCTCATTGTACGACCTAGGAAGAAAATGATGAGACACCATTCATGATTTGCTGCTAGAAGGCGCACATACATCATGACGCCTTTGGCGCCGCCCAAATCTATAACGGCCTTGAAGGGCACGAGCATCTCCATGAGCACCTGTCGACTCCCGCGCCCAATAAACGGCGCTGCATTGAGGCCGCCTCGGGGACTTCCATGGGCAGCAAAATGCTGGCGGAAAATCAATATTGATTATTGGACGCATCGATCATCTCCGCACCTTTACCACAGGCACCACCGCATCCGGCTCACTCCAGGACCCGTTCTTCGACAGCCCCGACGCGTAGGCGACGCCCATATGCGACGTCAGCACAAAGTCCTCCCCCCACGCCTCCTGCACGCGCCCCCACCGCGGCTCCTTCCCGAGATCCAGCACCGGCGCAAAGCACGCGTGAATCCCGATGCTGCGGGCCTCCGAGCCAATGGCGCGGCCCACCGCGTACGCGAGGTCCTTGTCGAAGGACGCGGCGAGGCCGATGGACTGGGGGAACATGCTCTGCTTGAAGGAGCCGACGCCGTGGAGACATTCGCCTGGGCGACATTCGTAAAAATGCGAGACTCGGTCGGGGTTCTAACGCACTTGCCGGTTTGCATGAAGGGGACGTGGAGGCGCGATTTTTGGATGTTGAGCGCTTGGAGGGAGTTAAATTGCGAGCTGTTGGTGGGGTACCAGTCGTGCACGATGCCGACGCCGGCGGTGGGGGAGAAGCGCGTGGCAAAGTCTTGTTTTCGGCGTGAGAAGGGCAAGGCAGGGCAATTAAGTAGTATAATACACACCATAGAGCGCGTTGTCAGAGTTGGGCCCGACCATGTTGTCTGCGAACATGAGGTGCAGTTGCATGACTGCGAGGCGATTAAGTACGACGTCTGGTGGAGCAGCTAACACTCACCAAGCTCAGGGACCGTCATTTTATCCAAAAGCGCGTCGATGAACGCGTCCTTGTCTGCCCGCTTCTCGTCCCTTGCACATTTTGGATTCACGGCGGCAGAGTCGAAGCTATATCTGCTGTTAAACGACAGCTGGGCGACACAGCTCCCCAGGACCACGAGCAAGCCCAGGACCGGTTTGGCGAGCATGCTTCAAACAATGAGAGTGCTGAGACGCGGCGAACTGGTGTCAATGCCGCCATTTATACGGCCTTGGACGCTTCGCTTCGAAAAGCCAGATGACCGATATCACCACGTGAATGCGTCTGGTTGCGGGTTCTTCTCAACAGGTCGATAGCGGTCCGGGACTTCGCAAGGGCGTGGGCGCGCTACCGATTTCCCGACAGATCCGCCTGAGGGGAAGTCGGCCTGTGTTGTTTTTGTCTTGTTTTTCCCGTAATTCCGACTCGGTGATGCAGGTCAATGGGGAATTATGGGCGGGATTGTGAAGGCGCTGGATGTTGGCCGGAGGCGAGACTCCCGGGAGGCACACAGAACTCAGAAGTTGCATAGAAAGAAAGGTAGGTCCTGGCAGGAAGAGAAAGGCCGGGAAGGCAACAGCGTCTAAAACAAACAACCAACACCTCCCGAGTTGCTTGAGTCCTCCCACACTGAATAGACCTCTTGATCCTTGAACCTTCCCCGGAGCCTCTGGAGCTCTACCTTGAGCTGCTAGCGCTTTACCTGGAGCCCTCTGTTGAATTTCCGGAGCAAGAAAGCCGCCCGGACGGGCAAAATTTCCGTTTTTTCGATCATCCGAGTCGAGAAACCGGTCTCCACCTGTCTCTTTCCCTCGACCTTCCTGATTCCACCGGCGCGGGTGGAACTTGAAGCTTGGAAGGTTATCTTGCTCTCCACTTTCCGCTTTCTCTCGACCAGCAGATATCAGAAAATCCAATCACGGTCCGCCAATCGCGATATCTCACCGGTCCGCCGCGGGTCACGATTACCCCGCATTGCTCAAGCCCACTTCCTCTTCCTCACTCCCTTCATGTCTCGCGCTCGAAATCTCGAGCTGAACACCGATTGGTCGTGGAAACAGCGTGAACCTGCGGTGGGCTCCGTTCTCGACGAAGCCGAAGGATGGAAGACCGCGCAGGCATACCCCTCCGAGATCCATGTCGAGCTGCTCAAGAGTGGTGCGATCCCCGATCCGTACCTTGGTTTCAACGAGAACAAGGTCCAGTGTCAGTTCCCTCACTCCATTTTGTTTCGATCTGTTCTTGACCATCGCTCAGGGATCGGGAAAGCGGAGTGGTTGTACAAGTGCACCTTTGAATTCGCAGCTGCTAAGGAGGAAGCCCACGCGTTATTGGAGTTTCTCGGTCTCGACACCATCTGTGATGTCTATTTGGTGCGTCCGAACGTTGCTCCATCCTTTGCCGACATTTACTCGCGACTTAAGAATGGAGAGAAGATCCTGACAGCGGACAATATGTTCCAGACGCATGTGGTTCAGCTGGAACTGTCTTCCCTCAAACACCAAAACACGCTGCTCCTGCACTTCAAATCTGCGCTGCTCCTTGCCAAGACACTCGAGGCGCAAATGGGCGTCGTCCGCGCTGGCTCGACCAACCTTGGCGACCCCAGCCGCGTCTACGTCCGCAAGGCGCAGTACGATTGGCGGTACGTCTTCATCCTCCTCTTCTAGCTGACACTGACATCCTTGCAGATGGGATTGGGTTCGTCTGCCTCGTTTATCTCGCGGCCCAAACTAAAACGTACCAGGGTCCGGAACTAATGACCTGCGGGCCCTACCGTCCCATCACCCTAAAAACCCACACCGCACGCATCCAAGACGTCCAAACCCACGCTTTGCTCTCAGAGAGCAACGTTCCTTCCCTCAGCGTCGACATTACCCTCGATGGCTCCCTGCCTAGCGACTCGAGCCTCAGGATCGAGCTCTCTAGCCTCGACGGAAACGTCCTCAAGACCGCAGACGTCCCAGTACCCGACTCCACCTCCGTCGTCGCAGACGCGGTCTCCTGGGCCCTCGACGGTGTAGTGGAGCCTTGGTGGCCCGTCGGATACGGCGCGCAGCAGCTCTACACCGTCTCCGTCTCCCTTGTCCTCGCATCAAAGACGCTCGACGCTCATACGAAGCGCGTCGGCTTCCGCCGCGTCGCGCTCGTGCAGGAGCCCCTCGCCGAGGCAGACCAGTACGGCACCGGCACCTCGTTCCTCTTCGAGGTGAACGGCGTCCGTATGTTCATGGGCGGTGTGTTCCAGGTTTTCCATTCCTTCCCCCGCTCTGGCTGACAGCCACGCAGGCGCGAACTGGGTGCCCGCCGACAACTTCCTCACGACCATCTCGCCGGAGCGCTACCGCGCGTGGCTCACGCTCCTGCGGGACGGGAACCAGAACATGGTCCGGCTGTGGGGCGGCGGGGTGTACGAGCCGGACGTGTTCTACGACACCTGCGACGAGCTGGGGATCCTCGTGTGGCAGGACTTCCAATTCGCGTGCGGGGTGTACCCGGCGCACGACGCGTTCGTCGCGAGTGTGCGCAAGGAGGCGGAGGATAACGTCCGGCGGTTGCGGCACCATCCGTCGCTGGCGCTCTTCTGCGGGAATAACGAGGATTACCAGATGGTGCTGCAGTGGGGTGGTGCGTTTTTACCTCTCTCCTTCCTTCCTGATCACTCATCGATGCACTCAGATGTGAAAGACTTCCCCGCGATCAAGATCTACGAGGAGGTGCTGCCCAACGTCGTTTCAGCCCTGACGGGCCCGCACGCGCCCATCCCGTACCACCGCGGCTCGCCGTACGGCGGCAAGGGTTGGGACACCGCGGACCCAACAGTGGGGGACGTACACCAGTGGAACGTCTGGGGCGGGAAGGAGTTTCCGTGGCAGGACTATGTGAAGCTCGGGGGGCGGTTCGTCTCGTGCGTCTTTTCCTCTTCCTCTGCCGCTCTTTGACACCCCGCTGAATCGTCTCCGACTCCCCGTAGCGAATTCGGCATCCCAAGCCACCCTGAGATGAAGACGATCGAGTACTGGATGGACGGTGCCGGTGCGGAGGAGCGGCATGCGCAGAGCGCGCTCATGGCGCAGCACTGCCGCGCGGGGAGCTTCGAGCGCCGGCTCGCGATCCTGATGAATGAGGGCTTCAGGGTGACGCAGGACCTGGAGACGTGCGTTCGCTTTTCTTTTCGATGCATCCTGCTGAGCGTTTGGCGCAGCTACGTCTACAACACGCGCCTTATGGCGGCGGAGGCGGTGGGCTACGCATATCAAGTATGGCGTCGGAAGTGGGGCGGGCGGGGGAAGGAATATGTGTGTGCGCTCTTTTGGCCCTTTGCAGCGCTAACGCGATTCGCTAGACGTCGGGCGTCTTGGTGTGGCAGCTGAATGATTGCTGGCCAGTAACCTCTTGGGCTATCGCGGATTATTTCGTACGTTCCGCGCCTTCCTGCTCGGTGTCGGCGCCCATTAATTCGGTATTTGTAGCTGCGACCAAAGCCGGTGTATTTCGCGATCAAGAGGCAGTTGGAGACATACTCGGTCGGCGTGCTGCGTACGGTAAATACCCTCGACTCCTCCGCCTTGCTCGTACTCAGACGAAACAGGTCATAAAAAACCGCGCGAACGACCGCCCTCCGCAGGTAAAGCTCATCTCCTTCTCTTCTTCCTCGCTCTGATCCTTTTCTCCTTCAGTACTACGAATTTGGCAACTTCCAATCCTACGGCGCGACCCTCGAGATCTGGGGCACCAACAGCTCCCTCACGCCGCGTACCACAACCCTCGAGCTGCACTGCGTCGACCTCAAGTCGAGCTGGACGCACACCGAGACGCACGCCGTCACGCTCCTCCCGAACCAAGCCACCGAGCTCCTCGCGATCCCGTGCCCCGGCCCGCCGCAGGACGCCGCCGCGCCCCCGCCCACGGGCGACGCGCAGTTCACCAGCACGCACTCCGTCGTCGTGGGCGCGCGCCTGCTCGCCGACGCCAACGAGGAGGTGCTGGCGCGCTTCGCGGACTGGCCGCAGCCGTACCGCTTCATTGAGCCTGCGCTCTTGCGTGAGCCTGGGCTGGAGGTGGCGGTGCTGGACCGCGCGAAGGGGGTGGTGCGCGTGAGCGCGCGGAGGCCCGTCAAGGGGCTTTGGCTCGGTGCGGTGGGGGCGGGGGAGGAGGTGCGGTGGAGCGATAACGCGCTGGATGTGATGCCCGGCGACCCCCGTGTTGTGTTCGTGCAGGGGCTGGGTGAGCGGGCGGTGGAGGTGGCGTTTCTGGGGAGCGAGAAGGCGCGGGTGGTGTAGTGTAGTGTCTCGAGGTCGATGTGATAATGTACGATGTTTCGAATCCAGCTGCTTCAATGACAAGATAATTTGATACATTCATGATCAGAGAGCGCAGATACAAGAAAGCTAGCAGATACAGTGACAAGTACAAGAAAGCACACACCAAATACCTCTACCACCTAAGACTTTGCCTTCAGAATCGCACACGCCTTCATCCGCTCCTCAAGCTGTCTCGCCACCTCGACGCGCCGAGCCTTCAATGCGAGCAGGGACCGTTTGGCTGTGGACGAGAGTCAGCAACCTCCCAGAAGTGAGAGGCAGACAAGACGCACATTCTTCGACCTGCTGCCGCAAGTCGGGGAGCGCCTTTTGGGCTTCCTCAGCTAATGATGGTTAGAGCCTTAACTGGCATGGTATCAAGAGGATTGGGTACCAGTGGGGGCAGACGGGCCTATATCATTCGGTGTTAATGAGATAATGCCTACAGCCAGGAAGACGCACGGCATTTAGTGAACTCCTTCTTGAGCGCTTCGACGAGGGTGGGGCTCAAGCTGTTGACGGGGGCGGCGGGACGGCGGGTGGTAGCGAGCGACATGATGAGCTCGCGCTTGCGGGTGCGGAGCAGCTTGAGGTCGGGGTCGGCCTTGAGCGCGGCGAGGTCCTGCTCGAGGGCGAGCGTCTCGCCGTCGGGGCTGGTTATGCTGGTTATGGGGTGGTGCGGGCGCTGCGCGGGGGACGACGACGGCGGTGGGGGCGCACGGGAGCGCGGGGACAGGAGGGGGACGCTGGGGGAGGTACCGGAGGCGAGGCGGCGCGCGCGCTTGGAGGGGTAGAAGGTGTCCGCGTCGGAGAGGTCGTCCACATCGTTCTCCTCCTCCGACAAGGACATATCCGAGTCGACATCCATCTGCGCATCCGCCGCAGCCCCCGCCTCCGCGGCGAGGTACCGCCCAATGATCTCGGACGCGAGTCCCAGGCTCCCTTCGGAGCTCGCACCGTGGCTGGGCCGGAGCACGCGCTCCACGCGCAGGGTGCTCTGCCGGCGCAGGACCGTGCGCACGCACACCCACTCGACGCCGAGCTTCGGGTGGAACCAGACGAAGCGTGCGCTGTTGCAGTCGGCAAAGTGCGGGTGCGCGGGCGTCTCCGGGGACGCGGGGCCCGGCCAGCGCGACCAGTCCTCTTCGGACTTGGTGTACAATGCCTGCGCATTCGGCGTGGTGTCGATGTAGACGTCCCCGGGCGTGCCCACGTCCGGCGGTGGGGCGCCGAGGGCGCGAAATTCAAAGTACGGGACGGGGGTGTACTCGTAGGTGTCGCCTTTGTTGGGGAAGATGCCTTTGTTCGGGGGGAGGACGTACGGGTAGTTCAAGGGGATGCGGTCGGAGCACATTTTCATGTATCGGAGAGTGAAGGTGGTTTCGGGCTTGACTGTGGATTTGGGATTCGGATTTTGGTTGCAGGGGTGCGGGACGGCGGGTTTGGGGTCGACGTCCATGGTGGGAACACGCAGGAAATTTTCAAGACAGGTTCGGACATCCAATGGCCTGAGAAGTGGCAACCAAGAGTCGAGGCTTGACGCGAGGACATGCAGACGTTCATGCTATTACGTCGATTTCATTTCAAGCTGGTCCGGACCCGGTATGGCGTCTTAAAAGCCCAAGTTATTGAGCCAGATGGATATCTTCATCCACCTGGGAGTACCAGGAGACTTGACTTCCCTCCATCACCGCACAAGACGGGCTGGCCGGATTCAAGTTCCCCGGCGAGGAAACCAAGGGGAAACGGCAGACAGAATTCCGAGGATTCAATGGCAAAGAGCGAAGGAGAAAGCAGGCTTCCTTCTGGAGGGCTAAGACTCCGGAACGAGACGGACATGGAGGAGAGCAAAGCCGACTTTTCAAACTCCGACGGCAGCCGCGTTCAGTCACGCGTCACGTGGACTGTGACTCGCCTCTGCCACCACTCCCTTCTTCTCGGCGTCAAGCCGACTTATGGGGTAGACTCGGAGAATAGCAGCACTCGACACGCCGTTACCCCAAATCCACCTCTCTGTTCCTATCTGGTCAAGGAAAGCCATCGGAAAACTGGGCCTTGCTCAACCCACTTGCTGTCTCTTTTTTGCCTCTCCGCATTCCAGGGGGCTTTACGGCCCTTGTCTCCCTGCTTTCTGTCGTACAAGACGCATTGCTTCTGCGCCTCCTCGACAAATTACGCGATCCGGAGCGGGCAAAGGGTAGGAACAATCTCGGGAGAATGAGCGCGGTCCGCCCGCTGTGGTCACGGGGAGTGGGCGGCGTGTTCGCAATGTTATTCATATCCACTCTGCGCCCACCGTGGGCGTGCAAGGGCTTCTTATAAGTATCACAACGAGATACCTGCCACCCTTTCAAGTTTTGCCCGCTTCTCGCTATGGCTCGGTCAACGTCGCTGAATCGGCTCTCAAACCTCCTGGGTTGCCTTTACCTCCTGCCCTTTCTAGTCTTGGGTAATGGAGTCAGCGAGGGACTCCACTTTAGCTTGGAATCGCGGGCCACCAACACCGATGGGTCGCTCCCCATCTACAAGGACCCCACGGCGTCCATTGAAGCGCGGGTGGCCGACCTGTTGCCTCGCATGACAATCGAAGAGAAGGTTTCCCAGATGTATGTCTACAGTCGTCCGTTGATTTGCGGCTGAAACTGCCCCGCAGCATCCAAGGCGACATGAACGGCTGGATGAGTCTCAATGACCCGCTGGACGACACCAAAACGTTCAATCAAACTGGCTTGGTACGGCGTTCAAATATTTCGAGAACTATAACTGAGCAAACTACACAGGAGGAAATGGTACGGCTTAAAGGCGGTTCTATATGGGCTGGATATCAGATGCCATGGGATAAATTCGTACGTGACCGAAGCAAGTTTTCACTCCTCCTGATCTTGAACCCCACGCGAGGTTTTTGGTGTCACCGTCGGGCAAAAATACATGATGGAAAACACCACGCTCGGAATCCCTGCGTTGATTCAATCAGAAGGTTCGTTCGTTCTTCTACCCGCAGAACGCCGCAGCGTCTCATTTTCGCAGGTGTGCACGGCTTCACGAACAACGGAACCACATTCCCATCCCCTATCGGCCTCTCCGCGTCCTTCGACCCCGCGCTCGTCTCGCAAGTCGCAGGAGTAATCGCAACCGAGGCAGAAGGCCTCGGCGTCAACCACATCTTCGCGCCCGTACTCGATCTGTCCCGCGAGCTGCGATGGGGCCGCGTAGAGGAGAACTACGGCGAGGACCACTTCCTCACCGGCGAGATTGGGAACGCCTACGTGACGGGGCTGCAGTCTGGGCGCCGCCGCAACGCGAGTTCGACGGCCATTGCGCGTGTGTCGGCGACGTGCAAGCATTTCGCGGCGTTTGGGTCGCCGCAGGGTGGAATGTTAGTTGTCCTTTTGTTTTTCGCAAATTTTGATGCTCAGGTTGAGTTTAGAAATTTGGCTGAAGTTGCTGGTGGAGAACGTTTGCTGCGAACTGAATTCCTCAAGCCTTTCAACCGGGCCTGTTTGAACAGTCTTGCCATCATGACGGCGTACTCGACCTACGATGGAATTCCCGCGATCGCCAATACTCGTAGGTGCTCTCCCATAGAGAAGATGTTTCAAGGATAATAACCGTATTACTTGCAGATCTCTTGACTGATATCGTTGGTGCTCAGGTTTCTCAACGAGTGCTATCTAACGCTTGACCAGCTCCGAAATGAATGGGGCTACAAATATTGGGTTACGACGGACGCAGGTGCTGTGGTACGTGGTTTCTACAGAGTCTCTGCGTTTATTCACGCCACTTTGCAGGACAACTTGCTGGCCCAATTCCACCAAGTATGCGACACCCGGGAATGCGCCGCTAAAACCGCGCTGGAGAATGGGATCAGTGGGGAAATGGGTGGCGGTAAGCAGCGCTGGACTTGCTCAATATAAGCGGGAATTCGAACATCAACCACAGGAACCTACACGTATCTCACCCTGCCCGGTAGGCATCCTTCTCAAAACCCTGTGTTCGTTCTGACTCTCCTTCATAGCTCAAATCGCGGCTGGGACCGTAGACGTCAAATACCTAGACCAAACCGTCACCGCGATGCTTCACACCAAATTCTCGCTCGGCCTCTTCGAAGGTAAGTGCCACCTGTTCTTCATCTCCTCTCCCTCGCCTCTAACTCCTGACTGCACAGATCCGTACCCATACGCCGACTACCTCTCCACCCTGCGCACGCCCGCGTCGCGCAGCGTCCTCCATGCGATCGAGACCGAAAGCATCGTGCTGCTGGAAAATCGTAAAAACACCCTGCCGATAGGCAAGAACGTCAAGTCCGTGGCGTTGATTGGGCCGCAAGCTGACCGGGTCACTGTAAGCGTTCCTCGCACTGGGTGGGACAATCAGCATAACTGAACCACGCCGATGATCAGTTGGGCGACTACGTCTTTTTCAACGCGACACACAATGGTCAGTAGGCTTCGTTCGTTCCACTACTTTTGAGGACGGGCTCATGTTTCCTTGATAGGTATCACACCGCTGGATGGATTCAAACAGTACCCTCGCGAATACCTCTAGCTCGGTCAAGATCAACTTCGCGGAAGGGTGTAAGCTTTGGTCGAACGATGACTCTGGGTTTGGGGCGGCTGTAATGGCGGCGCAGGCCTCCGATATCGCCGTAGTCATGGTACGTTCAAATTCTCCCTTGATTGCTTGCGTCGTGACTCAACTCACTACGCCCTTAGGTTGGAACCTGGAGTTTGGACCAGACCCTCCTCTGGTGTGTGCTTCCGTTGGGATACTTTTCGCAGGGGTTCATGGCTGATCGAATGATACAGGACGCAGGGGACGAACGCAACCACGGGAGAGCACGTCGATCTGAGCGACCTCGGACTCGTCGGCGCGCAGCTGGATCTCGTCAAGGCCGTGAAAGCAACCGGCAAGCCGACTGTCGTCGTGTTTGTCTCGGGAAAGCCGGTCGCTGAACCGTGGATCCAAGCCAGTACGCAATCTTCATTAATGCGTCTCGAGGAAAGTGAATGAATCGGCTCTTTTAGATGCTGATGCCGTTGTTCAACAATTCTATCCTGGAGAATTAGGCGGTTCGTACTACTCTTTGTGTTACGCACATCTGTTCACGCATGATATCCAGGTCGGGCCATTGCGGAGGTCTTATTCGGCGCCGTCAATCCGTCTGGTGAGCGACTTGCTTATTGCATCACTGCCTGGATTACGAACGTTTGGACCAGGCAAGCTCCCCGTGAGCTTCCCGAGGAACGTTGGTACGACGCCGGTCTTCTACAATTATCTCAAAGGGAGCCGTTCGGTGGATCCTGGTCAAGTTCTGGACGATGGCACCCTGATGTTCGGACACCAGGTCCGTGACTCCATCGCCAGCCACCGTTCTGCCACTGATGTCTCGACGCCAGTATGTCCTAAATAGCCCTGTCCCGCTGTGGAGCTTTGGCCACGGGCTAAGCTATACGTAAGTTTAAAATGACTCTCCTGAACCATCACTCTAACTGGGAAATTCATAGCACCTTCAATTAGTATGTTCTTACTGTTCAATCGCTGCGAGTATATTCTGACCAATTTGTATTCCAGCACCGGTTTAAAGATCTCTCCGTCGACCATCAGCACAACGCAGGATTTCAACGTCGTCGTGACGGTTCACAATTCCGGTTCTGTTGCGGGCAAGGAGGTTGTTCAGGTACGTGTTTTCTTTCTCTCCAAAAGTCAACCATCCCTCACCCTCATCCCACAGGTCTATATGACCGACGTGGTCAGCTCTGTCGTCACACCAAACCAACAGCTGGTCGGCTTCCAAAAAGTCAACATCCCGTAAGTCTTCTGGCCTCCATCTTCACTTATTACAACCTGACTGACACGCAATCACAGCGCCGGAGGCTCAGTAACGGTGACAATACCCATTCAGTCCTCCCAGTTGGCGGTTTGGAGCATGCAGAATACGTGGGTGGTAGAGCCGGGGCAGTTCAGGATCAAGGTTGGGACAAGTGATCTGGCTTTTGCGCAGGGCAATTTGACGGTTTCTTGATCGTGTTTATTTTGTATTTGCTGTTCTGGATATATTTTGCTGCTGGTTGAGTCGTTTTCAACCGTGGGAAACAGCGATCACACGAATATTGATACGAGGGTTCAGCTTGCGAGCAACCACTATTGTTTTCCAGACAACCTCTCGACTTCTCTGGCTTAGTCTGTGGGCCGACTGCGTCATTTCTTTCCGGAGTAACAATGCAAGTGGTCTCAGTGGTCTCGACCAAAAGTCAACCGTGGGAGTACATCACTGACCGGTTCATGGGAAATTCCGTGATTGGGAAGCGAACAAGCTTTCCTTGACCACGAGGCGGCGCGTTTCTCCCAACACCCAATGGGCTCTCCTCCCCTGGCCCCTCACTCTCTCGTACAGCCCTGGCTCATTGTGAACGAGCGGGAACTCGTACTCCCCAACGAAGATGGTGACCCACTCGGCCCAAAACCGCGCATTCCATATTTCGAATTCCATGGCCTCGGTTCGCCGCTGAGTCTCGACGTCGGCAGCGGTGGCGATGTCTACATAGATCTCACCCCCGGGGCGTTCGCGCTTTGGGGAAACACAGCGAATGGTTGGAAACGCTGGCTGGACATGGGTTCTGCGATTGGAACTTCATACCCCTCCACTCACAGCTGGTTCGTCAGGCACCCTTATTTGGACTACATCCTTTGGATCTACACCAAAGATCGCGTAAATCGCAGAGGCTGGTTCAAGAACTGCAGAAGGATCTATTACACTGCTCTAGATTCACGCCGCTGGGCCATGGATTTCAACTTGTTTACAATGGTCGAGGTGGGCGGCCGGAAAAACGAGGAGACAGCGAAGCGCGAGGCCGCCGCGATGTTGGGGGCGATGGAGAATCTCGCCCGCCTGCCGAAATTCCCAGCCTGGGCGAAGCCACAATCCGACAGGTCAAGCACGAGTTCGTTGGGGACCGCCGCCGCCACACATGTTCCCGACCACCGATTTGCCTTCGCCTCCGCTTCCCGCGCTCCGTCGAAGCGCAGCGTGAAGCTGGAACCAAACTCGCTGATGTCGGAGCCCCAAATCAACCCGCCAACCCTAGCCCCACATCCGTACTTCGTGAATCCCCATCCAAAATCCCTGGTTCAACCGCAAATCACCGCCACCTTGGAGAGGTTCTTCACTGATTCCCTTCCGCCCGCATACCCCTACCACCTCCCACCAGGAGGATCCTCAGGCTTCCGCGTTCCCTACCTCCAGCTCTGCGAGCGTGGCCCACCAACGCAGCTGGACATAGGCGCCGCGGGGGACGTCTACCTCGACGCCACGCCCGGTGCGTACGCTCTATACGGGAAGACCGCGGCGGGGTGGGCGCGCTGGCTCGACCGGGAAGAGCCTCTGCCCGTAGGTGCGTGGCCCGCATGGGTCGTGCGGCACCCGCACTTTGAGGACAGAGCGCTCTGGCCGTGCTCCAAAATTAGCGGGAAGAAGTTTGGGGGTGGCGATATTGCGCGGTGGTACAAGAACACCGAATCGGCGAGGGTGGCGCGGAGCAACGCATACAAGCTGGGGATCGTGGAAAAGACGGGAGCGGGTCTAACCGAGGAGGTGGTGGTTGCAAATGCTGCAAAAATCTTGGAGTATGGGTTAGTGTCTCCTGGCGTCACGGGGAGTCCGCTCTTGCCGGAGGAGACCTTCACTGGAAGAGCAAAAGGAGAGGAGCTGGACTTGGACGGGCTGGGACCTTTCTCGATGGGCTTTGGCGGTAAGTTGATTTCCTTTCATTAATGGAGCCTTGCTGACAAGGTGACGAAGAGGAACCGGATCCGGGATCGGACGAGCTGGGACCGTTTTCGATGCGCTTCAACTGATATTTCCTTGAATGCGTTGGATGCTCGTGCAATTCGCTGATGAGGTGACGGTAGATTGAGACTGTGCTGACGGAGATTGACGAAACGTGTAACTACTGCAAAACGAGGAATACTTCTTGCCCGTTTCAACCCAATTGTCCGACTTAAACTCTTTATAAAAACATGAGTGTGCGAAGCCTTTAAACTCCGCTCATCCAGAGAATTGCAGATTACTATGCCCAGGGGTCTGAGAGGCCACCCGACCAGGCCCGACCCTAGTATCACGGCCCATGTACTCGCTGTATTCCTCGGCATGGGCAACGCACCCCACTTTTTGGTTGCCGAAATGGATCGGTTCACCGAGCTGAGTGACGCTCCTCTTTAGACCTTTTGACGAAAATGCCGATAGAGGACAGATCCTCCAGTCGACATAGCCATCTCATCGCTACTGGACGTCTGACCTCGATTTAAGCAACCTGGTCCACGGCGCCTGCGCGATAGGCAACTTTGCGGCCGCAATATTCAGCTTTGTTTGTCCTTCTTCACTCGCAATTACAGCGGCCCTCATCATGCCTCATGTCGGGCGGGAGATTCCTCGCAGGTGTGTATCTTTGGTTTAATTCTTCTTTCTGACCCCGCTGACTCGCGCGCGCGATTCCAGAACTTGTATCCTTTAGAGTCGATGGCTCACTCAAATATTTCTCGTGGGTGCATATTCGTGAAGCATTACTTTATGATACAGGCATTGAAAAGACATTACCGTTACTCGTCAAATTACAATTTCGGATGCGATCCCACGCCAGAACTCGCATCGTCTCGTTAGATCGCTGGTGACTTGCTCCATCGCGATGTTTCCCGGGTGGAGGAGAAGTCGCGGGGAACCATTTCCACCGGTGGGCTGTAAACGAACCAATGGTTGAATTCTCGGGATCACTGAGAGGTGATAATAAACAAAACTGACCTTCCACGAAGGCGCGCCCGCCGCAACTGGAACTGCCGAACTCGAAGTCGCGAAGGACGTCCAGTACTGCCTCATGGCCGTCACGAGCGTCTCATCCGCATCGTCGAATACCTCGTCCCCGTTGTAGAACGCATCCAGCTCGGCGGCGTGATTCGAACCAAGCGTCGGGTTGTCGTAGCTAATGTTGCGCCGTCGTCAAACCCCCAGCTTATGAGAAACAATGAACTAATGCGCACTGGTATTCGTACGATCGCAGGCCAGCGTCGGCCAAGGCTCCCGACACCATGAGGGCGGTGCATATATACCGCATCTCGCCGTACATTTGTTGGCCCTGGAGACTGAACGACCCGTTGTACGTGGCTAAGGGATAGAGCTTGACGGCCGTTTTGAACGAGGACTGCGTGAAGCCGGGGAACTGCCCCGCGATGAAGTTGTACACGGTTGTTTCGGTGGCGTCGGGTTCGGAGGTGTTGGCGGCAGGGTTAGGGAGTGTGAGCGACCAGTGGGCACCTTCGTTCGTGTTTGATCTGTGTACAGCTGGGTTGGAGACATAACGCAAGGGCGCAGTGTTTATAGCACGTACCCGAAAAAAACCGGGACGTGGACGAACCGCCTGTTGCGGAAAGCCTCGATGGGGCGCTCACGTAGGAAGAATCCGTCAACAACCGGACCTATAGGATAGAGGGCAGAGGTCCGATTGGCCAGTGTGTTCTTTCCTGCCGTCGCGAGTGTTTTAGTCGAGGCGGCGCGAAGACATGCCATGGTCGCGGGCCCATTGCCACTAGCGCCGCATCCACTAAGCGCAACCATGTGTGAGAGGCAATGCATAATTGTTCGAAATTCGATATTACTCACGCGAGACCAGCAAACTGGACGAATAAATCCTCGACAAATGCGTCGTTGTACTTTGGCAGATATATCGCAGGAGGACTGTCCCCCATGACTCTGTGGAAGAGACCGCGATTTTCTCCGCCCTCAGCCATCAAATGGTACATCGTCGACCCGGCACCTGAGGTACAGTTAGCGTCATCGAATACAACCGTGCGCTCTTCACGTCACCTGCAGACTGTCCCCAGATCGTGACGCGGCTAATGCGAGAATATTTAGCAAAAAGGCAAGGAAAGGACGGAGCCTAATTACCTCGGATCGCCCCCGAATAGCTCAACGTACGTCTGAACCCATTCCAGAGCGGCCCGCTGGAGGATAAATGGTCGATGGGACGCAAAAATGATGCAGCAAATCATACCTGATCAAGGAGCCCCGCGTTTAGCTGGCCGGCTTGATGAACTGGCGTACCAGCTGCGCAGAGTTAACGACTGAAATTGACGGAGGAAAGGAAACCACTCACCAAGGAATCCGAATTGTCCCAGGCGGTAGTCAAACGTTATGAAGATGAGCGATTCCGCAGATCCTCCCAAGATATTCTCCGGGGGCGCGTCGCCGCTCCTCCCCGTTTCGAATCCACCACCTAAAGGTCCCTCAAGAAAAGCCCCGCTTAGAGAAACGAACGCCGCACCATGGAAGTACACCAGAACCGGAAGTTTACTCGTTGCCTCCGTGGCTATTGGAACGTAAATCTATCGGGGAGCATCAGTGTTTATGCCAACATACTGCGACACTGTGCTCACATTTCCAAATAGACAGTCCTCGTTCGTCGTCGCCCCCGAATTCGACTGAGTGGTTGCGATACACGCGAACCCCAGCTGACAAGAGATTGATCAGGTGTTCTCAAAGGATGGGATGAAGAACTGCGTACTGCCGTCGCGTTGACATTCCCGAGGTGGGTCGATGGGGGAGAGACCGGCGCCCGCCACCTCAGATCCCCGATCGGAGGATCCGCAAATCGAACACCCTGGAAGGATATGATCCCGCTCGTGGTGTTTGTGAGGCCGGTGAAGGTCCCGTCTAGAGGTTCGTCAGTGAACAGCACTGGACATCGGATAGCCATGTACAATCCAGAGTGACAGTGGACAGCGCCGCTGCATTGGCGGCGGCGACTGTAGATAGCAGTAAGCAAAGTATCTCTGCCATTGTCGCTGAAGAAGACGGGCTCACCCTGACTGCATTTATCTTCACCTTATAAATACTCTCCCACTCGTATAACCAATTTGACCTCATGACCGTCGGGACCACTGTTGGAAGTGAGTGATCTGGAATCGAATGCGCCGGCTAGGAAATGCCGAGGTTGAACTTGGTTCAAGTTGAACTGGCCCCGCCGGAATCTGTACTGTAAAGCCCGAGCTTGCCCCGTTCTGTAGTATTTGAGCTCGTCCCTGCAACAATATGGCCAAGACTGGGTAAACCAGAGCCAATCTTTCCCTTCTTTCGCGAACATAACGCGGCAATAAAACGACCAGCTGACCGCGAATGATGGGGTTCGGGACGCGTTCGGGAGCAATTCGTGAGAAGGTTTACCGAAATGCAGACGGCGCCCAGGGCGCTTGATCCGCGAGAACCCGGAAAGCACGCGCGGGAAGGATTCCTCAGGAACCAGGAACCGGTGCTCTGCGTAACGCAAAAAGGAGATAGGTTCAAGTTGTCAACTAAAATACAGGGCGTACAAGATTTTATTCCCTTCCTTTGCGGCCTTGCCAGCCTCAGGTCTTGATCTCGGAGGCGAGCCCGTGCCAAAACGCGCACCGCTCAGTCAACGCAGCAGGAACTTGCTCCATGACGATATCGCCAGGATGGAGGAGAATCCGCGGACTGCCGTTAGCACCGCTACGCTGAGGATAAGAAAGGGTTCAGTGTCAATTGGAGAATAGATTCAACGCGTCTCGAGGATCCTGACCTTCCACGAAGTAGCTCCTTGAGCGACAGGCGCACCAGATCTGGATGTTGCGAAAGACGTCCAATAGCGACGCATCGCCACCACTAGAGCTTCATCTGCCGGGTCCAACACTTCATCCCCGTTGAAGAACGCGGCCAATTCAGCTGCATGGTTGGAACCCAGAGTGGGGTTATCCCAGCTAGGTCACAACTAAATATTTGAACCATGAATGAGGACGCGTGAACACCCACTGGTATTGGTACGTATCCAGTCCGGCCTTCGACAGCGCCGCAGTAATCATGAGGCCGGTGCAGATGAGCCGCATCTCCCCATAGATCTGCTGCCCTTGCAGACTGAACGACCCGTTGTAGTCGGCGAGTGGGTAGAATTGCGCGATGGCGGTCTGGAACGAGGCCTGCGTGAGGTGGGGGTACTGCCCCGAGATGAAGTTGAACACGGTCGTCTCGGTCGCGTTGGGCTCGGAGGTGTTGGCAGCGGGATTGGGTAGGGTGAGAGACCAGTGGGCGCCCTCGTTTGTGTTTGATCTGGTGGTCAAATGAGATGTTTAAAGTGGGCAGGTGGATCGTGTATTGCTTACCCAAACAGAACAGGGACGTGGACGAAGTGGCCGTTCGCGAATGCCTCGACGGGGCCTTCGCGGAGGAACGTGCCGTCGGTGATTGGGCCGAAAGGATAGAGCGCAGATGTTCGATTGGCGAGTGTGTTCTTCCCTGCCGTCGCTATAGTTTGGGTCGAAGCTGCGCGCAAGCATGCCATAGTGGCGGCGTTATTGCCACTCCCTCCGCATCCACTAAACACCCATTTTTTTCAAACCAAGGAACATCCGAATTGGTTTGGACTCACGCAAATTGGGCAAATTGGGCGAACAAGGTCTCGATGAACGTGTCGGTGTAACACGGCAAGAATATCAACGGAGCGCTGTCTGCCATCGCTCTATGGAAGAGGCCACGATCTTGTCCACCTTCGGCCATGAGCTGAAGGATCACTTGAGTTCTCATGGTTCAACTGTTCGTTATCGCTTACTGCGTCCGTCAGTTGAGAAATCTGTGAAGGAGGAGTCTAACTGACCATGAAACATTATCGAGCCGGCACCAGCTAGGGGAAGGATGAATCATACTGGGACGTATGGATACGAGAAGTCTTACCAGACTGGCCCCATATAGTGACCTGGCTGTTTGACGTTAGTTGAAGATAGGACATGGACAGAGACCGGTTACTTGGGATCACCACCGAAGTGGGCTATGTATGTTTTCAACCAAACGAGCGCGGCCCTCTGTGTTTCATCAACGACGTGTTCAAAAGCACGACGGGTGAATTACTCTACCTGATCAAGAATTCCCGCGTTCAACCGCCCATTCTGCTCGACCGGTGTTCCGGCTGCACGATATCAGTGAGTACGGCGGCCCAGAGGGTCGCGGACACACCAAGGAAACCGAATTGTCCCAGACGATAGTCGAATGTTACGAATATCAGCGGCGGTTCCGCAGAGCCCAACACGATATTCTCTGGTGGAGCATCGGCGCTGGAGCCGAATTCAAATCCACCGCCTACAGCGAGTGAGTACCTAAGTTCTGCTCAAAGAGGAGGCCCTACCGTGGAAGTACACTAGCACAGGAAGTTTACTGGTTGCCTTCGTGGCGATTGGGACGTAGACCTGATGATATCAATGATTATGGCAGTTTCCTGGAGGGCCGGCAAGGTTCTCACATTTCCGAAGAGGCAATCTTCGCTCGTTGTCGCGTCCGAATTTGTCTGAGTGTCGGTGATACATGCGGGACCGAACTGGGACGAGTAAGTTTAACTACAACTGCAAGACATTCGGGGAAATGGAAAGATACAGCAGTTGCATTGACAGTTTCGAGGTGTGTTGACGGAGGAGAGACCGGTGCACGCCACCTGAGGTCCCCGGTCGGAGGGTCCGCAAAACGAACGCCTTGGAAGTATATGATACCGTTGGTGGTGTTGGTGCGGCCAATAAAGGTACCGTCTGGCGAATGCGAATGAGCAATGCGAGGGAGTTGAACAGCAGCAACGTACAATCCAGGGTGACGGTGGAGAGGGCTGCAGCGTCCGCCGCGGCCGCTGAGGAGAGCAATAAGCAGAGGAGGCTAGCTAGAGACATCATAATGGTAAGTAGTTGCTGAATGAGCCCACTGGAATAAAGAACATCACTTTAAATATCTGGCTGGAGAGCCTCATGACCATTGGAGTGCCACCCAAAATTGCCACGGCTCCCGAATGTGTGAGACGGCGAACCACCTCCCTCTTCCCTCCCCCCGTCATCAGAAGAGTCCATGCGAAAAGAGTTCAACGGAGTGAGTACATACCTTTTCTAGACTTTTTTCCTCCTCGTCTGGACGGAGAGAGGAAGTAAAGACTCGAAGACGAATGATAATCCAAATCCGACTCGGTGGATGAGTAAAATCGCACTCTCGGGGCTGAGGACTCTGGGACTCTGAGTCGAGAGAAGGTGATCAGCCGCCATCCCTTAGCTCGGCGCGCGGAACATCTGCGAGACGCGAGCCCGCGAAGTTGGCCAGCTGACCGCGAGTGCATATGGGAGAAGGCAAGCCCAAATGCGGAACCGGGTGAGATCAGGTCGGCATTACTCGGCATTGTGTTCCTCAGGGTTGAGACTTTATACCTGAAGTTCCAGCCTTGCAGGCGAGCGCTTGGGGTCGGACCAGGACGACACCTTGTCTCGAAATTGTTCCCTGAAATTCAAAGAAATCCATTTCCATTGTACATACACATTTGATACACACTCAAGTAGAAATCTCCGCCGCGAGCCCATGCCAGAAATTACACCGCGCGCTCAGGGCGTCCGTCACATTCTCCAGCGCTACCGCCCCCGGATGGAGGAGTATGCGCGGGCTGCCGGTCGCATCCACGGCGGGCTGTTCGACGCATAATTAGCGGATAGGACACTAAATTGGGATTCGGACGACGACTTACAGGCCAGGTGAGGGCACCCGCGGCGACGGGAGCTCCCGAGGTCACAAATGAGGTGAACCAGCTGCGCATGGAATCGACGAGCGCCTGGTCCGGTGCGTCAAACACGCGCGTGCCGTCGAAGAACGCGTTCAGGTCCGCGCCGTGGTCGGACGACAGCGTCGGGTTGTCCCAGCTACAACGAACACGCGCATTATTCAAATAAATTCCACACGCGGGTCAGTCGGCGCAGGCTTACTGATACTGGAACGCGGGGAGGCCAAAGTCGTGCGCGGCGCCGGTGATGAGGACGGCGCTGCAGATGTACCGCATCTCGCCGTACATCTGCTGCCCCTGGAGGCTGAACGACCCGTTGTAGTCCGCTAGGGGGTAGAACTGCGACACGGCGGTCTGGAACGACGCGGGCGTGAACGAGGCGAACTGCCCTGTGATGAAGTTGTACACGGTCGTCTCGGTGGCGTTGGGCGAGGAGGTGTTGGCGTCGGGGTTGGAGAGGCCTGCGGACCAGTGCGCCCCTTCGTTCGTGTTGGAGCTGGGTGTATTCGTGAGCAGAGGAAGCATGGACTGTGCGGACGCGCTGCTCACCCAAATAACACGGGAACACGGGCGAATTTCCCACTCCGGAACGCCTCGACCGGGCGTTGCCGAATAAATGTTCCGTCCGTGATTGGTGCGAAAGGGTAGAGAGACGATGTGCGGTTCGCCAGTGTCCGGCTCCCCGCGAGTGCCAGAGTGTTCACCGGTGCAGCGCGCAGACATGCCAGTATAACTGCACCAGTGCCGGTACCGCAACCGCTGTTCGAATATTCAGCTGCAGCTTAGTCGTACTTTGAACCAAACGCAGCACTCACGCGAGCCCAGCAAACTGCGTGAACAGGTTCTCGACAAAGGGGTCGGTGTTATCCGGCAGATAGCTCAAGGACGGCGAGTCGCCCATCGCTTGGTGGAACAGGTGCGCATTTCCGCCGTTGTTACCGATAAGTTGGAACATCGTTGAACCTAGCAAGAATTAATACGAGGGTGACCAAATGACGAGCAAGAAACATACCAGCGCCTGCCGACTCGCCCCAAATCGTAACACGTCTGGCGCTCATCAGCGGAGAACTTTGGCTATCTAAACGCACTCACTTCGGGTCTCCGCCAAACTTGCAGATATATTTCTGCAGCCAGACGAGAGCGGCTTTCTCGACATAACGTGAGTCCCAGCTTAAATTAGTTGGAAGAGATGGCAGAAATACCTGATCCAGGAGTCCGGCGTTCAGGGTCCCATTGGCGTGCACGGCGGCTCCACCGAGGAAACCAAATTGCCCGAGTCGGTAGTCGAAGGTTGCGAAGATGAGGGGTTCGGCGGAGTTTTGGATGATGTTTTCTGGAGCTGCGTCGCGGCTGGAGCCACCCTCGAAGCCGCCGCCTATTTTTGGTTGAATTTCTCAATTCTGCTGTGGAATTCTGAAGATCCTGGACGCACCATGGAAGTAGACGAGGACCGGCAGCGCGCTCGTAGGGGTCGTGGTAATAGGGAGGTAGATCTGGGCCCGGATGAGAGTCTCGCAAGGAAAACAAGGAAGGCGCGCACATTCCCGAACAGGCAATCCTCCGAGCTCGTTGAAGTCGTCGCGGTTTGTGTCGTAGCTATGCATGTCGGCGCGAACTGTACACGTATTCAGAGCCTCGCCGAATTTGTGCAGGACGACAGCTGACTCACGTTCGCGGCACTGACATTCCCGAGCTGAGTCGTTGGAGGGGAAACGGGGGCGCGGAATCGAAGGTTTCCGACGGGGGGCTCGGCGTATCGTACGCCGCGGAAGTACACGATCTCAGCGGTCGTGTCGACGACGCCCGTATAGGTCCCGTCTGAAAACAAAATAAATTCAAGCTCGCACGTCCATAAATTCACTCACAATCAAGCTTTACGGTGGATAGCGCCGCAGAGGCTGCATCCGCCAGGAAAATGGTTGTCGCGAGGACGCGGAGTGAGGGAGAGAACATGTGGGGCGGTGGGGGCCGGGGTGCGATGTTTTGAAGCCATCTTATACTGTAACTTTGGACCCAGGTGATCTCATGACACGTCCGGCGCATGGCGGCGGGAAGCAAAACATCAGCGATGCGATACGCGCAGCAATAGGCGCCGAGCCCCATCCGTCGGCTGCCTTCGGTTGGTCAGGTTGGAAGTTGTATCGGGGGTTCCTTCGCTCGGGGACGTTCCTGCGGCATCGCCCGCCCCGTCGGGACGTCCGAGGCGCGAGTGCAGTCTAAGCGGTCTGCCGCCGTGAGGAGATGATAGCACTGCAAGCCGGGACCCGGGTCGTTTCGAAACTTCGAAAATAGGAACGCAGGGATTCCTCGGCTTCCCGTGTGGGGCGGGAATAGTATTCTTCGAGCGCCCTTTTACCGTGAAAGGGACTCGTGAGTTTTGTGAGGTTCGTAGTAGAGTTGGAGTGGGAATTGGGGAGGACGTTAGGGGAGTGGAGGAATTTCTGACCCTGATCCAAGAATCTCGTTCAAGGTGGTGAGGTTGCCTGAAGATTGTGGTCAGGTATGATCGTGGGAATGTTTGAGCGGCATATCCCGTCGGCAACTCGGCAAGCGCCTCCAGCCTCTTCCATCTTCCACGCATTCTCGAATTCCTCCTCGTACCCACGCCACTGGAGCCGCTCTGAGCAGTACATACACGAACCGTCCTACGCTACCCCACCATGGTTGACACAACAATGGATAACATCCCCGCGCCAGAAGACTCGAAATAAAAAAGAATAGATACTAGTAAAGTTCAACGATCGTTCCTACTAGAGGGCCTTCTGGCCTGTAACGATGCCCACTGTAGCCTGGAACGCGCTCTGAAACCCTCGGCTCCCTGCACCTCGGGGCCGTGTCGCGCACTGGTCGGATGGACGCTACTCGGAGGTCAATCGCCCGCTGGCCATAAATTGCTCGACCAGTTTCCCTCCACACTACAAGCTATGGAAGACACCGACCGCTTCATCCTCCTCGCCAGCTTATGGATAGTCTATACCCTATTTCTGCTGGGTCTCGTCTGGGCAGCATTTACCGCTGGTCGGGCACTGCGTCTGGCGTTACACAATACGGCACTGAACGGTCCTTCACGCTCCTTCTGGCCGTTCGGCTCGTCTGTAGAGTCAACGGACATAGTCAAGTGCGCTGCGACCTACGGCGCTGTATTTCGAATCCCAACTGGACGCTTTTCCAGCAAGATTGTCATTTGTGATCCCAGGGCCATCGGTATGTGTTGCAATATTGCGTCCTGGTCCATACTTTAGCATGAGACTAGCCCACTTCTACGCCAACGCCCCCACAATTTATCGCACGCCAGATTCCACAAGGGAGTGGACAAAGAACGTGGTGCATAATCTTGCACTCTTCCCTGTCGAATTATTAACCCCGTTTCCGAGGTGGGATGCGGATTGACATGGACGGACGGAGAAAAGCATCCCAGGTCTGCTACCTGTATTTTGTCTTGAAATCTAAACCGACGCCGAACAAGTCATCGCCAAGCTCTTGCTCCGCTGTTCAGCGCCTCCGCGGTGGAAGGTTACTGTTCCGTGTTTTTCAACACGGTGCAAAAGGTACTAGCGCTACTTTTTCCCCGTGCAGTTTACTTAACGCTTGAGCCACAGGTCCAACATACGTGGTACAAAGCGTTGCAGTCCCGACCGCGCGGAATGGTCATTGATATTCAACATTGGTCCGTCATTGATAAATTCTTTGCGAGAGGACATCACTGACGAACCCGCAGGATGAATAGCATAGTGTGAGACTTGTCCCAATTTATCCACCTTTTTCTAAATTTGTCTCTCCCAGCTTGGACAGCATCGGCATCGCCGGGTTCGGGCACGACTTCGAGTCCCTCCGGGGCGATTACTGCACCGTCACGGCAGCTTTCTACACCCTGCGAGCCCCATCCACGAACTCGCTCGCCGACATCATCTTCCGCCTCGCCGCCACCACGCCCCTCCTCAGAGAACTCCCCACCGCCAAGAACCGCATCATAAACACCTTCCACTCCCACATGAGCCGCATTGCGCTCGACGTTCTCGAGCGGAATTCCAGTAAGGACCGCGCGGCGGACAAGTCCCTCCTTGGATTGTTGAGTACGGGTGTTGAACTCCACAGAATATATCGATGTTAATTAGGCGTGCAGTGAGCTCCCTCGCCGAAAACCCCGCTGGAGAATTCCGGCTTTCGCATGCCGAGGTGTTGGCTCAGGTGTGTTCACTTCATCAACCTTGCTGAACACTGGGTCACTAACACCTCGGCGCGCAGATCGTAAGTAATATTTTATGGTTCGAGATGCGAAGATTTACGTGTTTTCAACCCAGAACACGCTATTGTTTTCCGGTTGGTTCATTTTCCTGGTCGAATTTGTTCTCATACGCGCACAGGGTTCGAAACAACGGCCACCAGCCTCAGTGTACGCGGAACCCTCTCCTTACCGTTCGATTACATACTCACACCCAATCCCAGTGGGTGCTCGTCGAGCTCGCGCAGAACCCCGCAATCCAAAGGAAACTCCGGCACGAGCTGCTCAAGGCGGGGAACCTCCCCTACCCCGCGCTCGCGAAGTTGCCCTTCCTGCACGCAGTCGTCAATGAGACCCTGCGGCTTCACCCGCCTGTGGGCGCCACCACCCGCGTCGTGCGTCCCTCTCCTCACCATTTATAACCCAGTTATGCGAATGAATTTAAAAAAAAAATCATCGTAGGCGGCTCAAGACGACCTGATCCCGCTCAGCGCGCCTATCCTCACGCGCAGGGGTGAGACGGTTACGAGCATCCGCGTGGGTAAGGGCACGCCCGTCGTCGCGCCCATCCGACACCTCAACACCGCCGAGCCGTTCTGGGGCCCCGGCGCGTCCTCCGCCAAATTCGACCCCGGGCGTTGGTGGCAGTTGCACTCAAATGGCAGTCGTAGTAGTGGTGCTAGTGGCACCGAGTTCCCGGGGACGCGCCACCTCGCGTTCGGGGACGGGCCGCGCGCCTGTATCGGGAAGGAGTTCGCTTTGGCGCTGATCAAGGTAGGTTTCGAGTTCTGATGCTTGGTGAGGAATTGATCAGTTCTGCAGATCGTGCTCTCGGGCATCGTAGGCAACTTTGCGCTCGCGCTCCCGGAGGGCCTGGGTGGGATTGTCGAGTCTCCTGCGGGGGAGGGTGTCCCCCAGCCGCGGGTCGCTGGGCAGGGCGCGGAGGTGCTGATGGTCGTACGTAGGCTCTAGTTGTGTCAATGATCCTGCATCCCGCCGTAAAACTGTTCGTCTCATGAATCGCATTCATTCTGACTACACATAATACCCTAATCGCGCAACTCCAACCGCAGCGCATCATACTGCACATACTGCGCTTATACTCAGTAGTTTTTCAAAGATCTAGAAAGACCAGGTCGAAACTCACCACGGGCGCGTTAAAGGGCAAGGAGATCTAATCGAACCCCTTAAGTTCAACAAGAAAACGAAGCGTCGAGCGTTCAGACATACATTGAACACGTTCCAACCCTTGTTCAACCACGCTCCAGGGAACTCAAACTTGTTCGTCAACAAATGGCAAGAGATTGCTGTAGGGAGTACATACAACATCAGTTATCGGGCAAAACACCGATTCAAATGTGACGAACCAGAGCGCTGACCACAGCTGCTACTCTCATACGCCTGAATCGTCCAAATAAGAGGGTTCGACTGCGCGTTGATGTACGTTGAAATCTACATATTGCTACCGGTTATGATTGTTTCGGAAGGGCGAGAGAGGCGGATGCAGCGCACGGGAAACGACGGATTCGACCCCGTCTGGTCATCGGTATTGCCCGCTGTGGTCTTCGCGGCCGCGAGCTGGATCGTGAAGGTCGCGATGGAGCCCGAAGCTGGCACTGTGTCCAGGTCGAAGTTGATTTGCCAGTTATTGTAGTCTTGTGGGTGGGTTCAATCTGCGGGTCTGCAATAAGAAAGGAAAGAAGCAGAAAATACCTGTTACAGCGCGAGGAGTGATGAACGTCGGTCCGAATATCGACCAGTGGATGTAATTCTGCCCGCAGTGAGTCTGCTTGAACTGGTTGGATTATTGCAGAAAGACCTACCCAATCGACGCCCTCGACGCTTTTCCCAATCGTAAAATTCACCCCGTTCGGGAATTGCGTCGGGAAATCCCACGCGCCCCAATAAATGCGGTACTCTTGCGGACCATGGCGTCATACTAGAGGCCTTTCCGTGCGGAAAGAAACTCACTGGCAGGATGCAACGGATGCGCTTCGTCGCGCTCATTTCCGTTTCGAAATTCACCTGAAGATTTATCGGGTGTGCCGAACCGCCAGATCTCCCTTCCTAAAATGAACGTTTAGTGTCCATAAGCCATAGACTGAAATGCGGTCGCACCAGCGGACTCGGCTACCCAAGCCACGTTCACACGCGTATCCCGTCCTGCGTGCACCGAGATCTTATCCTGCACATAATCTCCGAAAATTCCTGTGTTCGCCAAATTCTCGGCAACGAATTTGGCCGGAACATGAGGTTGCACGCACCTGCAGCGTACACCGTCAACCGGTAGGTCCCCGCCTTGACGCGCGGGATCGCCACGCTCCCCGTGGCTGGATCGACGGGAGCCCAATATTGATATGCTGTAGGGTCGGCGGCGTTGTCCTATTTTCGATCAGCATAATGAACCCCCGCATTAGTTCTGGATGCGTACTTGGAAGTGTACCCCGTTGGCGCTCAACACGGCCATTCCGTCTTTCGCGCTGGGCGGGAGGCGAATCTGGACGGAGAGGCTGCCGCGCACGGAGGATGGCGCGTAGCCGACAACCTACAACCTCGAGTTGACGCCGCGCATCTATATTTGTAGATTCAAGGAACGCACGAAAGGTGCAATCTCGTCGTAGAACGCGCTGTTCCAGGCGGCGTCGGCGAACTGCTCCGCATCTGCGAGGAGTGTGTGTAGCGATGCGTTGTTTGCGCCGTGGTTGAAGTATAGAAACTGCGGGGCATGCTAAGATATGATTCAGGGAGGGAGAGAGGTATTTGTTTACCTGGGGACCGAAAGTCCTATCAAAGCTATGGGAGTAATAGTGTTTCATAATTACGCCAAGATTCTAGGAAAAATACACAGGTTTGCAAGAAATTTACACACCTGGGTGGGTCCAAAATGAAAGGTCACTACCTTGAACCTGAGGAAATGTTCACAGGTGGCACAGACCAGATTAAAAAATTCACTGGTGAGATTGCATCCGTTTTTCTGCACACCTTTGCATCCACATGGAAAATGACACACCTTGCCCTTTCATTTCCTTCGGTCCTGGTGGTAAAAGACACTGGACATCTGTGCCGTCTTGGTCCGGATCAGGGATCAAATCATATCAGTTGATATTCCGAGTAAAACAAGTCTGCTAAGAGCCGTAAGTTAGTTGGGGTGGCAATGGGGGGCTTCAGTAATGGATATCACATTGTGCGCGACCAATTCATGAGGATAGATGGTGAGACCTTAATTCATGAGCGATAGAGTGCAGTTGCAGCCGTGCGGCCGAGCACCGAAACTGATGATCCGGACACAGCCCCCGTTGCGTGGAGGTGTGTTGCTTTTTCGGCAAACGACCAGGGGTGTGAAAAAAACCAAAGGTCAGGAAAGAGGTGTGTAATAAATCAAAATGTTTCAACCTGTGAAACTTTCATTGACCAAGTGGGGTGTGAATTTTTTTGGCTTGTTGAGAAGGCGTGAATTTGGTTTCAGGTGTTTTTGGGGTGTGCACTTTGGACGGAAGGATCTGTGAGGGTGTGAATTTTCTTGCTGAAAGGTGTGAAAATGTCTCAAGGTGTGTTACAAAATAATTATGAAACACTATTACAGCCATACAAAGCCGTTCGTGATGTTTGGAGATCTAAACAAAATGTGACGAATGGCGGGTGAATGAAGCGTGAGACTAACGTCGCCCCGCCATGGCTGCGCTCTACAATTAATACCACTCCAGGTTTTCGGCCACGGAGACGCACCTTGTTGACTGTTTATTACTTCCAACCCTCATCAGCCCTGTTCAACGTTCGGAAAAAGAGGTAAAAAGACCTACTATGCGATCCCGTCCGTCATCAAGTCGATATGCAGCAGCCCGCCGAAGAACGTGTCTTTCTGGTTGACGACCCACCACGCGCCGAAGCTCGTGGTGCTGCCTGTGGTCGGAACCGCATACAACCCGTGCACTTTGTTCGTTTGGTTGTCGGCGAACGTGTACTTCGTCCAGTAATCGGATTCCTGTCGTCGATAAGTGTAAATTGCGCGCTGGATGAGCATATGGGCAACACACCTGGGTAACATATGCGTCTGTGGGCGTCGAGCCGAGGTACCACGTCCTGTACGAATAATAAGCGCATTCTACACAACGAAAAGACAGCGGCGTACGCGTCTTGGACCTGGATTTGATTCGCAAGTGCCTCTGTCGACGGCGCCGGTGCCTTTGGAAAGAATCAATCCCGTAAACTGAAAAGAGGAGTATATATTCGGGACACACCCACTGCTCGCCGTTCGTCACCAGATGCGTCCACAGCGCCGCATTTGGACGGAACATGGTGCGCGACTCTCCCAACGGCCCACGCGAGGGCCCCGTCGCGTTGTGGTACGCCAAGCGCATGAAGCTGTGAAGTCCACTTTCTCCATTGCGGAGGAACCACGACCGTTGGACGCTGTCCGAACGGATCGATATTAGTTTCCGGCAGAACTTCGGACGAAGAAATCTAAACTGACACCGTCCCGACGGAGGTGACGTTGTCCGTCAAGACTATCCCAGCCCAGTCCGCGCCTTGGACGATCTGCGAGCTCGCATTGTTGGTGATGGAGAAGATTAGAGACGGAAAGTCGCTGTATAGCTGCCCCGCGTTGCCCGAGACGGGCCCCAGCATGCTGGTGTTTTGGTAGGCAATGTTGTGGATGTACCCGGTGGTTTTCACGACGCTGAATGGAATGGTTTCAGCTATCGGAGCGAATTTTTCGGCTGAAAACTTGAACGCACTCGAAGGAAATCAAGTCATTGGCGAAAGAGTAGATCGCCGATGATTGGGTTACGGAGACGCCGAGAGTTGTAGAGACGGAGAAAAGCAATCCCAGCAGGGACAGAAACAGGATAGCCATGTCGCCATCCCCTCGATTGCAACTTCGAGTTCTTAAGCAAGGACCGGGCCGGGTTGTGCGATGGCGACGAATTGGCGGCGAATGTTGTGATATTGTAGCTTCAGGAGATGTTCTTAGTGAAGAGGCACAAATAGCTAGACTTGAGTCAGTGCCTTTTTCGTTCCGCTACATCCACACTCGCTCACTCATCCCATAGCTCGTCAATACATTTTTTTTTTGCTTCTTTGTCTTTGTTAACTGCGTGTGGATGTCGGATGGAGATGGAGGTTCGTCGTGACCCTCAGACCCGAGTCAGTACGAGGTCCACCGACGGTATGTGCATCCGCATCCGCATCCCCCCGCCATCCTCCTCCGCGGAAAAGTATACCAAATCAGTCGGGTACCCGTGCGCGAAGCCGTCGTCAATGGTGGCCCAGGAGCGCATGCAGCTCGTGGACGCCACCGCAAACACCATTCTGAAATTCGCCGCAGGTATTAGTATCAATTGTAAACAGGTTACGAGGCCGTGGTGGGAACTCACCGAAACTCATGCAGCTTTCCTGTCGACCACATTGTGATGCGCTCCGCTTCCGCACCGCCGTTAGGGTCCTGGGGGAGGTTTTGCACTAGGCGCAGGACGTCCGAGCCCTTGAGCCGCAGCGTGCTAATCCACAGCGAGCCCTGCGCGACGCTGATGGCTACTTCCGAGTGGTCTCTTGTACTTTGCGAGTGGTCTGAATCGCTTGCGGAGGTATCAATCCAACGCCCGGCGTACAATCTCGCCACCTGCTCCGCGAGGCGCCGATCCAGCACGGGTTGCAGGAGGCGGAACATGGAGAGCACGAGGTCGTCTGCTGGGGCCGCCAAGCCGGTCATAAGGAGCGCGATACCAAAGGACGCGCCGGGGTGCAGCGCGAAGAAGCTGCGCGAGGCGCCCAGGGAGCCCACTTTGACCCAACCGTCCCGCGTCAGAATACACCCACAGCCGTAATGAATTAAAGCAGAACGCACGCTTTTGGAAGATGCGCACGGGCCGCGCATACGAGTCGCGTATCTTCTCGATCTCCCAGAGCATGCCCACCTCGGTCGTGCCGTCTTCCCAGGCGTGCAATGGGCGGAGCCACTCGCGCAGGACGTGCGGGGGGAGGAGGTTCCCGGGGCGCCGCGGGTCGAGGAAGGTCTGCATGACCTTGACGTAGTCCGCGAGCGAGCTCATCTGTCCGCCCGAGCACGACATCGCGTCGAGGAAGTCCCAATCCTATGCCCGCATCAGCCATCGCCAATAAATATGGATATGAAGACGCACGACTTCGTAACTGTCGGCAGAGGCGACGGCGACGTGGGGCTGGTTCTGCGGTGTTACGACGAAGCCGCTGCCGTTGAGCCCGAGGGGGTCGAATATGTCGCGCTGCGCCAACTCAGGCCACGTCGCAGGGGACGTGCTCGCACTCCCACTCCCGCCTTGCTGCTGCTCGAATGCCCTATTGGCAGCCACCGCCACCTGCCCCAGCAGCGCCATCCCGACATTGGAGTACACGGGGTACGTATAGGTCGGGACCGTGAGCGGGTACTGCTTGAGGCCGGCGATGAGCTCGTCAGAGGTGGGGAAGGGGCGCCCGTTCGTCGGCGGGGCGCCGGTGCCCTCGAGGGAGTGCGGCCAGTCGGGCATGTCCCCGCGCGGGAATTCGCGGGTGAGGCCGGACATGTGGGTCGCGAGTTGGCGGAGGGTTATCGGACCAGAAGAGGATTCGTCGACACTGGACGACCATCCGCCGCTGGCGTAGGAAAAGTCGGGGAGGTATTTGTGGACGGGGTCGTCCCTGCATTGAATAGAAAGCTTCGTTCAGCTGTCGGGGTGCGAGTATAAGGAGAGACTGACCACTGCAGCGCACCTTTCTCCCGCAGAACGAGCGTCTCGAGCGTCGCGAAGAGCTTGGATCCAGACGCGATGCGGAAGATACTGTGCCGGTCGACCGACCCCCGCTTGTCCGGCTCTGTCTCATTAGCTTTCAGCGGCCCAATCGCGCGCTCGTATACCACTCCTTCCTGCGTCACAATCGCCACCACGAGCCCGTCAACCCCGCCTTTGGAGTACGAGCTGCGCACGAGAGCGTCGATGGCTCCCAGCGCGGCGGACATCTCCTGCGAGTCGTTACGGATGGGTGTTCGACTGAAGAGATTGGGGAGGGGTGGGTGGCATTGTGGTGCTGCTAAGATGTGGTGCGCGGGCTCAAGGGAAAGCTGCTGTTGCGCCAACAGGGCGAACGAGGCCGAGATTACTGCGGTAAGGAAGACAAGGGTCCAAGGGGTGCGGCGGAGATGGACACGAGGCTCTGCTGACCGTGTGTGAGGGCCTTTCTCGGTTTGCGCCGGATAAGGCGGAGGGAATGGAAGTGGCGGCATGGTGGTGAGAAGCAAGCGCGTGAGGTTGTGTTTGGTTCGGGGGTCATCGGCAACTTCGTGTCCCGATGCGGCCATGTGACCGTGTCGCGTCGCGTCGCCTTCCTATGTGCACCCGGATATTGTTGGTACCCCAGCAACATGACGGGTAAGCTGGGGCCAGAAGTTGTGTCAGGACCCCCATGGGGTGAGACTTTCAACCAAAAAGCAGCTAGACACGGGAAGCATATGGGAGAGTCTCAGTGACACATGGACGGAGGCAAACACCAATGCGATAATAAAGAGAAGGCTGGGTTACCTGGTCAGCTGCTGACTGTGAAGCTCACAGTTCAGTAAGTTTTAACAAAAGAATATGATTTGTTATGGAATACATGGAAGAGGGTATACAACACATATCCATGAGCTAACCTGACATGAGGCCCCCTGCCTCTTGAGCATTGTTGTCCTCCTGTTGTGTAGCAGAGTCCCCATGGCTTGACTTGTTCAACAAGATAGTTGTTGGGGTGTGGAGTCTTGTGAGTGTTGGAAGAAGTTCTTGTTCAAGTGTGCCAAGCCTGTCATCAATACGGGCAACATTTTTAGCCTGCAATGACCGTTCAAACAGTGGTCGGGCAGATTTCCACAAGTCTGCTGCCTCTGTAATCTTGCCCTTCTTCTGTGCAAGGTCACCCAGTCGTGTCATGCACTGTGCTCGGCTGCGGTGAACATCCATGAATGTGAATTCCACTAGTGCAACAGTGAGCAGGCTCTGTGCTGTTGCCTCATCTTCCTCCATAGAGAGATCGGCAACAAAAAGCAGTGCTTTCGAAACCCCCAGCCTTTCCTTGCTTTTGTGTGCCTGGCATAAGTATAGTACTGGCCATCTGTTTTGCTGGAACTCAGACGGCCATTGGGTAATATCACCAAGTTGCTCTAAACAGTATAGTACGACCTCGCTGTTGTTCCCAAGATTTGACTTGAGACAATCCTGAAACAATGTTATTGCCAAGGTTGGATTCCCTTCTCTCAGGTCTAGGTGACCCAAGAGCAGGTCACACCACATTCGCCCATGGACATATTGTGTGTCAATGCATGTCTTGGAGGCTGTTTCCAAGTTTTCACGAACAAGCTCTTTTCTTGCTCCAATAATTATATCAATCTGTGCAATGCTCAGGAGGGTAAAGATATGAGGAGGGGTGCCTGGGTCGAGGATAGTCTCTTGCAAAACTGCAGTATAGACGCTTCTGGCCTCTGCATATTCTGACTTGGACAGATGGATCTCTGCCTGAGAAGTCAAGAACCTATGATGAACTTAGGGCCTGACTTGGACGATCCATGGATGATCCATCATCCATTGATGGCATCCACTCCTATCCAGCCATCCATTGGATGCCGTCCAGTGGAGATTTCCGAGTTTGGCCACAAACTACCTAACCCACCGCTGCTCTGTAGTGTAGATGTATAGTGTGGTCGTCGTTCGTCTATTTGAACATGCTTTGGCCGGTATCTGAGAGAATTCAGACAGCATCCCTGTAAAATTTGTGCAAAGGTCGAGGAATGTGTCGCAGAGACAACATTGATTAATCCGTCGAATACGATACATTAGTGGTTGGGCTAGAATAATTAAAGATATGATATAATGGGTGTCGCGGAGTGGGCCGGGGCTGGAGGATATCGCGCGATGTCAAAAAGAAGGGGGGGAGCGTCATGAAGAGTGAAGTGCAAGGAAAGAGTGAAGGGTGTCGCAGGAGTAGTGGAGGGGATAGATGGAAAGAAGGGTGCTAGTTGGAACCCCGCAAGGCGCGGCTGTGACCATCGATGATCTGTTCGGCAACGTCGAGGTCGAAAAATGGCGCCTCAGACCAAGCCCCGACGCTCATCTGCTCCCGGAATGTCTGTGACGACATACTCTGCTGATTCCACCCGCACTGGTTGCGTCCCTCGGAGAAGGAGCGTTCCCCATCAACAGATGTCGCTGGAGCAGAGCAATAGGTGAGCGCCATCTCTGCCAAGCTCGGCTGTACTGCCTTCTCGGCAGCCCAATGCTGCAACACTGTCTTGCCGTTGAGCGATGGAAGGGGTGGCGTATCGAAGTATGAGTCGATATCGTCGGGGATTCGGGCCGGAATTTGAGGTGTCGGTTCGGCCGCTGCAAACCGCCGGCGCACTCGACCGCGGGCAGGAGGCTCCGAAGCGGAAGCCGGAGTTGACGTCGGGTGGACATCCTTCTTGAATAGTTCGTGGTAGCGCGTAATGACCGCGTCCCGAATGCGACGAATCTGCGTCGAGGTTCGTCCGTTTGCCGCAAACCATTGCAGCTTGAGGTTTGGGGAAAGAGCTAGAACACCGTTGGAGATCTTTTTCAATCACCGCCCACTGATGGAACACATACCGATTGAGAATTCATACGCCTCACACTGGGGACAAGGCCTATGTATTTGTCGAGAACCAAGCCACCGCCATAAGCAGCAACCCGACAGATATCGGTAAGGTCCTCGGAGTTGGCAGCACATGTGAGAGCGGCGCGAAGAGTCTGAAGCGCGGGAATGACTTCAGAGATCAGCGGCCTCGCAGTCCCGCCTCTCGAGAAGAGCAGTGTAGGCTCTTTAATGCACTGGGTTCTACAATGAGCCGGGTAAAGTAAGGAAGGGCCGCAAACGTACCTCAAGAACGTCACGAAGATCTGCCGCCAAGTTCCATTGGTCATCCGACAATTTGAACGCTTTGAGATTCAGGTCTTTGTCCTTCAGGAGCGTCCGTACAGGTTGTTCCAGAATGAGCGCAGTATCGAGGGAGTCGTAGTCCGTATTCCACCTCGACGCGCATCGTCGAGCTAACGTACGAGTTTGGCCGACGATCGATGTGTCCTTGTCGACAATCTTGGCAAATGCCGAGGACACGGGGCTGGAGTCGTGAATCTTCCTCGCTAATCCGCAGACCTACACAAGATGTTAATTTCGTCTCACAAGCAGAAATAAACGAACTCAAAAACGCACCCGAGGGATCAGCTGAAGGCCGTCTTTGCTCTGTTGCGCGCCGATGGTGACACCACGATCCGACATCTCCTTGATGGCCGCAAGTCGAACCTTGCTAACGACCGCGGTGTCATGGTCGTCGCGCGCTTCACCATCGGGGATCTGGTTATTAAGGGCTTCACGCTCGGCAGCATCTTCGTCAAGCAGCTGCACGAGGTCTGCATCCTCCTGGTTGACAACGGGAACTCCATCGAGGGTCACTTCCTCGACGCGTGTGGTGCTGACCGCCACTTTGACCGTGCGCTTCTTCCGAGTCGCTTGTTTCGTAAAAAATGAGAGGATCATCTAGTGCATGTATTATAAGCAAAGGGACAAGAGATGATTAGATGAAGACACGAACCTTAGCGGAGAGTTGAATGATATGGAGAAAGCAATAACCGCGCCAGGCAGTCCCTTTGAAGCGCGGATTGAACTTGGGCACGTTGGTTGCCGTCGTATTGCAATTCGCCGCGCCGTCCATCATGAGAAGGAACAACTGGCACGATTAAGTTCGTGAGCCTCGCGCCGAGAGGAGAGAGGACAGAGCTCACATGCTTTGACAGTCCGTATTTGTCGAGGCATTCATGGAGCTTCTGCGCCAGATACTCTCCCGTATGTCGTGCATCGAGCCTGTTAATGTCTTAAATATACCGCAAGTTCACGACGCATAAAAGACATGGACACATACCGAATGAACTCAAGAACCATAAAGTACACCTCTCCATTCTGCTCCCACTGGAGACCGCAGCCGAGGTAAGCCGCATCAATGGGGGAGGTCCAGCCATCGACTACGCAGTGGATCGCGCGGTCGCGCTTCTGCAATTGCCCAAAAGTAAGCATGGGTCCTCAGCGCGAGCGAGAGGGATAATTACATCGAAATACCACCGAACGACCTTGGCGTACTCGACGTAAAGTGTCGAAATGTCTCGCTGCACCACCTTGAGCGACGGTGGTATGGTCCCCGGACGCAGCAACTCCACTTCCATGCGATACCACTTGTCGTCCTGCAACTCAAACGGGCGCTTGTTCGCTGCGCAGCGCAGAGCGCAGATTGCACGGTGTCGGGCCTCGTTGTATGGACTGAGAAGTGGGTGAATAACACCCTGGAAAAGTGAAGGCATGACACGCACATGATTGCTTGGGCAGCGGACTTTGGGGCCGCATTTTCGCACTTCTTGGCGGCCTCTCCGAGGTTGCTGCTACCCTGTTTCATCTTGGACCGATCCCGGGTGTATTCCGGATGGTCGGGGCTCTGCTGCTTGCATTGGAAGACGAAGGTAATGACACCAGCGTTCCGTTTGACGCTGATTCGATAGTGCTTCCAAGTTTCGGAGGTGCATTTGGCAAACTGTTTCTCTGTAAGGGGGTATTATGAGTAAACAGGACGAGACGGAGCACAGGCAACACACCGATGATCTCTTCATCCGAGAGCGCCCCGACCTCTGCATCCGACCGGTTCGTGAATGGCACCTCTATTCGACGTCGTTTTGCGGGAGGTTCCAGGGTAGCGGGAGAGTCTCGGGTGTTCTCATTAGACGCAATGAAGTTCGCGGCATTGAATTGGTTGTTGAAGGTCGCAGGGAGATCTCGGAAGGAGGGTGGGGGAGTCGGTAGTCCAAAGGTATTTGTACGCTCGACGAATGGGTTTTGTGACATGTTGAAGAGTATTGTGGGATGGGTATATGTTACAAGGGTGTTAAAGAGGGTATAAGACGCGTTGGGGCTGAACCCCAGCGCGTCGTGGTGGAGGTAGGGAGAGAAAGGCGCCTGCCATCCAACGGATCACGTCCATTCCCAATCCATCCACATTTGTCAGCATCCATCCACATCCATCCACGGATCTCCCCGTCCAAGTCAGGCCCTAGATGAACTGCACTGCTGGCCATACCACAGAGCATCAGCAGATCTTTGGCCTTTTGGAGCTCAAGCATGGCACCAGAGTAGTCACCCAGAGAAGTCAGAGCCATTGCACAGATATTCAATGCTGCTGAGGCTTCATACAGATTTGTTGTCTGATAGGCAAGCTGCTTGGCTTTTTGTCCGAATGCCAAAGCCGCTGCATAATTCCCAGTCCTCCACTTGACCTGAGCTAGTGCAATCAGGGAATTCTGCATACTAGCACTGTCTCCGCTTGAGTTTGACAATGCAAGTGCTTTTTCGAGAAACTGAAGTGCTTGCATCCATGCTCCGATTATTGCACTGGGTCTTGCAGCAGCAAGATACAATGCAGCTATTGAACAGTGAACTTGATCAGCATTATCAGATAGATATATAATAATAGAAAGCTACCTTCAAGTATCGGATCCCGAAAGTGTTGGAATTGAGATATTCCTTCTGCAAGCAAGGTCTGAGTCCGAATTTTGTCGGGGATCTTGTATAAACATGCAATGATGTGGAGTATTCTCTCTCGAGGACCACAAAGGTGAATAGGAATTTTGTCCAACAGTTGAGTTCCTCCACCCCGAGTTACTCCACAGAAGGAGTTGAGAGAGGTTGTAGATTGAATGGTTTTCAGCGAAATCAAGAGAATTTGGTTGCAACCCCCATTGCAGAACTTCGTCAACATTGGCAAGATTGGCAGTGATTTGAGCAAGAACACTGCTCAGACGTGAGTCTCGATGCTTCCGATATAGGGCAAAGAGCTCATGGAAGCACTTCCGAAGGGCTTGCACAAGAACTTCTGAAGGAGGAGAGAAGTGTCGAACATGTTCCCTGATTGGCACCAGTGAACGAAGTCGACCCTTGTTGTCCTTATAAGCCAAAGAGGTGGCAATGAGGACAGACTTGCAAGCAAGAATGTCCTTGATTGGGAGGGCACTTTGTGCAAGTTCAGTATCAGAGAGTCCATCCGGTAGGATTGAGAGAAGACTGAGCAACTCCTGGGAATGAGGAGTAATGCGTGGGCTGGAAAGGGAGAGTGCAATTGAGGCATCCACATTTGAACTCCGATCATAACCAATGGATAGAAGACTTGTCTTCTCTGTCTTCCAGCGGGTGAGCACACTGGAAAGACCTTCATGTTCAACGAGATGGGCCATAAGATCCAGTGCCAAGGGCATGTTCCCAGTGAACTTCAAAAGTTGGGCTTTCTCATCACTGAGATGAGGATCATCTGTTATGTCGTCAAAGATTTGCAAAGCAGCAGTATCTGACAAGGGTTCCAAAGGCAGTAAAAATGGACGGGTCCATCGGACCTTGCCTGGCCTCTTGGCACCACGCATGGTGACCTGTCTTGTGGTCAGTACACTTTTCAACAAAGCAAGGGGAAAGTCCCACAATCAGGGCAAGATGAGGCACATCGGCAAGGAGGGAGATCAAGTCTTCCACTTCACTACGGGAGTGCAGAGGCTCCCATGGTGTCTCTAGATTGTCCAGAACCAAGAGGCAGGGACTTGTTTGTCGAGCAAAATACTGAACAACAGGCTTGACTAGGTTTGGCCCTGGTTCCAAGCCAAGGTGAAGACCAATCAGTGCAGCTAACTCGACAGTGGTTGTAGCTGCCTCTGCACTGACAAAAAATCTAGCCTGGAATTTGCTGCAGGTGTTGCTGTGATGGAGGGCGGCCCTTGCAAGTGATGTCTTCCCCATTCCTCCACCTCCAAGGATGGCTATCCTTGGTGCTTCTAGGGCCAGAACCTCTATAACATGCTTCAACTCTGTTTCACGCCCATGGAATATCTTCGGTTTTGAGGGTAGCAATGAGAATGAGTTTGAGCTTTATGTGGATTTAGATCAAGTACAAAGTTTCACAGCAGACTTGGCTTACCTCCTTTGAGAGCCATTGGACATTCCGTAAAGCCTCTAGGTTGAGATTATATTCTGTTGTCAACAAAAGTGCAAACAATCCTACCTGTGAGGACCGGTCTGAATTTGTGCCATCGGTATCAGACAGCGCTGAGATGAGCTCAAGCAGTTCCTTATGCATATTGTCTGCTTCAGTTTGGACTTGCATAACATCACTTAGAACTGTGACTCCCGTCTGGCCCTAATGAACTGTTCAAGTCCTCAATCAAAAACCTTCAAGCCACTGAGGCTTACCTTGAACACCTGTATAGTGTGGTCCAATCCAACCCGGCATTCTTTGAGCAGTCTGTTGGCCTCAGACTGATGAAAGAATTGTTTGATTTTGTTCCCATCCTGCTGAATCTGAAGGAACATGTATATCTTGTGTAGTGTTCTGAGAAAGGATCATTTTCAACCGGCTCGCTGAGCCCACAGTCCACATACTCTGTGAACTCTCCAACGGCCTCAAAAACCAGAGGGGTCCCGTTCCAAGCGTCTCAGATTTCAGATGCAGCTGGATGAATGGATACAGAACTTGGTGGATGCTTTCAACCAGTTGAAAACATTCATCCTTGTTTCGCTTGACATTCTGTACTTCCTTGTCAGTTATGGTATATATTTGTGTTGCAACCCATACCTGCACTCCGACAATAAGAGTCTGGATGGTCCTGATGATGGGTTGCACATATGGTAGGCCAAAGGCATCATTGAGCTGGTCCAGTAAGGCCAATGCAGGAGTCAGATAAGCTGTGATGTTGTCAATGCGGATTCCAGTGGTGGTACGTGGGCGGGACATTTCAGAGAGAGATATCATCACAAGTTTCCTGGGCTTCTTATACGGTGTCTGGGGCAGTGTCTTGATATCTTTAGTCTGTATTGTGTCTGTTGAACAGCCTGATGAAGTGAGTTTCCATCTCTTTCAGTTCCCAGCATCATGGACCTGATTCATCAAATATAAATAGTAAACAAGAACACAAGAACTGGTTACTGAGAGGGCCAGATACAAAATTGAACCAACCACCATTCAAACGTCCAGACTGTCTCTCCGAATTTCTGAGCTTCCGAGTTTGAATCCTAATGAAGCATGCAATGCTGGTCGCCACAACTATGGTACTGCCACAAAAAGTTGGCCATAGTGCCAGTGATCATCTTCCGGTGGCTTTTTCCCCCAGAAATTGATTGACCGACAACAATCTCTTCGACAAGACAGTATCGGGTTTAGGGCTCGCATGTCATGATTTGGGTTGGCACGGCCCGTTCATTGACAAATCCAGAACCCTCCGACACCCATATACCATTAAACATTGCCGGGTTAATCATCGGATTAATCCTGAAGACATTGAAACGAATAAGAAGACCTCGCGGGATATTCGAGGAATAACCCGCAGACGAAATACGAAACGATAGAGTTTCGAATAGACCCCTCCGGTTATCCGAAACCCCCCACTCTCCTTGAGGCACAAAATCAACATCCGACACATCGCACACCCTAGGTGTCCGATTACCCTTCAATTTCCCCTGCCGATCGACAGAGGATGAATTGAACCCAGTAACTAATTCGATTAAACCCCTGGATACCAAAGTAGTATAAAAACTCAGTAGAATCTACCTGTACATTAGATTCTACCTCGTCTAATTCCAGCACTACTTTGGCCTGGCTTACACTGAGCGTCTTCTCACCCGGCTCTGGCTTTCACACATCTCTATCATCTCTGCGCCTCGGCACCCTACCGCGTCTGGTTCCTTGGCTGTTATCACTCTGCCTTTGGGGTGTTCACTATCCCTCCTCGCATCGACTACGCGCGACCTCCTGTTTGTACAGTCGAACTGAACGTACTCGCTTGAGGGATACCGAACCGGGGTATTACCAGGTTAATCGAGTACGCGTCCCGGCTGGGGATCTCGACAGCGACACATCGCCGGGCCGACGTAGGGCCAGTGTTGACATAGCATATGTATCATGGCTGGGGTGTGGTTCAAGTTTTGGCAGCGCGGTTCACGGATGGTTCAGTCATGACTTTTACTGTCTAGCTCGGCCTAAACTCTGTGATGTTGTTGTTCTGACCATATGCATGTCTAGGCAACTCGATTCAAAACGGCAGCGAGGGCACTGCCCCGGTTTGGTCTGGAATTCTAGTTCCAATAGTGCGGGCAAGTTCCGCCTAAACCAGCTACCTCTGAATCCAATCACTGACCATGGGTCTTGGGTGGAGTGTCATGAAAATCGAGAATTAGATTTCTTTGGCGGTTTGTTTTTGGCTCCAGTCTCTGCTTTTTGCTCAGCCGCGTTGTGGCACCCATTTTGACTCGGTGTTTTGCCCAAGTTGCCTGCCATTAGGCTCAGGAATTTTGTTTTCCAGTGCTTTCATGGGCTCTGTCGAAAATGTGAAAAAAAAAGCTGAAACTGGAAGCCGTACCTATTCTTGGACACAGTTGCAACGCCGCATAAGGTGACCGCGCGTAGATAGGCGTAGATCGTACAACGATCTGCGGGGTTCACGGTGCGCGTGTGGGGCCCCTCATCATGTGCAGCGCGTCTGTGCGCATCCCCGCAAGTCCGGACGCCGGAATGGAATTTAAACTTGAATAAGCCGCGTTGCCTAATATGTGTTGCATCAGATGCGGGCGCGAAAAAAAATGGAATGAAGGACGGAGGATATAGAGGAGACTAAAATTCAGCATGTCTCAAGACGGTGGCTTGGATTCAGATAGGTTTCGAATTTTCTTGCCACTTGCAGGTCAAAAGCGGAAGGCAGCTTTGGGCGTGGGAAAACGACCAAACACCCGCTGCCTCTTGCCTTCACCCATCACGGTGGCATACGCAACAGAAAATGCCCCTGCTGTTAGTGCGCCAGTTCTTTGGTCCTTCCGCTTGCACGTTTGCGAAGAAGGTGTTCTTGTGACCATGGCCAACTACGAGAAGTAGAAGTCCTACAGCAGCATGAGATCGACCGGCGCTCAATCCGTCTCCCTTGCCTGGATTGTCGGACATCTCTGGGGCTCTACAACCTTGACCTTTCGCATTGGAGCCGCCCTCCGCGGCGTATGTGGGTGAAGAAAGGTGTAGAGCGACTCGTGAACAACCCAACAAGAGACCATCTGGACATGCCGTTTGCTGAGAACCGCTGCAGCACAAGACCCGATATTGACACGCCCATGTGCTCTTCACCCCGGCAGCGTCATTGAATCAGATGCTTCACCGACTCAATATACCCCGCATCCCACAGACGACCGCTCTCGTTCTCTCTCCCCCTCATGACCCGCCTCATACCCTCCTTCCTGGTGCTCTGCACCGCGGTCGTCAATGCCGTCGCCCAATCACAATACCTCCTGGGCCTGGGCATCGCCGATATCACTGGGCCCGTAGTCGAGACGAACATGGTGCGCAGGAAAACATCGGGCGCACGCAGGTAGAACTAATAGTAATATGGCGGTAGATGGGATACGCCTCTCTGGCGCAGACCGACACGGGGCTGCACCTGCGCCAGCGCGCGCGCGCGTTCATCATCGGCGAGACGGACAACACCGCCAACCGCATCGTCTTCATCAACGCTGACATTGCCATGGGCGACACTGGCATCCGGCGCGGCGTCCTCGCGGGTCTTGCGGCCAAGTACGGGACGCTGTATACCGCGCAGAACTTTGCCCTAAGCAGTACGTCCAATCCCAAATCGGTGTTTTCCTCGCGACTTACTTCCTGTGTCCTATTTAGGCACCCACCAGCACTCTGGCGTCGGAGGGTAATTACCCACCTTCTACCAACGAGATTGATCGACTAACGGGCCACCCAGCTACCTCGAAAACCTCCTCCCCCAAATCACCTCCCTCGGCTTCGTCCCGCAAACGTACGACGCAATCGTCAAAGGCGTCCTCCTCGCTGTCGACCGCGCGCACGCGTCGCTCGCGCCCGGCACCCTCGGCATCGGCAACTCCACCGTCGTGGGCGGGAACATCAACCGCAGCCCGACCGCCTACCTCGCGAACCCCGCGGCCGAGCGCGCGCAGTACGTCAGCGAGGGCGGGGACCAGGACAAGATTATGAGTCTGCTGAGCTTCGGGTCGCGCGGGTTTTTGAGCTTCTTCCCGGTGCATGGGACGAGCATCTATGAGGTGCGTGCTCTGCTCGATTGAAAGCAATGGACTGAAGTCTGAGGTTATCGTGAAAAGAACAACACCCTCGTGAGCTCGGACAACAAGGGCATGGCGGCGTACCTGTACGAATGTGAGCAGCAACAGCAGTATCTCCGGCACTGGATGAGCATTGAATACTGACGCGAAAATAACCGACAGCTTCCGTCGAACCCACCGCGATGCCCGGGAACCAGATCTTCGTCGCCGGCTTCGCGCAGGCCAACGTCGGCGACACCAGCCCCAACACGTGCGTCCCCCGCTTCCATTCCGTGCTTGCTGTCACGCCCGGCGCACGCGCGCTGACACGCACACGCCCCACAGCCTCGGCGCCTTCTGCGAATCGCCCGGCCAGCCCTACGACGGCCAGCCCTGCCAGGCCAACACCTCCACCTGCGGCGGCACCGTCGAGCAATGCCACGGCCGCGGCCCCGGCTTCCGCCTCGACGCCTCGGGCTTCCACTCCAACCAGATGATCGCACAGATTCAGGTCGATGCCGCCAAGGGCCTCATGGGCTCTACGCTCGCGCCAATTAAGGGGAGCGTGCGGAGCGTGCATGTTTATCTCGATATGTGAGTGCCGACTCGTTTGTGGATAAGACGAAGGGCGTGTGCTGACGAGAGGAAAGGGCGAACCATACGTTTACGCTCCCGAATGGGACGCTTGCGAAGACGTGCCCGGCTGCTATGGGTGCGTGTCCAGTTGCGTCTTGTGCTGCAGTAGTACTCACTTTGCTCAGGCTTCTCCTTCGCCGGCGGAACGACGTGCGTACCCTACCCTCAGCCTTGAGGAATCGCTCTACTGACCCCCGCGCGCAGCGACGGCCCCGGCTCCTTCGACTTTGTTCAGGGCGATAACTCGACCACGCAGTGCGTCTCCTTCCTTCCCTTCATGCCTCGTCTTTCCTTGGATCAGGATCTGACGCGGCACTGCTCTAGGAACCCCCTCTGGGAGATCGTCAAGTCCGTGATCACGCCCATCCCCTCCGCGGAGCAGACGGCGTGCCAGGCCCCCAAGCCCATTCTGCTCAACACCGGGTATGCGACCTTCCCGTACGCGTGGTCGCCTAGCACCGTCGATATTCAGGTACGCTTGTCCTTTCCTTGTGCCCCCTTGCAATCTGGTATTGACGAGGGATTACTGTAGATGTTCAAGGTCGGGAACTTGGTGATGCTCATCATCCCCGGGGAGCTTACTACCATGGCTGGGCGTCGTCTCCGGTGCGCAGCGCGTCGTTCTTGACTACCCTCGCGTCTCTGACCGTGTACCTGTATGTTTAGTGCCGCCGTCCGCACGGCTCTCATCGCGAAGGGTATCATTGACAATAGCGCCTACGTCGTCGTCGCTGGGGTACGTCGTGTGCTCCTTTGCGACTGGATTGTGCTGCTACTGACGACTTGCCCTTGTGTGTAGCCCGCGAACACGTACGCTCACTACATCACCACGCGCGAGGAGTACTCGATCCAGCGGTATGAGGGCGCCTCCACGATCTTCGGGCCTAGTGCGTCCGCCTCCCTCTCTCCCTCCAAATCGTTCTCTGACTGGGTTTTCCGCGCAGATACCCTCGATGCCTACATCGACAAATACACGAGCCTCGTGCCCTTCCTCGCTGACGCGCCGACGGGCACGCTCACCACGGACGCCGCCCCGCCGGAGCTCACCTCGGGCGCGCTCGACCTCAACACGGGCGTCGTCTTTGACGCCGCGCCCATCGGGAAGAGCTTCGGGCAGGTGCTCATCGACGTGGTCAAAACCGCCGCGTACAAGGCTGGCGACACCGTCATCGCGCAGTTTGTTGGCGCCAACCCTCGGGTATGCCTGCCTTCCCCTCCTTCCTTTACTGCGGTGTGAGGAGCTGAGCTGACGCCGTTACGCTGCTGCAGAACAACCTCCACCTGGAGGGCACGTTCCTGAGCGTCGACCAGTTCGTCTCGGGCGCGTGGAAAGCGGTGCGGTCCGACTCGCACCCGTCTACGCTCTACCAGTGGACGCGCGTCAGCACCATCCTCGCCACTAGCAACGTCAACATCTCCTGGACCATCGAGCCCAATACCCCCGGTGCGTCTCTCCTCCCTACTCCTTACTCCTTCTCCTTCTGTACCGCCATCGTTCTGACGACGACGATCGCAGCGGGCACGTACCGTCTGCGCTACTTCGGCGACTCGAAGCCGCTTATTGGCTCGATTTCGGGATTCACGGGGACCTCGTCCAACTTTACCATCGCGTAGGACGATAAAATAGGACAGGACGGACGGACACTTTATCGTTGTTCTGTGTAATGTTTATGATGACGAGCCTTTTATATGAGGCCTACCAGGATTGGATTTGTACAAGTCTGGTATTTTCGGAGTAACGATACAGGCGGGTAATTATTATAAGGTAGTGCAAGAGTTTGCGAGGAGTCAATCCCGGTCGGCGATAGTTGTCGGAGGGATAAGTGGTTGCGAGTCGAGATTGAGATTTGAGTTTGAGCGCGACCGGTTTAGGATGTCCTCTGCCATGTCCGGTCCATATTGTTCTGCAAGCTGTCTGTTCGTGGGTTAGTAAATTACGAAGAAAAAGAAAGGCGGACTCACGCAGCGTACGAATTCATTATTATCGCCATACTTTCAGGACTGAGGCGGTATGCCTTGGGCATCATGCCCTTCCCGAAGCGGTAGGTAACGTGGTTCGAGCAAAGCAAGCCGACTACAATCGCGCCGATGGTCAGCGGCACACACGCAAAGGCCGCGATGAACCAGCGATGCAGCAGCCTCCGCTCAAAGTCTAAGTACGGCTTCTTGCACCCAGGGAGCACGGTGCGCGAGTAGCACGTCGCGCTAATGGTCGCCTCCACGAACGGGCTGAAGTACCCGCAGCACCGGAGCTGGTTCTGTATCCGCAGCCGCCCCCCGCCGCCGAGCTCGCTCGACCACTGCTTGTTGACCTTGCCCTCGAGGTTGAATGCGAATTTCTTGTAGGTGATGTAGCCGGGGATGACGAGGAGGATGAAGGAGATCCAGAGGAGGAAGGTGTACACGGCGAGGAAGCTGCGGTTGTTGAGCACGATGCCGCCCCAGCCGATGAGGGCGGTGAGGAGCGCCATGGCCGCTGCGGTCGTGGTGAGGATCAATTCGGTGTTGTTGCCCGCGCGGACGATGTCTGCGTGCTGGAACACGTTGAACCAGACGGTGAGCACGAAGGCGAGCGCCGCGAGGGAGGCCAGGGTATACTGCGAGGCGGGGACACAAGCGTCAGAAGGAAATCCTGCATACGCCAAAAAGGAAACGAAGACGCACGATGACATTGGAACAAACCAGTATCCATTTAAACCGATTCCACTTTGCCTTGCCCGTCTTCACGCCCACGTCCACCCCGTCGTAGCTCTGGTCGTTCGCGCGCGGCATGCGCGCCTCGTTGGCCCGGAACGCATCCACGCCGCCACCATACTTCGGTGCGCCCCCCTTTCCGACCTTGCTCCCGAAGCGCTGCCGCACGGACGCCGAAAATTTGCTCGGTAAAAAGTTGACCTGCAGCGAGACCGCGCTTTCCACCGACGGCGAGGGCGAGGAGCTGCGGCTCGAGTTGGTGCCGTCGTTCAGAAATGCGGGGCGCGGCGGCTCGAGAGGGTGCGGGGCCGGTAGCATATGTCGGGTGGACGGAGATTGCGACACCATCGAGGACGCGCTGTAGCCTAATGAGAAACCTTGCTGCAACGCAAAAAAAGGCAGACGCACGACGAATCCCGGTGCTGCAAGGGGCCGATTTAACTCCTAAACCTGACAGGAAAGGCGGAACGCAAGACGTACCGGACGCGCACTCTTTCGCTTCCCGTCGAGGTACACGGACCAGACGCGCTGCATCGTAAAAGAGGACTAGTTGAGAGAGTATGTAGAGTTACAAAAGTGTGGTGAAGTGTTGTGCATTATGGAGAGTTTTAATGTAGTCCCCTCTCCGCTGCCTGGACCCCGATCTCGAGACCGATCGACAGTTTCATAGCGCGTGAGGTACAATCGTCGCTACTGCCCGCGTTGCGAAAGGGCTACGACAGCTTGGCGCAGTAGCTCATTGGCCTCTTCGCGTTTCTGGGTGAGGTCATCGCGTCCGTCGCGTTTGTGCAATTCTGGTGAGAGGGGTCAAATGAAATACCATTAATGCGGCAGTCGGGATATCACTCACCCAAGAACCGCTCGCCGACCCACAGCCGGAGGGGCGCGTTGCCCATCGCGTCAACGCGCTCTTTGCCCTTCTTCCCGGGGGCCCCGAGCCCGGCGGCGAGCTGCTCGCAGGTCGCCAGCATCTTCTGCGCCTGGTCACCGGCGGTGTGCAAGTAGTGCGCCGCGATCAGCGCGAGGATGAGCGCGCGCAAATGGTTATCCTGGCTCTCCGTCGCATAGGATAGCGCGTTCTTGAAATGTTGTCTGCAGAAGGAAATAAGAGTGAGTTTCCCGCACGTAAGGCAGCTCAGAACAAGGACGCACTTGGCCTTGAGAATCTCGGTCGTCAGCACCCCCTCCAACACCTCCCCGACCGCGCGCATCGCGCCCCCCAGCCCGCGACACGTCACCACCACCTCCTTCCCCATCCTCGCCAGCTCCCCCTCATCCACCTCATCCGCCGCGCTCTCCGGCTCCGCCAACGGCGGCACCACGCGCCCGCTCGCCCGGATCCGCGCGCGGGCCCGAAGCCCGACGAGGAGCGTCACCTCCCCCACGCGCGCGGCCGCCTCGCCGCCCGTGTCCGCGACCTCCCGCGCGAGCTGCGCCGCGACCCGATAGCATGTCCGCGCGCGCACGTGTCGCCCTTGAGCGTGTGCGAGCTGTGCGTGCAGGAGCGTTATGCGGGGCGCGAGGGTCCCGCCGAAGAGTGAATGGTTGCGCGCGTGGGCGATGACCGCGTCCAGGATCTGTACATTCGGTTAGCTCTGGTACTTGCGCTTGCAGTAGAGGACTTCACCTTCTGGGCCTCGTCAAACTCGCTCCGCATGATGGAGACCTGGGGCACCAGTCAGTCTAATCGACATGGGCGAGGGTCGAAGCAGACACGCACCCCGATGAGCTCACACATCAAGTCGGCCTTGATCTTGTGCATCTGCACCTCCACCGCGGCCACGTCGCCAGCGCTGGCCCAGCGAGGAACTAGATACAGCCGTGAGCGACGACATCAGGTTCCAAGGAGGGGAATACACACCTCGCAGCTCGCGCAAAGCCTCGCGTTCGACGACCCCGAGCCCTTCGAGAACGAAGGTCTTGCGTTTGGGCTTACGGCCGACCAAGTCTCGACGAGCAATCGCGCTGATGAGGTACCCAAGCGCGTAGAGGACACGGGGGTGTGTCGTTTTGATGTACAGCGGGAGCGTCGAGTCGTCGAGGGGGACCTACGAATGGTGTAATTAGCGGCTGAAGAGCAGTGTATGAGTAGAAAACACACCTCCAAAACCCCTTCGCTCTCCAGACCCCCCGTTCGCACCCCGACACTTCCCGTTATACACGCCTGCGTCGAGGAGCGTGTACAGTAGCGTTAGGCGCGCGGAGACGGCGACGCTGCCCGTCGCTATCACCGCGTCCCCCTGTGGTGCTGCAGCGAACGCGGCTGTCGCCGAATAACCAAACCAAACGACGCCCAGGACGAGCACATGCACCACCAGCGCGGCGTGGAACGGTGAGGTCATGTACTGCGGCGGCGGCTGTGTGCTATCGGGCGTAGGCGGCGGGGCGACGACAGCGCCGGGGACGGGCAGCGCGAGGCCGAGGGCGCTCTCCGCGCGCGCGAGCCCCGCGGCGACCTCCGTCCAGCGGCCGAGCGCGATGAACGCGCGGAGCTCGATCACGCGCGCGAGGAGGACGACGTTGATGTGCGGCGCGGTGAGGAGCGGCTGGAGGGCCGCGCGGGCGGCGGCTAGGTCGCGTGCGAGCTCGCGGTCGCGGGTGAGCGGGGTGGAGGCTTTGGTGGGGCTGGTGGCGGGGGAGCGCATTTTCGTGGGGGTGGAGGAGGTAGAGGAGGAGGCACTGCGTTTCGGTGCGGGTGCTGGGGCGGAGGGGTAGAGCATCGCTTGGAGGAGGTGGTCGGCCCAGGCGAGGTGGGCGTAGTAGTAGGCCGTTATGCCGCCGGCGGTTGTGATTGCGGACTGCCCGAATGAGGTGGGTGGTGGGGCAGGGCGAAGGAGTTGGCGTGCTCGATGTGGTGCTGCGCGGGCGGAAAGACGGGTGAGGTATGGTGGGTAGGACGCGAGTGAAGGATGCCGTTGGGCGATTGGGAGCTGAGGTGGATGTTAGTAGCTGGTCTGGATACTCTACATTGGAAGAAGCAAGGGCATTCGAGTGTGGACGCGGAGATAGAAAATCATAGTAAGAAAACACGTACCGCTTTGCCCAATGCCTTGTCAACTTCAGATCCTACTCCAGCCGCCCATGGCTCTGCCCCAAATCCACCTTCAAGCACACACAGTCCAATCTCGGCAAGCGCGCACCACGCACGACACTCGTCGGGCGGCGAAAGGTCCAGTGCAGGCCCACCCGCCCTGCCACCCTGTATACGGTCATTTCCCCCCGCATAGAGCTGGCCACTCGGATTCGGGAGTCCCAGACAGCGTCTGAGCGCAAGAAGAGACACAGCCAGCGACTTTTTGTGCCCGGAATGCGTTGGCGGGTGAATGAGTAGTGCTGGGAGGGCGAGGAGGAGTTGGGGACCTTGTAATGGTGTTTCTGGGATTTTGTTGAGGGGTTCTTCAGTCGGTGGAGTCGTACGGGCGCGTTTGAGCGGACGCGGGTTGTCCTCCATGTGCAATAAATGACAAGAAAATCGCGAAAATGATCGTGGAGAGTCCTTGAGAGCCGAGGGATGGTATTCTGGCGGTAAATGGCTCCCTTCCGCGTTCGAAATGCAATATAGGATGGAAGCTACGAATGAAATCGAGGAGAGAGGGGAAAAAGCTGGGGAAGAGGATTTTAGCGGTGGCAATTGGTAGAGGACTCCAGATAGTCGAGAATAGGTGACAGCGGGACTTTGGAGCGAGCCTGGATATAGGAGAGACCAATGACTGGTGTAGAGAGCAAGAAACCAAAAACTGGTGTGAGGGTCGAGGTGAAGAGGCGGGGTCACACTGTGACATCCGGCCATCAACGTGTCAGTGATCCGTTAGCAATATCCAGCGAAAGCCGCTCGAATATTCCGCGGGGGGGATGTTATCCAGCTAAGGTCGACCATGTACGATATACATATAATTATGCCTGCATTGGAATTTTTGGAAAGCACTACTGTCTCTGTATGTAAGACCAAGTTACAGTCTCACAAATGCATGTCGGCGATACTGAGCAATGCCCGAGCTGCTGTGTCCCCACAGGGAGACGAATCGCCCCAATAAGCAACGCAGGGCCATGACTTCACTCCGTTGGCAAAAGGATGTGCTCACTGGCCCACCTGCTCGTCTGAACACCGAGCGGACTTTTGTTATAAAAAAACTTAGTGATTTCAGGGTGAGGAAGGACCTGGGTTAGACACCAGCTTTTCCAAAGTTCTACGGGTACTTGAGCTGAATTAAGAATATGTATTTCTCATATGTAACCCCCGACGTTGTCGTGAAGATATTCTCCAACATGCGAGGTAAGCAATAAATGTTCCAGTAGCTGTCTACGAGAGAATGGACCCTACTATGTGTTCAGGGACCTAGCAACTCCCATGCTAGAGCGTCAACACTATAGTGACCTCACTTCGTTAAGTTCAGGCGCGATTACCACCGCCTGGCAGCCACGTGACCGCGTTTCAACTCGACTTCCGCCTTTTTAGGATTCCTTACGCGATTCAAAGAGGAAAAGTAACTCGCTACCTCAGTTTCTCTCATTAAGCTCACCCTCGAGGCATTTGTCGCGCCATGGAGACTCAGAACAGCGATTTATTCCAGTTTGAACCAGAGCTCGGGCATCTCGGACAAGTTCGAATTCGACGACGCTGTGACTGGGAATTTCCACCATCCAGGAACATGAGTTTTGCGCCCTTTTTCATGAGGGAAAGCGGTTTGCCTCGAACCAGATCGACATCCTGGACTTTGTCTCGCCTCTACGCCGCGGCGGGTCAGCGTGATGATTCCGATGTCTTTTCGATGTTCACATATTTTATTACCGCCGCGTCCTTTTCAAGGCATACATCTTCCTGATCAAGGGAGAAGCACCGGTTCAGGGTCGTTCACGTTATCTTTACCCAGGCACATATCAGCAGCCACGGCGCTGGCATGCCAGGGCTATTTTTGAGTGGGTAATGTTGCTTGAAACGGCTGGTTCACCAATCCCACGGCAGTCCTCTTCGGATTCTTCCCCTCGCCCCCTGGTTTCGCAAGCCTTGGAGCAGTATCAGGTCTAACCACCGCAACACGGACCCACAGCATCAACTTTCCACGCGAATATTGACGAGTCCAGGCGATTGGCGGAATCCAACGGTCGGGATATCATATCAGGGCTGATGGGTTCAATCTTGATTTGGTGTTTTCTTTGTCCCTTTTGTTTTCTCCTCGGTGAAGAGTCGGTGAAGGGTTAGGGAATGCCGTTTGAACAGCAAGCGCGCGTAAGGCTATAAAGACCTCCAACACTGCGGATGGCATCCTCCACCTTGCATGCCTTCCATCACCCTCCACAATGGCGTCGATTTCTTCTACACTGACACCGGCCCCGTTGGCGGAGATTATACGACCATCGTCATAATTCACGGCCATACGTTCCACAGTGGTGAGTTCACATTTAACTTTGGTTGACTTGTGCGTCACAAGGCGCTCATCGTCGCGGCAGGAACGTTCCAGCGCCTCAACCCCTTCGCGGCGCCTAACTCTCTCCGCATCATCTGCGTGAACCGGCGCGAGTATCCTGGATCTAGTCCATACAGCATCGAAGATTTGGCGGTGTTCGCCCAAGGAAGCGACGCCGAGCGGGCTGTCCTGCTGGACCGGCAGGGCCGCGACCTCGCCATGTTCCTCGACGCGCTGATCGAGTTGAAGGTTCCCAGCAGCGGGGGTATTGCGCTCGTTGGGTGGTCCGTCGGCACAATATATTTGCTGGCGGTGATTGCGTCGTTGGAGGCGCTGCCGGGCGCCACCAGGGAGCGGCTCTCCACCCATGTTCGCAGCGTCATTCTCCTCCGTGCGCCGTCTTTCTCCCCATTTTTTGTGTGTTCGTTTTTTCTGACACGGACAATTAGAGGCGCCTTCCCTCGCGCTAGGCATCCCCAGCCCCGCCGGTTTCTTCATCCCCCACACCGACCCCGCCATCGCCCCCGAAGCGCGGGGCCCCGCCTTCGCGAAATGGGTCTCCAGCTTCTTCGTCCACGGCGACCTCTCCGCGCGCACCCTCGACCAGCTCACCTACAGCAACACCGACCCTCGCAAGCGGCCCACCATCGAGAGCCTCCGCCCCGAGGAGCTCTTCGGCATGGCGGACTTTGCGCCGGGGGACAAGTACGACAGCATCGTCGGGCTGCCGCCCTTCGCGGCTCTCGTGCGGAAGCAGACAGAGAAGGCGCTGTTCGACCCGCGGGTGCGCAGGCTCTGGAAGGGGGCGCGGTTTCGGAGCGTGTATGGCGACGCGGAGCCGTGGAATATCATCCATGCGGCGTGGGTTTTGGAGGACGGGGTGCGCGCTGCCAACCGCGCCGAGTTGGCGATTAGTTTCAAGGTTATTGGGGGTTCTAATCATTTCGTGCGTTCAACTTCAATTGGGCTTCACTGTGACCTTGGTTGACTTGATGTTTTTCGCAGCTTGTCTGGGAGGATCCGGAGCGGGCGATTAACGAGTTGAAGGAGTGCCTTGCGATGTAATTTCCGCGTATCGTTTTATGTTCTGAGTTCTTGTCCAACATTCGAATATACTCAACGGCTGCGGCGTCTGATGACCTGCTCGGACCCTTCAGGTGAACTCCTCAATTATCCCCCGCCCTAGATAATTTACTGTCCGAACGCGTTCAATTAACTTGTGAGCTGGGCTTCAAAAGCTTCAATCGACAGCAGACGCCTGGCCCAGTGGCTCGCCAAAATGCTGCTGAGAAATTGCATCCAACCGTCCAGTTGTTTTTCGCCTCCGGACACGCCGTGGACCGAAAGAGAACCGTTGAGTTCTGGTAAGTCTCACTTGAGTAGCGTGTATTTGCTGGCGTTTTTTGAGCGAATTCTGTGAGATCTCAAAAAATGATTAGCGTATCTCGCAGAATTGATGCAGCCTCAAGAGGTGTAGTGGAGCTCCGACGTCATCCCCACGAGAGCAAAAACGACCTCCCGCCGCCTCCCTGATATGCTTTGGGTCGTAAAAAAAATCATATCTACCATCCTCCTCCCTACGCTGACAGAGGGAGACTCAACGTTCGGGAACGCCGCCTCGGTGGCACAACTTCACGTCCAAAAGCGGAACGTTTTCAAAAAACTCGACCTGTGGAGCTGAGTGGGGCTGAAGTGTTCGCAAAACCTGAAGCCAGTTTCACTGAAAAAAAACTCGCGGAAACAGCGCAGCAAATACGCTCTAGTATCACACAAGTTCACCTGCAGAACCCAGAGGCTCCCAAGAGGCTCCAGGACTTTGCCGGCACTCCTAATGCGTTGATCACCGGGGATTTTGATCACCGGCAACCTCCGAACCAAACAGGGCCTCACGCGTCTGTCTCACACACCATGTCGCGTCGCCGCCCGTTCCGCTGCCGCATCTCGCGCTCGCGTCGTGGGCCCATATCCGTCTATCCTCTCCACCTCAACGACTGGCTTCTGGTATCATATGGCATGCGGAAGTCTTCAAATTCCAAATGACTCGAAATTTGTCTCAAATTTGTCTTCCATCTCCTCCTATCCCACTCCCTATATAATCCGTAGGATTTCCAGTTGCGCTACATCCGCCTCGTCACGGTCCATTGTCAGTGCCGCGGATTCCATTCTATCTCTCGCACGCTTCCAGTACGTTCTTCAATCTTGACTTCGGCTTAAGCCGTCCTCAAAATGCTCATCAGCTTCCTCTCGATAGTGTCTGACCCTCCTTTGATGAAATCCGTGGAGGCATGGGACTTTAACGACCCAGACAATGGGGTGTTCGGCTTTACCTCGTTGTTTTGGGAGCATAACGGAGAGATTTATCTCTATCGATGCCCGCAACAAAACCCCTCCCCCGAGGTGGTGCACGAACTTTTCCAGAAGGCAGTCGTCATCCCGCGCGGCTACTACCTTGGGGAACTTCCTCCTTCTGGGGCGGCGACACTCTACGTTCCGGACCCGACCGTGCCTGCGTACTTCAAGAAGATCGAGCCGTACACCTACGATCCCAACGAATCACGGACGGCTGCGGCGGATCTGACGCACGAAATGTGGGTTTGCGAAGACCTGAGGCGGAGTTTGCACCAGAATGTGTGCAAATACCTTGGATACGAACCGACTCCCGACGGGAAGCGTCTGCTGGGCCTTTACTTCGAGCGCCACGAGATGCATCTGTTCAGCGCCGTCCACGACAAAGTCGTTTTCGATCCCGATGCTGTAGTTGATGGCGTTCGCCAAGGTCTGGAGCATCTTCACTCGCTCGGATATGCTCATGTGAGTCTTTCTTCGGGGATTAACTTCCCCCGTCTTATCCATGTGCACTTTGCAGAACGACATAAACCCTGCGAATATTCTGCTCCAAGCCGGGGATACGACGCGCCCAGTCATTATCGACTTCGACTCTTGCCACCAAATCGGAGAATCACTCAAGGGTAAAAAAGCGGGGACACCAGGATGGGATTATGAGAGCGATGTTTCGCTCGCTCAAAATGATTTCGACGGTCTGGCGAAGGTGCAAACGTGGTTAGAGGAGACCTACACCACCAGTTGAAAAGGATGTTCATCGAAGCTGCGTGTTTAACCTGGAGTTCACTGAAGTTCTTCGTTTTCAATTACCCAGAGAAGTTGGTACCATACACCTTAGTGAAATCGTGTTCCCGACTCGTCGACCATCCACAAGGAAATTCCCGAGCTTATAATTGTCTCTTTGCCTCAGCGGTGACTTGGCGCGGTGTCTTGCGCAGTTTGCCGTGGTTTGCCGACGCCAGGCCGAAACGTTACGGTTACAGTAAGTACGACTCTCACGAGGCTCTATCCCTGACTCCACTGCATCCTCCCTGCGCGAGTCAAAACGAGTCAGATTTCTATGGCCCGCTGGGGCGAGTCAGGCGGTTTGGCGCGCTTATGGCGGACATTGACAGCGAACGGCGGGCACGCGCCCAAACGTCGGGACCGACGTGGGAATACGCGGGGTTTGGCGTGGAACGCCGCCCCATCTGATGCCCCCAAGTTCTCCTTAAAGTTGGACCACCACCATCCCCACCCCAACATGGCGCGCCTCCAAACCGCCGAGGCCCAAGCCTTCCTCAAGCGCGTCCAAGGCCTCCCCAAGGGCCCTGGCGTGCCTCTCGACCCCATTCTCAAGCCCTCGCTCGAAGACGAGACGGAACTGCGCCGTCTTTTCGCGACAGACAAGACCCACGCGCGCCTCAGCAATCCCTACGTCGGTCTCGTCGATGTATTCGACGCGCCGGCGGACATCCGTACCACCAGAGCTAGGGTGGTCAAGGACGAGGACGACTTGAGCGCCCAGTACGTGATGCCCCTCTCGGACCTCAATCGCCGCAAGGAGGGCGCACCGAGCATGGTTCCCGACATCGACGAGTTCAAGAAGAACTGGGGCGTGTTCAGCGAGGGCTCGCTGTCGCAGCTGTTCGACTGGAGCAATGTCGTCGCTGCTGGCGGGGCTGTCCTCGCTTGCCTCACCCCCCTGTCCGAGGAAGCCAAGGTTTCCAAGCGCTCTATGAGAAAGTACTACCACTCCGCCGCGTACCCAACGTCGGATGTCGATCTGTTTTTGTGGGGTATGACTCCCGAGCAGGTATGACCGTCTCTTACCCAATATATTGCTCTTAACCATGTCCCAGGCGGAAGTGAAAATCACCAAGATATATGAAGCAGTCCGCGACTCTGTTCCGTGGGACGTCACTTGCGTTCGCACTAAGCACACGGTGTCCATCCATTGTGAGTACTTCCCTCTCAAGACGGCATCGTTCATTGACCTATTCTCAGCGCAATATCCGTACCGTTCCGTTCAAATCGTCCTCCGTCTGTACAGCAGCCCGGCCGAGATCCTAGCTGGCTTTGATATCGATGCGCCGTGCTGCGCCTACGATGGTATTTATTCTCGTCCTTCTTCCTGACACTTGGAGCTCACGATTATCCACCAGGTCAACGAGTCTACGCCAGCCCCCGCGCCATCGTTGCCATGATGCGCCAGGCCAACACGGTCGACATGACCCGCCGCTCGCCCTCCTACGAAGTCCGTCTGTCCAAGTACTCCGCGCGCGCCTTCGAAGTCTACGTCCCCGGCCTCAAACGGGCGGACATCGATCCCACTGTCCGTCTCCCAACTTCCCTTCCATCCCAAATCCTCATATGATTATTGTAGATCTACGAACGCTCAATCATCCGCGTCACCGGCCTCGCGCGGCTGCTCGTCCTCGAAAAGCTGACGAACTCGGACGTGCGGTTCGCGTTCCTCGAGTCGCGACGCACGCTGCGGGGCCGGCCGAACCCGCTCAGCCAGTACAACAGGCGCTCGAAGAAGTTGAAGGGCGATTTGAAGGCGGACGCGATGGCGGTGGGCGGGATTGAGATGAATGATTATGATGTGGCGTCGCTGCATATTCCGTATGGCCCCGGATGGGATGCGCGCAGGATTGACAAGCTTGTGTATCAGACTGTGAGTCGTGCGGTACTTGTTTTCTTCTTCTTGAGGCTGATGGTGCGCTAGGACCTTGGAATGAACTGTATGTGTTGTTTGGTGAAGCATTGGGCGGTAAATCTCACTATTTCTCGCAGCTACCTTCAACCCGAAGAACAAGGGCCGTCGCCTCCATCGTCATCCTGCTTTCTTTGGGACCATCCAGGAGTGTGTGGAAGATTGTTGCGAGGTAAGTTTTTGCTACAGTCGTTACAAGACCGAACTGAACCAACTCGCCAGCACTGCCCTGCGCCTATCGACGACGACGAGCGCAAGCTTCAAGCAGAGGAGGACGAGAGTTATATTCGTGGACGTATCTCGTACGTCCTCTCTTCCTTCCCAGTTTACTTGTGCTTGTGTTGAACCCCTACCCAAGGTTCATTCAAGACGACCCCGGACGCCAGACGCTCTCCGGCAGCTTCAACCCTATCGACGTCGGCGAGTGGAGCGCGCAGGTGTACATCGGACCCACCGAGCGTTTCTTCAGAGCGATCGCGAGCCACGATCGCGCTGGGGTCGCGCGCATGATCGAGGAGGGGCAGGACGTGAACCACCGGGACCATGTCGGGCGCGCGCCGCTGCATGTCGCGATTATTTGTCGCGCGGTTGACATTGCGTGCGACCTCGTCGATGCGGGGGCGCGGATGACGGCGCGGCTGGTTGATGGGCGCACGTCGTTGCACCTCGCGGCGCACCTCGACCTTTTGCCGGTTGTGGAGAAGCTTTTGGCAAGGAGCAAGGTTAATGCGGAGCAGGTTCCCAAGGAGGACGTTGATGAGGACGAGAAGGAGATGAAGGTGGAGGGCGAGCGCGAGCGTGCGTCGTCGGAGGACGATTGGAGTTCGGAGGAGGACGCCGATATGGAGGGTTCTGACGAGGGTGATGCCGACTCGGAGGGTAGCGTGCACAAGTCCAAGGCCAAGGCCGATGCCAACGAGGCCCCTGCCAACGTCGGTGACCTCCCGGAGGATGAAGCCGACCTTCCCGACGTTTTCGACATCAACCTCGCCGATTGGGACATGGCGTACACCGCGCTCGCGCACGCGATCGTCTTTGGGTCGGTTCCCGTCGTCCAGGCGCTGCTCGCCGCGGGCGCCGACGTGAAACTGGCCTCGCAAGTTAAAGGCAGCTACCACGCGACGCTGCCGCTCACCCTCACCGTGCTCTCCGAGGACGACGAGCGGACGTGTGGGATCGCGGAGCAGCTCATCTCAGCGGGCGCGTCGTGTTCTGCGGCGGATCAGAATTTGCGGACGATTTTCCACCGGGCGGTGACGGCGAATCGGCCTCAGCTTGTGTCGACGTTTTTGCGCTGCGATCCGAATGGCGCGACGGCGCTGCATTGGCCGGTTGTTGGGTGGAGTGGGGCGATTTTGCCGCTTGTGGCGGCGGTGGAGACGGCGAACTATGCGGTGCTTGCGGCTATGGTCGCTCATGGCGTGAAGATGGTCGCTTCCGATGAGGATATTCAGCGCGCGTATGCGGCTAGGTGAGTTGTCGATTCTTTCATTTCTTCTGGCGCGGCTCTGACGGGTGTTGCAGTTCGAATTACAACTACGTCCCCGACAAGCAGGCGTTCCGCCCCGTGGAGACTGCCTTGACTCAACGCGACGACATTGCGCGGTTGCTCGTTGATCTCGGCGCAGAGTACAACATCGGCGTCAAGCGGGCGCTTGTGCAGCACGGGCGCCCTGAGGAGCGGCGGACTTTGGTCGAGTGGGTGCAGTATGCGCTGAGGACGCTTGCTGAGCGGATTGCGGAGTTCGACAAGAAGAGGGACGCTACGCCCGAGGCGGACGCCTCTGCGCCGCTCACTGGGTGGAAGGGCCATGTTCAGAAGCTCAAGGATGATGTCAAGGCCAGTTTGGCGAAGACGCGGAGGGAGAAGACGGGCGAAAGCTACGAAGAACAATCGCGCAAAAGGTTGATCGAGGTGAAGGAGTATTACGCCGACATGGAGAAGTTCTTCGTGGAGCGCGAGGCCAAGTCGTGGAGCAGCGTTTACCCCGACAACGTCTCGACGGCGTCCGATCCCAAGATGAACCAGTTCGGCAGCGATCCTTTCGGCGGGCGTCGCGGCGGTAAAAAGACGGCGGACGGGTCTGTCGATTATGTTCTGATGAAGGACACTTGGGAGCAGGAAACTGTTCCGGCCTACCTCAACCCGCTCTACGACGAGCTCTTTGAGGCGGCTTTCAGCGGGGCGAACGAGAAGATACAGGAGTTGTGCTTGCCTGCTGAAAAGCCGAAGAAGGATGCGACGCTGCTCCAGATCGTGGCTGCCGTTGCTGACGAGGGCGGAAACCGTTACTCGCGATCAGGTCAGAATTCTTTGCCTCGTTCGTTCAACTTCCTGATTTCAACTATTCAGGTCTGACGCCTCTCTTTGCGGCCATTGAGGGTCGTCATTGGGACACGGCACGGCTTATTGTCGCCATCGCCGCAGCTCAATACAAGCCGAAGGCAAAGACGGAGAGGTTCAGCACCTCTGACATGACTCTCGGTTGGTCTTTTACGTTGGTTGTACTTTGGACGCTCACTGAATTTTCTCCAGATGACGAGTCGGACAACGAATCGGATGGGTCAGACGGCTCCGACTACACCATCGAGCAAGACGGCATCAACTTTGTGGACATCGCGAGTCGGCCGTCGGTCGTGGAATGCGCAACCCATCCCAAAGAGCTTCTCACCCCGACAAATGTCTACAGCCGGGCGCCTTTGAGCAAGGCAATTAACGACGATGATCTCGACGCTTTCGTCAACATTCTTAATCTCTTCAAAAACTCGCCGAAGCACGTCGAGCTTCCAGACAATCTGCTCAGTTCTCTCGTTCAAAAGGATCGCGCGGACATGTTGGACGAGTACATTCGACGCACCGGGGCGGGCATCACTATCCAGAAAACCACCAACGCCCCCGAGGGCGAGGACGATATTCCAGTCGTCAACGACAAGAACAGGGTTTATCTCGGGTTGACTGTGCACGGCAAGAAGCGGACGGACCTCGCTAAGCGCAACGATCCCAATGCGTCCCAGGATGAGGAGAAGGCGGAGGTTCCGCTGGTTTGGTTGGCCGTGTCCAACGGCGCCACCAACATTTTGAACTACCTTTTGGGCGATCGTCCGCTGGCGGCGTACAAGCTCTATGCCGCCGGCAACAGCAGCGACATCGCCAGGGTCTTGAAACGCACGACGGACTTGGCCAAGGTGCTTCCGGAGTGGCTTGGATGGAGGGTCACGGCGATGGGCGAATCTCCCCTGACCGCTGCGCTCGTCAGCAGCAAGCCTGTCGACAGTGACGGCAACCAGAGACTCGAGACGGTGAAATATCTGTTTGAGAAGGCGCCCAAGTTGATGGCGGCTGCGCTCCACGAACGGTAAGCTGCCTTTCGCTCGGTTCAGGGCGTGGTTCTGATTCATTTCTAGCATTAAATTCTTGGGCGTTAATTCGCTGATGATTGCGGTTCAAGTTGGGTGCGACACGGCGCTCGTCGACTTCCTCCTCGCCAGATCGGTGTCCCCCGCTTTGAACGACCAGACGCGCGGGTGTGTATCTTACGTTTTTCGGTGGAGCATGGTTAACATTCGGGCTTTAGGTGGAATATCTTTCATTACATGTGCGACAAGAACTGGCACGCGTTGCTCGAACATTTCCTCAACAAGCTTCCTCGCGACGTTGTGGAAGCGTTGTTGGCTCAGCAGTCCAAGGGTCGCCTTAACACGGTATGTCATTCCCCTTGGTCAACAAGAAACAGAGTTTTAAACCGCCGATCACAGCCACTGCACCTCTGCGCCAAACACGGGTTCAAGAAGGCAGCGAAGCTCATCGTCGAATTCTCCAAGGCCACCGCGCTCGTGCGGGACGTTGACGGTTCCACTCCGCTGCACTGCGCCGTTCGCGGAGGGTTCCCCGAGACCATCCAGATCCTCATCGACGCTGCGCCCTCGGGGCTGCACATGGAGAACGGTGTTGGCGAGGCGCCGCTGGAGATTGCGACACTGCAGGACTTGATCGCGCGCAACCAGGAGTTACAGCACCAGCCTCGCGGCGGGGGCTTCAACGGTGTGGAGCTCTCGGGTGTTCCCGACACGCCGCCGCGCCTGGACATCGACCATCTCGAGGGCGAGCTGCCGAAGTTGCGCACGACGCTCGAAGCGCTTGTGACGCGCGGGGTGCTGCCCGACAGGGCGGCGACGCCCGCAAAGGAGATGTTCGCGTTTGCGGAGGAAATGGAGTGGAAGCTCGTTGCGGCCAAGGCGGCGCGGAACGTGGACTCTGCGGTCGATTCGGGGATGGAAAGTGCGGATGTCGGGAAGGCGTTGGCGAATGTGAGGAAGGCAGTGGGCGTTGTGGATGGGCTTCGGGAGCTGGTGCATCTTGTTGATGTTCAGACGTCGGTGCAGAGCAGCTTGGCGCAGGCGGTGCCGGCGTCGCAGAACTCGTGGCGGTCGAGGACGAGAGATGAAGAGGAGGGGTTGGCGCCGGAGGAGGACGAGGAACAGAGGGAGCTGAAGGGGAGTTTCGTGAATGGGTACCTGCTGACTGGGCCTGATACTTTGTGAGGATGGTAGTTTTACTTCCTCGAACCAAAATTTGTACATTATCGTAGATACCAAAAGTGGAGTTTTTCACGCAATCGGCTTGTTTTGCACACACGACCAAAGAGCGTGAACTTCTTTCCTACCACGATGCAGCAAACAAGCCTCACGGAAACTGCGCTCTTCCGAAGCACTCGTTGGAGAACACAGGCTCTTGTCGATGGGTCCTGGAGGAACTTGCCTGACGATGTCCTTGGGCCCAAATTTACTCATTTTCTGGTTGCTTTGAAAAAAATAGATACCCACTGGCTTCCTTCCGGAGTGCACTGGCACACTCATGATTTCAAAGAAGCTCTGAAATTGTCACCGTATGCGGAGAATCGCTATTCTGTCGGCAGGGCTAAAGCCTGGATGTGCTTGCTTCATTTCCAAGTCCTCGACTGGATGCTAGCAATGGAGTGTCCAGAGTCGACGAAGCCATCTACCGCCGCGCCCCTCAGAGTGGATGAACTCTCTCATGCAACAGGGGTCGACACTGTAATCCTCCCTCGTTTTTGTGTCATACCGAGAATTTAAATCGTTCACAGTTTGTCGATTCACTTCGTCATTGGACCTCACGTCTAGAGCCCTTTCAGACATGGCTCTCCAGCAAATGCCTCCCGCCGCAGGTACCCCTCCGTTCCTCGAATGTTCACATCGAATCTTTGGCCGCCGTTCTTGCATTTGCACAATGCAATCTCAAAAAGAACAAGGAAACCGAGCATAAGACGAAAGAATTCAAGACACTCGCAAATTTGGTGGGGATGAAGGCCGCTCTGGCCTGGATACTTGAGGTGTGTCGATGTACCATGCCATCCCTTTGCGACCTTGTTAAGTGCGACCAGCTTGGTTCTGCTCATGCCCCCGTTTTTATTGATGGCCGCGTCGTTCCTACCGCGAATTTGATTTTCAACCCGACGGGGACAGTCTGGGCGTCACAATATGAGCGGTACGTATACTTACTCCACGCAGCAAACGCCCCGTGAATGGACTAAACGCCCGATGATAGGTTACAAGTCGATAAGGCGCTTGAGCCACTTCTTAGTGGTGTCGATGTTCAGAACATTCTGCGACCCTTGTCATACGCCATAAACCTCAGTCCGGTCATCGTGTTCGGCGTACTAGACCTTTCAACGAAATTTATCGACCTACAGCTGCAACAACAGGTTTTTCTCATTATCCTCCCCGCGGGCAGTGCTCTCATGGAGGCTTTAGATAAACCACGTTTTGTCTGCAGCAGGGCCAGCCCCGCCGGCGCTCGCCTGCATGGAGCAACGCATTTATAAGTTCATCCGCAGCAACCCGGCCGGTTCAATCGCAGAAGCCTTCCATGCCGCAAACGCCAGTGGCTTTGCTCAAGATATGCCGCCTCGCACTCCGTTGGATACCGCTAGATTTGTCGGTGAGTATGCCACACCAGACACTGCATCTCTCATTAATCGAACATACAGAGTTCAAAGCCCGCTTCCTTACTCCACGTCGGGGGGCACTTCTGAAGGAAGCGAAGGAGAAGGAAGAAAACCGTAATTCTCATTCCGGGTTGTATCGCAACACTTCACACGTTCGCCAGTTTTAATGCAGGTCAAAACCCTCACGCAAAACCTTGCGCAGGAAAGGCTACGTTCTAGCTTCGCGCTTGAAGAGTCCGAGAGGCGCCGTGAGTCGCAAAAAAAAAACCGCCCGGGGCGCTTGCTTACCGTTTATTCATGACCAGACCGAATCGCGACTTTCGAACACTGCTTGAAAGGCGCGTCCTCCACCATACTTCGCGCTGCGAGTGTCTTATTTGAAGTTAGTCGAGAGCACGTCGCGGAATTTAAAACGAAAACATGAAGAGGACATTGAAGCTGCCACGCGTGCGTAACCATAACGGAGACTAACGGGTGACACTGACCCGGCTATGCAGGACAACACGAGGAGTTGGCTGACCGCCATGCGCAAGGTCTGAGTCCTCTCTCGCATATCTTTGACACGAGTTAATCCTTGGTCAGCTAATGAGAGAATCCAGGAGCTGGAGCGGGAGGGGTTTAAGCGCGGTGTGTTTTTCTTTGCAACATACCGTATACACCGCTCATCCAACTTCAGAGGCCGAACTCGCCACCATGCGGGAGAGATTGTCGCAATCTGAAACCAGGCTGAGTTCAGGGCTTTCGATCTTAGCGGCCAGCATCAAGGAGATCTCGAATGGCCTTGAACCCGTCTGATACTACTTCCAGCGTTCTCCAGAAAAGGTGTAAAAATCCCTCATGGTGTATACATTCGCCTTCTCCAAGAGCAAGTGTTTACTTGAATGCTGTTCTACATTTTCCGTTTTACTTGACATCCCCCGTGTAAACTCAACATGCCGCTGCAAGCCGTAGTGATCCAAGCCGTAGTGATCACAATGCGGCCGAGTGATTTCCGCTGGCCGGGAATCAGCCGCGCGTACAACCTGGAGCTTTCTCCCGCTTTACCGGGTTCATTCGAGGCATATAAGAATGGCTTCCAATTGCAAGGCTATAGAGGCCAACAACCTTTCTACGGAACCCACACCACTCTAGTCCTACAACACCATGTCTGCCACTCGTCACATCGGGAATTCAACCTTTTCAGCGATCGGCTTTGGCGCCGCGGGCCTTTCTGGGTTCTATGGTCAAGTGGAATCGGACGAGGAACGTTTCAAGGTGTGTCAATCCATGTTGTATACCGCAGACTTGACACTCAGAATTTTGTGTACTAGGTTCTCGACGCCGCCCATGCCGCCGGATGCACATTCTGGGACACCGCGAACATCTACTATGATTCGGAAGAGCTCTTGGGCAAGTGGTACGTGAAATTTATTTTATCCAACCGTATATTAGTAGCTTCATGAAAGGCTGCTAGGTTCAAACGCACGGGGAAGCGTGCAGATATCTTCCTCGCTACGAAATTCGGGGTCATGCCTGACTATACAACCGACGCGTCGCCGGAGAACCTCCGCGTCGCCTCCGAGGCGTCTTTTGCAAGACTGGGCGTGGACACGATTGATCTGTATTATCTCCACGTAGGTCGAGTCCCATCTCTTCCTGACGAACCTGAACGGATGTTGAATGTTGAATTTTTCACTAGGGAGTCAACGCCGAGGTTCCCATTGAGACAACTGTGCGCGCCATGGCGGAACTCGTGAAGTGTGCCCCCCCGTTGCTCGATCTATCTCAACCCAACGTCTGACCTGCGCCTTCATTATGTAGAGCCGGTAAAGTGAAGCACCTCGGCCTTTGTGAGGTTTCCGCCTCGACATTACGCCGCGCCCACGCCGTGCATCCAATCGCAGCAGTACAAGTCGAATACTCACCCTTCACGCTCGACATCGAGGACCCCTCCATCAACCTACTCAACACCGCCCGCGAACTCGGCGTCAAGATCGTCGCGTACTCGCCCCTCGGGCGCGGGCTCCTCACCGGGCAATACGTGTGTCCTATTATCCCCCCGTTTCTAATAAGTAGCATATCTGCGTGCTAAGCTCTGACCAGAAATCGACGAACGACTTTGAGGCAGACGATCTCCGCAAGTTGATCCCACGGTACAACGCAGAGAACTTTCCAAACATTCTCAAAATCGCGGCCGGGCTCAAGTCCATCGGGGCTAAATACAACGGAGCGACCGCCGGCCAAGTCGCGCTCGCGTGGCTCCTCGCTCAGGGCGAGGATGTTATCCCCATCCCCGGGACCAAGAAGATCAAGGTATGCATACATGCGCACCATTCAGAAAAGTCTAATGCATGATGGTTATATAGTATCTGAACGAGAACATCGCCGCCGGTGCGCTGAAGCTGAGCGCCGAGGACGTGCAGGCCGTGCGGGATGTGGCTACGAAAGCGGACGCGGCGCACGGGGCGCGCTACCCGCCTGGGATGGCGGAGCAGATATTCGTGGAGACGGCTGCGTTGTAGTGATTCGATTATGGGTATAAATGAACCACAGAAATTCGACAACTCGATTGAATCAAGTAAAGAAGATTAGACAGAACGCAAGGCACTACATACGCGAAATTAGATAAACTACTTATTGACCATGCAAGACGACGACGGCGTTCAACTACAGCCGACTTCGCACGCGCGTATTCGTCGCGAGCGCGTCGTAGATGGCTTTTCCGAGTCGGTCTGGGACTTCTTGGACGATCTGCGGTTCAGTGAGTGTGAGTGAGCAGCAGCAAAGATCAGGGAAAGCAGACGCACCAGGTGCCCCGCGCCCTCGATGACCGTCGTGGAGGCAAATCGCGGTCCCGAGATGAGCGTGTCGTGGACGCGTTTTGGACTGCGTGTGGTCGCCGTTCAGTCGGTATATATATATGTGGGGTAAAGGAACTCACATGAAGTCGGCAATGCCCCCAAGGATGAGGTGCACGGGGTGCGTGAGGCAGAGGGCGTTGAGCGTCTGCATGGGCTTGGTCGCGCCGTCGGGGTCGCGGTACATCGCCTGGTCCTCATTGTAAGCAGACTTCAAAGAAGAGCAAGGAACGAACGAACCGCTTCCTGGTCCCGGCTGCACGCCAGGGTGACACCGGGGTACGCGCCCTCCGGGAAGCGCGCGCCGGCTATATAAAAAAACGTGTCAGCGCGGAGCGGGGTAACTAAAGAAGACGGGAGACGGCATACGATGTTCCACGATGCCGTATTTCTGCGTCCACCATGTCAGCTCTTGAGAAAAAAGGCATGCGCAGTAGATGTGACGCACGACGAAGATATCGAGGATGCGCGGATCCCACTTGGTCGTGCGGTCGCGGCGCTGCAGGGCACGCATGGCGTGTGCGCGGTCGGGCCAGACGTCGCGCCGCTCGTAGGCGCCCTTGACGAGGAGCGCACGCAGACGGCGCAGGTGGTGGCTCCCCGCGGGGCTCAGCAGCGGTTCGATGAGGATCAGGGAGGAGAAGGGGAAGGTCGGCTGTAGGTCCTGCAGCATGGTTCTGCGGTGAAAGTAATGGTGATTGAGAGTTGAGTTGGGATGTGATGAAGGTACTTACATGGCTACACCGCCGAGACTGTGCCCGATGCCGACGAGATTTCGGGTTCGAAAGTCAGCGCCGACGGAGAGGAAGTGGTGGACTGCTTGTGCGTATTTTTCGCAGGAGACTGCCCGAACGACGACTGAGCATGCTTTATGACCAGGACAAGCCAGACATACAGTTGAGGAAGAATTCGGGCTGGAGCAGCATCGCAGCGTTCATCTGCGCACTGGCACCGTGATTCGGGCAGTCCAAGCACCATGCCTCCCTAATCTTGACCGGGCTGCCCTCGGTTGCTGCGTATGAGAATATAGCCTCAAGGGTGGGCATCCAGGACTCCTTGTGGAAGCTCGTGGCGTGGAGCAGGATGAGCGTGAGCGCTGCCGGGTCGCGGGCGTTTGACTCGAAAGACGGCAGCCAGTAGCGTTTTGCGGTGAGATAGAGGGGGTAGCCGCCGCTGGGGGGATAGGTCACGGCTTCCTCGAGCATGGTAGGTGGTGGGGGAGAGGAGGAACGGGCTACCGCATGCTGCCAGTCGGTTACAGAGAAGGGAAGAAAGGTTACATAACCACGCCAGTGATTGACTTCCATTTTCGTCCAATCGGCATTTCCCGTGCTCCCCGAGAAAGATTCAGATAAATGGCAGAGCAGCGAGAGAGGGTAGTGGTTGCCTATGATAAGGTCCATGAGTATCTAGAGAGCATTTTAGACGAAGAAAATAATTATCGAGGCTGCAGAGGAATTAAGGTTCAGCTCATTCGTCAGAAATGACTCGGCGAAACATTATCGGGGATGGTTGTTCTGATATCGGGCTGTGGAGGAACGCGCGGTATTACGAGGGGCGCCGCTTGGCCGCTATGGGGACGCAATAAGCTTCGAGAGACGGGGACCTCGAAGAATATTGATTTAGTCAAGTGTCGATGGTTCTCTGGTTAAGCGGACCAGTACAAGACGAGCCCGTTGCGGCGGGAGGCAGACCGGATGGAATTTACACGAGGGCAAGACTTCAGTCCGTTCTGGAAATGTTCAAAAGGTTCTGTTCAGTGGGTGCTGTGTTGGGCTATGCGGGGCGGTGCACCGTGCTGAGGTTCGCAGATTTCAGGGCACCGGTGGGTGACGTCGGTGGGTGCCTCTGAGGGCGAGAGGCAGTTCATTCGTGGAAGGGCCATCGATTTCCATTCAGTGTGAACTGAGATTAATGCGAAGAGGGAGTACTGATATATTTCGATCAGGGACTGGAAGAAAGAAAAATAGCCGTCAATGCATACTAGCCAGATGAAGACGGGGACGCCAACGACAAGCCAGACTATCCCAGGGCCAATATGTGCGTCACGACAACACTCGAGTCTTGAAAGGACAGTCAACTGTCGCGACTCCACGCTGAGTTGGTTCAAAAACTCGGTGGCGGACTGGGATGATCTTGCACAAGTCGTTCAAGCGACGACAGCTCGGCGCTTGCGCATTGAAAGATGACTGGCGGCGGTGGGGACGAGCCAATTGGAGCACAACGAGTAGGAGAACAGGATATCGGGACTTGGAGAACGATCAGCTGGTAAATTCAGCGGGAGGAACTGTAGACAGGTGAGAATGAGGAACGGATATTATGCAAAGATGAAGAGCGAGACATGGACGTGGTGACCAGCTGATTTCAGCGGGGAAGGTCATGAAGACCTGAGAGCATGTACGTCGCTGTTACAACATATCCCTCGACGTCGTCTGCGTCTGCTGCGTCTCGCGTCTGGGCCGTCTCAATTTGCGCGCGCAAACACTCCGACATCAACGCTACTCCAACACGACCTCCATCTCATTGACCTCACCCCCCTGCGCGTCAGACGTAAAAACCTCCGCGCCTGACGCCAGGGAGTCGATCAACAGCGCGAGGCGGGAGGGCCCCAGGTTAGGTTCCTTCAAATCAATCAGCCTTCATCGAAATTGAGGCAGAGATTGGGCAGCCTAAACGCACCTTGACTCGAATCGCCTCTAAATCCTCGCTGAAGCCGTCCGCGACGGAGGCCATCCAGAACTTGTTAAACCTGGCCTTGAGCGCTTCCTGGGCGTCCGCGTGGGTGGGGGCTTGCGGGGGAGGGAGGAAGGTGGGGAGCGCCGTGGGAGGTGGGGGCGGAGAGGGGGAGCTGCGCCGCGGCCGTGGGGGTGCAGGTGCGGCTGTGGTTTTTTTGGACGCTGCCGGGGCTGCTTTATCGGCATCGGAATCCGAGTCCGAGGATGAGGAGGAAGATGAGCTCGAGGATGAGGATGAGGACGACGAGGAGGATTTCGCCGGGGGAGGTGCAACGGGAGTTTTGCGCGCTGGTGGTTTCGGAGCGGCGGTCTCTGGCTCGGAATCAGAGGAGGATGAGGAGTCTGATGAGGAGACGGAGAATGCGCGTCTCTTGCGCTTTCTCGTCCGTTTTCGGGCAGCGGCAGCGGGGGCAGCGGGGGCAGCGGGAGCCATGGTGGTAGAAGGAGAGGCGCGAATATATTCTTCCGACGCTGTTACCTTCGAGTCCAAACAAAGGCAAAGCTCGTACCAGCTTGATCTCAACCTCCATCTCCATGGCCGATAGAGTGGTAGGCGTCCTTGGTGTGGGTGCGTGGCCTTGTGCACCTTGTGCGCCTCAAAATTCACGCAGATCCTCAGATAATACTCCTCACCCCAATTTCCCAGCTGCTCATTTTCCTTCGCAGGCGGAGGCCAACTCGGACGCATGCTCGCCGCAGCAGCGTCCCTGCTCAACGTAAAACTCGTTATACTCGACGTAGGCGATACCGCGCCAGCCAAGCAAGTGCTGGCACCGATCTCGCCCCAGCACGCGCACATCGACGGCTCCTTCACGGACCCCGTCCGAATCCGCGAATTGGCAGCAAAAGTAGACGTCCTGACGGTCGAAATCGAGCACGTAGACGCGGGCACACTAGCCCAGCTCGAAGGTTGCGAAATACACCCCAGGCCAAGCACCATAAAACTCATCCAGGACAAACTTGCGCAAAAACAACATCTTCAGGCGCGCGGGTGTCCCATAGGTGATTTCGTGACCGTAGATTCCACGACAGACTCAATCCACGCGGCAGCAAAGGCACTCGGCCTCCCGCTTATGCTCAAGAGCCGCACACTGGCGTACGACGGGCGCGGAAACTTTGTTTTGCGGGAGCTTTCCCAAGCGCAGGACGCGCTTGCAGCGCTCGGTGATCGCCCGCTCTACGCGGAAAAGTGGGTCCCGTTTACCCGCGAGATCGCCGTCATGGTCGTACGCAGCACCAGCGGCGAGGTGCGCGCCTATCCCGTCGTGGAGACCGTCCACAAGGAGAACGTGTGCCACCTCGTATTCGCACCTCTGCGCACCCGCGACGCAACTCTCCCCCGCCGCGCACAGCGTATTGCCGAGGAAGCCGTCAAGACGTTCGAGGGCGCAGGCGTCTTTGGCGTGGAGATGTTCCTGCTGGACGACGGCGGCATTTATATCAACGAAATCGCGCCCCGGCCGCACAACTCGGGCCACTACACCATCGAGGCGTGCGAAACCTCTCAGTACGAGAATCACCTCCGCGCGATCCTCTCTCTACCCCTCGGCTCGACGGCGCTCAAGGTCCCGTCCTCCGTGATGCTCAACATCATCGGATTGTCTTCGTCGATGACGGAAATCGACGCACTCGTCGCAGTAGCTCTTACCGTCCCAGGGGCGAGCGTCCATCTGTACGGCAAGGCTGAATGCCGCAAGGGCCGCAAAATGGGGCACATCACGCTCGTCGCCCCCTCCGACGCCGCGCTCCGCGAGCGCCTCCGCCCCCTCCTCGCCGCCCTCCCCTCAAGCTACAGTCCCCTCTCCGAGACCGACCTATACGCCCCCATCCCTCCCACCCCCGGCTCCGGCTTCCCCTCCGCGCACCCCCTCGTCGGCGTCATCATGGGCTCCGACTCCGACCTCCCCGTCATGCTCCCCGCGGCGCGCATCCTAGACCGCTTCCTCATCCCGTACGAACTCACGATCGTCTCCGCGCACCGCACGCCCGACCGCTTGGTGGAGTACGCGCGCTCCGCCGCCGCGCGCGGGCTGCGCACGATTATCGCGGGTGCGGGTGGCGCGGCGCACCTGCCGGGCATGGTCGCCGCCATGACCGCCTTGCCCATAATCGGCGTGCCCGTGAAGGGCAGCACGCTCGATGGGGTGGACTCGCTGCATAGTATCGTGCAGATGCCCGTACGTGCTTCCTTCGCTTCGAATTCGAACATTCACTGATTCGTTCGTTTCAGCGCGGGATCCCGGTTGCGACGGTGGCGATCAACAACGGGACGAACGCGGGTCTGCTGGCCGTGCGGATCCTCGCGGCGGGGATGCCACACCTCGTTGACGCGATGGAGGAGTACATGAAGGAGATGGAGGGGGAGGTGCTTGGGAAGGTGGAGAAGCTCGCCGAGGTCGGGTGGGAGAAATACTCCCCGGCCAAGTGAAGGACTTTAGTGTTGAAATTAAACTTGCTCTCTGCTCTTCTCTAAAATTCGCCTTTTCCTCGGGGCGCAGAGGTGTATCCTGTTCATGGTTGATCAGACTCGAGATACTGGACACTCAGAAATTGCCAACCCAAGCTATTTCATCTTAGTCTCCGGAGAATCTTCTCCGAACACTTTGGAGCTCTCGAGTCGGCATTGGAAGTCGCAGCTCTGAACCTGGCACTGAAAACAACGCTAACAAAACAGGAAGGAGTGTATTGGTAGTGTATTGAGTTGACATTGGAGACAACTACACTGAACGAAAGTGGGAAGGTGCACGAAGTACGGAGTTCGCAGTGGTTAGTAGCTAGATATGTCCAGTAGCACGAAGTCTAAGGATAGCAGATCGATAGTAGGAGTTGCAAGTAAACTAAACACACCCAGGATACTCTTCTCTCTTCTGCGGGACATGGTCCACCTTGAAAGGAACGAATGAATTCAGAGCGCGATGCCGACGTGAGAAGGGTATCCTCCTACTGAAACTGTGCTGCCGTCGAAGTCCACCGCGGCGATGGAGGCCTGTCCCTGGATCTTCTTGGGGCCGCTGGTGGTCCCGAGGCTGGCCATGGGGATGGAGTTCCAGCCTTTGTCGGTGGTCGCGATCTTTTCGCGGATGCGGTTGCGGGTGTTGAGTCTGCGGGCGGGCGAATGAGTGATATATTCACCAAGAGAGGTGTGGACGTACGTGGCCAACATGCTGTTCATGTAGACTAAAATTGAGGATGAGGTGTTGAGGTTCGAATCAAACCGATATGAGAAGCACTTACGTTTGCTGCTGGGGGCGAGCCCGAGGAAGAACCTGCAAACATTGGAAGTATGGGATTATTTCCTTGAAGCGTCTGTCGACGAGATACTAACCAGAACGTGTCCGGCAGCGCCAAAAACTGCAAGATGGTGTCAGGAGGGAACAGCGGCGAAGGGGAACGTACTCACCAGAACCATTGTGACGCAGGAGGACAGCGCCGTCAGCGACCCGCGGTTAATCGCATCGTAGATCAGCATATCCACCATCGTGTTCGTTCTGTTCAAGGACGATATGAGCGCCAGTACTGAGTCGCCCACAATAAGCCGGACTCACTTTGCGATCTCGCCCTTCTGTCTCTTGAGGAATAAACAGAGGTACGTGGTGATGAGCAGGTCGCAGGCCACGGAGGCGGCCGTTTGGAGGGTGGTAATGGCCTGAAGATTGGATCAGTCTAACGAGAAGCAGACATGGAAAATTGCCCCAACCTTGGTCTCGTCAATCTTGAGATAAGAACGGATCTGGTAGCTGGAAGAAATGTTGGCGGGGTAATGAAGGACGAAGGTATGACTTGAACTTGCGTTCGGATGGTTTGGGTGATCCCGGCGACTGTGGGCAGTTTAGGTGGAGAAGTTGAGGACGAAGGTGAAAGCAACATACCAATTTGAACGAGAGCTAAGAGGTACTGCGGGAGGATCAGAGGGTGTTGAAGTGCAGAAGGTCTGGCTTACGATGGTGTAAAGACCGATGGCCGCGAGGCTGAACCTTCCGCGCGTTGCAGTCACTGCAGGGACATGAGCTGCGTGAGGACGTAGAGCGGGAGTCAACGTACACTTGTTGATACGACTGGCGAAGTATCTGGAGAGAGAGTGAGGAACGGTCCCGCTTTGTAAGAGGATACATACATTTGAACGGTGAACGCGGAGAGATACTGCAAGCAGGGTCAGTCGTTGCATGGACATTGAAGATCTCTACACGTACGGCCGCTAGAAGTTGGAGCTGCAACGGCGCAAGACTTGAGTTGCTGTCGGGAACGAGTGCGGCAGGCCACATACCGAGTCGGGCCTTGAGTTAATTGTCAGTGTCGTTCGGGAATTCACCACGGTGAAAGGACGTACCAGATGAGATCGGTGACGATGACCCCGAAACGCTCGACGAAGCGGAAATACGAGGAGCGGAAGAAGAAAATGACTTGGGTTGTTTCGAGCGTCCTGCGTAAAAGTTGTCAGCGCTGAGTGCGTAGCTTGTTGAAAGGGGACGAACAAGACGAGGAGGACCTGCGTGCTCGTCAGCTGGGTTCAACATGTCCTAATAGAAAATTATACCGCTGATTTGACGGAAACGGTGTCGGTCGGGCGCCCGGTGAAGTAGATCCATGTTTGAAGGACGCCCATGCCATAGAGGATGGTCTCGAGGAAGAGAGAGACGAACCAGACGCCGTAGGTTGAGTCGAGTGGGCCCATGGTAGGGATGGGGAGGGAAAGAGGTAAAGGTGGGGGAAAATTACCAACTCGGCATATTATATGTTCAGCCTGGATCTGGAGATGTGAAGATCGGCGGAGAGTCGCTAGAATATTTCTGCTGGAGAACGGAAGACATTTTACTTTGCCTGTGGGAGTGTGAAAAAGAAGCAGTGTTTCGCCCGATCTTCGTGGAGTTGCGCCGCCCTGACCACAAAGTAACTTTCGTTGATCAAGGCCGTTGGAAGACCCCACTCTTTGGACTTCGGGCGCAAACAGTGCCCGACGACGTGCTCAAGACGCCCAAGGAGTCCATTTTCGGGATACTGCCTGAGGGGCCAGCGTGCTACAATCCCTCTTGGTTTTATGCCACCGCGCGCCAACGATTGAACCAAGTCTGAGCGTACGAGAGCCAAAGGACGAGCGTAGAGACGATCCTTTTTGTGATGATGGTCGCCATGAGGCAGGAAGGGCTGACGGAGACCTGAGATTGCAGATTGCATGGAGAGGTGTGGAATAAGGAGGAAAGCACAGCATCCGGATAAGCGATGGCCGATTGGCCGGGCTTTCCGTTCTTGAACCATAATATTCATCTGTACCAATTTTCTGACAGGAAACTGCCTTATACGCTTGCGTCGCCATCCACGTTGCCTTACTATTTCTTCTTTTCTGCGTAAGAAACAAGAACTGCGGTTGAATTTCGCGAATGTTGAATTTTCTCGGGCATCTCGGTCAACCCGCAATACGATGAAATTCGAGTGTTGAACCACGACCAATTAACTGTGGGCGCGTATAACATACAGGGCCCTGAAAAGCTGCGACAGCAGGTAAGAAGCTCACAACGCCTGCTTGTGGACGACAAATTGAGGGTCCACAATCCACAATCATCCGAATCGCGCGGGCATCGCCATCGCAGCGTAAGTAGCGCCGACCTCTGCGGTCCGACGCATCTATCACTCCACACATGACGGCGGCGGATGATTCAGTGAACACCGCTGCCAAACCCAGAACAGCGATACCCCTCTCCGGGGTCTAAGTGGAATTCAACCAAGGTGATCCGTGCCCGACGGTCCCCGCGGGCCCGGCGACAGTATGATCATTCGTATGTAGAACAAACAAATTCGAGGTAAGTACAGCTGGATATACTGCCAAGGGAGAGACTAGGTCGCGCGCAAGAGGCGCCAGTAACCCGGAAGAATATGTGCCACGGAAACCCAAACCTGGGGTGGGGCATGACCTCAGCTGGAAGATAAACGGATGCGAGTAGAGTTGAGACGCACATTATAGTAGAAATACGACTCCCTATCCTCCTCGACGGTCGTATACTGCATAAATCGCCCGCCGGCATACTGTCCGAGTGAGGTGAAGGCGAGGGCGCTGAGGAGGTCGAGATCCCAGATCCAGGAAAGCGCGATGGACCAAGCGACGACGCCGCAGAGCAGTGCCGGCCTGCTGATGCTCCCGAAGCGGAGCGGGATGGTGTCGCGATTGATCAAGGTGTCGCCGACGACTGTTCGTGGGTTCAGACGAATTCGATGATCCACGGGGGGAAGGAATTACTCACCGTCGCGGAAGTCTATGTAGATCGCAAAGAAGTCAGTGTTAGGTGGGACGGAACGACGGTGAGGGTAGAGTCACCTTGGGCATAAATCGTGGTCGCAAAAATACTGCCGCTCAAGAAGATCGCGAGCCATCCCGCACTGTCGAGGAAGGTCTTGTCGTCTTCTGAATCAAACGAACTCGTCAGCTCCTAACACTGAGGCGAATAGAAGCACGAACTCGCAACCAACGCCGTCCCTGCCTCAAACGCCGCGAACCCCAACCCATTCAACGCATACCGAAAAACAAAATGCGAGCCAGACCCGCCGAGCTCGTTGTACATCGCCGTGAACCCCGACAGCGCCATGCTCGCAAACATCGTTTCCTTGCTATAAGCCAGGGATAGCGCCCAGCACATGGGCATCAGCGTCCAGCGCAGACGGCGTGCGGCGGAAAGACTGATCCTGCCCGCAGGGAGAGGGCGATCGGGCTTGTTGGTTTCGTCCTCTAGGGACGCGGTCTGGTTCGAGGTGTTGAAGTGGAGCAGGTGGAACCAGAGCCAGAAGACGAGGTGCGGGACGTTTCGCAAGGATGTGAGGGGTGCAGCGACGATGGCAAAGAGCGACTGCGAATCCCCAGATCAGCTTGCTGGATGAGCGCGGATGAACAGAAAGACGGACAATTGGGATCATAGTCGTCATAAAATCGGACCTCGTGAAGAGCCACAGAGTGTTGCTGTGGTACATCGCGGCGTTAATCAGCTGTAAAACTTTCAGAGAGCGCTCGGCAGGTAAGGGGACCGTCGTACATTCGTGAGATGGGTCGTGAGCGGCGTGTTTTGCAGCCAGAAAATATTGTACAATGCGCCGTTGAGCTTCATGTCGGAGGGGAACTGGAGACGAACTGGGGTAGAAGCGCATCGTTCGGTACTCTTAAAATACGAGAGCTGTCGGTCGGGAGCAGGCACGAGGTAGCGTAGTCATCCTCATCAGAAGTGGAGATATGTCTGGTTTTCCGATGGTTCCAGTACGACGAGAGGCGACGGGCACACCCAATTGGGAAGCGCCGTATTTCGGGAAGGACAGGACGTGACGCACGCCGCTGCATACTACGTAGCAGCAGTGATCCTCTCCAGAAGTAGGGTCATGGCTGGCCACAAGTGGGATTCAACGAGGTTAATCAGGGTAGGCGCGTTGGCCAAGTCAAGGTCGGAAACATGAGGTGGAATAAGGTTCTCCAGGGACATGGATGATGATCCGGTCGGAACTGGGGTGGAAGCACAAATGGAAAATCGAGACCGCCGACGTCGCGACTTGAACATGCCGAACAATGCCATGGATCGCGGCATGCCGAATATGCCGTCCCCCAATGCCGAATCCCCGCCGTCTTTGCGCCAGTGCCTACAGTGGTAACAGCGGCGACGGCGACCTCAAGCTGGTGCTCAGTCTGAGTCCCATCTCTCATGTCATTTACCATTTCAAGCGACTACGCGAAATGATTTGGGCCACAGCACCGGTTTTCCTTCTTTTGGCCTCCTTGGTCCGTGTGGGCGTCAAATCGCCGCGTATAATGCTGATGGACATTTCACAAAACGCGCTTTTCGTCCGTTCAAAATCCCTGCTCTCCACCTGCTCCTGCAATGGCTATTTCGCCCGATTCCTGGCTCAAATTTGTGAGTTTTCTTTCCCTCGCGAGCAGCAAGGCCGCTTATTTCCTTTGCAGATAATCGTCGGCGCGTCGACGGCGGGTACGTGAAAATGGCGCATTATTCGCGTGCTAGGCTGATGGAAAAAAACAGGGCTTTCTTCAGCAATCGCCCTCAAGGCCGCTGGACATAGCGTTTTGGTTTTGGAAAAAGATGCCCAGCTCGGCGGCCCGGAAGTGGTGGGTCCATCGTCTTTCTGTGTCAACGCTGGGCTTCTGAAGGTCGATGGTCTTAGATACCGACCGGCGGCGTCAGGCAAGTGCCTCCATACTAGTGGGCTGTCGTCTTCCACTGACGAACTGGTCTCAAGACTACCGCCCAATGGGTGCAAGATTCTATTTGATTGGGGACTGGAGGCTGAGATCAGAGCGAACGCCGTCGTCGGGGAGGGCTTCATGGTCTATAAATGTGAGTGCCACCCGATTCCCCGTCATACTGACACTGAACCCGAGCCAGACGAGGGGAACGCGACTGGCCGGGACTACATTGGAACGCACCGCTGGGACCCGGAGCTCTTGAGCGAGGCTCGGGGCGATTTTCTGCAGATGCGGGTACGTGCCACCTGCGTTCTCCCTTCCCCCCAAGTTAAACTCAGAGGGCGGTTGTTCCAGCACCGCGATCATCTGCGTATCCTCTACGATGCCGCCCTGGGCGTGCCTTCCACGGACACGCAGCAAAATGGCCACACGCCGACGCCAACGGTCACTATTCGGTTCGGGGCGGAGGTCGTCGACGCGGACTTTGACGCGTGTTCCGTCACCCTGCAGTCGGGAGAGGTGTTTACCGGCAATGCGCTAATTGGGGCCGACGGCGCGTCGGGATTCATTCGTCGACGGTTGCTGGAAGAGGAGGGGGGGCTGACGGACGCTGTGCCCAAGGGGCTTGCAGTTTATAGGCACGTATTCTCTGCTTGTAGGTTGAACATTAAAGCAACGGTTTCACAGTGCTATCATTCCAAAGGCCGTCGCCCTGGAGGAGCAGGAAGTCTCGAAGCTGTATGAGTACCCAAAGGTTTGTCTCTTTCGTTCATCCATGCCCTCTTCATTTATACCTTGCCAGAAAAATATGGTGTCGTTCTCTATGGGCTCTAATCGAGGTGCGTCGGTTGCTGTACTCTACTGGTTGGAATTCTGATATATTTCCGCAAGGTGCACAAGCCTTCCTCGCAGTACGTCTATCCTGTTCCCCATCCCCTCCTCCATCCAATCTCAACTGGACTAGGGAAAGAACGAGGACGTCGTCTTCTGGGTGTACACGCCCTCCAGTGCACAGGACGGAACGTGGACGCAACCAGCCGCGCAGCCCATATCAAGCGTCCTGGGGCTCTGCGACCCACTGTAGGCGACCCTTTCTCGTTCTTCCGTTCTTCCTTCCCCACTGACGACGACTTGTGCTGCAGGATTTCAAAACTGGATGAACTAGCAGGGCCCGCGACGTGCGTACAGATGAAGACCCACCACCAACTCGAGTCCTGGGTCTCGCGCAGCGGCAAGGTCGTCGTCCTCGGAGAGGCTGCGCATCCGTTCCCAGTGCGTAACGTCCCTTGGTTGGACACGGCGTTCATCCTGTCCAATACTGATCTACACCGAAGATTATCGCTCTCCATACTTACTCTATCGCCATCGAAGACGGCGCCTTCATCGGCAAAATCTTTTCACACACGCGCGACCCTGCACGCATCCCCGAGTTCCTGAACGCGTTCGAGGAGAACCGGTGGGCATATACATTGGTTGTGGTTCATAGGGGTCTGGTTAACCTTTTTCGTTGCTAGCAAGCCGCGGAGCGAGCGCATCAACAAGTCTGAACTGCAGCACATCCAGATTATGGCGCTTCCCTTCGGGCCCGAGCAGGAGGGGCGGGATGCGGCAATGCGGGCAAATGAGGCAGCCGGGCGGAATGTCATGGACGCGAGCGAGACTTTGCAAGAGATGTGGGACGATATGCGCATGGTGTATGTCCCAGTACACTCCTCTGAGTCTAATTACTGACGGTGTTCGTAGGTTTGATTATGACCCAGCTGACGACGCGGATAATTGGTGGATGACTTGGGGACGGCTTCGCGATGCCGCGAGTGCTCAAAAGGTTGTGGTGAACTTGCGGTGAACTTGCGCTGACGCCGCTGATGCTTTGAATCTTGGAATGAACGAATAAACTTGCATATTTTGTATTTTAGCAGTACCACGCACGCTGTATATAGATCTCTTTAACAGAAAATTGACAGAGCACTACTGAAATCGTGTTAGTCATTCTTTAACGAGATGGCGCACGTTCTTTTACGCGTCTTTCCTCCTCCTCTTTCGCTCTCCTCATCCTCTGGCCTCCGGCCTGATGGAAACCCAATCCCAGTGCCTTGACACTGCACAACTGCAACTCGCACTATTTCCCCCGCGACTCAAGAATCACTGAACCAGTGAAACTGTGAAAATCCAGGTTCATTCGGGTTCCACAGGCTGAGGAACCTGCTCTCGTGGTCGCGCCGCAGTTTTATGTTGAATTTTCTCGGCCATCTCGGGGAGCTTCGATTTTGGAGGTCGTCTTCGACTGTGTTCTGCGGCATTGGCCAACCTCGAAATATTTCTATGCTGAAAGTATAGAATGAGGAAGAAATGTGCGAGACGGAGACGGAGTTCAACGGAGCTCCGCAAATTTTCACCTTTTTTTGGCCGATGGGGATATTCCTGAGTCAGATCAACGCGGGTGCTATAAAAGCAGCCTCTTCCTCTCATCCTCAACGCCATGGCTTACCCTCTGGATCCCTTCGCTCAGGCAAAACTGAACAGAGCCGATGCCGCAGCGTATCTCGAGCGGATTAAATTACCCTCAACGCTACTTGACTCCCCGCCGTCTCTTTCGCTCCTCTCGACACTCTTTTTGTCTCATCTGGAGCAAATCCCGAAGGATACCACCCCGCTGCACGTCCCAGAGGCGCAATGGAAGGGACCTTCAACTCCCATTAAACTGGGTAGCGCGTTTACCAACATGCCCGTGGGTATCTCCGCGTTTGACCGAATTATCCACGAAAACAAGGGCGCCTTCTGCTTTTCTATCAACGCCTCGTTCGCCGGGTTCCTGCGATACTTTGGGTTTACCATCTCGGAGCTGGTGGGCCGTAGCTTCAAGTCGCTCGGGAATGACCCTTCGACGCACCCCGATGGGTACAAGTGGGGGACGTTTACCCATCAGATGCTGATCGCTGGGTGGGCCGACTGCACAGATCGGTACTTGGTAGACGCCGCATGGGGTCCAGGCAACTTGGCCAAACCGTTCGTCATTTTACTCCTCAATTTATTCACTACCTCATCCCCCCGCAGGATCAAACTCACGACCGACCCGGCCGGCGAGACGATTATTGGGTTGAATGAGTTCGAGGCCTACCGTCTGGTATACGAGGAGCTTCCGCTCTCCCCGCACCAGACGCCGTCCATCGACACCATCGCTGGGTACACACTCTACCGGCGCTTCGCGCCCGTGGGCACCGCGCACACCCTCCCCATCACGGCCGCCTCGCCCGGCTACTGGTCGCCGCTCTTCCACTTCCTCCTCGCCTCCGTCCCGTTGGCCGATTATATGCTGTACCACCATTTCTCGGCGTCGCATGAGCTCGCGGCGTTCACTGCGTTCTGGCTCGTCACGAGGATCATCCCTGGATCGGGCGGTGCGCGGCGCTCGATGATGTATGCGGAGAAGGAGGGGCAGGGGACGAAGGCGAAGGTGTATACGACGGGTGGGCCTGAGGGGCAGGGAAGTGAGCAGGGACGAGACGTCGAGTGGGTGGAGATGGAAACGGGTCCAATGAAGGAGTATCTTGCCACAGAATTTGGATTCAAATTTTAGACTAGAGGGCAGCTGCACCTTTCGGTACATCTGTAGAATATGTTTCGCTGTTGAAAAGTATCACCAGTCCCCAACCCCAGCACTGAGTTTTGAGAGACTCTACGCTTGAGATCATGCCATGACAGTACCCTACGTGAAGAACCGACAGCGACACAGGATCCAGCGTTCAATTTGTCCTTCTCTGGGACGTCCTCCCGCGAAGGTTCAGATGGTCAAACCCGGGGTCGAATCGGCGGGTAGAATCGAACCCTGACAGCTCGGTAGTCTCTCATGTTACCGCACTATGGCTGAATCCAGCTCAGATGATAATGGGAATCGCTGTTGAGAAGGCTCGCGGGATCGATGTCATTGTCCCGGGGACGAAATTCTAAATTCAACTTCATTCTCCGCCTAAAGGTAGAGTCTATGTCGGTGTTCTCGGCCTGTACAGGGTAGAGTATTGCATACCATCACGTTGGGCGGCGCAACATGATAGCTCTTCAGATGTTCTTTGGCCCGTATAAATGAAACCCGACAGTGGCGCATGTGCATGACCCTTGGTGAGAGGTTGAAACGAGACCGCAGCTCAGCAAATTTAGGGAACCTTTAAGCAGTTAGGTCGGGGAGTTTTTACCTACACCCCCGAGTCTATTCGACGGAGGGAGACTCGACGTCAGTGTAAAGAGGGTGACGCAAAAAAAAAGTTCCTAATATCGAGTCGGCACCGCCATGCAGACCTGGAAGAAGACGAAGACAGGACTGAGTTTGGGTGACGCAAAAAAAAAGGTTCCTAATATCGAGTCTATGGTCCGTTGTTCCAGTTCACATTTAGAAATCTTCCGCATATAGTTGTATTCCAATGAACGAAGTATTCGAAAGATCAGAACGGCGATGGGAACTCTCGTCAGCGTCAATAGATTCCTGGTACCAAGACGAAGGGGACGCGAACAGCCCACATATCCCATTCCGCCCCAAACTCGCGTTTCAAGCCTTCATCCTCCTTCGCAATCCGGGCGAGCAGCCCGGCCACAACCAGAGACATCCCCAGGATGTAGCTCGCGCAAAATACGGCGCCCAATATGCTGCCCTTGAACACGCATTCCCTGAACCACGACCCTGGGCTGCAGTAGTACATCAGAAGCCCGAAGTACGCGAGGACGGCGCCGGTGTAGCTGGGGTGGCGGACGTAATTGTATGGGCCGGTGGTGATGAGTCTGTGGTTGTGCGTGATGCCCATCTCGAATGTGAAGTGCTTCCCGAGCGCGTGGTAGCACTGGAGGCGGAGCAGCGCGCCGCAGATAATGAGCAAGGACCCCACGGCGAGGGGCGCGGTGAGACGTGTCGTCGGGGGATTTCCGCCGAGCGTGAAGGTGGAAAGAATGGCGGCTTGTGAAAGGGACGGGGACTTGAGTTGCGCCATGGCCATGACCGCCTCTGCGAAAGCCGCAAACCAATAGAAGACCTGAATCGCCGTTAGAGCAGCGTCCGTGAGAGCTTTGCTAAAAACCAACCTTCTGAAACTCGCGCAAGGACGTGGAGACAAGGATGAACTCGACTCTGGTTGGAGCCATTTTACGCTGTGCTGGTTTGAGGGGTGGGTTGGGCGACGTCGAGGCGACGTGCAGCCCCAATGTGGTGAAGAATATGCACAAAAGCTTGAGGAAAGACATCATGTATACCGCAATACACCAGAGACTTGCTTTAGTAGCAGCACCGGTCGCAAAATGGGACGGATGCAATGCCAACCAAGCTCGGCCAAAATGAAAAACTGCGAAACCCGGAAAAAATCGCGATCTCCGCGCTCCAAGACTCCACATCCAGCGTATGTGGTTCAAGTTGGCCTACCATGACCTGGAGCTTCCTGTGAACACACACACGGTATTAGCAGATAAAGCTCGAGGGCACAAAGTTTCTTTTGACAGTCGGAGCGGGCAGTAATCTCCATAGCCCTGTACGGCAGGATGAGGGATCCGACGCATAATTGAAAACTCCAACCGATACCCCATTCTTCATTTCGCTCTGTGGGAGTTCCCGATTGCGGTGGTCTGGGCGTTGGTTGAAAAACATTGCCTATACTTAGGATAATGGTCAAGGAAGGGTTTAAAAAGAGGGGAAGAATGGCGAGACGAACCATACCCTCACCTCTTCAGATATGGTAGTAACCCACGAGAAATCCAACCATCTCCCAGCAGCCGGCGGAATATTTGCGATCCCAACTCGCAGCGAACTCCAGGCGTGTTGGGAGCTCTGCCGTCTCCACAACAACATCGGATTCTGGGTCGTTTGGCTCCCTACTGGTAACACCCATTAACTACTCCAGAGACACCGCTGAACGTACTTACTAGCTTGGTCAATTGCAATGGTGTACCACGCCCAGGCGCAAATTTCAGCTGTCGACGCCGTCATCCGCGCGGTGATCTATGTGCCCTTGTGCTTTGGAATTAAATCTCTTGTAAGTTGGTCAGAGCAGACCGCAGGCCGCGACACTTACCAGATATGCCCAGATCATGACCATCGACGACCTCCTGGACCACGACATCGACGGTTTGGTTGAACGCACCAAGGACCGGGCCCTCCCGCGGGGAGCCATTTCCCTTGTCCGCGCCTGGTTGTTCTTTGGACTGCAAGTAGTCTCGGGCGTGTTCCTCGCGACGACCACCCTGAGCACGAGCGCGTGAATTCTATTCGTCCACTTCTTACCAAGAACTGCGCTCACTGTGTCCTAGCTTGCATGCGGCGATGCCGGTATGGCCGCTGTACATTATCTATCCGACCTGTAAGGTAAGCGCAGAATCCATGGACCACGGCACGGGACTCATATATCCAGCGCTGGACGAATCTCGCGCCTTTGCCCCTGGTCAGTGTTCGATACATCAAACGTTACTGCGACTTACGATTTGCCAGGGCCTGATGTTCAAAGTCGGCATCTTTATGGGCTGGAGCGACCTCAGCGTCGACGGCACCGTCGCATGGCACATTCTCGTCCCAGTTTACGTTGGCGCCTGTCTTTGGACGGCGACCTACGAGACGATCTATCAGCACCAGGTACTTATCTGTTTCGACGCATGCAATAGTATGTGAACGCACACTGAGCCAAGCACATTTCAGGATAGAGCGGACGACGTTAAAATTGGACTCAACTCCGCTGCGCGTCTGTGCGGCGAGCACACCATTGGGATCTGCACGGCGACCGCGGCCGGGTTCCTCTACTTCCTCTCGTACGGCGCCATGTTGAACGGCCACGGGACAGCCTTCTATGTTGGCGTCGGCGTTGCTGGTGGCGTTTTATTCAGGTCCTTAATGGCCACCGACATTGACTGCCCAGAGAAGTGCAAGGCCATGTTTCTCACCACGCCACTTGTCGGCCAAATTATTCTCGGAGGATTCGTCGCTGACGCGGTTCTTCATCGCGTCGCTGAAGGAGTTGCGTTGTGATTTGTTGTTTTCTATCCATCCATGCCATGCCGTCGTATCCGATTTATTTCGTCGTTTAAACTGAGACCCAATACAAACTTCTATGCCATTACAAAAACCCGACGCGCCCTGGAACTGAAAGGAAGGAATTTAAATCAGAAATGTTTTGGAGACGGCGGCGATTGAAAACATACACTCAACGGAATCATCTGTGGCTCTTGCCCTTCCCTTTCACCATCGTGAAGCCGTCTTCGTCGACCTCAGGTTCCTCTCGTGATCGAGGCTCCACCAGCTGCGGCACCTCCTCATCCATCCCGCTATCATCGCCGTCCTCGTCCTCGCCCTCCTCGCCCTCCCACTCCTCCGCATCATTGCTAGCGACCTCCTGCGCAACCGCCCGCGTCCCCCTTAGGCTCTCCGCCTTGGCCTCGAACCCCCTCACGAGCTCGTCGCGCCCGCCACGCGTCTCGTCCCACAGCCGCACAATATCCAGCGCCACAGGCTCCGCGCTCCCGTCCTCCAAATCCGTGTCGAACTCGTCCGAGAGCACCTGCACCAGTATCTCCTCGACGTATTGGTCGTCCGGCGTCGGGACCGTCTCTTCGAAGGCGTCGACGATGACAGACGCGAGCCAGGTGCGTTTCTGCGACGCGCCGGGGCCGCCCCAGCCTTCTTGGACGGCCAGGCGGAGCGTGTCCCAGGTTCCGAGGCGCGCGATTACGCCCCGCGCGAAGAGGACGGAGGATGGGGGCGGGGCGGGAGGAGGCGCGGGTGTTGTGTCCATGGGTGAAAATTTCAAGTGACGCTTTGTTTGGTTTGAGGGCTATTGGCGGGCAGATGTCTCGGGTTAGGGTTGCAATTCAACCAATGTTGAACTTAAGGTTCAACCGTCGTAAATGCTGCGGCGAAAACGACCTTTGACGTTCTTTGGGTCGTTGACTTGCTGCGGAGGATGTGCCTTGATGAAGGCCGTCCCAGTGGATATATGACGAGTACAGCTCTTACAACACTTGTGACTTAGCGTGTGTCTGTTCGGTACGACCGAAATTCGTACAGGCTAGACCATTCGGGCTCGGGGTACTTACCAGGCAAATCCAATTTCTTTTTGCGCTTGCCCCTACGCGGCACTGTAATCAAGGACGAATCGCTATGCGGGAGAATACAAACCTCAAGAAATATATACGTGCGTTTTTTGAGCTTCAACTGTTCAATTTTCGGGCGAACACACCTTTGGCCTTGACTCAGGTAAGTACTAAGAGAACAACCCAGGACATCTACAGCACCCAGTGTGTATCTGCTCGGTACTGGATTCAGATCGGTATACGCAGAGATTACCCGTTCGACTCGGGTACGGTCGGCGGGAAGGCCACGGATGAATTTTATATTTCCATTTTGGGATCGAGTGCTTTGTATGTTACTATGTAGTTTCAACTAGTTGCTGGATAGTTTCCGGGTATTACTGGGTGTGTTAGAATGTGAATACTATTTCGAAGGTGAGCCTGGGGAGGTTGAAGGTGAGCCTAGTGAGGTTAGTGCGTAGTATTAATATTGACTCGGAGGGCCTGGCAACTTACATGCAGCGCACAGAGAGGCCCTGACCCTTCCCTCATCTGACAAACACTGCTAGCTTCGACGTTGACTCGACGCGGCGGCGTAGTGTTCAAGAGTGTTCAACGTTGGATTTCGGATCACCGTGCCGCTACTTGACCATATTTGGCTGTAAACTCCGAATCACCTTACCTTTTGACCACGACCACCAGCGCGTCGCGTTTACTCTCTGCGCGGGAAAGTCACAGGTGCGTCTCGTTGTGACTCTACGCGACGAAAACTGACGGACGTCCGTCAGTTTCCAGCCCTGTACATAGTGTTTTCTTTCCATCGGTCTACCGCGTCCTCTTGCACTGGGCGGATATGGCATGTCCCCGGCTCTGGCCGCCATAATTCGAAGCTTGGATTTGAAGCCTCCAGGACCTTCCCCAACACCTCAGACCACGGTGACCCACCCAGGACGTGTTCGATGGCACCTTCCCATCGCAGCATCAGTGGACGTCCACTTGTCGTTTCAGGCTCTTAGGCCTCTAGGTACCGGAAATGTGCATCCTTGTCAACTACCTCCTCCACGACCGCGTCTTCTAACCGTGTCCTCTCCGACGACACAAGGCCACCAAACGAAGCCTCAAGACTGCTCAAGACGCCGCTGCGGAGCTGCCCCATACCGATATCTTCCCAGTCGCGATACGGACAACACCTCGTGCAGCTTTGAGATTGTGTCTGCGACCCCGGTCAAGCACGCGCGTGCGCGGCCCGTGTCTGATGAGCAGACGCTCGGCAGTGTCAAGGCTTGCCCGCGCGGGATCATCGAGGATACGCCTGCGGATGGTGTGTCTTTCCTTCGTCCTTTTATTCCTTTTGACTCATTCTTTTTTCCTAGGCGTGCTCACGCTCCTCGACGCTGCGACCAGCGGCCTGGCGCGGCTCATCGCGCACCTCGATCTCGGCGCGGCGCCGGGGGCGCCCTCGCCCGCCAGAGGCGACATTTTCCCGCGCAAAGAATGGCAAGACAGCCCGACGGACAAGTTGCGGACCCTCCGTTCCACCGCGGGCTCCGTCAGCTCCCTCCGCCCGTACGCCGTCCGTGCAGGCGGCTCCACGGTCCTACCGGCGATGCTCGGGCAGCAGATCGCGCCCTGGCCCGAGACACTGCGCGACGCTTCTCCGCCTGGTGCTGCTGCGGCCGTGTCCCCCAGCGACGCCACCTTCAAGCGCATGCACCGCCGCACGATAACACCCACGCCCGAGCCCGACCCGGGAGCCCGTCTTCCACCCCCTACGCCTTCGTCCCTCGGGCATCTGTCCTGTGCTCTCTGTCGCCTCCGATGCCCCTGCGTCGCCTCCTTTCTCTCCCATCTCGCCCCTCCCGCCGCAGCTCGAGCTGCCCGTCTTCAATGTGCAGCTCGCGGACGACGAGACGCACCATGGTGTCGTCAGAGGAGGACACGAAGAAGTCGTTTGACTTTACTGGGGAGCTACAGAAGCTGAACGAGTCGGGTGGGTCGGATCGGAGGAGCTTTGTCGAGCAGCTCGAGAATGCATTCAAAACGCCTGCGAAGCTCGATTTCCGCGGGCTCCTCGCGGTCGAGGTCCCGCCGCCGATGCCCCCCATGCCGATTCTGCGACGTCTTCCGAGCAGATGTCGTCGTCGTCGGGCTTCTCCGTCCCCACCTCTGTGTCGCGGCTTGTGGACATGAAGGAGCCTATGATGGCGGTTAGCAGCGACGGCGACACCTCGATGAACATTGACGGATATGGCGTGTCGCGCATCATCGACCTCAAGGAGCCCACACCCCTCCCTGGTTCCGACAGCCTCGCCAGCGAAGAAAGTCTCGCCCTTCCTCATCCTTGCGCCCGCGGTCCCTCGAATGGCCAGCTCAGCAACAAATTCAAGTTTAGGGGCGGGCTCGGTGTATGGAAACACGGGCAGACAGTTTTTTTTGATTCCTTATATAAGTTCAGTCATCTGTACGACAGGCTGGGGCGCGAGATCATGGGAGAGATAGGACTGCGTAGTGTGAGCTTGGACTGCGATGATCCTGTGTACTCGATGGATTGTCAGTAGACATTTTCCAATAATTCAAGAGCCTGATGAACGGGTCGGCGGGGGAATTAGGGAAGAGAACGTCGCGATGGGAGTGCCGACAATAATATTCCGAGTACCGTTTGTTAACGCTTTGAACCGGAGGAGGGGCGAAGCAGGAATTAAAGGAATTAAACTTGAGTCTTACAGGCCGACCTCAAGTTGAACGCAAGTGTCGAGCGAGATAAAATCCTGGAAATGCGCTGTAAAATAAAGGCAAGCGTCCGATATGAACTTTGAGGACAACGCCGGCCTCGAATATTGTTCAACTCGGAAGCGGCCGAAGACGCCCGTTCACTCGTCACAATTGTGATGTCACGCCTCTCCTTGCGACTCACTGCTGCAGGACGCGTTTTCGGTCGAGATGGCCACTAAGTAGGCTTCCGCCGGGTCCTATGTCTAGCCTTGACTCTCTGCTTTCACGAATCTCTGGCTCAACTAGCTGCCCCGCCCAGACAACGCCCAGACACCCATTGATCAAAGGGTGCCAGATGATCCGCCTCAAGACCTTGAACTCTGTGTTCTTGCCGCGTTGTGAAGCTACTCTTCCTGTACCCTTCATGTGCTCGAATTTTCCCCTTGGTTGGTTCTTCTGAATCTGATATGTCGCCATTACTGCGGTGCATATATTGGACCCAGCCTGTTACCTCCGGCACGTCATTCGGTGCTATCCCATCCCAGGACGCTTGTACCCACTGCCCCAAAATTTCGTGTTTCCCCTGTCCTTCGGCCGGCGACGTCTTCACGCTCACTCCGGAGGGTTCCGAAGCATGTGAAGATGGGCTCACACGCAACAGTCCGGAAGGCTGTCTCTCCTCCCTCATTTCCAACCGCTTACTCGCATCCTTACCACCGCCGGTCTCACTAGTCCCACTCCCTGGCCTACCCCAACGCATCTCTTGTCCAGCCTTGTCTTGAACAGGCTAAACCCCTTTCCAGGTCACAGGCACTTTGTCGTCGCGTAGTAGCGACCCTTACCGAGCTAACCGATGCGCCGACGGCCTGGGTCGCCCCTCCTTCTGTCCCCTTGCAGCCGCCAACCATTTGGGATTGTCAGATTGACCGCTTGGTATCACGCGCGTAGCCCCCGCGTATCAATGGTGGTGGCCTGAAATTTAATATTTCCATGTTGCTCCCGAATGCTTCCTTTTGGTCCCCTCCCTCGAATATACTCCCGCCCCCACAGCACCGCCGCCCATGTCCCGCAATCTCCGTCTTAAATTCGTCAGTAGTCCTTTCTCTTCAACTCGGTCTGTGTTGTGTCGCGCCTCATCAAGAGCTCGTCGCCTTGCAGATCGTCGTCGGCGCGTCTACAGCCGGTGCGTCGAAAAACGCGCCATTATTTTGCATACCAATATTCAAGATCCACAGGTCTGGCGTCGGCGATCGCCCTGAAGGCTGCAGGACACGACGTACTGGTTCTGGAAAAGGATAAACGGCTTGGTGGCCCAGAATCCGTGCGTTCTCCCGTTCTCGTCTTCCCCGAGTCTAACTCCTGCTGCTACGTAGATACCCACCGGCGGCGTCAGGCAACTACTCTCCCAGTTCACTCCGCTTCCTTCAGGCTAACTGTCGTCCGGAAGACTACCGCCCAACGGATGCAAGATCCTGTTCGACTGGGGATTGGAGGCTGAGATCAGAGCGAACGCTGTCGTCGGAGAGGGGTTCACCGTTTACAAGTGTACGTCGTCGCCCCAGTCATGCATCGCTCGCGCGTATCGTGGACAGGAGACTGAACCCGCACTACAGACGAAGGGCACGCAGCCGGCCGGGATTACATTGGGACGCACCGCTGGGACCCGGAGCTCTTGAGCGAGGCGCGGGGCGATTTTCTGCAGATGAGGGTGCGTACGCGTACCATCCCCCATCCCCCATCCTCCTCCTTTTCCTCTTGCCTCACGGGATCAGGCTCACATATTACATTAGCACCGCGACATCCTCCGCATCCTCCAGGACGCCGCCCTCCGCCCGTTCTGCCGGCCCCAACAACAGAATGGCCACAACGGCCATCATCATCACGCGACGGACTCAGAACCTGCACCACCCAAGGTGACCATCCGCTTCGACGCAGAGGTAGTCGACGCGGACTTTGACGCGTGCACGGTCACGCTGCGCTCGGGGGAGGTGCTGCGTGGGCACGCGCTCATCGGGGCGGATGGGGCCTCGGGGTTCATTCGGCGCCGGCTGTTAGAAGAAGAAGGGGATGAGGATGAGGATGTGGAACGGGATTACGTGCCCAAGGGGCTCGCGGTGTATAGGTGCGTTCAACTTGTTGCCGATGGAGTCTCCGTGGAGTCGCGGAAACTGACTCGCAGACGATATATTTACTATGTTGCAGCGCGATCATTCCGAGGGCGGTCGCCGTGAAGGACCGGGATATCGCGAGGTTGTATGAGTACCCCCAGGTGCGCCTCATTCGCCTCCTTGCTCCCCGTCCTCCTCCCTACTTACGATGAATGCGACAGAGAAACATGGTCTCATTTTCGATGGGCTCCAACCGAGGTGCGTTATGTTGGGTTGAAATTGAAATTTACTTACTAAAGCAAACCCGATTCCCTCCCAGGCGCCCAAGCCTTCCTCGCCGTGCGTCCTCTTTACCTTACCTCCTCTCATTCTCAACTTAATGATGATCAGGGGAGAGACGAGGACGTCGTGTTCTGGGTGTACACGCCCGACAGCGCGCAGGACGGCACCTGGACTGACCCCGCGCAGTTGCAGATCTCAAACGTCCTCGGACTGTGTGACCCGCTGTACGTCGTTGCTGTTCAACTTCAACCCATAAACGTTTTCTTATATTGATGTTCGTTTTCTTCCCAGGATCAAGAGACTAGCGGCGCTCTCGGGCCCGGCGACGTGCGTGCAGATCAAGAACCACCGCCAACTCGAGTCGTGGGTCTCGCAGAGCGGGAAGGTCGTCGCGCTGGGCGAGGCAGCGCATCCGTTTCCGGTGTGTGATATCTGTTCCTGTTCCAATTCCAACCCTAATGTGGGACAGATTATCTCGCTGCACACATACTCCATCGCCATCGAAGACGGTGCCTTCATCGGCAAGATATTCTCGCATACGCGGGATGCGGCGCGTATACCGGAGTTTCTGCATGCGTTTGAGGAGAATCGGTGCGTCTCTCCTTCCTTCCTTCCTTCCTTCCTTCCTTCCTTCCTGCATCCTTATTACTACATCGCGAATGCTTACCTTCGTAACAGGAAACCGCGCTGCGCGCGAATCGACCAGTCGGAGATGCAATACGTCGATGTCATGGCGCTGCCGTTTGGGCCGATGCAGGCGGGGCGGGACGCGGCGATGCGCGCGAACGAGGCGGCGGGAAGGAATGTGATGGATGCTGGGGAGGTGAGTTTGCAGGCGATGTGGGATGATATGCGGATGGTGTGAGTTCAGTTCTCTTTACCGTTTTCCGAGAGTCCCTTTTCAACCACTCCTCTTCCTTCCTTCCTTTCGCTTGATATCCGTTCCATTTTCAACGCTTCCTGACGCCGTTCAACGACACATAGATTCGGGTACGATCCGGCAGACGACGCGGACGAGTGGTGGATGACCTGGGGGCGGCTGCGCAACGCGCCGAACGCGCAAGCAAACCGGCCATGAGGGATGCTGATGCTATCGATAACCCCCAGCTAGATGAGATGCGTATATTGTGTATTTTGTGAGTACTTACTACTACTACCCGGATAGAATTTGGATTTTTCATGGAGTTAACTCTGCAACGTTGCGGAATAATGCTGCATCAGGTGCAACCTAAGGGACTGTGCAAGGCTGTCCTAGCCAGGGAACGGGTTAGACTCCGCCCGACTCCGTCACTCACATCACCACGCGACACGTCTCCCATTCCCAAAACGGCGTTCCGCCCAAACGGTGCTTGTCTGGTCCCGCACCTCGAGGCGCCGCGCATCAATTAATATCTGATTAACGAAACGACTTTGCAAATCAAAACCCCCGTTCTGCCAACTTCTGTGTCGACGCGATGAGCCTCATGTTCAGTGATAGCGAGAGCGATTTTCCGCCGTCTCTTAAAGGGAGGAGGAGTGAGACGGTGATGGGAGGCGATTTCCCTTGAACCCCAGTTCAACACGATTCTTGACTGTCCTCCGACGACTCTCTCCCTCACGATGAAGGCCAACGTGATGAAGGCCAACGCCAACGCCGCCTTGTATTATCATCTCGTCGACTGGATGCCGCCATCCACGACGGATCTCATGAATGTACTTGCACACAATTCATTCAAATCGACGATAATCTCAACCAACCTTCTAGCTTATGAACGCCGCGATATACCACACCAACACCCTATGGCTCTTTACGCGATCCGATTTTATGACCACCATGATTCCGATCGTACGCCCGTCCCCCTCCTCCTCCCTCCCTCCCCATCCATACCTTCCACATACCAATCTGATTCATTCATTCCCACTGCAGTCCCTCTTCGCCATCGTCGCCGCCCCGCTCACCTCCCCCCGAAACCTTCCGCACCTCATCTTCTGGCTCTGGTTCCACCTCTTGCACTTCAACACCTCCAACCAGACCGCGTCCCTCGAGGACGAAACCAACAAACCCGATCGACCCCTCCCCGCGGGCAGGATATCCCTCCGGGCTGCGGTCCGGCTACGCTGGACCCTGATGCCGCTGTGCTGGGCGCTATCCTTGGCCTATAGCAAGGAGACAATGTTCGCCAGCATGGCACTGTCGGCGTTCACGGCGATGTACAACGAGCTAGGCGGGTCCGGATCCCATTTTGTCGTTCGGTACGCGTTGAATGGGCTGGGGTTCGCGGCGTTTGAGGCGGGGACCGCATTGGTTGCAAGTGCGTTTTTTGTTTATTGCCTCTACGCCGGCAGGATTTTGAATTGGCCCCCTTTTTTTTTTTGGTAGAGGACGACAAGACCTTCCTCGACGGCGCGGGATGGCTCGCGATCTTGTTGAGCGGCAGTATTTTTGCGACCACGATTTATGCTCAAGGTAAACAAACTCTCCTCAACGGTTCATTCATTCTGTTTGACACTGACTGACCTCCCCTCCTCCCGTCCAGACTTCCGCGATGGTAAGCAGCTCGTTCGCTCCTGGGTCAAATCCATCTACTAACTACTAACCCCACTAACAGTTGTCGGCGACGCCCTCATCGAGCGCGACACCATCCCACTCCGCTTCGGGAATATCAGCAGGACGGTCCTGCTCTGCGGCGTCGTCGCCTGGTCCATCGCACTCTCCTGGATCTGGCGCCTCGACCTCTTCAGCGCCGTCGCCCTCACCGCTCTCGCACAATACGCTGGGGGGAGATTCATCCTACATACCACGGTCGAGGAGGATAGGAAGTCGTATTTCTACTACAACGTGCGTTCAATTCAATTCAACATCACTCCTCGATTTTTTCAAATTTCGCTCGTGCTGACACTTGAGTTTTGTTTGTTTTATTCAGGTGTGGGTCTCCGTCGCGCATATCCTCCCGGGGTATTGGCGCCTCCTGCACGCAGCAGCCTGATTAATATTAACTCCACTTGCTCTCAGCGCTAGTGTATCTGTACTTACCTCTGTTGTATTGTGCAAACAAGTTATGAAATAATGTAGCAACGATTTCACGAACAACTTCGGACTTGTGAGTGATCAGGCTGGTACGATTCGGACTGCGTTGGTTGCGAGTGCGTGTATTGTGTTTTATTGACTCGGAGGCGGCAGGATGTTGAATTGGCCCCCGTTTTTTTTGGTAGAGGACGACAAGACCTTCCTCGATAGCGCGGGCTGGCTGGCGATTTTCCTGAGCGGGAGTATCTTCGCGACGAGGATTTATGCCCAAGGTATGTAAATCTCCTCCTCGCCGCTTCATTCTTTCATTCTGCATGCCACTAACCTCCTCCTCCCGTACCATGCAGACTTCCGCGACGGTGCGCACCTCATTCCTCCTTCCTTCCCTCCTCCTCATTCCAATCCATTTAAGGTGGGTGTGGGTGTGGAGGAGGATGGGGGGTCGTAGTTTTGGTATAACGTAAGTTCGATTTCTTGAGATTCGATTCGATTTAATTCGATTTGAGCAGGAGGAGGCTAGGTGTGGGTCACCGTGGCGCATGTCCTGCCGGGGTATTGGCGTCTCGTCCGCGCGACCCTGACCAACACTCCCACACCAACACTTCCACTTGCTCCCAACGCTCGTGTATTGTTTTTGTACTTACTTTGCTGTGTTGTATGTATGTACAGATTCATGACTTTAATAATGTAGCATTCACGAATTACTCGGGCTGAACGAAGCGCAATCCGATCCCCAACCCCAAACGTGCCTTTTCTTCTTGGATTCCGACGTTATTTGTGACACAATCAGTCTGATCATGAAGAGGCGGGTGGGTAAATCCATACGGGCGCCTCGAGGCTCGGGAGGATGACTCGCAATCTATCTATCCAGCTTCGTGCGAGGCTCATGTTTAGGTTGATGCGCCACCGACGAATACCGGCCCACTAGCACCTGGTTCAACTTGCGCGCTCGCGTGCGCCTCGAGGCGTCGCAATCTACCCAGCCTCGCGCGATGCTAAAATTGTTCAAGCAAGTCGATGCGCCACCGACGAGTACCGGATACCGGCCCAAGCTTGGTTCAACTTACGCGCCGCGGCTCGCGTACCTGATCCAAGTACGTACGTCCCAAAATTGCTAGCGTCTCTCTCTTATCTCTTGATGTTGTTCAAGCACTGAGACCGCGCATGATGTCAACAATCTGGAGATGCCTAGGGGACTAACTAACTCTCAGAGCGAGGATCGGGCTCAAAATCCTGCAGTTTATGTGTTGAGTGCAGTCGACCGAGATGCCCGAGAAAGTTCAACCATTGACGGAAGAAGCCGAAGCCGGGGTTTTAATTATAATCTATATAATTAAACCAGGCACTCGACTCCGAGGCTGCCGCAGGTTAGGCTGTCATAACGGGAGGCCAGCCACATACGCCTTGTTATGCTACGCTACGAAGAAACCTGGAGCTCATTGTCAAGAAAAAGTCGTGTTGAAGGCCTTAGCAGGTCAAACCCAAGACGAAATCGCGAGAGGCTACAAACACGTAGTGTGCCTGCATCCCGATATCCCTCATTGTCTTGTACTGATAGCTCGCAGTTCTCACCGCGCAATCCTGGCCACCTTCTTGAAGTTCGTTCGAGTCCAACCCAAACTGAACCACATCGGTTGAACCACCGTCGAATTTTCGGTCGATACGTTTGCCATGCCCATTGCCCGGGAAGAAAACTTCAGAACACGAACCAGGCACAGAAACCGACGCGATAACAGGAACCGAAGGGCGCCGGTCTGGCGAGAGAAGCAAACCGAAAGCGGCTAGATTAATTGCGGGTTGCTAGGGTTTCGTCGAACCGGTTTGGCTTATTTGCTCAATTCCTGGTCAAGCTCTGCCCGCCGTCCAGACCTCTCTGGAAAGGAAATAGCATGATTCCCGCCTCCCTCTTCTCACTCCTCAACGACTTTCCTGCTGGCCATGGTTGGAGTTGAACGAAAAAATCGGAGATCGCCCTGATGAATCGATGCCATCAACGGAAAATCTGATGCGCCGACCGCATCCGCGTCCCTGAGCCTGAGCCGCAAGCGATGAACAAGACAAGACCAGCGAGAACAATGCCAATAACGGACGGTCCAGATTCCAGAATGGGAACAATAACCTCGGGACGCCACTCAGCATTATGTCTCGTATAAAGTCAACCGAGTTGCGGAGGGTCCATTGAACCACCACCCAATGCCCTCCCTTACCCTCGAAAACGGAGTCACCTTCGCCTACACGGACAGCGGCGCGCTGGAGGGCGATTACACGACGTTCCTCATAATTCATGGGCATACGTTTCACAGCGGTGCGCCTCCTCCCTCCTCCCCCAGTCATGGTTGAGTGACTAGGAGTCCTGATTATTATTATTATTTTTGGTTTTTTGTGGAAAGGCACCTTCCACCGCCTCACCCCCCTCGCAGCCCCCAACGCCCTCCGCATAATCTGCGTCAACCGCCGCGAATACCCCGGCTCCAGCCCCTTCACCCCCGCGGAACTAACCGTCTTCGCCTCGGGGAGCGACGCCGAGCGGGCAGCGATCCTGGCGGAGCAGGGGCATGATCTGGCGTTGTTCACCGCCGCCTTAATTGCGGAGCTCAACCTTCCGGAAGGGGGCGGCGTGGCGCTGGTGGGGTGGTCCATGGGCACGATATTCCTGCTCTCCTTGGTAGCGTGCATCAACACCCTCCCGGCTGACACCAAGGCGCTGCTGACGGGCTTCGTCCGGAGCGTGATTCTCCTCCGTGCGTCGCGTCTGCCCATTTTTATCTACGTCCTGACAATAATATTGAATCCCCTGGTAGAACCCCCCTCCCTAACCCTCGGCCTCCCCGACCCCCCAGGGATGCTCATCCCCCACACCGACCCCACCATCCCCCCCTCCGCGCGCGGGCCCGCCTTCGCCAAATGGGTATCGTCGTTCTTCGCCCACGGCGACCTCGCGCTGCGGGCCCTCTCCAGTCTTACCTACCCCGCCCCCTCCGATTCCGCGCAAGTCCAAGTGAAAGCCCCGACGCTGGAGAAACTCTCCCCCACGGACCTGGGCGCCATGACGTCCTTCGCCCCGGGGGACAAATACGACAACGTCCTCGGCCTCCCGCCTTTCGCACCCCTGGTCGCCGCGCAGGTGGAAGCGGGGCTCTTCGACCCGCGGGTGCGCATGGCCTGGGCTTCGGGCGGTGCCAACAGTGACTTGAAGCGCAATCAATGGGGAGGGGCGAAGTTCTGGCACGTCTACGGCGATGCGGAGCCGTGGAACGTCATCTGGGCGGGGTGGTACCTTGAGGATCGCTCTGCCGCCGCCGTCGAGGAGTTGAAGATTCAGAGCAAGGTGGTTGAGGGGGCGAATCATTTCGTGAGTCGTCCGCTTTCCTTCTGCTTTCTTTCTTTCTTTCTTTCTTTTTTGCAACGAGCTAATTGATAATTGGTGGTGGTGCAGCTGGTTTGGGAGGATCCGGAGGGGGCTATTGGGGTGTTGAAGGGGTGTCTTTGACTGACTGACCAGGCGATAATTTTGGTGTTTTTGTTTCTTGTTCCTTACTTACAGTTCACCGCATAATTAATCACAACCATATCCTCCCGAGTCGTTCGCAAAAAAAAAAATGACATTCCGGCACGCCTATCCTCCTCCGAACTATGTACATACACAACTAAAAGTCCTTCTTGTACACGCCTAAAAATCCTTCTGGTCCAACTCCTATGCACCCAAAAAAAAATCAGCTCTCGCAGAAAATCAAGTTAAGCAATCCCACTCACCGACGAAGGATACGCATGATCGAACCGCACGTTCGACACCACCGCCGCCGTGGAGCCGTGCCCGGCGGCAACGGAGGAGCGCGGGTGCGTCGCAGGGAGCGGGATAGCCTCTCCGTCGACGGAGTTCCACCCGCTGCCGGCGGATTTGGAGCGCACGTGTTGGCGGGTGTTGAGGGTGGCGAGCATGCTGTTCATGTAGACTTTGAGGGAAACGAATGAGTAAGTGAGAGAGGGAGGGAGAGGGAGACGGGAGACGCACATTTACTGCTCATCGCGAGGCTGAGGAAGAAGTATAGCGTTCCTGGGGTCGCTAAAAACTTTTTGAAAGAGTCAGACTCGTTCGGCACCACTGGAAGTGAACTGAAGTGAACGGGACTTACGAGCACCATAGTAAACGCCGACGCGAGCGCAGTCAACATGCCTCGATTGATTGCGTTTATGATGAGGGTGTTTAGGATTGAGTTCGTTCTGCATAAGAATAAATAGTCGTCAGTATCGACATTTTAGTGGGGGACTAGCGAGGGAAGAGGGGAATGGAGGAAGGTGAATTTAGAAGGGAAGGTGAAGGAAAGGAACACGCACGACGCCATCCCGCCCTTATAATTCTGGAGTACAATACAGAGATAGACGGTGATTACAATGTCGCACAGCAGCGAGGCGGCGCATTGCAGGGTGCTGATCGCCTTGGTTTGCTCGAGTTTGAGGAAGGAGTGGAGCTGGGCGCTGGGAACGAATTCGAATAGTGTGAGTTCAGATTGAATCGGAACAAGGAAAATGGAAGGAGGTTGAATTGAATTGAATTGAACGCACGTCAGTATCGTCTGCGCGATGCCGGAGCCTGGCGGGCGCAAGAACGAACGAAATCAGAATCATCATCTCAGCACGGAGGGGCGGGTACGTATCGCATCGCTGCTTGCTTACCGAGTTGGGTGAGAGCCAAGAGGAACTGCATGCGCGAACCAACCGAAGATATCAGACGAGTGCATGCAAAAGGTGGTGAATGAACGCACGATGAGGGCGAGTCCCAGCTTGGCCGCGACGCTTGAGCGTACGTTGCTGGCGATCACTAAGTAGCGGGAGGCGGATATTGTATTGAGTCAAGGGAAAGGGGGCAATGGAGGGGGAGGGGAATAAGTATAAAGGACTGACGTTGGCGGATGCGGTTCGCGAAGTACAGTTGGACTGCAAAGGCGGAGAGGTACTGGCAGCAGATGAGCAACTCTGTCGTGGGGCAAATGAAAGAGAGGGGTGCGTACATTGGCTAATAGTTGAAGCTGTTCAACGTCGGGATGGTCAGCCGCGGGCAGGGTTTATTGAGGTAGGTATGCGCACCGAATCCTGCCTGCAATGCAAAGGTGGGTTGAGTACGAAGAAGATGGTAAATCGAACTCGAATGGCGCACCAGATCAGATCCGTTTGAATGAGCCCAAAGCGGTCGACGAATCGCGAGTACGAGGACGCGAAGAAGAACACGACTTGGACTGTCTCCAAAGCCCTGAAACGGTCGTTCGAATCCAGGTTATCGGTACAAGACTTGAAAGAAAAGCGTACGTGACCAACAACACCTGCTCGACGCATCAGCCAACCTATCAGATGAACAACTAAACCAAGGCGAGGCGGACTTACCACCGACTTGATGGACCAACCATCTGCGGGGTACCAATGGAAGTACAGCCACGTCTGGAGGAGGCCCACGCCATAGAGCATCGTCTCGAGCCAGAGTGAGATGAACCAAGCGCCGTAGGTCGCGTCCAGAGGGCCAGCCATTGTGTGATGTGTTGGTACGGCGGTGGTGGAGGGGTGGTATTGTGGGCACCGAGGAGTTCCCTATTTGCACTGTCGACGTCGTCGTCTCGCCACTGGACGCGGCCCTGGAGCAACACAAGATCAAATTGGAAGTTTCGGCTCGGTGCAGCTTTGTCCACATGGAACGTGCTTACAGAGAATTGGAACCGCCGCTAAAGTAAGGAGAGTCGGCATGCTAAACCTGTATTGGCGGCGACTGGGGCGGTTGCGAATTGTATATATACTTCCGTGGCTAGGATTCAGGAGGGCGTTCGCCGTCGAGCGTTAGCGGCCATGGACGATGGTTGAAACGTGAATTTGTGCGATCAAGGTGGTGGTAAGAGTCTAAGAATGTACGCCTCGTCGGCAGAGTGAGCGGCGGATCAAGATTCAAAGATCGTCGGTCGAGGAACAAGACCTACCGTTACGTACAGAACAAGAGAGACCTTACGTATAGAACAAGAGTGAGACTTCACCAGATCGGGACGATGGTGTGGCCTGAATTTATTGTGCGTTTGCCTGCGGTATTTTTTGGCCAGTGACCTCTTCCAGACCACACTACAGGATCCTCCTGGAACACGCACTTGGTCTGCCCCGCGATGCACACCCCCAGATTCAACCGACCAACACCAAAATAGACCTGGTCGTCGCTAAAAGATTCTGTCAAACCAAAGATGTGAAGTCTCATAATTACACGATCGGTAAAAGTCTCCGTTTGGCCGTCCTTTTGTTTTCGCCCAATCTGGTTGGACCCGGAATCAGTTGGCGCGGCGGGCGCTAAACAAGGCGAGTTCCCGCGCGCGGTCCAGTCCGATCTTCTCCCACCTTCTGAGCAGCTGCTGAACGACCCTGCATTAAATCCTACCGCTGCCGCATGCTCATTGCCCTGTAGTATATTCCGCCCCTACATACCCTCCTTCATTGGCGCAAGATTGAACGGGCGCGCAAAGTTCGATGCCGGCTTCTCGCGCAAACATTCAAGATTCAGCGCATTGACATTACTTTACATGGTTTAGCCAACTTATGTACATACGCAATACATACGTCGCATCAAGTGGACCTCCAACTTACGGGAGGGGCGCTAAGTGTGTACCGGAGATTGGGGCCCAACTTTCTTGGTTGCGTTTGGGACTGGCAGCTGACAGTGATGCGTCCGTGCGCGCCTGAGAATTGTTCATCTGGGGTGGACTGTGGAGGCTTGCCCTGACCGCCGGCCGCGTTAATTTACATGCCTTGTCGTCACACGCCCGCTACTTTCGGGGACCTGATGCGCTTTGGCAGGGACCTTGATGCGCTTTGGCACCGGCGCCCAAAGGCGAGTAGCGGTATCCTCAGGTACTTAGGTTCAGATCCAGCTACTTATCGGAAAGAACACCACATTCGCACCCTTGCACCTGATTTCTACAGCTCTACACACCACCTCGTGGACGCGAAGAGTACTAGTGCCGAAAATGACGGACGCACCGGCGGCCGGGGTCGCTTCGACAGGCGCACAACGGAGGCCGGAATCGCGTAGGAGTTTCCCAACCGAGCTCCAAGCTCCAACTCCTGTTCGCCAAGGCAGACTTGTCTAGACAGGATTGCGTAGACGCGAGGTTTCGGCTCATGGTTTAGCGGCATTCAGGGAGTTCTCCGTCGTCCGACAACGGACAACGGACATGAATCAAGCTGGACAGAGAATCTGTGGGGAGAACAATCAGATACTTTGTTTGCTTCACCTTGGCTTTGCCGGCGAGGAAGGAAACACCATTGCCTGCCGTTTGTGGTCACCTGATCGCGTTTCTGATGCCGTCGTGTTCGGCCATCACTCTCGATCCGTTCTGCACCGCAACGTCCGAGCCAGACCCGCCCCGAAGCGCGTCCGTACATGTACAGTATACCGCACGTTAGTCTGATTTTCACTTCACCCGGAAAAATAAAATCAGTATTGCGGAATTCCGATGCGTCCAGTAATCCTTGAACCAACTCGCGACGATTCACGAACCTCCACCCTGAGATCGCGTTCAGCTCCGTTTTCAGCGCTCATGCCGTGATCCTCCGGCGTCTCAGTGTACATGGCGTGAGATGCGAGGTCCGCGAATTGCTTGAACCTTGTCAAGCTCTTCCTTTAGTTGTGTATCGATTATTACTTGAGTTGCAGGATGTTGGGTTGCATCATAAACTAGCGAGGAACGAGCTCAACCGTTTATAGTGTCTGTCTTGGAGAGACTAAGTTGCATCCTGCAACTTGGGTTCTCGTCTCATGAGTATCTTCTACTCAGACTCCCATTCTGTTCAGAACACCTTCTACAAACGTACCGGTAGGGAACTCACCCCGACTACGAGTCGTGTTCCCGCGCGTCCCAGTCGACAGACCAAGCCTAAAGGTGCCCAAAAAAATGCTAAATCACCTCCCCGAGCCCCTCGCCGTTTCGCAGCCATTCAGCCTCGTCATAACCAGCGCTCACAACACCACGCTGACTCCGAACCTATACTTTCACTGCCCCGCTAGTCGGTTACGACTTACGACCGCGCTGAACCGGTCATTTCCTCGAAGTGGTCGCGGGCTCAATTTCCTGGGGCATCAGATACTGTACTTTTTCGTTCAAATCGACAGTCACGCGTCACGCACCCCCCTGTCGATCACGAACTTTGGTCAAGGTAACGCGTCACCCCGGCCTATATCGGATAGGTCCAAGCGTTCGTCACCACGCGAAAAATTCCAGTGGACGGGAAATTCAGTTTTTCTGATCTTTCTTGGCGCTGTTGGTCATAGATTTGCTCGTTCTGCTCCTTCTTGGGCAGATTTGTCTGTCTGAACCCACATTTCAACGGTTTGGTTGAGTTTCTTGGTTGAGATTTGGTTGAAATAGCACTCCAAAGGAAACAAATGAAAAAATGTGATTTGTGTCTAACTGAACAGCCTGAGTATTGCCTGGATGTTCAGAAGCCACAGAGGAACATAGCTATATGATTTCGGCCCTTTGTCGATTTTTTTCCAGTGTCACGCACCTTTGGCGGCGTTGTCGAAGCATCGAATTGGTTGAAACGGTCACGCGTCACGCCCAGGTTCGATTTGAACGAAAAAGTACAGTAATTTCATGCAGCGATGCTGGCGCCCCGAACGGTCATACTTACCCGAAAAACCGCGAGTGGACACATCGCAGTGTCCGGTCCACTCTTTTTCTTGGTCTTACTTGTGGGAAGGCCGCTGCACCGTGGGTATAATAATACTCAACGGCAGGGATGCGATGCTATTTCCCTCGAACACTATTGAAACCACCTCCAACGACAACAATTCGCCGGCGCGTTCGAGCTTACTTGGTACGTTGTGCTAAACCAATTCCTAGAGACCTTGTAGCATGTGGCATGCATCTTCGAAATCTGGAGCGGGTCTATCATAAATTATTCTGAGGAATATCCCGGTTCGATTCTGGGCAGGGTCATAATACAAGTGCCGTGGTTCTTTTTTCACTCCTGTCCTTCGAGTGCTACATACAGTCTTCGGCACATCAGGAAGAAACCCGTCCCTGGAAGGAGTCTTTTTGGTAGGCAGAACGACTCCGGAGCAGGTGGCCTGCATTCGTTCGAAATAAAAGGGAGTTGGGCAACCCAATTCCTCTATCTACCTAAGTCACCTACCACCTGAGTATGTATGTAAGAGGCCCTGTAGCATGTGGCATGCATCTTCGAGACGTGGCGAACATGACTGGATGACTCACTCTGAGGAATATCTCGGTTCGATTCCGGGCATGGTCATAACATGAGTGCCCAAGTTCTTTTTTCGCTCCTGCCCTTCAAGTGTTAAGTACAGTCTTCGGCACAGCAGAAAGGAACCTGCATCCCGAATGGCCCCATACAGTTGGCCTACAGTTCGTTCGAAATAAAGGCGGAAGTGTCATCGAAGCGAAAGGTACCCGGTTAAATTCCGGGCAAGGTCGTTAACAAGGCAGCAGAAACGTTTACTTTGTGTGTTCAGACTGATTTCCAATTTGACGCCCGCCCGCGAGGTCAACCACCCATACCCATCTCGGCCAGTGTGCAATTTTTTTGATTATCTAGCCTGCCCGATGGTGCTGGTTCTGGTGCGGTACAGTTTCATCAGATACCGATTCTAGCGAACGATTTACTGTACTTAGTTGAATGGGAAGCTGGTCACACGCGCGGAGGTTTTCCGGTGTATTTCGTGTCATGTGATCGTGTTGCTCATGTCATCATGTTCGGCGATCACTTGCGGCTGTCCTGCCTCTTCCCACTCCCACCATGTTGCGATTCACAAGCGCGTCCATACGACGAAGTGGTGCCCTCAAGTCCTTCGAGAGGCAACTCTCCAGTGCAAACTCCAGGGTACGGCCATACATGTAAGACTCGAAAGCCTCTGAACGACCCTCCACAGGCCGCCGCCGCCCTCCCAGTCGGTGGGAAGAACTCGCTGAGGAGGCCGTCATCTGGAAAGCAGTTGTTAACCCACTCCGCTCTTATGCGCCGTACATATTCGACTGAAGAGCCGACCTCACCCAAGCCACCACAAGAATCGGAGGAAGACGCAATCACGCACCTCGAAAAGTTCGCTACGGACGTCTCCACCCTCGTCCTCGCCGGCGAGGCCCCAGACGAACAATCCTGTCTCCATGCGTCGTACGCTGTGGTATACGAGATCATGCGTTACCTCGCGCGCCACGGCGACGACGGCGCCGAAGCGTACTTGTCCGTGAGCAGCACTTTCTTTCTTTCTACTCTCAAGTTTATTTGATTGAATTACTTACGATGTATCGAAGATCTTCATGAACTCCGAAGCCCCACCCCACTCCCCCATGGCCCGCGCGCGGACGAGTATATTCCAGCTCACGGAGCACCTCGTCAGCATCCTCTCCTCGGTGCCCGCGCTCCGCGTCTCGCAGCCGGTCCTCACCGGTCTCGTGGGCGCACTCGAGCCGTGCGTCGTCGTCTATCGGGAGAGCGACCAGGACACGCGGGCCTGGACGGCGTTCTGGAGCCGCGCGCAACCCATTCTGCTGGAACTTGGTGGGCAGCTGAGGGAGTTGGAGGAGCTCGCCGACGCACAAGACGGCCGACTGAATTGATTGTTGACCTTGCCTTTGTCGAGGAACTAAGACAACTCGGATCCATCCACGACTTCTCCGTACCGTGTTTGTTGTTAACGATGTACATATCCGCATAAAAGAATTGGGTATATAAAGCAAAGGAAAGCAACTAATCACTCCACGCGCCTGACCGTCATAGGGACATTCCCTCCCGGCTCGCCGACGACCTTGGGGCGCGGGATGAGGCCGGGGTGCTTCCCGATCTCCGTCTCCGCCCCGCCAGGGAACTCGAAGCTGAAGTTCTTGATCAGGACGCTCAACACCGCCTGCGGACATGGTCAGTAATCTATCTCCCCACAGTTCACACCTCAAAACGAAAAGAGAAAAGAAGAGAAAGCGCGATGAGCAAGAAGGATGTGTGTATGTAACGCACCTTAAACTCCGCCAACGCAAACCCCTTCCCAAGACACGTCCTCGGCCCATCCAAGAACGTAACAATATGCCGATGCCCCCCGATCTCCTGCGCCCGCAGCCGCTCCTCCCCCGCCTGCCCGAGCGTGAACCACCGCTCGGGCCGGAACTCACGCGACGCGGGCCCCCAGAAGACCTCGGACTGGTTCATGCACCGGATGGGCACGGTTACGAGCGTGCCTTTTCGGACGATGATGCTGTCGACTACTTCGCCCGAGGGTGTGGTGATGGGGGCGGAGAGGGGGATTATGTCGTCTACCGCAGCCTGCAGACACAAGGGACCTCAATCGTAAGTAAATTTCTACGTGAAGTTAGGAGGGGAGAGCGGACCTGGCGCGTGGTCTCGCCGAGCGGGGGGTGCAGGCGTAGGGTCTCGAGCACGACCGCGTCGAGGTACGGGAGCGCGGAGCTCAGCTGGTCCCAGGTCGCGTCGCTGGCGCCGAATTGGAGCAGTTCTTCGCGCAGCTGGGTCTGCGTCTCTGGCTTTTTGGCAAGTTCGATCAGGGCCCACTGTCCGCACGTTAGTATAGATATACGACGGCGTAGGAATACAACACATACAGTAAGACTGACTGTGCAGCACGACGATGTGATTAGTTTCGCTGGGGAACTGGAAGAACGCACATACTTGACGTGGTTTCATAGCCTAAGAACGTTGTTCAGCAGAAGCAAATTATTCGCGCAGTCGGGAAGGAAGCCTACCGGCCAGAAGGAGAACATTCTACCCGCTGTGCGTCAGAATACGAGTAATGACAGAGAAATAATCCATACCATCTAAAAATATAATCAGAGGTGAACATGGGAAGAGGGATACATGCCACCGACCTGCGCAAGGACTTCGGCCTCATCCATGTGGAGCTCGGCGCTCTCGTCCTCCGCTTTCACTACATGCCGGCGGGGTAAGCCTACGAAACCAACCCAGGAACGCTATCTGGCACGCACACAACAGCCCAATGACAGATCTGTCCGTATTCTCATCCGAGACGTGCGTCCTCTTCTCACGGCGCGTCTTCGCCAGCAGCTCGTCCGCGATGCCGCTCATGGTGCGGCGCAGGTTCCCGATGATGCGGTTGCGCTTTGTCGGGAGGCGCGCGAGGAAGGGGAGCTGGGTGCCGAGGAGGAAGACGAGGTTGGAGAGGAGGCCTTGGTTCTCGAAGGAGAGGGTGTCGAAGGCGGCGGCGACGGCGGAGTATTCGCCGTCGAGCGTGCAGAAGTCGTGTGAGAAGCCGGCGATGCCGATGCTGTCGAGTCTGGAGCGCAGAGTCAGTTCATGTGGGAGGGGTAAGGGAGATTGGGCGCACGCGACGAGGTTCATCCAGTGCTCGACATCGATGAGGACGCCTTCGGGACCCGCGTTGTCGAGGGTGGCGTCCCAGTGCACCTTGAGCTGGAGGCGCGGTTAGTACATGGAGGCATTGACGCAGGAAGCCTCCCAACTTTGTGCGCAGAGTCGTAAAATACGCTCGTCAATCTCCGAATTGCGGCGTTGCTAAATGCAGGCGTCAAGGCCTTGCGCTGCCTAACAAATCGTTAACCAACGAAACTCGTTTTGGGTTCTCCAGACTCACCTCTTGTGCGATTCTCCCTCCGCCCACAACAACCCACGGCCGAACTATGAACGGCCCGTCAACGAAACGAATCCAACCGTTACTCAAACACGCACCAAATTCTCGATGACCGCCCGACCCAGCTTCGACTTGACGTAGATAGCGCGCTCCATGCTATAGAAGTGGTTCACGGCTTTGGGATCTGTCAGGATAAGCTTGTGCCCGAGGAATGCGATGGGGAGCTTAAAAACGGCGCCATATTTCTCGGCCCATTCCTGGTACAGGATGCCGCCGTCCTTGGCCCCCACCATGCGTCGATTCATGCCGAAGAGCAAGCTCTCGCTGGGCGGGCCATTGAGCGGCGTGCCCTGTGCGCTGCGGGTTGCGATGCGGCGTACGACTTTGACGAGGAGCCAGACGCCTCCGACGAGGATGAGGACGTCTGAGAGACGGAGCTGGTGGACGGGCGTCATGGTGGGCGAGGACAAGCTGGCGTGTGAAAGTATCAGTGGCTTTTCTTAGGCGACCACCCAATCCGGATGTCCGTTCTCCAGCCAACCGGAACTGAACCTTCACTTCCGGTTGGTCTCCGAGGCTCGAGCACAAGAAAAGGCCTGAATGGCTCAACATCAAGCAGATACGCGGCAAGGGCGCGCATATCTTGATAAAAAATAGGGAATCGACGAAGACGCGTATTCGGAATTTTGGTGTTGCCTTTTTTGCGTCTTCGAGCCCTCCTTGAGAAAGCTAAAATACAGGACGAAAGAACTTCGACAGGATTGGTGTTAAGTGGCTTGCGATGACGAGGCGACTCAAGATCAAGACGGGAAGAAAATGATTGGACTCGTTGTGGATTGAAGTTCCGAGGAGGTGTCCAGTATTCGACCGTCGAATAAGTCGAAGTTTGTCTGAACTTGGGCCAAAATCTAGGGCGCGTAGCCGACGGTCTGACGCGTTTGAAGGGAGTTTGGGCGCGGGATTGTGGTGGCGCGAAGCGAGAATGGTGACACGTCACGCGTCGCGTCACACCCAATATTTCTCCTCAATCCACCACCTCGTTAAACACGACCTCTCCCCTCCTTCCCTCTCGCGCCAACCACTCCCTCCAGATTCTCCTGTACTTGGGTCTCCACCTTGCCTTCGCCCCGAACACCTCCTCGTCCGGCAGCATCCGCGATATCCGCCTTATCTCCCGCCTGTCTCCGGCGCTGAACCCATCCCTCAACATGGCGGCTTGCGAAATACTCGGGTGACGCTGCCCGAGTCCTTCTCAGCTCAGTTGGAACAAAAGTCCTCGACTACTCACTGGACCGGGGAACACCATCCGATGCCATTTGCACAGCGCGCGGAGCGGCAAGTAGTAGTTGTCTACCGCCCTTCTCCGGTTTTCTCTATAGCGGGGCAACAACGCGGGCATGTAGGAAGTCAACAGCACCGGAATCCTCGGCGACTCCGCAGTGCCCGAGCCCTGGAACCGCGCGTCTGACCGCTGGAGACGCCGTCTGTACATCGTCGCACTCTTCCAGTACCGATCCTCCTCGAGCGCGGTCGAATAAGTTCTATATCTCCTGGAAGCTGGACACAGCACGCGCAGTAATCGACGCAGGCGCCTCGCAGGCCTCCCCAGCCAAAACGCAGGCCTCCTCAGCCAAAAAAATGTCGTTCCGCCGATGGCCAAGGGGATAAACAGCAATGAGACTCTGAAAACCCCGCGTTTTGGAAATATTATCGCTCTCTGCAACAAAAGTAAGCGACGATGACTCAACCTGACCTCGAGAGGAACGATACTTACCAAGTTCCAAGCGAGCCAGGTGGGCATTGGGGTGAAGACGCGGTCGACCTCGTGTTTCGACCCTTGTGCACGCATTCACCACGAGGCCGGGGTCTGCCGCGAAAACCTGCCACGATTCAACGAAAACTTGGCGACAGAACCACACGCTGCAGGCGTAAGTTTGTTTCATTTGGCTCAAAGAGGGACTCATGCGGCGCTGACAATGGGGCAGGTGGGTCCAAGGTTGAGAAATACTTTCCCTTTCAGAAGCTGAACAAACACCGGTGCGGGGAAATTCAACACCAATAGGTCTTTGAAATTTAATCCCGGTTTTCTTTCTTTCAGCCGTCTTCTTTTGTCTTGATCTGACTACGAACACGAGGAGCGCGGAAATACTGGGTGCAAATACCTACCTACCTGTGAGTCGAATTCACCAATTAAAATCCTCCTGCTCGACCCATCGGCACAGGATCGCACCAAAGACGCCTCTCATAGTTCAGCCGCTAGTAGATCTTCATCGCGAACTCGTGCTTTGACCGACCGCTTCGAACCACGCCGGCCCGAAACTCCGATAACGTTCTTTGTTGTAATCAGACAGTACTTATATTACAACCTACGCCACATGTCCCAGGCCGTTATCTCGACTTGAAGCTCGTCTACATCCGCGCATCCTCGCACCGAAGCGCCCAGCCGCCCCGCCCAAAAATTCTCCCCGAGCCACCTCACACCGACCGAATGCAGTCAAACAACGCCTATGCCGGGAGCAGCAGTAATTCGGTGCGTCGACGCGCCGGGGGGAGAGATAACGCGTTTTCACACTCCTGGACAGCGCCCCGAGCCCGACGCGACCCGGCGCGCGACCTGCACGACGTGCGGCGCGACGATGAAGCGCCCCTCGGATCTGCCGCGGCATACGCTCCTTCACGCGAAGAACAAAGAAGATTTGTACGTACGCCCCTCCCCGGTCCCGCGGTCGACTCGCACTGTTGTATACTGACCGGGACGCCGTTCTAGCATGTTTCAGTGTCCGTTTCCGGAGTGCGGGCACAAGACGTTGCAGAGATCGAATTTGGAGACGCACATCAGAATTCAGTGCGTACTTCTCCCGTCCCGTGTAGACTCATCCTTTCTTTGTGGGATACTCACATGTCGAACACTAGTACCAATGCGCGTCCGCTGCAATGTACTGTTATGCTCCCCGACGGATCGCGATGCGATTTTGCGACCTCGGACCCGTCATCGCTGCATCGACACAAAAAGCGCCATGGCGGCGAGGAGGGGGGCGAATAGGACTGTGAGATAGGGTGGGTAGGTGAAAAGCCCGGGCTGGTATCTCAGGCGGGGCTCAATCGTCTTTACCATCTACAAGTTCTAATTTTGCGACTCCATCATCCATTTCTTTTCTGCATGTCGCATCAGCGCAAACTCGGAAATATGTCCGATGCGTTCGAATCCGCTAGATCGCGTTCGAATCCGCTAGATCTGAGAAACAAAGAAAGCTTGCTCTGTTCTAGGGTTCAGAGCGTGTAGAATACAGACAAGGCCCTTGATTTTCAGACACTCGGGCTATCGAGTTAACAAGATCAGAGAAGGTTGAACCCACGGTTCTACTTCGGGTAACCCATTGTAATTATTCTCTCAACTCCGGAAGGCTTTACGGAGACAGAACGGCACTCCACGATGTTCCACTCCACTGCAAACACGATGTTTTACTCCATTACAAACTTGAAGCAGGATCTAAGTAGGTATGTAACTAGACGAACCAGAACTCAGTCTGCAGCCTCAATTAACACTCGGCAGCTTCTTCGAGGAGCAACCCATTCAAGTACGCCATTGCCTCAACGCGGAAGTCCTCCTTAGTAACACTGACCGTGTCAGGATCGCTGAAAGTCCACAATGACCCGCCACCGGTCTTCCACTGCGGCCACGCCACCGCCAGCTCCGCCGCACTACCCGCAACCGCGGGCGTGTTGGGATCGAGGGTGTTGATGAAGTTCACTTATACCCAATAATGAGATCGAGTAGCAGCAGCGAAGAAGGGGAGGGGACGCACCCAGGGCATCCATGCCGAGCGTCTGCAGTGCGGTCGTGTTGGTGAACCACACGCCTTGGTCGTTCCCGTGGGCCGCACCGAACTCGGACGCGTTTTTCCCGAGCTTGCTCACTGACCAACATAGTTTTCAGTATCGGGATATTGCCTGGCAAGAAGAACTCGAAGAAAACGCACACCAACTCCACGTCGGCTGCGTGCGCGACGTGTGCTCGAGGAAAAGTCTGCGAGGGCCAATGAATGTGAGATCGCCCTGGAGCGCTGCAAGGCGTTTGTATTCTGGGCTGGATTGAACTAGTTGTTAGTGATTTGTTTTTATGCAGCCAGTGTGGGCACCGACGACAGTTGGTTAGCGCTTCCCGTGTCGAAAGGCGCACCCTGCGGCGGAGTTATATATTAGCTGGCTGGCAGGAGGCTGAGGTTAACCCATGAACGTTCAACGCACTTGGGTAGGATCGTCGGGGTAAAGTAGTCCGAGTTGGGCGACTTGGTCCGGGTTGGTCTTTGGGAGAATGCTAGTCGTCAACGTCAGCCAGAGTTCATACTTGGGTGGGGTTCATCGCACTTGGAGTGAAGGTATCCCAGGAACTCGGCATCCGTTCTAGGGAGTTCAAATATAAGTAAAGAACAGGCTCGGCGACCGGTGGACATACGTGATATTCAAGGTTGAGATGGAGAATAACCTGTAAATCAGGTAGGATCAGTGAGTGGACCAAGTCGAGCTCGTCAAGCTAAGCCACGTACGTTCCCTCGTCATCGGAATTCCCCGCCATAATAGGAATCTGGAGATATTCATTCGTTGGCAATTGACTGAACGCAGATTGGCATTGGCACACTTACATGGGCGAACAATCCCTCAGCTACGGACTTCACTGGAGCCCGCTCGACGACATCCCCGTCAATGTACGGACGCCATACGAGCGCCAGGCTCTCGTAGGACATGAAATTCTCAGTCTGGTTCACGGTGGCCATGAAGGACTCCAAGGGCACATGGCGCAGACAATCCAGCGTGTCGCGCGCCGCGGTGCAGTTGTTCGCCAGCACCAGCGCGTCGTAGACGGGCTGGCCCTCCGCAAGGGTCGGGGACAGGTTCGGGGCGCCGGATTCCTATCAATGGATGCTGTTGTTAGAAAGGCGGTGGATGGGGCAGGATGCAACCCATCCGACTCGCCAGGAACGCGCCGCGGAACAATGCGTTGGAGTTTTGTTTATTCGATAGGATGAGCATCGCGCTCGAGATGGAGCCTGCGCTGATGCCGCCGCTGCAATTTTGTTTTCAGTCGGCCTTTTCTGTGCAGAGGTCAAATGTTACTGACATTATGACGCAGTTGGGATCCCCACCGAAGGCCATTATTTCTGTTTGAACCCATCTCAACGCGAATATCTCTGAGGTTCGATGGATCAATAGGTGTTTGACTTACTTCAGACCACGGATACGTACGGTCTCGGAGCCCTAGATTACTTACGCCGGCCGCACCGACCTCTTTTCCTGGCAAGAACCCAAATGCTGCGAAGAATAGTCAGTGGAAGTCAACCAGTGATATAATATTGGCACTTACCACTAAGACGGTAGTTTGGGACTACGATAATGATTGGTTCGCCCGTCTCGACAGATCGCTCGACGAGGGGAGAAAACTCCGTGGTGCGACTATTCCCAGTCGTAAACCCACCTAGCAATCCCCGCCGACGTAAATATTTTGCTGCACTAGCTGAAGAAGAGTACGTACCACCGTAGATCCACTGAGAATTGGCGTGAGCCCGTGAATATTTGCCAGCGAGGGAGGTATCACGACGTACCACGAAGACGGGAAGGGCAGAGAGGTTGTGGGCGCCCGAAGGAACGAATACATCGACCGTGAGACCTTGAATCCAACAACATTTCAGGAATGCGTGCATGAGAGCGGAGCGGGCAAACCTACAATCTTCAGAGATGGAGGGGAATATTGGGGCCGAGAAAGGAGTTCCCGGGGGAGAAGATAACAACTGTTGCGGACAAGCAGGCCCGAACTCTGTTGCATTCTGCACTCCATGCAGCACCTTGGGCGGACTAGGAGCCTCGAACCGGGAGCTTGCAAGAGCGGATTAACCAGAGGACTGCAGCAGGGGACGGCGGAAGAATGCGTACCTGCTCGCAAAGGGTACACCGAGATACTTTGTTACACCACTCTCCGTGAAGCCCTGCAAGGTTCCATACGACAACGAAACGGTGGGTGCAGCGGAACCTGCGTTGGCAAAGAGGAGAAAGAGGCTGAATTTGAAAGGAAGACAGCGAAACATGTTGGTTCACCTCCCAAGGCTGCTGGAGGTGGCCTTTATACCCATGCCGCGAACTTGAAATCGCGGTCGGCGGAATCAAGTGTCGCTGATCGGCACTGGGCACTGGGAATCCTGTTTGTAATTGCAAGAGCACTTATAAACGACGGTTGGTAAACAGGACGTCTCATAAATCGGCTTATAAACACTGACCAGTCTGCCCAATTTTGATGCGAGGTGGATCTGCTGATAATAAACGAGGAGATGATGTCGCATCTCGATGGACGGAATCAAATCATATATTTCCATGAATTCAGGAAGCGTAGCGTAGGCTTACAAAGGGGACATAATCCTAAGACATATACATTGAGTGAAGCTACATAATAGCGTGATAAAAAAGACACCATTTCAAGACAAGAAAGATGCCTGTCGCCTGACGCGCCCTCCACAGGAGGCGCGCGGTATGGCGACAGCAGCGCACAAGAGCACTTCGGCGAGTAGCGGCCAACGAGAACGCGGGCGCAGCCAGTCTAGACTCTACCGCCCGATCACCCCCAACCCCAACCGCCTCCGTAGCTCGGACACCCCCGCCCGCCCCAGGCCCTTAACATCCCGACACGCCTCGGGGTGCGCCCCCTCGCAGTGCGCGCGCAGCGCCTCCCACGACGCGCCGGGTCCAAAAGCCTGCATCGTCGGCGGGCTGCGTCGCGAATCATCATGCGCGGCGGCGGCGAGTCTGCGTTGGAGGAAGGGATGAGTGACGGACTAGGGTAAGGAGGGGGGAGAGGGGACGCACAGACAAACACGGCAGACGAGCTTGCCATCGGCAGGGAGGTACATGATGTCGACGTATTCGAGGTCGAGGTGCGCGTCGTCGGCTTTTGCGTCCGCATCCGAGGCCGAGGCGGAGGGCGGGGGGGTTGGTCGTTGCTGGGCGGCGGCGGGGGACCTAGACGGCGGAGGAGCGGCGGACGGGGCCCGTGAAGCTGAGGTCGAGCGGGACTTGGAGCGGGAGCGGGAGGATGCCGAGTCCGACTCAGCTGACTCGGAGTCAGATCCAGACTCGAGCTCCATATCGCATTCACCGTAGCCAGGGGCGGCGGCAGGGCAGGTCTCGCGCTCCTTCGGCGCCATCCCTGTCGCGCCACCATTCTTCTCCTCGCGCGCTTGCTCGGCAGACGAGTCGCGATCGCCATCACTGACGCGCCGCTTCTTCGCCGGGCGGGGGAAGGAATCACACGACACGGTCAGGTCAAAACCGGTCCTATCCTCGGGGTCGGGCGTGTGCGTCGGGCTGCGGCGCACGGCGAGCACAAACGGGCTGCGCAGGCGCGGTGGCGGCGACTGGATGGGCAACTGCGGCGGCGGCGCCGACACAGGCGACGGCGGATACCGCAGCCGACCCAGGTCCTCGTCCGCATCCGCATCCTCCCGATCGACCTGCGCGCGCGTACGCTTCCCCCCCTCCGCGCGCCCGAGCAGCACGCGCAACCTCTCCTGCGCGACGTCACGCTCGCGCACCAAGCGCGCACACGCGCTGCGCATCTCCGCCGTCTGGTGCTGCTCGCGCTGGACCGCGCGCGCGCAGGCGGCGCGGAGACCGGTGAACTCGGCTTGGATGCGCGACGCGTAGGCGCGGAAGGTCGTATCGAGGAGCGTCTTGACGGGGCCGGCGGGGAGGGTACTGGGGGACGTCGAGGGTGCAGGCGCGCGGAGCTGTACCTGGAGGCGGGTGTGGTTTTGCTGGAGGCGTTCGTGGATGAGGCGGGCGTTGGCTTGGATCAGCGGTAGGCTGTGCGGCGCGCCGGTGTTTTGCTCCAGGCCGCATAGAGGGATGAGGTGGCGGCGAGGATTGGCGTTCGCGTGAGGTCTATTGTTTGGAGAAAGTGGGAGGCGAGCTGTGCGACGCGGCGGAGTTACCAGAGGCCCCTGCCGAATTGTATAAGCATTGACTGACGGACGAGCACCAATACGAGATATACCTGCGATGATGGAGACCGATGGACATTATTGGCAGAGCGATTCATTATAATGTATTCCGAGGGTAGTAAATGTCGCCGCCGGCGGTCGTCGTATTGGAGTATGTAGGCTGTAGGACGCGGGCGCGGGGATTGCAGTGGACCCACAAGGATCCAAGCGTCCGTCTTAATAGTATAGCGCTCATTGTCCCAAAGACAAAAAAGACAATTAGCCTCCGCTGTCACCGGTCACGGTCGGGTCACCGAGCTGCGTTAAACAAAAGAAAGGCGTCAGTCGGGCAAAGTTATGTGGGAACGCGGCGTACGGGGACAATTAGCGCGCCGGAGTCAGAGACTTCGCGAGAGACACGAGGTTATTGGAAGCGTCCCGAATGGGGGAGGACGCTCGGGAACAACAAAGTGCAGCTCGGCGCGCTCTTGCACGACGGGGGTATGCGTAAGAGCCGCAATTGTCAGTCGTAAACTTCTTGCGCAGGTCACCGTTAATTGTTATATTCCAGTCTTGAAGTCCGGAGGAGAACAACAAACTCCAAGTCAGAGCATCGATAGCGTTTTCTCGCATGTCCAGCAGGTAATAATCCAACGTTCGAGAACTTGATATGGGTGCGTTATAGAGCCATATGAGTGGAGCTCCTCAGCAGAAGCTTGAGGAACTTCGACCCGGAGCAAGCCGTGCGGGTGCCAGTGGGTGTCCAAAAAATCGCCAATTTTGGGGAGCTTGAATACTTGGTCGGTTGTGAGCCTTCTGTCTTGTGAGCTTATCCGGTGAGACCAGGAGAGTACATCCAACGGTCTGTGAGTCGTTATCGTTCGAGCCCGAGGATGTCCAGGACGTGGTCGTTTTGGCGAAGGAGTGTGGTGGCAGTGCTGGTCACATCGAGTCCTATCGTCGTCGAGCCACGATTGCTGGTCGAGAAAATTCCTCCACTCTGTAAAAGATACACAGGAAAAACTAAGACAGTAGCTAGGTAGATGATACGATACAACGCAGACGACAAAAAAAGCTACAATACGATACTCATTCACCATAATCCAAACAAAAAAAAAAGACTTCAATATGTTCCTCCGCACACGGATACGGAGTCACGGACGCGCACCACCACCCACTACGTACCCCCTACCGCTTCCCATTCCCAAGATACCGCAATTTCCGACTCCGCTCAAGCACCTGCGCCGGCCTCAGCGCCTCGATCTCGCGACACGCCTCCGCGTGCGCTTCGTCCGAATCACGCCAGTGCCCCGCGAGGTCCGCCCAGGGGGCTGTTTGTGGGAAGGGTTGGCTGTGTACATCGATGGACATCGTGAGTAAAGATCAAGTGCACGCGAGGAATGAATGAAGGAAGAAAGAGAATGGGGAGAAAGAGGATTGGAAGAAAGAAGGAAGGAATGGAGGTAAGAGGGAAGGAAGACCTACCGACACGACCGACAATACATCTTCGCGCCCTGGGTATCGTACAAGAGCGGCAGGTGGCTGATCCCGAGCTTGCCCGTCCCGATGCCGACTGGGACGGGAGGCGCTTTGGGGGTGGTGGGCTCCTCAACGGCGGGGCTGCGCTTGCGTTTGAGCGTCGGTATCGGCGTCGGCGAACTGGACGTAGAGACGGCGAATTGGGAGAAGGACCCGCCGAGGTCACGCGAGGTGGATGTGAAGGTGGGGCGCGGGACGGAGGAGGTGACGCAGGGGCGGTGGACGCTCGAGGTGGAGGAGCGCGGGACCGGGTCTGGGCCTGGGCCTGAGTCTGGGCGGGATGGGGACGAGGGGAGTGAGTGGGGCGGATGGGGAGGGGAGTGGGCGGGCGGGGCAACAGAGGTGGATGCGGACGTGCTGCGGGGTGAGGATGCCGACGTGCTGCGGGGCGAGGATGTGGACGCGCTGCGGGGTGACGCGAGCGGCGGGGATGCAGGACCGAGGGCGGGCGGTGGGTGAGAGGGAGATGACAAGGGCGGCAACAGCTGGGGTGGCGACGCAGTAGGCGGAGAACGGAGAGAGACCAGCGGTGAGGGCAAAGAGGAGGATGCGATAGATATTGCGGGCGAGGCCGGGGGAGATGGAGCCGTGGATTCGGGGGAGACGCGCCCTGGGGGAGCTCGACCCTCTACAGGGTCCATCGGGACGTCCAATGTTTCACGCGCCGTCCTCGTCGAGGTCGAGCGGGAGGGCTATGAGTATTACGTATGAGATTCAAATGACAAGGATGGGACGACTATTGTACTCACCCGGGGCATATACTGCCGCAGAGCATCCCGCTCCTTCCTCAGTAGGGCGGCCGACGCCACAGCAGTCGCCGTACGCGCCCGCTCCTTGGCTAACGCCTCATGCGCTGCGCTCAATTCCTGGAGCAAGTTAATATTGGCATTCTGCGCCATCTTGAGCTGGTGCTCCGCCCTGGCGCGCTCGTTCCGGTCCCGCTGCGCCACGAGCGTCGCCTGGCTGTTCTGCGCCAGTGCCCCACTCAAAGTCTTGGTGAGGCGCTGATTCTCGCGCTGCGCAACCCCGAGCTCGCCCACGACCCGCTGCCTATCCACCTGCGCGCGCTCGAGCTTGCGGGCGAGACGTACGGCTTCCTCACGCAGCTGCTGCTTGGCCATGGCCGCCTCGTTCGTTTCGGTCGTCGCCGCAGCGGCTGCCAGCGCCGACAGGTCGTATCGAAAGTGGAGCCCACCACCGGCGCCGCCGTTTGCTGAGCGCTTGAAGTCGAGGACGGATGTTGGGATGCGTGGGGATGGTGGGTCGGGCTGCATGGACCCAGTGAGCATATTTAATAGGAGGAAAGAGCTGGTGGCGCACCGGGTCCATAATCCTGCTGCGACCGTCGTGCGCCGGTCGTCGATTTAGCTCTAGCTCGCACTCGAAATGGACATTGAAAGCAAGGCAGTGTTCGGTGGGCGCTTGCTGCCCGCGATCATTCCCACACGCCTCGGCCGGCAATTCTCGAATAGAAAATGGATTGGACTCCGATTATCTATCGCGGCTCAAAGCAGTTGGTAGGCCTGGAATAGCACGGACGGTGGGCAGCGCGATCCTCGAAGCGCTTTCGCCGTCCCCAATGAACGAGAACGAGATAGAAGAAGGAGGGCCAGCGGAGGATGAGCGGAAGTAGACGAATGTTTTTTTCTGGATAAAAGGCAGCTTTTGAGCAAGGCCGCGAGGAGAGAAAGCCTCGGATAGCGCACAGAAATCCCATCGAGTGCAATCCTCCCGCAAATAACGACTTTGGCTACGTTTTCGACGGCATTTGCTCTGTGGGGATCCCAGTCTGTTTCCAGCGCAGCCCACCGCCGACAATCATCGCTATAACGGACAGAAAGTCGGAAAATGGGAATGAAAAAACAGACAGAATCGCGTACCAGCGCCGAAAACGGCTAGAAGCTTTTTGGATCCACGACCACCGGGAGCTGCCTCACGAGACATCCATAACGCGTAGACCCCGAGCCCGGTGAACGTCGCGGTTCCAGTTATTCGACAGGAAAGACAATCCGTGCGGTCTGCCATGATGGGAGAAAGGAAGGGAAACACTTTGTGCTAGGGTTAGGGTCCCACTGGCACTTGCCGCTAACCCCTCAACTAGCTTACAACTAGCTCTCCCTGAAGATTCAGAGCTGGCGCAAACCTCGCGCGCTCAACCCACATATATCTGACAGTCGTATCCTGAGAGGCACGAAGTCCCAAGGGATTATATACCCCTAGATCTGGGAGATTGACTAGGTTCCTCGAGTCCATGGCAGTCCTACTCGATCTCTCCCCAGAGGTCATCTGCAGCATCGTAGACCAGCTCGCCCCGGACTCGCAGTCCTTGGATAATCTCTGTCTTGCTGGGAACCACAACCTTCTCGCGCTCGTGCGGCCATACACCTGGCGCGAAATAAATACCACAGTGCAGTGGAGCACCACTGGTAGCTACGAATCAAGTGACGAACTGGCCGCCAGGCTACGCGCATTCTCCTCCGACCCCGCCAAAGCCACCGCAGTCCGCTCCCTCAACATCAAGCTCGACTACCACACCCCCGCCATCGACGCGCTCTGTGAGATCCTCCCCCTCCTCGTCAACGTCACGCACGCCTCCGTCTCCTTCATCGACAGCAACGAAGTGTTCTCGACACAGGGGCAGCTTGTCAAGGCGCTTGTGCAAAAGCTGCCCAGCCTGCTCAGCCTCTTCGTCGACTGCTGCTTCGACGGGCAGGACGAGGACTACGAGGACATGGATACTTGCCCTGTCCCCAAACTCGTCCACCTGCGGACCCGTTTCTGCCACCCCGACAGCCTCAACGACATCTGGTCGTATTGCAGCAACCTCCGCGTGGTCGAGATGGAGGGCGGCAGCGCGGAGGACTTCTGGCGTGCGAATGCAAAGGACGTCGACGCCGACACCGAATATCCCGGTAGGCTTGGAATAACTGCCTCTGTGTTCCCCAAACTGACTGCGGTATGTGTAGGACATTACGACCTCGAGACCGGGATCCACTCCTTTCTCTTCGACACAAACACGGTGCCTGAAGAGCCTCCCCTGTTCTCCACCGTGTCGACCATCAAAGTCATCTCCGACGCCCCGGACGCTCACTCCGACGCCTGGCACTTTGTATCCCATTTTCGCGGCTCGGACCCAGAGGACTACCCACCCACGTCCCTGAAAGAATGGTTCCTCGACCTTTCCCTCACGGTCGACGCCTTCCGCGTCATCCTAAGCCACCTCCGCACTCCCGTCATCGAGCGACTAGGCTTCCGAGGCGCCATAGAGGCTGACTGGCTCCCAGCCGACTTCGACGCATATCTCGTTAGCCTCGCACCCGACGACAGCACTTTCTTCGCTGGCTTCAAATCTCTGACGGAGCTCCTCCTCCCCTGCGATGGGGTGTCTGTGCGGTAACAGATCCGGATTTACCCTCTGGCTTTGCGAAAGGAGGAGTTGCTCTGGCGTGGGCAATGAACTCGGACAGCGTTAATTTGCGGTCGGTTTGGTCGCAGACATTCCTGGCACTTATGGTGTCTAAGTTGAAACAAGTCAGAATTGGATTTCACGACATGTCTTGTGAGCGCACCTTGACCATAGTGACGCTCAAGCCAGTCAGGTGTGAATTTATCTGCAGGCCAATCAGGGTGGTTGTGTAAACCCGAGACCACGAGAGGGACGCCTTGAGGATGCTCCTTTATCTGGATTTCCATTCTGGCTGAGGACCAATGAGTGTGAGGGACTTCCACAAAGTTGTGGCCGCGAGCAAGGATGCGAGGGACTGCCACAAAGTTGGGGCTTCGAGCAAGGAGTGAGTCCAAGGTCCAGTCCTGGCAAGAGGACATGGTCGATGGATCACCTTCGACGCGTCTCTTGCGCGCCTGTGCTTCAGCTATTATGAACTTGTCGAGAGCGGCGTGGGAGGCCAGAGGGGGCGGGGATGGCGGGTCTCCCCACCGCATATGCTCGGCCATGAGTTCATTTCTGCGCGCCCCCATATGTGCGGGGAGGGTGGGGGGAGACAAATTCGAATCACAGCCGGTGTCTATTCGGACGCTCTTATAAACACGGGCGTTAAAGACGGGATCATAGAGATTCTAACAGCCTTGAAATCAGAAACGATGAAAGTGTACATAAACTGATAGAAGCTCGTGCTGTGCACAGCTGTGTAGACACTGGAACCACGTCCAAAAAGCTGTTGGCAGTCTTAAGGCTATCTCATCGGGGGACGGCGTTCAATTATCCGAGGAATGCCAGCGACTAGCGCACACAGATCTCGTTTCGAAGGCAGGTTACCCGTGTCTGGTAGTTGGAGACGGGCCCGCCAGCTCGCCAAAGCAGGCACTGAAGCGCCGGCTTTGAATAGACTCAGATTGACTGCACACGGGTCAGCTGTGCATCTTCCAGTCGTTCGTTCGTCGAAGCACCAGAGATGGCGACACCGTGAAAATGATCACCGGCCACCAATAGTATCCACACCAGTCCCGGGGGCACCGCGCGGAAAAAAACAGAGATTTGGTCCCGGAGATGCCAACACGAGGCAAACGAGAACATAGACATGCACGCGGCAGAGGAGACGAGAAGTCCAGGAGATAGACCGCGGGGGCCACAGCAGTAGCACCGAGAAAGATTTACTTCGAGCAACATGTCAAGTAGCTGTTATGATTATCTGTTCTTGGTATAGCGCAGGACACGTTGGAGTAGACCGGATGCCTCACCTCCATCATGCACTGCTTGGAATATCGCACGGGGCTGTGACGCGCGCCGACGGGGACGCGAGCGGAAGGAGCAGGCGCCCTGCTCCCGCGACGGCGGCGGAGCGGCAATGCTGGTAGCTCAAACGGCTAGAAAATGCTGACCGTCAATTTCCACGAATAAACGAGGAGCGAGTGGAATCGGTACCTGAGCGGGAAGATGAACAGAACTGCTCGGAGTACTTGAGAATCGAAGTCTTGGCGCGAAGGACCGGAACCACGAATTCCTCCACGTCAGCATCTGTCAGAGCAGGAATCTCGACGGCCGAGAATGTGTACGAGAGGTCGATGGAGGCCGAGAGGATGCGGTCGTTGATCTCCTTGAGGGTGTGGTATTTTGTCCCGCACAAACTTCGTGAACGTTGACTCGGTGGTCTTGGGGACTGTGGGGTTGAATTGAGATGACGGCAACGAGACGAAGCCGCTAACGCACCAGGAAGGTCGGAGACTCCAGCGGTGACGTTGGTGAATATCTTGTCTTTGCCTTTGGACGCATCGGCCTGGTGCAGATATTACTGGCGGCTTCATTGATGCGGGACCGTGATACCTCGACGCTGATTATCCGCTAGGGATTATGACGCGAGGTGATATTTTGGCGCGATATCTATCAAGTGAATGAGTCGATGGCCATTCAAACAAACATTCGAGGACGCACAGTACGTTATGTATAATGTCCTTGCCGAAATAAAGTCCATTCAGAGCCTACAATGAGGCGACAAAATCAAAACGAGGGCACGCACTCGAGTCTGTCGCAACCACGACGGAATTGTCCGCCTCCGTATAGCTGGGGCGGATAATGAATGACCTTGTATCGCTGCAACCAAAGCGCACCTAGTCTGTATAAGTATTTCCCTCGAGGACTGGACTCGGCAGCTTGGACGTTGTACTCCACGATGTGATGCCACTTGCCCTCTCTGGCGACGCGGAGTATCCTTATCTTGTCCTTGCCTCAGCGTGCGTGGCTGAGGAACGACGCTGAAAGTTGAAGTGGACATGGCGGTTCGGGACAAGGAGATCCTTATCCCCGACTCGGAGTTACGTACAGACCGCCGTTGACCGGCATGAGCCTCCGTTTTGACCCGAACGAAATTCAAACTCAACCATAGTTCAACGAGCCTAGAGGACGGTAATACCCACGAGACAAGGAATGGACTTTGGTGGAGTACGAAGATGTTGCATTCAGCACATATGTATTGATATTGTATTGATATCTGGGGATTTTGAACCTTGAACCGTGGTAGGGCTCGACAAGCCCGCGGATTTGGTATCGACGCGAGAAATTCTAGGAGGTGAGAACCAGAAACAGCACTATGCTATCTCAAGCTTGGGAGGATGGCACAGAAAAAGAGTGGACCAGACACTGCGACGTATCCACTCACGGTTTTTCTCCCCGGGTATGACCCTTCGATCAAGTTAGGGGCGCCAGCAATGAAATTAATGCCCTCCAGGGAATCGAATCTCGACCACTTCGTAATGAAGTGATCTTGTTCAGCGGCGTCGTAACCGACTGAACTAGAGGGGCATTGTGAATGTAGGTGTGGAGGTTGTGAGCTGTTGCTAGCGCTGGCAATGAGGCTGATGGGCTTGTGGATGGGCTTGTGAACGGAATTGGCGGCGAGAGAGTATCCTTCCTGTTAGTATTTCGCAGGGTTCGGGCGGGTTGACCAGTCGAGGTTGAGTGCTGGTAACGGAATCCAGGTTGGGCCCTCCAGAAGGGTTTGAAGAGACCCGACTCGTTTCTTGTGTAACTGGTCACAGAGTCTTTCCTCCCGAAGCCCCAGATGCAAGGAACCCACAAGCAAAGTCTGTTCCCAGTTTAGGCTTGATATCGTTGATCTGTCAACCGATGGGGATAGGAAGCGCGACGCGACGCGACATGCCGTCAGCACGCGCGAATATTACCTGGGGTCGGAGGTTTCCTGCTGACAGTCCAAGCTTCAATGTCTGGGCAGTACCGGCCTTTTCCACTTGACACCGAGGTGTGAGTACCTGACAGCTTTATTCAAGGTACGCCCGTTTTGAGTTTCCAAGGACAGTTTTTTTAACAAACATTGAAATACGAGAAACGGTTCAAATTCTTCTCCCCTGGTCCGCCACGGGCGGCGAGCCTCCTGATCCAACCATGACATGTACACCTGCGCTGGTCATGTCTCCAACGGTAATGAAAATATATCCTACACCAACCGTCAATTTACACAAATAAATGAGAAGCGAGTAAAATCGATACCAGGGCCGGGAGGATAGACACGGTTGTTCGGGGGAGTTGAGATCTCCAGTTTTGTACGGTCGGAAGAAAGAGTGGCTTCAAGCCAAACGAGGCGGGAGCTTGAGTGGAAACCGTGGGACGAGAACCCTAGGTCCATAAGTGCGACTGGATTCGGTTGATGAGTGTTCACAACCAAATGAAAAGAGAGAAGGTGGCGCACCTCGAATGGCGGGGAATACACCAATATGCCCCGGGAGCGTTACACGAGCGCTGAATTTGGAGTTGAACGCGATTTTGGGCGGGACACCAAGAAGGTTTGGTCGGGGCAGCGACATGTACGGCGGATTCAAGTACTGGACGCGGAATTCTCTGAGGGTTGATTTAATTCCATCTCGATTAGAATGGAAAGACGACGCAGGTACGGACGTGGAAAACTTGACAGTGAGATTGACGTTTGCATTTGGATTTGAACCAGCCAGAAGGATGTTTCTGGGCCGAAATGTGAGTCGAGAATTCAACATAGCAAGAACCGCACCCACCCAGAGGGCGTCAGGCTGACAGAAGAATGATAGAGGCGTGCGATGTCCGTCGTTGGGAGCCCTTTGTTGCTGATGCGGTGTCCCAACGGCGCGGATGGGTTGTACAAGGACGGAGTGAATCTGGAAAATACCATCACCGTCATATTTCCAAAGAACAGAAGGGGGATCGCGTACGCGGCGTGGTCTGCGTTCGAATTGCCCACGACGTCCGGAACCGTATTGAACGCCGCATATCCCGTCTGCGCGCCGTTAATGATAAGTACCTCCCCGTTCGGCAGGAGAATCATCTCAGGCATCATCCGCCCCTCGAGCATGCGCTCCACCTCCCAACCCTTCTTGATCCCAGGAGCGGTGAGCGTGATTCGGCTGCATTGGTCCGAGGCGGGGTTCTGGCTTGAGAGGTTCGCGGGTTGAATCTGATCGCTCGTATTTGTACCACCGCAGACGAGGATCTCTGGGATGTAGTCTGGGGGGGAAAGCGGGAGGAGGGTCGCTGTGCCGTCGAAGGGGTTTGTCACTCGGACGCCGTTGGGTAGGTCGGGCAGGAGGGTCTCCGTATCTGCCTCGATATCGTAGATGATGGATTGGTTGTTGGCGACCATGAAGATCTTGCCATCGGGGAGGGCAAAACCGCTACGTGTATTGAGATATCACGAACGAACTAAAGGAGGGATGAAACGGTCCTCACCGAGGGAATAGATTCGCCGGAAGACTGCGCTCCAGAAAAGCAGACGGTCGAGGGATTCCACCATCTTTGGAAGGGAAGAACTCAAAGCTATTCACAGGGTCGGTGTTGTAAAACGCTGTCGCTTCGTGTATTCCGCCAATAATCATCTACGAAAGAACGTGTTGAGTTCCGACGAAACAGTTTAGCTTCTCCGATGCCTCACCAAAGAACCGTCGAATATCCGCAAGGACGACGGATACCACCGTGTTTCTGCCAGATTCGCACTCCCATCCGCCCGTCAGTGGCCGAGGAACTGTTCGGAAAGAAGTTGCCGCCCACGCTGGCCTATGGCCTCAAATTAGGCATTATTCAACATATATCAAAGGAAGATTAACCATCGTCCCGTTGCTCAAGAAGGCCGCCTGAGGCACAGAACGTGTCCGAAACCACATCCAGCGCCGTCGCCTCGTTCGTCTCGAGATTCCACAGCGCACCCCAGGCAGAATGGTTGTTTATCTGGAGCGGGGCGCCGGTGGCTGCAAAGTCGAAGAACACCGCGAGCGTGGGGGACACGATGATTGCCTCGAGGGCTAGGATCCCGGAGGTGCCGTTCTGGACGAACTGCCAGCCGGCGCCGGCGACGACGTCGAGGAGAGTGGAAGCGAGGGTAGCGAGAAGGAGAGGAGACACCATGGGAGAGCGAGGGAGCGGGCGGCAGGTGAGTAGCAGGTTAAATACATTACAGAACCTGCTGTGGGCGTTCAGAAGATCCGACATGCCACGCCGGTAGGTTGCACGAACACCGGTGGAGTTAAAGCTGCATTCCCTCACTGAACATAGCCCGGGCGTTCCACGCCGAGGGATGAAGAAGCTGAAGAAGTCGGTTATGTGGTTCTGTGTTCGCCGAGGAATTCAATGCCACAACATCAGCTGAGTAGACGGACTTGCTTGGGTTCCCAGGAGAGCTTCGCCCATCCAAGCGGCAAAGTGAAAGTGATTTGCACGTGAAGCAGGTCAGAAATCGGAGGCAATAAGAGGGCGCAGGAAGTTGTTGACTCGGGTTCCTCCTCGAGCTGGTTAGCAAGCAGGGAATGTCAGACAACGAGAGAGGTCGGCGGCAGGCGAAAGACGTACATGCATTCCATAGTCGTCGCGCTCAGTAACTGGAGGATAGTTGCAAGTACCTACTTGACAAAACGTCTCTCGGACCGCATCGTACTCATCCCGCACTTGGAAGGACTTGAGACTCACGACCAATGTTGGTTGGAAGGACTTTCTTCTCGGTCAAGGAGAAGCGGAAATGGTAGAGTCTTCATCTTCATCTTCACTGGAGAACCGTATCTCGCGTTCGAAAAGTCAGACATTCACCATAAATGAACAGAACCTGTCGCAAGCCAACCGCCTCAAACCTCCCACCAGCCCCCAATCCCCTCCCACCCCTTCCACCGAGGCGCCACATACGGATACGGGCCCAGCACCTCCCCACCCGCACCCGCGCGCACGACATCGAATCGCGTGTGCCCCTCCCAAGACACCGACTTGAGGCTCGTGATTGCTTTGAGGTACCGCGTCGCCGCGCCCGGCAGGTCGACAGTCATTGTCGTGTCTGCGTGGGGACGGGCAAAGTAGAGGTGCTGCAGGACGGGCGCGTGGGCGAGAAGGTCTGGGAGTATCTCCTGTTGAGTTTGAAATTTCACTCATCAGCTGGTTTTAAATTGTCTGGGAAGTGGGAGGGGATTGGGGGCTGGTGGGAGGTTTGAGGCGGTTCCGTGCGTGTATATTACTTGTGCAATGAAAATGAATTTCTTGGAAAGCGTCCGCCCACGATAAGTCCGTCCCGCGACAAGTCGCGTTCCGCGATATCTTAAAGGATCTTATAGGTTTTTCGCGCGGGAAAAACACACCGCTTCCCTTGCGCTGGGTCTTGTACGCGAGCCCCGGCTGGGGAGATTTTTTGGAATTTCATGCTGTCTACATGGTGGGGAAACGGGTCGTTACAGGGAATAGATTACCGACTACTGGGAGGGGTTAGATGTATGGAAGTAGGTAGATCTGCGATACCGATGCGTTGACTGTAAACTAGGGCGGGGGTCGTGGGCAAGTAAACGAGACCTTACAACACCCAAACATAGACACGTGTTCGACGCGTCTGAAGCCGTGTTGGACGTGTCCACGATGATTTCAGAGTCAGATTTGGCTAGAACTGCGGTTGAATTGCACTTACCAGGCATATTGAGACAGCGCAGCGCAGGAGAGAGACTTTTGTTGAAGATTTCCGCGTGGCGACTGCGAAGGTAAAGCGAGTTGAAACGCCCCGCAGGGAGGGACAAATTACAAGCCTAGATTGTTAGGGTTAGAGATGGAGCAGGAGCAGGAGCAAGAAAACACCGCAGACGCACCCGCAGGGAAGCAAAATCTTTGGGGAAGCGGGTTCTTGAACAGTATCGCGGGGGTTTGCCTCCCGGCGGGGTTTTTTCTGGGAATAAAAACGTCAGGAATCCGGGAAAACACACCAAAACGGTGTCTGAAGACGCACGTTGGACCTTGCTCAGCGGACGGCGATACGTCGTGTAATCGACGTGCGCGGCGCCTGCGCCTGGGCCAATAGCCACGCAGGCCAGGAAAAATTGCGGCAGCCGAGCCGCGGTAACGTCGTTGAACATCAGAGGCGGGGGTTTGCCTCCCGGCGGGTTTTTTGCCTGAAAAAAAAGACGTCAGAAACCCGCGAAAATGCATCAAGAGGATACATGAAGACGCACCTGAGAACCTGTTCGGCGGACGGCGATACATCGTGTAAACGATGTTCGTGCCGTCTCAACATGCTTGGATGCAGGGGGAGGCAGCCTGGCACGCAGCCTTGCGAGTGGAGAGTGGGGTTCGGCTGCCCGCGGCCAAAGTGCTGGAGAAAAAAATGAGATTTTGAACGCGCAAAGTCGTGGGAGAACGCAGCTGAAAACCATCTCGCGGGACGGCAATACGTCGTGGAATCGATGTATGCGCCGCTCCGCGGCGCCTGCGCGCACTCAAATCCATTCTCGCCGGGCGTCCCATATCCTTCCACGTCCAGCGGGGGTTTGCCTGCCGGCGGCCAAAATTCTGAGAAAAAATGTGAGATTTGGAACGCGGCAAGTAGTAGGAAAACACACTTCAAAACCCTCTCGGCGGACGGCGATACGTCGTGGAATTGACGTCTGCGCCACTCCGCGGCGCTGGTGCTCGCTCAAGTCCATGCTTCCAGTAGCCCCCCGCATCCCTGCGAGTCAAGCGGGGGTTTGCCTGCCGGCGGCCAAAATCCTGGAGGAAAAAGTGAGATTTGGAAGGCCCGAAGTAGGTTGAGAACACACCTGAAGGCCCTCTCGGCGGACGACGATACATCGTGTAATTGATGTTTGCGCCGCTGCGCGGCGCCTCCGTGCACTCAAGACGATGCCCCGCATCCTTGCGCGTCAAGGGAGGGTTTGCCTGCCGGCGGCCAAAATGCTGGAGAAAAATGAGATTTGAGACGCCCAAAGTAGCAGGAAAACGCACCTGAAAGCCTTGCGTGTTGCGCGGAATTTGCCTGCCGGCGACGCGAAGATCTGGGCGAGGATACGTCCAAAAGCAGAGGGCAGATCTGGGTAATTGTACGCCAGATCTCGAGTCCATGGGAAAAGAATTGGGTTTGGAGGAGGAAATGGGAGGGAAAGTGGGGGGAATGCAGTGGTGGTGGTACGGAAGGGAGCCGCGTTTCCAGCACAGCGTTCGGTTAGCTGCAGATCACGAATCAACAAGAGGACGCGTCAACAACGCGTAGCACCGAATGATGTGGCCGAGATTCGCGCGCCGCGCGTGTGGTTGAGTTTTTGATGGTCCCGAACAAGAAAACTCAGGTACGCCCATGTATGTGTTGAGTGTATAGGAGTCGGCTTGCAAGACTCAGTGCAAGAAGTTACTTCGCGGTGCGAGTCCAGATTGAAACTGAAACTGCGCAGCGAGAATTCCTGCGGTGCTTGCCGGGGATGCCGAGTTGTTTTCTGCGTAAGATATCTGGGGGAAATAATTTCCGTGAGGAGGGCACGGGAAGGAGAGGGCAGCCGGAAATCCCGATGGCCACAAACCGGGAACGTACTGAGAAAGCGTGTAATTGGGAACATATTCGATTTGGTCCGCCAACGATTCAATAAGGAGTTCACCGGGCCACGGGTTCTCAGACACATGAGCAGGGTTCTCGATGCCCGCAGTCGCCGCGAATTTGCCGTCATATTCCAAATGTCGCCTAGCAAGAACCGCAAGCGGAGTGAGATCGACGGTGGTCGAATTTGATGTACAACGAACTCCGTTGGTTTTCCGAGCTCGGCGACAATTCTACCGGGACTGTACCTGGCCATGTGGGTTCCTAGGCAGTGTGCGTTGCTCTTAATGCCCACAGTCCCCGCGAATTTGCCGTTATCTTTGAATTGTCGCCTAGCCGAATCTTGCGCCAAGTGAAATTTTTCGCCGAAAATGGCACCGTGCGAGAGCCGTGGAAGGCCAAATGTGGCCTAGAATTGCGGTAAGAGGCCTCGTAGACTCACACTTGAGACCCCGCCCGCATCGCAGTGGAGGCCGAAAGAGACCGCAGAAGATTACATAACCGAGTCACGGGAATGTTGACTTTGCGAATCGAACATCGCAGCATCCAAATATGGGCACGTCAAATCTCTCTCTTAACCTTCACCTCATTTTTCCGTGCCCCCGCCTACCAGCGCCTTCTGGGGGTGGCGGGCTCTTCAATACACCCCAGGCGACGTACTCGGTCGGGTCGAGAGCCGCCAAGCGCTCAGGGACGCCGCAACGGCTGCAAACACGATTCCACGCCTTTTCCGAAAAATGGGGTCCAGGGAGTCAGGGTCATGTCACCATCACGTCAAGTCCTCCGCATCTTTTTGAAACGTTATGCCGCGACGTTTCGGCGGCTTCGGGGGCGATCTGCGCGCGTTTTGAAGCGCATGACATTCTGGTGTGTTATACCATATCTCGCTTCGTATGCGGTACCCACCTCAAATGTCGACATTTCCAAGGTACCAAAATCCTTTTTTTATCAGTTCCTGACCGTTCAGTGAGTTTGAACCGCGTTCGTGCACCGTGAATGCTAATTCATGCATTCAGCAGCTTTCCGTGAAATATTCACCGCGCTGTACCTTCAAGTTTTCTGAAACTCTCGGCTAATCTTGACTGTTGGGAACTATCCTCCGCATGCTGGAATGCGGTGTGTGGCTTCCTCTCGCACGCATTGTCGCACTGACGAGGATTTCATGTTTTAGGCGATATTCAACATCTCCAAGATCTCCGCGCCCAGACCCGGCGCATCTTACTCACCGCTCCACCGCATAGCCGCTACACGCCGAACTGTCAGCTCAAGGGGCGTTCCCATGGCGCGGAACAGCGGTAATACGGCTGCGCGGAATTTTGCACCTGGAATGTATGGTCCCATGCCGCGCGTCCCCGCTCGTGCGAGTCACCAGGTACGTGTTCTTATTGCTCTATTCAATCCTTTCTGGCGTCTCAAGCCCCTTTGAGCGTGTCCTGGCAATAAAGACCGGGTGCACCCCGTAAGTTTGGCTATTCCCCACACTTTCCATCTCCCCACCACATATCGCCCACTGACCATCGAGGTCAGAGTCTTCATCGACTCTGACCACGCTCTGGTCGTCGGGTGGGACTTCATTTGTCCCAATTCTATTCCCCCCTGCATTACTCCGCACGCTGTTGAGCGCCGTTGAGCTCGTGCTCAACTTTCACCTCGGTTCAACATGTGGTACTCTTTCCACACCTGCTCCGTATTCATTTTACTGACCATTCTCCCAGGTTTCGATTCATTTCGTCCGCGCATCGATGCGCAGATACTTAGCCTACTCCTCGCGCCATCTCTACTGACCGCAGCATCGTCACCTTATATGTAGTCCCTCTGGTGCGTCTGTCCATCCATTATTTTTGCTCTCAATTTCTAACTCAAATCCTCAAAGATCTCTAATACATCTGGTTTTACACCCTTTTAACGCTCGCACGAGCTTCGATTCGACGCGCCGTCCAGTTTGGCTGCGTACCGGCAACTTCCGGTTCAACCAACACTCACCGCGTTCACTTATTAGCGCGTACCGAGGCTTTTGGAGGGTCAGGACTGTGGTTCTATGGTCCCAGGTGCGTCGTATTGCCGTTTCGGATTGAATCCTAAAAATCACTCGCCAGATTGCCGTTCAATCTAGGTTCAACGTTCAACTTCACTTCAACCTTGGCTGGCTAACGGTGCGTTCGTCCGTTAACCGACTCTTGTACTCACAGCTTCTAGCACCTTATCGTTACATCTCAGTCCCTCGGGACCGTGACGATGCTGGTTCGGGTCGAAGGTACGTCCGCGTCGATATCTTCTCAGTAAGCTTCGAACTGACCTCGTTCAAGCACCTCCACATACTCAAAATAGCGAAACTATCCTCAGATGACCCATGAATCCGTACCCCCGTTCAACTTACTGACGTTGGTTCAACAGTTACTCGCCCAGACTCACCGTTGCCTCTCAAGGTTCAAGTTCAACCTTGCCTCGCACTCGATGTAAGTTTAGTTCATCTTTCATCGAAGCTCTACTGACCTTTGAACCGATTATTCAATAGATTCTCGCACTCTCTCGCAGTCCCATCGACGCTCAGACCTCGGGATGCCGAAGCTATCACCCTTTGAATCCAGGTATGTTCGCAGTAATTCTTTTCGATGATTTGTTGGACTGACGTTGGGTTCTAGGTCTCATCTCGGGGCATAGACCTACGCTCCTCGGTATGGGTCCTCAGACCTCAGGTACCGACACTTTGCTCGCTTCATCCAAGGTATGCGTGTATTATGTTGCGCCGATGTTTTACTGACCGTGGTTCGGCAGTTGTTCAATCAACTCCACCTTCGGTCACGAAGGGATGGGCCCACGCACACGGTATGGGTCTCCTGGGACGCAGCCTATGGTCCAGGTATGTGTGTATTGTACTGCGCCGATGTTTTACTGACCGTGTTCCGTCGACGCTGTAGCCTCGGGATACCGAACCTATTTGACTCCAGGTATGTTCGCCGTATTTTTCGATGATTTCTTGAACTTAGCTTCGTTTCTAGCTGAGTGGGCCTTTGGACCACGGTTTGGGTCTCTGGAGACCCAAACTCTGCTTGCTTGGGTCCAGGTATGTGTCCGTTAGATGTTTACTGACCGTGGCTCAACAGTGGTTCGATTTTTATTCAACTCCACCTCGGTCATGTAACTTGCACTCGGCCTTCAAGGAGTGTTGCTTAGGTATGTGATACATACATGCATGTTATTCAATCGTTCGTTCCTCTAATTATACATTGACCAGCACTCGGCTTTGTTACTTCAAGATTGAACAAGTTCAAGTTCAACAATACATCGGACTCGACGTGAATTGGATTCATTATGTTGGACGTCTATTGACCTTTGGCTGGATTCAGCGATAGATTCACAACACCTGCTTCAATATCAGGTCGAGATTATCGCTGGTTGACCTGAGGTACGTCCGCATCGTCACAACTGTGATACATTCAACTAACTAACTGTGCCCCTAGTTTCAAGTTCATTGATCCACAACCTCGATGAAGGTTCGTTGCTTAACAGGTGCGCGGGTCCTCCTGTCGAGTATCCATGCGCTGATTTCTCGAGTCAGGTTCGCGGAGCCTCGTCGATTCATTCAACCCAATCAACGTTGGATTTAGGTTGCTTCCCTCATTCGTTCACTTACCCGTAACCTCAACTTGAACATTCACAGTCATTCATTCGGCGCCCTCCTTCAATCTCATCTAGTTCAACGCAGATTTCGTCGGGATCTCGCGGTAAGTCTCAAGTTACCCTCGTTTCAACGCGCTTGACTGGATACTAAATTCAAAATTCAATCCACCCCCAGCCTCTTTCCAGATTCCAATGGCGCCCAGTTCCCCGCGTGAAACCGTGAGCTGATTGCAGAATCTCATTCGTTCAATTGCTCACGACTCTCTCTCTCATCCAGTGCTGCGACGACGAACGACATCAATCCGCACCTAACGCAGCGCGCGCCGACTTCAAAGCCTCAGGTTCAAAGAGTTTCTCAACTCCACTTCTGCCAAAACTCACCGCGCGCCTCCAAGTCCTGGCGCACATCGACGCCCCGACATGTTCTTCGAATCTTGAGTTTCTGGAGGTAAGCTTCATTAAAACGCCGTCTGCGCGCTCTTCTTACTAACCAGAATCACACAGTAAAGAATTTCGACGACGCAATTTGTATTCAAGATATACGTAGGTATAATAATATACCTACGGCGAAGTCGGAAGGAGTGGAGATGAACGAGGGTGGGGACGGGGGGACGGCGCGGCATGGTACGGCGCGAGGGAAGGCAGAAGGGAGGAAGGGCGGACGAGGGGGCGGCGCGGGGTGAATATGGTGGACTGGACAGCGCGCGCCGTTGGCTGCAAGACGAGCGCGGGGAGACGAGTCCCGGTACTGTAGCGATGTCGTAGATGCGCTGCGGCCTACAGCGCGCGGCGAGGACGACGCCGCGTAAGGAGCCCTGCAGTGTCGGTGAACCGCGGCGCCACGGTGTCGTGCAAGCGGCGGGTTCTGGGCATCGTGAGCACGGCATGTGAACCGGGGGAGTTAGCCTGGATTGCTAAAGGCTTGTCTTGCGGTTTGCACAGAGGAGTTTCTGCCGCCAAGGTAAGCTCTGCGCTCACTCGGTCTCCAATCCAAACCAAGACTCACAGCGAGCTTTCAAGCCTGTTATGTTCTCCTTGTCCTCCGATGCTGTAATTTTCGCTTCAAGATGCGCGTAGGCGATGTACCTACAGCGACGGAGTGCGGAGTGATGCAGCGGGAGGGGAAGGGACGGCGCGGGTCTGGCGTATATGGTAGATGCGGTGTATTTGCTGAGGTAGCCGTGCAGAGGTGGCCTGGATTCCAATTGCAAGGGCAGCGAGATAAGGCGCTCGTCTTGTAGTTTGCAGAGAAGGCGTTCAAGTTGAGGTCAAGTTTGAGCATCAACACAACGGTAACCACGTAACGGCTAGAAGCTTTTTGGGGCTGCCTCACGAGACATCCATAACGCGTAGACCCCGAGCCCGGTGAACGTCGCGGTGCCAGTTATTCGACAGGAAAGACAATCCGTGCGGGTCTCTGCCATCATGGAGAGAAGGAAGCCGGAGGAGGAGGATAGTATTGACCGCCGGAAACACTTTGAGCTAGGGTTAGGGTCCCACGAGTTACCTCTCACTTCGACTCACTACCTCTCTCTCTAAGGCGGGCCGCGGTAGTATACCTCTGGGAGAGTGACTGGGTGTCCCGTGCTGTGTTATCTCGAGTCCAGTCCTCATTCTCCATGGCAGTCCTACTCGATCTCTCCCCGGAGGTCATCTGCAGCATCGTGGACCAGCTCGCCCCGGACTCTCACTCCTTGGATAATCTCTGTCTTGCTGGGAACCACAACCTTCTCGCACTCGTGCGGCCATACACCTGGCGCGAAGTAAATACCATAGTGTGGTGGAGTACCACTGGTAGCTACGAATCAAGCGACGAACTGGCCGCCAGGCTACGCGCATTCTCCTCCGACCCCACCAAAGCCACCGCAGTCCGCTCCCTCAACATCAAGCTCGACTACCACACCCCTGCTATCGACGCGCTCTGTGAGATCCTCCCCCTCCTCGTCAACGTCACGCACGCGTCCGTCTCCTTCATCGACAGCAACGAAGTGTTCTCGACGCAGGGGCAGCTCGTCAAGGCGCTTGTGCAAAAGCTGCCCAGCCTGCTCAGCCTCTTCGTCGACTGCTGCTTCGACGGGCAGGACGAGGACTACGAGGACATGGATACTTGCCCTGTCCCCAAACTCGTCCACCTGCGGACCCGTTTCTGCCACCCCGACAGCCTCAACTACATCTGGTCCTATTGCAGCAACCTCCGCGTGGTCGAGATGGAGGGCGGCAGCGCGGAGGACTTCTGGCGTGCGAATGCAAAGGACGTCGACGCCGACACCGAATATCCCGGTAGGCCTGGAATAACTACCTCTGTGTGTGCTCCCCAAACTGACTGCGGTATATGTAGGACATTACGACCTCGAGACCGGGATCCACTCCTTTCTCTTCGACACAAACACGGTGCCCGAAGAGCCCCCCCTCTTCTCCACCGTGTCGACCATCAAAGTCATCTCCGACGCCCCGGACGCTCACTCCGACGCCTGGCACTTTGTATCCCATTTTCGCGGCTCGGACCCAGAGGACTACCCACCCACGGCCCTGAAAGAATGGTTCCTCGACCTTTCCCTCACGGTCGTCGCCTTCCGCGTCATCCTAAGCCACCTCCGCACTCCCGTCATCGAGCGACTAGGCTTCCGAGGCGCCATAGAGGCTGACTGGCTCCCAGCCGACTTCGAGGCATATCTCGTTAGCCTCGCACCTGACGACAGTACTTTCTTCGCTGGGTTTGAATCCCTGACGGAGCTCCTCCTGCCCTGCGATGGGCTGTCTGTGCGGTCGTTGGTGGGTTGCCTCTTTTCCCAGATGAATAAACGCAAAACTAATGAACTTGACAGGAGATACTCCCAGACCTTCTCGCTCACGCGCCCGTCCTCCAGCACCTCTACTTTGCCCGTCCCCACGCAGACACGACAATGACTGTCGACCTGCCGGGCGCGGCGGCGCGGTACCTCAAAGCCATCACGAGCCTCAAGTCGGTGTCTTGGGAGGGGCACACGCGATTTGATGTCGTTCGCGCGGATGCGGGTGGGCATGGAGAGGTGCAGGGCCCGTATCCGTATGTGGCCCCTCGGTGGAAGGGGTGGGAGGGGATTGGGGGCTGGTGGGAGGTTTGAGGCGGTTGGCTTACGACAGGTTCTGTTCGTTTATTGTGAATGTCTGACTTTTTGAACGCGAGATACGGTTTTTCCAGTGATGATGAAGACACGACCGCCTCTCTTCGACCGAGAAAGAAAATCCTTCCAACCAACATTGGTCGTGAGTCTCAAGTCCTTCCAAGTGCGGGATGAGTACGATGCGGTCCGAGAGACGTTTTGTCAAGTAGGTACTTGCAACTATCCTCCAGTTACTGAGCGCGACGACTATGGAATGCATGTACGTCTTTCGCCTGCCGCCGACCTCTCTCGTTGTCTGACATTCCCTGCTTGCTAACCAGCTCGAGGAGGAACCCGAGTCGCCAACTTCCTCCGACCTCTTATTGCCTCCGATTTCTGACCTTCACGTGCAAATCGCTTTCACTTTGCCCGCTCCGTCAGCTTGAATTGGCGAAGCTCTTCTGGGAACTCAAGCAAGTCCTTCTACTCAGCTGATCTTGTGGCATTGAATTCCTCGGCGAACACAAAACCACATAACCGACTTCTTCAGCTTCTTCATCCCTCGGCGTGGAACGCCCAGGCTATGTTCAGTGAGGGAACGCAGCGGTAACTCCACCGGTGTTCGTGCAACCTACCGGCGTGGCACTTCCTTCCTTGGCGTTCCCTGTGTCGGATCTTTTGAACGCCCACCAAAACGCCCACAGCAGGTTGTGTAATGTATTTAACCTGCTACTCACTTGCCGCCCGCTCCCTCGCTCTCCCATGGTGTCTCCTCTCCTTCTCGCTATCCTCGCCTGCACTCTCCTCGACGTCGTCGCCGGCGCCGGCTGGCAGTTCGTCCAGAACGGCACCTCCGGGATCCTAGCCCTCGAGGCAATCATCGTGTCCCCCACGCTCGCGGTGTTCTTCGACTTCGCAGCCACCGGCGCCCCGCTGCAGATAAACAACCATTCTGCCTGGGGTGCGCTGTGGAATCTCGAGACGAACGAGGCGACGGCGCTGGATGTGGTTTCGGACACGTTCTGTGCTTCAGGCGGCCTCTTGAGCAACGGGACGATGGTTAGTCTTCCTCTGATATATGTTGAATAATAATGGCTAATTTGAGGCCACAGGCCAGCGTGGGCGGCAACTTCTTTCCGAACAGTTCCTCTGCCACCGACGGGCGGATGGGAGTGCGAATCTGGGAGCCATGCGCCAATGCCGACGGTGCTGGCTGCGCGCTCTTTGACAATCCCGATCTCGTTCATTTGGCAGAAACTCGATGGTATCCGTCGTCCTTGCGGATATTCGACGGTTCTTTGGTGAGGCATCGGAGAAGCTAAACCATACCCTCGGAGCTCATCCTGTTCTTTGTTAGATGATTAGGGTCTTTCAAAGTTGCCATTTCGACCTCATTTCGACCTCATTTCGAGCTTATTTCATTTCTCATTTCGTGGCGAGATGTGACCGGCAAGGGCCGAAAGCTCATTTCGCATCACAATCAAAGTTAAATTCTCATTTCAATCAATGTCCCGCTGACTGCCCGCGCCATCTCCCGCCCCTCCCGACCCTCCCGCCGCAACAGTGAGCTCATATATCTCCACTTCCAGGCCGCCCAGAACCCTCCAGTCTTCTTGATTGTGATCATAAGTTGCACGACTGACGATAGTAAGCCTAACAGCCCACGGAGAATTGTATATGATGGCCATTTTTCAACGGCGGGGACGGGCGGCGCTGAGAGGCGGGTGGGACGCAACAGTGATGCGCGCTGTCGGCCAAATTCGTCACATCAGGTCACTCAAATCAGGCTGCGAAACAGAATTGAAATCAGCGCGAAATGAGGTGGAAATGAGGTCGAAATGGCAACTTTGAAAGACCCTATTATTGGCGGAATACACGAAGCGACAGCATTTTATAACACCGACCCTGTGAATAGCTTTGAGTTCTTCCCTTCCAAAGACGGTGGAATCCCTCGACCGTCTGCTTTTCTGGAGCGCAGTCTTCCGGCGAATTTATTCCCTCGGTGAGGACCATTTCATCTCTCCTTAGCATGTTCGTGATATCTCAATCCACGTAGCGGTTTTGCCCTCCCCGATGGCAAGATCTTCATGGTCGCCAACAACCAATCCATTATCTACGATATCGAGGCAAACACCGAGACCATCCTGCCCGACCTACCCAACGGCGTCCGAGTAACGAACCCCTTCGACGGCACAGCGACCCTCCTCCCGCTCTCCCCGCCCAATTACATCCCAGAGATCCTCGTTTGCGGTGGCACCAACACGAGCGATCAGATTCAACCCGCGAACCTCTCAAGCCAGACCCCCGCCTCGGACCAATGCAGCCGAATCACGCTCACCGCGGCTGGGATCAAGAAAGGTTGGGAAGTGGAGTCTATGCTCGAGGGAAGGATGATGCCTGAGATGATTTTGCTGCCGAACGGGGAGGTACTTATCATTAACGGCGCGCAGACGGGATATGCGGCCTTCAATACGGTTCCCGACGTCGTAGGCAACTCCAATGCAGACCACGCCGCGTACGCGATCCCCCTTCCGTTCTTTGGAAATATGACGGTGATGGTATTTTGCAGTTTCACTCCGTCTTTGTACAACCCATCCGCGCCGTTGGGACACCGCATCAGCAACAAAGGGCTCCCGACCACGGACATTGCACGCTTGTATCATTCTTCCGTCAGCCTGACGCCCTCTGGGTGGGTGCGGTTCTCGCTATATTAAATTCTCGACTTAGATTTCGGCCCAGGAACATCCTTCTGGCGGGTTCAAATCCAAATCCAAATGTAAATCTCACTGTCAAGTTTTCCACGTCAGTCGCTGTGTCGTCCTTCCATTCTAATGGAGGTGGAATGAAATCAACCCTCAGAGAATTCCGTGTCCAGTACTTAAATCCGCCGTATATGTCGCTGCCCCCGACCCACCCTTCTTGGTGTCCCGCCCAAAATCGCGTTCAACTCCAAATTCAGCGCTCGTGTAACGATCCCGGGGCATATCGGTGTATTCCCCGTTATTCGAGGTGCGCTAACACCTTCTCTCTTCCGTTGGGCGTACATATACTCATCGACCGAATCCAGTCGCGCTTATGGACCCTGGGGGGGAAAGCGGGAGGAGGGTCGCTGTGCCGTCGAAGGGGTTTGTCACTCGGACGCCGTTGGGTAGGTCGGGCAGGAGGGTCTCCGTATCTGCCTCGATATCGTAGATGATGGATTGGTTGTTGGCGACCATGAAGATCTTGCCATCGGGGAGGGCAAAACCGCTACGTGTATTGAGATATCACGAACGAACTAAAGGAGGGATGAAACGGTCCTCACCGAGGGAATAGATTCGCCGGAAGACTGCGCTCCAGAAAAGCAGACGGTCGAGGGATTCCACCATCTTTGGAAGGGAAGAACTCAAAGCTATTCACAGGGTCGGTGTTGTAAAACGCTGTCGCTTCGTGTATTCCGCCAATAATCATCTACGAAAGAACGTGTTGAGTTCCGACGAAACAGTTTAGCTTCTCCGATGCCTCACCAAAGAACCGTCGAATATCCGCAAGGACGACGGATACCACCGTGTTTCTGCCAGATTCGCACTCCCATCCGCCCGTCAGTGGCCGAGGAACTGTTCGGAAAGAAGTTGCCGCCCACGCTGGCCTATGGCCTCAAATTAGGCATTATTCAACATATATCAAAGGAAGATTAACCATCGTCCCGTTGCTCAAGAAGGCCGCCTGAGGCACAGAACGTGTCCGAAACCACATCCAGCGCCGTCGCCTCGTTCGTCTCGAGATTCCACAGCGCACCCCAGGCAGAATGGTTGTTTATCTGGAGCGGGGCGCCGGTGGCTGCAAAGTCGAAGAACACCGCGAGCGTGGGGGACACGATGATTGCCTCGAGGGCTAGGATCCCGGAGGTGCCGTTCTGGACGAACTGCCAGCCGGCGCCGGCGACGACGTCGAGGAGAGTGGAAGCGAGGGTAGCGAGAAGGAGAGGAGACACCATGGGAGAGCGAGGGAGCGGGCGGCAGGTGAGTAGCAGGTTAAATACATTACAGAACCTGCTGTGGGCGTTCAGAAGATCCGACATGCCACGCCGGTAGGTTGCACGAACACCGGTGGAGTTAAAGCTGCATTCCCTCACTGAACATAGCCCGGGCGTTCCACGCCGAGGGATGAAGAAGCTGAAGAAGTCGGTTATGTGGTTCTGTGTTCGCCGAGGAATTCAATGCCACAACATCAGCTGAGTAGACGGACTTGCTTGGGTTCCCAGGAGAGCTTCGCCCATCCAAGCGGCAAAGTGAAAGTGATTTGCACGTGAAGCAGGTCAGAAATCGGAGGCAATAAGAGGGCGCAGGAAGTTGTTGACTCGGGTTCCTCCTCGAGCTGGTTAGCAAGCAGGGAATGTCAGACAACGAGAGAGGTCGGCGGCAGGCGAAAGACGTACATGCATTCCATAGTCGTCGCGCTCAGTAACTGGAGGATAGTTGCAAGTACCTACTTGACAAAACGTCTCTCGGACCGCATCGTACTCATCCCGCACTTGGAAGGACTTGAGACTCACGACCAATGTTGGTTGGAAGGACTTTCTTCTCAGTCAAGGAGAAGCGGAAATGGTAGAGTCTTCATCTTCATCTTCACTGGAGAACCGTATCTCGCGTTCGAAAAGTCAGACATTCACCATAAATGAACAGAACCTGTCGCAAGCCAACCGCCTCAAACCTCCCACCAGCCCCCAATCCCCTCCCACCCCTTCCACCGAGGCGCCACATACGGATACGGGCCCAGCACCTCCCCACCCGCACCCGCGCGCACGACATCGAATCGCGTGTGCCCCTCCCAAGACACCGACTTGAGGCTCGTGATTGCTTTGAGGTACCGCGTCGCCGCGCCCGGCAGGTCGACAGTCATTGTCGTGTCTGCGTGGGGACGGGCAAAGTAGAGGTGCTGCAGGACGGGCGCGTGGGCGAGAAGGTCTGGGAGTATCTCCTGTTGAGTTTGAAATTTCACTCATCAGCTGGTTTTAAATTGTCTGGGAAGTGGGAGGGGATTGGGGGCTGGTGGGAGGTTTGAGGCGGTTCCGTGCGTGTATATTACTTGTGCAATGAAAATGAATTTCTTGGAAAGCGTCCGCCCACGATAAGTCCGTCCCGCGACAAGTCGCGTTCCGCGATATCTTAAAGGATCTTATAGGTTTTTCGCGCGGGAAAAACACACCGCTTCCCTTGCGCTGGGTCTTGTACGCGAGCCCCGGCTGGGGAGATTTTTTGGAATTTCATGCTGTCTACATGGTGGGGAAACGGGTCGTTACAGGGAATAGATTACCGACTACTGGGAGGGGTTAGATGTATGGAAGTAGGTAGATCTGCGATACCGATGCGTTGACTGTAAACTAGGGCGGGGGTCGTGGGCAAGTAAACGAGACCTTACAACACCCAAACATAGACACGTGTTCGACGCGTCTGAAGCCGTGTTGGACGTGTCCACGATGATTTCAGAGTCAGATTTGGCTAGAACTGCGGTTGAATTGCACTTACCAGGCATATTGAGACAGCGCAGCGCAGGAGAGAGACTTTTGTTGAAGATTTCCGCGTGGCGACTGCGAAGGTAAAGCGAGTTGAAACGCCCCGCAGGGAGGGACAAATTACAAGCCTAGATTGTTAGGGTTAGAGATGGAGCAGGAGCAGGAGCAAGAAAACACCGCAGACGCACCCGCAGGGAAGCAAAATCTTTGGGGAAGCGGGTTCTTGAACAGTATCGCGGGGGTTTGCCTCCCGGCGGGGTTTTTTCTGGGAATAAAAACGTCAGGAATCCGGGAAAACACACCAAAACGGTGTCTGAAGACGCACGTTGGACCTTGCTCAGCGGACGGCGATACGTCGTGTAATCGACGTGCGCGGCGCCTGCGCCTGGGCCAATAGCCACGCAGGCCAGGAAAAATTGCGGCAGCCGAGCCGCGGTAACGTCGTTGAACATCAGAGGCGGGGGTTTGCCTCCCGGCGGGTTTTTTGCCTGAAAAAAAAGACGTCAGAAACCCGCGAAAATGCATCAAGAGGATACATGAAGACGCACCTGAGAACCTGTTCGGCGGACGGCGATACATCGTGTAAACGATGTTCGTGCCGTCTCAACATGCTTGGATGCAGGGGGAGGCAGCCTGGCACGCAGCCTTGCGAGTGGAGAGTGGGGTTCGGCTGCCCGCGGCCAAAGTGCTGGAGAAAAAAATGAGATTTTGAACGCGCAAAGTCGTGGGAGAACGCAGCTGAAAACCATCTCGCGGGACGGCAATACGTCGTGGAATCGATGTATGCGCCGCTCCGCGGCGCCTGCGCGCACTCAAATCCATTCTCGCCGGGCGTCCCATATCCTTCCACGTCCAGCGGGGGTTTGCCTGCCGGCGGCCAAAATTCTGAGAAAAAATGTGAGATTTGGAACGCGGCAAGTAGTAGGAAAACACACTTCAAAACCCTCTCGGCGGACGGCGATACGTCGTGGAATTGACGTCTGCGCCACTCCGCGGCGCTGGTGCTCGCTCAAGTCCATGCTTCCAGTAGCCCCCCGCATCCCTGCGAGTCAAGCGGGGGTTTGCCTGCCGGCGGCCAAAATCCTGGAGGAAAAAGTGAGATTTGGAAGGCCCGAAGTAGGTTGAGAACACACCTGAAGGCCCTCTCGGCGGACGACGATACATCGTGTAATTGATGTTTGCGCCGCTGCGCGGCGCCTCCGTGCACTCAAGACGATGCCCCGCATCCTTGCGCGTCAAGGGAGGGTTTGCCTGCCGGCGGCCAAAATGCTGGAGAAAAATGAGATTTGAGACGCCCAAAGTAGCAGGAAAACGCACCTGAAAGCCTTGCGTGTTGCGCGGAATTTGCCTGCCGGCGACGCGAAGATCTGGGCGAGGATACGTCCAAAAGCAGAGGGCAGATCTGGGTAATTGTACGCCAGATCTCGAGTCCATGGGAAAAGAATTGGGTTTGGAGGAGGAAATGGGAGGGAAAGTGGGGGGAATGCAGTGGTGGTGGTACGGAAGGGAGCCGCGTTTCCAGCACAGCGTTCGGTTAGCTGCAGATCACGAATCAACAAGAGGACGCGTCAACAACGCGTAGCACCGAATGATGTGGCCGAGATTCGCGCGCCGCGCGTGTGGTTGAGTTTTTGATGGTCCCGAACAAGAAAACTCAGGTACGCCCATGTATGTGTTGAGTGTATAGGAGTCGGCTTGCAAGACTCAGTGCAAGAAGTTACTTCGCGGTGCGAGTCCAGATTGAAACTGAAACTGCGCAGCGAGAATTCCTGCGGTGCTTGCCGGGGATGCCGAGTTGTTTTCTGCGTAAGATATCTGGGGGAAATAATTTCCGTGAGGAGGGCACGGGAAGGAGAGGGCAGCCGGAAATCCCGATGGCCACAAACCGGGAACGTACTGAGAAAGCGTGTAATTGGGAACATATTCGATTTGGTCCGCCAACGATTCAATAAGGAGTTCACCGGGCCACGGGTTCTCAGACACATGAGCAGGGTTCTCGATGCCCGCAGTCGCCGCGAATTTGCCGTCATATTCCAAATGTCGCCTAGCAAGAACCGCAAGCGGAGTGAGATCGACGGTGGTCGAATTTGATGTACAACGAACTCCGTTGGTTTTCCGAGCTCGGCGACAATTCTACCGGGACTGTACCTGGCCATGTGGGTTCCTAGGCAGTGTGCGTTGCTCTTAATGCCCACAGTCCCCGCGAATTTGCCGTTATCTTTGAATTGTCGCCTAGCCGAATCTTGCGCCAAGTGAAATTTTTCGCCGAAAATGGCACCGTGCGAGAGCCGTGGAAGGCCAAATGTGGCCTAGAATTGCGGTAAGAGGCCTCGTAGACTCACACTTGAGACCCCGCCCGCATCGCAGTGGAGGCCGAAAGAGACCGCAGAAGATTACATAACCGAGTCACGGGAATGTTGACTTTGCGAATCGAACATCGCAGCATCCAAATATGGGCACGTCAAATCTCTCTCTTAACCTTCACCTCATTTTTCCGTGCCCCCGCCTACCAGCGCCTTCTGGGGGTGGCGGGCTCTTCAATACACCCCAGGCGACGTACTCGGTCGGGTCGAGAGCCGCCAAGCGCTCAGGGACGCCGCAACGGCTGCAAACACGATTCCACGCCTTTTCCGAAAAATGGGGTCCAGGGAGTCAGGGTCATGTCACCATCACGTCAAGTCCTCCGCATCTTTTTGAAACGTTATGCCGCGACGTTTCGGCGGCTTCGGGGGCGATCTGCGCGCGTTTTGAAGCGCATGACATTCTGGTGTGTTATACCATATCTCGCTTCGTATGCGGTACCCACCTCAAATGTCGACATTTCCAAGGTACCAAAATCCTTTTTTTATCAGTTCCTGACCGTTCAGTGAGTTTGAACCGCGTTCGTGCACCGTGAATGCTAATTCATGCATTCAGCAGCTTTCCGTGAAATATTCACCGCGCTGTACCTTCAAGTTTTCTGAAACTCTCGGCTAATCTTGACTGTTGGGAACTATCCTCCGCATGCTGGAATGCGGTGTGTGGCTTCCTCTCGCACGCATTGTCGCACTGACGAGGATTTCATGTTTTAGGCGATATTCAACATCTCCAAGATCTCCGCGCCCAGACCCGGCGCATCTTACTCACCGCTCCACCGCATAGCCGCTACACGCCGAACTGTCAGCTCAAGGGGCGTTCCCATGGCGCGGAACAGCGGTAATACGGCTGCGCGGAATTTTGCACCTGGAATGTATGGTCCCATGCCGCGCGTCCCCGCTCGTGCGAGTCACCAGGTACGTGTTCTTATTGCTCTATTCAATCCTTTCTGGCGTCTCAAGCCCCTTTGAGCGTGTCCTGGCAATAAAGACCGGGTGCACCCCGTAAGTTTGGCTATTCCCCACACTTTCCATCTCCCCACCACATATCGCCCACTGACCATCGAGGTCAGAGTCTTCATCGACTCTGACCACGCTCTGGTCGTCGGGTGGGACTTCATTTGTCCCAATTCTATTCCCCCCTGCATTACTCCGCACGCTGTTGAGCGCCGTTGAGCTCGTGCTCAACTTTCACCTCGGTTCAACATGTGGTACTCTTTCCACACCTGCTCCGTATTCATTTTACTGACCATTCTCCCAGGTTTCGATTCATTTCGTCCGCGCATCGATGCGCAGATACTTAGCCTACTCCTCGCGCCATCTCTACTGACCGCAGCATCGTCACCTTATATGTAGTCCCTCTGGTGCGTCTGTCCATCCATTATTTTTGCTCTCAATTTCTAACTCAAATCCTCAAAGATCTCTAATACATCTGGTTTTACACCCTTTTAACGCTCGCACGAGCTTCGATTCGACGCGCCGTCCAGTTTGGCTGCGTACCGGCAACTTCCGGTTCAACCAACACTCACCGCGTTCACTTATTAGCGCGTACCGAGGCTTTTGGAGGGTCAGGACTGTGGTTCTATGGTCCCAGGTGCGTCGTATTGCCGTTTCGGATTGAATCCTAAAAATCACTCGCCAGATTGCCGTTCAATCTAGGTTCAACGTTCAACTTCACTTCAACCTTGGCTGGCTAACGGTGCGTTCGTCCGTTAACCGACTCTTGTACTCACAGCTTCTAGCACCTTATCGTTACATCTCAGTCCCTCGGGACCGTGACGATGCTGGTTCGGGTCGAAGGTACGTCCGCGTCGATATCTTCTCAGTAAGCTTCGAACTGACCTCGTTCAAGCACCTCCACATACTCAAAATAGCGAAACTATCCTCAGATGACCCATGAATCCGTACCCCGTTCAACTTACTGACGTTGGTTCAACAGTTACTCGCCCAGACTCACCGTTGCCTCTCAAGGTTCAAGTTCAACCTTGCCTCGCACTCGATGTAAGTTTAGTTCATCTTTCATCGAAGCTCTACTGACCTTTGAACCGATTATTCAATAGATTCTCGCACTCTCTCGCAGTCCCATCGACGCTCAGACCTCGGGATGCCGAAGCTATCACCCTTTGAATCCAGGTATGTTCGCAGTAATTCTTTTCGATGATTTGTTGGACTGACGTTGGGTTCTAGGTCTCATCTCGGGGCATAGACCTACGCTCCTCGGTATGGGTCCTCAGACCTCAGGTACCGACACTTTGCTCGCTTCATCCAAGGTATGCGTGTATTATGTTGCGCCGATGTTTTACTGACCGTGGTTCGGCAGTTGTTCAATCAACTCCACCTTCGGTCACGAAGGGATGGGCCCACGCACACGGTATGGGTCTCCTGGGACGCAGCCTATGGTCCAGGTATGTGTGTATTGTACTGCGCCGATGTTTTACTGACCGTGTTCCGTCGACGCTGTAGCCTCGGGATACCGAACCTATTTGACTCCAGGTATGTTCGCCGTATTTTTCGATGATTTCTTGAACTTAGCTTCGTTTCTAGCTGAGTGGGCCTTTGGACCACGGTTTGGGTCTCTGGAGACCCAAACTCTGCTTGCTTGGGTCCAGGTATGTGTCCGTTAGATGTTTACTGACCGTGGCTCAACAGTGGTTCGATTTTTATTCAACTCCACCTCGGTCATGTAACTTGCACTCGGCCTTCAAGGAGTGTTGCTTAGGTATGTGATACATACATGCATGTTATTCAATCGTTCGTTCCTCTAATTATACATTGACCAGCACTCGGCTTTGTTACTTCAAGATTGAACAAGTTCAAGTTCAACAATACATCGGACTCGACGTGAATTGGATTCATTATGTTGGACGTCTATTGACCTTTGGCTGGATTCAGCGATAGATTCACAACACCTGCTTCAATATCAGGTCGAGATTATCGCTGGTTGACCTGAGGTACGTCCGCATCGTCACAACTGTGATACATTCAACTAACTAACTGTGCCCCTAGTTTCAAGTTCATTGATCCACAACCTCGATGAAGGTTCGTTGCTTAACAGGTGCGCGGGTCCTCCTGTCGAGTATCCATGCGCTGATTTCTCGAGTCAGGTTCGCGGAGCCTCGTCGATTCATTCAACCCAATCAACGTTGGATTTAGGTTGCTTCCCTCATTCGTTCACTTACCCGTAACCTCAACTTGAACATTCACAGTCATTCATTCGGCGCCCTCCTTCAATCTCATCTAGTTCAACGCAGATTTCGTCGGGATCTCGCGGTAAGTCTCAAGTTACCCTCGTTTCAACGCGCTTGACTGGATACTAAATTCAAAATTCAATCCACCCCCAGCCTCTTTCCAGATTCCAATGGCGCCCAGTTCCCCGCGTGAAACCGTGAGCTGATTGCAGAATCTCATTCGTTCAATTGCTCACGACTCTCTCTCTCATCCAGTGCTGCGACGACGAACGACATCAATCCGCACCTAACGCAGCGCGCGCCGACTTCAAAGCCTCAGGTTCAAAGAGTTTCTCAACTCCACTTCTGCCAAAACTCACCGCGCGCCTCCAAGTCCTGGCGCACATCGACGCCCCGACATGTTCTTCGAATCTTGAGTTTCTGGAGGTAAGCTTCATTAAAACGCCGTCTGCGCGCTCTTCTTACTAACCAGAATCACACAGTAAAGAATTTCGACGACGCAATTTGTATTCAAGATATACGTAGGTATAATAATATACCTACGGCGAAGTCGGAAGGAGTGGAGATGAACGAGGGTGGGGACGGGGGGACGGCGCGGCATGGTACGGCGCGAGGGAAGGCAGAAGGGAGGAAGGGCGGACGAGGGGGCGGCGCGGGGTGAATATGGTGGACTGGACAGCGCGCGCCGTTGGCTGCAAGACGAGCGCGGGGAGACGAGTCCCGGTACTGTAGCGATGTCGTAGATGCGCTGCGGCCTACAGCGCGCGGCGAGGACGACGCCGCGTAAGGAGCCCTGCAGTGTCGGTGAACCGCGGCGCCACGGTGTCGTGCAAGCGGCGGGTTCTGGGCATCGTGAGCACGGCATGTGAACCGGGGGAGTTAGCCTGGATTGCTAAAGGCTTGTCTTGCGGTTTGCACAGAGGAGTTTCTGCCGCCAAGGTAAGCTCTGCGCTCACTCGGTCTCCAATCCAAACCAAGACTCACAGCGAGCTTTCAAGCCTGTTATGTTCTCCTTGTCCTCCGATGCTGTAATTTTCGCTTCAAGATGCGCGTAGGCGATGTACCTACAGCGACGGAGTGCGGAGTGATGCAGCGGGAGGGGAAGGGACGGCGCGGGTCTGGCGTATATGGTAGATGCGGTGTATTTGCTGAGGTAGCCGTGCAGAGGTGGCCTGGATTCCAATTGCAAGGGCAGCGAGATAAGGCGCTCGTCTTGTAGTTTGCAGAGAAGGCGTTCAAGTTGAGGTCAAGTTTGAGCATCAACACAACGGTAACCACGTAACGGCTAGAAGCTTTTTGGGGCTGCCTCACGAGACATCCATAACGCGTAGACCCCGAGCCCGGTGAACGTCGCGGTGCCAGTTATTCGACAGGAAAGACAATCCGTGCGGGTCTCTGCCATCATGGAGAGAAGGAAGCCGGAGGAGGAGGATAGTATTGACCGCCGGAAACACTTTGAGCTAGGGTTAGGGTCCCACGAGTTACCTCTCACTTCGACTCACTACCTCTCTCTCTAAGGCGGCCGCGGTAGTATACCTCTGGGAGAGTGACTGGGTGTCCCGTGCTGTGTTATCTCGAGTCCAGTCCTCATTCTCCATGGCAGTCCTACTCGATCTCTCCCCGGAGGTCATCTGCAGCATCGTGGACCAGCTCGCCCCGGACTCTCACTCCTTGGATAATCTCTGTCTTGCTGGGAACCACAACCTTCTCGCACTCGTGCGGCCATACACCTGGCGCGAAGTAAATACCATAGTGTGGTGGAGTACCACTGGTAGCTACGAATCAAGCGACGAACTGGCCGCCAGGCTACGCGCATTCTCCTCCGACCCCACCAAAGCCACCGCAGTCCGCTCCCTCAACATCAAGCTCGACTACCACACCCCTGCTATCGACGCGCTCTGTGAGATCCTCCCCCTCCTCGTCAACGTCACGCACGCGTCCGTCTCCTTCATCGACAGCAACGAAGTGTTCTCGACGCAGGGGCAGCTCGTCAAGGCGCTTGTGCAAAAGCTGCCCAGCCTGCTCAGCCTCTTCGTCGACTGCTGCTTCGACGGGCAGGACGAGGACTACGAGGACATGGATACTTGCCCTGTCCCCAAACTCGTCCACCTGCGGACCCGTTTCTGCCACCCCGACAGCCTCAACTACATCTGGTCCTATTGCAGCAACCTCCGCGTGGTCGAGATGGAGGGCGGCAGCGCGGAGGACTTCTGGCGTGCGAATGCAAAGGACGTCGACGCCGACACCGAATATCCCGGTAGGCCTGGAATAACTACCTCTGTGTGTGCTCCCCAAACTGACTGCGGTATATGTAGGACATTACGACCTCGAGACCGGGATCCACTCCTTTCTCTTCGACACAAACACGGTGCCCGAAGAGCCCCCCCTCTTCTCCACCGTGTCGACCATCAAAGTCATCTCCGACGCCCCGGACGCTCACTCCGACGCCTGGCACTTTGTATCCCATTTTCGCGGCTCGGACCCAGAGGACTACCCACCCACGGCCCTGAAAGAATGGTTCCTCGACCTTTCCCTCACGGTCGTCGCCTTCCGCGTCATCCTAAGCCACCTCCGCACTCCCGTCATCGAGCGACTAGGCTTCCGAGGCGCCATAGAGGCTGACTGGCTCCCAGCCGACTTCGAGGCATATCTCGTTAGCCTCGCACCTGACGACAGTACTTTCTTCGCTGGGTTTGAATCCCTGACGGAGCTCCTCCTGCCCTGCGATGGGCTGTCTGTGCGGTCGTTGGTGGGTTGCCTCTTTTCCCAGATGAATAAACGCAAAACTAATGAACTTGACAGGAGATACTCCCAGACCTTCTCGCTCACGCGCCCGTCCTCCAGCACCTCTACTTTGCCCGTCCCCACGCAGACACGACAATGACTGTCGACCTGCCGGGCGCGGCGGCGCGGTACCTCAAAGCCATCACGAGCCTCAAGTCGGTGTCTTGGGAGGGGCACACGCGATTTGATGTCGTTCGCGCGGATGCGGGTGGGCATGGAGAGGTGCAGGGCCCGTATCCGTATGTGGCCCCTCGGTGGAAGGGGTGGGAGGGGATTGGGGGCTGGTGGGAGGTTTGAGGCGGTTGGCTTACGACAGGTTCTGTTCGTTTATTGTGAATGTCTGACTTTTTGAACGCGAGATACGGTTTTTCCAGTGATGATGAAGACACGACCGCCTCTCTTCGACCGAGAAAGAAAATCCTTCCAACCAACATTGGTCGTGAGTCTCAAGTCCTTCCAAGTGCGGGATGAGTACGATGCGGTCCGAGAGACGTTTTGTCAAGTAGGTACTTGCAACTATCCTCCAGTTACTGAGCGCGACGACTATGGAATGCATGTACGTCTTTCGCCTGCCGCCGACCTCTCTCGTTGTCTGACATTCCCTGCTTGCTAACCAGCTCGAGGAGGAACCCGAGTCGCCAACTTCCTCCGACCTCTTATTGCCTCCGATTTCTGACCTTCACGTGCAAATCGCTTTCACTTTGCCCGCTCCGTCAGCTTGAATTGGCGAAGCTCTTCTGGGAACTCAAGCAAGTCCTTCTACTCAGCTGATCTTGTGGCATTGAATTCCTCGGCGAACACAAAACCACATAACCGACTTCTTCAGCTTCTTCATCCCTCGGCGTGGAACGCCCAGGCTATGTTCAGTGAGGGAACGCAGCGGTAACTCCACCGGTGTTCGTGCAACCTACCGGCGTGGCACTTCCTTCCTTGGCGTTCCCTGTGTCGGATCTTTTGAACGCCCACCAAAACGCCCACAGCAGGTTGTGTAATGTATTTAACCTGCTACTCACTTGCCGCCCGCTCCCTCGCTCTCCCATGGTGTCTCCTCTCCTTCTCGCTATCCTCGCCTGCACTCTCCTCGACGTCGTCGCCGGCGCCGGCTGGCAGTTCGTCCAGAACGGCACCTCCGGGATCCTAGCCCTCGAGGCAATCATCGTGTCCCCCACGCTCGCGGTGTTCTTCGACTTCGCAGCCACCGGCGCCCCGCTGCAGATAAACAACCATTCTGCCTGGGGTGCGCTGTGGAATCTCGAGACGAACGAGGCGACGGCGCTGGATGTGGTTTCGGACACGTTCTGTGCTTCAGGCGGCCTCTTGAGCAACGGGACGATGGTTAGTCTTCCTCTGATATATGTTGAATAATAATGGCTAATTTGAGGCCACAGGCCAGCGTGGGCGGCAACTTCTTTCCGAACAGTTCCTCTGCCACCGACGGGCGGATGGGAGTGCGAATCTGGGAGCCATGCGCCAATGCCGACGGTGCTGGCTGCGCGCTCTTTGACAATCCCGATCTCGTTCATTTGGCAGAAACTCGATGGTATCCGTCGTCCTTGCGGATATTCGACGGTTCTTTGGTGAGGCATCGGAGAAGCTAAACCATACCCTCGGAGCTCATCCTGTTCTTTGTTAGATGATTATTGGCGGAATACACGAAGCGACAGCATTTTATAACACCGACCCTGTGAATAGCTTTGAGTTCTTCCCTTCCAAAGACGGTGGAATCCCTCGACCGTCTGCTTTTCTGGAGCGCAGTCTTCCGGCGAATTTATTCCCTCGGTGAGGACCATTTCATCTCTCCTTAGCATGTTCGTGATATCTCAATCCACGTAGCGGTTTTGCCCTCCCCGATGGCAAGATCTTCATGGTCGCCAACAACCAATCCATTATCTACGATATCGAGGCAAACACCGAGACCATCCTGCCCGACCTACCCAACGGCGTCCGAGTAACGAACCCCTTCGACGGCACAGCGACCCTCCTCCCGCTCTCCCCGCCCAATTACATCCCAGAGATCCTCGTTTGCGGTGGCACCAACACGAGCGATCAGATTCAACCCGCGAACCTCTCAAGCCAGACCCCCGCCTCGGACCAATGCAGCCGAATCACGCTCACCGCGGCTGGGATCAAGAAAGGTTGGGAAGTGGAGTCTATGCTCGAGGGAAGGATGATGCCTGAGATGATTTTGCTGCCGAACGGGGAGGTACTTATCATTAACGGCGCGCAGACGGGATATGCGGCCTTCAATACGGTTCCCGACGTCGTAGGCAACTCCAATGCAGACCACGCCGCGTACGCGATCCCCCTTCCGTTCTTTGGAAATATGACGGTGATGGTATTTTGCAGTTTCACTCCGTCTTTGTACAACCCATCCGCGCCGTTGGGACACCGCATCAGCAACAAAGGGCTCCCGACCACGGACATTGCACGCTTGTATCATTCTTCCGTCAGCCTGACGCCCTCTGGGTGGGTGCGGTTCTCGCTATATTAAATTCTCGACTTAGATTTCGGCCCAGGAACATCCTTCTGGCGGGTTCAAATCCAAATCCAAATGTAAATCTCACTGTCAAGTTTTCCACGTCAGTCGCTGTGTCGTCCTTCCATTCTAATGGAGGTGGAATGAAATCAACCCTCAGAGAATTCCGTGTCCAGTACTTAAATCCGCCGTATATGTCGCTGCCCCGACCCACCCTTCTTGGTGTCCCGCCCAAAATCGCGTTCAACTCCAAATTCAGCGCTCGTGTAACGATCCCGGGGCATATCGGTGTATTCCCCGTTATTCGAGGTGCGCTAACACCTTCTCTCTTCCGTTGGGCGTACATATACTCATCGACCGAATCCAGTCGCGCTTATGGACCTCGGGTTCTCGTCCCACGGTTTCCACTCAAGCTCCCGCCTCGTTTGGCTTGAGGCCACCCTTTCCTCCGACCACACCAAACTTGAGATCTCAACTCCTCCGAACAATCGTGTCTATCCTCCCGGCCCTGGTATCGATTTTACTCGCTTGTCATTTATTTGTGTAAATTGACGGTCGGTGTAGGATATATCTTCATTACCGTTGGAGACATGACCAGCACAGGTGTGCATGTCATGGTTGGATCAGGAGGCTCGCCGCCCGTGCCGGACCAGGGAAGAAGGATCTGAAGCGTCCCGCGTATACATGTGTGCGCAGTATTTCCATGTCTGTTGAAAAATATGTCCTTGCGAACTCATAACGGGCGTACCTTGGCCTTAACAAGAATCCTTTCTTACGGCCCAGAGAATCCCTCAATCCTCGACAGTCTAAAATAAAGCTGTCAGGTGTTCACACCTCGGTGTCAAGTGGAAAAGGCCGGTACTCTAGCAACCCAGTCCCTCTTAGACATTTTGAAGCTTGCCAATATTCGCGCGTGCTGACGGCATGCCGCGTCGCGCTTTCTATCCCCATCGGTTGACAGATCAACGATATCAAGCCCAAAGTGGGGAGGAACCTTTGTTGCTTGGTTCATGAGATGGGAAGCATTGTGCGAGAAGCCTTATGGACCATTGACACGAGAAAAGAGTCAGGACCCTCCAGCGTCTCCGAAAATGCCGCCGAGCCCGCAATGTCATTGTTATGCTGACCTCGAATGGTGATTTCAATTCAACCCGCTCGGGGCCTGCGGGAATAGTAACACCGAAGTAAACCCTCCCTCGCCGCCGGTTTACTCACCTACCATTCAGCCTCATGATCAGTGCTAGCAACAGCATGTCACCTCCAGCAAATCTATACCCACGATGCCACTCTAGTTCAGTTGGCGACGACGCCGCTGGACAGATCACTTTATCTCGAAGTGGTCGAGGGTTCGATCCCCTGGAGGGCATTGATTTCATGCGGCGATGCTGGCGCCCCTAACTTGATCGAAAGGTCATACCTGGGGAAAAGAACCGCGAGTGGATACGTTGCAGTGTCTGGTCCACTCTTTTTCTGTGCCATCCTAAGGCGGATTAAGCTAGGGCTAGCATAGTGCTATTTCTGGTTTTCACCTGTAAGACTTTTGCCCGTCAATCCAGCTTATCATTACAAGCCAAATCCGCGGGAACACTGCCCAATCTGCTCATCGATTAAATTTAGATTCTAAAACGATTCTCGAGGAAGGTTATCGACTCCAAACTACAAGTCGCGGCCCTGAAAACAATACTCCCGACATATTTGAGCAGGCCAAAGACTTTCCAAATTCAAGTTGGCGGGAGGTTGCCGTGAACGTACGTCAAGGCCGTGCGGCCGTCGGAGTTTCAAACCCTTTCTTGCTTCCTACCACCATGTCGCCTCATGTCGCCATCAGTAAGCCCGTCGGGCACACTCCGGGCTCACAAATGCAACAACTCTGATCATGAAGGACGATTCTCTGAACCGGCTCAAGCTCAAGCCGTTGTGTACACATCGTTTGTTGATTCCTCATTTTATCAGCGGTCTTATTATTACGACTAAGGAAACTGTTCGAAGCTCCCTTGTGGCAATTTGGAATTGACGGACTACTGTCAGACCATCTCCAGCCGCATGAGATCTTGAGCTCAAGTTTCGTTCGTCTCCACATCATTTGTTGAAAGCTGTCTTCCTCATCTAATTATGGTCCCTTTGACTCACCTTTCTTACAGTGAAGAAGACTGTTCGAACTTCCATCCTGGCGAATTCAAATCGACGGGCTATTGTCAGGCTATCTCCAGCTGCCGCCTGAGACCGGTGCTTCAACTAAAAATCGCCCATTGCCGTCAGAAGCCGAAGAAGTTCCCACGGTTGAAATCTGTCAGCGCGGCGGTGTGGCGATGTCGGGTTCGAAGTTGATGCGAACGCGCTATGTATAAATTCACTCGAATCCGCCCTTCCTGCTCTCCAACTATCTCAGTACCCCCCAACTCCAAGAGCTCAGACATGGCAGCGTTCTGGGCCCAAGCCCCACCCCCCGCGACCAAGCTCGGCATATACCGCACTCTATCTCCCCTTGCTGGTATTCACGTCTCGCCGCTGCAGCTCGGCGCGATGAGCATCGGGAACAAGTGGGATAGCATGGGCATGGGAGATATGGATCAGGAGTCGAGTTTTAAGCTGCTTGATGCGTATTTTGACGCTGGGGGGAACTTTATTGATACGGCGAATAATTAGTGCGTCGTGGGGCTCTTTCATCCATTCATCTTGTCGGCACTTTGCTGATTATGGCTCTGAAGTCAGGATGAGTCCTCGGAGAGCTTCGTCGGCGAATGGGCGGAGAAGCGAGGGATCCGGGACCAGCTTGTTATCGCAACCAAGGTTCGTGTACTCACAGTGCGCAGTTTCAACCAGAACTCAACGGATACAGTATACGACCAACTTCAAAGTACGCAACGACGCCATCGCGCAGAAAGTCTCGTATGTGGGGAACAACATCAAATCGATGCATATCAGCGTCGAGGCCAGCCTGAAGAAGTTGCGCACGACGTATATCGACATCTTCTATCTGCACTGGTGGGACTGGGACACGGGCGTCGAGGAGGTGATGAATGGACTTCATAACCTCGTCGTCCAGGGGAAGGTCCTTTATCTGGTAAGCCGACGCGTGCCATTTCAATTCAGCCACGGACGGGTCGGATTATTTACGTGTGTAGGGCGTATCGGACACCCCAGCGTGGGTCGTGGCGCAGGCGAACCAGTATGCGCGCGATCACGGGAAGACGCCGTTCGTAATTTACCAGGGCGCGTGGAACGTTTTGGAGCGCTCGTTCGAGCGCGAGATCATTCCGATGGCGCGGGCGAATGGTGCGTTCGTCTTATCCTCGGGTCAACATGGTTTAAACTTGAACTTACGAACTTCTAGGACTCGCACTCGCGCCGTTCAGAGTCGTAGGAGGGGGTAAGTTCCGCACGGACGCAGAAGAGGAGGAGCGGCGCACAACTGGGGAGAAGGGTCGCACGCTAACCAACCCGCAATGGGAGCGCAGCGAGGACGAGAAGAAGATCTCGCATGCGCTTGAGAAGGTCGCGGCTGAGGTCGGCGTGAAGAGTATCACTGCTGGTTCGTCGTTCCCGCCCTTCCGCCCCAAGTTCAACCCTGATTTCTTATGGATGGATGGTTTAGTCGCTATCGCGTATGTGTTGCAGAAAGTGCCCTACTGTTTCCCTATCATCGGTGGCCGCAGGGTCGAGCACCTCATGGCCAATGTGGAATCGCTCGATATCACGCTCTCTGCCGAGCAGATTCAGTTCCTGGAGAGCGTCGTCCCTTTTGACCCGGGGTTCCCGCTTTCTATGATCGTGCGTTTCCTACTCTTCGAACGATTCTGGGCTGAACTTATTCTTGTTGTTTGCAGGGTGATGGGACGAAGAGTAGTGCACTTATGGGTTCGGCTGGGGTCTTTGCGAAGCAGCCGTTGCCGGAACCGATTCGTCCCACGAAGACTTGAGGGAAGTGTGGTAGAAGTAAATTTGTATTCACACTACTGCTTTGTATTGGCACGGTGCAAGCGTAAACAACGTTTCTTGGTCAAATTGAAGTCCAGCCTACCGGAGCAGGCGTTCGGGCCTATCTACTCGAATGAACTCGAGACTGAAAATTGAGACAAGTTCAACGACAGTAAACGACAGGCTTTGGTTGTAAATTTCTGCAAGTAATGAAAGCAAATGAAAATTCCATCCTCAGTCAGACACCGTCAAAGGAATCCGAGTCCCCCACTCAAACAGGTCATCCCAATATTTGATTGGATGTAGAAAAAAAAGTGAGGTCACTTTATGTCTTTTCAAGTTACCGGTCACACGTGACATCACGCGCTTCGCGCCTTGCTCTCTTCCACCACGACGCGTCTCCTGGCGGATACCCGGCCTAAATGGCACTACTGGATAGAAAGACGCGTCGAGAACTCGATTATAGGCGCTAGCGTCCCCGGAAGCAGGATTTTACCTCAAAATCGTGTCGAAGATGGCAGTGGCGCAGAAAGAACAACAACAACAACAACAACAACAACAACAACCACAACCACCACCACCCCCGGTGCGTTGTGCTCGTTCCGGCCGCCTCGAGCATCGGGCCCTCGAACGCCGTCGACAGTTCATCCTACCCAGGACCGTCCATAGTCTGGACGAGGTTTCGGCACGCCACCATGAATATTGCGTCGGAAAAAGTCTCACCACGACCAACGGCGTTTCGCCCGCGACAACGACGAGCAGACATGCCGCCGATTGCGCGCTGGAACCCCCGCGCCGCCAAATTCCTTGCCATTCGCGCCTCGCTGCCGCCAGTTTCGTCGCGTGCCGCTTGCGCCCGTCACCGCCTTGGCAGGAAAACAGCAGATCGACATGATGCGCTCATGCGACGATACGTCCGCTTGCGGAGACACTTAACCGAGCTCAATACAAGTTATACAACCATTATCCGCCTCTACGACACTCACACTATCCTACCAACACCCGTCCTCGCCAACGTCATCCACGCCGCCGAGCGCGCATCCAGCCTATACCGCACTCTGCGTGCTGCTGCCGCTGTCGACATCGCTACAGTTGACTTCCCCCTCCCTTCGACACCGCTTCACGGTTCATTGAAGCCCCCGACGCCTCAAACCCGCGTCCCCTCGTCGACCCCGGTGGATTTTTTCGGTGGATGATTAGTCAGCTGGTCATGCGGGCATCTTGTAGTCGGTCATGTGCACCTTTGCGGCTCATTTTTCTTTTCTCTCTCTATTATTTATTACGGCCTACCGCGGACGGGTTAGCCCCCGGATCGTCAGCTATGTATGTAGCATAGGTAGTGTTCACAATCGTAACAATCGTAACAGGCTGTATCCTGTGGGTCATCAACAAACGTATTATGATAATGGGTGTGGACTCATGGACTGTGGACTCATAGACTGCACTCAGGGCACCCCTGCAGAGCTCCGAGCGTGGGCCGGGATGGTGGCAAGGTTGTCCGTCCTTCTCGACAATCTTCCGACGTCGATACTGCAGTGCCCGTGAGCGGCCGAAAAATCACGACTGGAGGTGGCATTCGCGACTGGTACGCTTCCAGAGTTTCCTCCAGCCTATATCTTTAACTAGGTTCAAGAAACCAGACCGAAGAAAATCCTCGAAAATCGTTCCAAGCGGTGGCTTGCTCGCTTCGAGATTCAGTCGAGTTCGGCGAAGAGGACAACCGAAAACGCCACTCCAGTGGTGGTTTACCACTGCGAAAGGTGCGCTTCCAGAGCCTCGTGCGGCGATGCTGACGTCGACTGAGTTTGAGGAGCCAGGCCGAACAGAATCCTTCAAAAAAAAATGTCCCACGCGGCCTGCAAAAAATCAGTCGAGTTAGCCTCAGTTCAGCATCCACAACCACGACTCTGACCTGGGGCTTTCGTTCTTCTACTTATGCTTGCCAGTGCAGGCATCCACTCGACTGCCGGATTCGACTTTTGCTCCCGTCTCCAGACTAAACCCACCTGGAACTCCCTTTGTGATGCGAACCCGCGGATTGGACCACGCGCTTGTGCGAGAATCATCGCGGAGGCATCAACGCGTAAAGACTGTCGGGCCCGAGTCGTCGAAGGTCGAGTCAGACTGAAAACGCACGGACTGGGAAGCGGGGCGCTGGTTCGAACACAACGTGGAAGCAGTCGTGGATGTAACGTCCCCCTTCCGCCGAACTTTTTTGATGTTTTTCGCCACGTTCCATCCTTGTGATACACTGGTGAGCGTCCCATCTCTTCTCCAGCTCCTCCAGGCGTGCATTCTGCTCACCTCGGCGCCAGTGTGGATGATGGTGATCCACAACACACAACATGAGGCGTGATTGGAAAAGCCTATAATATCGCGCGCAAATCGCTAACGTCACTTCCTCCCGCCCGACTATTTTGGCAGCGGCGCGCTCATCCAAGCTCAGCCGCTCACTACACTCCTCCGACCTCGCACCTGAACCGAGACACGACACCCACCCCCTTGACTCCTTTATGAGCGACCAGGTACAAAGGGATGTCTCACCTTTTAACCCAATAATGACCTTTCCATTTCAGCCCACCAGCCCCCCCGTTCCGACATCGGTCCTCGATTACCGTGCCATTCACGAGTCTGACGAGTCGCAGAACGCAGGGATATCGCCACACTCTACCACCCTCGCTCGGCGTACCTCGGTCGCACAGTTGGAGGAGCAGCAGCGACCACCCCAGTCTGCGTCGGCACACCAATTCAGCGCGGACGCCCGTTTCGCTGCGTCGAGCCAACGTCCCGTAGCCTACTCTCACGGCTATCCGACGCCCCCCTCGCACCTCGCTGCCCTCTCTCCTGTCAACGATCCGCACTCGCAATCGCGCGCCGTCGCTCCCCCGATGGTCCCCATCCCGCCAAGCCGCCCCCCGCCCATCACTTCACAGGGTCCTTCCCAACAGCCGCAGCGGAGGCCTTCGGCATCCTTCCAGAATCCTGCGCCGTATCCGACGCCTCCGACCCACTCGACCGCCCTCTCGCCCGACCAGCAGCGGTCGCCGATGGGGCAGCCTCCACCCCCACTCTTCGGAATGTTTCCTCCGCCGCCGTCCACGCCGACAGAGACACGTCCGCCCCACCTATCGCATGCCCCGCTGCCGCAGTCGCATATCGCTTTCCCCCCTGCCGCAAACTCCTCTGTGCCCAGGAGTGGGCCCCGTGCAATTGCCCCCTACCCACAACGGCCTTCTGATATGCCGCAAGCTCAAGGGAGCGTGCGACGGAATTCCTCGACCTCCCAGCAGCACCAACAGCAGCAGCAACACCACCAGCACCACCACCATTCGCAGCAGCAGCAGCGACCGATGCCCTCTGCGCACGCATCGACGTCGCACCAGCCCCCGCCGCCCCCAGTTCCGGTTCCGGTTCCGTTCCCCCAACCCCACACGATCCAAACAACCTCCTTCGCCTCACCCTACTCCATATGCTCCAGCTCCAGCGCCGCCGTGCCGGGCTCGCAGCTGGCCTACCACCACGAGCTCGAGCGGCGCGTCCACTGGCACGAGGCCGAGCGCAGCACGCTCCAGGCGCAGCTCGAGAAGACGCGCGCCGAGTTCGACGCGTACGCGCAGCACGCGGTGGGGATGAACGGCGGGCTGCGGGCGGAGCGCGATGCGGCGCGGCAGGACGCCGTAAGGCTGCGGGGGCTAAGGGATGCCGCGCGGACGGACGCGGCGGAGCAGGCGCGCTTGGTGAAGGCCATGGAGGTTAATGAGCAGGGGTACCAGAAGAAGGCGGTGGAGATGGAGGCGCATAGTCAGCACTTGGCGGGGCTGGCGCGGCGGTGGGAGCAGACTACGCGCCAGCTGGTGACGCATGTGGCAAGGCTGAGGGCGGAGCGGGGTGCGTTGCAGGCGAGGGTGGAGGCGTTGGAGGCTGCCGCTGCGCGAGGGGGTGAGGTGGCTGCAGCAGCAGCAGTAGCAGATGTGGCACCGGGGATCAACAACATCATTCCAAAGACGGAACCCGTCGCGGACGAGGACATGGTGGGTATCTTTTACTGCTTTACTTATTTTGGGATGATTGACTGACGAGTGATATGATATGTTTTTGTAGAACGCCGTCGACGTCGGCGTCAAGCCCGAGCCGCTCGACGACGACCTCGAGCTGCAGATACGGTTTTCCAGTGAAGCTGAAGATGAAGACTCGACCATGTCCGCCTCTCCTTGACCGAGAAAGAAAGTCCTTCCAACCAACATTGGTCGTGAGTCTCAAGTTTTTGCAAGTGCGGGATAATTACGATGCGGTCCGATTGTTGTTTTGTCAAGGAGGTACTTACAACCATCCAGCGCGACGATTTAGGAATTCAGGTACGTCTTTCGCTTGCTGCCGACTTCTCTCGTTGTCTGACATTCGTCCTGCTCGCTAACCAGCTCGAGGAAGAACCCGAGTCACCAACTTCCTGCGACCTCTTATTGCCTCCGATTTCTGTACAGGCCGCCTGCTTCACGAGGCAAATCACTTTCACTTTGCCCGCTCCGTCAGCTTGGATTGCGAAGCTCTTCTGGGAACCCAAGCAAGTCCTTCTACTCAGCTGATGTTGTGGCATTCAATTCCTCGGCGAACACAAAACCACATAACCGACTTCTTCAGCTTCTTCATCCCTCGGCGTGGAACGTTCGAGCTATGTTCAGTGAGGGAATGCAGCTTTAACTCCACCGGTGTTCGTGCAACCTACCGGCGTGGCATGTCGGATCTTCTGAACGCCCACAGCAGGTTCTGTAATGTATTTAACCTGCTACTCACTTGCCGCCCGCTCCCTCGCTTTCCCATGGTGTCTCCTCTCCTTCTCGCTACCCTGGCCTGCACTGTCCTCGACGTCGTCGCCGGCGCCGGCTGGCAGTTCGTCCAGAACGGCACCTCCGGGATTCTAGCCCTCGAGGCAATCATCGTCTCCCCCACCCTTGCGGTATTCTTCGACTTCGCAGCCACCGGCGCCCCGCTCCAGATAAACAACCATTCTGCCTGGGGTGCGTTGTGGAATCTCGAGACGAACGAGGCGACGGCGCTGGATGTGGTTTCGGATACGTTCTGTGCTTCAGGCGGCCTCTTGAGCAACGGGACGATGGTTAGTCTTCCTTTGATATAGGTTGAATAATGGCTAATTTGAGGCGATAGGCCAGCGTGGGCGGCAACTTCTTTCCGAACAGTTCCTCGGCCACCGACGGGAGGATGGGAGTGCGAATCTGGGAGCCATGCGCCAATGCCGACGGTGCTGGCTGCGCGCTCTTCGACAATCCCGATCTCGTTCATTTGGCAGAAACTCGGTGGTATCCGTCGTCCTTGCGGATATTCGACGGGTCTTTGGTGAGGCATCGGGGAAGCTAAACCATAGTCTCGAAGCTCACCGTGTTCTTTGTTAGATGGTCATTGGCGGAATACACGAAGCGACAGCATTTTATAACACCGACCCTGTGAATAGCTTTGAGTTCTTCCCTTCCAAGGACGGTGGAATTCCTCGCCCGTCCGCTTTTCTGGAGCGCAGTCTTCCGGCGAATTTATTCCCTCGGTGAAGACCATTTCATCTCTCTGCACGCTTGCGATATCTTAATTCGCCGCGTAGGGGTTTTGCGCTCCCAGACGGCAAGATCTTCATGGTCGCCAACAACCAATCCATTATCTACGATATCGAGGCAAACACCGAAACCATCTTACCCGACCTACCCAACGGCGTCCGAGTAACAAACCCCTTCGACGGCACAGCGACCCTCCTTCCGCTCTCCCCGCCCGATTACATCCCAGAGATCCTCGTTTGTGGTGGCACCAACACGAGCGATCAGATTCAACCAGCGAACCTCTCAAGCCAGAACCCCGCCTCGGACCAATGCAGTCGGATTACGCTGACGACTGCTGGGATCCAGAAGGGTTGGGAGGTGGAGTCTATGCTCGAGGGAAGGATGATGCCTGAGATGATTCTCTTGGCATGCGCGTATATTACTTGTGCAATGAAAATGAATTTCTTGGAAAGCGTCCGCCCACGATAAGTCCGTCCCGCGACAAGTCGCGTTCCGCGATATCTTAAAGGATCTTATAGGTTTTTCGCGCGGGAAAAACACACCGCTTCCCTTGTGCTGGATCTGGTACGCGAGCCCCGCAGGGGGAACTTTTTGGAATTTCATGCTGTCTACATGGTAGGAAAGCGAGTGGTTACAGGAGGTAGATTACCGAACTGGGCGGGGTTAGATGTAGGTAAGTAGGTAGATCTACGATACCATGCCGTGTACTTCACCTTGAACCCAAACATAACCACGTGTTAGACGCGTCTGAACGCGTGTTCGACGCGTCCGCGATGGGGTTGGAGTCAGAGTTGAACAGAACGGCGACTGAATTGAACTTACCGGGCATATTGAGATGGCGGAGGGATTTTCGTTGAAGGTTTCTGCATGGCGACTGCGAAGGTAAAGGTGAGTATTGCGCGAGAGGAAAAATGCGAATCTGGCGGGTGAGGGTTACTTACGAATGGAGGGAGAGGAAGAGGACTGCAGACGCACCCGCAGGGAGGAAATTTTCAGCGGACGAGCCGCGTTATCGTTCTTTGATAGCAGAGGCGGGGGCGTGCCTCCCGGCGGGCTTTTTTCTGAAAAGGGCGCGTCAGAAACCAAGCGAAAATGCATCAAAATGCGACTTGGGAACAAACTGAAAGCGCACCTAAAATCGCGGTCGGGGGACGTCGATACATCGTGGAAGCGATGTTCGCGCCGCAGCTCAGCGCGGAAATCCAGGCCGCGCCGACCTGGCACGGATTTGTGCGAGTCGAAAGGGGGGTTTGCCTTCCGGCGGGGTTTTTTTCTGAAAAAAGCGCGTCAGGAAGGCGGGAAAATGCATCAAAATGCAACTTCAGGACACACCTGAAACGTTGCTCGGCGGACATTGATACATCGTGTAATTGATGTCTGCGCCGCTCCGCGGCGCCTACGCGCGCTCAAACCTAAGCTGCTGACACCCCACACATCTTGGCGCGTCGAGGGAAGCTTTTGCCTGCCGGCGGCAGTTTGAGAAAAGTGAGTTTTGGGACACCCAAAGTAGAGAGAAAACATGCCTGAAAACCTTGCTCGGCGGACGTCGATATATCGTGGAATTGACGTCTGCGCCGCTCCGCGGCGCTCGCGCTCGCTCAAGTCCATGCTTCCAGTAGCCCCCTGCATCCCTGCGCGTCAAGCGGGGGGTTGCCTGCCGGCGGCCAAAATCCTGGAGAAAAAAGTGAGATTTACGTCGCTAAAGTAGCGGGAAAACGCACCTCAAAACCGTCTCGGCGGACGGCGATACGTGGTGTAATTGATGTCTGCGTCGGAGCGGCGCGCTCGCTCAAATCCACGCTCGTGGCGGCCCCGCGCATCCTTGCGCGTCGAAGGAGGGCTTGCCTGCTGGCGGCCTTTTTCTGGAGAAAAATGAGATTTTGGACGGGCAAGGTAGGTGGGAAAACACACCTGAAAACCATTTCGCGGGACGGCGATAGGTCCTGTGATTCTCCGCGGCGCATGTGTGGATCTGGGAATGTACAGATCTGAAGGAATTGGGGTTGGAGGAGGAATTGGCTGAAGGAGAAGGTGGGGGGAAATGCAGGTGGTGGTACGGCAGGAAGCCGCGTTTCCTGGACAGCCCTCGGTTAGCTTGAGATCATAAATCAACAAGACGCGTGCAAACGCGTGTGCGCGCCCAGGTGATGCGGCCGAGATTCGCGCGCCGCGCGTGTGGTTGAGTTCTTGGTGGTCCATGTTCGGCCAGAAGAAGAAGATTCAGGTACCGCCAGGTAAGCGCTATCTTCACGGCTTAAAGTACTCGTCCAAGAACTCACCTCGCGCTATGATTTCAAAATTCAAACTGGAGCTGCGCAGCGAGAGTTCCTGCTCGGGGATGCCGTGGTGCCACATTAATTTTTGCGCTGAGCGCGTGAGGAGAGTACAGGAAGGCGGCAAACCGCGCGACCGAGTGAGATCGGCGATGGTTGAATGTTGATCCTGGGCGAATAGAGTTTGACGACAATTCAGCAGGCATCTCACCTCGCCATGGGCTCTCAGACAGACGCATGGGCAGTGCTCTTGATGCCCGCAGTCCCCGCGAATTTGCTGTCATGTTTGAATTGTCGCCTAGCCGAATCTTGCGCCAAGTGGAGATTTTTCGCCGAAAATGGCACCGTGCGAGAGGCCATATGTGGCCTATAATTGCGCTAAGGGGCCCCTAGACTCACGCTTGAGACGCCGCCCACATCGCAGTGGAGGCCGAAAGAGACCGCAGGAAATTACATAACCAAGTCACGGGAATGTTGACTTTGCGAATCCAACATCGCAGCATCCAAATATGGGCACGTCAAATCTCTCTCTTAACCTTCACCTCGTTTTTCCGTGTCCCCGCTTGCCAGCGCCTTCTGGGGGCGGCGGACTTTTCCACACACTCGAGGCAACGTACTCGGTCGGGTCGAGATCCGCCAAGCGCTCAGGGACGCCGCAGCGGCTGCAAACTCGATTCCACGCTTTTTCCGAAAAATGGGGTCCAGGCGGTCAGGGTCCTGTCCCCATCACGCCAAGTCCTCCGCATCTTCCTGGATGGTTACGCCGCGATGTTTCGGCGGCTTCGGGGGCGATCTGCGCGCACTTTGAGGCGCATGACATTTTGGTGTGTTTTACTGTATCTCGCTTCTTATGCGGTACCTACCTCACATGTCGACATTTCTAAGGTACCGAAATCCTTTTTGTATTAGTTCCTGACCGTTCAGTGAGTTTGAACCGCGTTCGTGCACCGTGAATGCTAATACGTGCATTCAGCACCTTTCCGCGAAATATTCGCCGCACCGTACCTTCAAATTTTCTGAAACTCTCGGCTAACCTTGATTGTTGGGAACTATCCTCCGCATGCTGGGTTGCGGTGCGTGGCTTCCTCTCGCACGCAGTGTCGCACTAACGGATATTTCATGTTTTAGGCGATATTCAACATCTCCAAGATCTCCGCGCCCAGACCCGGTGCATCTTACTCACCGCTCCACCGCATAGCCTTACCACGCCGAGGTGTCAGCTCGAGGGGCGTTCCCATGACACGGAACAGCGGTAATACGGCCGCGCGGAATTTTGCACCTGGAATGTATGGGTCCCATGCCGCGCGTCCCCGCTCGTGCGAGTCACTAGGTACGTGTTCTTATCGTCTCTTCCGATTCCTACGGGCGTCTCGAGCTCCTTTGAGTGTGTCCTGGCAATAAAGACCGGGCGCACCCTGTAAGTTTGGCTATTCCCCCCACTTTCCATCTCCCCACCACATATCGCCCACTCACCATCGAGGTCAGAGTTTTCATCAATTCTGACCACGCTCTGGTTGTCGGATGGGAATTGATGTGTCCTTATTCTCTCCCTCCATTACTCCGCGCGCTGTTGTTGGGCTCGCGCTCAACTTCACTTCAACATGGTGGTTTTGGTACTCTAATTCCTTTCAACGCCTCGCCCATATCACTTTTACTGATCATGTTTTCAGGTTTCGATTTATTTCGTCCGCGCATCGACGGCTCCCTACATGACCTACTCCCCGCGCTATCTTTACTAACCGTATCATCGTTACCTTTTGTGTAGTCCCCTGGTGCGTCTGTCCATCCATTATTTTTGCTCTCAATTTCCAACTCAAACCCTCACAGATCTCTAATACATCTGGTTTTACACCGTTCCAACGCTCGCACGAGCTTCGATTCGACGCGCCGTCCAGTTCGGCTGCGTACCGGCAACTTCCGGTTCAACCAACATTCACCTCGTTCACTTATTAAGGCGTACCGAGGCTTTTGGAGGGTCGGGACTGTGGTTCTATGGTCCCAGGTGCGTCCTCTTTTCATTTTCTACCTTTGTTGAATGCTAAAGATTACTCGCTAGATTACCCTTCGTCGACCCGAGGTTTAAGATAAACTCTGGCGGGCTAACGGTGCGTTCGTTCGTTTACCGACTCTTGTACTTAGAATTTCTAGCATGTTGGTGTTCCATCTCAGACCTTCGGGACCGTGACTGCGCTGGTTTGGATTGGAGGTATGTCCGCGTCAATATCTTCTCAAGTTTTGAACTGACCTCGTTCAAGTACCTTCGCATACTCAAAATACCGAAACTATCCTCAGATGACCCAGGAATCCGTACCCCGTTCGATTTACTGATGTTAGTTCAACAGTAACTCTTCCAGACTCACCGTTGCCTCTCAAGGCTCAAGTTCAACTTGACCCCGTACTTGATGTAAGTTCAATTCATCTTTCATTGAACTTCTATTGACCTTTGAACCGATTATTCAATAGATTCTCGCACTCTCTCGCAGTCCCATCGACGCTCAGACCTCGGGATGCCGAAGCTATCACCCTTTGAATCCAGGTATGTTCGCAGTAATTCTTTTCGATGATTTGTTGAACTGACGTTGGGTTCTAGGTCTCATCTCGGGGCATAGACCTACGCACCTCGGTATGGGTCCTCTGGCCTCAGAGACCGACACTTTGCTCGCTTCATCCAAGGTACATATGCGTGTATTATGTTGCGCCGATGTTTTACTGACCGTGGTTCGGCAGTTGTTCAATCAACTCCACCTTCGGTCACGAGGGGATGGGCATACGCACATTGGTATGGGTCTCCTGGGACGCAGCCTATGCTCGCCTGGGTCCCGGTATGTGTGTATTGTACTGCGCCGATGTTTTACTGACCGTGTTCCGTTGACGCTGTAGCCTCGGGATACGTATACCGAACCTATCACCGTTTGAATTCAGGTATGTTCGCCGTATTTTTCGATGATTTCTTGAACTTATCTTCGTTTCTAGCTCCCACGTCCAGGCGTGGGCCTACGGACCACGGTTTGGGTCTCTGGAGACCCAAACTCTGCTTGGTTGGGTCCAGGTATGCGTGCGTTATGTTGCGCCGATGTTTTACTGACCGTGGCTCAACAGTGGTTCAATTTTTTTTCAAGTCCACCTCGGTCATATAAACTTGTACTCGGACTTCATGCAGCGTCGCCCAGGTATGTACATGTATGCCATTCATTCATTCGTTCGTTCCTCTAATCATACCAATCAGCATTCGTTGTTGCTTCAAGGTTGAACAAGTTCAAGTTCAACAATACATCGGACTCGACGTGGATTGGATTCATTATGTTTGGCTGGATTCAGCAATAGATTCCCAACATCTGCTTCAATACTAGGTCGAGATTATCGCAGGTTGACCTGAGGTACGTCCGCACCGTCACAACTATGATACATTCAACTAACTGTGAACATAGTTTCAAGTTTATTGATCCACCACCTACCTCAACCTCGATGAAGGTTCGTTGCTTAACAGGTACGCGGGTCCTCCTGTCGAGTATCCATGTGCTGATTTCTCGAGTCAAGTTCGCGGAGCCTCGTCGATTCATTCAACCCAATCAACGTTGGATTCAGCTTCATTCAGGTTGGTTCCCTCATTCGTTCACTTATCCGTAACCTCAACTTGAACATTCACAGTCATTCATTCCGCGCCCTCCTTCAATCTCATCTAATTCAACGCAGATTTCGTCGAAATGTCGCGGTAAGTCTCAAGTTACCCTCGTTTCAACGCGCTTGACTGGATTACTAAGGCCAATCCAACCCCAGCCAGCCTCTTTCCAAATTCCAATGGCGCCCAGTTCCCCGCGTGAAACCGTGAGTTGATTGTCAATTTCATTCGTTCAATTGCTCACGACTCTCTCTCTCATCCAGTGCTGTGACGACGATCGACGACTTTCGACCATCAATCCGCACCTTAACACAGCGCGCGCCGAGTCCAAAGCCCCAAGTTCAAAGTTTCTCAACTCCACTCTGGCCAAAACTCACCGCGCGTCTCCAAGTCCTGGCGCACATCGACGCCCCGACATGGTCTTCAAATCTTGAGTTTCTGGAGGTAAGCTTCATGAAACCGCCGTCTGCGCGCTCTTCTTACTAACCAGAATCACACAGTGAAGAATTCTTTAATTTGTATTCAAGTATACGTAGGTATAATATACGTACGGGGAAGTCGGAAGGAGTGGAGATGGACGGGGGTGGGGACGGAGGGAAGGCAAGAGGGAGGAAGGGCGGGCGAGGGGGCGGCGCGGCGCGGGTCTGCGAGGCGCGGGATGAATTTCCGGTGGACTGAACAGCGCGCGCGCCGTTGGCTGCAAGTCAAGCGCGGGGAGACGGGTCCCGGCATTGTAGCGCGTACGGTAGATGCCGTAGATGCGCCGCAGCCTACAGCGCGCGGCAAGGCGACGCCGCGCAAGGAGCCCTGCAGTGTCGGTGAACCGCGGCGCTGTCACGGTGTGGTGCAAGCGGCGGGTTCTGGGCATCGTGAGCACGGGAGACGGGCATCGTGAGCCGACGGAGTCAGGCTGGATCGATACTGCTAAAGGCTTGTCATGCAGTTTGCACAGAGGAGTTTCTGCCGCCAAGGTAAGCTCTGCGCTCACTCAGTCTCCAATCCAAACCAAGACTCACAGCGAGTTTTCGAGCCTGTTCTCTTTGTCCTCCGATGCTGTAGATTTCTCGTCAAGATGTGCGTAGGCAATGTACACAGTGGCGGAGTGCGGAGTGGATGCAGCAGGAGAAGGGAGGGGAAGGAGGGACGGCGCGGGTCTGGCGTATATGGTAGAGGCGGTGGATTTGCTGAGATAGCCGTGCAGAGTTGGCCGGGATTGCGAGGGCAGCGCAGTTTGCAGAGAAGGCGGTCAAGTTGAGTCAAGTTTGAGGATCAACACAACGGTAACCACGTAACGGCTAGAAGCTTTTTGGATCCGCGACGACCGGGGGCTGCCTCACGAGACATCCATAACGCGTAGACCCCGAGCCCGGTGAACGTCGCGGTGCCAGTTATTCGACAGGAAAGACAATCCGCGCGGGTCTCTGCCATCATGGAGAGAAGGAAGCCGGAGGAGGAGGATAAGTAGTATCGACCGCCGGAAACACTTTGAGCTAGGGTTAGGGTCCCACGAGTTACCTCTCACTTCGACTCACTACCTCTCTCTCTAAGGCGGCCGCGGTAGTATACCTCTGAGAGAGTGACTAGGTGTCCCGTGCTGTGTTATCTCGAGTCCAGTCCTCATTCTCCATGGCAGTCCTACTCGATCTCTCCCCGGAGGTCATCTGCAGCATCGTGGACCAGCTCGCCCCGGACTCTCAGACCTTGGATAATCTCTGTCTTGCTGGGAACCACAACCTTCTCGCGCTCGTGCGGCCATACACCTGGCGCGAAATAAATACCACAGTGCAGTGGAGCACCACTGGTAGCTACGAATCAAGCGACGAACTGGCCGCCAGGCTACGCGCATTCTCCTCCGACCCCACCAAAGCCACCGCAGTCCGCTCCCTCAACATCAAGCTCGACTACCACACCCCCGCTATCGACGCGCTCTGTGAGATCCTCCCCCTCCTCGTCAACGTCACGCACGCGTCCGTCTCCTTCATCGACAGCAACGAAGTCTTCTCGACGCAGGGGCAGCTCGTCAAGGCGCTTGTGCAAAAGCTGCCCAGCCTGCTCAGCCTCTTCGTCGACTGCTGCTTCGACGGGCAGGACGAGGACTACGAGGACATGGATACTTGCCCTGTCCCCAAACTCGTCCACCTGCGGACCCGTTTCTGCCACCCCGACAGCCTCAACTACATCTGGTCGTATTGCAGCAACCTCCGCGTGGTCGAGATGCAGGGCGGCAGCGCAGAAGATTTCTGGCGCGCGAATGCAAAGGACGTCGACGCCGACACCGAATATCCCGGTAGGCCTGGAATAACTGTCTCTGTGTTCCTCACACTGACTGCGGTATGTGTAGGACATTACGACCTCGAGACCGGGATCCACTCCTTTCTCTTCGACACAAACACGGTGCCCGAAGAGCCTCCCCTCTTCTCCACCGTGTCGACCATCAAAGTCATCTCTGACGCCCCGGACGCTCACTCCGACGCCTGGCACTTTGTATCCCATTTTCGCGGCGCGGACCCAGAGGACTACCCACCCACGTCCCTAAAGGAATGGTTCCTCGACCTTTCCCTCACGGTCGGCGCCTTCCGCGTCATCCTAAGCCACCTCCGCACTCCCGTCATCGAGCGCCTAGGCTTCCGAGCCGCTATAGAGGCTGATTGGCTCCCAGCCGACTTCGACGCCTATCTCGTTAGTCTCGCACCCGACGACAGTACTTTCTTCGCTGGGTTTCAATCCCTGACCGAGCTCCTCCTGCCCTGCGATGGGCTGTCTGCGCGGTCGTTGGTGAGTTGCCTAGATGAATAAAAGCAAAACTGATGAACTTGACAGGAGATGCTCCCAGACCTTCTCGCCCACGCGCCCGTCCTGCAGCACCTCTACTTTGCCCGTCCCCACGCAGACACGACAATGACTGTCGACCTGCCCGGCGCGGCGGCGCGGTACCTCAAAGCCATCACGAGCCTCACGTCGGTGTCTTGGGAGGGGCACACCCGATTCGATGTCGTTCAGGCGGGTGGGGAGGTGCAGGGCCCGTATCCGTATGTGGCGCCTCGGTGGAAGGGGTGGGAGGGGATTGGGGGCTGGTGGGAGGTTTGAGGCGGTTGGCTTGAAATAATTTCTGTTCATTTATCGTGAATGTCTGACTTTTTCGAACGCGAGATACGGTTCTCCAGTGAAGATGAAGATGAAGACTCTACCATTTCCGCTTCTCCTTGACCGAGAAGAAAGTCCTTCCAACCAACATTGGTCGTGAGTCTCAAGTCCTTCCAAGTGCGGGATGAGTACGATGCGGTCCGAGAGACGTTTTGTCAAGTAGGTACTTGCAACTATCCTCCAGTTACTGAGCGCGACGACTATGGAATGCATGTACGTCTTTCGCCTGCCGCCGACCTCTCTCGTTGTCTGACATTCCCTGCTTGCTAACCAGCTCGAGGAGGAACCCGAGTCAACAACTTCCTGCGCCCTCTTATTGCTTCCGATTTCTGACCTGCTTCACGTACAAATCACTTTCACTTTGCCCGCTCCGTCAGCGTGGATTGGGGAAGCTCTTCTGGGAAACCCAAGGAAGTCCTTCTACTCAGCTGATCTTGTGGCATTGAATTCCTCGGCGAACACAAAACCACATAACCGACTTCTTCAGCTTCTTCATCCCTCGGCGTGGAACGCCTGGGCTATGTTCAGTGAGGGAATGCGGCTTTAACTCCACCGGTGTTCGTGCAACCTACCGGCGTGGCACTTCGGATCTTTTGAACGCCCACAGCAGGTATTTAACCTGCGACTTGGCACTTGCCGCCCGTTCCCTCGCTCTCCCATGGTGTCTCCTCTCCTTCTCGCTACCCTCGCCTGCACTCTCCTCGACGTCGTCGCCGGCGCCGGCTGGCACTTCGTCCAGAACGGCACCTCCGGGATCCTAGCCCTCGAGGCAATCATCGTCTCCCCCACCCTCGCGGTATTCTTCGACTTTGCAGCCACCGGCGCCCCGCTCCAGATAAACAACCATTCCGCCTGGGGTGCGCTGTGGAATCTCGAGACGAACAAGGCGACGGCGCTGGATGTGGTTTCGGACACGTTCTGTGCTTCAGGCGGCCTCTTGAGCAACGGGACGATGGTTAGTCGTCCTTTGATATATGTTGAATAATGGCTAATTTGTCGCCATAGGCCAGCGTGGGCGGCAACTTCTTTCCGAACAGTTCCTCGGCCACCGACGGGCGGATGGGAGTGCGAATCTGGGAGCCATGCGCCAATGCTGACGGTGCTGGCTGCGCGCTCTTCGACAATCCCGATCTCGTTCATTTGGCAGAAACTCGGTGGTATCCGTCGTCCTTGCGGATATTCGACGGTTCTTTGGTGGGGCATCGGAGAAGCTGAACCATCCCGTCGGAGCTCATCGTGTTCTTTGTTAGATGATCATTGGCGGAATACACGAAGCGACAGCGTTTTATAACACCGACCCTGTGAATAGCTTTGAGTTCTTCCCTTCCAAGGACGGTGGAATTCCGCGACCGTCTGTGTTCCTGGAGCGCAGTCTTCCGGCGAATTTAGTCCCTCGGTGAGGCCCTTTCATTTCTCTCCACACTTGCGATATCTTAATTCGCCGCGTAGGGGTTTTGCGCTCCCAGACGGCAAGATCTTCATGGTTGCCAACAACCAATCCATTATCTACGATATCGAGGCAAATACTGAGACCATCTTGCCCGACCTACCCAACGGCGTCCGAGTAACGAACCCCTTCGACGGCACAGCGACCCTCCTCCCCCTTTCCCCACCGGATTACATCCCAGATATCCTCGTCTGCGGTGGTACAAATACGAGCGATCAAATTCAACCCGCGAACCTCTCAAGCCAGAACCCCGCCTCGGACCAATGCAGCCGAATCACGCTCACCGCGGCTGGGATCAAGAAAGGTTGGGAGGTGGAGTCTATGCTCGAGGGGCGGATGATGCCTGAGATGATTCTCCTGCCGAACGGGGAGGTACTTATCATTAACGGCGCGCAGACGGGATATGCGGCGTTCAATACGGTTCCGGACGTCGTGGGCAATTCGAACGCAGACCACCCCGCGTACGCTCTCTTCCCTCTCGAAAGATGATGACGGTGATAATATTTTGCAGTTTCACTCCGTCCTTGTACAACCCATCTGCGCCGTTGGGGCACCGTATCAGCAACAAGGGTCTCCCGACCACGGACATTGCACGTTTATATCATTCTTCTGTCAGCCTGACGCCATCTGGGTGAGTGCGGTTCTCGTCATCGTTAAATGCTCGACTTAGATCTCGTCCCAGGAACATCCTTCTGGCGGGTTCAAATCCAAACGCAAATGTCAATCTCACTGTCAAGTTTTCCACGTCAGTATTGCGTCGTCCTTCCAACCCAAGTAGAATTAAATCATGATCAACCCCCAGCGAATTCCGCGTCCAGTATTTGAATCCGCCGTACATGTCGCTGCCCAGACCAACCCTCCTCGGTGTGCCGTCCAAAATCGCGTTCAACTCCAAATTCAGCGCTCGTGTAACGATCCCAGGACATATCGGTGCCTTATCTACGATCCGAGGTGCGCACCTTCTCTTTTTTTTCATTTGGTTGTGAACGCTCATCAACTGAATCCAGTCGCGCTTATGGACCTCGGGTTCTCGTCCCACGGTTTCCACTCAAGCTCCCGCCTCGTCTGGCTTGAGGCTACCCTTTCCTCCGACCGTACAAAACTGGAGATCTCAACTCCTCCGAACAACCGTGTCTATCCTCCCGGCCCTGGTATCGATTTTACTCGCTTCTCATTTATTTGTGTAAATTGACGGTTGGTGTAGGATATATTTTCATTACCGTCGGAGACATGACCAGCACAGGTGTACATGTCATGGTTGGATCAGGAGGCTCGCCGCCCGTGCCGGACCAGGGAAGAAGGATTTGAACCGTCTCGCGTGTACATGTGTGTGCACTATCTCAACGTTTCTCGAAAAAGCTGTCCTTGTAAATTCATGACGGGCGTACGTACCTCAACAAGGGATTCTTTCTTACGGCCCGGAGAATCACTCAATTCTCAACGGTCTCAAATAAAGCTGTCAGGAGTTCACACCTCGGCGTCAAGTGGAAAGCCCGGTACTCTAGCAGACCAGCCTCTCTTAGGAATCTTGAGGCTTGGACTGTCAGCAGGAAACCTCCATGTCGCGTCGCGTCGCGCTTCCTATCCCCATCGGTTGACAGATCAACGATATCAAGCCTAAACTGGGAACTTTGCTTGTGGGTTCCTTGCATCTGGGGCTTCGGGAGGAATAACTTGGTGACCAGTTACACAAGAAACGAGTCGGGTCTCTTCACTCTGGAGGGCGCAACCTGAATCCGTTACTAGCACTCAACCTCGACTGGCGATTTCAACGCAACTCGCCCGAACGCTGCGAAAATACATGCTCTCGCCGCCAATCCCATTCACAAGGCCATCCAGTTTCATTGCCAGCGCTAGCAGCTGCTCGCCACCTCCCCGAAACCTATATCTACAATGCTTCTCTAGATCAGTCGGTTACGACGCCGCTGAACAGATCACTTCATTCCGATCACTTCATTCCGAAGTGGTCGAGGGTTCGATTCCCTGAAGGGCATTAATATCATGCGGTGATGCTGGCGCCCCTAACTTGATCGAAAGGTCAAACCTGGGGAAACAAACCGCGAGTGGATACGTCGCAGTGTCTGGTCCACTCTTTTGGCTCTCCGTATTCAAGTTTTGTTCCAATAATTGAACTTACCGCACCCCCCGAGCTTGAACCAGCACACTGTGATACGATTTCTGGTTTCCGCATGGTAACCCTTTCTCGAGTCATTATAACCCCCAATCCGCGGGCTCGTTGAACCTGACGATGACCTGCAAACCAATTCCCGTCACAGAATTCCACTCCTTTACACTGATTCCGCTGTGCGGGCAAGGCACTGGCCAGGCCTACTCGGTTTAACTCACCCCGAAATCAATCCATATGTGTTGAATGTACTGTTAGTACTATTACGCTCAATTCGTCAGTCACGCGTCACGGGGGGTCCTGACGTGCCGAAATTTGAACGCTAGTCACGCGTCACTGGGGCTCCTGACGAATGCTCTTGCTGTCACGCTGGGTTGATTTTTTTGGTTGAAAACCACAAAAATGAAAATTTTCTTCGCCGCAGGCGCTCTTCTTTATCTCAAAGCGAATGTTTCCCTACTTACAGCCTCTACAGCAAGTTTTGGACATCCACGGCTGCTCCAAGTGCCGAAAAATCCCGCAAAGTGGCCGAAACAAGACCGAAATGGACTTTTTTCTCGTGTTCTCAATAATCGTTGCCCATCCTCTCGCATTTGTGCCTCTGAGTAAGCCCCATAGCACCCAATAGCTCCCTCTGGCCATTTTCTGGGCGACGAATTTTTTCCTCTTGTCACGCACCTCAGTCGGGGTTGACGAACTGACGAACCTAAATTTTCGGTCACGCGTCACCCCTGACGAATTGATCGTAATAGTACAGTACTTAAGGTTTTAATGTTCACTCAGGCTGCTAACCAACCACTCCATTAATCGACGAGGCAACCGAAGTCCATCCCTGGCATTCAAAACGGAAGAGATGCCATGCCGGTCAACGGCGGTCTGTAATATGTATGTACATAACTCGGATATCTTCTTGTCCCGAACCGCCATGTCCACTTCAACCGTACCGTCGTTCCTCAGCCATGCCCGCTACGGAAAGAAAAAGGTCAGGGTCCTCTGCGTCGGCAAGTGGAACGTCCAAGCCCTCCTCGAGGGAGATATAAGACTAGGTGCGCGCAAGTAGTCGTCCCGTCACAGCGATAGAAGGTGATCGACTATCCGTCCTACTATACGGAGGCGGACAATTCCGTCGTGGCCGCGACGGACTCGAGTGCGTTCGCCTTGTTTTGTAGCCTCATCGTAGGATCTGAATGGACTTTATTTAGCCAAGAACATAACATACTGTGCGTCCTCGAATGTTTGTTTGAATGGCCATCGACTCACTCACCCACGCGCTAGACGTCGCCAGAATATTCCCTCACGTCCTAATCCCTAGCGGATAATCAGCGTCGAGGTATCACGGTCCCGCATAACGAAAACCGTCAGTAATATCTGCACCAGTCGATGCGTCCAAAGGCAAAGACAAGATATTCAGCAACGTCACCGTTGGAATTCCGCCCTTCTTAGTGTGTTAGCGGCTTCGGCTCGTTGCGCTCATCTCAATTTCAACCCCACAGTCCTCAAAGACCACCGAGTCAGTGTTCACGAAGTTTGTGCTAGACAGATATACCACACTCTCAAGGAGCTCGACGACCGCATCCTCTCGACCTCCATTGACCTCTCGTACACATTCTCGGCCGTCGAGATTCCTATCCTGACAGATGCTGACGTGGAGGAATTCGTGGTTCCGCCGTTCCGGTCCTTCATAATGTCGCGAGGAGAGGCAATTTCTGGCGGTGAGAAGTCCATGGCAGCCTCGGGAGAGTTTTGAAGTGCACGACTCTGCCGATGATTGTATAGCAGGTTGATAATGGTCCCCATCGTGATGTTGGACTCCCCACCCAGGAAAGCAGTCACGACACGGACATGGCGAGGCGTACGAGGGTCCGGAACTCCCGAGATGCAGTTATAAAAGACGACCTCGAGGAAGTGACCGAGGGAGCGAAAGTCTTTGGTAATGGTGGCCAAGAGGCTGTCAGCCTTCTGCCACTCCGTCCTCTTTGGGGCCCGAGACCTTGGCTGGGTGGACGGTGCGCTGCTGGGCTGCTGGGAGGGTGTCGCCGTCGTCGTTAGGGATAACGGAGCTAGCGGTGGCCTGTGAGGGGTTATGTGCTTTCTGGGAGGCTTCGGAGTGTGATAGAATTTGGCAGGCGTCAGGAGGCTGTATTCCGGAGAGGTTTGGGTCATTATGGCGCGTCGGATGCGCGCTGGTGAGTGGAGACGCGTGAAGATAAATGAGTTGTTTGGTCCTGTGTCTCGGAAATATCACATCATTTTTGATAACGCAGGACGCCGGTTATTCGACGCGGTAACTAACAGACTATAACTAGCGAGGAACGAGCTCAACTGTTACAGCCGTTTTGAATAAAGAATACGGGTTTTGATCGAGTGGTGGAGATCCACTGTTGCTTACTTTTGTTTGACCGCGAGTCCTTATTTGCCCCACCTTTCCTTCGTTCAACCGCTCTGTTTTTTTAGCTATCCACCAACCTATGCTGCTTTGTTTTGTCGCTTGCACTTCCCCGGTGGTTTCATTCCCCCGCTCGTTGAACGCAGCGAGATTTGAGGTGATTTGAGGTGATGGAGCACAGCAAAGTGGAGCTAAATCGTCAACAACGGTAAGCAAAAACGAAGGAGCAACGCTTCATCAAAACCCGTATTCTTTATTCAAAACGGCTGTATAGCGCCTGTCTTGGAGAGACTAGGTCCTTCACGCCAAGACTTCGATTCTCTCTCAAGTAATGTTCATGTTCCCGCTCAGGTATCGATTCCACTCGCTCCTCTTTTATTCGTGGAAATTGACGGTCAGCATTTCCTGGCCGTTTGAGCTACCAGCATTACCGGTCCGCCGCCGTCGCGGGAGCAGGGCGCCTGCTCCTTCCGCTCGCGTCCCTGTCGGCGCGCGCCACAGCCCCGTGCGATATTCCAAGCAGTGCATGATGGAGGTGAGGCATCCGGTCTACTCCAACGTGTCCTGCGCTATACCAAGAACAGATAATCATAACAGCTACTTGACATGTTGCTCGAAGTAAATCTTTCTCGGTGCTACTGCTGTGGCTCCTGCGGTCTATCTCCTGGATTTCTCGTCGCGTGCATGTCTATGTTCTCGTTTGCCTCGTGTTGGCATCTCCGGGACCATATCTCTGTTTTTTTCCGCGCGGTGTCCCCGGGACTGGTGTGGATACTATTGGTGGCCGGTGATCATTTTCACGGTGTCGCCAACTCTGGTGCTTCGACGAACGAACGACTGGAAGATACACAGCTGACCCGTGTGCAGTCAATCTGAGTCTATTCAAAGCCGGCGCTTCAGTCTGCTTTGGCGAGCTGGCGGGCCCGTCTCCAACTACCAGACACGGGTAACCTGCCTTCGAAACGAGGTCTTTGTGCGCTAGTCGCTGGCACTGCTTCCCCGGATAATTAAACGCCATCCCCAAGCCATCCCAGCCTTGAGACCGCCAACAGCTTTTTGGACGTGGTTCCAGTGTCTACACAGCTGTGCACCGCACGAGCTTCTATCAGTTTATGTACACTTTCATCGTTTCTGATTTCAAGGCTGTTGCAATCTCTATGATCCCGTCTTTAACGCCCGTCTTTATAAGAGCGTCCAAATAGACACCGGCTGTGATTCGAATCTGTCTCCCCCCACCCTCCCCGCACATATGCCAGGGGCGCGCAGAAAGAAACTCATGGCCAAGCATATGCAGTGGGGAGACTCGCCCCACTGGCACGCCGCTCTCGACCAGTTGATAATAGCTGAAGCACATGCGCGCAAGAGACGCGTCGAAGGTAATCCATCGACCATGTCCTCTTGCCAGGACTGGACCTTGGAATCACTCCTTGCTCGAAGCCACAACTTTGTGGCGGTCCCTCACATCCTTGCTCGCGGCCACAACTTTGTGAAAGTCCCTCGCACTCAGTGGTCCTCAGCCAGAACGGAAATCCAGATAAAGGAGCATCCTCAAGGCGTCCCTCTCGTGGTCTCGGGTTTACACAACCACCCTGATTGGCCTGCAGATAAATTCACACCTGACTGGCTTGAGCGTCACTATGGTCAAGGTGCGCTCACAAGGCATGTCGTGAAATCCAATTCTGACTTGTTTCAACTTAGACACCATAAGTGCCAGGAATGTCTGCGACCAAACTGACCGCGAATTAACGCTGTCCGAGTTCATTGCCCACGCCAGAGCAACTCCTCCTTTCGCAAAGCCCGACGGTAAATCCGGATTTGTTGAGATGCATCGCAAATCATTAAATACTCTTGCCAGAGAAAGAACGATTGTATGGCAAGGGTGTCAAGTGTCCCCGGCAGTGGGACGATTTCCTCATGCGCGGTGTGATCCCCCCCTATCTGGCGCCCAAGTCCCCAGAAAATCTCTTGAATAATCTACCTGAAGACAAAGGAGTCAGCAACCCCTCCGATCTCCTTTCATTATTCCTCAACATCAAATAGGTCCGACCGAAAACCCTAATGTGCTCTCTCGGCGTAGGTGATACATTTACGCCGTGCCGCAAAGGCGAGCTTTCAGCTGTACACGACCATTTGTCTATCTCATCGCGTCTGGCAGATCTCTGTGCATCTTTTGGTCTCAACCTTATGTGTGTGTTCCACGTCCGCACCCGAATGTTGTAATAATAATTCGCTGCCAACTAGGACTTACACCGAAAACGGGGGATCTTCGTTCTGGTTCATGACAGCAACCTCTTCAGCGAACGCTGCGGCGGAATATTTCCACACTACACTCGAGCGAGGTACTTTGTTTGGTCTCTCACCACTCGCATCCGGTCCTTATCTGTCTCAGAACTTGATCACGAAACCCATGTCATCACACTCGCCCAGTTAGCCAAGGCTCCCTTCAAGGTCTATATTCTCGAGCAAAAGTTGGGTGACTTGGTCTTGGTACCTCCTCGCTCCGCACACCAAGTCGTCAACTCCGGCGGAATGACTATTAAAATTTCCTGGCCGAGGATGACTCTTGATTCCCTATCTCTAGCTTTGAAGTACGAGTTGCCCTTGTATCGAAGGTTAGATTGGTCCCTTGTCATTTCGCATCAGCTGACGAGTAAAGCAGAGTGTGTCGAAGTGAGACATACAAAGTGAAAGCCACGGTGTACCATACACTCCTGAAAATGATTCAACAATTGTCGGGTTTATCTTCGAATCCCCAGAATGCCGTCGCAAGTACCCGGCGGAACGACGTGCCGACACGCGACGACCTTGGACGTCTCATAGCTCTCTTCGACTTGATCCTGATCGAAGAGTATTCCCCTAAAGCCAACGATATGCGGAGACTGGCTGAGGAGAGCCCTGACATCGACACCCTCACATGTGATTTTTGTGGCGCTGATATCTTTCAAAGTTACTTTGAATGCATTCACTGCGTGGATGACCCCAAACCCGCAAAATATGGTGCTGGACTGGTACGTCCTCCTACTCTCTGCTGCTTTCGTTGACTGACTGGACTATAGATCCTATGCTCGAGCTGTTATGTGGAGGGGCGAACTTGTCATTGTGAAGTGATGACACAAATGCAGTGCCGCAGCTTTGATGAACTCTTGGAGACCCGACAAGACGATGTCAAACTCTATGCCGCAGGGGCGCGGCGACGCAGAGGCATGTTACCCTCTACAGAGTCAGTCCGTGTGCAGCGTCCCGACCTGAAACTCACCTCTTTTCAGGCAAACTAGCAGTTACCCGTGTCTTCGCCACGGATGGGGTTGCTGCCAGCGGTTCCACCTTCATGCTGAATTTTGCCCCTACCCCCTACAACCTGATCCGAAACTGAATGCTATTAGTGATTTAAACACACTCAGTCAGTAGTTACTTAGTGGTTCCGGCTGAATCTCGTGATCCAGAATCTCTGCCTATTCGTTCCTTGCTCGCCCACAGTCAATCCACTTATATTCCTGCATCACCTTTATCCGTGTCCGCGTTCCGACCTCGCAATCTCTGCTCTCGAGGAAAGTCAACATTTGCAAACTAAACACCGGTAACTTCTAGGTCAACTCGTTTAGCCCCCGCTCAGATGCATACATATATATTTAAGGCTCCTCGAAAGCTCCTCGACACCCGCCCGCAGGTAAATAAATGGCATGGTGGCAGCCGCATGGTTGATGACGGCTGATTTGGAGGCTGAGGTCCTCTGACTGGTTGGACATGCTGTACCTTAATCTCTTGAGGACGAATAAGTTATGGTCTGTGCATAGAAAAGCCGCACCCTTGAGTTCCACGAACAAGATGACCCGGTTGCAGTCTGACATCAACCCGTTTCCCACGGTTCAACATTCCCGCGCCGGGGTTGGTAGCAAGCCGTCCATCGCGCACCCCACCAGCCCTAGTAATTATTCTGCACCTACCCAGTCCATTCAACACTCACTTGAACCAAGATGTCTCGTACCATAAGTTATTTTCCCTCGGTTCAATCGTCCGCAGGCACCCAAAATTGTTCAATCCAACAGATACCATTTTTAGGTACATACAACTTTGGCTATCAGGGTTGGGGTGAACTTGGCTTGCATGAAAACTTTTCTTCTGCCCCATACTACCGAGTTCAATATCCCCTGGAGCCGAGGCGAGAATTGAACTGCTTGCCGGATTTTCCCGAAGGCCCCACCCGGCTCCACTTTGACGTTTGTCCTCGACACCCACCTCTTTTCTTATATAGATACTAGCAGAGGATCAGCTGGGACTCTTTCGGGCGGCGCTGGTACTTCGAAGGAGACGGATTGAAGGCAGCGAGGTGCGAACATCATGGTCTATCAATACTACTGCTGAAAGTGTGTGCAGAGGAGTCAATACGAAGACAAACAAAAGTGCACGTGCACACCGAGACGAGATCCCCACCAGCTTCCAAGTGCACTGGTGGCAACGTGCAAACCATGTCACCACGCTACTTGTTTTGCTCATCTCACCTATGAGTCTCGTCTCCATTCTGCGGAAGCACTATTAGCCCAGGCCAAGGACGGCACCGACAATGTCCTCCACAAGGCACATCTGGCTGCAAGTCAGCGATTTCTGACTGAGGTAGCTGCCCTGAGACGTGAAGAGCCTGATCATACCCCGGATCTCAGGTATGTTGTGTTCTATGCTTCCCGCTTGGTAGTGAACCGTTTCAGGATTCAACTGTGCTACCTTGCATCAACCTTCTCTTCTTGCCGACCCATCAACCCCAAGCAAGGTTTGAGAGCAGGCTTCTATGACGTCTGGGTGTGCGGGGTGGAGGTAGGTGTTGAACATACTTTGGCGGAGCTTCCTGACAATGCTTTAGAAGCCGAAACTGAAGCGTTTCTTCATGGAATGTGTTCAAGTACCAGCGAAGCGCCGAAATATTGTGGAAGTTGATGTTTCAGTATGTATTTTATGATCGCTTATTTACCGACGGTAATTGTTCTTAGTCAAATGCTCATAACGAGCTTCGGTCGCGCAAAAAAACCAAAATCACTGGGTCTTCTCGTCGTGCAGTCAACAATGTCAACGGCTACATGCAAAACAGCAAAATAATTACAGAGTCTATATCTGAGCCTACACTGGATCTTGAGGACAACATTAAGAGGACTATGCAGGTGTGCATGCAACAAATTTGAAGAGCAGTCACTGACCGACGCCCGCAGAATTTGATCATTTATACTCATTCTCTCATTTTGAAACAGTCCAACAATGAGCCATCTCAGTACGTGCTGCAGCCCGCAACCGTTGCCGATAATTAACGGTGTGTCAGAGCCTTAGATGATTTCCGGGAATTCGCGTCGGATTCCAAGTCGCTAATCGGTGATTTGTCTCGATACTACTCCGATTTGCACTGCTTGTTCGGTTTTCTGAAGCCGTTGATCGAGGTAGTTACTGGCTCTCGTTGCTAATCCTATCATACTAATTATTGCACACAGAAAGACCCCGGCCCCAGTCACGAAATTTCAACCGAGGTCCACGACAACATAGCAAAGGACATTGCCATCATTATTAACGACCTAACTATTATCCTGCAAATACCGGAGTTGTACAAGGAGTTCATCACATGTCGTGGGCCAGAGGCGCAGGAACTGCTGAACTTGTTGCAAGATGTGAGGGTAATTTGCCTCGGAGATTATTTCAGTACTGATTCTATACTAGCTTCTCGATCAAGACTCGATAGAGTCCAAACCACTCATAAGCAAGACCTTATTGCGACTGTCTCTCGCATCTGGCCAGCACCCTCGATGTTTTCCTCTCACGGGATTGGAGCTCGTTGGCCCCCAAATCGCCGGAGGCGGTTTTGGAGATATTTGGAAGGGTCTGGTTGGTGGTCAAAGTGTCTCCGTCAAGATCATGCGGATATACCAGGACCGGGATATTGCGCTCGCATTAAAGGTTTTCCTCTTTATGTTGGAACTGCGACTAAGTGTTCAAAATGTTTTCAGGAATTTAGTCGCGAAGCTATTATCTGGCGCCAACTCTGCCACCCGAATCTGCTGCCTTTCTTCGGTCTCTTCTATCGGGAGGAGAGGCTCTGCCTGGTGTCACCGTGGATGGAGAACGGGAATATCCTGCAATATTTGATCAAGCATCCTGGTGTCGCCCGCTTACCCCTGGTAAGTACAAGCTAGTAGAAAGTATTCCAGGTAAATTCCTGACAACTCGGATGGGGTCATAGATTCTGGATGTCTCCCTTGGACTCCAATATTTACATGAAGAGAACATAGTCCATGGAGATATCAAGGCGGTCAGTTGCAAACGAGCCATGTTACTCTGTAGTACCTGAACCTCGTTTCGCAGATTAACATCCTGGTTACGCCTTCAGGCAGGGCATGCATCTGTGACTTCGGGCTCTCCTCGATTGTCAATGAGATCACCTTGAAACTGCATACAACTGTCATGGGACTCAGAGGGACGACACGTTATTGCGCTCCTGAGTTACTCAACCCAGAAGTCACTGAAACGCACCACTTCGGCTCGGATGTTTATGCTTTCGCTTGTATGTGCTATGAGGTGTGTCCACCTCGCTTTCCCTTCCTCCCTCGCTCATTCGTTATCATTATTTCGGAGGTTTGGACAGGAAACACTCCCTTTTATGAGGTAAAGGAGATGGCTGTTATGTTGCGGGTCTTGAGCGGTGCACGTCCTTCACGGCCAGCGTCATGCACAGGGACATCGGAACTTGACGCTCTTTGGAAACTGCTCCAGGATTGTTGGGAAGCGGAGGCTGCAAAGCGGCCAACAGCCCCAAAAATTGTGGAGCGGCTTGTCGGCCCTTCCATTGGAGCCACCACCACATCATCCACCACAGATTGGGACCATGAGTTGACGTCCAAATTCCGTCGATCCTTGCACGCTCAGCCTCTCCTCCCTTCGGTGACCCAAATAGAGGACGCGCTATTTTGGGAAACACACTATGCCAACGAACCCTAGAGCTAGTAGTACAATCCAAATTGTGAAAAGAACGTGCAGACTACCCATCACTCCATGAAAGAAAGCGGGCGACTGCGAAGAGGAGAAGAGAAATATCGATTGATAAGAGGGCATAGAAGGCAAGTCTGGCAAGAAGCGGAGTCGCACTGCGATGGCATCGACGTGTTACAAACTGGACTCGAGCACCTCCGCTTCCTGTAACCCCACCAGAGGTTTCAAATCGACGGGCTCCTGTCAGGCCATCTCCAGCTGCCGCCTGAGACCGGTGCTTCACCTAAAAATCGCTCACCGTCAGAAGCCGGCTGCCGAAGAAGTTCCCACGGTTGAAATCTGTCAGCGCGGCGGTGTGGCGATGTCGGGTTCGAAGTTGATGCGAACCTGCTACTCGTATAAATTCCCTCCAATCCTTCTTCCTGCTCACTCTCCACAGCACCTCCCTCGAGCTCGGACATGGCAGCGTTCTGGGCGACAGCCCCACCCCCCGCGACTAAGCTCGGCATATACCGCACTCTATCCCCTCTGGCCGGCATCCATGTCTCACCGCTCCAGCTCGGCGCGATGAGCATCGGGAACAAGTGGGATAGTATGGGCATGGGAGAAATGGATAGGGAGTCGAGTTTTAGGCTGCTTGATGGGTATTTTGAGGCTGGGGGGAACTTTATTGATACGGCGAATAACTAGTGCGTCGGGCTCCTCATCCTTCATTCCGTCGCCGCTTACTGATCATGCTCTGAAGCCAGGATGAATCATCGGAGAGCTTCGTTGGCGAATGGGCGGAGAAGCGAGGGATCCGGGACCAGCTTGTTATCGCTACCAAGGTTCGTATGTTCACAGTGCGCACCTTCAACCAGAGCTATACGGACGCAGTACACCACCAACTTCAAAGTACGCAACGATGCCATCGCGCAGAAAGTCTCGTATGTGGGGAACAACATCAAGTCGATGCATATTAGCGTCGAGGCCAGCCTGAAGAAATTGCGCACGACGTACATCGACATCTTTTACCTGCACTGGTGGGATTGGGACACGGGCGTCGAGGAGGTGATGAACGGGCTGCACAACCTCGTCGTCCAGGGGAAGGTCCTTTATCTTGTGGGTCATTTTAATCCGACGCGTGCCCTTTCAATTCAACCACGGACGGATTGAATTATTTACCTTTGTACATAGGGCGTATCGGACACCCCGGCGTGGGTCGTGGCGCAGGCGAACCAGTATGCGCGCGATCACGGGAAGACGCCGTTTGTGATTTACCAGGGCGCGTGGAACGTCTTGGAGCGCTCGTTCGAGCGCGAGATCATCCCGATGGCGCGGGCGAATGGTGTGTTCCTCTTATCCTCGATCCAACATGGCTTAACCTTGGGCTTACGAACGAGTCCTAGGACTCGCACTTGCGCCGTTCAGGGTCGTGGGAGGGGGTAAGTTCCGCACGGACGCAGAAGAGGAGGAACGACGCGCGACTGGGGAGAAGGGCCGCACACTGACCAACCCGCAATGGGAGCGCAGCGAGGACGAGAAGAAGATCTCACATGCGCTTGAGAAGGTCGCGGCTGAGGTCGGCGTGAAAAGTATCACTGCTGGTTCGTCCCTCCCATCCTTACGCCCAAAATTCAACCCGACTGATTTCTTATGGGACGGTTTAGTCGCCATCGCGTATGTGTTGCAGAAAGTGCCCTACTGCTTTCCCATTATCGGTGGCCGCAAGGTCGAGCACCTCATGGCCAACGTGGAATCACTCGATATCACGCTCTCCGCCGAGCAGATCCACTTTTTGGAGAGCGTCGTCCCTTTTGACCCGGGGTTCCCGCTTTCTATGATCGTGCGTTTCCTGTTCTTCGAACGATTCTGGGCTGAACCTATTCTTGTTGTTTGCAGGGTGATGGGACGAAGAGTAGCGCACTTATGAGCTCGGCTGGGGTCTTTGCGAAGCAGCCGTTGCCGGAACCGATTCGTCCCGCGAAGACTTGAGGGAAGTGTGGTAGAAGTAAATTTGTATTCACACTACTGCTTTGTATTGGCACGGTGCAAGCGTAAACAATGTTTCTTGGTCAAATTGAAGTCCAGCCTACCGGAGCAGGCGTTCGGGCCTATCTACTCGAATGAACTCGAGACTGAAAATTGAGACAAGTTCAACGACAGTAAACGACAGGCTTTGGTTGTAAATTTCTGCAAGTAATGAAAGCAAATGAAAATTCCATCCTCAGTCAGACACCGTCAAAGGAATCCGAGTCCCCCACTCAAACAGGTCATCCCAATATTTGATTGGATGTAGAAAAAAAAGTGAGGTCACTTTATGTCTTTTCAAGTTACCGGTCACACGTGACATCACGCGCTTCGCGCCTTGCTCTCTTCCACCACGACGCGTCTCCTGGCGGATACCCGGTCTAAATGGCACTACTGGATAGAAAGACGCGTCGAGAACTCGATTATAGGCGCTAGCGTCCCCGGAAGCAGGATTTTACCTCAACATCGTGTCGAAGATGGCAGTGGCGCAGAAAGAACTGTATCCTGTGGCCCGTGGGTCATCGACAAACGTATTACAATGCTGGTGTGGACTGATGGACTGCATTCAGGGCACCCCCGGGCCTGAAGAGCTCCGAGAGCGGGATGGTGACAAGGATTTCTCGACAATCTTTCCGACGTCGACACTGCAGTCACTGCAGCAGTGAGCGGCCGGAAAATCACGATTGGCGGTGGCATTCGCGACTGGTACGCTTCCAGAGTTTCCTCCAGCCTATATCTTTAACTAGGTTCAAGAAACCATGCCGAAGAAAATCCTCGAAAATCGTTCCAAGCGGTCGCTTGCTCCCTTCGAAATTCAGTCGAGTTCGGCGAAGAGGACAACCGAAAACGCCACTCCAAAGGTGGTTTACCACCACGGGGGGTGCGCTTCGCTTCCAGAGCCTCCTGCGGCACATGCTGACGCTAACTGGGCTCAAGAAACCAGGCCGAACAGAATGCTTCTAAAATTGTCCCACGCGGCCTGCAAAAATCAGTCGACTCTGACCTGGGGGGCCTTCAGTGTTCACCCTTCTACTTATGCTTGCAGGCATCCACTCCACTACCGGATTCGACTTTTGCTCCCGTCTCCAGACTAAACCCAACTGGAACTCCCTTTGTGATGCGAACTCGCGGATTGGACCACGCGCTTGTGCGAGAATCATCGCGGAGGCGTCAGCGCGTAAAGACTGTCGGGCCCGAGTCGTCGAAGGTCGAGTCAGACTGAAAACGCACGGACTGGGAAGCGGGGCGCTGGTTCGAACACAACGTGGAAGCAGTCGTGGATGTAACGTCCCCCTTCCGCCGAACTTTTTTGATGTTTTTCGCCACGTTCCATCCTTGTGATACACTGGTGAGCGTCCCATCTCTTCTCCAGCTCCTCCAGGCGTGCATTCTGCTCACCTCGGCGCCAGTGTGGATGATGGTGATCCACAACACACAACATGAGGCGTGATTGGAAAAGCCTATAATATCGCGCGCAAATCGCTAACGTCACTTCCTCCCGCCCGACTATTTTGGCAGCGGCGCGCTCATCCAAGCTCAGCCGCTCACTAGGCTTTCGCACCTGAACCCAGACACGACACGACACCCACCCCCCTTGACTCCTTTATGAACGACCAGGTACAAAGGGATGTCTCACCTTTTAACCCAATGATGACCTTTCCATTTCAGCCCACCAGCCCCCCCGTCCCGACATCGGTGCTCGATTACCGTGCCACTCACGAGTCTGGCGAGTCGCAGAACGCAGGGATATCGCCACACTCTACCACCCTCGCTCGGCGTACCTCGGTCGCACAGTTGGAGGAGCAGCAGCGACCACCCCAGTCTGCGTCCGCACCCCAATTCAGCGCGGACGCCCGTTTTGTTGCGTCGACCCAACGTCCCGTAGCCTACTCTCACGGCTATCCGACGCCTCCCTCGCACCTCGCTGCCCTCTCTCCTGTCAACGATCCGCAATCGCAATCGCGCGCCGTGGCTCCCCCGATGGTCCCAATCCCGCCGAGTCACCCCCCGCCCATGGCTTCCCAGGGTCCTTCCCAGCAGCAGCCGCAGCGGAGGTCTTCGGCATCCTTCCAGAACCCTGCGCCGTATCCGACGCCCCCGACCCACTCGACCGCCCTCTCGCCCGACCAGCAGCGGTCGCCGATGGCGCAGCCTCCACCCCCACTCTTCGGGATGTTTCCTCCGCCGCCGTCCACGCCGACAGAGATACGACAGCCCCACCTATCGCATGCCCCGCTGCCGCAGTCGCACATCGCTTTTCCCCCTGCCGCAAACTCCTCTGTGCCCAGGGGTGGGCCCCGTACAATTGCCCCCTACCCACAACGGCCCTCTGATATGCCGCAAGCTCAAGGGAGCGTGCGACGGAATTCCTCGACCTCCCAGCAGCACCAACAGCAGCAGCAACACCACCAGCACCACCACCATTCGCAGCAGCAGCAGCGACCGATGCCCTCTGCGCACGCCTCGACGTCGCACCAGCCGCCACCGCCCCCGGTTCCGGTTCCGTTCCCCCAACCCCACACGATCCAAACAACCTCGTTCGCCTCACCCTACTCCATATCCACATCCACGCACCCCTACACCCCGCCCGACGCCCGCCCGCCCTTGCCGCCGCCACCGCCCCCGCCCGCAGTGGTGCAGCAAACCCCCAGCTCCAGCTCCAGCTCCAGCGCCGGCGCCGCCGTCCCGGGCACGCAGCTGGCCTACCACCACGAGCTCGAGCGGCGCGTCCACTGGCACGAGGCCGAGCGGAGCACGCTGCAGGCGCAGCTCGAGAAGACGCGCGCCGAGTTCGACGCGTACGCGCAGCACGCGGTGGGGATGAACGGGGCCCTGCGGGCGGAGCGCGACGCGGCGCGGCAGGACGTCGTAAGGCTGCGGGGGCTAAGGGATGCCGCGCGGACGGACGCGGCGGAGCAGGCGCGCGTGGTGAAGGCCATGGAGGTTAATGAGCAGGGGTATCAGAAGAAGGCGGTGGAGATGGAGGCGCATAGTCAGCATTTGGCGGGGCTGGCGCGGCGCTGGGAGCAGACTACGCGCCAGCTGGTTACGCATGTGGCAAGGCTGAGGGCTGAGCGGGGTGCGTTGCAGGCAAGGGTGCAGGCGTTGGAGGCTGCTGCTGCCAGTGCGCGCGGGGGTGAGGTGGCTCCAGCAGCAGTAGCAGCAGTAGCAGATGTGGCACCGGGGATCAACATCATTCCAAAGACGGAACCCGTCGCGGACGAGGACATGGTGGGTATCTTACTGCTTTATATTTGGGATGGATTGATTGACTTGTGATATGTTTTGCAGAACGCCGTCGACATCAGCGTCAAGCCCGAGCCGCTCGACGACGACCTCGAGCTGCAGTACCCGCCCGACCTCCCCGAGCCTGTGCCTGCGCCCACATTCACATCCACACTCATACCCACCGCGCCACCGATACCCACGCCGATGCCGAGCATCCCCCCCGCCGGCCCGTCGACCTTCATCACCTGGGACCCCCTCCCGTCATTCCCTGCGGCTGCGGAGGAAGACCGCAAACGCAGCCGCGCCGAGTACGAGCTCGCGTCCGCCTCCGACGCGGATGAACCGCCCGCGGTGCGCGCGCGCCTGCTCACTCCTTTGCAGGCGCAGGAGCAGGAGCAGTACCCGCAGTCGCAGCAGTACACCCAGCATGAGCAGCAGGGGCAGGAGCAGGAGGGGCAGCAACGGCAGCAACGGGAGCAGGAACCCTCGCTCGGCGCGCCCTTCCCGCTCGCGTCGCTCCCCGTGGGCGCGCGGAATAGTCCCGTGCGGTATTTTAACCAGTGTATTATGGAGGTGCGGCGCAAGGGCGGGGGTGTGGGTGTGGGTGTGCCCGTTCCTGGTGGGTGCGGCGTTGGTGGGGGTGGGGGGTGAGGAGGAGGAGGAGTTTGTGCGTGAGTGACAGGTCTACTTAGAGTGCCAGTCCTCCGAGTCGAGCAGCTTTCTGGGTATGTATGCTTGCATTGCTCTTGTCCGGATGGCGGCTGATTTTCAGATTTTCTTCAGGGTCAGGCGGATTGGATTGGTTAGGCGTGCATAATAACATTGGATGGAAAGTTACTAAGTATGCCCCACACATACGGCCCACAGGCTGCTTACTGCGCAATGGCTTGTCGACACTGCCTCTTCATTAGGAAGCCGTCGGTCGATCATCGGACCCGACACCCGATGGCGAGCACCCTGCTTCTTGCTTTGCGGTCCACGTAGCCCTCTTGAAATTATCTACTATTCCTATAGCATGCTGAACTCCATGTAAGGACTTTATGACCTATGCATTTGACTCTGGAGATTTCTGCTCGCGACCGCTGCGGGGAACAATTTACTGTGTAACGATATCACCGCGAACATGAAGGCCTTGCATGGATCCTGAGCGCCGAGTCAAGTTCGAGCTTCAACGGGCCAGCGAAAATCTTCTACGTTTCACAGGTTGCGCTCGAGATTACTCAAGTCCTTCGTTCAAGTGGAGGAAATCAACTGACCAAAACAGAGTTTCGCCGCAGCGTTACATAGGCTCCGTCGGTATGGCGCAGAAAGAGAGTGAACGAGACACTCGCGGTTTTCTCCCCCGGTATGGCCTTTCGGCCAATCTAGAAATGGACCACAGTCGAACCTCGCAATCATCAAGTGTCGTAAGTTCAAGTTGGCTGCGGTCTCAACCTTCTATATCACGCACCGGGTCCAGATTCTCCCTACCTGGCCGACGCCTTCGCCTTCGTCAAGTTGCCAGAACCCTTAGAGTTTTTGTTTCCCTGCGCGGGATCGACCCGCCGCCTCCACGCGCGCAGAAGTCGTGATTTTGAAACCCGTTATTTCATTGGCATTGTCGTTCCCAGTCCTTCTCAGTCACTTCTTCGGGGAACTTGCCCGTTGCACAGCGGTGTCACCTCAATTACAGGTCTTTTCCGTCTTTTTTCTTTTTCTTTGCTCCAGAAAAATGTTACTGATCATTCTGAGCAGGGAGATCAAGGGTGCATCATAATTGGTATATTCTCAACGCTGCCAGCGTTCCGCGTGGTTCGTGGAGGATGCGCTACTCATTGTGTCAGGAACAATGGTGCTCATTCACGAATATCAGAAGATGTCGACGATGCTGACAGATAAACGCCGCGTCGCCAGAATCACCGCCAGCTCTTTGTTCTTTGCCGTGCGGGCTACCTCGATTGAGAACAAAGCCTTCCATGTGGGTTCGATTTATAGCAACGTAGGCGCTATCTAAAGTGTTACCACCTGTTACCGCCCATCCTCGACGGACACCGACGACGTGGGTTCGAAGGACCCGATTCAGAACAAAGATGCCATGGTATTGAGCGCTGGGCTGTCCTCGTGCGCGACACCAAGAGATTGATCGTGGCTGGTGGGCGATTCTCGTGGATTTATCGCTCCATTCTGGTCTTGCCTTGAAGTTATCAAAACATAGGGCCGAGCGGAACCCTATGGCATGGCTCCGGTACAGACTCTGGGTATTCCATATTTCCCCACCGGGTCGTCGTGTCGGCTTGGTATTTCGGGATTGGCCCCGAAACTTTGTTGAAACCAACGCAAAGTAACGAAAGGGGTAATGCCGCTCGATCAGCCGCTTGAACCATGACCATCTTGCTCGGACTTCTGCTCTCGGTGACCCCAACTATGCGCATTCGGTGTGATTGCACACAGGCTGTCCCTGCGGCCCACCGTTATCGCCGACCTCTTATATCTGGTGCTGTACGACCATGGGTCACCTTGTACTTTCCCTCCCACTATCATGGCGTGCATTCCTGCAGACCCCGACATCTCTGGTATCGGTGTGCGGGTCGCTATATACGCCCAGAACCTGCTCAGCTTTATCCCTGTCATCGGTGTTCTCCGTGACAAAGAAGTCTCAATCCCCGAACTCCAGGCCGTCGAAATCCAGTCGACTACAATACTCATCACTGCCTTTGCTATCTTGACTTCGGCCATGGTTGAGACACGGACGATTGGACTATCCCCTTTCCACGCCACCATAATCCTCGATCTCAGCTGGATGAACAACACAAACACCTTTATTTACTTCCTGCTCTATGTTCACCATCGAACTCAGGAGGGGCCGGCACACATAAAGCTACAATGGTCTGCCTGGGTAGATCATATCAAGCGAGAAGCCTCCGGGTTTCTACTCAGAGGCCCCACAAACAGTATGTTGCAGTGCCCGCCACAAGTCAATGAACTGACCCATGTGAGTAGAGGGGAATCTGACCCCGCTGAGATCCGGGACAATGCAGACCCCTGATATACGGAAATCTCCAGTGTTCTCAATCTTCAGGCGCATTGTCCTAATCCTGGGCTCTTTGCACCTCTCCATGATGGCTGCACTCGGGCTCTGGTTCTGGCACAATCCTCGGAGATTTTCGAGCTCCTATTGTGAACTCGCGGAAACCACCATCATCGGGAAAAGCATCCCCCTTCCGTCGGCAACACTACGCCTGGCTTCGCTTGTGATCTATGCACTCTTTCTCCTGCCTGGACTTAATCTGCTTTTCCCGGCGGTGCTATTCCTGACAATATTTATCGTGCACCGTCCTTGGCGTCGGGATCAACACGACTTGCCCGATCTCCCCCCCTCGCCGCCCAGCATCCTCCCAACTTTGATAGGGATGGCCCTCCTCTGCGCAGTCAACATCATTTTCCTGGTTGATGTCGAACTGGCCCTGGCACAAAATCGACACTTACAGACTGTGGGTGAATCCACCTGGTCGTTTGGTCAGATCTTGGCACTTCTCTTACTCGTGTTGCCGGTACGCGACATCTGGAATGCTACTGGAGCCCGGGGGAATACTGAGTCGCTGAGGGAGGCACTGCAGCGAGATGCGCCCACCGAACAGATCTTGCTCTCTGTGCTTCAGCCAGGTGCTGACGTGAACACACGAGTACGGGGTAGGATTTAATCTGTTCAATCCTAATTCTATTGAGCTGAGTATGGCCTTAGGTGCCAAAAGTCCCACAGCATTAGACCTGGCGCTAGCACGCAAGGACATGACCCTGTCTACATTATTGCTCAAGCTAGGTGCAGACCCAAATATTCATCTGGGCGAGAATAAACAACACAACTACGGAACAGCATTACAAGCAGCTGCGGGGTTCGGATTTTTGGACTTGACTCAACTGTTGTTATACCAAGGAGCTGATCCCAATATTCAAGGTATGCCTTTATTATGTCAAGGAATCCGCAACTCATGGATTAGGTGGAAATTACGGGACAGCACTCCAGGCAGCCGCAATCAACGGGCATTTAGATGTGTCCAAGCTACTGATTGACAAGGGGGCAGGTGTGAATGTTCAAGGTGACATTTTCCTGGTTCCGGGCCACAGAGATGTGACTTACATAGTTTGCAGCTGGGGAATATGGGACAGCATTACAAGCAGCTGCATTCAATGGGCATCTGGATGTGATTCAACTGTTGTTGGCTAAGGGCGCAGCTGTTAATGCTCCTGGTGAGGGAACTGTCACCCACGGAAAATAGCACTGATATTGTGGTTCAGGTGGCAGGTTTGGAACCGCACTTGAGGCGGCCGCATGCAATGGCCATGTTAGCACCCTCCAGCTGCTGTTGGACATGGGAGCTGAGGTTAACACAGAAGGCGCGGACTGTCACCCAACCAAAGGGAAATGCCTCTGATATCCTGGTTTAGGTGGCGAGCTCCGAACCGCCCTCCTGGCAGCCATATGCAGCCAGGACATTGATAGTGTCCAGCTGTTGTTGGACAGGGGAGCAGACCCAAACTTCCAAGTCATGACTCAGAATTTAGGTGTAGACCCAAACATCCATCCAGGTCAGAACCAACAACACAACTACGGGACAGCATTACAAGCAGCCGCGGGGTTCGGATTTTTGGACTTGACTCAACTGCTTTTAAATCAAGGAGCTGATCCCAATATTCAAGGTATGCCTTTATTATGTCAAGGAATCCGCAACTCATGGATTAGGTGGAAATTACGGGACAGCACTCCAGGCAGCCGCAACCAACGGGCATTTAGATGTGTCCAAGCTACTGATTGACAAGGGGGCAGGTGTGAATGTTCAAGGTGACATTTTCCTGGTTCCGGGCCACAGAGATGTGACTTACATAGTTTGCAGCTGGGGAATATGGGACAGCGTTACAAGCAGCTGCATTCAATGGGCATTTTGATGTGTCCCAACTGCTGTTGGAGAAGCAAGCATCTGTCAATGCCAAAGGTGAGAATACTTGGCCTGATGAAAATACCACCACTAATATTGTGGTTCAGGTGGCACATTTGGAACCGCACTCCAGGCAGCCGCATACAACGGTCACATTGACATTGTCCGACTGTTGTTGGACAAGCATGCCCATGTCAACTCCCCTGGTGATGTCCCTAACACCCAAGGAAAGGAAAATGCCACTGATATCATGGTTCAGCTGGCGGGTTTATGACTGCAGTCCAGGCAGCCATATACAACAAGCACATTGATGTGGCTGAGCTACTGGTGCAAACGGGAGCAAGCCTCACCGGGGTGAAATTGACACCAAATATCAAATGGTTGCTGAATGTGGCTGAGGAAGCAACTCGCCGCTTGCTTATGATGGAACAGGTGCAGAGATCCATGGAGAAAATGTACGAACTGGACAGTATGCGTGCCAGCCACTCCGGTCATCGGGATGTGGCTGAGGAAGCAACTCGCCGCTTGCTTATGGAGGCTGACCTGGAGAGATCCATGGGGATAATGAACAGACTGGACAGTACTGTATCATTTCGACCAAAGGTTCAGGTGACGGGTGACGGCCACCCGTGAACTGAACAATTTTGGCCCAGGTGACGGTGACGGATGACTTTTCTGGCCCAATTAGGCTGAAAAACAGCAAAAATTTGCCGCCGGTAGGTGCCGAACGTCCGTATATGGTAATTTTTGGTGATTGCCGATCAATGAACAACTTGTTCAGTGAACAATCGAGGTGACGGGTGACACCCCGTGAACCTTTGGTCGAAATGGTACAGTAAGCGCTCCAGTCATCAGGATGTGGCTGAGGAAGCACGCCGCTTGCTTATGAAGGAACCGATGGAGAGATCCATGGAGATGTTGAGCAGACTGGACAGTAAGCGTGCCAGCCGCTCCGGTCATCACTTTGTTTGATGTTCTTGACCTCCTACTTGAATTAGACTCCATGTAATGTAAAAATATTACCATTCTTGATTTTCCTTGCAATAGAATGTGACATCAGCTCTTTCACACATCCGGAAACACCTTTTTGCACCGCACATCTGAAGCAGGCCCATGTCAGATATCTTGAAATACAGAGGGCCAGCTGATAAAGTAGGGAGTATCTATATAACTTGTATATAACAAAAGGGATGGGTCCCCCAAACAGAGGTAAACATAAAACATATTTTTGATGGCAAACTGTACGCCATTTCCTCAGCTCACCTTGCTGAACGCTTTGAATGCCTCAACTTGTATGTTGCGCTCGTGGACGGCGGTGTCATATCGTTGGCGCAATAGGTCCCCTAGAGCAAGTTGAACACGTTAGTAGGGCTCGGAACGACATGAGGAGACTCAGGGATGAACCTGAATCACTTCTCCAAGTGGCTAACAACTTTAGGCTTGATATTGTTGATCTGTTAACCGATGGGGATAGAATTTGAAGGGACATGGGACGCAACACGGCATGCTGCTAGCACACGCAAACAGAAACATACACCTCCAAAACACACATTACTCTCCCTCTCCTATTTCGAAAGGCTCAGGTGACGGGTGACAGCAACCTGTGAACTAAATAATCCTGGCCCTGGTGACAGTGATGAACATGGCCCAAGGAGGCTGAAAAAAACCAAAATGTTGTGTCCCTATGGTCTACAACCCATCAGTCTACCCTATAGTCTACTATGGTAGACCCACCTTGCTGGTTTGTCAGCCGGACAGAAAACACTTGAAGAGAATCACACCAGATGTCAACGAGATCTCGGTGTGGATTGGAGAACGACGAGCGGCGAGCGAGTACAAGGGGGTAAAGGACAAGAAACAACTGTTGATGTACATATGTGATCGGTCCGTAAGCCGCCAGGATTACACCTACGGGCCTACAAAGGGGCTGAGCACAGTGCATATTCAACACTCAGCATATGTAGGATTAGTGTCATGACACCAGGCGCCAACACCTGCGAAAGGCAAAGGAAGAAAGGGAAAAAAAGGAAATTTGTCGCATGAGAGAAAAGAAACAAGGCGGACTTGGGGATTCGAACCCCAGACTCGGCGATGATGATTCAAGTGCTGCGTGTTACCGTTACACTAGATACGTGACAGCGCCACCTTCGGCCTTGAACCATATTGAAAGATTCTGCTGATGCCTTCCTGGCCTGAGCGCAGCAAAAAATCCCACCCGCTCTTATAAGAGAGGAACTCACAAATCATATTTGAACTCATTCCACATCAAATGAAGAATTGACTGGGGGGCTCCAATGAGAGATAACACTGCGCTGCGCGCAAGGGAAGAGTGGAAGATCACCAAAATGCAAGTGCCTTAAATAGGGTTGGGTTGACCCTGTTAGCAGTAGACCAAGCGGTTGGTGAGGGAACATGGGTGGGTAACGGAGAATGTAGTGTTGGCGAGGACCTGCTGTGGACACCCATATTGTAGTAGAACTGTTGGAACAGGAAATGTGCAAGTGCATCTACTGTTTGTGAATTCAAGGCCTTGGCTGTTGTTGAGACAAGGTGCGCGAGAGCTGAGATAAATTCCTGGGAACTTAGACAGGTAATCAAATGGCCCTGTGAATGCAGTATGTGATTTTTTTATACCTCCAGATGCCGCTGGAGAAATGAGGTCAATTTTTTTTTTGCTCATGGAAATGGACATCCACGTCCAATAGGGATGTGATCGGTGGATGATGGATCGTGCATGGATGATCCAAGTCAGGCCCTATGAGTCTGGGTGGAGATCTGGATTATTGAATGGATTTGGTGTCGACTTCAACGTGAAGAGTTTTGACGTCAATGATGTTACATTGATGTATAATCGGCGGCTTTAGAGATCTCGATACAGCCCAAATAGCTCCAGTTTGGTTGTAAAGATCTGGATTCTCATTGACTTATGGGTATTGACCCATAGTGTGCTGGTCGCACCTACTTTGTTTGACAAAAGCATTCCCGTAGCCGTCCGACTTGAGTCTGCTAAGATTTTGACTAGTAATTCAGACTAGGATGCTCTGACTTTGTCGGAAGAGACCTTGCTTGCAAAAATTCAATTCCAGCTGAGGAAAGAGTGCTTTGCCCGCTCTGCCTTCACCCAATCGATTTCCGGATTATGTTTCTTGAGCCAATCGTAGCCGATAATTACGTCGTTCTTCCCCGTGTCCGTGATAGCGAATGGGAAGATTTCTTCGTGGTCTTGCACCTTCACGTGCATCCGAGCTACGTGAGTGATCATCCCGCCGCGGTTGAGCGTCCCATCCGCGTTGTAAACGGGCACCGGCATGGGGAGGGGTTCTCGCTCCATCCCCTCTTCCTCCACTATCGACTCACTGATAAACGTGCCCGTGGCGCCACTGTCGATTAACCCGGTCACGGTGCAACCTTTCAAGTTGTTCAACCCTTCGAGGGTGACCGGGATTAACATCGAATTCCCGCGACCGTTCAGGGTTCTGGCATATGCCGGAGGCTCGCGTAGGCTGTCGAGCGCGTCGAGTGCATCCGGGGGATACGCGGCCATTAACCCGTCGATTAACTCTTGCGTTACTTCGTCTTTCCGCTGCAGGTGTACCCAGTGACCCATCACCCGTAGCGCTTTGAATGGCCTTGCGTCTAGTCGTGCCAAAATTCGTTGTGCACCGACGACCTCAGTCGATGGGATCAATCCTTTCCTGGGTTTCTAGGTTCATAGGATCATATCCCAGGCAAGAAAAAGTGAATGGAGGAAAGGCATGGAGGGACAGAAAGGTGTGAAGATGGAATTGTTGAAGATGGGGTGGAGTAAGATAGGATTATCAGGGGATGGAATGGGATAGGATAGGATGGAATAGGATAGGATGGGATGGAATAGGATGATTTCCCATGAAATGTTGAACAATGGTGTGGGAGGGGAATGAAATAAATGAGCCACTCACCGTATTGATGCCACTCGGGATTTTGCAGCAAATTTGAAGTGCCTGAACGTTGAGGCAGGGGAAAGAACTTGAAGAGAGAGTCAGCTGAAGCAGATTTGAGCCGGTACAGGGGAATGGAGGAAGACAGAGTGGCGGACGGTGGCGGACTGTGGTGGTCAAGAGCAAGGTCGGTTTGTTTGGTCGTGTGGACATCAAGCCGGATTTGACTTCGGGCGTGCCGGTCCGCGGAGTTCTTTGTCTTTTCTTTTGTCCTTGAGCTTGGACCTTGCCATCAGTGGCCTTAGCTCATCGGGCTTCTTTATAATGCGGGGCCTTGGTTATCTCCCACTCCCAGTGGCACACGGACTTCTGCCTCGTGCAACTCCCTCCTGCACCAGCCACTTCAACTCTCGGATTACCGTCATGAATAGGGATTTGAAGACGGGGCTTCATGACCAACTTCATGACCCATCAAGGTGTACGGTGGGGAATGTTTGTGAGAAATCATGAATGGCGTGCAAGTCTGCGGTGACGCCGGTGAGCTGGTGTCTTTACTCATTTTTTGAGTCTGAATAAGATCATGGGATTGCGATAGGATAGGATTACGATCGGGTAGGAGTGGTCAAATAGGATGGGATAGGATAGGATCGAAACATGTAAAAAATCAACAGCAGTGCGGAGTGGTAATACGGTATGAATAGTGCTGAAATCCACCTACCAGTCGTAGGCTAGGATCGATCCTATTAACCACCTCCGGTAGGTTAGGATTGATCCTAATAGTGGGAACTATTGTGTGCACTTCCAGCGGGGAGTCTGCGCCATTCCGCTTTCTCCTTACGCTGCGAGGCGGGCGCTTAGGGCCTCCGCCACCGGGAGCGTCTCGTGGAACTGGCCACGCTACTCCCTTCGTCGTTTGTTCGTTCGTCGTCCGTGCGTTCGCTGGTCGTATCTTCGTCTGCTTCTTCCGGCTCAGTGGGTTCGGTGGTTAAAACATTGAATCGATTCGTTGTAGTCCGTACACTGGAGTCGGGTATAGGTCGAGAGTACGCAGAGACTACTCTTGACCGTCGGAAAAATCCTCCTGCTCTTGTTCCTCTTTCAACGCCTCAGAATACATGGCGCGGAATTGTGGGTCCTGGGCCAAACAGCGCGGGCAGTTGCGCGCAATATGCCCCTCCTGGCGGCAGTTGTAGCAAACCGGGCGAGAAGGTCCCGTGCGTCCCTTTCCCTCGGCGCGGTCGATATCCATCGGTGCAGGTGCGGTGGTGGAGACCACCGGGTTATTCCCGGGGTTTGGCGCCGGGTTATTCGTCGGGTTCTTCCATTCCGTGCGGCGTTGTCCGCCGTTGTTCGACGCGTGGTTCTGCGGTGCTGAGAACATCTTGGGGGCGACAACGTTCTTTCCGTGGTCCCGAAGACTGCCTTCCATAACGTGGAACGCACGCAGCAAGCCGTCGTGCTTGATGCATTGCGCCTTCCATTCCCCGTATTTGGCCGGCATGATGGAGCTGGAATAAACCGCCCGAATAACCCGTTCGTCGATGCCGCGTTTGAGCAACCGGATGAGAGTAACCTCGTCGTAACCGGCGGTCTTGTTGAGGGAGTTGAGCACCGTGAAGTACTCGGTTGCAGTGCTCTTGTTCTGGCGCAGCCGTTCCATCTTGGCCTGCGCGATTTCGATTTGTGCTCCGCCTTTGAACACCTCGACTACGGCGACGCGGAAGGTCTCCCAGGTGGTATATGCGCCGGTAGCGCCTGGGGTTTGCATGGCCAACACGACGTTGTTGGCCCACTGGGATGCTGAGCCGTCCTTCATGTAGGAGAGGGCGAAGGCGATGTGTGTACTGTCGTCGGCGTAGGCATTGTTGCTGTGGAAGGTCAGCCGGCAGTCGGCCAGAAACTGGTCAACCTGCTCCGAGTCTCCTCCAAATACGCGTGGGACGGCCACTCGCAGCTGTTTCGTGTTGACCTTTACTTCTCCCCCGTCGATGGTGCGTCCACCCTGAGACGTCGAGTTCTCGTTGTGGAGTTGGAGAAGATTGAGAGCTTCCGCTAACATGGTGTAATGCGCGGTCCGCTCGTTCGACTGCTCCAGCAGCTGGGTGGTGACCGTGGCCATCGTCGCTCGCAGACCGGTTGTCTCGCTGTCGGTCTTATGCGCCTGCCGGTAGAGGAGTTTGATGTGTTGGTCGGGATCCTGGACCGCGAAGATGTCGGGGTCCGGCATGGTAAACGTAGGCCTGTCGTTGGCTATGGTGTCGGTATCGTTTAGTCGGGTTGTCGGTAGGTCGACACTATTCTTTTGTCAGCACAGGGCCTTACTTCGTAAGCTTATTGCAACGTGGGCGACTGGGCGATACAAAAAGAAAGGCAAACACGGTCGAGTAGGCTCTGGAGAATAGACTAGAATAGTGTAGAGAAATACAGCGCAACTACACTAGCTTATATAGGAAAATAGGTATCCAGGAGGCGGTAACCCAGGGTTAATGCGACAGGATAAATGAAAGGTACGAAGGAGAGGAGGTGTAGGAAGTGGGCAGGAAGGGGCCCGATGTCAAGGTACAGGAGCGGTATCTTGACTTGCCGATCGATCCAGGAGTGCCCGGGTTATTCCCAGGGGTCCGGGTTATTAAACCGGGTTAATAATCCGGGGTATTCGAGGGAAGTGTAGGAAAGGTGTGGGTGGTGGAAAAGGTTGGAAAATGGGAAAAGGTGGTAAATCATGACACATCCCCCGGGACAAAGTCGTCTGGCGCGGGGTGGAAGACACCGTATTTGCCGGTCGTGATGAAGCGATCGAGGAGGAGGTCTTGTCGAAAGTTGATGAGGTGCTGTGAAACAAAGTTGAGGTATACGGTGGTGTCGTCGGTGCGGATGAGGAGCCCCACGAGAGCATCCAATTTTGTCGAATCCATAACGCCTGTCGCGTCCCTGCACTCGCTCAACCGGAGATCGATCTCTTCTGTAGCAGAACTCGATAGCAGCCGCAGGTCTCGGAACTCGGTCCACCAAGGCAGAGGATTGGAGTCGGTCATGCCGCGATACAGACCCTGGAGGTCTGCTATAAACTCCACAGCGTCGCAGATCGGATGCTTCTTCCAATCCGACGCCGCATCGCCCGTCCCGTTGGCGCTACGAATATGGTCCATCTGCCGCTGGCCGTACTCGCGGATGCGCAGGACCTTGGACCACTGCATCCCAACACACCCAAGCATCGCCTGTATGAACGCACGATAGGCCAGATTTCCCTCGTCAAACATGTTGAACAAAGGTAAGGCGCAGAGGATGTTGGGAGAGCAAAAGAAGAAGTGAATGAATATTTTGTAGCTAGGACAGTGGGTCTTATATACCCACAAAATATACTAGAGTGTTCTACGGGGTTCTGTATGAGATGAGTAAGAGGTAAACTAGAAAGTTCTACAATGTTCCCAGGCTGTCGAGTTGCTCCAAGCCTAATCCTCAACAAAACACCTCCAGCGCGTAGTTCTTCTGGTTCTGTCCATGCATGAACTCGACATACACCTCCTCATCTTGAATGCGCCAAAGGCCATAGTCAGTCAATTTGTTAACCGTCCCCAGCGTCCCTAGAAAGGTGCGGAACACAAGCTCATCCGCCTCGTCACGCACATCGGTCGCATGGTGCGCCGAGCAGGTGACAAACTCGACTTTGGCTCGCGACAACCCATGCTCATTCAGGCATCGCGCCCACAGGATCTGGAGCGCCATCTGGAAAAATCCTCCCGACGGGTTTGCGGCAAAGATTGTGAGGCAGTGGTTCACGATAGTGAGGATGTGTGCCGAGATGGCGGGAATCTGGAAGAGAATGATAAAGTGAGACTTTGAGGGCCGTCAAGAGATGCCCGACACATACCGGCGAAACAGCCTCGTTGACCAGACTCTCCCAAGCGACATAGACGGCCTTGTCGTCCGTTGCACGTCGCAGCAGATCGATGATTTTAGACACAGTGAAAAGAGAAGGTATATGCCACGCATCGGGGCTCTGGATCCTGGGAACGAAAAAGTTCATGGTGTTCAGAAACTCTTGGATGCTATTGGAGGCATCCGTCGCGCGCATCAAAGTTTGATATACCTCGAGCCGCTCCCAGATGAGACGTTTGGAGGTCATCTTCGTCAAGGCGGTACGCGCCACGGGATCGGAAATGAAATGTCGCAGCGATCGTAAAGCAGCATAATGATCTCCTCCATGCCATCGGACAACAGTGCTTTCTGTATGATCCTGTGGTGTGCGGAAGGGGAGGGAGAGTAGATTGTCAGAGCATGTAACGCGGACGAGCGTTCAATTCGGTCGGCGAGAAGGGGAACAAGGAACTCTGCGTCATCGAGCAGCGCCCAGATATGGCTCTTCTGCGACGGAGAGAGATATTGGGTGACGCTATTCGTCCAGAACGATATGTGCTCTCTCGGCGGCCAAAGACCGAGAACGACCTGGAAAATCCCTGTCATATAAATGTCAGCCAAATTGCGATTGAATGTGCCGTTAAAAAAACCCACCATCATTATCGCCCGACGGTAAATTAGAGTAGAGCTGAGTCACGCCATCGTCAGGAATAGTGAATATGGTGCGAGGTTTAGGCGTCAGAGCGGCTAAAAATTCGGGCACAAGGCCATGCAATAGCCAAGCAGAAACGTGCTGCATCGAAAAGACAACGAACACGCTCTCAAATAGGACCTACAGAATCGTCAGCATCCAGCCCTTGGTAAGGGCGAGAATAAATCTACCTTGACTAGAGTGTGGTAGTGATCTAGCGTGAGAAGAACACTGTTGAGGAACACTGACTGCAGTGTCGAGACGATCTGCAGTCGCCGTGAGGGACACGAGGAACTCCTTGACGGTATGGACGATAAGCTCGGACGCGCCCTCCTCGATGACGCTCTGGTCTTTTCTCTTCGCAGGCGAGTCGACGGCAGCCAGGGGCACAAGGCGGGCGTGCAATATTTTAATGGCACTAAGGATGAAGGCGATGACATTCGGGCGCTCTTCTGTGACCTTGCAATCTCTCAGAAGCGCAATGACCTTCGTCGTAACGGAGTGCACTACCGGCCACCGAATCTCACCCAGCAGGTCGAGTTGCTTCAGCTGGCCGGATTTGAGCAGGGCGCCACCATTCGACTCGACGAGACTCGCGAGAAAGGGCTCCACGTGAGCGCGCTGCATCTGGAGATCGAGTCCGTGCCAGAAACGGCAGGAGTATCGGTCTTTGGCAAATGAGGTGGGGAACGAGATATGCTGGGTTCCGTCGGCGGCGACCCAACAACAGAGCCTAGTGACCAAGGCCAAGCTGCGCGGGAGGTCCGACTGGAGGAAGGATAGGAACCGGGCGCTGATACCATCTGGCAACTTGTACATCACGGGGTGCTCCGTCATCGAGGTCGGGGTGCGGTGTTCGCTCTCAAGTCCATCAGCGGGGTCGGACTTGGAGTCGGATCTGAGCGGGGGGAAGGTCTCGAGGAGCTCAAAGAGCTTTTCAACTAGATTGAGCGACGAATCCGCGCTGATGTATTTGGGGTTGCGCGAGTTCTTAGCGGGCCAAACGCTACCGAGACTGTGACAAAAAGGGTAAGCGGCGGCACTGCTATGCAGATGCGGACGAACATCATTTTATTCCAGGCATCGTCCCTTTGATGTTCGGGACATGTAGCCAAAGTGCGCTCCAGAACGGTCAACTCGGCCTCAACGACCGCGGGGACCGGGGGACGTGGCACACCGAGGCTGTCGAGCAGATCACATCGACCGGCTTCGCAAAGGTTTTCCTTGAGGGAGGTTTGGATCGCCGGGACGCAGCGGTGGTACACCTCGAAGAGTTGCTCGTCGGAGCCGTGTTTAACGCAGGCGGCGACGACATTGGCCTTGCCCGAATTGAAAGGGTGAAGGAGTGCCTCCATGAGGAGCGGAAGACCGCAATTACCATCGCCAACCCGAGCTCGCGCTGGACGAAAGACTTTGAGGCGGTCGTCTGCGGGAACTGCAGGTCAACGAATGTGGGCCCGCTGTTGGCGTCGCCGGAAGCAGTGGGATACGGGACTTTGGCAGGCAGTGGCGTGGTGGCGAGGAGCTCTTTGATGAGTTGTGGGAGTTTGGGGTCCTTTTCGAGCGCGAGCTTCCATGAATTTGGTGGTGGTGAACATTGTGGGGGAAGTGATGGAGTTTCTGCGTTAAGGACTTCAAGCCTTTACTTCACGCGGTGTTCGGTTCAATAAGATTTACACAATGCCTGTGAGGGCGGGTGGTACAAGCTCGTGAGGAAATCCCCACTGTTACTACTGTATATATACTAATGTACTGAGTCATTCCGGGTCATTCCTAGTCATAAATAATAGTTCCATGATATTCCTGAACATTCTCCTTGAGTCCGACTGACTCACTCAACTTTGCCGAGATGCCCGAGCCTCGGTGATGTGCCCGAGTGCTCAGGCGCCAATACTCCCTCTCAATCGGTGCACATCACCGAATAAATACTAAACTCCCTCTGTTTCCTACAGTTCAATTCATTCCAGGTTCGTGTCGCTTCGTTAATTTCGTGTATTCGTGGTTCACATCCGAGTTCACTCGGAAGTCTTCTTCGTCAATTCACGCCCGATTCATTCGGGAGTCTTCTTCATCTTATTCACGCCCGGGTTCCTTCGGGAGTCTTCTTCATCAAATGATACTGTTGCTGCTACTGGTCTGGGGGTTTCAAGGAATGCCTCCTCAAAATGCTGCCGCATAGTTTGCGTTATTCGTCGCATCGTTCTCGGGGCATTGGTAGGCAAGATGTCCTTCTTTCTGACATTTGTAGCACTTCCTGTGTCCCTCCTGGCCTCCCCCTCTGGCCCAGCACTCAGCCTTGCTATGGCCCGGCTTCTTGCAATTGGTGCACACGGTCGCGGCCTGTAAAACAACATTGCCGCTGTCACTTGGTCCTCCGCGCCGTCCTTCCTCATCGAGAAGTGCTCCGGTGATATCCGAGACCGTGTCCAGGTCGTCCGTGGTCGCGCACAGAGTACCGGCAATGTTGGACCATTCTGCATGGAGATTGAAGAGTAAGACATCCATTATATCTGTGTCCTCCAATTTTACTCCAATGGCCTTGAGTCTCGTCGCAAACCCTAGTATTCCAGAGATATATTCCTGAATTGGTGCGCTCGGGTCGTGTTGGTAGCCGTAAAACTGCCTCTTCAAGGTAATCCTGTTTCCTCTGCTGTTCTTCTCATACACCTTCGACAATGCTTCCCAGGCAGCTGGCCCCGTAGTGGCGTCCTGGATGTACTGATACTGGTCGGTGTCAACTGTCAAGCCGATAGAGGTAAGTCCTTCCTCTGACTTGATTTCCCATTTCTCTGCTGCGTCGCGTGTCGATGGCTTCGTAACCGTTCCATTCACTATGTCCCAGCATCCAGATCGTTGTAACACCATTTTAATGGCAAACTTCCAATCATAGTAGTTGGAGCGGGTCAATTTAGGTACGTTGGATAGAAGGCTGTTTGTGTTCGTCGACATTTCGTTCCGGCGTGTAGTGTGCGATGATAATCGGGATGAGAATGATATGGTGGTGAGTAGTTTGTGTAAATCTACGAGCTTGTGATGGAGTTTCTGCGTTAAGGACTTCAAGCCTTTACTTCACGCGGTGTTCGGTTCAATTCAGGATAAGATTTACACAATGCCTGTGAGGGCGGGTGGTACAAGCTCGTGAGGAAATCCCCACTGTTACTACTGTATATATACTAATGTACTGAGTCATTCCGGGTCATTCCTAGTCATAAATAATAGTTCCATGATATTCCTGAACATTCTCCTTGAGTCCGACTGACTCACTCAACTTTGCCGAGATGCCCGAGCCTCGGTGATGTGCCCGAGTGCTCAGGCGCCAATAGGAAGGAAACAAGAGTTGTCTAACGATGACAAGCGGTGTCCTGGGCGCTGTTTTGTCCAAAGAAGGCGACGGGGTAGCCTTTTTGGGTACGATTTCCGACTTGCCCGGCCACGCACTGGGGGATCCTTTGACTGGCAGATGCATTTGACGTGCGCAACTCTGCAATGCTCCCACTGCGTTACTAGCCGCCCTTCTTCTTGATCTCGAACAGGTGTTTGCACGCCAATGACCTGCTTCACTTTTATTCACCCAGTCAGGGATTTGTCGATTTCGCTGGAAGACAGCACTCACCAGGCGTACTTCTTGCTGCTAATCAGAACCTGCGGGACCCCTTCAGCTTCCGTGGCAAAAGCGAACGGAAAAAGGGCGAAAAAACCATAATTTTTCGTGCATCGGACAAGGTGGGTCGACGCTGGGCGAGCACGCCCCGTCAGCGACGCCGGGCTTGAGTGATTGTACCAGGAACATCGCAAGTCTAGAGGCGGTTCATACGTGGGATCATGGGGGTCTTGTTGACAGCTGCATCCTCGGACCCGAAACCCGATGTGAGTCACGTGTCTCTGGTTGATTTTTGTGGAATCCAACTCCGGGCTTTCCTCCGCCCACCATGAGGACCGCTAAACGTTCCGCAAATGCGGACCCAAACCCCACATGCGAACATTTTGAGTTAAACCGCCCCGTTGAGAAACAACTCATTATCTCCCGCCGGTGCCAGGAGAAGAGGTGCGCTGAGCCTTGAATAATTCAGCAGACCTCTCGCATTAACAACTGGATCATTCACCCAGACCTCTGAACAGGGCTGGGCGGGCCATATGTAGGATAGTCTATCCGCACGGAGTGACGATTGAGACCATCGCTCGTATTTCCGTCGTGTCGGAAGAGACCGTTCGCCGTGCAATTCGAAACGAACAAGGGGACAACGTTGCAAAGGATTACTATTACGCTCACCTCGTCGATCAGACGTACATGAAAAATTATCCACCATTCCGGTCCTATGCTTCATACACTTCAGCGACAACAACGACGCGGCGGCAGACTCGCAAAGCAGTGCCCCGGGCCAGCGGAGGAAAGGATGTCTCGGCGGGGCATCTGAAGCCTGAGGTGTGTACATGCCACTCGGACTGTCTGTTCATATGTTCGCTGACGCTGTCCCTTTAGCGCGTCCCTAGCGAAGCAAGGGAGGACTCTGAGCACAGCGTAGAGGTATGGAACATATTGCCCGCCGTGCATTATACTTTGCATAACCCTGAACCCTCAGAAAATGAAGACCCAAAAATCTGAAATGGCGATGGGGCAAGTCATCGACTTGAGTGAAGATACCCCGCCTCCGTTCGATCAGTTAAAGCATTGTTTTTTTGGTGTTGATGAGTCTGACTTCCCCCTTCGCCCCAGCAATACCTTGGTGGAGGAAAAGAAGTCCCCAATTTCGCGCCCCAAGGAAGAACCCAACCAGGTGCGCAGAACAAGGTTCACGGGTGGTTCAATAAATATCAATCAACTGTGTTCCGCAAGATCAAGGTTGAATTCAAACAAGAAGACATTACATACAATGAGTCAGTTCACCCGGAGGAAGAGGTTGGTTCAGGCATCGACGCGGTGTCATCCTTCCGATACTTTTCGCCACGATCTGACGCCTTGAAGGAGTCCCAAGTCTATCAGTGGCCAGCGCCGCCTGGCCGCGGAGGGTCCTGTACGTCACAGTCCACTGTCAACGATACAGAAATGGAGCAGGTGCGCCCAGTGCTATCGCTATTCGCATCGATTGACAAGGTTGAGCAACGAGCGACAGGAGATAATCCAAGAGCCGCTCTTGATGCACCAGTTCCTCCTTGACGTCGGCGGTTTCGATCTCTCAAGCTGGGAAGCAGAGTTTCAGGCGAAAGGGATTTCTTCTATGAGCCATGTCGTGACCATTGCGAAGTGGCCGGAAGACAAACTGGTTAAATCGTTGTCGAAACTCTTTCCAGACATGTCTGAGATCAACGATTCGCCATGACGGAGGCGCTAGCAGAAATGGTTCGGGGAGGATGAGGTGGAGGTTCAAGTCAGAGAAGGTGGAAGAGAAACCTGAAATGGCCGTGCATTAGCTAGAATACGATCCTATGGGTACTTAGGCAGAAATAAGGATGAATGTGAGCTATGAAGCAAAACCACGGTCCGACCTCGAGGGCCGAGCGACGAGTGCATGAATTCGGTAAATCTAATACTACTAGACTTTTAGCCACATGAGCGGCGCAATCTACAATGCGATATTGCTCGCCGGGGTACTGAAGGCGAACCAAGATTGTGGTGGACGCCTTGGTTCCATCATGACTGAACCATTCAATTTGAACCACCTTGCAACCAGTTGAACCTTGTTTTCGAAACCTTCTTTTCAACTCTATTCGAGTTTGTAAAATACGCTAGAGTCTTCTCTCTGTTTGCAACGGTGTTTATGCTTGCACCGCAAGAATGAGGATACAAGATGATTTACTTCTGCCGGCATGCCGCTTCCCTCAAGTCTTTGCAGGACGGATTGGTTCGGGCAACGGTTGTTTCGCAAAAGCCCCACTCGAGCGCATGAGTGGGCTGGTCTTGGTCCCATCGCCCTGCACACAACAATAAGTAAGTTCAATCCAATTGCGACAAAGTAAACATACGATCATAGAGAGCGGGAACCCCGGCTCGAAAGGGACGACGCTCTCCAAGAACTGGATCTGCTCGACGGAGAGCGTGATATCGAGCGATTCCACGTTGGCCGTGAGGTGCTCGACCTTGCGGCCGCCGATAATGGTGAAACAGTAGGGCACTTTGTGCAACACGTACGCGATGGCGACTGAACATCCACAAGTCAGGGCTGAAGGCGGGAAGCAAGGGCGGAAAACGACGAACCAGCGGTGATGCTTTTCGTGCCGACCTCGGCCGCGACCTTCTCGAGCGCATGTGAGATCTTCTTCTCATCGTCGCTGCGCTCCGAATGCGGATTGAATAGTGTGCGGCCCTTCTCTCCAGTCGCGCGCCGTTCCTCCTCTTCTGTGTCCGTGCGGAACTTGCCCCCACCTAGGACCTTGAATGGGGCAAGTGCGAGTCCTAGGAGTTCGTAAATCATGTTGAACCGAAAGTAAGACCAACACACCATTCGCCCGCGCCATCGGGATAATCTCGCGCTCGAACGAGCGGTCCAAGACGTTCCACACGCCCTGGTAGATAACAAACGGCGTCTTCCCGTGATCGCGCGCATACTGGTTCGCCTGCGCCACAACCCACGCTGGGGTGTCCGATACGCCCTACAAAGTAATTCGATGAGTCTCAGGTTGAAACACGCGAAGGATGAAAACGACTGACAAGATAGAGGACCTTCCCTTGGACGACGAGGTTGTGCAGCCCGTTCATCACCTCCTCGACGCCCGCGTCCCAATCCCACCAATGGAGGTAGAGGATATCGATGTACGTCGTGCGCAATTTCTTGAGGCTGGCCTCCACGCTAAGATGCATTGACTTGACGTTATTCCCCACATACGCAACCTTCTGCGCGAAGGCGTCGTTGCGGACTTTGAAATTGGTTGTGTACTGCGTCCGTTTAATTCTGGTTGAAAATCCGCACTGTGAACACACGAACCTTGGTAGCGATAACAAGCTGATCCCCCGTTTCTCCGCCCACTCGCCAATGAAGCTTTCCGAGGACTCGTCTTGGCTGGAAACATGGCTTTCAGCACGAACAATGTCATCGGAAGGAACGTGAAGGAGAGGAACTGAACCCACTAATTATTCGCCGTGTCAATAAAGTTGCCGCCCGCATCATAATACGCGTCAAGCAGCTTAAAGCTCGACTCCTGGTCCGTCTCCCCCATGCCCAGGGAGCCCCACTTGTCGCCGATGCTCATCGCCCCGAGCTGTAGAGACGAGACATGGACCCCGGCAAGGGGTGAGAGAGTTCGGTAGATGCCCAGCTTTGTCGGGGGAGGGGGGGGTGCTTTCCGGACCGACATGGCTTCGACGGGGTGATGAGGGTGTTGAAGACGACGTGCGACGCTTTATAGGCCTCCCCCGGCTGTTATCTAGTCCAATATTGATGGCGAGCAGCGAGTGAATAAGCACAAAACCGGTTAGGTACCGACCGACACATGTTCTCAGAAAATTGGGAGAATAGGGCAGGTCGGATTTGAAGTTGTCCGAGGTCCCCGAGCGCCGCCATTCCATCTTCCCAGAGCATCCACGTCCGAGTCGCACGGCATGCGCTGGTAGTCAGGTCCAGATCACGCTCAAGTTGACTACCTCCAGGGAAGAAACCTCGGTGTGGCTTTCGGCACAGATTTTGCAGTATTCAAGCCGTCGAAAAATTTGTTGAAGAATCCAGCGTAATCCAGCCTTGATCCAAAATTTGCTGAATGGCAAATGCGCTGGTGTTTACCCGCGTGGTGGAATGTTCACCAACCCTGACCTTGATACGCCTGAAATGAACTGCTTCGACCGGATTATTTGAGACTGATCTTCTGTTCCAAGGAAGAAAGATTCTTTACATCTGGAAACTGCCCCCTCACTAGGTAGCTCGGGATAGGCTTGAGTAGTCTTATAGACTGGTAGTCACCCCCCCCCCTCTATCGGATGCAGACGCGTGAACACTTGCCCTTTGAAGTAGATTGAAGCCAAGCAGTGAGGGAGTGAGAGCACAAGGCAAACAAAGACAGGAGACGGGCGTCGAGATGGTGGGGGGAAAGGAAGAGAGGGTGACAGCACGACCTTGATGAAGTCCGCTATTTAAGTCATTTCGGCTCCGGGCCCATTCAGACTCGTCATGATGGTCAGACGCACATGAGAAAAGGTCGACACAGGGTCTCTGTGGAACGGGATAGAGGGCGGAGGAGTACGGTAGACTCACAAGTCTATGGAGAGCGCGAATGTCTATCAGGATCTACGTCGCAACATCGGATCTATCGGCACCTACCGAGACGCTGGCAGTCTATCCGGCCGAACCCATATCTATCACAGAAAACCCGTTTTCCAGATGTACCTGGGCCGTATGTGAACTAGTTCAACTTGTCCGAGATCCCGAGTTCAACAGCCTGAGCAAGCTATTTCAGGTTTCAATCGTAGACACTCAGCCGAATGTACATACAGTTCTTCACCCTCATCCTCTCCAACGGACTCACTTGACCGAGTCAGGAAGGAAGAACTGTGAGCGTGTGAGCCGGGATGCCTATCGGCTCCGAAATAAACAGGCAACAACAGCTGACTCTTCTTGACCGCTCCGCCCACATCCGAATCGGCTCCCCGGAAGCCCATGCCTCCACGATTGAACAAACGGCAGCAAAGGGAGTTGGAGGAGCTGGAGGCGCTCGGTGGACCATCCAAACCCCAAGAATCCTCGAGCGAAGACGAATCCAGTCCGTCTCCCGCGAGAGCCCAGGCAAAACCTGGATTCGCTGCGGTGCGCGGTATAAACCACCGTCCAGGGCCCAACTAAGGGGACGATAGCTTTTCACTCCGGGGGAAGATGACCAAGATAGTGGTGATGAGAGTCCTGTGGCAACTCCGAAATCGCGCAAGGTGTGTGGCGATCGATAATTTTGGAACGTAATTCGAATCGGCTCTGCAGAAGAAGAAGAAGAAAGCGCCAGACTCTGCTGCAGCTGCAAGAACGCAGACGCCAGTTGTCGCGGAGCCGCCACGAGCACCACCTGTGGTCAAGAACGAGAAAAAGGCTGCAAAGAAGGCCAAGGCGAGAGAGAGAAAGGCGGGCAAAGACGAGTTTGACCAGGCGCTCGCAGAGCTATCTATCAAGTGAGCTTCTGCGTTTACGCAGCCAAACCAATACTGACGCGGCTAGATATCCCGAACTGCAAAATGTTGCCTCTGGCAGCAGTGCGGCGGCTGCGTCATCCTCGTCCTCGACCCTTGCGTCCCTCTTGTCCGTCTCACTTGCACACCTGGACAGCGAAGCCGAGATGCGGAAATTCTTTGGCGCGCGCGTCATACAGGCGAATAAAACTGGCGCTGCTACGTCCCGGCGACAAACTGCCCAGCGGTCCAACCTGACGCGCCCGCATGTGACCTGGTTCCAAACCCTGCCCCGCGAAGGACTATCCCTGCGTCCATTATCCGACGAGGAGCTCGCCGCGAAACGCGATCTTCACGCGTGGGATCCCACACGGGACGAGAAATGGTGGACCGTCGAGTACAGCAAGAAGTACAAGAGCGTGACGCTCGCGTTCATGACTATTGTGTTCTCGGGTGGTATGTATCTGCGTCGAAGATTTCATGCTTCTCGTTGACGAACCAACAGATCCGAATGGATTTTACGGCCTCATCCATAAATTCCCGTGGCACGGCGACACGCTTCTCCAACTGGCGGAAGTCTTCCGGCATAGAGAAGGTACTCCAGCCCTTTCCATTCTCTCTCGGCCTAAGTTGACGGCGGACAGAGTACGCGCAGGCCGTCGAGTACGTCGACCGGGCGTTGTTCGCGTATGAGCGCGCTTTCTTTGGGTCGTTCAATTTTACAACCGGTCTGAATCGTCTCGATTTTGATCACATCGAGAACCGGCCGTTCTTCCTTGCGATCCACAGACAGGCGACGCAAGTACTTTTATCACACGACATCGAACGCTAGCTAACGTAGCTTCAGCGACCTTCAACGCAGGGGTTGTGTGCGGACGGCGTTCGAGTTTGCCCGCCTGCTGTAAGATCGTTTTCTGTACGTTAATTCTCGACGCTGACTTTATGTACCCAGACTATCTCTTGATCCAAGCAACGATCCCCATGGCGCTTTGCTACACTTGGACTTTCTCGCAGTGAAGACCGGCATGGGCCAGTGGCTACTCGACATGTTCGATTTTTATTCGACTCGCCGAAGTGGACCGCAAACCAAAGACGCCCGGGCCGACCCGAGTTTATTACCGGGATGGTCGTACGCCAGAGCGTTAGCTCTTCGTACAGCCGGCAAAGCCAAGGTACACCGCAGAACTAAATGTTGTTTTGAAACCTAAATCGAACTTTGATATAGGATCCCGCTGCGGGTACGGCGGCACTTGTTGAAGCGATTCGAGCTTTCCCTTCGATCGTTCCTCTTCTGGCCGACAAATTAGATGTTTCGCTGCCCAACACGATACGCAGCCATCGGGATTTCAGAATTGAGACAGACGCAAAGTATGCAGACTTTCTATACCTCCAGTCGATTCATTTCTGACCTGGATTCCAGCAATCTGCGCCCGCCAGAAGCAGTGTTACATCTTCTCTCACATCTTTACGCGCAACGCTCGTTTCCACTATGGAAAGAAGAGTCGACCTGGTTCTCCAGCACGGTCACCACCGAATTCGCCTCCCTCCCCACCTCCCTCCCAGTTCCCATCCGGCGCCAGGACTTCCTATCGCTCTACGCGAATCCGAACCTCCGCTTCTCGATATACCGGCACGTCACGGTGCTCGAGAGCAGCCTGCGGCGGCTGTTCGCGTACATCCCGCAGGAGGTGCTGGCGGTGAAGGCGCTGCAGTGCGACCCGCTGCCACCGCCGACGGCGGTGACGGCGTACGACGACGCGTTCTTTGAGGGGACGGAGGATCTGCGGACGTACATGCCGCCGGCGACGACGCGGCAGCGCGCTCAGGAGGGGCGCATGCTCGCGCGTATGATCCCCGATGCGGGCGTGCGGGAGCAGCTTCAGGTGCGTTGCATTGCACCTCCTCCTCCGTGTTGCATTGATTAATTCAATTGTTTGCTAGGCGTTCTTCAACGCGATGCCCGCGGTGCAGGAGCGCTTCCCGGAGGGAGTGGTTCAGTTTGCGGAGGCGGCGGCGGAGATGGACCCGGAGGAGTTTGAGGCGCTCATGCTCGCCGCTGTCGCTGCCAACGAGGACGCCGTCAATGCGGCGAACCAGGGTGGTATGCCCGGCGAGATGCCGGGCTTTGGGCACTGGGAGGAGGAGGCGGCACCGGAAGCTGCGCCCGAAGAAGAGGCGGTTGTTGAGGGGGACGAGGAGGAGGAGTCGGATGAGGACGATGAGGTCGTCGCGGTGAGTTTTGTCTACCTTTCTCTTCGGGAGACCACTGAACTGAACGATGGACCCATTGTAGCCGTTACCGATTCGCGTCCTGCGGAATGTTATCCGCCGATTTTGGGGTGGGAACGGCAGTGGGACTGTGGATGATTCGTCGGAGGACGAGGAGGCGGAGGCGGTCCCTGTGGATACTGCGGGTGTGGATTAAGTCGGATCGGCTGTACCAAATAAGATACATCGAGCAGTGGCCGGTATCTTTCCTGAGCAGTGCTACGCCTTTCGCGACCGCTACGATCCAGTTTACAGTCAGCACTGCGGCAAACGATCACGCATTGAATCTTCCAGTTCCACTTGGTATGCATTGGACGCCCGGTGATTGCCGCGCTACTTTCCCACCTTCTCCTCATCTCCCTCATGGCCACTTGCGACATTTGCCACCCTTCTACCCTTGGACGGTCCTCTCTTATTCCCGGCCCTGCTCACGTTAAAGAGCTCCGCGACATCCTGCGCTCTAATGCTGTGCCACTTGAAACATCCACTTTTCGTCGTGTCGCGGAGGAAGCACCAGTCGAGCTCGCTCGATACGACGCGGAGATTGAAAGACTGGGGAAATCTATGGCTAACCTTCTGTCGGAGCGAGCCACCCTCGTGTGGTACAGCGATGGATGTCGGAGCGTGGCTTCGCCTGTTCGGCGCCTCCCCACCGAGTTATTGGCCGAAATATTCGACATGTGCGCTCCACCCGACCAGGATGTCATCTCAGAAACGACTAGCCACGCCGAAGAGGTCGAGCGGGTGTCCAAGAAATATCTACTACAGCTGGCTCAGGTATGTTGTCTTTGACCACTGCTGTCTTTGACCACTGCTTCATCGCCGTTCATGAGCTTTGAAGGTGTGCTCCCACTGGCACTGTGTAGCAATGGGAACGCCGAACCTTTGGTCGTTCATCGTGCTCGATACAGCTGTGTGGAATCGGTCTCACGACTCCACGACGCTTCTTAACCTTGTAACCTCCGCGATCCAACGCGGAGGGGAGTGCCCACTCACGTTACGAATTGCGGTCGACCATGGAGATCGCGATGAAGCCCCGGTTCTGAAGCTCCTGACCCAGCACTCCCATCGCTGGCGAAGCGTGGCTCTATGGATTGACCACTTGTCCTTCCCGTATCTCGCAGGAGCGAAAGGAAACCTGGGTCGCCTAACTTTTCTCCGGCTTGAGTCCTCCGACAAGATTCTTTCCGCGGGGGATCTCTTCCAAGTCGCGCCGCAGTTGAAGGAGGTCTGGCTTGCCGGCTGGCGCAGCAAGGCCCCCGAAATTCCATGGGAACAGATCCTTCGGGCACGCCTAACTAACGGAGAGGTAGCTGATCTGTCCTTCATGTCAACACTATCTCCTTTGTCGACTGCGGCTACCCTTCTGATCCTGCCCACCACCCCTTCTACCTTATTGCAGCCACCAGTCTTTTCCAAGATCGGGAAGCTGGCTGTACAAATGGTGGGCGAGTGGCCTCCCGCCCATCCAATTCTCGGTAGTTTGTTCCAATCCCTCGCCCTTCCCCAGATGCATTCGCTTCGGCTCCTCCCGCATGGGCAGTGGTTCCCTCGCTGGGAACAAACTCCTTTTTTGGATTTTGCTTCGCGTTCATCCCTCCATGCCAGGCTGACGATACTCGAGCTCAACGTCATCATTGCGGATCACGAGCTTCTTGAATGCCTCGCAGCCCTACCTCTGTTGGAGAAGTTGTATATCGCGGACTCCGACGACAACTCCCACCCTCCTCTCCTGACCGACCATCTCCTGCGGGCGCTTATGGGGCGACCTGACGACTCCTACTTGGTTCCCTCACTCTACCACCTTCGATTGACGTCGCGTTTCACATTCCACGAAGACGTCTTTTGGGACTTTACCACTTCGCGGGTTCGCTACCGACGCCAAGGCGCTTTCCGGGTGTATGCATACTGGTGCAGGTCTCGAGATTACGGGTTTTCTCCAGTCTTCCATGCACGCTTGGAGCACATGGAGACCGCAGATGACGGGTTTTATCTCGTCACAGGCAGAGATCCTGGGGTGTAGGTTGCAGTACCATCGCGCTGTGGGTGCGTCCTGTGCCGCCCCGCACCTTCCTCAATCACTGACATATTTTCCAGGGACGATTCACGAACGTGGCGACGGTGTAATATGCGAAAAGCAGTTGTAATATGCATCATACATCTTTATACATGGCGGTTTCAGTTCGGCATCAATGTACCATGCTTTAAGAGTAGGCTTAAGTTGTATTCCTTCAACCGTCAACCTGCAAGAAAGAAACTGTAGTGCATGAATGTTGCCCGGCTCGGGCAGCAGGTAGAGGTTTGGGGGGACGTTAGTTCACACTCAACTATCGAACCTGAGGGAGGTTACATAACCCTGAAACAGCCGGTGACCACGCACAGTCCAAGGACCACTTGCAAAATCTGGGATCAAGCAAAAAAGGTGCGGGTTAAACCGTGGGAAGTATTGCGAGCATCGCGGCGTTGTTCGATTCCAGACCCAACACGACGTGATGCGAGTCATGAACTAAGAGTTAGAGGCTCTCCAAACTCACAAACTCCCCGCACAGTGCGGGTCTAGATAAAATCCATCTACTCGCCCCGTCTCCCTTGCAAACATCCCACCGCGCGGCGCGGTGAACCTTCATCACATCCAGCAAATTTTGAATCGCATCGGCGCTGACACCGGTTGAATACCTCAAATACAGCCACGTCGCCGAGGTTTATTTGGTGGACGGCTACAGCGCAGTGTCCTTCTTCGCGCGGCCACATCCAGATCATTCTCCATCCATAGCTGCAACTTGAGGTGTCATTCGCCGGCTTGTACATGTCGTGGATGCCATCGAAGAAATTACCCGACGGGGTTCCGACCCGGCATCTCGAACAAGTTCAAAACTAGTATCCTGCTGAGGACATCCTTCTGACTGGACCTCGGTACACTAACCGGTTCTATGCTTATTCATTCGATTTCAACGTCATCAATATCGGACTAAGTAATATCCGGAGACTTCCCAGAGGCCTATAAAGTCAGTGTCCTGAGACATTGTCTTCATTCTCATCCCCACTTCAAAACCAATGTCGTTCTGGACCCCAGCTGCCGCTGCAGCGACAAAGTTGGGCCTCTACCGTACTCTATCCCCACTTGCTGGCATCCATGTCTCGCCTCTGCAGCTCGGGGCGATGAGTATCGGCGACAAGTGGGGTTCTATGGGCATGGGGGAGATGGACAAGGAGTCGAGCTTCAAGCTGCTCGACGCGTATTATGACGCGGGCGGCAACTTTATTGATACGGCGAATAATTAGTGGGTTCAGTTCCTCTCTTACTTCTGACGTTCGTGCTGAAAGCTATGTTTCCAGCCAAGACGAGTCCTCGGAGAGCTTCATCGGCGAGTGGGCGGAGAAGCGTGGGATCAGGGACCAGCTTGTTATCGCTACCAAGGTTCGTGTTCACAGTGCGCAGTTTCAACCACGACTGATGGAATATTCCAGTATACAACCAATTTCAAAGCACGCAACGACGCCTTCGCCCAGAAGGTCACATATGTGGGGAACAACGTCAAGTCGATGCATCTTAGCGTCGAGGCCAGCCTGAAAAAGTTGCGCACAACGTACATCGACATCCTCTACCTGCATTGGTGGGATTGGGACACGGGCGTCGAGGAGGTGATGAATGGGCTCCATAACCTCGTCGTCCAAGGAAAGGTCCTTTATCTTGTGAGTCATTTTCATCCTTCCCATGTTTCAACCTGAGACTCATCGAATTACTTTGTAGGGCGTATCGGACACCCCAGCGTGGGTCGTGGCGCAGGCTAACCAGTATGCGCGCGATCACGGGAAGACGCCGTTCGTTATATATCAGGGCGCGTGGAACGTCTTGGAGCGCTCCTTCGAGCGCGACATTATCCCGATGGCCCGTGCAAATGGTGTGCTGCGTTTACTTTCTGTTCGGTGGTTTAAACCTCGGCTCACAGTCATGACCCCCCAGGCCTGGCCCTTGCACCGTGGAAGGTCATTGGCCAGGGGAAATTCCGCACGGACGCAGAAGAGGAGGAACGGCGCGCGACTGGGGAGAATGGCCGCACGCTGACCAACCCGCAATGGGAGCGCAGCGACGACGAGAAGAAGATTTCATATGCGCTCGAGAAGGTCGCGGCTGAGGTTGGCACGAAGAGTATCACTGCGGGTTCGTCGTCTCGCCCTTGCGCCCCGAATTCAACCCTGACTTATGGATGTTTAGTTGCGATTGCCTATGTCATGCAGAAGGTGCCCTACTGCTTCCCCATTATTGGTGGCCGCAAAGTCGAGCACCTCATGGCGAACGTCGAGGCGCTCGATATTTCTCTGTCTGCCGAGCAAATTGCGTTCCTCGAGGGCGCCGTGCCCTTCGACCCCGGCTTCCCGACCACTATGATTGTGTGTTCTCTCTCTCGCTTCATCGTAGATTTCAACATGCATAAATGACGCTTCCAGGGCAATGGAGTCAAACCAAGTGCACTTATACTGACGGCCGGAGCGATTGTGAAGCAGCCGCACCCGGAGCCAATTAGGCCTGTGAGGAGCTAGGCACGGATATGAACAGATATGTAACAGAACAACGAAGGGTGTATAATATCTGCCCTTTACCTTTGGGCCGACTTGAACAGTTGAATAGGAAGCGAGTTGATTTTTCGGTTTCATTGCCCACAGATTCACTGTTCTTTCCATGATAGGGAATACAAGTGCAGGTAGCCTAAAGTAGGCCGCTGACAGATATCATTGAGCCCTGAGCTCTGAGCGACCATGACCATCAATTTCGAACCGTGCGAAATATTAAATGATTCGGCATGCTCGGCAGGGCCGGGCTTAAAACACGCAACTTCAACACGACCATTAATTTCGACCGCCCTTCGCGGGGCAGTCTCCCAATAGGAATACTAAAGCAGCCTCACAACCTCGTCGTTGAACCCCCAATCACCGCGTCCTTCCTGCACGTTCTTCAGCACTAGTACTGCAGACACAGGTAAATGGCGAGACTTGTGAATAGCTTGCATGGACATGGTGTTATAAGAAAACATTGTATGTATTACCAAGTCGTTCAATAGTACTGCTTTGGATAGCCAAATCAAGGCCATTCGGAGCGGTCGTCGTTCAGCGCGCATTACGATCCTCCGCAGTGGGAAGATGGACCATGAGGGCAAGGTCGCCATAAATAAACGCGAGAGTGGCCTCGTTTCCGTACCGAACATAAGGAGCCTGCAGGTCAATGAGGTTGGACATTTCAGTGATCCACATAACCTCCGTCGTCGGCGCGTCCCGCCCATTCCGCCACTCGTCGTCGTCTCCGGTAAATTCGATAATCTCCCCGCCGACGTGTTCGTATATCTCTTTGATAATGGAGCCTTCAACTTGGAAGAGGTTGTCCAGCGTCGCGATGCTATTCATCATAATCATGCCGTCGTCGTCCGTATAGACGGCCTTGAGCGAGGTGTCCAGTCCCAACGTCTGGCACACCCGAACGAGTAGAGCGTCGGTGGCCTTCAAAAACGATTTCATGCTGGATAGATTGGTGTGCTTGTCGACGGGGTACTGATAGCGGAGACCAAATCCAAGCGTTCCGCCGTCGGATAGGAATGTCGCGTCAGAGACGAGTGAAGAAAGTGCGGATTGGAGTTCTGTGTCGGCGGATGGGGAGAGATGAACTGGGGTCGGGGATTTTGTGGCAAAGTATAGGTTGTAGGTGAGGGTAACGCGATGCCCAGATTCAACAATGGCGACTTCATGCTCGACGTCACCATAAAATGCAACGTATGCGACGATGGATTTGTTGAATGGGGAAAGGATCTCGGCGGAGTTGAATTCCTCCTCTTTGTTGTTGTGGCGAAGAAGAAGTGAGCCGCCGACATGGGCAGCGGGAAAGACGACAACTAGAGACCCAAACATATTGTTCGCCCGAGGTGTATCCTGCAAGAGGGATAGGTTACTCGCGGTTGGACAGAGATGAATATGGACATACCTTGTGAGCCTTGAAAAAGGAACCTTTGCCTAGGATGGGTTCAATGACCGGGGTTGACCGACAAGGGGAACCATACCGTAGACGTTGAGTTTGTAAAGTTCCGCGTCTATACGCTTATCAGAGCCACCGAGGAGCTGGGAATGAACGCTGTCCAGAATTCCGGACTTCTCCAGATTGAATCCAATCTTGAAATCCTTCGCGCTTATCTGACCAGCCTTCCGGTACGTTTCGTCCAAAATATCTTCGTTGTTGCGACCGAAGGTGGCCTTTTGACAGGCTTCGGAGACGGCGTCCAACTGTTCTGGCGAAGCTGTGGACAAATTCACCCATCTGCAATCATATTGAGGGCTGTAAAGGGGAAAATGGGAATGTGCCACAATGCCACTTACCGCGCGCTGCCATCATCCTTCATCCCATACGTTAGAATATTCTGGTCCAAGGGAATGTCGCAGATTCCATTGCAAATCGGGTGACCACCCTCCATGGCTTTCTTTACTGCGAGGAGTTTGTCCATTTTCTCGATGAGGGGCGAAAGGAAGAGGGTTGTCACGCATGTCACGTGTGACAGCGCCTTTGATGGAAGCTAGATTTTTCGGCGCCGACGTCGCCACCTCAGGTAGATTCGTGGGATTCTGCGGACTGCTGGGATCTGGGCATGCCTGTTGAAGAGATATGGTGCTCAAGCATGGAAACAGGCAAACAAGCAATACTTTATGGAAACGAAACGTTGCTTCGAAAAGTGCGGGTTCGCGTTGGGTTCGCGCATGGTTGAAAACCAATTTGAACCGTGGGAATTTGTTGGGATTTCGCTTCACCGTCGACGAAAGGGAAATCAGCGCGGGCCTTCACACAACCAATTATTGTAAGCATGTTTCTGTATTCTCGAAAGGAGGATATACGACAAACACGCTTCGACACACACAGCTACGCTTGCAAAACCACATGCACTGGTTCCTGCCCCTGCACGTCGAGCTCATAGCCCTTGGAAGGTTGGTCCTGCTCCCCAGCGGCAGGAGAGTTGCGAACCCGATGGCCCGCGAGCAACTTGAAATAGTCATCGAGCTCTTGCCCCCCCGGTCCATCCAATGTGGTCGTGAAACAGACAATGCCATCCGGCCGAAGGACAACGATCGCACCGACTTGATCGTCCACGCCATATCTCGCGAAAGTCTCGCCGGAAGCGTCGTAGAGGACATTCCCGAGGGGTAGCACGCCGATAGCCTGGGAAGCCGGAAGGATGCCCTGTCCGGAAAGAACGGTCAAGAACTCCCATGAGACCGGCCCTGTATTGAAGAAAGACTCTTGCGAATCGGTAGCGGCGCGGAACTCGCGGTAGCTGGCCGCGCACTGCGGATTCAGTCGCATCGCACTCCCAACCTTCTCGAGCCTCCCCGCAAATACGAGGACCCAGAAACCCCCGGTGTATCTGACGAACGTTCGCAGCGGCTGAGCGACTGTGCGTCCGGCGCGGAATAAAAGTCCATCAGGTGCACGATGTCCAATTTCGACCGTGGAAGCGCGCGATGTGGGGAGGCGGTTGATCAGGTTCGTACCATACGAGATACTAAGCCCTGTTGTGAACGAAGCATTGTCGGTGAACAGCTTGTCCAGATATTCGTTGGGGTCGGCGTCGGCGGGGGCCTCGAAGTGGTCGGGGATTTTACCAGATATCAGGTCGGCGATATCTTTGTCGAGGTTTATCATCTGTGCAACGGATGCCCGGCGTTCTGAACTGTACGTGTCCAGGATATCTTCCGAGTAGAGGCCGCCCAAAACGCCAGCCAATTTCCATCCAAGATTGACAGCGTCGTGAAGGCCAGTGTTCATACCCTAGCGAAGGATAGGTCAGTCGAACAACCGAATCGTGGTAGGAAGAGGAACCACACCTGTGCGGCGCCCGAGGAATGGGTATGTGCTGCGTCTCCAGCCAGGAAAACTGGGCCTTTCCTGAACATTTCCGCCAGATGTTGCCCGATCTCATAGACCGTCCACCATTCGAGCAGCACGAACTCGAGAGTGAAGGGGTGGAGAGCCTCCTTGGCGGCGGCCATAATCAGTGCTTCTGTCACCTGAGTTCCAGCTGGTTCGTTGTACACGAAGCCGATGCGAGTGCGACCACCGTCAGTTGGCCCCCAAAGGATGTTTCCGTAGAGTTTCGATTCGATGGAAATGGCGTGGGTTTCGTTCAGAGGCATGTTACTCTTGACGATGGCGTCGAGGCGAACCCATTTGTGGGACGATGCTGTTCCGGGGAAGGCAAAGTTCCCCAGTTTGCGAACAGTCGAGTGTCCACCGTCGGCTCCGACCATATATTTACTGCGATTCAACGGGTAAATATCATGCCAGGGATGTAAAACCACGGCGCACCAATGAACCTCTTGAACGCCCCCTTTATATTCAATAGTGGCGACGACGGGGTGGTTCGGAGAATCGACGATGCGATAATCCACAAGTTTAGCAGGTGCTTGCACTGCATCCTCGTCCTTTTCTTGTATAACGGCTCGCAAGGTGTCTTCCAAATACTTCTGGCGCAACGAGAAACTGCGCACGGGGTAAGAAACTGGCACGAATCAGAAATAGATAGCCTCGACCAATGCTTAAACATCGTGTCGTTCGCTTCGAGGACGTCCTGTATAAACGTCCAGCCCCGTGAGTTGCTCGGGACACCATCTTTGTAGGTCACAGCCTCCCTAAATGTATGAACATTAGGCCTGGCGTACAATCGTTGGTGTAATACGCACTTGACAACGACTCCGATATCCGCGACGCGCTCGTAAATGCCGACTAGATCTAGAAACTCTAGAGTCCCCGTATAGAGCATGCATGCTCGTCCGTAAAGCCCTTGTTCGAACTTGTTACATTGCTCTACCCAACAGATAAGAAGGGGCAAAGCCGGAGATTCAAACCACTGACCCACGGCGAGAATCTTGTGGTTCGAGCGCATGAGGAGGCTGGTTAACAAAAGAGATGTTGGACCCCCTCCGACGAGCAGGACATCGATAAACTTGGGTGTAGAACCAGACATGGCGGAGCGCTAAGAAGAGGTGGTGACGCGTATAAGTAAGTATGGCGGAGACTAGAGGGTCAACGCACAAACTAGCGAGGAACGAGTTTAACCGTTTATAGCGTCTGTCTTGGAGAGATTAGGGTGAACGTTGAAGAGGTGACAGCGGAGAGGCAGGGGTCCTCTATAGCGCACATACCAGTACTGCTTCTAGCTGGCCGACACGAGCGGCCATCCTCCCACAACGATTGATATCTGAGACCAACTTTAGCCCCGACCTCAGTGCAACGAGGATCCAAAAAAATGAATCTGGCCCACCGCCGTTCCACCTGCGGGATTCGAGCCGTTCCGTAGTTCATCGATCCAGCCTAGGGCGGAGCCTGCGTAGCTTGGTTTCTGTCCACGGTGCAAGTCCTTCCTGAGTACGCTGAGCATCCTTACAGATCCTTACAGTCAGCGAGCTCACCTGTAAGTATCAGATATGATATCAGCAACCCGTCCCAGGATCTTTGCGGTCTTCGCGCCACCAGAGGGACCCCGGCGTATCACTAATATTGTCGGAGACCATTCCCCGAGGAGGCTGAGTAGGCGGCGCTGACCATGGTTGGGAGAAGCAAAGAATCCCGGGACTCCGCCTCGGAAGGTTCCACGATCCCCGTTGATGGTTCAAAATTCGGTCCCACGCTCGGAGTTCGTCCGCTGAAGCCAATGTCAGGCTCACAGCCCGATACGAGTCTGGCTTCGCGGCATTTCTTTTCCCGTCCAGTCATTTCTACATACGAGGTCGGAGCGACCAGCCATTCGCGGGAGAACTTTAGTTCCTTCCTCTTAGTTTCCTTCTGAGTTGAGCGTGCCCGAATTCTGGATCGCCTGGCTCAGTTCGTGTTTGAGCCTTGGGACACGCGAGGCCGCGACTGCAAGGTTTCGACAAAAGAGGATGTATTCGAGTCGTACAACCGATGTGGAAAGGCGGGATCTAATATACGGGGACATGGGTGAGTTTAAGGAAAAGACAAGGCGCAGCTATGCGTATATTCTGGACTCGGCGGTCGGCAAGCGGATGGTAGTTTGGCGTGTTGACGCGCGAGCCAAAGCAGGATTGGCACTGGGGAAGATGGGAAGTCAGAATAAACCTACGACAAGAAAAAATGAAACACGCACGCGGTTCCAACAAGACACTTCCGGCTGAGGTGGACCTCGTCAGGCTCCTCAACGTCTGTAGCATCTGCTTTCTTCGTGCTTTTCCCGCTTCTTTTTCTCGTATTTTGTTGTTCACCGCCATGCGAGTCGATTCTCAACCAAAAGAGTTTGATGGGAGCTAGATTTCTCGGCGCCGACGTCGCCACCTCTGGTAGATTCGTCGGATTCTGTGAACTGCAGGGAGCTGTGGCGACGAGTCAACGATTACTGCGACGTTCAAGACAGAAAGAACAACGCACCATATCGCAATATATGTAGAAGAGGACGGCGGGAGCAATAATAAGCTGAAAGATCATTTAGTTTTGGAAAAGACGTCGCAGGCGGAAATGAACGTACGAATTTCAGCAACAACGGCAGTAAAGACCACACCTCCAACGCGCGTCTGGTTCCTGCCCTGAAGACGCGTCGAAGTTCCAACACGAGCGTCGCAAAGGCTTCTTTTTGATCGGCCTTCCAATCTTGATGTTCATAGAACCAATCCCAGTAGAAAGGCCTGATTCCATAATGGGCGTCGAGGGAGAAGGGGACGCGCCAAAAATGAGGTTGAAGGTCGGGTGGAAGGGCGCAGTAGAACGCATAGACGATCAGACACGGGTACACGATGCTGTAGGCTCCGGTGGCGACGACGATACTCGCCACAAGGATAACTCGATCCGAGTACGAGGACAGAGACCAATACCGGATGATGGCTCTGGGAATTCTGTGAATGCCGAGAAGGAGGGAGGCCAGCCACAGTGGGGCGGCATAGATGAGCGCAGGGCCGAGTATCATCTGGGGTGAAATGTAAGGCGACGGTAATGTTGAAGTGAAAGAATGTACTAACTGCAACATCAATCGGTTTGAACGCCGCGAGAAAAGCGAACCGATGTGGAATCCAAAGTCGCATCTCGTTGATTTCGTGTATAGTCGGAAGGAGCATTAAGCGCCAGAGGACCAAGAGGATCCACCTGAGCTGAGGAATGGCCAGCATGATAGAGAAGGGAATAACAACAGCGGAGATCGGTATCTCCCAGACCCTTGGTCTCCAAGTGCAGACGAAGCGGTGGACGTGGCGGGTGGGAAAGGTGAGGACAATACAGGCAAAATGGCTCGCAAGGGCGAGGGCGAGGAGTCTTGTGTATTGATAGCCGTGGATGGCGAGTGGTGAAATAATCGACACGTAGGGAGAGCACCCTTCAATGATTCGACTAGTCTGGGCGGTGAGGACCTGGAGGGGAGCTGGGAAGCGGAGCGTGGGAACCAAATAGGCAATGAAGAGTGCTGCCCCGAGAGAAAGAAGGACCGTGCAGACGAGAATAATGAGGAGGAAGAGTGCCCAGCGATTTCTGCGTTTCTTGGGGCTAGATTCGGTTTCGGGGTCTTCGGGAGGAGAGGGGGGCTGGCCGCCGCTGTCGGGGTTGTTATCCTCAATATCTGCGGAGGGAGGAGACGCTGGGTCGCCGTCGGCGATGTCGCGGTCTTTGGCTCGAAGAAGCATGTAGGAGACGATGAGGAGGACGATGGTAGCGCTGCCCATGGTGGCAACGTAGGGGTGGAATCCTGTAGCGTTGGAGATGACACACTTGGTAGGCTGGAGGGCGAGCTTGACGGTGGTGGTCGCGCGCACGGCGGCGGTGAACTCGGTGTTGAACTCGGCGAGGACGACAGTGAGAGCCATCTGGATGCCGACGCTGATCAGCCCGAAGAACCCGTCGAGGCTCTTGGAGGAGGAGGAGAGGAAGCTGAGAGCGGAGGTGGGCATTTGGCTGAGCATGTCGTGGTTCGAGTTCAAGATGCAGATCCATTGTCAGCCGCTTCGAGCAAAATATGAGTATACAAAACATAGCCCCGGTGGACTCTCCAACTGTTCTGGCGAAGCTGTTTTTTAGCTTCCTCAGCGTTGCAGCGGGTAAACTGTGAATGTGCCTACCAGCGCTGCCATTATACTTGATCCCTACGTTTATTCTGATCCAAGGCCCTTCAACCAAGGGAACGTCGGAGGTTCCATTGCTGTTGAAGCTAGAGCAATTCAACAGCTCGGTTCAATAGTATGGTTAACAGCTCGCCGTTTTTTCCGCTTGTCTTTCAAGTTCACAGTTCTTTACAGCAGTTCTACAGCTCTTTGAAGGGAATATAAGTCGTGTACATGGTGAATAAATTCCCCGCGCGTTTGCAACGGGTTCGCTGCTTACTTGGACTATCGGACTCAAAATCTAACACGCTGCAAATCAACCCTCCATGATTTCCTTTACTGTGAGTTTGTCCCTTTTCTCGATGAGGGCGAAAGGAAGAGGGTGGTCACGCATGTCACATAGTGACATCGCTTTACGTCCGACCACCATCTGCCTTGACCTAATTCCCTGCGTCTCCCGGGTTCAACATGGTTGAATCTTCCAAGAGCGTCGAAATGCGGCAAATCAAGGACCAAATCCACGACTACAGTACGCGCTAGCACACGGAGCACCGTTATCCAGCTCACCCACTCTGGCAGTCCCTATCTCCCCGCTCATGAGTTCTATCATCGACACGTAGGAAATTGCTTTATTTGCCTGCATCCGCTGAGTCGCCCCATAGCAAGCAGTTCCAGCGACTGCGGAATATCAAGCAGTTGGGAACCTCGTATTATGTTTGGCCGGGCGCGTCTCATAATCGGTTCGAGCATTGCCTTGGTGAGTGGGATTTGGTAGCCGCTGCGTGAAGATACTCACCTCCACAGGTGTCGGACACCTCGCACGCTCAATGGCTGAGCATCTCCGCGCCGAGCAGCCCGAGCTTCACATCTCCTCGCGCGATGTCGATTGCGTCCAGATCGCAGGACTCTGCCACGACCTCGGCCACGGCCCGTGGTCTCATGTCTGGGATGGCCTGTTCATTCCATCCGTCGCGTAAGCTCGAACAAATACACCGCATCTCTCCTCAACTCACGCCGTATCTACCTACAGACCCGACAAAAAGTGGAAACACGAGGACGCATCGAAGATGATGTTTAGGTTCCTCCTAGACAGCAACAAAACCATCAACCTACCGCCAAAGGACGTAGACTTTATTCTCGCCCTCATCGACGGGGACCCCAGTCTTTGCAGGTGCGTGTTGCCCAGTCAAGAGTCTGTCTCACGTCTGACGCGTCGTAGCCCGGATGAAAAGGTCTTTCTCTTTGACATCGTGGCCAACAAGCGCAATGGCCTCGACGTCGACAAGTACGCCGCCCATTCATTGATTTACTTCTTGATTTTCATGAATCCGTAGGTTCGACTACATCGCCCGGGACTCTTACATGATTGGCGAACCGAGCAAACTCTCGCTGGCGAGGTGAATTCACTCAACCTGCGACGCCCTCTCATTTCTCATCCTCGGTTTCCACAACAGACTGATCAAGAGCGCCCGGGTCATCGAGAATGAGATCTGCTACGACATCAAGGACGTTAACCAGCTGCACGAGATCTGTTACACTCGCTTTCGCCTCCACAAGATGATTTACAATCACAAGACCGCGAAAGCCATAGAGTACATGATCGTCGACGCGCTCGTCCTGGCGGAACCGCATCTCAAAATCGCAGACCAAATCGAGATCCCGAAGAAGTTTTTGTATCTAACGGACGCAATCAAGGAGCGGATCGAGGCCAGCGAGGATCCGGTGCGTCTTCTCCGTCAACAAACCCACTCAATCTTGCTCACTTATTTCTAGGAGCTCGAAGCCTCGCGCGACCTCTTCGATCGCGTGAGTGAACGGGATCTGTACAAGTTTGTCGACCAGCGCGTCGTGGAGTGGACCCAGCGCGAGGCATACCGCGACCACATCACGCCCGAGCGCATCGTGCAGGAGGCGCGCAAGCTCGCCAAGGAGAAAGACTCGCAGATGGACTTGAGCGAGCTGACGCCGGACTGCGTTATCGTCGACCATGCAACGATGCATTATGGCATGAAGGAGAAGAACCCCCTCGACTTTGTCAAGTTCTATTCGAAGCGGAATTTCAACAGTGAGGCAGGCGTTTATCGCAATCGAAGCGTGTTCTCATCCTTTCCCTCGTAGAGTGTGCAAGAGCACAGCCGGGCGACTACTCGATGCTGATGCCGCGTTTGTTCGCGGAAGTGTCCCTGACAATCTTCACCAAACACCCCCAGTGCGTCTCCCGCATTCCTTCAATTCCAACTCCTGATTTGTGTTGTTCTTCAAGGTACCTCGGGCTGGTGCAAGCCGGCTACCGCGCGGTGCTCAAGTCGATCCCGGAGTTCCCTAGCGGGCTCCCCGAGGCCCCCTCGACCCCCACGCGCGGCCTCTCGAGGACCGCGAGCCTGAGCTCCATCGGGGTGCAGGAAAACTCCTTCACCACGGTGCCGCTGCATTATGCGCCCGCGACGCCGGCACGGGGGCTCAAACGGGCGCGAGACGGCGAGGGGGGGAGCTTGGGGTCGATTGAGGAGGATGAGAGGCAGGCGAAGCGGCAGGCGTAGAAGCGGGAATGGACATGATACTTATGTGCGTTTGACGATAGACTTTTCTTTTGTGGTGCGGATTATTAGATTAGACAGGGTCTTAGGATATGGAATTTTTAGAGCAAGACGTTCACACTGCTGCCTTGATTCCGATTTCCCGTCCGCGCCATTGCGCCTTCCCTTGATGACAACGTTCAAGTTGAACCCGACCTTGAACGGGTCGATCTTGCTGATTAGGACAATCGTCTTCCGCAGTTGTGAACTGACGAGATCCCCGGCCGACTTTGAACGGGGTGATGGCGTGCATTGGGATAACATCGCTCCCCGCAGCGGCTGTGTGCTATCTTCGCGTGGTACAGGCGGTGCAAATCCCATAGCGACTGAAGTTCTTCGTTCAACCTTCTGCGCGTACTCGACGATTCAAAGCAACAACAATTCAAGATCATGCTGCGCAAGATACCGGTCTGGGATACATGTATAAAAGGGAGTGAGAGCTTTCCACGAATCTCATTCCCTTCTCGACCTGGTGTCTAGCCTTTTCTTTTCTCTTATTCTTTCGCCTCTTTACTTGTTTTCCCTTCCACCCTCTCCTCCCTTCTCTAATGGCCCGCCTCACATCCCTCCTTGTCGCGTTCTGCGTCGCAGCGTGTGCCGTGGCCGGTACGTTTCCCCGAATCCCCTCCATTCACTGGGATATTCACTCAAGTCTCAATAGCGCCGATGCACAGACGCCAAACCGGGGACCTCGAATGCAACCTGCTGCGTCTCAAGATCATCTCCGACGTCGCCGCCGCGCAGACCCTCATCGGGCAATTAAACGCAACGTACGCGTCCCCTCCCTCGGATTACCATGCTTCCTTCACGGGATTAACCTTGAACCGCATTAGCGATCTCACAACGGCCACCGCGGTAGCCGTAGCGCAAACGGGGCTCACGAGCGTCAACTCGGCGATCCAAGACATCTTGACGGCGGTGTTCAAGAGCGAGACCGCGCCCGCCGACTCGCGCGACCAGGTCTCGCAGGGGCTCACCGCGGCGCATGAGGCGCTCCTTTTGATTAAAGAGTGAGTGCAATGCTGGGCGCGTCCAAATTCAATTAATCAATTGTGGGTTGTGCCAGTCCGAGCGCGAATGCTACGGTTGCCGCGGCGCAGACGAAGCTGCTTAGCGCGAGCGGGGATGGGGACGGGGTTGTGTCGAAGTGCAAGTAATTGGAAGAAATTGTATCCTCGAGGTTGTTTTTTAATGCAAAGGATTCGCGACAATATTCTTGCATTGAATCTTCCCTTGCGAAAGCGATTGGCATTAGCGCCCAAACGCGCTTTGACCTGCCCTAATCCCTGCGCGTGACATACACGTGACCGTTCCGCTATTTCTAATAATCTTCCTCCGTCAAGGCCATTCCTGCCTCTTTTGTGCTCATCCTATTCGATGGGTCTGAAGTAGACTCCTAGCAACCGCCGCCGCTACCGGGATGCTTGTCGTTTCTGCAGCGGGAGGCACTGCCAAAGCTTTCGGCGATGTGTTTATGCTCTTTCGGATCTTCTCATCTGGACCCCCTTGACGCTTCACGCGATTCACGCGCGGAATGACTGGCTATGAGCCTATGACAACACCACCGAAATCTGGAAAGCCCTTCTGTCCATGGACTTGCAGTAAAGCCGGTGGTCCTGTGGTTTGTCCATAGATTCTCTGTAAAGCCTCGAGGACGGACTCATGCACCGCGACTTGCCTCTTCCACGGTTTCTTTCTGACATCCGTCGCCCTCCCAATCTCGCAGCCAATCTGTTTCGGACCTCGGTATTCCAACCACGCCGCTCAAACGCCCTCCAGCAGTGTTTAGTATACGACACGGGGAAACCGATGCCTATCGATGGCGGGATTATGTGCGCGCGGGCCATTCCGCAAGTACAGGACAGGTCAAATGACTTCTCTCGCAAACCTCTGCTGGCCCCATCCCGAATCAAAAACTCAAAGTAAGCAGGTGAAACTCTGTGGGACTCGTTTACTGCAAATAGGTGGAACTTCCATTGCTCACACCCTCTCCCCAGCCGCTTGAAGGTCCCACGCTGATCATTGGGAACCCAGGCGATGGTCGAGCTAGCCAGGAGAAGGTTGAACTTGATTCTTGAACTCTTTTTCAACTTGACGATGTTGAAAAAAATCGGTAAGAAAAAAAACCCGTTCACCAGCAATAAACAGAAACTCTCTCCCCACTCGTTCCTACAGCTTCTTCCACTCCGGCCAACTCCACGGTTCAAAAATACGGCCTCTGATTGGAATGCTTATATAACCCCCGGCAACTCCCGCGGCTGTGTCGTTCTCAAGCGGTTATCTTTCTCCTTCCCACTTTCCGCTCCGCCTCCCGCTGCATGAATCTACGTGGCATTTTTGCAGGCAAAACCTCGATTATTCGCTCTCCATGGCTCCCCCAAACCACGAGGTTCCCGGCCTAATCAGTGTCCCGCGAATAACGACTCTCCTTGCTTCCCTGCTTGTGGCAATAGGATCTGGGACGAATTATGTGCGTTTCAATGAAATAATAAAGCTTTGGCCATTCATTGAGCGGGCTACAATACCAGGTCTTCTCTGGTACTACTACTAGGCTTCTCCGGCGTCCAAGCTCGGCGAGCTAATCTACTTCCGTTCACCTAGCGTATTCCCCGCAGCTTGCGGCAAGGCTTAATATCAGCCATACCCAGTTGAATATTGTCGGACTCGCGGCGAATGGTGCGTTGGATTCGCAAGAATTTTGGCTGGTTAGCGTTAACGCACACGCTCTAGTCGGGGTGTACAGCAGCGGGCCGTTTTGGGGACGAATTGTCGACGCGAGGGGACCACGGATACCGCTCGCTTTCTCCTTTGCGTTCCTCTTTCTCGGATACACCGGGATACGACACTTCTACGATGCTGGCGTTCCAGAGGGATCCACCGTGTCCAGCTTCAGCATGGCGCTCCTTATCGCGTGCAGCTTCATGACCGGCGCAGGTGGAAACGCTGGCTTTACTGGCGCGGTCAACTCGACCGCCAAGTCCTTTCCCGACAAAGCCGTGCGTCGCAGCGAGTTCTATCTAATCCTGCACACTCACAGCTAGTCCACAGCGCGCAACGACGACGGGTATCGTCCTCTCCGGCTTCGGTCTCTCCGCGTTCTTCTTCTCCACCCTCGCGCACATCCTCTTCCCGGGAGACACTTCTTCGTTCCTGCTCTTGCTCTCGCTGGGTACCGCTCTCACCACCGTCCTCGGATTCTTCCTCATCCGTGCAATCCCGCTATCGGCCGCCGAAGGGAGCGAGCATACGGTCGCGACGGCCGCCGCAGCCGACGCGGAGACAACCATCTTCCACCACGGCGACGACAGCCAGACCCCGCTGCTGGACGGAGACGCGGGTGGCGCGCCTTCCGGCCTCGCGGAAGAGTACGTTCCTGATGCAAGGGGGATTGAACTGAGCCCACCACGCAGCCCATCGCGGCCCGCACACAGTCGCAGCCGCAGCCGCACCAAGCAGGAGGCGATCGAGGGGCCGAATATCTATGGCCGCGCGCTGTGGATTAACCCCGACTTTTGGCTGCTCTTTGCGATCTTGTCGATGTGTGAGTCGGCTTCCTGCTAGCTGTCAAAACTGAGCTGACGCTACTTATAGTGAGCGGGACGGGTCTGATGTGTGAGTCGCCCCCGCGCTTATCCTCGCTGGGGTCCTGAGCGCTCGCAGACATCAACAACGTCGGCTCCATGTCGCAGGCGCTCTTTTCCAAGGGCAACCCCGCATACGACGAGATTGAAGCGTCCAAATGGCAAGCGACCCAAGTATCCACCATCTCCATCATGAATTTTTCCGGTCGCGTCGTTATCGGTGCGTGCGCTGGCTGTCTGTCTTCATCCAAGCTCAATGTCCCCCAGGCCTGATCTCGGACAACGTAAAAAACCGCCTCGGCTGGCCGCGCTCGTACTCGCTCATCCTCGTCTCCTCGCTCTTCTTCTGCTCGCTGCTCCTCGCCGCGCAGATCGACGACGTCACGAACCTGTGGAAGGCGAGCGCACTCGTCGGCTTCGCCTACGGCACCATCTTCGGCCTCTTCCCCACCGTCTGCATCGAGTTCTTCGGTCTCTGTACGTACCCTCTCTTCTTCCCTCTTCCTCCTCCTCCTCCTCCGTACTCAAACAGACCCCTCACCAGCGCACTTCTCCGAAAACTGGGGCTTCCTCTCCCTCTCCCCGCTCGTCGGCGGGAACCTCTTCTCCATCGCCTTCGGGCGCAACCTCGACGCGCACGAGCCCACTGAGAGCACCGGCGCCGTTGCCGCCGTTGCCGCCATCCCGCGTGCCCTGGCCCTCGTTGCGCGCGGGGTCAGCATCACCGCGCACCAGTGCCTCGAGGGCCGCACCTGCTACGTCTCCACCCTCGGGCTCACCGGCACCGCGTGCTTCGCCGCCATCCTCCTCAGCGCGCTCGCCGCATGGCGCGAGCGGCGCAAGCTGCTCGTGGCCGCTGGTGTGGGGCGGGCACGCGTCATTTGGGAGGATACGGAGAATTGATAGATTTTTGCAATGGGGGAGGGGGTGTATTTATTGTATGGCTTCGAATATTAGACTACGTATTGGGAGACTGTTAATGTATTGTATCGTACCCTCGCTGTGGTGTGTCCTGACTGATAGACAATAAATCTTTTGCTTTCGGTGCGCAATTATTTCGCGCTTTCGAAAATAGTATGTATACACGGGAATAATACAACGAATGCTAGTTACAAGTATAATAGGATGTGTGGGCTACAATGTGTGGTACAGTTTGTGGGGATGCATGATGCTGGATCTCTATATGAACGAAGCAATCCGGTCCTTGCCCTTGGCCATAACCGGCCGGTTCTCCTCCTCCTCCTCCTCCTCCGCCTTCACTCCCATCTCGCCCCCACCCTCAACGCCCAAGCCCACCCGCAAGTGCCCGCCCGCCCCAACACCGTTACTATGCGCGAGTGGGTTCAGACGGCCCCGCTCCCGGTGCAGCGCATAACTGAACTCGAGATTGGATGCAAGCTTGGTACCATACGCGAGGTCGCGATGGACGGCAGCTTGCGTCCGAGGGGATCGCTGCCGCAGCTCCTCCTCCAGAATCGCGCGCTTGGTGCGCTCATCACCAACCCCATGCCCTTCTCCACCCGCCGCTTCGAGCTCGTGCTCGCGCTGACGCTCACGCTCCGAACCCACTATCGGCGCCGACATGCTGGTGGCGAGTGCGGGGACGGCGACCGAAGAGGGAGACGACGCCGGACGCTCAACCCCCAATTGACCTGAAGGGCCTGCATGTGGGGTCGTCGGTTGGCCAGACCCAGGAAGAGAACGCGTCCTGTGCGACGAAGCGGTCGACGTGGCAGAAGGCAGCGCATATGCGTGTTTCGGGGGCAGCGAGGATGCGGGCGGGGTGGGTGCTGTTGTCAGCAGCGTCGGCACCGGACGCCTGAACGGGGATGGACAGGGCGTTGGTGGCGAAAGCGGCCTAAACACGCCTCCCTCCGTATGCACGCGGTCCAACGTGTATCGCGACGGTGTGGGCGTGGTGCGCGGGGAAGCCCAGAATGCCGTCTCGCTCGGTGACGGTCCGAAAGAAGGCGGAGTGGGGGTCGAGGGGGACTGTACGTTGGTGTAGAACCTAGTCACCGCTTCCGGCAGCGCCGCCGGTGTTCGCATCTTGTGACGCCTCTGCGCTGTAGGAGTGGCAAATGTCGGCCCCTCGACATCCTCCCCGGTGTTGGCCTCCAGCGCAGGCTTGTCGTCCGGGCAGTCCGTGCCTGCGACGAGCGATGGCGCGGCAATGGTTCCAGTCGTAACGTCGAGCACCGAACGCAGCTCCGCCGCGATGGCGTCGGGCGGGAAGAGCAGCGTCTGGGGTTCGACGCCAAGCGCTTCGCGATGCTCAGTTACAGCCACCACGACAGCAGTACCAACCCCGGCGTCGGCGTCAGCATCCTCATCGACCCCCGCTTCCAGCCCTACATCCTCCACACCAAAGTCCACATCCGGAGCGAAACCCGTTGCGCCATTCTGAGCGCCCCCGACCTCGTGTTCGCCGACCGCGTTGGCCGCGAGGCCAGGAGTCGCAGCGGTATTGAGGGTGTTGTCGTTGGATGCGACCGGAGCCGCGGGAAGGCCGGGCTCGTCGTGCTCGTCGTGCGCGTGCGCGTGCGCTTCAGGGACTGGGGCTAGGGGAGCATACACCGGCCAGACTGGACCTTGAAGCCCCACTAGCGCCGCTAGATTCACAGGTGCGGGAGCCGCCGGTTGGACGACCAATCGCCCCGTTGCTGGAGGCTGAGCGGCTTCAGGTAAATCGGGAGCCACAAGCGTCTGAGGGAGCGCGAGGCGTAGTCGGCGGCTACCACGCCAAAAGCCCAGCGTGATCGCAATGAGCGCGAAGAGGGCCATAATGAATTGAACGACGACCGACTCCGAAGACACCAATTCGGAAGCTGAGCGTGTCCTCTGAGGTTTGAGCAGAGCCTTCGGCGCCCTCCCACGGACAATATGCTGCGGACGCAACGTCGAGTTCGACGTGGGGAGGGGAGCCAGCAGGCCTAGGGAGGCGGACGGGAGGATGTGCGAGCGCACTAGGGGTGAAGTAGGAAGGGGTGATATGCTTGCCGCGGTGGCTATGGGTGAAGGGGCGGCCACACTTGGAAGGGATGGAACGCTGGGTGCCGCACATGTAGCTTTGGGAGCGATGCTGAGGGTCATGCGCGAGGCAGGGATCAGGCCTAGCGGGTGGAACACGGGGCCCTTTTCAAGGCGACAAGCCCTTCCACAAGTCGATTTGAAGCGGGTTTGGCGATGGAGTAATGGGACGCGATCGACAGTGGCGTTTTTGAGGCGGGCGATGCGGTGTAGGGCGACAGTGGTGGCCCGCCATTGACCAGGAACGGGTTCTACGGCCGCTTTTTCGTGCCAGAGCGCGGATAGGGCACTAAGTGCGAAGGCGAGGCCAGCGGCCAGATTACTGAAGAGCATCTGCGGGCCACGAACACGAGATGAGATGTGAAATCTGGGGGATGCAGAGAACGCACGGCTCAATCAGCGAGGAGGCGAGGAATCTGGGGGGCGGGGTTTGAGGGCGGGGACAAAACGAGAGTTTCAGAGAATATGGAACACAGAGGCTGAAGGAGACTATATCAACGCCGTATAGATCGTTGTATTGGGGAACCCGAACGGGCGAGACCACTTACGAGGAAGAAACCCGTCGAGGTGGTGGTTGGTGGAGAGAAACGCGGTCACGTGTGACATGTGACGGAGCGCGACTTGTGGCCGCAAGTGCGCGGAAGACACCTAGCTGAGAGCTCGAAGACGACCGTTGGGCTCACACAATTTATCTCTCGCTCTACCTTCCGACTCCAGAAAAAATCCGTGCCTCGAGTCCAGTTGAAGGAAACAGATTACAGGCCCAGTCGTTGCATCGCAAAGCAATAAATGTAAGCTGGTCACCGTGGTCTCTGGGGATGGACGCTGGCGTTGACTCTCGCTTGAGTCCGCGTTGTGCACCACAGGTCAACACGTTAAACTTGTTACTTGAAGTGCGTCCAGCTTTCCCGCCAGCCTGTGTATGTATGGCAGTTAACTGATTCAAGGCCCATTAAAATTGAATACGATACATCCCACCGGCCGACCTGCAAATCCAAGGACCAACACCCATTTACTGTCTGCACTTCGCCCATCGAAGGCTATGCTTTTGTATATCCTTGTTTTGAAAGCGGCTGACTACGGATCTGCATCTTGAACTCGAACCACGACATGGTCAGCCAAATGCCCACCTCCGCTCTTAGCTTCCTCTCCTCCTCCTCCAAGAGCCTCGACGGGTTCTTCGGGCTGATCAGCGTCGGCATCCAAATGGCTCTCACCGTCGTCCTCGCCGAGTTCAACATCGAGTTCACCACCGCCGTGCGCGCGACCACCACCGTCAAGCTCGTTCTCCAGCCTACCAAATGTGTCATTTCCAACGGCACTGGCTTCCACCCCTACGTTGCCACCATGGGTAGCGCTACCATCGTTCTCCTCGTCCTCTCCTACATGCTTCTTCGCGGGAAAGGCCGCGACATCGGCCACGGCGACCCAGCATCTCCTTCACCCGCAGATATCAAGGATACCAGTCCCGATAGTGGCGGCCAGCCCCCCTCTCCTCCCGAAGACCCCGAAACCGAGTCCAGCCCGAAGAAACGCAGAAATCGCTGGGCACTCTTCCTCCTCATTATTCTCGTCTGGACGGTCCTTCTTTCTCTCGGGGCAGCACTCTTCATCGCTTATTTGGTACCCACGCTCCGCTTCCCATCTCCCCTCCAGGTCCTCGCCTCCCAGACTAGTCAAATCATCGAAACATGTTCTGTGCGCGGGACGCCTTGGATCGCGCCGATTATTTCGCTCGCCACTCGCATCTCCCGTGAGCTGCACGGCCATCAATACACGAGACTCCTCCTCCTCGCCCTCATCAGCCATGCTGTCTGCATCGTCTTCAGCGTGCCCATTCGCCGCATACACCGCTTCATCTGTACATTGGGATCAACAGTACCGATCTGGGAGATATCGATTTGCGTTGGCCTTATCCCCTTTTCTATCATGCATGCCATTCCTCGCCTTCGGTGGATCTTGCCGGCGATGTTGTATCCGGCCTCTCTCCCGAACATGGACGAACTCAACGAGATGAGACTTTGGATTCGAGATCACCTCGCCTTTCTTGGAACGTTTGAACTTCTCGATGTTGCAGTCAGTGAATTCTTCTACTTCAACATAACCGTCTGTTTATCTTCTTATAGATGACACTAGGCCCTGCGCTCCTCCATACCGCCATACTGTGTCTAGGCTCCCTCCTTCTCAGCGTCTACACAATCCCCAGAGCCACCATCCAGACCTTGTCTCCGCGCTGGAATCGAATCTTCTTCGCGAGGAGTATCGTCTGCGCCACCGCATTCTACTGCATCGTGTACCCATTTGAAATCACCCGTGCCTTCTACCTCGCCCTCCCTCCCGACCTCAAACCTCTCTTTTGGCGCTTCCCCTTCTCCATCGACGCGTGGTGGGAAATCAGGTCGTTCTACTGGGATTGGTTCTATGAACATCAAGATTGGAAGGCCGCTCAAAAAGAAGCCTTTGCGACTCTCGTGTTAGAACTTCGACGCGCCTTCAGGGCAGGAATCAGACGCGTGTTGGAGGTGTGGTCTTTACTGCCGCTGTTACAGAAATTCGTACGTTCACTCCCGCCTGCGACGTCTTTTCATAACTCAACGATCTCTCAGCTTATTATCGCACCCGCCGTTCTCTTCTATATATATTGCGATATGGTATGTTCTTCTGCCCGTCGTGGAGCGTCGACCTCATTTACTGACTCTTTCTAGATCCCAGCAGTGCGCAGAATCCGACGAATTTACCAGAGGTGGCGACGTCGGCGCCGAGAAATATAGTCACGTTCTCTCCCGGTTGAGAATCGGCTTGCAAGGTGGTGAATGGCAGGAAGACGACGATTAAAAGAAGTGGGGAAGGCGCGAAGAAAACAGATGCTACAGACGTTGAGGAGCCTGACGAGGTCCACCTCAGCCGGAAGTGTCTTGTTCGAAACGTGTGCGTGTTTTATTTCCCCTTGTCGTGGTTCAATTCTGACCTACACCCTCCTAGTGTCAGTCCTGCTTAGGGCCGCTCGTCCATACGCCACACGCACTACCAGCTTGCCGACCGCCGAGTGCAGAATATATTTGTAGCTGCGCCTTGTCTTTTTCTTTCTTTTACTGCTTGACGATTTCTGGGTCCGCTCCACTACTTAGTCTCCTTCCCTCATACATGTCTCCGTATTATAGATCGATCCCGCGTTTCCATAGCGGTTGTACGACTCGAATAAATCACCCACTCTGTTTGAAAGCTTCCAGAAGCGACCTCGCGATTCCTATCGTAAGGCTCAATCGCGAACTGAGTTCGGCGATTCGGAACTTGGGAACGCGCAACCAACTTGGAGGTTGAGTTGGGCTTGTCAGTAACGAGGGACGTTTGAAGGAGAAACCAAGCCGTTACGCGGTGGCCTTCAGGTGCAATTCCACTGCACTCGTAGTTTCGAGTTTCCCGCGATCCCTGAGCGCTCATCCAACCATACGGATAGTCATTCTGTTTCTGTCTAGCGCGTCTAATTTCTGGTGAAGAAAAATGATCAAGGGTCAGTTTTCGAGGAGAATATGCTAGCGGAACGCGGTCACGTGTCTTCGGGCTCCATATAAAAGCGCGTCAAACCAAACTCTGAAATGGGCCAAATGCTTGTATTGATGTTTGGAACAGTGCAAGACTATTAATTTCACCGCCCAGCTGAACTATGATTAGACCGGTGGGTGACCAGAGATAAGTATTGAGTATTCACGAGGTTTTATCATGATGTTGCTCCTTCTCGTCCACTGGTTAGGCGACCGGTACAGGGCCTATTGTGAGATAACAGGACGATTTGTTTGGAGGGGACTTCATCCACATTGCTTGGGAGCCTTCCATAAACGAAACATTTCAACCAAAGTTCGACCGGTTGGTTGATTACCGTAGGCGCATAAAACCGCATCAAATTGGGCACGCCGCTCTTCGCCACATGAAACTAAACCATACACAACCCCCACTCATCCCACCGCTCACTCCCCACCCCAGTCCTCACAATAAACAAGTCCTCCGGGTCGTACCTCCGCTTTATCGCACTCAACTTGGCATAGTTGGGCCCAAAGAACGTCGTCTGAAAGTCCTTTTCAAAGACGTCCGCCTCGTTCGAGTACGCGCCTGCGTTGGGGCCGGCCATCTGCGCGAAGATGGGCAGCTGGGCGTCGCGGAAGCTGTGGCGGACGGCGGTAATTTGGGCGGGGGGCGTCGAGTCGGGCCATTCGTTGGCGAGGATTACCTGCGGTTGGTTAGTGAGAGGATGGGAACACAAAGGGAAAGGAGGACGGACGTGGGTTTTAGCGGTCCGCCATGCGGGGTTGACCGCGGACGAGATGTGCGCGTTTGCGGCGACTTGGCCGCCTGCGCACACGAAGTCCGTACATTAGCGGGCGAGTCCAGAGCACAGGAAGAATTCAGCCAACGCACCGGCCACTAGATGTCCGAGGATGCTGGAAAACCGAAAACATCGTCAGCGCAGAACTGCTAAATGAAAAGGATGTGGGACGCACCCCAGAGGCGCTTGATCCGAATCCAAGAGCTCTTGGTAGACCTTCCCCACCAACTCGGGGGTGTCGCGATACGTCGTCGCTGGGATGAGACGCGAGCCCATAGCGAGATTAAATCCCACATTATCATCGTCCTCAAACAATATATCGTTTATAACTGCGTAAGTGTAGCCCGAGTCGGCGGCGATCGTTATGCCGGGGAGCGCCTGCGCGGCAGCGATGAACGGCGCGAGTATGGCCTGCGCCTGCGTAACGGTCTGGTTGATCATGTAGTTCGATAGGGTCATGGTGGACGTGGCGCTCGCGGGGTCTTTGATGAGGTAGAAGTATTGGCGGCTGCGCGTGGCGTCGAATGCGGCGATTTGCCGCGCGTGCAGCGTCGCGAGAGCGGCCATGGCGGTGTTGTTCGCGGCGACGAGCGTCATGGAGCTGAAGGTCGAGTTGAACGTCGGGAAGGTGCGGAAGGTGGCGGAGATGACGCCCCAGCTGCCTGCGCCGCCGCCGCGGAGTGCGTAAAACACTGCGGAGTGTTAGTTTTATGGCAGAATGATTCATAGGGAATGGAACAGGAACATACAGTCCGGGTGGCTCTCGCTGTTCACCGTCAGCAGCTCCCCACTAGCGACGACGACATGAAATTCTGGTCAATCCGTCAATTTCGACCGTCGAGGAGGGAAAATAGCCCGAAACGCACCGAAAACATTGTCTGCCGCCAAACCAAATCTCGGGGCCAACGCCGAGTGCCCCGCGCCCTGCAAGTATCCCCCAGCGGGGCACACCGTCGCAGCCGAGCCGCCGACGGAAATCCTGCCATGCGCCTTGGACTCCTGGTACACGGTCTGCGAGTGCACCCCACTCCCCACCGTGACCGCGAACCCCATATTTTGGGCCCCGACAAAGAACGCGTCGGTGGAGGTGATTTTAGTGAGCTTGTTCGTATGGATGAGGAGGGACTGCGGCGCGGTTGAGCGGCCGAGGTAGTCGTGCCCGCTGGATTTTACGGCGACGCGGAGGTTGTGCGGCGGCGTGCGCGGCGGCGAACTTTACTGCAGCCTGGTGAAACACTTGCTTAGTTGCGTCTGGGTGAAAAATATCATCCGAGTTACCTGGATGTCTGCAACCGTCTCCGCTTCCACAGAATAGAGCGGGTCGTTGCCTTGCCCGCAAGTGGTGCCGTTCAGATAGCAAAGCGAGGGAGGAGTGAGATCATAGCCCTTTCAGAAATGAGCATGGTATATTCAGCATTATGCAGGGCGGTGTATTACCTGCTCCCAGTTGGGCTTCAGGATCGGTCAGTCGGTGTTAAAGTATCCTGTTAGCATAACACACCTGATTCATCGCTCCAGGAATCTCACTCCGAAAGAGCCCGCTTGCCCACTCCACCCCCCGGCTCGCGTGGCGCAGAATTTGGCGGAAGGAGTGACAGTGACGAGTCTCCCCGAGATACTGGCATTGAGCGCGTTCCAGGCGTCGCTATTTGGAAATCCTGCACTTCCGGGGACGTTGCGACATCTGGGCTTTGCGGATGTATATGCGGTAGTCGTACTTGAAGAGAGTATACTGAGTAGCAGGAAGGAAGCGGCGAGGAACGCCATCGAGAATGGGGGAAGTGTGGAGACGCCATGGCTCTTTTTATATGCGCCTCAAGCTGCTGCGAGAAGCTGCGGTGAAGATCCGACATGGAGATCGCCAGCTGAGGCAGCGAAAACCCTCGAAAACCTTGCTTCCAGAGGCAGTTCGAGGCAGTTCAAGGGTCTTGCAGCGTGATGCGCAGCCCGACTCGGGAACAATCAGGGATCTGCCAAAAGTACCGCGAGTCTGCTCATCTTCTAAGGAAGAAAACGAGGTCGAGCGCGAGGGACTTGTTACTGGACGACGGACCGTCGGAATCGTCGCAGTTTGACCAAAAACGAGTGAATTTGGTGAGGGCCTGTGGGAGGTTTGAACAAGTACGCCCAGCCACGGTGGTCCTCCAGAAACAGCACCCGGAAACCTTGGCGAGGTGGGCCACTGTCGCAGCCTAGCAATGGAGAAAGGGCTTGTGGACTCGAATGCCAGTGACAGGTCAGAGTTGACTCAAACTCGGATTTCCGTCAAATTTCCGTGTTGAAATATTATGTAATTACGTATACAGTTCAACCTTGGTTCAACTTTCAAACTGGCAACACTGTCCTCGCCGCCACTTCGCAATCGATCCTGAGGTTCACCGCATTACAGAAGTTTATAAGATTATGGGTGAGGATATCCCCACCCTACCTACTTACTTAAAGTCTCATTCTTCTCACCCCCGCGCCAACAAAAACGAACAATTCCTCCCGCACCGCACTAGTAGTACTACCCACTTACCCGATCCTTGACTGCACTCAGTCGCGCGGGTTCCCCTCCGTGACATCCGCCTCGATCGAAGACCCTCCGTGGAATCCGGACTGCAAGCAAGAGGGCGAGTTGGGTGGTTGGTAATTAGGTGCGAAGGATAGTGATGGAGGCGGGGGTGGGGGAGTGGGGAGTGGGGCGATATACTGGCGTTGAATGTGTTCCACTCGTTTGCGTCTGAATATAGTGCGTGTCCGGAGACACTGCGGCACTTTATTGTTGAGTTCGCGGCTCCGGATTTCAAAAGGAGGGAAGAGGGGAGGAGGACCGAGGAAAGACAACACGCCATAGGAGGCCCCATACGGAGTATGGATGGACAGAGGGATGCCGCGGGAATGGTGTTGGAGGAATTCAGGGAACACAGTTGAAAACTGATGAAATTCTAGGTTGTTGCGAAAAACGCGGTTTAGGCCGTGGTGTAGCTGTGTAGCCTGACCCAGGGACCACAAGGTCTTGCCTTCGTTCATATCGTGTGAGGATCCAGGACGACCGCTCTCAGAGACTCGCTGGCTTGACGCGCTTTCTTTTGTGTTGAATTGTTCTCGGGAGGAGAAGATCCATGGAAAGGGAAGCTGGATGAGATTTTCTTCGTGACACCTTATTGAGGCGTCCTCGTGGTGGACCATAAATCCTCGTAACTGAGCCTGACAGTGGCTTCAACGGATGAACTCTGCCATGTATTGAACCCGAGCGAAGCAGCGTGGGACCGAATTGAACCATCAACCGGATGATTGATCCGAGTCGACGCTTGCAGGCCGGAGTCCCGATGAATTGCGGGATTCTTTGCTCCTCCATGGTCAGCGCCGCCTACTCAGCTGCCTCTGACTCAGCCGCCTCGGGGAATGGTCTCCGAGAGTATTAGTGATACCCCGGGGTCCCTCTGGAGGCGCGAAGACTGGGTTCGCTGACTGTAATGCTCTGTAAGGATGCTCTGCTCTCTCATGCGAAAGGACTTACATGGTGGACAGAAACAAGGTTAGGAAGGCTACGCCGTAGGCTGGCTACGGAACGACTCGGATCCGGTAAGTAGTGGGCCAGATATATTTTTTGGATCCTTGTTGCACTGAGGTGCTAAGGCTTGCTCAAGTTGGTCTCAGATATCAGTCGCCGTGGGAGGATGGCCCGCTCGCGTCGGCCAGCTAGAAGCAGTCCTGGTATGTGCGATATAAAGGACCCCTGCCACTGTCCGGTGTCACCTCTTGAACGTTTACCCTCCAGTACTTACTTATACGCGTCGCGCAAAGTCCACCTCTTCTTAGCGCTCGCCTATGTCTGGCTCTACACCCAAGTTCATCGATGTCCTGCTCGTCGGAGGGGGTCCAACATCTCTTTTGCTAACTAGCCTCCTTATGCGCTCGAACCACAAGATTCTCGCCGTGGGTCAGTGCTTTGAAATCTTCGGCTTTGCCCCTTCTTACCTGTCGGGTAGAACAATACAACAAGTTCGAACAAGGGCTTTATGGACGCGCATGCATGCTCTATACGGGTACTCTGGAGTTTCTGGATTTACTCGGCATTTACGAGCGCGTGGCGGATATCGGTGTCGTTGTCAAGTGCGTATTACACTAACGATTGGACGCCGTGCCTAATATTCACATATTTAGAGAGGCTGTGACCTACAAGGATGGTGTCCCGTGCAACTCACGGGGCTGGACGTTTATACAGGACGTCCTAGAAGCGAGCGATACGATGTTCAAGCATTGGTCGGGGATATTCATTTCTGGTTCACACCACCTTCTTACGCCATGCGCAGTTTCTCCTTGCGCCAGAAATACTTGGAAGACACCTTGCGATCAGTCATACAAGAAAAGGACCAGGACGCAGTGCAAGCACCCGCCAAACTTGTGAATTATCGCATCGTTGATTCTCCGGACTACCCCGTCGTCGCCACTATTGAACATAAAGGGGGCGTTCAAGAGGTCCATTGGTGCGCCCTGATTTTACCTCTCTCGCATGATAGTGACCCGTTGAATCACAGTAAATATATGGTCGGAGCCGACGGTGGACACTCGACTGTTCGCAAACTGGGGAACTTTGCATTCCCCGGGACGGCATCATCGCACAAATGGGTCCGCCTTGACGCCATCGTCAAGAGTAACATGCCTCTGAACGAAACCCACGCCATTTCCATCGAATCGAAACTCCTCGGAAACATCCTTTGGACGCCAACCGACGGTGGTCGTACTCGCATCGGCTTCGTCTACAACCAACCAGCTGGAACTCAAGTGACAGAAGACCTAATTATGGCCGCCGCCAAGGAGGCTCTTCACCCATTCACTCTCGAGTTCGTGCTACTCGAATGGTGGACGGTCTATGAGATCGGGCAACATCTGGCGGAAACATTCAGAAAGGGCCCAGTTTTCCTGGCTGGAGATGCAGCACATACCCATTCCTCGGGCGCCGCACAGGTCTGGTTCTTCTTCCTACCGTTATTAGGTTGTTAGACTGACATTTCCTTTGCTAGGGTATGAACACTGGCCTTCACGACGCTGTCAACCTTGGATGGAAGTTGGCTGGCGTTTTGAGCGGTCTCTACTCGGAAGATATCCTGGACACGTACAGTTCAGAGCGCCACGCATCTGTTGCGCAGATGATAAACCTCGACAAAGACATCGCCGCCCTTATATCGGGTAAAATCCCCGACCACTTCGAGGCCCCCGCCGAGGCCGACCCCAACGAATATCTGGACAAGCTGTTCACCGACAACGCCTCGTTCACAACGGGGCTCAGTATCTCGTATGGTACGAACCCGATAAACCGTCTCCCCACATCGCACGCTTCCGCGGTCCAGATTGGACATCGTGCACCCGACGGGCTTTTATTCCGCGCCGGACGCACAGTCGCCCAGCCGCTGCGCACATTCGTCAAATACACCGGGGGTTTCTGGGTCCTCGTATTTGCGGGGAAACTCGCGAAGGTTGGGAGTGCGATGCGACTGAACCCGCAGTGCGCGGCCAGCTACCGCGCGCTCCGCGCCGCTACCGACTCCCAGGGCTCTTTCTTCAACACACGCCCAGTCTCATGGGAGTTCTTGACCATTCTTTCCGGGCGGGGCATCCTTCCGGCTTCCCAGGCCATCGGCGTGCTGCCCCTAGGCAACACCCTCTATGACGCCTCCGGCGAGACTTTTGCGAGATATGGCGTTGACGATCAAGTCGGTGCGATCGTCGTCCTTCGACCGGATGGCATTGTTAGTTTCACGACCACACTGGATGGACCGGGAGGGCAAGAGCTCGATGACTATTTCAAGTCGCTCGCGGGCCATCGGGTTCGCAATTCGCCTGCCGCTGGGGAGCAGGACCAACCTTCCAAGGGCTATGAACTCGACGTGCAGGGGGAGGAAGCAGTGCATGTGGTTTTGCAAGCGTAGACATGTCTGCCGAAGCGTGGTTGTCGTGTATCCTCCGTTCAAGAACACAATCATGCTTGCAGTACTTGGTTGTGAAGCCTCGCGCTGATTGCTGACGGTGAAGGCGTGCCCCCAATATATTCCCACGGTTCAAGTTGGATTTTAACCATGCGCGAACCCGCACTTTTGTAAATGATCGCTTGTTGTACTTGTTCCCATGTTCTTCCCACCATATCTATCGTCTAACCGGCGTGCTTGATGGCCCACTCTGGTTGATACATACTTAGGTTTAACTTCAACATGTGTCGCCCCCCGAAGTTGCAAAAATTAGCGCACTCAAGTCGTCCGCGCACCCATACTAGCCCAAACGCAGCAGGAACGACTCCAAAGATTACTGCCTCTAGCATTCTGGGTCCAGGTGCAACTCGGGCGGCAAAGCCAAAACGATGAGGCTGGAAAATCACCGTTCGCATACGATGAGGAGAACGGGAAAGAGCTCGTACCTCATGAGTAAATGATCGCAAATACCCAGCGTTTTCGTTTCTACACGAGGGTTTGGGGTAGATCGCGATTGGGTGTTTACAGCTTCATATCCAAGTTCGCGTTCATGGTCGTCAACAGGAAACCGGTTGAGAGATTAATGCCTGAAAATTCCCTCCGGGTACACTCTCCGCCTGAGATCGTCATGAGGTACAAGGCGGAACCCGTCCACATTTAATCTTGGAATAATCCACACAGAACGAGATTGGATATACTGATACCTGTTCCAATGCAAGTTTAGAAACCATCATCGCCGCCCAGGATCAGCCACGCACCCTCACTGAGACGGAAAGAATGTTCCGTGCTTGAGATCAGCGGTGAATAGCCCACAGTGACCGTGCACTCCTCCACCTGGCAACTCGTCTCGAGCGAAGCCCTCCCTTGACCACCACATCCAACCTAGTCCTAGAAGAAAAATCGAAATGGCGGAGCCCGTCTTCCCTGAAGATATAGAACGAACCATCAGTGAAGTCCTCTTGAAGGAGACAAGAGGCATGTACAGCGCGATGTCCCTCGTCGCATACCGATTCTATGCATGGTGCGTCAAAATCTAAACAACTGCGTCGTAGTGCTGCTCACCGGTACCGTTCGACCAGGACGAAACCCGTCACATTCAACACCGTGATCGTTCGCCCGCACAAGAATTGGGTGGAGCGAGTCAACGACTGGTTGCTGCCGAACGCAAGTCTCATCCGTATCTTGGTACTTGATTTACCCAACATTGCCGAGGATGAACTTGGGAATGACCATCGAGCGCGATTTTCAGACCATGAGACAACCGCCATTAGGAGGCTCCTCTACGCTGCCGGGGGACACGTCAAGCACTTCGCCGTGACGTGGAACATCTGGGCGCACCTTGAGCGCGAATGCGGGGCAATCCCCGTCAAAAGCCTCTATCTCATGTGGGATAGGGCGATGTTTGTCGACCGTCCAAACCTGAGCAACCTGCAGCATCCGCTTGCATTGAAGGACCTCACGGTCCACGCACCTCGCGACCTAGGCCTCCGCAGCGTCTCGATGTTCCACCAGTCCATCGAGAATTACTGTCCCCAGACGAGGCACTGTCCCAACCTCGCCTACGTGACCTACGCAGCGTACTCTGCTGAGGTGGTGAACGAGAGGGGTTGGGGCCTCAAGGGATCCATGTTCGTACGTGTGGGGTCGAGACTCCTGACCGCGGAGGAGGAGGACGAGAGCATCAAGGAGGAGAAGAAAAACCATCCAAATTTTTCAACAGCGTATATAGGTTCAGTAAAGGAGTTACTGGAAGAGTGGGTGGCGAAGGTGGAAGGTCGACCGAGTATCTTGGTGCATCCAGCTCCTCGTGAAGCATAGTTAGAACATTTGTTTGAAGCGTTCAGACACGCACCTTCCACGAGGCAGAGAAATTGTTCCGTGCTTGAGATCAACGGCGAATAGCTCACAGTGACCGTACACTCCTCCCACCTGGCAACTCGTATCGAGCGAAGCCCTCCTTTGACCACACATCCAACCTAGACCCTAGAGAAAGAATCGAAATGGCGGAGCCTGTCTTCCCAGAGGATATAGAACGAACCATTAATGAAGTCCTTTTGAAGGAGACAAGAGGCATGTGCGGCGTGATGTCCCTCGTCGCTTCCCGATTCTATGCATGGTGCGTCAAAATTCAAATAATTGCACAGTAGTGACCACTTACCGGTACGGTTCGACCAGGACGAAACCCATTACGTTCCACAGCGTGACCGTTCGCAGGAATGAGAACTGGGTGCAGCGAGTCAACGACTACTTGTTGCCGAATGCAAACCTCATCCACGTCCTGGTTCTCGAGTTGCCCAATACCGTCGGGAATCGGGAGCGGGCCCAGTTCTCAGAGGAAGAGGGAGCCACCATTGCGCAGCTCCTCGGAGCTGCGGGACACGTTAAGCACCTCGCAGTAACGTGGAACATCTGGGCGGACCTTGAACGCGAATGCGGGGCAATCCGCGTTGAAAACCTTTATCTCATCTGGGACGGGGCGATGTACATCGACGGTCCGGATCTGGGCAACCTGCAGCATCCGGCTGCGTTGAAAGACCTCATGATCTACGCGCATCACAACCTAGGCCGCCGGGGCTTCTCGTTATTTCACCAGTTCACCATAAATTACTGTCCCCAGACGGGGCACTGCCCTAACCTCGCCTACGTGACCTACGCAGTGTCTTATGGTAAAAGAGTGAACGCGGGGCACTTTGGGCTCAAGGGATCCATGTTCGTCCGTGTGGGGTCGAGGGTCCTGACTGCGGATGAGGAGGAGGAGAACATTAAAGAAGAGAAGGAGCGGCATACAGACTTTTCAACGGCGTACGTAGGTTCACTGAAGGAGTTACTGGAGGAGTGGGTGGCGAAGGCGGAAGGTCGACCGAGTGTCTTGATACATCCTCCTCCTCGTGAAGCGTAGTTAGAAAAAAATGTTTGAAGCGTTACCTTAACGTTCGAGGACTCGAAATTCGACCCAGCTCTGGTCCAACTTGCTCCAAGTCGAACCGCGGTGGAACACAGGAGAGCACAATCGACGCAATAGATTACTCCAGGGCAGAAAGTTTGTGCTGGACGACAGTCACTGTGGACGACGACGCAGACACAGAAATCCGAGAAATTGTCAATCCAGAAAGACTTGTTCCAATTCGAGGCCCAGTCGAACCGCGCTGGAACCCAGAGTACCCAGAATTACTTTGTTAAGCGCTGGTATTGGAGACGGACGGCGGAGGAAGAGGGAGGAAGACAAGAAAGGATCATCATTTTTGTGGGAACTTTGACCTTGCGCCAAACCACCCGCCGCAAAATGGGCTCCTAACGCTGGAGAAGCTCAGTCCGCCCAAGAACCTGCAATACAGAAGGAAACCTCCTCCGAAACCAATGCTGTGGCGCTGACCTTGAAGCCTGATTATCGGAGCCAAAATGCCGCCCGAGGTCGCGGTGTCTGGACGCACAGGCCATACACTTCACCCGATGGAAGGATGCTGGTTCGGCGATGGTACTGCAGAGCTGCGATACAATGGGTTAGAGCCGGAGTGGGAGGTGGCATGCCGCATGTGTGACGGTGAGCTTGCTTGCTATCTGGCTCTCGACCCATATTCATCCAGCTTGCCACAGCTCCTGCGTGAGGAAAACCACCAACTCTAGGATTCAGAAGAGCGATCCATTATGCTGAACTGGGCGCTGCCCATAGAAGCTCCCCCGTTCGACAAATGGCGAGCCTCGTACTCGCACCCCAACGCTACTTTCACGGTTCCCTGCAATCATGCATCGCCCTGGTTGACCAGGATGGTCATCTCAAAGCCTTCAAGTTCATATATAAGCCGCGCGCTCGTTTCGCAGATTTCAGCCTCCGATTTGGTCTGTGTGGCGGAGTCTGCTGTGAGAGGTGCATTTCTTCTTCCCTCTCATCCTGTGTCTAATTCAGCTCGGTGTAGCTCCCGCAGTCAAATGGGGTCGTTGGCCACACCCGCAAGGTTCTACAATGTCCCTCGGCGCTCTGTACGCTCTGTGATACGATCCGATCTGCTTTCTCCTCCCCCCGTCCCACTGGCATTCACGTGCGCCATTGGCATCTCCGCGCTTTGGACGGGGGGAGCGCGAGGCTGCATTCAGGTCCCCATGGCTGCTTCGCTCAGCGTTTTTCGTACGCGCGGATGGGCAGAGCACTGCACTATCCAGCTTGTCGGGGACGCTCGCTCTTCCATGCTTTTGTTACCAGGCTGCAAAGGACGACAGTGAGCAGAACTCGGCCGCGGAGAATGGGAGCACAGACGTAGGCTTTCCATTATTAATATTAGGGGGATTTCTACTGACGATACCGCAGAAATTGGCCGACCTCGGATCCAGAGGCGCGATGTTAGCAGGCTATATGTGGCCTTTTCACTTTGCCAATCGATGGGGGGATGGCATAAATAAAGTTATCGCAAGGTAAGCTGCTCCATTTCTGAATATACAGACGCGCGCCGATGAAAATACAAACGTACAGGAATATGTGTCTATACGATGACAATGAAATACTTTCCGTCGGGCTAGTCGATACAAGGCGTTCTTGAAATAATGAAATTCGAGAGATCAAAGAAATGAGCCGCCCCGAGCCTCGCCGCTCATGCGCGCTTTACCCTTGCCCTCCCCCGCCACCACCACTGAGATGTTTTCTTCCTCCTCCTCTGTCTCCGGTAGCCCACCCAACTCCGTCAACCACTGCCCACCCGCCCCCGCGCCCGCCCCTACCCCGTTGCTCCGCGCAAACGGCTGCACAAGCCTGGGGAGAGCACAGAGGATGCCGAGCTCTGCGTCGCTTGGCCTTCCCCCAGCGTAGCGCTGCGCATCCGCGTCAATTGCAGTGCGCGTCTGCGGCGTCTTGAGCTCGTACACCGTCTTGAGTGTCGACCGCGTCGACGACGCCTCCTCCACCTCCCGCCGCTCCACCGCCTGCATCCCCCTCTCCACCGCTGCTCCCAGCACGCCAGCGACGCGGGGTGTAGTCGGTCCAGGGGCCGCCGGAGACGACAACGCCATTTTGCGCACCCACAGACCGTGGCGAGACGCGCGCGGAGTCGGGCCATTCGGGGGAGCGGGGACATCGCCAAACTCTGCCATTGTCATCGGCGGCGATGGGGGAGGAGGCGCGGGTGTGGGTAACAGGGCGAGGAACCGCGGTGAGGACGGTGAGGGGATGGCAGAAGACGCGGGAGGCAGCGTGCGACGACGATCCGATGAGGGAGAGCGGGGTGAGCTCGACGGTGACGACTGCAGGTCCGACACGAGACCAACGCGCTGCGCACGCGGCGGCGTGACAAGGCTGGGCTCGTGATGCGCGAATGGGAGGTCCATGGGCAGCGCAGGCTGGCGAGCAGAGTTCGTACGCTCTGCACGGGCAGTGACCTGAGCCGGGCAAGGGGTGGTGGGAGAGTGCCTTCCCGCTAGTGGCTCAGGTGCGGCGGCGAGGGTGTACATTGGGAGCGTCCTATGCGCGATCTCGCTACTGCCCGGAGCGAATATGTCGGAGGGCAGCGTCGGCATGCCCGCCATGCCAAAGCCGCCGAGGGAAATAGCGCGCTGACGCGACAGCTGCTCCGGTGGCTCCTTCTCTTCCCTATTGGTCGCTGTCACGTCGCCATTGAACGCAGCCTCGGGCTCGAGCTGCCCTGCGAGCACGCCGACCACCCCATCCTTACTCGCCTCCTCCTCCTCCACTTCCACCTCCTCCTCGTCACCCTCGATGTCCGCAGCTACCAGCTCCGCCACGAGGACACCAACAAGTTCCCGCTGGTTGTCCTCACCCCGAGCAGCGGCTCCTCTCTCGCTGTTGCCCTCGCCCTTGCCCCCGAGTCCCGCGCCCAGTCTCTCGCCCGCTGCGACGCGCTCAGCGCCGTCAACGCCCTCAGCCCCATCTTGCGCGACGACAGCTCCCGGTTCCGCGGTTGGCGCCACGGCGAAAGGTGCAGCGGGGTTGAAGGCGTCACCGTTGGGTGCGACGGGGGCTGCGGGGAGTGGGGGCGCGCCGGGCTCGTCGTTCTCGGCCGGCGCATTCATTGGAGGCGCTGGATCGCGGGGAGCATGCATCGGCCCTGCTGGATCTGGAAGACCAACGAGCGCCCCGAGGTCCACGGGCGCGGGGGCCGCCGGTTGGACGATCAATCGTTGACCTGGCTGGGCAGCTGCTTCCGTAGGCAAGCCACGAGCCATCGGGGCTTGAGATGACCAGAGGTACCACAAGCCGGCTGCGATTAGAAGCGACCCAGCTGCGCAGAGGAGGTAATCGAGCGATTGCAAGGGGCGACCCGGCGCTCGCAAGAGGCGACCGGCCGATTTCCAGAGGCGACTAACCGATTGCCAATCTTCACCAAAGGATCGCATATCTGAAGCAACATCCTCAGGCAGAAAACAAGTCAAACCGACCACGACCCCTTCCAAGAAGAGTTCGTAGCCCTCTGGCGGACGGGCTGTCGAGTTGGACGTCGGGAGCGGGCGAGCTGGGCGGGTTGGCAGCACCGTGCGCGATGCGAGGGGGGTGGTCGGGATGACCGCTGGGCATTTTGGGGCGGGTGCGTAATGCAACAACGGTGTACATTCGGTGGAGCGAGGGAGCGGGCTCGGGGAGGGTGCAGGGTGGTCCCCCCGTTCAACTTTGTGGAGCGATTTGGCCAGGAATCGACCGTTGTGCCGGAGGTAGGACGCGGTGGTGGATTTCAAGGCCACGATCTGATGGAGCGCGAGGGTGGTCACTCGCCACTGACCAGGCCGGCCGATTTCCGCGCCCGTCTCGCGCTGAAGGTTGGTGAGAGCCGCAAGGGACGCAACCAGACAGCCGAGAGGACCCAATAAAAGCATCTCTGGATACTGCGAGATGAGGGACGCGAAAATTGCATCAGCAGTTGGGAGAATTTACCCGGGTGACGCGGGAGGAGCCTAGGACGATGTGGTGCCTGTATTGAGTGTTACAATCACGAAATGGACTCGGCGAGGAACGCGAACGCACGAAGCCAAAAAGACTGATTTTTTCTCACAACCAAACTCAAAATTGGTGGAAGAAGAAGTGGAATGAACTGTAGATGACTTCGCAGGGTTAGTCTCAATAATTGAGCTGGGCGAGATCACTTACGAGGAGGAGGAGGAGGAGGAGGGGTGATGGCGGGTAGAAAGGTCACGGTGTGACAGTACGCGTCGACTCGACTCTTTTTGACGCGAACCTTGGTGTGAACCGTCGACTGGAACTTGGCTAAACTCGTAAAATTCACTGAGATTCTGGCACACAAACAAGTACTTCCTCTAAAGATGCTCTTCGAGGATGCAGTAATGATTCGAATGCTCAAGTGCGGCGCACCAGTCTTGATCCTGGACGTCGACTCGAATGCCGCGAACCTCCCATAAAACCGACAAACCCAACCAATTCGCATGAACTCCATGCTCGACGAGCCCAATTCACGGTTTGCATTTCACCCACTGAAGGCTATGCTTTTGTATGGCCATATTTGAGCCTGGGCGGCTGACACTGGATCTGCATCTTGAACTCGAACCACGACATGCTCAGCCAAATGCCCACCTCCGCTCTCAGCTTCCTCTCCTCCTCCTCCAAGGGCCTCGACGGGTTCTTCGGGCTGATCAGCGTCGGCATCCAAATGGCTCTCACCGTTGTCCTCGCCGAGTTCAACACCGAGTTCACCACCGCCGTGCGCGCGACCGCCACCGTCAAGCTCGCCTTCCAGCCTACCAAGTGTGTCATTTCCAACGGCACAGGCTTCCACCCCTACGTTGCCACCATGGGCAGCGCTACCATCGTTCTCCTCGTCGTTTCCTACATGCTTCTTCGTGCAAAAGGCCGCGACATCCGCGACGGCGACCCAGCATCTCATCCATCAGCAGATACTGAGGATCCCAACCCCGACAGCGGCGGACAACCTCCCTCTCCTCCCGAAGACCCAGAGACCGCGTCCAGCCCGAAGAAACGCAGAAATCGCTGGGCACTCTTTCTCCTCATTATTCTCGGCTGGACGGTCCTCCTTTCGCTCGGGGCTGCACTCTTCATCGCCTATTTGGTTCCTACGCTCCGCTTCCCCGGTCCCCTTCAGGTCCTCACCGCCCAAACCGGTCGAATCATAGAACGGTGTTCCGCATCTATCTCAGCACTCGCCACCCACCTCTCTTTGCACGGCCAGCGATACCTGGAAATCCTCCTCCTCGCCCTCGCCAGCCATCTTGCTTGTACTGTCCTCAGCTTGCCCACCCGCCGCGTACACCGATTCATCCTCAGTTGGGGCCCGTACGTGTGGGGGGTACCGATTGTGGCTCACCTGGCCCCCTTTTTTACCATGGCGGCCATTCCTCAGCTTAGGTGGATCTTGTTGTTGCGCTTGAGGTCAATTTCCGTCCCAAACATGGACGAAATCAACGAGATGCGACTTTGGATCGGACATCATTTCGCCTTTCTTGCGGCGTTCCAGCCAATCGACGTTGCAGTCAGTACATTCCGACGTGATCTTAACATCACCTTCCACTCACACTGCGTTTACAGATGACATTGGGCCCCGCAGTTATCCATACTTGTTCGATGTGGCTCATCTTCTTTCTCATCGCCATCTACCAAATTCCGAGAGGCATCATCCGACTCGGACGTCATCCCTTGGATTGGCGTCACATTTGCCTTGTTCTGGGGGGTACAATCGGGATCACCGCAATCGATAGTATCCGCTTCACATGTTTTATGGCCACGGAGTACTACCGCGCCCTCGCACCCGACCGCAAACCGTTCTTCTGGCGCTACCCGTTTTCCCTCGAGGCGAAATACAGAATCCAGTACGTCTACTGGGATTGGTTCTACGAATATCAAGATCAAAAGGCCGCTCAAAATAAAGCCTTCGCAACCCTCGTCTTCGAACTTCCAGGCGTCTTCAAGGCAGAAATCAGACCGGTGTTGGAGCTGTGGTGTTCACTCGCGTGGTTCCAGAAATTCGTACGTTCATCTCCGCCTGCGATTGCCGTTCACGACTGATCATTCTTTCAGGTTATCATTGCACCCGCCGTGCTCATCTACATATATTGCGATATGGTACGTTCTCCAGCTCGTGGTTCAGCGTCGGGATATTTATTGACTTGTCGTCGCAGATCCCAACAGCGCGCAGAATCCGACGAATTTACCAGAGGTGGCGACGTCGGCGCCAAGAAATATAGTCTCCTTCTCTCTCGGTTGAGAATTGGCTTGTAAGGTGGTGAATGGCAGGAAGACGACGATTAAAAGAATACGACGACCAAAAGAAGTGGGAAAAGGCGCGAAGAAAGCAGATGCTACAGACGCTGAGGAGCCTGACGAGGCCCCCCTCAGCCGGAAGTGTCTTGCCCGAAATGTGTGCGTATCTCGTTGTTCGTCTGTTTGGTTCAATTCTGACTTCCTACCTTTTACTCAGTGCCAATTCTACTTAGGTTCGCTCGTTGATACACCACCCCACCCGCTTGCCGACCGCCGAGTCTAGAATATATCCTTGGCTGCGCCTGGGCTTTTTTTGTTTGCTGCTTGACGATTTTCGGTTCCCTTTCCACTCTTTTTCCTCGCGCCCCAATATATACTAGATGCCGTGTCTCCATAGCGGCTGTATGACCCGAATATATTTTTCTGTTCTCGACTTTGAAGCCCCCATGGATTGCAATTAAAACGACACCAGAGGTTCCACGTTGGACTTGTCCGAAACCCTCGAGAACTGTAACTACTGGCGACGTCGAATCTCAGGCTGATCCCGAGATTCTGGACGAACTAGTCCGAAATCTACGAGCTTAATCATTGAAGAACGTGAGCTCGATAGATAGTAGCAGGTGTATCCATCCCTGTGGGCTTCAGACATTTTGCGGCGACTCAGTCTACCACGCAAAGAAAGAACAGATTCATCGTAGACAAGGGTAACAATACAGCTGAAGGGTATCAAATCCAACGAACGAGATCCCATGAACCATCTACAACCCCATCTCCCTAATAACCCTCTCCGTGGTATCATAAAGCTCCCCCTGCAGCCTCTCATCCCGCGCACAGCTCGACGCCTCCGAAAGCGTCGCGACCGGCACCAAATACGCGCCGCGATACCGCTCCCTTTGTGACTCCGCGACAACCTTCCGCCCAGCGGCCGCGAAAGCCGCGGTCATCGCGCCCTTGCGCCACGACCCAAAGAAGAGCGGGCCGAGGTAGTTGGCGATGAACCCACCCAGGTACGGGACGCCGGTGAGGAAGTCCTTTGAGCCGATGGTCTTGATTGGGCCGGGGTGCGCGGCGAGGCAGGTTATGGGGACGCCCTCGGCGTCGAGGCGTTTCTGCAGGGCCTTGATGTGGAGGGTGTTCGCGAGTTTGGAGTTGCCTGGAGGAGATATTCGATGGAGGGGCAGGTGATATTTGTGGAATGGTTGCCTACCGTAGGTGTTGAGGGACTGGTTGAAGGACGCTCCGTAGTTTGTGTTGAGGGATTCGCGGGTCGCGAACGTGGTTGGGCTGATAAGCGCGTGCGCACTTGACGAAAGCTGCACAGGTGTTTATACAGGTTCAAGATTTTGAGTGGTACGTACATTCACAATCCGTACGTCAGAACCGCTTTCTTTTGCGGTTTCTTTCATCAGCGGTAGGAGCGCGTCTGTGAGTGCAAAATGGCTGATGTGGCTGGAAGGGCGTGTGGAATTTTGAAAGAGTCGTTTCGAAAGCACGTACTTGGTCACCATCATATCAAGCAACCCATCCTTGTCGATCTTGTTGGGACCAGCGCTCCTACATCCAGTTTCAATAAACCGAATGCGCCTCGAATATATTCCAAGCTCACCTTCCCGCGTTGTTTACTGAGACCGGTCAGTGATCGAGTATCTTGAACCGTGAGTAATCTCACCGAGGATGTCCAGCCGCGTCTCCTTCTCAAGAAAGTCTTTCGCAGCAGCATGCGCCGCACGGGGGTCCGACAGGTCGAGCTTCAGCCAGTGTACACTCCCGTCCTTGATGTCCTCGCTTTCGAGCTGCTTGATGGCTTCCAGAGCCCGTCCTTCGTCTCGAGCTGCCATGTAGACCTGTAGAATGAATCAACCGAGTCATACATACGACACGGAGCCCTACCTTTGCCCCATTGCGTGCGAGCATTTGGATGGTCGCATAGCCGAGCCGGTGCTGGAAATTCGGTCAGTTTTCTGTCTTTCCTGAGGAGAACTTCCGCGACATACTTTCCGCCGGTCACGATGGCCACCTTTCCGTGAAGGTCGACGAGGTCAGCTACTGAAACGGAGGGCATGGAAGTCAAGAGCAAGAGGTCTGATCGCTCCCACGCGCGGCTTTCTTCCGAACCGCCATGACCTCTGTCGGTGGCACCGACTTCGACTTTGCGAGGTTTGTTTCCCGCTGCTATAACCTTCGCAGAGACGATGCCGGCTTCTCTGCTTAGTTTGCTGCCTCTCCCACTGTGTGTCCTCTTCCTTGATTATTATTTTCCGTCTGTTCCAATATTTTCAAAGTGTTGCGACAGATGTAGTCGGACGAATGAAGCTTGCGTTAAAAGCTCGCGACGTCGGGGTTGTACATCTTGCATTACCGCCAAGCTAGTGTGCTCTCACCTGGCGTCGTACCTATTCGAAGCCACCAAATCTGAATTCTACACGTCCCGTCTCGAATTCGACGAGGCAATGCGCAAAATCAAGATCCGTAGAAGAACACGCAATATGCTGAGGCGAGGAGGGATAATTCTATTTGGCAACCCCCTTGACAAGAACAACGGGGTTGACACCTAGAATATTTCTATTTGACAACCCCCCGACTCGAGATAAGATATATAAGATGTTCAACAGTATTTTACCATGTCTTCCTCCATTTCCACTGTGAGGGGCACCCAAATTTTATGTATGTGGGTGTCCAATCTAATGCGTAGGATTTCCTCACATTACCCTCATTTTTCCCCGATTTTTCTTGGAGCCTCTCGCATTTTCGGAGCTTTTGATCCTCATATCGTAAGAACTCCCGGCCACGTTCGAGGAATGGCACACAGAAAAAATTGAGAGGCCCTCTACAACGCTGGCGGCTTGCCTGGAATTTTCTCGGGTATTTTTTGGTTCAATTCATCCCTCTGAGAACACCCGACCACTTCCCGCCTCCCGACACTCCCGCCATCAAGCGCCATCAGATACGGCTTGCAAACCGTGGGGTTGACAATTAGCATCAACCCCGGGTTTCCAAACAAGGGGGGTTGACAAACAGAATTATCCGGCGAGGAGCGCCCCACGGTCGCTCTAAGGTCCCTCCCTTGCGTCGTGTTTCACCCGAGACGCGTAGTTCCTCGAGCCGAGAGTCCTCTCCTGAGCCGACTCTACACTCAATTGATTCCTTTCCTCCCGTCGGCCGCCCTGCGTCGGATGGAACAATTTCAGCTCCAGACACGACTTCTCCTCCAAGGGCCGCTGTTCAATTTTCTCCACCTGAAGCTGGCTTCGAGTCCGTCGTACATAGGCCACTTAACATTCCGGGTCTGTGCCGCTTTTCTACGGATTTCGCTGTTGCTACTTACCCCGATTTTTGCTACGTAGAAGAACCTACGACCTCCGTCTGTGGCACTGACCTTGCTGGGCTCGCTGCCCGTTGCCATTCCCTCCGCAACGACCATGCCGGTTTCTCTGCCTGGTTCACCGCGGCTCCCACCGTATGTCCTTTATTTTCCTGCTCTCTTCTGTTCTAATCCGCCAAAAGTGTTGCGACAAATGTAGCCGAACCGGTGAAGCCTGCGTGAAAGACCCGAAACGTAGGGGTTGTACACCTTGCATCGTCGGCAAAACCGGGTGCTCCCATCTAACGTCGTACTTGTTCGAGACCACGAAGTCTTGTCCCGTGCTGAATTCGACCTCGCAATGGAGAAAGTCAAGATTCGTCGAACCCGGAAGATTCCTATGCGCGCGGCAGTTCAACTTGTTGGAACATCATCTACTGGGGACGCACAGTCGGCCTTCTCCTTCGATCCTCTCCTCGTCGGCGAAGATGTGCCTGCAGCCCCCGTGGCATCGAATGAATCGATTTCAGCTCTGGACACGGAGTCCTCTCCTCCTCCGACCCATGCAGGCAGTCCTGTTGTGTCGGATGAACCGATTCCAGCCCCAGACGCGGGTTCTGCTCTAGTCCCTGTGGCTCAATCTACTGCACCGGTTGGCTTGGAGTCCGTCGTACAAGAGCCTATCACCCTCCCAGGTCTGTGTTACCTTTCTGATGTTTCCACTATACTTATTTATCTCAATGCTTGCTGCGTAGGAGAACCGCTCGAGTCCCTGGATCCCACTACTCTCGCCTCTTTGGTGCGCTCCCTGGCCTCTCGTGTGTCACCTCCAAGGTGACTTGCCTTTTTCGCAATTGCATTCCTGTTATGATCTGACCGTGAATCGATATGTAGGACTCCAGACTGCTGCCCCCGCTTCTCCATCTACTCCTCTTTCGCCCGGTGGTGTGTGCTGTAGCTTCCCTCCCTTGCAACCTCTGAATGGGTGCGCTTAGTTATAGCGTCTCAATGCGTCTGTGCCGCATACCGCTGCAATTTCGACATCCTCGCCGCCATATCCTCCACCAAACATCGGCTACTCGGCGATGAGGAAGAAGCTCGCATGCACCTTGAACCTCTCTATTATCAGTGCGAGACGTCCCTGTCCTCGATGTTGGCCGAGGTTGGCGCGGCTGCGCGGCGGTTGAACCACCAGACACATCCCGGATGAAAGGAACTGCGGGTTGTGGTCCGTTTAAATTGTCATCGAATTGCGCGCCGTAGTGTACGAATACCGCAAATATCCAATTTGCCCAAGAGGCCCGAACTCGTGAACTTGATTCGGAACTAAGTTCGACCTCAATACTCAGTCTTCTTCGCAGACGAGCAGCATAGGCAAAATTCGGAAAGAAATGGTTAACACGGAAATACAGGACAGACAGGGAAACAGTACAGTCTGAACTACGCAAAAGGATGCTACCTCAGGACGACGGCGGCACCTGAATGTCGGTGATATTGATCCCCTGCACGAGCAGAGCATCGACCATCTTGGCCTGCAGATCCTGCAGTTGCGTGCTGTTGACAACCTTCGCCGGCGGTGCGTACCCGGGCGGGAAGCGTTCGTGCTCTGGAATAAATAAACACGTCAGTTGCAATCCGGTGAGGCTAGCATCCAACATACCAAACCAGTATACGACCGATGCAGTATTGACGACGCCGGTCGTCACATCTCCAAAGACGAGAACCGGGGCGATGCTTTCGCCTGAAGTGAACCCCTTTGCGCGGTGGGATAATCCAAACTCGGGGTTGGTCGCGTTGGAGTTGCGGATCGCCGCGGCGCGCGCGGCTGCTGCGGTGTCGAGAGTGATCACGTCGTCGGTCCAATAGGCGAGCGTCCGTTGGAAAACGGTCCAGTTGAAGACGTTTTGGTTGCCGAAGAAGGCGTCCACGCGACTGTAGTACAGTGTCAGCGCCGCTTCGGCATGCATTACAGCGGGAGGACATGCCTGAGACTCGCGTCGTGCTCCACGACGTTGTGGGTTCCCAGAACATCCAGGTCGATGGTGATGTTGGGCGATCCGACGGGGTTGGAGACTAGCGCCACTTGGAAGAGCGGGACGGAGATGGTCTCATCCTGGTTCACCCCGACCTTCATAGCCCAGGATAGATCCGCTGTGGAACAGCGTCAGTAACAACTCGGACGTTTGGATTCGACCGCATTACCTTGTGAGATGTTCCTGCCTGAGTGCGGCAGAAGGCCGTGGTTTGCGAGGGTGTTGAGGCCCGGGCAGGGACCCCGAGCTGAAGGGCATTTTGGTCAGGTGTCCGCTCGTATATGATGTGGAAACTACTATTCCGTACCATCGTGAGGTCCAGGAGCCTTCCAGGGTGGAATATGAGCTGAGACCAGCCGAGCGAGGACGGCAAGTGTGACAAGGAAGCGCATTCTGAGGAACGTCCTGGTCGTTGGCTGGAGGGAGACGTACACACGGAGGATAATAGTAGCAAACCTTTATAGCGTTGATTCTTGTTCTTGATCGCATGTGAGGATACACCGATGTCGGATGGATTCGAGGTTCCTACGCTTTTCTAGATCACCCACTAGCCTGATTCGTGGTGTTGGTGGGCGCCTGTGGGCATTGTTGTCGTTACTGTGGGCGCTCGGCTGAAGCTGTTGCGTTCGACGGAACAGACGGGGCTCCGAGGCTCGGGGTCCCAACATCCAGTGGCTGAGCATGGACAGAGGAAGCAGCCAAAGCGCTAAAACGAAACTGGTCACTCTACTAAAGGGCGACCCGAGGCAAGAGGTGAGGGAGGGAAGAGGTAGGAGGGCGTGGGAATGCATTTATGATCATCAGAAGTGTCAGAACACGATCACGTGGCTGCAAAAGTGACTTAATGAGTTCAAAGCGTAGAAAATTCAGTCGCTCAACGGCAAAAGAAAGGCAAGGCAAACCACAGTGGCCCGTTCGAGTCGTCGTGTTTCTCTGGTTCTATCCCTTGCCAGTGTTGAATTGGTATACATTTGCGAACATTTTGCTGCATTCCGCCGAATTTCAAAATGTGCGACAGATTATATAAGTAAACCCCTTTCCAGTCTCTTCCTCCTTGCACTCTTTTGCATGCGCAACCTACGCCCCATTTCTCGAGTTTTTCGTCCCACCGGCATCCGACACAACCAGCTTGTCAAGACACCACTGATTGCAGGTCATCGACGCCAGAGTAGTACCCCCATGTCGATAGGGCCTCAGATTCGACCTCATCGATCCTGGGACTTCCACATTCCCAAGGTCACTCACTATTTTTTTCGCGGCGCCGTGGACTGAAGCCGACCGGTCTTCCTCAGGAGACGTGGGACACCCAATTTCGCACTCATCTCCATCCAACATGCGTCGCCTGGAATCGGGACCACGGACTTATCCGCGATAATGCCGTCCGCACTTGGATCTCCATCCCCGATGTGAACCTCCCCAGCCCCTGGTCGTGCAAATGGGAGGAGTGGCGTCACTGGAGACTGCACCCCCTCGACTTCGACCTGGCGTTTCGATACGTATAAGCGACCGGCCTCTGACCGCAATCGTCTATAGCATGTTAGACAACAACTCGACGGTGTTCGCCTGCGCCTCTTCTGGCAAATTTTATTTGTACGGCTACGACTACGTTCAAGATCCAGAATTTGGGGACCCCAGGCTTTTCGTCTTTGACGGTGTTTTCCCGACTGTCGAGGCGTTCTTCGACGACGCGGACTGGAATCTGCTGAAGGAGTTAGATTCTGTCGCAGAAGATACTGACCGTCAAGATCTCACTCCATATTCTCGCGAGCCCTACAAATTTCCTCCGATTCGCATGGAGCGCCTTCGCGTCGCCGCCAACGAACCATAGTAAGTCGCGCGGCTTCATGCTATTCTGCTGTTCTGACGACGGCGCCGCTAGCCCCAGGCGCACCTTGTGGGATACGTGTCCCCCAGAGGTATCTCCCCCCCTCCCCCATCCTCTGCTCGTGCACTCAAATTCCTGCAGGGCGCCTTCATGCATCGTCCGCGCAACTTAGAACAGTTTGGGGAATGGGGACCCCTCAGCCCCAGGAGCGCGACGTGGCCTCGCATTCCAGACACACGACTCCCGGCGCCGTGGTCTTGTGTGTTCGAAGGATATGAATACTTCATCCATTGGTAGGCCAACAAAAGTTCTGCATACGACTCCCAGCCATGGGTGTTGCAGCACGACTACGGCATTGGCTACAACAACTTGGTGCGCGCCATCTTTGTGCCCGATATGGAGGAGTATCGCGGCGACATAGTCCTCTCGGCGCCCGGCGGCGTTGGGACGTACTATCTTTGGTGGAGTGAAAGCCATATCGCGCGTGTGGAGCTGTGGGAGGGGGATCTGCAGCGTTTTCACGGGACGTATGCGAGCCTGGAGGACTTTATTCACAGAGCGGATTGGAATCGACTGGAGACCATATGCCCCTTGAGCCGCAGCAGGATTCCGAGGGAGGATTCGGAGGAGGAGGACTCCGAGGAGTTGTAGAAAGAGCGTCAAATAGTAATTACTTCAGCTACAGTTAACATACTTATCAGGGTTAGCGGCTTCTGGCGCAGCCCTCCAAATCCGTCCATGGAAGAAGAGCCTCTTGATCTCCACCAGATTCCGAAGTATCCTTCGAGCCATTAATCAAAGGCAAAATCCGACCATATGAATGGAACAGTCGCACAGCACTTCTACCCTGCATCGATCTGCTGATTCGATGATACGGCGGCGGGAGAGTCTCTGTCTTTAAAACCAGGCCAGGAAGCTCGAGAGACTTCTGTTGTTTTATTCCCTCAGCGCCATGGTCTCGATGACTGCCGCCAGATTCTTCACGCTCAGGCGGCTCAGCAGGTCGCGGAGGAAACGAAGTTTCTATGGGAGGCGTTAAAACAATCGCAGGTGGGCGTGTGCACAGTTGAACGATTGAACGCACGAATGAACAGACTGTACAGGATCTTTGCCTAGAACTTTTCGCCCGATTGAACGAAGCACACGACGAAAACCAAGCGCTCTGGAAGGAGCTTCTCCGAATTAAACAGCCCAAAGTAAAGCCCGAGGTATTTCGACTCCTGTTATCACAGATCAGTGCGAAGTTGACCGCCAGGAAAGAGTGCCCAGACAGTGTCGCTTTCGCAACAAGAGGTCGGGGCATCGACCGAATCCACCCAGGATGGTATAAAGGAAACCCAAGTCTGCAATACTGAAGCGGACCTTCAGGTAGTATTGGCTTCATTCCCCAAATCGACTGGATGTTTACCGCAGGTTCAACAGCCGGGAAAGAACCCAATTTCAGTGCCGCCATCGCCTTCCCACCCCGACAAGGAGTCATTGCCGCAGAACCAGGGACATAGCGAGCTCGCCCAGGAAGCTCGCTCGCGAGTTGAACAGACCAAAGCAAAGCCCGAGGTATTTGACTCCTGTTATCACAGATCAGTGCGAAGTTGACCGCCAGGAAAGAGTGCCCAGACAGTGTCGCTTTCCCAGCAAGAGGTTGGGGCATCGACCGAATCCACCCAGGATGTTATAAAGAAAACCCAAAGCTGCAATGCCGAAGCGGACCCTCAAGTAATATTCCCTTCATTCCCCCGAATCAAGTTCACGCTGACCTCTCAGTTCAACAGTCGAAAGAGAACCCAGACTCCGTGCCGCCGTCGCCTGTCAAGCCCGAGAAGGAATCGTCGCAGAACCAGCAGCCCAGCGAGCTCGTCCAGGCAGCCCACTCGCCTCTCGGGAAACCCGGCAGGGTAAATTCTCCCCTTTCTCCCGCGCCACACCCGAGTCATCATGCATCATCTTGAAAACAGGAGGATTTTAAAACGTACGCGTTGCAGGCTGCGGTGCGGAACGCCGACCTGCTCCAGGAAGGACGGGAGGCCGTCCTTCAAAATCGGCATACATCACATCCCCAAGTCTGCTGGACCCAGGACCAGATCGACAAGGAAACGCGAGCACGTCATCGTCCTTCCAAAGCCAGCAAAACGACGCGCCGGAAATCCAAGAACTTGCAGGCACTCCTCTCAGTGCCAGGCGTCCAGTAACGATCTTGAAGGACTAGACTTTCAGCGCATCCAGTCTTCTTCCGTCCACCGATATTTTGTGTTTGTTTTGTACGAATTTAAACGTGGCCGTAGATTCCAAGAAATACACGAAACCAAGGGTTGATTATAATTTGGTGCGAGGTCTGAGTCCGGATTTATTCAAGCAAGACGATCTGAACGTCCTTGTCCTTGGGCATCATCAACAGCTCAGCGTCGAACGCGACCTAGAAATCCGCGAGGCAATCTCAGTCAGCGCCGAACTTGGAAGATAACAACATGCAGACTTGCGCACCTTCTTTTGCCGCTTGGCCGCACGCAACGTCCCGTTCAATGCCTCGACTAATGCGCAGCGGGCCAGGGAATCATTATTTCAGGGGGAACCGTACTCCGTTCCACTCACGGGTATTGGCAGTCTTGTCGAATAGGATACCGTAGGCACACGAACTGCGGCCGTCACCGTTCACAGTCCCATACTCCTTGATAGCATCTACAGAAACGACGGTAAGCATAATCGCACAAGATCTTCCTTCGCTCAGACTGCGGCCAGAACCTTTCAGGATTTGGACCTCGCCCGATGTGTCCACTGAGCCCACACGAGTGTAAATGAGAGGCGGAGAGTAGAGCAGGATGACGGACTTGCGATAGAAATTCGATTCGGATGATATTGGTGGGAGCCAAAGGCTTATGTGGCAGTGTCCACTCTACGTTGGGAAACACCGAACACCAGAAACATGTCTTCGATTATCCTGCTATACACTACGAATCCCCGGGGCAAGCTACAAGTACGATGCTACAGTCTGAGAAACAGAGTCCACTGATGAGGTATGATAAAAATAATGCGCGTGTCAAGGTCCAATGCATGCAAACAACCCCCTCTTCGACCAGCTCGAGCCTCAGATCAACGCCAAATCGACATAAAAGTCGCGCGCAACCGACAACAGCCGCTCCTGCTCCGCCGCCCACTGGATCTGCACCTCCGCCTTGGCCTTCTGCCGCACCTCATGCCGGATGCTCTTCACAGTAAACTTGAACGCAGCAGACACCGGCCGATGGTCCGACACGTTCGCCTCGTACCGCTGGTAGTGCAGCTGTTGCACGCGGTTCGGCACGCGCGTACGCCAGAGCACGCGGTCGCACCACGCCGGCGCGCGGGCCTTCTCGGACGAGTCGTACTCGGTCGAGTGGCGGTCGTACTTGTACGTCGGCGCAAAGGTGAGCGGGCCCTCGCTGAAGCCCCGCAGCCGGCAGCCGCGGTTGTACTTGATCTCCTTCAGCAGCTGGTCGTGCGCACGGAGACTCTCGATTTCGTTTGCCCGGACAGTAGCGATGATGTTGTCGCGCCGTTGGTCGATGCGGTAGTTCATGTCCCCGTTGATCTAGTAGGAGTTGAGCAAGCATTACAGGCTATATAGTGAGGAAAAGGACTCACGAAGACGATTTCATGATCCAGAGCCATCTGCCCGTCTCCCCCTCCCACATACGCCAGCGGCTCGTTCTCGCTCTCCGGCAAAAGCGACCGCTCCTCGAGCATCGCCGCGATATCCGCATTCCGCGCCCGCGTCGCATGCTGCCCGGCAGCAAGATGGCAATTGATGAAACATATCGAAGAATCCTCAATAACAAGCCGTGTGATGATTCCGCCCTGGAAAGCAAAGTCCAATAAGCACTCCGTTCAGACTAGATACGAAAGCAAGAGTACGCACCTTATTCCCATACCGTCCCCCCATCCCGCGCTTCATCGACGTGATAACATTATCCTTGATAGACATGCGCTCGCTGTTCTTCACAAACACACACGTAAACAGCCCGACGAGGCTCTCCGTGTGGAGCGCAGTATACGGCACCTGCGCAGGCATCGCCAGCCGTATTGCCAGCAAGAGGTATTCGTACCACTTGCGATACGCCGTCGTCACCTTCTCCGAAAGACCCGACAGCCCCGTAATGAGCGCGACTGACGCATCCTGTTTGTCCTTGCGCCCGAGGAGCACGTTCTTCGCGACCATCTTGCGGCTCTCGAGGTCGACTACCTCCTGGAAGCCGAAGGTGATGATGTCGGGGCAGTCGACGCTCGTGAGGGCGTCGTGCAGGAAGTTGATGTTGGCGGGGTCGCCGGTGAGCGAGTCGGGTCGTGCGGAGTCGGCGTTCCATGTTATGATCAGGACGCTGAGGTCGCGGAACTTGCTGAAGGAGGCCTCGCGCTTCATCAACTCCAAATCTGCATCATAACACTGGTCAGCAGAGTGCGAATACAGACGAAGACGGGCAATACTCACCGACCCAATCCGAGGCGAGCAATCCGTCCCAGAGCTTGACCTGCTCGTCCCGCCCAACGCTGACAACGCACAACCGCCCCGTCTTCTCGATCCCATAATGATCCACCGCAAGCTGGTTCACAGGGAGCTTCGGGTGCGCCATCCACGCATTCGTCACCTGCCACGGCTTCACCGACACATCATACGCCGAAATCACCCCGCCCCTCCCGCCCGCCCACAGCCGATTATTCACGCCCTCAACACACAGCACATCCGACGTCGACACGCGCACGACCTCGATGCACCGCGGCCACCCGCCGTCCTCTGCTATCGTCCACAACGACACCGCCCCCGCCTCGTGCCCGACATACACAATCCCCGGATTCGTGGGCAGCATCGTCGCGTCCGTAATCGCACCCACCGCCTCGAGCGGCGCGACCGCACGCCCCGGCGCCCCAGGAACGAACAGATCAAACACCCGTATCGTCTGTATCCGCGCGCCGTGCAGCTCCGTGCGCGTCGCCGTCCACAGCTTCCCACCCACCATCTTCGCAAAGTCCTGCTTCTCCGTGACGCGCGCGACCCGCGGCGGCGTGAACGCCAGCTGGATGTCCGCGCCGTCGCTCTCCGGCGCGAAGAGCAGCGTCTTGCCCGCGTCGTCGAGCGTCACCATGCTGCGCCCGTGTCGGAAGATGCGCACGATCGGGTGGATGTGCGCCGCGAGCTTCGCGGCGGTGACGCACCCCGTCCGCACGTCGAGCTCCACGAGGTGGCCGTCCTTCGTCCCGATCCACAGCAGGCACCCACGGTCCGCCGGGTTGCCGCATGGGCGGTACTCCATGCTCGAGACGCGCAGCTCCTTGACGCCGTACCCGTGCCCGACCTCCCGCTTGTCAAGCGAGAACACGGGCACGTCCGACTGCGAGACGTCGTAGATCTTCACATGGTGGTGCGTCGCGACGACGATGCTCGTTCCCGAGACGATGACGTGGCCGTTGTGTGCGGGGACCGTGATCTTGGGCTCGCTGGGACCCACGTAGCCCGTGCGGAAGGAGAGGAGAGGCGGGCGTCGTGACGAGCGACTGCTGTCGGGGAGATCCGGGGTAGGGGCTTCATCGGCGGACTCTTCGTCGGAAGATGGCGATGGCGGGCGCCGCGCCGGGGGAAGTTTCTCGCCGAGTGCAATCGTGCGGGTCGGTGGGGGTGGTAGCCGACTCGAGCCAAACATTTTGCGCTCTGCAGTACTCGGAGCGGAGGCGGGGGAGGGAATATCAAGGTCGGGGATGGCAATGACCGGGCGAGTGGGGAGGGGCGGGGGTCCTGGAGGAAGATCCTCGGTCGGCGGGAGGGTATTTCGACGCACGGGCAAAGGAGGTGGTATCAGAGTCGGATGCGTGTCGACCTTTTGTCGTGGAGGAGGCCGCGGTGGTGGAACACGGGGAGCAGCGAGATCGCTTTCACTGGAAGTCTGGCTGGAGCTGCCGCGTTGGTGATGAGGAAATGTGTGCTGGCGCGGAGGAAGGGACGGAGGGACTGAGGAGGACGTCTCGGAGTCGCCGTCGTCCGATTCAGAGAGCGCCTCGGGAGAATAGAAATCTTCCGGGCTGTCGATTAAGACGTGGGTGACTGGAGGAGGCGGTGGACGACGTTTTATGCCAGTGACATCAGGCTCGGAATGCGCAACTGGCAGGCCACTCAGGCTCGGCCGGGGAGTATGCGATGACTGAATGGGGGCATTTCTATGCACGAGAGTCATTATAAAGTCGTGAATGAACGTTTAATTCACGCGACTCACGCGAACAGATTTCGTAAAGACGACACGCTGGGAACAGGTTGAGGCTCCTCCACGGTTACCACGGGCGGTAGGACGAGGGAGGATGTGGAGAGATTGGATCGCAGACCCAAAGAGACGTTCGGGATGTTTGGCGTGTTCGGAGCTGGACGCAGAAGAGGAGAGGCGGTCGGCGATGGCTTCGCAGTACGCGAGGGCGGGGGCGGAGGTGGTTTCCGGCCCACCCTTAGGTCCGATGAGGAATTTGAAGGCCGTAGAGTTGGACTGCCCGGGGTGCGGTCGCCGTTGGAAGGAGAAGGAGAGGAGCCAGAAGTCGCGCGCGGTCGCGGAGTGGCTGGGACCAAACCAGGTCCATTTGGCGTGGGCCCAAGGGCGAGCTGCTCAAACCTGGACCTCAGATTCTTGACCGCTGGCGAGGGGACGGTATCTATGTCTGAAGGCTCGATGGGCATTGTCGGGCAAAAGAGAGAATTGTCGGGCTGTGGCAAGTGATATTGGTCAGGGAGCGCCCAATTTAACTCCAAATGGTGGTCGGCGCCCGCCCTGGACGATGTAGACGAGCCCGAGAGGATACAGAGCCAGCCAGAGGTCGTATGCGTGCCAGAGCGTGCGGTATGTCGTGGTTTGGGTCAAAGCAGTCACGATCACGACCCCTCTTGACTTTTACCATCATCGTCCGATATTCGCCACAAATGTTTCAGGCCCTTTGCGACACCTGAGGAACCCAATAGGAAAACCACAAATACAAGGGTACTTGGTGTATATCGCCCTCAAGAGCCACGAACAAAAACTAGACGCGCTTCATGAGCAGAGGACCAAATTCCAGTCCACGATTCAAGTAATTGGTGCTGTACTTGTGGCCGAAAATCCACAGTGTGAATCAGTGCTAAGAAGCGGGGAAGATTGCCCAGAAAGATCGGAGGATTCTAGGTACGTCTCAGTGGTCCTATGGATATGAGCATCCTGACCAACGCACGGGCTTGCCTGTTTTCTCAGTACCAGGCCCGATGACGTTCTTGTCTTTCACTCAACAAGCCCACCGGTGCTAGGTTGCAGCGGTACCGCGCCTTCAGGCTCTACTAAATCCCCGCTCTCCTTCGCGGTCGGATATCCCCGACTCGACCTTACCTCCTGCCGTTGCCCTGCGAGATTCGAGAACGACCGGCGACAGCACTACACTTGGTGTTTACCCGCTGCTCTTGGACGCTTTCGCGTGTCCCCCCGACGCCGCACCCCAATATCTCGGCGACGGCCATGGATCACATCATCCAAGCCGCCGTATTGCAATTCGAAAGAAAGCATTCTCGCTGGACTGTCAAGGCGGGGCTCCGTGTTATGATTATGGAGCGGCTCGCGGCTCTTGGAAGGATCCATTAAGACCCGCACAGTACGGATCCCCGAACCTGCAGTGCCGTCGCCGTCCTTTTCCAACGCGCTTCCCCAGTAGCTTCGTGGACAAGACGAACGAGTCCCTGCCGCAGATTGTCCTTGACTGCCCCGCGGTGCGAGCGATGCGCAAGATTCCTCGATGAGGGTTTGGGTCGGTGGTGGAGGACTCTGGGCTGCGGTCGACAGGCAAACGATGAGGGGAGCGTACAATCTATAGCTGCATCGGTCAATTACTACAAGCGTTACGGGTAAGTTAGGGCTATATGCATTATCTAGTGTACATACTTCATTTCCTGAAGTTATAGTTCTTCGCCGGCGACCACGACCACATCTTGATCCCCTTCGGCACCATCTGCCACTGCGCCTTAGCCACCGTCTCCTTCCGCCACGCATCCCCCCACGGCACCTCGGTGCTCGACGCCCGCACCTGCAGCGCCCGGCGCAGAATGGATATCAGCGGAAACACATCCACCGGCTCCCGCCGCATCTTATGCGCAGGCATCCCATCGTGCTCCAAAATCTCATCCACACTAGGTACGCGCGGCCTCGCCTCCTTCTCCACCCTCACCCCACTCCCATCGCCCCCCCTTACCGCCTCGCGCGAATTATGCGCCAGCAGCCGCTCCATAATCCACTTGTACGCGACATTATCGTCCGCGTCGATCTCCCCCGGCGAGAACACGCCCATGAGCTCAAACGCCAGCACAGGCTGCGCGCCGCCCCCTTTAGCGCGCGCGACATACACGTCGTAGTACGCCTTGCGCGCCATGTACCGCAGGAGCGTAAAGTACGTGCGCACAGTGACGCGCAGCCCGAGCGCGACGCTCGTGCGCAGGACGACGATCGCGGCGGCGTAGTCGTCGAGGTAGAGGAACGCGCGGAAGGCAACGTCCATAAGGCTCTGGTCCGCCGCGCCCTGCTCCGCGCGCGCGGCGGGCACAGTGGAGGCGGGCGGGTGGAGGCGCGCGCTGAACCACAACGACATCATGTCCGAGAAGAGCTGCCGCGGGTGGATGAGCGCGCCGGTGGGCTGCCCGCTGCGCGAGGCGTTGGGCTTGTAGTCGTTCTTGTAGTGGTACCCGTAGAGGCGGAAGAGCAGCTTGTAAGTCACTGCGTTGGGTTTCAAGGGGGTCGTTGTGGCGAGACGGATGATGACGCTGTAGTATGCGAAGGCCTTGCGGACGTCCTTCCTGTCCTGCTGCTGCGCGATGAGGGAGTTGAAGACCATGATGTGCACGGGCACATCCTTCTCTTTCATAACGCCCATAATCCAGTCCACCGCCGCCTGGTCAGAGGCCGGGGTGGAGTGTATCATGCGAGCGTATGGTTCCGCGGGGCTCTCGAACGCGGAGCCGCCCAGCGCATAATCGTACTCCTCGATGGTTTCCGCCGCCGCCAGGATATCGCCAGCCTGCGTCTGGAGGTCGATGAGCTTCATGATCACCGCCCGCGATGGCACATAGCCCTCGCCCTTGACGGCAATGAACATGCGAGTGAGTCGTGCCGCGATTTCGGGGGGGATATTCAGCGCAATGATGTGATCCAGGAGCTCCATAAAATGGGTTTCGGTGAACGAGCGGTAGGAGAGCACTGTTTGGAATGCTGCGAACTGGTTCTTCCCGGGCGCGTTCGACACCGCGAGCGCCACTGCGAGGAAGAGTGCCTCCGTCGAAGGCGAGGGAATCAGGCCGCCTTCCACCATGTGCTGATAGACCGCGATGGCCTGCTTGAAGTACCGGCGCTCGAAGAGAAAATGAATAATGTTCTCTGCGATCTTGGGATGCGAGGGAATCTGCAGGTCGTCCGCCTGGAACCGATCGCGAATCCAGTCCGTCTGTTTCTCGTCCCTCTTTGGCTCGTCCTTTACGAGGTCCATGAATTCCATAAAGGAGGCGACCAAATCATTCGTTTTCTTCTCCTCGAGCTCCTCTGGGGTCTCCTCCTCTATGGGGGGCGAACTGGTGGCTTTCGAAGCAAAACTAGCGGCATGACGAAGGTGGGTGGTTCTGGGAACCAAAAGACGCGGGGAAAACGAAGTGCGATGAGATGGGGTGCGGGCAAGGGAAAGAAGATGTCGGAGGGCGATACGCATGCAAAAAGAGGTGAATTCAGCCCAAATCCATCAGATTCAGAGAGCCCGCGTGCGAGGTAGGGAGTCCGAGCGAGGGGAGCGGGAGGAAGGAAAATCTTTGTTTGGCAGCGGACTGCAGCCAAGTCCGCAGCCAAACTCGGTTCGGCTGCGACACCTTGCCCTCACCTCCTATGGCTGATTCTCTGCAAGTTGTTCATATCTCTTCCCTCGCTGCCGCACTTGCGAAACTAAACATCGGGATTCCGGTCGAGGATGTTATCGAGGCCGTTCGTCACGAGGAGGCCAACCGTGCCACATTGGACGCTCAAGCGCTAGCGACTGGGACGCGTATGATTCAACCTCCGAGCCCTATGCACACCCTCTCTAATGATGAACCTTCCAGTCGCTCCCCATATGCATCCCATTAACACCACGCCGGTAGCCAAGTTTATACCCAATCCTCCACCACGCACCAATTTCGACCCGTTGGCCAAGGAACGCCGCCGTCGTCTCCTCGAACTCACGAAGGAGGCGTTTCCTAACGGAATCATGTAAACCCCTCGCTCACGAAACGATTCTTGCAGGCTTGTGGACAAAACGAGTCAGCACCCGCATCCGTGTTTTCTTGAAGAGCTAATAATATAAAATTGCAGCCTGGTTTCTTGTCGCGATCCGGTCAATGACCAACTTAGGCCCCTCAGAGTTGCATGTTTGCGAGCAAGTTCGACGTGTGTACTTTTATTCTTACCGTTCTCATACAACAAATGCATCCATGGACTAGTGCCTCCTTGGTGTATGGCAAGTCCAACTCGCAGAGCTCTCAGTTCGCGAACCAAGTAATAATTATTGAACCTCGGTTGGCTGAACCTTGCAGCTTGAAGGTCGGACTCGCGGCTGGAAGCTTTCAAACAAATAAGAGCAGAAGGATGTATTCGCGCCATGCAACTGCCGTGAGTGACCAACTTATGCCCTTTGTTGTTCCCTTCGGTGGGTTAGGAAAGTTTGAACCCAGATTGAACCGGAAGTTGATTCCCGCATTGGAGAATTCGAGGCATGGAACTCAAACTCAACTAATCACTCTAAAAACCCTGAAGAAACAATAATTGAATGAACTAAAATACGCGCATGAACGGTGTACACTGAAAAGAAGGGGGAAAATCACAGCGCCTCCAGCGCCTTCTTCCCCCACGCCTTCAAATCGTCGTTTTGCAGCATTTTGCTCTCGCTCCCGTTCAAAATCACGTCGACCTCCGCCGCCGCGAGGGGCACCAGCTGGATGTTTATCGACGGCGCAAGGCAGGATAAAGCCCACTCCGCGGCGGGCGGCGCCATGCCCGCGCCCATCACGCCTCCTGGTTTCGCGATGATAACGTCCAGATTGGGCGAAAGAGTTTGAAGGGTGCGGCAGGTTGAGCTCTGCGTGGAATCACAATAATCAGTAGTTACTTCGGTGCAAGAGGAAGAGGGGAACGGACCCCCATGCGCCGATGGTCGCCCTTGAACCAAAGGCCCGTCGCGTTTGGATCCTCGGGCACGAACGCGCCGCTGCTGTAGAGGAACCGGAATTTGGCACCCGTTTCTGGGGGTGAGAGACGCGCGAAGGCGGTAGCTGCGGCGACGGGGTAGTCGAATGTCACTTTGCGCGCGAGCTCGGGTGTCGCGAAGGAGTTTGCGCCCAAGGTCCTGCCAGGTCGTTCAACATCATTGCAGTAGCACGAACAGGCGCGCGCACCAGATACACCCAACTGCTCCTTCCAGCTGCTCGAGGACGTGGGGCGGGTAGGAGAGGAACTCGTCGTCGGTGAGGAGGAGTACATTAAGTTTGGGGAAGTCCACCGCGAGGGCGCGTCGGGCGAGGACGACGACTTGGGTGACTTGGGGGTGTGAGAGGAGGCGGGCGAGGCAGCCGCCGCCGATTCGTCCAGTTGCGCCGGAGAGGATGACCTTCATTGTGGTGGTATGGAAAGGGAAAGGAGGATGGTGGTTTTACATGAAACGGTGGTGATGCCGCGGCAACGCGCGTTCAAACGGGAGACCGCCGCGGCCGCGGGATTCCGTAATGTAGGCAGACAAACCGGCAGTCCGACATTTGAACAAGGAATTCTATTCATTCGGTTAGGGTAGGCATTATCGACTCAGGACTGGCAGTGTCTACTTGCATCGGTAAATTACTCCCCATTATTCAAAGGAAAATTAACGCACAGAAATATAAATCGATGCGCCGGTGCTGATGCTCAATAATAATAAAAAAGCTGCGGTCGGAGAAGTTACATACATAGTCTGGTACAACCAAGAGGGAGGAGGAAATAAGCACGCAGCTCACCTCCCGCAAATAATATTTCCCCGTACAGCATATTGCGATAGCCCCAAATGTGTCTACGTCGTGTAGACCTAGGTAGACCGAGGTAGACCCCTGGGTCGGTCTACGCTAGTATTGCCTACGCGTGTAGACTGACCCGGCGTCTACCCAAGATATATGGGGGTCTAAACACAGTGAGTCCCCGTACGGCGTCTTGCGACTCTGTTCGTTCTGAAGGAGTTTCCGAGACTATCCAGACTCCAAAGGCTCTCGGTGTCACGGTGACAAAAACTCAGGCAATCCTGGTCCCGTTGGGACAAGTTCTCGGCTTCGGATGAGCCAAATCTGGGGCCGAGGATTGTTGACGTGGCTCGCGTCTGAGTAAGTAAGCGCAACTGGATAGCGAGACGAATATCCGATCCGACTCGAAGGCCACAGTAAAAACACACCCTCCGGCGAGACACTGGGAGATAGAGAACAAACAGTAAATCAAGCGCGCCACGTGCTCCCGAATCTCTTCCAGATGTGGCAACGGACTGCAACTCAACCGAAGTTGAATCAAGGTTGAACCAAAGAGTTGAACATGTGTGAATTTGTAGTGTGTGGCCCTTGGTCCTACCGCGGGGTTGGAGAATGTTGAGTATGGAAGAGGAAGCAAGTATTACAGGAATTCACTGCGTCCCCTTGCAGTGCGCATCAAGACAAAACCTGAACATCCGCAAAGCCAATTCAACCGTGGGAACTGGGAGCTGCCGCGATCAATCACAACCGGCTCTCGATGGAAATATTCACACGGCAATACCGACCACGCCTCGACCACGCCCTCCACCATTCCCCACCGCAATGAGTTTGGTTGATTTAACGGGCGACGATTGGGAGAGCTACTGGCGTCGACGTCGGGAATTTCTCCATTCCTCCGGCTACAAACTCCGTCCCAAATTCAGCCCCGACTTTGCGACAAACCTCCAAGAACTTAGTACCAGGGCGCTCAGAGATTACAAAGCACATTACTTTGTATGCAGATTCCCCACTAATACCGCCCCATAATGTCCAACTCTCCTCAGCATGAGCATGTCATGGACGCCGAACGAATTTCGGACGGACGCAAGGTTATGCTGAAGTTCACTTCAAACAGCATCTTTCCCGAGGAGGTCAGGATAGCGCAGCTGTTCTCATCCCCCCCTCATGCGGGAGAACCGAGAAACCACTGTGTTCCCATTCTCGAAGTTTTGAACGATCCAGAGGACGACGATAAACATATTCTTGTAATGCCTCGTCTCCTGCGCTTCCACAAACCTCCCTTCGATACGGTTGGGGAGGTTGTCGATTGCTTCAGGCAGGTGTTCGAGGTGACTATCTACTTATTTCTAACCATTCCTCGCTCACATCCATTGTACCAGGGAATAAATTACATGCACGAAAATTTTGTTGCGCACCGGTATGTGGTCGAAGTGGCCTGGTGATCTTCGTTCAACCAACTCCTCTAGCGATTGTGGCATAAATAATATTATGCAAGACCCCACGAAGCTCTACCCGGGCGGCGTCCACCCCGTTAAACCTTGGTGGGATCCTGACTTCAAGAACTTCTCACGTCCCATTACTCGTACCCAATGCTGGCCGCGCTACTACCTTATCGACTTTGGCCACTCCCCCCAGTACGACGCAAAAAATGGCCTGCCCTTTGAGGAAGTCCTTCGAGGGGGGGACAAATCGCCACCAGAGCATAGACAGGACGCCTGCAACCCTTTCCCCACCGACATCTATTTCCTTGGGAACCTCTTGAAAACTCAATTCCTGTACTCGAAGGAGCCTTGTGAAAATCCCAAGCTCAATCTCGTTCGTCATTGTTCACTTCGACGTTCACTTGAATGCCATCCTTACAAGAACTTGACAGCCCCCCGTGCAGTACCCGCCGTTGCGATTTCTCGCGCCCCTCATCGAAGATATGACCCATCCGGATCCCGCACGTCGGCCGACGATTGGCGAGGTGATTGAGCGGTTCGATAAGCTCACTCGCGAGTTGAGCTGGGCGCACCTCCGCCGGCCTGGGCAGATTCTCGACGCGTTCGACATCCCGGGACAGTGGGTGAGGCGTATCAAGAGGGTAGTCACATTCAGACGCCCCATTCCGCGATATGAGCCTCCCATAATTAAACCGTTGACCCCGTCGATGCGGGCGTTCTATACGCAGACAGAACAAGTTAGGGCTTAGTTGGTTCTTGTACAGAATACGAATTTTTATGTAACGCGACTTGGACCAAGGCATTCATTCCTGGCACGCAATTATCGAGTTCTGGATTAGGCCGTAAAGAATAGAGGTTGTTGGCTGATCTGAGTTCTAGGGCGCGGACTTAATGTCAACACGGAGTAATGAGCCGAAGCACTGAAAGAGGTGGACAATGTACGCGGACCTTACCCCAATTTGACGCGAAGTCGGGAGACACGTGACCGCGTTCATCTCTTACTTGAGACAATTTACGGTTCGATTAATTATAAGATTTCCGACGTGATCCAGGGAGGTAGTGTACTCTCATTAGTTCGGCAAGTGTTTTAACTGCCAAGAAACAGACACGCTGTGGAGGAATGGAGCAGATATTCATTGGTCTGCAGTTTGAACAGAGCGCTGTGGATCCGAGTCTCAAACAAGTTCAAAGGCTGCCTTACAATCGCTGAACCTACTGAATAATCGACTTCCCGTCCGGTGAAAGCTTGCTTGCTCCTGGTGATATCCCGATCGAAAGCAGTCCGTTGCAGTGAGTTCGCTCGAGGTTGCCGAGTTCATTACTGTAATGGTTGGTTGAACTTCAAGTTGGGACGCGTCTGGAAGCAAGCGTAGAAGACAAGAGCGCTTTCAAATGGAAGACAGATGACAGAGGAATATATTGGAGTCATACAACCGCTTTGGAAACGCGGAATCTAATATACGGGGACCATGGATGAGGGAACTCGAGAGACCCCAAATCGTTAAGGAGGGAAAGAGAAGACGAGCGCAGCTACTGGTATCATCTAGACTCGGCGGTCGGCAAGCGAGTGGTGTGGTGTGGCGTATTGACGCGCGAACCCAAGTAGAATTGGCACTGAGAATACAGTAGGAAATCAGAATCGAACTAGGACAAGCGGAAAATAAAACACGCACACACTTCGAACAAGACATTTCCGGCTGAGGTAGGCCTCGTCAGGCTCCTCGGCGTCTGTAGCATCTGCTCTCTGCGCGCCGTTCCCACTTCTTTTGTTCATCGTCTTTCTGCCATACACCGCCATACGAGTCGATTCTCAACCGAGGGAGAAGATTTCGATGGAGACTAGATTTCTCGGCGCCGATGTCGCCAGTAAGTTCGGCGGATTCTGCGCACTGTTGGTATCTGCGACGACAGCGAATGAATATCGCAACGCTGAACGACGAGCAGAAAAACGCACCAAATCACAATATATGTATAAAATGACGGCGGGGGCGAGAATAAGCTAAGAGAGTCGTTTTAATTTAGTCGTGAACAGGAATGGTGCATAGAGAGAGAGACGTACGAATCTCTGTGACGACGAAAGTAAACACCACACCTCCAACGCCCGTCTGATTTGTGTTTTGAAGGCTCGTCGAAGCTCGAATATGATAGTTGCAAAAGCTTCTTTTTGAGCGGCCTTCCAACCTCGATGTTCTTGAACTGAATGCCCGAAGACGCGTATAATTTGACTCCTGGCGGCGACAGAAAACAGCGAGCGCCACACCAGACGCTTCAGGGCAGGAGGTAGACGGCTGTACCAAACCTGGGCGAGTAAACATATGTAGCCGATGGTGTAGATGATGGTGGAACCGAGGATGCAGTCGGTATAGTACAACCGCTCCGAGCGCAGACACAAACACCGGATGATGGCCTTGGGAATTCTGTATACGGCGAGAAGGAGCGAGGCGAGGCACAGTATGGCGGTATGTATCATTGCGGGACCAAGGAGTATCTAGACAGGATGGGATTATGAGCGAACAGTAATGTTGAGGTGGAAGAATCCACTGACCGCGATATCTATGGTTTGGACTGCTGCTAAGCAGGTGAAGTGACATAGAATGCGACGGATATTCTGGCTGATTTGGTTTACGGTCGGAAGACAGAGCAAGTGCCAGAGGGCCCACAGAATCCACCTAAGCTGAGGAATGGCCGCCATGACAGACCAGGGTCCAAAGAGCCCGCCCGTCGGAGCCGCCCAGAAATCCGGTCCCAAGGAAAACATGTATCGGCGAATGCGGCGGAGGGGGGAGATGAAGATGATGCACGCCAAGTGGCCAACAAGGGCGAGAAGGAGGGCCTTCTGATATCGCTGGCCGTGTAAGGAGATGTGGGTTACGAGTGCTGAAATAGATGCATGACACCGTTCTATGATTCGACCGGTTTGGGTGGCGAGGACCTCGAGGGGATTGGGGAAGCGGAGCGTAGGAACCAAATAAGCGATAAAGAGTGCTGCCCCGAGCGAAAGGAGGACCGTCCAGATGAGAATAACGAGGAGGAAGAGTGCCCAGCGATTTCTGCGTTTCTTCGGGCTGGACTCGGTTTCGGGGTCTTCGGGAGGAGAGGGGGGCTGGCCGCCACTATCGGCACTGGGATCCTCGATATCTGCGGATAGAGGAGATGCTGGGTCGCCGTCGCCGATGTCGCGGCCTTTCGCGCGAAGAAGCATGTAGAAGACGACGAGGAGAACGATGGTAGCGCTGCCCATGGTGGCAACGTAGGGGTGGAAGCCAGTGCCGTTGGAAATGACACATTTGGTAGGCTGGAGAACGAGCTTGACGGTGGCGGTCGCGCGCACGGCGGTGGTGAACTCGGTGTTGAACTCGGCGAGGACGACGGTGAGAGCCAGTTGAATGCCGACGCTGATCAGCCCGAAGAACCCGTCGAGTCCCTTGGAGGAGGAGGAGAGGAAGCTGAGAGCGGAGGTGGGCATTTGACTGAGCATGTCGTGGTTCGAGTTCAAGATGCAGATCGGCAGTCAGCCACCGAGGCTCAAATATGGCCATACAAAAAGCATAGCCTCCCATTGCTGGAGATGCTGAACTTGCGAACTTGCTAGTTCCAAGTGCATGTAGTATCATTGCCGGCCTCGGGCAGTGAAGTCTGGCTGGTTGGTAATTTTGTAGCTCCTGCGCCGCTGGAATTGGACTTGGGTTGAATTTCCACCTCCGAGGCGCGCGAGGAAAGCTAATGTTTATCGAATTGCGTGTTTGAGGATGGCAGGCCTGCGTACTCTGCTTGGCTCAATCCCTTGCGAACGCATGTAATGACCCGCACTTGTAGTATGTACGTTGATGGCGCGGATCAAACGTGACCGCGTTTGCCTCCAACCACCACAGTCCCGACGTCGACTTCTTTATCTTCATCGTATGTGAGCTCGCCCAGTTCCATTTTCTATATCTCATCATCTCGTAGACGTTTGGCGCGCATAACCAGTTCAATCTGTAACCTCCCCGGTTTTATTCTCTTTTTTCAGCCTCTGTGCTCGACGTAAGGTGCTCGCCGAGTCCACTTCATGTGTGCTTCCCCTTTAACACTCTCCGTAGGCACTCTGAACCTCGTCGCTCCCTATTTATCGTTCTCCCTCCTCCTCAGTAAGCTCCTTCGTCTGGCAGTTACTTTTCTTCTTCTCTGACGCCGAGCAGATGCTGTGGTCGAAATTCGTCAAGAAGGCGATTCTCGCTCTGGGTAGCCTCTCCAAGGTCTGGAAAGACTCCTCCAAAGAGGCCAGAGATGCCGTCGCCAGCCAGTGGTGGGCGGTCAAGATTACCATTCGCCGGCTTGCAGGAATCAAGTCAGAACTGGGACCTTGTCGCATCACGCCTGAGTGGTACGACAGTCCGCTCTCACAATGCGGAAAGCTCGGCGACAACGACAACTTCCCCCGAATTCTCTCTTCAGTGGTCCTGGAGCACCCAACGTGCCCCGCCCCCTCGCCCGTCCCCTCGCCCGTCCCCTCGCCGTCGACTCTGACATGGGCTCCCCCGCTACCGAGCCCCACCTGTCCTGCAACCTCGCCCGCGGCATCAGGTGCAGTTGCAACACCGTCAGCGCCTCTGGCAGTTACCACGCCGCTGCCTCGCCCGGCTCTTCTTCCTGCAGTCACCTCGATGCACTCGATATCGGAGGTTTCTCACAAACACCGTCGGCGGACGCTCCCCTCAAACACGCCTTCAGAAAGTCTGGCACCTGCGTCGACTGCTCCTGTCCTTGCCGCAATTTGCCTCGCTCTTTTCCTGATTGCTGTCTGTCGACGCCACCGGGCCCTTGGGGAGCTCTATCAGAAGATCGTGGCGCGAGCGTTGGTCACGCTGCTCCTCCTCGCGGCACAGCGTACGCTCGAGCCTCGCGACGACACGATCCTGCCCGCAGGAACACGGCCGAATCTGACGGTGGAAATGGCCGGACGAGCACCGGTGGACCTTGCCGCGCTCGTTGGTCTCCCTATCGCTGCAGCTCCAATGCCTCCGGTGAACGCACAGGGTGAAGCCGACACCGAGGACCTCGACGCAGCTCCCGCTGCAAATCAGCCGCCGGCAAATCAAGTTGCTGCAGCTCCCGGTGCTGCGCCCGTCGTGGAGCCTGCAACTGGCATCGCGCAAGATGGGGCTGAGGGCGTCGCGGCGGATGACGGCGCTGACAGCGCACAGCAGGTTGCAGTTGGTGCCGGGGTCGAGGTGGATGGCGAGGGCAACGGCGAGGGTGGGGCTGCTGCTGCGGGCGAGGAAGCCCAACAGGAAGTCGGGGCGGAGCTCAAACCAGCGGGCGGCGCGGTTGGCGAGGAGGAAGAGAAGGAGGCGGGCAAGGATGGGGTTGAGGTGGTCGGCGTGCTCGCAGGGCAGCTCGAGCCCGAAGCTGTGTTTGATGGCGAGATGCCTGCGAGGGAGGGAAAGGGGCAGTCGGAGCAGCCACCGACTTCGCCGCGTCGGCGCGATGTTTCCCTCGGCGGCTTTGGCCTGGCGGGGATGTCGACGCTGGCGTCCAACATTTTTGCTCCGGGCAGTGGCGAGAGCGACGACGCGCATGGGACACCCCCAGTGTACACCCTCGGCGCAGCACCTGAGACACTGGCGGGAAGGCGCTCTCCCACCACGCCGTGTCCACCGCAGCTAGCCGTGCGCGCAGAGCGTATGAACCCTGCTCGCCGGCCTGCACGCCCCGTGGACCTTCCGTACGCGCACCACGAGCCCAGCCTTGTCACGCCGCCGCGTGCGCAGCGCGTTGGTCTCGTGTCGGACCTACAGTCGTCGCCGTCGAGCCCACCCCGCTCTCCTTCGTCGGATCGTCGTCGCATGCTGCCTCCCGCGTCTTCCGCCGTCCCCTCACCGCGGCTCCTCGCCCCGTTACCCACACCCGCGGCTCCTGCCTCATCGCCGCCGATGACAATGGCGGAGTTCGGCGATGTCCCCGCTCCCCCGAATGGCCCGACCCCGCGTGCGTCTCGCCACAGTCTGTGGGTGCGCAAAATGGTGTTGTCGTCTCCGGCAGCACCGGGACCGACTACACCCCGCGTCGCTGGCGTACTGGGGGCAGCGGTGGAGAGGGGGATGCAGGTGGCGGAGCGGCGGGAGGTGGAGGAGGCGCCAGGGTTGACGGCGCAGCCGACTTTGAGGACGGCCTATGATCTGACGACGCCGCGGACGCGCGCTGCGATTGACGCCGATGCGCAGCGCTACGCTGGAGGGAGGCCCAGCGACGCGGAGCTGAACATCCTCTGTGCGCTCCCGCGGCTTGTGCAGCCGTTTGCGCGCAGTAACGGGGTGGGTGCGGGTGCGGGTGCGGGTGGGCAGTGGTTGACGGAGTTGAGTGGGCTGCCGGAGACGGAGGAGGAAGAGGAGAACATCCCGGTGGTCGCGGGGGAGGGCAAAGGCAAAGCGCGTATGAGGGGTGAGGCGCGGGGTGCATCATTTATCTGAATTTTCGAATTTCATTGGTTCAAGAAGGCTGCCGAAAGACGTAGACAGACGTACATCCTATACGCACATATTTTTGCATGCACTTGTATTTCCATCGATGCGCGTCTGTGTATTCAGAAAATTGGTCCGACTACGGAGGGTCTTGCTGCACGGTAACTTCGTGTCATCCTCCATCGATTTGCAAGTGAACGGCTACATAAAGTGTGTGAATCTGGCCAACTTCTGAGGTATTGTAAGTACGAATCCCAATAGATGGATAATGGAAAGCCTACGTTTGTGTTCCCATTCTCCGTGGTCGAGTTTCTGCTCATCGTCCTCTGGCTGTTCATAGAATCCATTGCAGCCCGGGAAAACGAGCATTGCCGGAGGAAAGAACGAGCGTTCCCAACGATCATGATATTACACTGTCCCGGCCATCCGCGGGTACGAAGAACGCCGTTGGATGCGGCCATGAGAGGCCTACATGCGACATTGCGTGTACAACCTCGCGTGACCCCTCCTCCGCCCGATGCAAGTGGCAGAGTTCCACCGAGGCGCACGGAGACAGTGTGGGGAGAAAGAGGAGAACCACCGCGTCGCATTTAAGGCGTAAAATGGTTCTCCGATGATGAAGGAATAGAGAATCGTGGCCCAATTTGACTGCGTGAGCTACATCGAGATGAGTTGGACATGGAATGAGAGAGAAGAAGAATAAGTGCACCTCTTCTCGCAGGAGGCTCTGCTACATACACAGACCGGATGGGACGCTGGAGCCATTGTCCCGCGTTTCGACTCATCGAAATGACGATGTCGACTGGGGCGGTTGGAGCAGGAAACCACTGAAGTCGCAGCCGATGAAATAGCTTTGGACGCCGTTCGCCGGAAGAGGGGAAGGCCTATGGACTGTGTCAAGAGGTCGAGTGAAGCGCTCAGTCCAGTGTGATGAATCGTTCCTCCGAGTCGCAGAGCTGTGGCTGCTGTGGTAACTTCTCGGTGATATGGATTGAGCCAAATCGCAGGGCTCACCGTCACTCATATGTACACGGATTCCCCAACTTCTACCTCATTCCGCCGCAGCCCAGATCTGGATCTCTCCATCCCGTGAAGTGCGTGGCATGTCCGGCCAGAGCGACTTGGATGCCATTTTGGGTATTTGAAAGGTCAGTGCCACAGTATTCGTTTCGGAGGATGGTTTCTTCTGTATTGCACAGGGTCTTGGGCGGACTGAGCTTCTCCAGCGTGAGGAGCCCATTTTGCGGCGGGTGGTTTGGTGCAAGGTCAAAGTTCCCACAAAAATGATGATCCTTCTTCTTCACCTTCCTTCTCCACCATACACCAGGGCCTATCCCGTCAAGCAAGTATTTCACAGCAATTCTGGGTACATTGGGTTCCAGCGCGGTTCGACTGGAGCTCGGAACAAGTCTTTCGGGATCGGCTAGCGCTATTTCCCGGATTTCTGCGTCTGCGTCGCCCAGCGCAAACGTTCCTTCGCTGTGAAATCTACTATCTCGGTTGTGCTCTCCTCCTGTGTTCCAACGCGGTTCGACTTGCAGCAAGTTGGGACCAGATCTGGGTCAAATTTCGAATGCCGAACGCTTCAAACAAAATTTTCTAACTACGCTACACGAGGAGGTGGATGCACCAAGATACTCGGTTGACCTTCCACCTTCGCCACCCACTCCTCCAGTAACTCCCTCGTCGAACCTACATAAGCTGTTGAAAAAATTGGATCGCGTTCCTTCTCCTCCTTTATCCTCTTGCTCTCCTCCTCCGCGGTCAAGACTCTCGACCCCACACGAACGAACATGAATCCCGTGAGGCCAAAGCCCCTCACACCTATCGGAGTAGCAGAAGCCGTTGCGTAGGCCACGTAGGCCAGGTTGGGACAGTGCCTCGTCTGGGGACAGTAGTTCCTCGTTTTCCACATCCCAAACGACGAGCAGCCCCTAAGACCCAAATTGTGGGGCGCATGGAACGTGAGGTCCTTCAATGCAGATGGATGCTGCAGGTTGCCTAGGTTCGGCGGATCAACGTACAGCACGCCATCCCACATGAGATAGAGACTCTCGACGGGGATTGTCCCGCATGCGTGTTCAAGGTGCGCCCAGATGTTCCACGTTACTGCGAGATGCTTAACCCGTTCCGCAGCTTGGAGGAGCTGCGCAATGGCGGCTACCTCTTTGTCTGAGAATTGGGCCCGCTCCCGATGCCCGACGGTATTAGGCAAGGCAAGGACCAGGACGTGGATGAGATTTGCATTCGGCAGCAAGTACTCATTGATTCTCTGCATCCAGTTCTTGTGTGGGTGAACGATCACGGTGTGGAATGTGATGGGTATCGTCCTGGTCGAACCGTACCAGTAAGTGATAATTCCTACGCAATTATTTGAATTTTGTTTGACGCACCATGCATAGAATCGCGAAGCGACGAGGGACATCACGCCGCACATGCCTCTCGTCTCCTTCAAGAGGACTTCATTAATGGTTCGCTCTATGTCTTGCGGGAAGACCGGTTGCAGCGACGATACAGGCTCTGCCATCGCTACAACCTTCTGGTGAGCCCTGCAGAGCAAATGAAGGAGGGGTGTCGAAGAAGGGGTGTCGTTCGATCGATGCGACTTGGGCGGTGCGAGGAAAGCTCTGTAGTGAGGTCACAGCAGGCCATTCGCCGTTGATCTCACGGTGAGGGTACGTCTGATTGCGCAAACACTTCCTCTACCCCCAGATGATTCAACCTCATGGATTATCTAGTTTCATCTTCCAGTTACCCGTTCGCCGTCGATTCCGCCGAGTTTGAGACTCATCCAAGGCTCAACGGCGTTCGGTGTACCCCGTTTTGGGCGACATGATATCAAGTTGTTTGGTATGTTTACCGTAAAACTCGTGAAGTCGTCGGGCAGCCTCAGGGATTATATCTAGTTTCATCTTCCAGTTACCCGTTCGCCGTCGATTCCGCCAATTTTGAGACTCGTCCAAAGCTCAACGGCCTTCGGTGTACCCCGTTTTGAACGACATGATATCAAGTTGTTCGGTATGTTTACCGTAAAACTCGTGAAGTCGTTACGGAAACGGGCAGCCCGGGAACATGTTCGGCATTTGGATGTTTCAAACTGCAGGTTGTGATCTTTCAAGGCGTGCTGGAATATAAAATCGGCCGCTTCAGAACGGAACTCCTCAGTGCTGGCCACCTCCCTCTCTCTACGCGGCACGTTGATCGTCCACGTCCCACACCATATCATGAAAAACTCCATCATCTGCATTATTCTTGTTTCTTTCATCGTCGACTCGTATGCGCTACCTCCACCCTTACCAGCTGTCGACATCAATCCGACGCAGTATCATGCGACATGTGCCAAATATGCACCCTCTATAAAAAGAGCGGTGGACAGCAAGACCTTGGTTCTAGGCCCTGGACGTCGGTGGCCAGATGAATTTACGTGGTCCGGTGTGCCTTCCCTTATCCACTCTTTGTATGCGTGTTACTCTTGCTTACTGAATCCAGGCGGATTTTATATTACACCTGATCAAGCCAATGCTGAAGCGTACGGCGCGTCCTTCATGACCGACTGTCTATCAAAATCGCTCGGAGGCGTCGTGATTATTGGTCTGTCTTGTGTCACCATCTTCTCATGTATATTTACCACACACTTCCAGAGTTTCGCTTTGACCCATCCGCACTAAGGTAAATGAGCCGAATGTCACATGTGTGGGTCCCTCTAACTCTGCGGGCAGAGTTAATTCTCTTGGTAGTCTTACTACTGCGGCAGACGATGTTTGTGACTCAGTCCGAGTCAGTCGATTGGTTTAGCCACCGGACTAATTTTCTCTTTCAGTTCCACAAGCAGCAAGATGTGCTTGGTGAGAAGATCTGGCAATACGTAGTGGAAAATTCAGCATCACTTCCACCCCCACCTCCACCTCCGCCAGCGACCGACGACAACCCAATGTCTCAAGTAGAGGGTAAAGGCCCTCCACCCGCTACCCCCGAACAGATATCAGTGATCCGGAAGGATACATCCTCAAGCAGCGTCCCGAGCGATTTGTGGCCACTTTACGACGATTTCGAGCAGTACGACGTCATTGTCGGGGCGGTGAAAATGAATCCCGGGCAGCAAAAGTGCATGGACGCTGCGGTTAGCCTCGGAATGCCTCCGATCCAGGACCCGTTCATTCAAGTCGTTCTGGTAACCGATGCAGGCAAGCAGGTATCATTATCTGAAAAGGATATCGCTTGCTTAAACTCCCTCCAGCGCTCCAAAAGCTCTCGTACGTTACTGTGGAGGCCCTCAAGTCGGACTTGACGAGGAAGCAGCCTGCCGTAGAGCAAGCACTTGCTAACCTCAGTCCGCCTAGCTCCCCAGTGGAGCGACGAGGCTTCGGTTTCAGGCCGTGGTAGTCGAGACAAGGCGAAATACCCGACGGTAATGTGAGAAGAGATGTACGTGGAATGGTCGGTGCGAGTGAAGTGGGCCGTCAAATTGCGCTGCACGGGGGCGGGTGTTCGGATGTAAAGTCAATCAACGAAGATCAGATGAGTTGAACCAACGCCTTTGGGCATCTCGGGGCTGCCATGTTCGACGCCTGATGACCCAGATGCAACGGGCTAGCAGTAGCTCTAGTGTGAGGAAAGAGCTGATGCTGCTCGCCAGTGTATCATATACCGCGGAGGTAAAGTGTCTTCTCACTTGAAGTTGAAGCTCGAGCCGAGCGCACTTGACTCAGAGGGGAATGGGTCTTGCTAACGAACAGAAGAAACAGTGCTCCAGGATCTTCCCACACCCAATTTATTGTTTCATAAAGTCAGAGCGACTTGGTTATATGGGTTCGCGCAGGGTTGAAATCCAATTTGAACCGTGGGAATATCTTGAAGGTCGGATCAATTGGCTTCGTCTGGTTTCGAAATTTCGCTGTCGACAAAAACCATAAGGTTTCACAGAACCGAGTATTGCAATCATGTACTTTAGGAGGTATGGCATACAACAAGCACGATTTGACACCGTCGCAAAAGCACATGCACTATGGTTCCACCTTGAACGTGCTGGAGATCACCGTGTTCAGTTAAGGAGTTGAACCTCAAGTTGGGATGGGACGCGTCTGGAAGCAAGCAGAGAAAAGAAGAGTGCGTTCAGACATACGACATACGACAAGAAATATATCGGAGTCGTACAACCGCTGTGGAAACGCGGGATCTAAGATACGGGGAAGTAAAGTGGATGGGGAGAGAACAAATCGTCAAGGAGGAAGAAAAAAGAAGAGCGCAGCTAGGAATATTCTGGACTCGGCGGTCGGCAAGCGGGTGAGGTGGTGTATCAACGAGCGAACCTGAGCAGGATTGGTACTGAATATGAAGGTAGGAAGTCAGAATTGAACCAAAACAGATGAACAACGAAATACGCACACATTTCGAGCAAGACACTTCCGTCTGAGGTGGACCTCAGCGTCTGTATCATTTGCTTTCTGCGCCTCCTTTCCACTTCTTTTGGTCTTCGTTCACCGCCCTGCGAGCCGGGTCTCAACCGGGAGAGTTTGATGGAGACTATGTTTCTCAGCGCCGACGTCGCCACCTTTGTTAGATTCGTCGGATTTTGCGTATTGTTGGGATTTGAGACAACAAGTTGGTAGATGTTGCAGGGCTGAACGATGGGCGGAAAACAGCACCGTGTCGCAATATATGTAGAAGAGGACGGCGGGCGCGATTAGAATCTGAGAGAAATGTTTAGTCGTGAACGAAAAACGCAGGTTTTTGGAACCACGCGAGTGAACACCACAGCTCCACCACCGGTCTGATTTCTGCCTTGAAGACGCGTGGAAGTTCGAAGACGAGGGTTGCAAAGGCTGCTTTTTGAGCGGCCTTCCAATCTCGCGGGGGCCGGGGCGGATACAGAGTTTGGTAGCCGGAAAGCAAGGGAATAGCGCTCTATACTCTCTTGCGGTTGCCATCCCCAGGAAACCCGTTCGTCGTGTTGTTTGGCCTGGAAACTGCAGCAGACCGGGATGAATATGGAGCGTGATTGATCAGAAGCAAAAAACCGCACGGAGGAGCTCACCTTCGTACAACAGTACCAACGTTCCTCTACCTTCCTCAATGCCACATAACCAATGCCGCTGTCGGCGATTCTTCATCTGGCCCGAGGTGTCGTTCGAGCGTCCCAGACACACATGTCACAGGTAAACGGCGAGACTTATGAATATGCCCGGGGAATCGGTGAGCACCAAACAGAGAGGTGAGGTCGACGTGGACATGGTGGTTCAGGACAAGAGTGGTTTGATCCGTCCGTCTTGAATCGAACTCCTGAAACTCCGCCTGAAATCCAGAACTTCAAATTCAACTGGGCCCTGTGAGAGGAGGAGAACCCGCCGTCGAAACTCCTTGAGCGAGGAGAAGATCACAAGTTATTCGCAAGTCGCAAAGCTCAACTTCTGAACTGGGAGAAAAACACGAAACACGATCACGTGGTGAACGCGCCAAAGCGATTACAGTTCAACGGAAAAAGGTGATTTGGAAGTGTGCTGGCACGTCGGCGCGTAATTCGTGGTCGAACATATGATACTATTTCAACCCCAAAAAAACAATTGAGCCAGAATTACAAGCGTTACAACAGGTATAGAGGGTAAAACTACCCGAGGACTCGTACAAAGACTAGGGGAGGATAACATGGATTGTCGAAGAAACGTTGAGGCCACAGAGTCACACCACCCGGGCACCGGTACCTAGGAGAAGGTTGGATAGTGAACGATTGGCAATGAAATATAGTAACTCACTACCCCTAGACTCTCCACACGCCTAAGTGGTTACGGAAGGCTTGGTCTACATACTGTGCGCGGTCGTTCATGTAGGTCGGGCCACCCGTCGTTTGCGTGAAGGTGTAAGTCTCGAGGCCATCTGCCGGCCTGTCGTTGCGCGAGTAAAGGTGGAATGCATCTCTATACGCAAGATGAGTGGTATCAGTTGACAAGGTTATGACCATGGATATGTGTGGCCGGTTCCCGCGGAGAAGCCGATTCCATCTGTTGTACTCGTTCATCTGGATCTTGTGTTTTTTAACCTCCTTCTTATAGCGAGCAAGCTGAGACTCGTAGTTCGACCACCGATTAAAGCTCTGCTGCAGTGGAGGGACGGCCTGCCAAGGAGTCGGATGCTTCCACTCATAAAGCATTTGGTCAACGAATTCCTCAGGGATGAACGGCTTTGGCTCGTTTGGAGGAATAGGTTCAATAGGGATCGGTCCTGGCTGCGAACACTTCCAGTCACCCTGTATGGTTCCAAGGCCCCCTCTAGCAAAAGAGGTGCCACCGGTGGTGCTATGATGAGCCGTTCTGCAGATGGGAATGATTCGTGACTCGTAAATAATCAACTGGTAGACGTACTTGACAACGAATGCGCCCATGTTGGGCTGGCCTTGCATAATGTCGTAGAACTCTTGAATCACACGCAGCTCTCCTGCTAGTGTTCCGTCGGAGACTTTCGGGAGATGCCTCCCGCCTATGTACGCCACTATGTGGTTGTCCGCGGCCGACAAAGAGACGGAGAAGGGGTGCGAAGTTTGGGACATGGTGGGGAAAATGAGGATTCTATCAACTTTCCTGGACGACGCTGCATTTTAAACGGTTCTCGGAACCGAGGAGTACTATCCGCTGAGAAACATTCGACAAACGGGGTCGAGCTTACAGGTCTGGTGGGCGCAAGGAAGGATACTGAGTTGGAAATGGTGTGGAAAATGGATAAGGAAGAGTCATGATCTGGGTTTTTTTCTCACCATTCTTTCGGTCCGACTCGCCAAAGCATTTTCATGTCCGCTGACGAGGCAGCGTCAAGATAACAGATGTAGAGATCCGAATTCCTTGCGAACTCCGGGTCAACCCAACCCAAGAATTTTCGCGCAGCATTGAAGGCGACCACCGGCAGGAGTCTGATATAAGCAATGCCAGTGGGTTCGGTCAGTAGTCGAGCACTGAGCCAAAATTCGTTGACCTTGTGCAGTGAACAAGTTCAACGGCGCTTAAGGTTGAAGTGGTCGCCCACAAACGCCTACACCACGTGCTAGCGATCATTCCAATCGATCATTCCAGTGTCCAGATCGCACGGTGTCAGTGACTCGAACGAATCCTTCTTGGACTCCTCTCCCCTTCTGCTGAGCATGGGCTTTTCCGAAATACTCGAGGAGCAGGAGCCATCTCCGTACCTGGCACTACCTTTCCAAGAAATCGTTCGCCTGGAACAGTACTCATCCGGTGGCTTCCACCCAATCCATCTCAATGAAAAGTACGCCTCGAACGCTATGGAGCACGGCCCATACCGGATTCTGGATAAACTTGGTGACGGGGCTTACTCTCAAGTTTGGTTCGGTCAGGATGGATTGAAGGAGTCAGTGGCTTCTATTCTCGAACGGCTTCAGTTGACCGATACTGCGAACTACTAGTCGCGGCGTTGCCTTGAAGTTTATCGTCGCAAGAAGCACCCAGGAAACGGACGAGGTGCAAATAAACCGTTATCTTGCCTCGCGACCAGCAGACAGTTTGGGCTTTCATAATTTCCTCGCATGTCTCGACATATTTCAAGTGGATGGCCCTAACGGAATTCACGACGTAGTTGTCACAAATCCAGTAATATTCCTCCCGGAAATCTGCGAGAACAAGGTCATCGAGGATCTGAACGAGCTTGAGATACTTCGGCAGATATTTCAAGGACTGGCTTTTCTACACGAGCACGGTGTCGTCCATCGAGGTACCTCATCATTTTTCCCTCCCAACACCATTTTTAACTCGTCAGTAGACTTGCATACGGGGAACATCGCAATCGAATTCCCTTTCTTGAGCAACGCGGGCCTTGCTGCACTCGTGTCAGCTTCTCGACGTCCCGTTTGCTCTCCCTGCATTGCCCGCAGCGCCGGTCCCCACCCACCTGCATTACCAACATATTTTGTTGGAACCCCTACTGCTTTTTGCCGTGAGCTTCGCTCAACGATGAGCGCCGAAGCCGGGTCCATCGTCGTCAAACTTCTCGACTTTGGCTGCGCCTTCCGGCCCGGCACAAGTGAGCTCACGCCCGCCCAAGGTGGACCTAATTTCTGGTTGAAGGCTCCCGAGTGCATTCTATCTGAACTTGTGGCGGACGACTCATATGCACCCGCAATTCTCGGTCCACCCGATCCGAAACCATTGGATTCGGCAGTGTGGACGACCCAGAGTGACATATGGACTCTAGGTTGTTCGCTCTTCACCCTCTTCGGTCGACAACAGGTGGAGCCTCTATTAGCTCCTCGGGGGTGTGGCCCCGTCCAGGATTCAGATAGTTTACTGCTCCACATGGCAAACTTCCTGGGGCCGATGCCCGCAGACCACCGCACTCTCCTCGGCGAAATCGCGACTCGTCAATCCTTGCAGGTCGACGACGAAGAGCTACTATTTTACGCGGGAACACCGAGTATGGCTACTCTCCTCGATAAACACGACCACAAAGTTTTCGACGAAGCTTTGGTGGCGGGGAGTTGGACACGTCTGGAGCAGGCGCTGGTCAGCCCGCGACTCTCCTGGAAACAGACCGGCAATGTCGAGGAAGATGCAAATCTCATCGACATGGATGCGCTCAACGTCAAGGTGCTCCTCTCCGTATTGAAGTTGATGTTGCGATGGAATCCCGAGGAGCGAATTTCTGCCGTCGATGCTCTCGAGTTCACAAAAAATGCCCTCGACTCTTCGGTATATTGTGTTCTCCCCGCTCCAAAAGGCCGTGCGATAAGTCCTGACTACGCCTCGGTCCCAGTCCCGGAATATCCTCGCGGTGATTATCTGTGGCCCGTTCCGATGGATGCGGAAAACCCGTCGCAGTATTGCGACGGTGGTCTTCACCCTGTGCACTTGAACGAGGTGTACTCCACATTACCAACGGCTCCCGAACTCGGCCGATACCGGATCCTCAGAAAACTCGACTTTGGATTCTCGTCCCATTCGTGGCTCGCGCAGGATCTCAGTTTGCCGGAGTGAGTTCCCTCTTCAATCTCTTCGCCCCAACGAGCTGATGATCCTTCCAGTCCTATGGCCCACGGCATCGTGCTGAGATTCATGGCGTCGCGGTACACTGGTAGCCGTCAGGCGAACCAAGTCCAAATATTGAACTACCTACAATCTCGACCGCGAGACGACCTCGGTTTTGACAACCTCAAGAAACATCTAGATGCCTTTCAGGTTCCTGGGCCCAATGGGATGCACGATGTAATCGTGGCGGAGCCGTCAATACGCCTGGTTGATGTCTGCGCGGGCATCGATAATCTCATCGAGGACCTGAATGAGCGCGAAATTATTCGTCAGGTTATCCAGGCCGTGTCCTTCCTGCACAAGCACGGTGTCGTTCATAGAGGTGCGGGATCGTACGACGTTCCTCTCTGTATATTAACGAATGCCGAGCAGACTTGCAACCCCACAACATCACGCTCGACTTTCCTTTCTTCCAAGCCAGTACCATCGACGACCTCCTGATGAACACATACTTACCAACGAATCTTTACCCGTGTATCTTGTCGGATGCGCGCGTTCTCCACCCTCCTGCTATGCCGAGGTACATCGTAAACGAAACAGGCCCCTGGATGGGAATGCACAACTCCATGAGACGCGATGCGACCTCTCTCGTGGTAAAGCTGCACGGTTTCGAACACGCCCTTCACCCGCAGGTTAATGACACCGTCGTCCCCGTCGAAGGCCTGCCCCACTCTATAACCGCCCCGGAATGCATTGCACCTTTGCTTTCCGCCGGAAGTTCAACCCAAGCCTGGTCGTTCCACAGCGACATGTGGACTTTGGGATGCTCATTGGCTGACCTATATTCTCGGCAACGGCGCGAAACCGTCGTCTTCGTCCCTTCTTACTCCTTGTCGCTCGGAGCTGTCATCGCGAAGCTCTTGGGGCCAGTCCCCGACCAATACCGGTATCTCTTGGATATTCCATCCTCGGATACTGGCATCTTGGACTCAGAACACGAGCCATCGGAATCGACCGACGATAGCATTGCGGCCAATTGGACGGCACTGGAGGTATCGTCGCTGGCGAGTCGGGCGTTGAAGCCGCCTCTCGGCCAAACCATAACAGAAACACCCGCTCGTGCTGCACGGGAGGCGAAGAATGTACGGAGTTTCTTATCGCTCATAGAGCGAATGGTGAAGTGGAATCCGGATGACCGTGTCTCGGCGAAGGATGCCCTCGAAGATCCTTTCTTTCGCGACGCTGCATAGTCTGAAGTGTTGGGCGTTTCGGATTTGTGGTATTGGACCTTACTTAGTATTGAAGTCGAAGTCGAACGGGAATAGAATAAATTTCGTTGGCAGCAACAAAAGATAACTGGTGGCGTGAAAGGTGCTAACTATTAGTGTATCCCCCGCAAGCCAATGATGTCCCCGAGCCCCCAAAAAAGATATGTCAGAATATCCCCCGAGCCCAAATGAAAGCAAATCTAGCCGAGGGCTAATTCCGTAGATGATTAAACGGAGAGAGGAAGGGACACCAGTGTGTACGAAGTCAGCGTACCACCATCCGTATCATCGGAGGCGGACAGGACGCGCGTTCCGTCCGCCTGGTCAGCCCTCGACACGTTGATAGGCGACCGCGTGTAGATTCCCCAGTACCCTAGTCCACGATTGGGGAGCTCTGCATCGAAATCATCTCCTTCGACGTCGCCCTCCGAGTCCAAGTCCTCTTCTTCCTCGGCGGCTTCTCCGACTGCCCGAGAGATAATGAATCTGTGCGAGGTGATTGGAGCGAAGGACAAGCTCGACCCTCATGCGCAGCCTCGAGACGATGACCGGTGCGCAGCTCCAATGGAGGACGGCGTCGCCACAGTATGGGCTGCCATCAACGCCGCGACACGCGCCCATGGGGCCCTTCGTTCCTCCGACCGCCCCTTCCGCTTCCACCCATCCACCGTCCCCGCCGGGCCCGCCCCCAATCCCCGACGCTTCTTCACCTCACCCCGCACTCCCCGTGCCCTCTGGTGTCGTCCCCGCGTCCGAGAAGCAGTACGACGATCTGGTCGCCGCGCCAATCGTACAGTGGGGTAGAGGAACTCGCTTGAAGAGGCTCTCAGAGTTCCTCGAACGCCTTCGCCTCGGTGTTGTGTGGGACGCCAAGCTCAACGCGCTGAGAGCGAGCGCGCCGGGTGCGCTCTGCGAGGACCGTCCTGCCGATCGGAGTTTCTCGTGCTGAGCGGCTGCTCGATGCGCGCTGAAGCACGAGGATCGCTCCTACATAGATGCCCCACAACGCCGGATATGTCAGGGTCAGGACGTTGTCCTTCGTAGGCTCTGGCCGCCGCGCACTCGCTATAGAGGGAGGGATTTGAGTGAGTCCGCACATTGATTACAAGTTGCAAAGCTTACCTTCACATTCGACCAGACATACGCCCACCCTCTCTCGCCCATTGTATCGCGTTCTCGCGTTCCCGCGTGACGTCCGCGCCGCTGAATCTTGCCACTTCCAGCGCGCTGGACGGGCCTATGCGATCGGGCAAGGAGCAGACCCCGTGTGCTCAGCGCGCGCACGATAGCGGCAAGTGCATGAGAGATCGAGAGGCGCGACTCGCGCCTCGGGGGAGCGTCTGCGTTGGCGGCGCGTGGCGTGCCTGCTCGATGCTCATGCGAGGCGAAGCGCTACAGTCATAACCCTCTTTCCATCACAGACGATGTGTGGGGTCCTGGGGCGTGATGCCGACGAGCGCGCCGGCGCCGCAGAGATGCGGGAATGTCCTGCATACACGCAGGCGCACAGGGTGAGGCGAAGGAAGTCGCGGCGGAGGGGGTCTCGTGTGGATTGAGGTGGGCTGGGCGAAGCGTTGCATATACAGCCGGTAGGAAAGACGAGTGAGTATGTACGCGGACAGCGCTGAGAGCTGGGGGAAGGGTGAGTATATGCCCGACTCGGTATGAGGAGAACGTACATTGTAGACATGAATCTTCAAACCTGCGCGGATCCGGCGCCCAGGATCAGACGGGTGTATACTTGACCCCGAGGCGTCTGGACGGAAGCTAACGGATTCCTCCTTCGGGGGCCTGAGGAGGGGAAGACGGTCGTCGCAGGAGAGGGAAAAAGGCACGGGCTGGCCAAGACACGGTCTCGAGGGAGGAGGGGAGGTCCGAGTGAGGGTGGAGACGGAATTGGTGCCCCCGCGTCCTGCATCCTTGGCTTGAAGTCTTCGATGCGGCTCCGTGCTCCTCACAGCTCCGAGCGGCAGAGGAAGCGCATGGGGACGGTGAAGAATAGCATCGAGCAGCGTCAAGGTCACGACGGCGTATAGGTACAGCAGTGTCGATTGGTGGTGTACACAGAGAGCTGCTCGAGGGGATGGCGAAGAATTCTCCTGGGCGGGTGCGCGGAAGGGTAAATTTGGATATGGGCGCAGCGCATCGGGAACTGGAGGAGGGATGAGTACGAGGTGTGGGACTGCGAAGGACGGCGCACCTATTATGAACCGGCGTGCTCCTCAGGACATCCTGGCGACTGTACTCCATGTACCATCGATATATCGCGACACGATTGTGCGCTGGGTGAGCCACTCGCACACGCCTTCGTGCCAGAGCGGGGACGAGGTCGCGCTTGAACAGGCATTAGTCCATCGAGCGCGCTCCATCGAGCACTGTGCCCGCCAGAAGGTTCCGGCCGCGGTAGCAACATCATTCGCGCGGTGGACGACGTCTTGGTTCCCGACAACAAGTCCGACGTCGTTCACAGCACGTCCTCGATTCAATCCTGGCCTTGAAGGAGATGCTCTGCGCCGCCGAATCTGGCGCAATTTCCGCGCGTGGCTGGGATCCTGGAAAGCAAGGGATGGCGCTCTGGTAATTTCTTGCAGTTTTCATCTCCAGGAAGACCGTCGTTTTTTGCAGGCGCGTGGCGACGATTGTTTGCCGTGTGGTGGACTGAAGACGCATTCCAGTCGTTCGTCCTGGAACCTGCAGGGGAGCGGGATGAATATGAATTGCGGCCAGAGGAAGAAAAACCGCACTGAGCTCACCTTCCCTCACACAACGGCCCCCGCCGAGCTTCCTCGATGCCCAGCAACTCCTCAATGCGACTTGGTTGGCTCGACTCCGCGGTCCAAGAACAGTGCCTTGTGGTTTCTTCACGGCCGATACGTTCACTGTAGCATGAGGATCTCCTTCTGCGGCAGCTCAATTGCAGGTGGTGGTGGTTCGGTGCAAGGGTCAAAGTTTCCCACCGCTATGATCGCTTGCCTCCTCCAGCCTTCGTCGGTGGTGAGCAGCAGCTCCATCGCGGTCATGGTTCTCGTGGTACTCTCTGCTCTCCTTGTGTGTTCTGGCTCCCACCGCGGTCAACTGGAGGGCTCAACTGGAGCACGGATTTCGGTCAAACGATGTCTCCGATATTGATATTCACCGTTAGGATTTCTCGTTGCTCAAGGCATTCGGACATCGCCACAAGTCTCAGCGTCGGGATTGGAGGTTTTAAAGCTGACTCCGCGAGTCGTTGGTTCGTCGTTCGGTGCAAAGTCCGAAACGAGCAAGCGTCGGCCGATCCCCTCAAAGGCGTGTCAAATTAGTGTCGGTAAGTTTCCTCTCGAACGCTCGTGTTGCTGGTACTGAAATTCGCATGCAGTGTCTCGTTTCTGTCGCGTTATATGGCCAGTATCTCCTCTGAACCCGTCGACCTGAACGAGGCGCTTTCTCTTCCCGACTGAGTTTTCTCGCAACTCTGGAGCAATTCGACTGCCAAATGGACGACGGGTGCGAAGTTGCTGAGATCTTGGGGCAGGAATGGTTCAAAGGGTAAGCTCTAACTTCTCACAGTCCCTCCCATCCAAATTTTGGCGTTTACAATGTTTACAAGGACCCGAAACTCACTTGACCGCCCATGGATTACTTTGTGCGCTGATTTATTTCGAGGACAAGTCGTCCGTTTGCTTGCAAGGCTGTATATTCATCGATTTCTCGGACGGGGACACGAGTGTTATTCAAGACACGAAGCTTACTACGTCCTTCTTCAACATGACCACCCCGCCTCCAGCAACACACGCATCCACTACTTCCCCTTCGACCATCTCGCCCTCGGGCAGACCCTGCGCCACGAACTCCAGTATACTCCGGACCATAACCTTTCCCGCTGCGTACAAAACCAACGTCTCCCCGTCCACTCCCAACGAAGACTTGGCCGTCGTTGCCCGAATATCCTCCCTCCTTTTCAACTCACCCGTCGTCGTGTCCAGCACAGCAGCAAACTGGAAGGTTCTGTTCTGCTTCGCGTCCTCCCGCTGGTTCTGGGTCCCAAAGACGACAACGAGCTGCAAGCTTGGCACGGGGACGATGGCCGTGACGTAGCCACCGAGCAAGGGCGATTCCCAGTCGAGCTTCAGCGCACCGTCGACGAGGGACACCTCACGAACGACGGCGCCCCGGGTGTATTTCGTCTCGACGGACTCGGAGTACGTCTCGTCTGTGGCGAAGAGGAGGGATGTTGGCGATGGGGAAACGACAGCGGTGATGCTGGCCATGTCCGCGTTGGGTTGACGGAAGGGCAGCGTCAGACGGACGTCCGAGAGCGTTCCATTTCGCCATAGGACCAGCGAAAACTCGGTGTCCGAGCCCACGAAGGGCAGAGCAGCGAAGACGAGAACGTCTCCCACGTAGTGCAGGACGGTGAGATGGGTGTTGCTGGGAAGGTCGGCTGGAATGGTGATACCGTCCAGCTTTGTGTTGCTGGTCTTGTGGGTGTCGAGAAGAGAAATGCTATACACCCAGTCGGTGACGGTGCACATTGCGAGTCGACCCGGATGGTCAGGATTGGGAAGGAGAGGCCATGCTAGGTCGCCGTGACCCCCCAACGGGATGGTGCGCAACGAACGAGCGTCCTCCAGCGAGACGATGTGCAATTCTGACTCGGACTCGCCTGTCGCGTCAAACTTTGCGATCGCCAATGTGGATTCTGGAGTGATAACCGGTCGGACGACGGTTGGCTTCAGAAAAGTCGTCGACAGAGTGCCTACGAGGCGTAATGGGGTGGCACCGGAAGTCACATGGAAGAGCTCGGTCTTCTCGTCGTCCGTGTAGAGGAGCGCATAGGGCTGGGGCGAGAGGGAGAACAGCTTTGCGCTGCTGCCGTGGTGGTGGTCGCCGAGAGTGAAGATGCGCATGATGTGTTGTCGGTGATTCAAACTACTTTCAACTCTAAACACCGATTCACATCCCCATCTGCCTACTCAGACGTCTCACGGCCAAGTACACGGTGGTCTCCGCCTTAATGTGATCCTCCGGCGGTGTTTCCAAGGATGTGAGATCTCGGATCACCGTCTGGGACCTTTCCCACAATATTCAAGTTGAACACTCTCATTGCTTTATTCAGTCTACTATTCAGACCGCCGATTTACATCACCCATCTGCCTACTCGGGATGTTTCACGGCTACTACACATTTTCCGCCTTATGACTCCGACGGGGTTTTCACGGATGAGGGATTTCGGATCACCCTCGACACGGAGTCGGCTCACCGTCTCGGACCTTTCCCAAATATTGAACACTCCCATTGCTGTCTTCAAAGCGCCGATTCGCATCTATCATCTGTGGTGAGTATAAGAAGGCCGACGCGTAGGTCGTTAATCCCCAGCCTGGTGCATCGTCTTCTACTTCTTCACTTCCTATTCTTTTACCACCTCTTCTCAACAATGCGCTTTACCATTGCTTTTCTTTCTCTTTGCTTTGCGGCTTCGTCGCTAGCTGCCCCTCTGGAGGGACGAGTGGTCTGCCCCACGGGTACCAAAGGTTGCAGCGCTTGCATTGGTTCGTTTTGGCCCCTTTCTTGCAAGATCTTCGGCTGATCCTCATCCAGCGGTCAAGGGCTGCACCTTCGTTGCATCCTATGGTACTAAACTGGTGGATGATTGTCTGCCCGCTGCAAAGGCCGCCCTATCGCCTCCCAGTGCGATCTACAGCACCGCTGCCCAATGCACGGCGTTCACCACCGCCGTCACGCAGTGGAACGGTATCAAGAGCCACGTACTACAGGGCGACTCCCCCGCGAAAATTCTTGACAAAAGTTTCGACACAACGAATGGACGCCACCTGCTGAGCAGATTCGTCGCCAAGAACGGCGAGGCGCTGAAGACTGAACTCAGCGACATCACGAAAGTCAACACTGACACGAACATCATGGAGATTGCTCTTCCCCCGACGAAGCCTGGCGACCCGCCCGGGTTAAAGACACTTTGGGTTGACCAGGAAGGGGCGACGACCCTCGGATTCACGGGCCTTACGGGCACGTTCTGGTCGGCTGCCACAGTACAGCAGGTGTGCCAGGCGGCCATTGCTGCGAGTTTGATCGCGACTCCAGGGCAGGCGGCTGGGGCCAAGACTAAATTTGCGGTGGACAACCCGATTAAGCCTGGCGAACGGCTTTGCATGCAGGTTGCCAGTCAGCGGACGTGCTTCCCTGATAGTTCGATAGCCACGACAACGGCTGCAAGACAACCTTGCACAGACGCGCAGGAGGCAACGGATTAGATACATTATACAAGCGTACCCTTTTATTTTATTGCAACCTTTTTGTTACAACTCGGGGCTTTCGGTCGCGTTGAAATTGGGTTGAGCTTCAAGTTCGATGGGAACGCAACCGTGGGAATTGATGACCCAAATTAATGTTTTCAACCGTGGGAAACGGATGCCTTGAGTCGAACACCATGCTTCAGCTCCCATGCTTCAGCTCCCAGATAATAATGACGGCCCTATAGTAAGTTATACAACAAGGCACACAGTTTCCTCTTAGCCGGTAGCAAAACCAAAAGTCGCCGAGTTGCGGGACGACAGCGACCGCGACTTGACCACACTCCCCACAGTCGACGAGTGCTAAGTACTGCGATGAGTCTGGTTGATAGCGGGGTACGCCCTGGAGAGCCAATGGGGTTGACATTGGGAATTCCTCCATTCATCCGGTTACAAAAGTTGCCCAAATTTAGCCCCGAGGGCCAAGAAACCCCTTCGTACCTATCCTTGTAATTTTGAACGACCCGGGGGACACTGAAACGGATTTCCTGTGCCTTTACAAACCTCCTTTTTCAGCACTGTTGGGGACGTTATCGACTCCTTCAGGCAGGTATTTAAGGTGACTATCTACTTGTTTTCCAACCTTTCCACCCTCAGCCATCGTGTCAGGGAATGAATTACATGCACGAAAATTTTGTTGCGCACCGGTATGGTATGTTGGTCGAGTGGAATGGAGAATCTCGTTCAGTGTTCTAGCGACTCGATTGTGCCAGACATAATATTATACAGGCCCCCACGAAGCTGCAGCCTTCACATCCACAAAATCACTAGCCATTACGCGCTATGCTGTTGTCTATCAACCGCAGTCCGGACGGAGTACTAGTTCAACGTTAACGTTCATTCAACCTTGACCGTGCTCGAGATCGCCGGGTTCAGCTAGCTGAACTCCAAATTGGGATGGGACGTGTTTGGAAGCAAGCAGAGAAGACAAGAATATTTTCAAACAGAAGACGGATGACAGAGGAATATATTGGAGTCGTACAACCGCTGTGGAAACGCGGGATCTATATACAGGGGCATGGATGAGGGGAATGGAACACAAGTCGTCAAGCAGGAGAAGAAGACAAGAACAGCTACTGGTATCATCTGGACTCGGCGGTCGGCAAGCGAGTGGTGTGGTGTGGCGTATTGACGAGCGGGCCCAAGCAGGATTGGCACTGAGAATAACGGTATAGAATCAGAATCGAACCAGAACATACGAAGAAAGAAATACGCACACGTTTCGAACAAGACACTTCCGGCTGAGGTGGGCCTCGTCAGGCTCCTCAACGTCTGTAGAATCTGCTTTCTGCGCGCCCTTTCCCACTTCTCTTGGTCGTCGTCTTTCTGCCATTCACCGCCCTGCGAGTCGATTCTCAACCGAGATGACTATAGTTCTCGGCGCCGACGTCGCCACCTCTCGTAAACTCGTCGGATTTTGCGCACTGCTGGGATCTAGGAAGAGTCAGTAAATGAGGTCGACGCTCCACGACAGGTAGAAAAAAGCACCATATCGCAATATATGTAGAAGAAGACGGCGGGTGCGATAATAAGCTGAGAGATCGTTTAGTTTCGAAAAGAGGTAGCGGGCGGAAATGAACGTACGAATTTCTGTGAGAACGGCAGTCGAGACCACACCTCCAACGCGCATCTGGTTCCTGCCCTGAAGGCGTGTCGAAGTCCGAACACGAGCGTCGCAAAGGCTTCTTTTTGAGCGGCCTTCCAATCTTGATGGTCGTAGAATAAATGCCAGTAGAAAGGTCTGATTGAATATCGAGCGTTGAGGGAGAAGGGGAAGCGCCAAAGAAGAGGTCGGACGTCGGGAGGAAGGGCGCAGTAGAACGCATAGGCGATTACACACGAGTACGCGATGCTGTAGACTCCGGTGGCGCCGAGGATACTCAGCAGAAGCATGATTCGACGCGAGCACGACCACAGAGACCAATACCGGATGATGGCTCTGGGAATTCTGTAGATACCGAGGAGGAGGGAGGCCAGCCACAATGGGGCGGCATGGATGAGCGCAGGGCCGAGTATCATCTGGAGGGAATGTAAGCCAACGGTAATGTTGAGGTGGAAGGACGAATGTACTGACTGCAACATCTATGGGTTCAAACTCCCCAAGATAAGCACACCAATGTGAGATCCAAAGTCGCATTTCGTTGATTTCGATCATGGTCGGAAGGAATAGTAACCGCCAGAGGACTAAGAGGATCCACCTGAGCTGAGGAATGGCCATCATGATAGAAAAGGGAATAAGAACGCCGATGGTCGGTATTTGCCAGACCGTGGAGAGCATAGTGGTGATGGATCGGTGTGCGCGGCGGGTGGGGAAGCTGAGGACGATACAAGCAAGATGGCTGGCGACGGCGAGGAGGAGAAGGCTTGTGTATCGATGGCCGTGCAAGGAGATGCCGGTCGCGAGCGAGATAATTGGCGAGGCCCAAGGCGCTCCGTACGCAGAACACGTTTCGATGATTCGACTAGTCTGGGCGGTGAGGACCTGGAGGGGAGATGGGAAGCGGAGCGTGGGAACCAAATAGGCGATGAACAGTGCTGCCCCGAGAGAAAGAAGGACCGTCCAGACGAGAATAACGAGGAGGAAGAGTGCCCAGCGGTTTCTGCATTTCCTCGGGCTGGACTCGGTGTCGGGGTCTTCGGGAGGAGAGGGGGGCTGGCCGCCGCTGTCGGAATTGGGATCCTCAATATCTGCGGATGGAGGAGATGCTGGGTCGCCGTCGCCGATGTCGTGGCCTTTGGCGCGAAGAAGCATGTAGGAGACGACGAGGAGAACGAGAGTAGCGCTGCCCATGGTGGCAACGTAGGGGTGGAAGCCAGTGCCGTTGGAAATGACACATTTGGTAGGCTGGAGAACGAGCTTGACGGTGGCGGTCGCGCGCACGGCGGTGGTGAACTCGGTGTTGAACTCGGCGAGAACGACGGTGAGAGCCATTTGGATGCCGACGCTGATCAGCCCGAAGAACCCGTCGAGGCCCTTGGAGGAGGAGGAGAGGAAGCTGAGAGCGGAGGTGGGCATTTGGCTGAGCATGTCGTGGTTCGAGTTCAAGATGCAGATCCAGTGTCAGCCGCCCAGGCTCAAATATGGCCATACAAAAGCATAGCCTTCAGTGGGTGAAATGCAGACTGAGATCGTGAATTGGGCTCGTCGAGTCCAGAGCTCATGCGACTTGGTTGGGTTTGTCAATTCTATTGGAGGTTCGCGGCATCGAATTTATTTTTTCCTGCCATTGTATAACTCCGTCGAACCCACTGCAAGTTGAAGCACAGTTGAACCTGCAGCAACCTGCAGTCCCTGAAAGCTGGGCGTGTTGATCCTTTCAACGCTCGGTATACGCCAGCAATACAACCTAGGCCGGCCGCTGAGGTCGAAATTGTGTTGTTTCCTACTTGGGGAACAGAATAACGGTCAAAAAGAAGCGAATATTTCGAGAAGCAATGGCCTCCTGGAACCACAAGTCGCGTATTGCGTTTACGGTCGAAAAAGGTGGTCCGAGAACACAAGAGAACATTACCCAGGCGCGTCCGCTTTGGTTTGGCATTATTTACGTCGCGTCCTGTCACATGTGACCGTGGCTTTTGCTTCCTTCCACGACCTCCTCCTGCCCAGCCCGTTACCCTGTATAAGTTGTAAGTGGTCTCGCCTAGTCCAAGTTTCGAAACTAAGTGTTATTTAGCTTATATTTCGTCTATTACCGGATTCTACACCGTTTTATTGGAACAGGCGCCATCTGGTGCGAGCTGGTGCGTTCCCATTCCTCGCTCAGTCCATTCCGTGATTTTGACCCTCGGTACAGTTTTTTCCTGCTCGCTTCCCCACTCCTCGCCATCCCCACAATTTTCTCAACGGTTGCCCCAAATTTCGCGTCTCTCATCTCGTGCACACAAATGCTTTGGTTGGACCTTGTTCCGTACCTTCTCGCGGGTCTCGCCGCTTTAGGCAATCTTCGACTCGAGACCGGCGTGGACGTAGGGAAGCCCGGGCAATGGCGGGCGACCACTGTCGCGCTCAATCAGATCCTGGTCTTAAAGCATGCGACCGTTTCACGGTTATCCATGCCTGCCCTACACCTCCTGCATCTCCCCCGCACGAGAGCACCTCGTCCCGTCCGAGGACCCGTTTACCATCCGCTGGGGTTGGTCGATAGTTCTAATAGCGCCATAACCTCATATACCTCACCCACTGCCTGCGCCGCCCCGCCTATCCTTCTGCCGACTTCCGATTCAACGATGCGACTCCCGTTCCCCCCTCAGCCAACCTCCAACGCGACCATGCGTCCTCCGGAGATTTATCGCCGGCCGCTCCTGCCCATGGACCCACCTGAAAAGACGTTTCCAATTTCAGAAAGTCTCGGTCCAATGGTGATGCTCGGGAGCATTGGCGTCGTCGTCGCAATCCTCATCCTCATCTGCACGGTCCTCAGCCGCTTTTTTGCAACATCCGCGTCCCCGAAACCGCCAATGGCTCGTGGCTTGCAGCCTGCCATTCAGCTAGAAACGGGCGGGCAGTTGCTCGTCCAGACGGCCGACGCCGTACCCGTGGACCTTGGAGCGCTCGTGGGTCTGCCGGATCCAGCTGGGCCAATGCACGCTCTCCCAGCCCTGGCACCCGAGGACGAGGACGACGAGTTCGGCGCAGCCCCTCTCCCCGCAATTCCCCTCGCACTCAACGACGACATTCTCGTCCCCGCTGCGAGTCCTGGTGTTGCGCCTCCCGCGGTGGGCGAACGTGAACTGGAAGTCCCGCAAGATGACGTTGCGAGATTTGTGGCGGATGTTGGCGTTGACGTCGGTGAGCAGGTTGGAGTGGGCGCGGGTGTTGAGGGCGATGGTGAGGGCAACGGCGAGGGTGTGGCTGCTCCCACGGGCGAGGACGGCCTGCTGGCAGTCGTCGCTGACCTCGTGGAGGAGCTCGAACCCGCGGGCATCGAGGTTTGGGTGGAGGAGGAAGAGGAGGCGAAGAAGGATGGGCTGAGACTTGAGTCCGAGGCTGCGGGTGATGTGGACGGCGGGATGGATGCCAGTGGAGAGAAGGAGGCGCTGGAGCAACTGGCGACCTCGCCGAGTGAGCGCGCTGCTTCCCTGGGCGGCTTTAGCCTGGCGGGGATACCGACGCTGCCCTCGAATATCTTTGCTCCCCGGAGTGACGGCGCGGATGTCCCACCTCGGGCGCTCCCAGAGTACCGCATGTCCCCGGCAGATGCACCGCTGGCGGGGAGGCGCTCCCCCACCACTCCGTGTCCACCACAGCTCGCTGTGCGTGGCGAGCGCTCCGTTCCCGCTCGCCGGCTCGTCCGCCCCATCCAGGACTTCCCGTACACACACCACGAGCCCGGCCTTGTCACGCCGCCGCGTGCCCACCGCGCTGCTGTCGCGTCAGATGTGCCGTCGCCGCCGATGAGCTCACCCTGCTCCCCCTCGTTGGACCGTCGTCGCACGCCTACCGCGCCCGACCATTCCCCCGCCGCTCCCTCACCCCCTCTCCTCCGCACCGTGTCGCATCAGCCCGCACATCTTACACGCCCTCCGCGCTCCCCTCCGATGACGATGGCGGAGTTCGGCGACTTCCCCGCTCCGCCTAATGGCTCGACGCCCCGCGCGTCTCGCCACAGCCTCTGGATTCGCAGGATGGCCTCGTCGTCTCCGGCCGCACCTGGGCCGGTTACACCCCGCGTCGTTGGGTTGATGGAGGCGGCGGCGGAGAGGGAAACACAGGCGGCGGAGCGGCGGGAGGTAGAGGAGGCGTTGTCGCCGGGGTCGACGACGCAGCCAAGTGTGAAGACGGCCTACGATCTGGCGACGCCGCGGACGCGCATTGCCATCGACGCCGATGTGCAGAGGTACGCCGGTGGGAAGGCCAGCAGCACGGAACTGGAAATACTCTGTGCTCATCCCCGACTTGTGCAGCCGCTCGCGCGCAGTAACGGGCTGGGTATGGGGCCGGGCGCGGGTGAAACGTGGCGGACGGACATGAACGGGGTGCCGGAGGCGGAGGAGGAGGAGGAGAACATGCCCATCCAGGGAATGGGCAAGGGCGAGGCGCGCGCGAGAGGAGACGACGCTCGATTTCCCGGTTTTCTCTATTAGATGTGCCAGATTCTTCGCGTGTATTCAAATGTGTATTCCTATCTCATTTTCCCCCTGTATCACACGTAGCCGTATCAACCACACGCAATGTACACTCGACATCCCTATCACCTTATACTTCTACTGCAATTCTACTGGATAGAATCACGGTCGAATCTAGGCTCGTTTTCAGCCTCTCTAGTGTGTTTCCCGCCCGACCTCTAAATCCACGTAATCTCCAGGCCCTCCCGAATCTCGCACCAGCACCGAAACAGCTCGCGAGGCCCAGTGCAGCTTCGATGCAGCTGCTCATGCCCATCGACAATAGCAATCTCCGTCGCCGCTGTCCCCACTCTCCGAGTCATTGAGTCGTCTGCTTCCTTGCTGTAGAAACGAGCGGATTGAGTAGGTCTGGGTCCGCTTCGGGAAGGGGACGGGTGTGGAGGGAGTCTTGATACTCGCCGCAGGCCGGGACGACGAGCCTAAAGGGACGAACGCGATGCGACGAGCGTTTGCATCGTCCACGCACTCCGGGTCCAGACGGGCGTGATCAGGATGGTGCCAGCGCTCCTCGGGTCCGCCTTCCGCAAGCGAAATCGACATGGAAATCGTCCATGGAGCCCCGCCGCATGCAACATTCCGAGCAACCTCGCGCTTCCCCTCCTCCGCCCATTCCAACTAGCAGAGAGTGCAGAGTTCCATCGAGGCGAACGGGACGGTGGACGTGTTGTATCCGAGCCGCGAAAGGGTTTCCGATGGTGCATATACATTATTGTGGCGGAGAGGGTTATCGTAAATAATCTTGCGGTGCGGCAATGACACAAAATGAGTATAGTGGTGAGATGGAATGAGAAGACACGCACCTCACACAGTGGACTCTGCTACACAGGGCAGGTGGGACGCTGCAGTTTTCGAAACGAGCGCGTGGCTTGAATGCTTTGAGATGGCCATCCAGGTCAACCAGGGAGATGCATGGTTGCAGGGAACCATGGATGTAGCGTTGAAGTGCGAGTGCGAGACATATTGCCATTTGTCGACGGCGGCACTCTTCTGAATCGTAGACTTTGTGCCTGTCCTCGCGCAGGAGCTGCGGCAAGCTGGATGAATATGGATCGAAAGGCAAATCGCGAGGCTCACCGTCACTCATATGTATCACCCTAACGCAGCAGAGCCCACCGAATATTAATCTGCATTCATTCTTCGCACCTCGGACGGCATTTTGGCTCCGATAATCAGGCTTGAAGGTCAGCGCCATAGTATTCGTTTCGGAGGAAGTTTTCCTCTGCATTGCACGGGTTCTTGGGCGGACTGAGCTTCTCCAGCGTTAGGAGCCCATTTTGCGGCGGGTGGTTTGGTGCAAAGGGTAAAGTTCCCACAAAAATGATGATCCTTCTTCATCTTTCTCCACCGTCCTTCTCCAGTACATGATCCTGTCGTGTTTATCAAGCAGCTCGCAGCAATTCTGGGTGCTTTGGGAGCGCGGGTCTACTGGCGCTCGAATTGGCTATTCCTCGAATTTCTGCCAGTGCGTCTACGTCGTCCAGCGCAAACTTTCTGCCGCGGGGAAGGATCTACTGCGTCGAGAGTCTCCTCATGCGTTCCACTGCGGTTCGACTTGTAGCAAGCTGGAGCAAGATCTGGCGAACGCTTCAAACAAGATTTTCTAACTACGCTACACGAGGAGGTGGATGCACCAAGATACTCGGTCGACCTTCCACCTTTGCAACCCACTCCTCCAGTAACTCCCTCAGCGAACCTACATAAGCTGTTGAAAAATTTGGATAGCGTTCCTTCTCTTCCTTTATCCTCTCGCTCTCCTCTTCCGCGGTCAAGAATCTCGACCCCACATGTACGAACATGGATCCCTTGAGGCCCCAACCCCTCTCGTTAACCCCCTCAGCAGAATGCGCTGCGTAGGTCACGTAGGCGAGGTTGGGACAGTGCCTCGTGTGGGGACAGTAATTCTCAGTGGACTGGCGGAACATCGAGACACTGTAACCGCGGAGGCCTAGGTCGCGAGGTGCGTAGACCGTGAGGTCCTTCAATACAAGCGGATGCTGCAGGTTTCTCAGACTTGGACCGCCGACGTACATCGCCCTATCCCAGATGAGATAGAGGCTTTCGACGGGGATTGCCCCGCATTCGCCCTCAAGGTGCGCCCAGATATTCCACGTCACGGCGAAGTGCTTGACGTGTCCCCCGGCAGCGTGGAGGAGCCTCCTAATGGCGGTTGTCTCTTCGGCTGAAAACCGCTCTCGATGGCCATCCCCGAATTTACCCTCGGTAACATTGGGTAAATCAAGTACCAAGACATGGATGAGATTTGCGTTCGGCAGCAACCAGTCGTTGACTCGCTCCACCCAATTCTTGTGTGGGCGAACGATCACGGTGTGGAACATGATGGGTTTCGTCCTGGTCGAATCGTACCGGTGAGCAGAACTACGACGCAGTCGTTTGGATTTTGACGCACCAGGCATAGAATCGAGAAGCGACGAGCGACATCGCAGTGCACATGCCCCTTGTCTCCTTCAAGAGGACTTCATTGACGGTTCGTTCTACGTCTGGCGGGAAGACCGGCTCTGCCATCGTTACGTCCTACTAGGGCCAAGGTTGGACCTTGTTGTGACGCGGCAGGGCAGATAAAGGAGGGTGTCGTTCGATGTGACTTGGGCGGTGCGAGCAGAGGATAGTTCCGCCGTGAGCATTCACCGCTGATCCTACACTCAGGGTGCGTCTGATTGCGCAAACACTTCTTCTGTGTACCCCCGGCGATTCACCTCATAACTAATATCTAGTTTCATTTTCCAGTTGCCCGTTCCCCGTCGATTCCGCCAAGTTTGAAACTCGTCCAAAGCTCAACGGCGTTCGGTGTACCCCGTTTTGGACGACATGATATCCAAGTTGTTCGGTATGTCCACCGAAAAACCCGTAAAATCGTTACCGAAACCGGGAAGCCCGGGAGCATGTTCGGCATTATTATCACCCTGCATCTTTCAAACGGCAGGTTGTGATCCTTCAAAGCGTGCTGGAATATAAAATAGACAGCTCCAGAACGGAACTCCTCAGTGCTGGCCACCTCCCTCTCTCTACGCGGCACGTTGATCGTCCTCGTCCCCACCATTTGCACACCATATCATGAAAAACTCCATCATCTGCATTATTCTTGCTTTTTTCATCGTCGACTCGTATGCGCTGCCTGCCACAGTGCCTGCCACATCCGTACCGCCCGTCGACATCGCCACGACAGTGACGAAACAGTATCATGCGACATGCGCCCAAAATGTTACCTCCATAAAAAATGCGGTCGATAGCAAGACACTTGTTCTACGCCCTTCTAGGCAGTGGTGGGACGAATTTGCGTGGTCCGGTGAGTCTTCCCTTATCCACTCTTTGTATGCATGTTACCCTTGCTAACTGAATCCAGGCGGTTTCTACATCACACCGGATCCGCTCAATGCCGTAGCGTACGGCGCATCCTTCCTTTTCAGGTGTGAACAATCCGGAGGCGTAGCAATTATGGGTTTGTCTGCCCTTTATGACCCTCTTCTCATGGAATTTACCACTATCCTTATAGAGTTTAGCTTTGACCCGTCCAATCTAAAGTGGGTGCATATGAGTCGGCAGTGTGAGTTCCTTTGAGTCTGGCTCTGCTGGCAGAACAAATTCTCTGGGTGCTACTGCTGCTGCACAGGATGTGTGTAATTAATTCATCGGTCGTCTAGCCATCGGACTAATGGTTCCTTGAGTTCTGGACTGATCAACAGCGGCTTGGTCAGGATATCAGGACCTATGTTGAGCCGCGAGTGCCCCCGGGCGAGCCGAGACCGGTAACTCCACCCCCTACCCCGGAGCAGATAGCAGCGATCCGGAACAATATCCCGTCACCGACCCAGTTGTGGCCAGCTTACGACGATTTCCAGCAATACGATGTCATCATCGGGGCGGTAAAACTGCACGCTGGGCAACAAAGGCTCATGAACGCCGCGACTGGGGTCGGAATGCCTCCAATCCAGAACCCGTTTACTCAAGTTGTTCTGGTTACCGACGCAGGCAAGCAGTAATCATAGTCTGAAAAAGATATCACCACTCATCCCGAACTCGTTATAGCGCTCCAAGGGCTCACGTACATTAATCACGAGCCCCTGGATCCAACTTTATCGGCGAAGTGGCCTGCCTTACTAGCAGCATACCAAAAACTGCCGAGATCTTTGCTGCGACGAGCCTTCAGTTCCTGGCCTTGGTAGGCGGTCGGGATAATGTATTTTCTTTCTCCACAGGGGCGGTTGCATGCGGAATGGGCAGTGTGAAGGAATTTGGGCCGCATAGATGCGCGGAGCGGGTGTTCGAATGTATCCAAGTTACAAACAAATATTAGATGCAGTTGAACCCCTTCGGCCATCTCGGGCAAGTTCAACCTGACTTCAAACTCGAGCCTAAGGCTTGATAACCCTGAATAATTCAGCATTTGACTCGCAGGTAATCATACTATGATTGATAAATGATTTTCCGCGGAAATCGAGACTTGCGCGGCGCTGAGGAGCAAGTCCAGTCCGTGATCATCGGAGTTTAAAAATCGGCGGAGGACCCGAACCGCTCATAAACTGCAACCACCGCCGACTCAGACAACTTTGTGATGCTTCCTGCTCGCTCTCTCGGATACACCTAAATGCCATCTTGTGCCCAGTAGGCAGCCTCGCTCAATGAAGAAAGAAGGTCCGGAGTGACACCAAAAGTCTTCAAAGCAAAATAATATAATTCAAAAGGTCAAAGTGTACGTGTGTCTATGTCGACTGTGGAGTATTCTCCGCAACGCACCAATCTTGGCCGACTACATCGGGCTACGTCCACACCGGTCCACGAGGGTCCTGAGCGCAGTGCATGCGAGGCGGTGGATGCTCCAGGAGGCTCTCTCGACCCTCCATCTTGTTCAGCCACTCCTGAAGCATGTCGTCCAAGGTGCGTAGATAAAGGGTGGAAAAATTCGGATGGCTTTCCTTCTGATACTGGATTCGAAAGTCTTCCTCCTCCTCGGTCATGTCCACTTCACGCTGTCTGACAGAGACGGCCATGTACCCCTTCAAGTGTTCCGTCCTCCACGGTGGAACGATGTAAGCGGCCGCATAGGTGGCGTAGGCAAGGTTGACGCAGCGCGCCGTGTCCGGGAGGTAGTCCTCGGGCGGGCGCCAGCCCGAATATTGGGGATCGAGCGAGACCGGCGCAAATATTGTGATGTCTTCCAAAGCCGCGGGATACTGGAGCTCGTTCAGCTTTGGGGCCTCGACGTCGAGGAAGGCGCGATCCCAAATGAGGTAGAGGCTCTGTAGGCGGAGGATGCCGCATTCCCGTTCGAGGTACGCCCATATGTTCCACGTCACCGCGAGGTGTCTGACTCCCACTGCGCTGCTGAGCAGCCGCCGAATGGAAGACAGCTCCTCATCCGTGAAGACACAACGGGCCCTGTCCTTGTCAAACCGCTCGATGAACGACCACTCCCTTGGAAGGACGACAGATCGATTGAACGGCAGATCGAGGACGAGGACTCGGATGAGCGCAGCATTCGGCAATAGGCAGTCGTTCATGCGCTGCATCCAATTATCGTGCCGCCGAACAACGACGCTGTGGAATCTAACGGGTTTCGTCCTGCATTCTCACTGGTAAGTTATAAGAAAGAGATGACGCTGCTATTCACACCCACCAAAGATTGAATCGCGGGGCCACGAGTGACATCGCGCCGCGCATGTCTCGCGCATCCTCCAACAACACTTCGCAGATTTCTCGTTCTACATCCTCTGGAAATGTAGGCCCTGTACTATGATGCTTCATTGCAGGTGTCGGAGAAGGGGGAAGTTGGTGAGCGCTGAATGCCTGCTGAATGGATCTGACTGGTCGTGGCAGTAGCGCGGTACCGCCCAAGTACGCCTTCTGATCTAAAATTCGGAACACCGACATGGGCGCTGATTAAATCTACGGCTTCAGTGGTCGAGGGTCGAATGGAAATGCTGTTCATCGTGCGAGGTTGGTTATGTTGGTTCCATGTACGCCATTCGGTCAAGTTCAAATTTTCAACCAGCTTTCGGGCACCTCGGCGAAGTTCAACTTTGCTTGAAGTTGTACCAAACAGGTCCAAGTATAGTTGGCTATCTGGTCTTCTCAAAGCCTCACCTTAGAATTCGGACTGCTTCAGTCAGAACTACGATTCAACCGGAAACCCAATTTTCGGCGCAGACTCGGAGTCGCCCGAGTTGACGTGGGAGAACATTCGCCTCTCGTTCCGTCACCACCAAGTCACCACAATCGATGCCGCCAGTCAAACACCCAAAGTTGAACAACACCCCGCCCCCAGAGGGAAGTGTCAGAATAAACAATGCTCCAGGTATCGAACATCTCACTCCTAGACCACCGCAAAGCTAAATTCCCAGTCTAAAGCCCTCAAGGTTCCCCCCGAGCTCTGGCTGGAGATCGTCTCCGATTACTACCTGCGCAACCTCAGCAGCAAAAGGGACGGTTTCCCCCGCTCTCTCCTGCTCCTCAGCAGAAGCAAAATCAAGAGTTCGCCCAAAACAATCCCGACCTCGTATCGGGAGCGCCCAGAGGCTCTGCGGGCGCTTTCGCAGACCACTCGGGCGCTGCGCGCCGTCTTTCTTCCTCTTTTGTGGGAATATGTCGAGGCGTGCTTCATTCCGAAGGACGATACGACGTGGTCTAAGCGGGTGGCCAGCGTTCTGCTCAAGCGGTGTAAGGGGTTGATGAAACACGAGAATCAGGGCCTCGCTCAGCATGTCCGGTAAGCCAATCGCTCTTGTGCTCTCGTTTTTACTCACCGATTTCCGGACAGTGTGGTCTCCGTTTCCCTGTCGTCAAATCGTATGGCGGAGACGTTCCCTCTCTTCGCTCAATGTCTCGCATCGCTGCCGAACCTCGACACGCTCCACATTCTGCACCTCGAGTCGAAGCGGGAAGGAGATGTTACGGCTGCATTCAAGACTGTTGAACTGCCTGGTGTCCGATATATCATCCTCCGTGAGCACACAAGTCCATCGAACCCATGATTGTCCTCGTTTAAATTCAACTATAGCGAGCTACGCGCATGCCATATTAGCAGCATGCCCTGACGTCCGCGACGTTTCCTGCAACGAAGAGATCGGGACCAAGCTCTTTGATACATTAATCAAATACTGCCCGAGCGTCGAACGGATACAGGGATTTCAACTCACGTCCTCCAAGTTGAAAAGTTTGTCGCACCCCCGGAACCACTCTGCAGAATTTAACTTACATGTTATCACGCAGAGCTGTCGAAAAGCATCCCCAACCTGCGAGAGATTGCAGTCCCCGCGACCATGGTGAGTACTACCTCGGTATCTACATTCCTGACTTAATACGCATCCCACAGAACATCAGCTCCCTCTCCGTCCTCAAGCATTTATCGGCGATTGAGCTCATCACGGACGCCGAGGACCAGGACGATAGCGAGGTCTCCGACCCGGACGAGGGATTCGCAGCCGCGGGTTCTGCTACAATTGAAGCGTACGTGGCCGTGGCGCGGAGTGTGCTCAGTGGGTCGTCCGGTACGGCGCCGAAGCGCATCACGGTGTCGTATTGGCAGGATATCACTGAGATGTGGGGGATGGCGGATATCACGTACGGGCAGTATTGGGAGAGGGCGGAGGAGTTTGATGTGTAGGTTTTGAACTTGACGTATATATCTGGTGTACTTGTACTTGTACGGTGTTCGGTTTATTCTGGCGGATAGTGAAGAAGGAAATTGGCTTTGCGACGACCAGTGCGCCTGGCTCCCGGAAGAGACTCCAAGAATTGGATTAAAGAATTGGAAGTTGATTTTCGAGTCGTGAGTCTTGGTGTGAAGAACTTACCTTGGAAATCTTGGCGGTAGATGCTTGCAACGCGCACATCGCATGGGTTACGGAGTAATGCCAGGAAGTCGAAGCACGCGCTGGAACGAATGAGTAATCGGACAAAGTGGAACGGGGAAGCAACTCACGATGTGCGGTAAGGTTTCACGCGGGTCGAATTGAAACTGCGCGCAATTATAATAGACTGGGACTTGGGCTAGTATTGAGTTGAGCGCATTGGAACCACGCTGGGAATTAGGGATGGAAATCCACCGCTAGTGGGGTGAATACCTACCTAGGTTGAACGAAAACTGGGGAACGCAACGAATTCGCCGCGGTTGGATTTAGTATCCAGTTGAGGGCGTTGAGAAGAAGGTGAGAGTTAACTACACCGGGAAATTCACGTCGGGTTGGATTTTAACGTTGAGTTGGTGAATGAATCATTGTTGAACTTGAGGCGAAGAACGGATACTCAAAGTGGATCAATGAGAATACCAAGCAAGTTTAATGTTGATGCAGATGGGTTCGAGTGTTCGGTTGAACTTGAATCCAGCGATAACCGGATCTTCAACCAAGGGAGAGTTTTTGAAGCAGACATCGAAGGAAGTTGAACGACGGGATCGCTAGAGCTCTCAGACTGAGGACAACTATTGTGGGCATAAGTTTAACCTGGACCAGCTCCGTCGGCAACAGACTACGTCTCAAGATCTGGACACCTCGAGCGGAAAACAAAAGCACTTTCGACTGTATGTCCGATCGAGGTAAAGCAGTATCAATGCGTCGTGCTATTCAAATCAATGGTCGAGGATGCGCAGTCGTCGGTCCTGTTTGAAGAAAGCGCCGGGACTTGGGGTTGATGCTAGAGAAGGAGAACTGGGAGATGCTGTTCGTTCAGGTTGGAAAAAATCACATCTCATCTATGTGGGTTGTACGCACCCCGTCTATGACTCCGGAAGGGCCAAGTCACATATATATTTGCGGAGCTCTCTTCACATCTTCCGGTGGCCAATATCAATATCTTAAATGGTGGCTCAACATATCGGTGAGCTCCCACAAATTTGTAGCGATGTTCATGTTGAATTTTTATAAAACCGAACTCACATCTTACACTAAGTATTTGTGAACGACCACAAGCTATCTGTGAGACCCCTGCTCGTTATCGCCTCCATTAGGCGTGTGTGCCCATCGCCGGGTACAGGGGTCGAGGGACGCGGTGTTGTGGTTCAAAAGTTCGGCCGTCGGCTTCCGATTGCCGATATCTGGTCGTGGTTGCTATAGGCCCCGACGGACCTGTCAACCTTTGCTTCCGCCATCCACCAGCGCTGCCCACTGGGACAACATGCGCTCTCCCGACTCAACCTTGACAAAATCCTTCCAGTTGACCACGGCACACCAACGCCCTCGGCAACACCACCGTCCCTGGGGCCTGGATTATCTGTCGCATTTAACATCTGATTCGGGACCACTTCGACACTGTTTCATTGAAGTTTCATCGGTCACCGGCTGCATTACGCAGGGGTCGTCGTCCCCCTCGTCGCCTGGTCCACATTCCCGTGGGCTCAACAGGTGCGCAACAATATCCTACCATGAAACTGTCCTCCTCACGCACTCAGCGCCATCGTACACGCCGACCCCCTGCCCGCGTCGACATCGACGTTACCCTCACCCTCTCTCCTCCCCGTCGCTCCTTGCTTCGTCCCCACCATCCCACACACAGGCAGGCTGTGTGCGCGCGCCGCGCTGCAAACGCAGGAAGCTTCCCCGCGCCACTGTGGACTCGCTGCAACCGGCACCGTGTTGCTCGAAGCACGCACACACGGCAGCGTGTGTTCCACCGTCACACCCTCCCGTGCCGCACGCACAGCACCCACTCGGCGCTGGGTTTGCAGCGCGGTGCATCCAGCCCGGATCGCGCCGTCGTCGTGCCGTATTCCCCCCTCCTTCCCTCTCTCCCCCTACCGTCCCAGCCCATCGTCGTCTCCCTCCCTCACCGCGCGCGGCAGTCGTAGCCCGCGCGGCGCCGCACTGGACTTGCAGCCGGTCGCTGTGCATGCACCCCGGGCGCGATGCGCACCATTCCCCTCCTTCCTTCCTTCCTTACTGCCTGCCCTCGCGGCGCTACCGCACCCTCCCCCGCTCTCTTCCTCGTGCATCGCCGTACGTACACTGTACCTACGTACATTTTGAATAAAATTTACGTCGCCAAATTATCTGCGCGCTTCTCATCAGCGAAAAGACCGCCCACGCAGCCCTTGTTGACGCTTACCTCTACAACATCGGTATCTCAAATTGACGAGCCCGCGCGCACTCGATTCAAGGCCGGCGTGAGGTGAGTCTCGCCGTGAATTGGAACGAGGTGAGAGCTGCTTACCTTGGAATTCGGTGGTAGTTGTGTACTTTGGACGTGCGCGTTCGAATTCGTTGGGTTTGGGCGTGGAGGGACTGACTAGGCGCCATGAATGAGCAGTCAGTTTCACTTTGCTCAACTGGGAATTCACTCACAGTTTTAGCTTTTGCGCGGGTCGAGTTCCAACTCGGCGTTTGAAACGAGGTTTGGACAGGGAAATGCACTGAGTAGAGTTGACGTCGCGATGTCGTGCAGGTGAGGTTTCGTTTCAGTTTCACGCGGGTCGAATTCGGACCGACTGGGCGCGAGGAGAATAAGTTAGACTGCGGTTGGAATCAGTATCTGGCCGCGAGTTGAAACGAGGTTGAGGTTTACTTTACCTAAACAAACTGCAAAATCCACGTTGGGTTGGATTTGAAGGGAGGGCGGGCAAGCATCGAATGAAGAGTCTTGAAAAACTCGGCATGAATCTTGGTTTGAATTACTTAGGGTGAGGGGAGAGCTTACCTTGGAAGGGGTGGCGGCAGATACTCGGAAGTCGCACGTCGCTTGGCTTGGGGTACGGATTAATGCCAGAGAGTAGAGGCATGGACTGGAAGGAATGAGTACACATCGGACGAAGTGGAACGGGGAATCAACTCACCAATGTGCGGTCAGGATTCACGCGGGTCGAATCGGAACTGCGCGCAATTATAACAGACTGAAACTTGATTTAGTATTATTCAGTTGAGCGCATCGAGAAACCAGGCTGAGTGAGACTTACCGAGCGATGGAAAGGAAATCAGTAGGTTGAACCAAAACTGGGAACCCGAGGATAATCATATAGGACTGCGGCTGGGTTCCGTCAACGAGTTGAATTCAAGCGAGGTTGGAACTTACCCACTCGGGTCGGAAATTCACGTTGGGCTGAACTTGAAGGAAGGCGGCGTTGAGTCGGATACGTAGGTTGAATGAGTCGCTGTTGAACTTGAAGTCAGTGGGAAGAACGGATGCTAGAAGTAGATGAGATGAATGAAAGACGAACTTGAATCAAGGCAAGTCCGGTGTTCATTCGGCTGAATAAACCATCGAAGAGAGTCCGTGGACTGGACTCGAGAAATCAGCGTATGGAGGCTCGGGAGGAGCGCCCACATACTTATTACCCATCGAAAGAACGTCCATGGAACTCGAGGCCAGTGGTGGATGAGGGAACTTGAAGCTGGGTCCACCCACAGTCAGCTGATGTATCATAGTTGTGATCGAACGGACATACCTCAAGTTAAACAGCAAGTATCTGGATTCCCATGGCAGGCAATGTCGAAGCAGACGTCGAGGACCTATCGATGAATCGAGTCAAAGGTCAGTCGACACTCAATGAAAAATGAACCTAACTTACATCAAGTCGGAGGTAATGCTGGTTGAACTTGAGCTTGGTGGACCTTGAAGCAAGAAGCCCCGAGTGCTGAGCCATGCATGAGGAGAAGAACGAACGGACAAATAGCATACATGCATCACATACCTGAGATCCGTCGGCTCAAAGCTCCATTAAGTCCGAGTGCAACCGAGGTGGAGTTGATTACAAGTTGAACTTTAACCACGTCAGTAAAACCTCGGTGCAATACAACACACACACTTACCTCGAGTCAAACGAACGGGGTTTAGGTCCCTAAGGACCTGAACCGCGATGTGTACGCCCCCGTCTTGAAGTAGGAGCTACAACGAGAGTCAGTTCAAGAAATCATAGTAAAAATGCGGCGGACATACCTGGATTCAAACGGCCATAGGTTCGGTATCGGTATCCCGCGGATGGGGCTGCAAACCAAGGCCTGTCCTATCGGAGAATCGAGTCAAAGGTTAGAGAAGGTTCAATTGAAGACGGATTCAAACTCACATCGGGTAGCGTTGAAGGAATCAGGTTTCAAAGCAACAACGGGGGGGGGGTTGAACCAATGTAAGTAAACTGTATCTCGGACACTAAGTACCTCGCGGCACACAGGCATCGTCTCGGTATTCTGAGAATCTGAACGACATGACGGTCAGTTCAAAATTTACTGAGAAATTTCGACGAACATACCCTGAACTTAATTAAGCCAGCATAATTATCGTCCAGGGACTATAATATAGCGCTGTGAGAACCAATTACTCGAGTTGGCTGACAAGTAAACGACATACCGCAGTTGAGCCGGAATTTGCGGACTTGGATGAAAGTGGAGGAGTCGGACGCGGTAGAAGGATTGGTTGAATGAGAGTCAGACGAATCGTATTCAAGATCTGCCAACGAATCGAATCGAAGGTCAGTAAGGATGGGGTCGCGAAAAATGAAGGACGTACCATGTAAGTTAATGTACATGAGGTCAGTGAACCTGCTGAAGGAACCACGTATTAACGGGGTTACAGACCGTGAACGAGCCCGAGGGAGTTGGATGTACGTACCTCGAATCCAACTCAGCCCAGATCCACCGAGGTAAGTTCAACCATAGCTGCGCGCCGTAAGCTGTAAACGAAAAGGAGGGTCAGCTTCGACGAGGCTGACACATAGATACTAGAGCATACCTGGAGCCGAATCGAACACGATTCATTCTCGCAATAGCCCCGCCCCGACGGGATTTGACGATAGTCTCCGTGCAAACAAACATCAACGCGACTGGTTCAAGACCTGTGAGCGGGGCCGAAGGTCAGTATAGATTAGAGGAATGACAGAGTAGGGGGGCGGGCCTTGTACTGGTGATAAATGTGAGCATAGTCCCCGCATCGAGAGGCTTGCGCAGATTGTCCGTGACTAAGGTGATTTGGACCAATGTTGCGGCAGAAACTTGAAGCCGCTATGTATAAACATGTGGATAGAGTATGATAGAACGCACCGCGAAATAACTTGAAAGCTCGTTACTCCCGCGCTGGTCAATCTCGAGCATGAAGTCAATTTTGACGATAATTCTTGCAAGGATTGAAGGTAGGGCATCGAGTGCGTCGTTCTAAACGGGAGGGACGCAGATTTGGTGACCTGAACCAGATGAAGAACGTAAGTCAAGGAAGGGTTCATTCAAGGCAGAATAATTTAAACATACTGGAATTCGGAAGTAAGTCAAATTGAACGGCGTTCAGAGGGTGATGAAGATCGATGTAGAGTGCAGAGTTGTTCGTTCGGGGCGTAATGAGACGATAGGGATGTGCTGTTGAGGTTGCAGACTAAGTGAAAGGTCAGTCAAGGGTTCGAGTCAGAATAATTGAGGCATACCGGAATTTTGATGCAAGTCAAATTGAATGGCGTCCAGGTGACTTTGAGAGTCAATGAGGGATGCAGAGTCGACCTTTCGGGGCGTACTGAGACGATAGGGATGCTCTGTTGAGGTTGCAGCCTATGGTGAAAGGTCAGTCAAGGTTTTCAAGCCATAATGATTAGGACGGACCTAAGTCTTGAAGCAAGTCAAGGTGAGCGGCGTTCAGAAGTCACGAAGGTCGATGCAGGGTGCAGAGTCGGTAGTTCCGGGCGTCATAAGACGATAGGGATGCACCGTTGACGCGCTAGACTAGTTGAAAAAGGTCAGTCCGTTTCAAGGCATAATGATTAGGATGTACCTAAGTCTTGAAGCAATGGAACTGAGAGGCGGTGAAGGATGCGGAGTCGGCCGTTCGGGGTGTAACGAGAGGATAGGGATGCGCCGTTGAGGTTGCAGACTAAGGTGAAAGGTCAGTCAAGGTTTTGAAGTCAGAATGATCGAGGCATACCTCAGTCTTGAAGCAATCCAAGGTGAATGGCGTCCAGAGGTTATGGGGGGTCGATGAAGGGTGCAGAACCGGTTGTTCGAGGTTCAGTTAGACGATAGGGATGCGCAGCTGACGCGGTTGACTAGGTAAAAAAGGTCAGTCCAGGTTTCAAGGCATAGTAATTAGGACGTACCTGAATCCCGAATTGACTCAAATTGAATGGCGTCCAGAGACCTTTGAAGGTAGACGGGGGGCTTGAGCTCGTTCCAAGAGTGCCGGAGTGTGGGGGCTGGATGCGAAGGACTCGAACCAAAAGCGTGGCGAAGGTAATCCGAGTCCTGAATGAAGCATATGTGAGTTAAGGAGGTAAGGATTGGTCCATTGAAGGTACATACCGAAGTTAAACCAGGAACTGCGGCGAAGGTCGACCCAATACTGAGTTGAGGTCCCGTAAGTGCTGAAAAGTCGGACTTGGAAAGTTGCAGCTTGAAGGCGGAGGCGGAATTTGAAGGTGCATAGGATGGAACGAGGCCAGGTAATTGCAGGGTTCGAAGGTCAACGAGGTATCCTATCGAACGAGGGTACTCAGAAGCCAGTAGAAGGATAATGAGATCCTACATACCCTTGACGCGGTATTAGGACTGCGGACCTAAATTTGCTGAAGGAACCAGGCTTGAAGGTTTAGAAGGGACTGGGAGGGATATAGTAAGCACATTGCGAGTGAATATAGCGAAGAAAAGGCATACCCAGCATGTGGTGGCCGTTCGCGCCCCAGCTGGTGGTGGTTGATATCAACCAGCTGTTAACCGAGCGGCGTGGGAACGGTTGCCGGATGTGGCCGAGTTGCGTCGGTCAACGAGAAACTCGGCGTCGAGGGCGAACGGCAAGGGGAATAGAGGGGGCATGCGGGTGGAGTATTCGGCCGAAGCGATGCCGGGGGCTACGAGATGCAGCGGGAGGGGGAGGGTGAGTCAACCAGGAAGTGGAGGGGAGGAAAAGTGGCGGTTGACTGAAGGATTCAGAGAGAGGCGGCGCGTACTTATACCACAGAGAGCTTTACGTGGCACTCAATCAGCACAGCCAACATACGCGAAGCGGAGTCAGAGATCAGCGCAACCGACAGTGGGTCGATTACTCACCTGACAGTTGGTTGAACTTTGCCGACGGTGCGGGAAGGAATAGCGCGGGGGGAGGAAGGAAAGTTCCAAATAAATTTTCATGTCCTTGGTGCTTGAGTTCAGGCGCGCATATCCCGCGTATACCGTATACCTGTGGAGGTAAGTGCATAAAGTGGTTCCTGAGCCTCCGAGCCCTGACGGTCCCCAAAGATTCGCGGTAATTGACTGGGGGGCTGGGCACGTCATGTGTGCGACTGCCATCAATTTTCGACGTGGCGCGACTCCAAGGTCGCCGTTGAAACCCGCGAAAACGCGGGATATGCGCATCCGCCATTCCGGTTGTTGGCGCTCCCCGCGCGCTCCCCGAGCCCAGGCCCCGCTCGGAGGTAGTCCCAGCCACCATATGACGTGACATCGGCGGCGCGGTATGTCCCCCCAGTGACCTGTGATTATTTAGTCGCAAATTCAGTGTTTAATGAGAGTATTGAGCAGTGCGTGTTGGACGCGTCGACGCGCCTCTGTCGCGTCTCGAACGTGTCTCCTGAGAGGTATGTACGTAATGAGAGTTTACCTGAATTTAATTCCCAAGGTTCAACTTGAACCAAAAAGTCGAGACCACCTTCCTTTTCGGTCACAGGCGTTGAGTCCGGATTGGGAAACGCCGCCGCGAATCACGATTTTTTTTGGGTGCACTCTGCCCCATTTTTTTTGATGATTTATCGCCAAAACAGCGCGTAAACGGGCGCGCCGCGCGCGAATTATGTCTCTTCTGGGCAGTGGGAAACGGACCAAAAAATTGAACCAAAGGGCAAAAGAATAAAATCCAACTAGAGAATTCGAACTTAGGTGCTAGGAAGGACGGCAACTGGGGTATCCAGGCCTCAATACCACTACACCAGACTACCGATGACATTACCTGGACGCGGAGATTGCTGACACGCTGCCGGCTCCATTTCCGTAAAGACGAACCTCAAATTCTCCGGACGAATTCCTCCGCCGACGTGCTTCGCGCGCGTTTCCTGCTTCTCCGACGGTCTCCGCAGGCCGTGATGCTCACTCAGCGCACCGCTAACCGCAGGCGATATCGTATGTCGCCTGGGGCATATATTTGTATGTTTGATCCCATCTGGGAAACTTACGTACCGTTGTTCAGGGTCAACGCCTTTCTTCTGTACACTCACCCTCCCCAATCGCCCTCCCTTGCCCACGGAACCACCTGAGCTTCCCATGAAGCCTCTACAATTCTTCCGACAAGCCAAGCTTGATGCCATCGCGCGGACTTGAACTTCAACCTGGGCTCTTTTGTGCCTCAGTCGAGCACGCAAAACCTCGCGCACGTCGATTACTATACGTATCGACGTCCCGTGAGCGGGGTTTCAGTGCGTAGTCCACCTCCAGTTGAATCACTCTCTGATCCCATTTCCCCCCTTCACCTCCCTAGCTTTTTCAAAGATTTTTGGCCGCCGGCAGGCACAACTCGCCTCGACGCGCAAAGCTCCGTCATCAAGGCCGCCCTTCCTGAATTCTCGGGGGCCTGCGGAGGCGCCGCGCAGCGGCGCTGAGAGCGTTGAGTATACGTGCTGCTGTCCCGCGAGGGCGGATTTGGTGTGTTCTCACCGCGACTCTACTTTGACTTGGAATGCTAACTTGCTCAGCTTCGTGTTAGCAATTAGGCCGCCAGCAGTCACTTGGCGCTTCGAGATGGATGGGCCCCCGAAGGTTGCGAGACTGTCGCGCGCCGCGCAGCGGCGCCGACGTCGATTACTATATGTATCGACGCCCTACGACCGCGTTTTTCGTGCGGCTTCCACCTCGTAGTGGAGACGCCTCTGATCGCATTCTGTGCACTCCACCTCCCCAGCTTTTCTCAAAAGTTTTTGGCCGCCGGCAGGCACGTCCCACCTCGACTTGCAAGACTTCGTGATGAAGTTCTGAGAAGCCCTCATCTCTCGCATGAACTTCCTGGCCGTCGGAGGCGGCGCGCAGCGCCGCCTACACCTTTGGGTGTACATATTGACGTCTCACGAGCAGAAACCTCGTACGCCCTTCCCTCAACCTTTCCGCACCTCTGATGCTGATTTTCATCCAATTACTCAGTGTCTCGTCCAAAATTTGGCCGCCGGCAGGCACACCACGCAGCGACAGGCAAAGATGCAGCTGAATTTAAGCACTCATATGGCTTCGAGAGTCGCTGCTGCGCAGGGCACAGCGCCGACAGCCTTGAGTATATGTATTGGCTTCCCGCGAGCGGGGTTCCCGTGCGTGCGTGTTCCGCCTCGCATCGAAACTGACTCTGATGCTTTCATTTCGGTCTCAGGATGCTCACTTTTGTGTTCTGTAGTTGCTTGGTGAGGCGAAGGACCACCATGTTCAGTATGTAGCTACTCGATGGTAATTTATCTGGACTTGATTTCCCTCTTGTGCTCCCGCCAAATTCGGCAACTTTACATCTCAGCGATCTCCGATTGATCCCTCAGCCGGGGATATTCTTCCTGTAGGCGAGTGTAGGCGGTGGATTGAAATCCGGGTAAACGTATCGCGTAAATAATTCCCCCGACTGATGACCATCTCAGCTCTGTTTCGGTCGCCCGCTGCTCATGCTCTGCCTAGGTGAACACTTGAAGACAGGGCAGTTACCCGCAGCAAATGACTTGGAGCGCAGACTGCACTTGCCAAAAGATGATACTCACCAACCCGAAGCGATATCACCGCGCGTAAGTACTGAAACCATGCCAAGTTCTTGGTCCGTTGTATTACTTACCATACCACGGAAAGTACGCGGAACAGGTTACGATCACCTTACTACTCACCTGACGGTGCTCAACTCTGTTCAAGTCCTCTGCCAGCGAACTGCATGCTCAATTTGTTTACAAGCTGGATTGTTCCCCGCGCTCTCAATCCAAACACATTCCGCGCTCTTCAACCACCATTCGATTTGAAACGTGTGAAGCGAGTCCCGCGACTTCGCATGCCAGAAATCAATGTCAGTCAGCCAAGAGTCTGCGCAACTTACGCGCATCAACGGACACCTTCCTCCGGCAACACGGGAATACTCCTGTGTCCCAAATGTGCTCGAGGTGTGTCTACTCGGAATTGAAATTCAACCAAGAGCTAACGAGCCTCGAAGTTCAACGGGAGGCAGAGGAAACCTCGTCGTCTCGCGTTGCGTCGCGTCCCTGCAGTGTACGTATACACTGCTCCGCGCCGCGTATTTCGTTTACATTGATTTTACCGACAACAGCAATGACACGACAAATGTGATGGGGACCAAACAAACACGCCTCTTGCTCCCTTACCACCACCATCCCCTCCGTCTGCCCTTGGTTCACACTACCCTTCCCCTCCCATCATACCTCGCGTCGCCCATCCCCTCCGACGATGACACGAGCTTGAATGCCCAACCCACCTTGGTGTGAGTAGGTTCATTTCCTCCCTGTTGAGACCTCGCTGACTCTTTCATGCTCGCAGGGCGCAACGAGCGCCGGGCGTCACTCATCGTAGATCTTACTTCTCACCCACATGAAGAAGGACCCAGGAGCCACGTAAGTTTCCCCAATTCTCACTCATTTGCTTCAATTCTGACTCTAGAGTTTTTCAGAATCCATTAATTGCTAACTCTGCACTTTTCTAGCCTTCCTGACTTGAACCACCCCCTTTCACGCTGTATTTACCACCCACCCCACAACCCGTTCATTTCGTTTTCCCCACCAGACCACGCACCCCGGGAAGCTAATCCAGTACACACGACCTTCGGGAACGCCGAGACTATCGCCGAATTACGATCTAAATTTCTGTAAAACTTACGGATTCTGAAACGCGAGAGGCTAGCCGGGATATAAGGGGACTGCCCCTTGACGCGCCCTCTGCTTGGGGCTAGTGTCGGGGTAGTTTGTCGTTTTAGTGTTGTAGATTCAACCGTGAGAATAAATCAATCGATTCGGCAACTCGGCAGAAAACTGAACACCTCACTCGTTCCGTCACCACAATCGATGCCGCCAGTCAAGTTGAACAACGCCCCGCCTGCAGAGGGAAATGACAGAATAAATAATGCTCCAGGTATCGAACATCTCATCCCCAGACCGCCGCAAGCCTAACTTTCCGGTCTGGAGCCCTCAAGGTTCCACCTGAGATCTGGCTAGAGATCGTCTCCGATTACTACCTCAGCAGCAAAAGGGACGGTTTCCCCCGCTCTCTCCTGCTCCTCAGCAGAAGCAAAATCAAGAGCTCGCCAAAAACGATCCCGACCTCGTATCGGGAGCGCCCAGAGACTCTGCGGGCCCTGTCGCAGACCTCCCGGACGCTGCGCGCCGTCTTCCTCCCCCTTTTGTGGGAATATGTCGAGGCGTGCTTCATTCCGAAGGACGATATGACCTGGTCTAAGCGGGTTGCCAGTGTGCTGCTCAAGCGGTGTAAGGGATTAATGAAACCCGAGAATCAGAGCCTCGCTCAGCATGTCCGGTAAGTAAGCCACTCGTTCTTGCGCTCTCATTTTACTCACGGATTTCCGAACAGGGTGTTCTCCGTTTCCCTGTCGTCGAATCGCATGGCGGAGACTTTCCCTCTCTTCGCTCAATGTCTTGCATCGCTGCCGAACCTCGACACGCTCCACATTCTGCACCTCGAGTCGAAGCGGGAAGGAAATATCACGGCTGCATTCAAGAATATTCAACTGCCTGGTGTTCGATGTATCATCCTCCGTGAGTACACAAGTCCATCGAATTCATGATCGTCCTCGTTGAATTCAACTATAGCGAGCTACGCGCATGCCATATTAGCAGCATGCCCTGGCGTCCGTGATGTTTCCTGCAACGAAGAGACCGGGACGAAACTCTTTGATACGTTAATCAAATACTGCCCGAGCGTCGAACGGATACAGGGATTTCAACTCACTTCCTCCAAGTTGAAAAGTTCGTCGAAACTTCGGAACCACTGTGCAAAATTTAACTTTACCTTACAGAGCTGTCGAAAAGCATTCCCAACCTGCGAGAGATTGCAGTCCCTGCGACCATGGTGAGTACTACCTCGGTATCTACATTCCTGATTTAATACGCATCCCACAGAACATCAGCTCCCTCTCCGTCCTCAAGCATCTATCGGCCATTGAGCTCATCGCGGACGCCGAGGACCAGGACGATAGCGAGGTCTCCGACTCGGACGGGGGATCTGCGGTTCGGCCCAATACCGCGGGTTCCACCACCATTCAAGCGTACGTGGCCGCGGCGCGGAGTGTCCTCAGTGAGTCGGCCGGTACTGCGCCGAAGCGCATCACGGTGTCGTATTGGCAGGATATCACTGAGATGTGGGGGATGGCGGATATCACGTACGGGCAGTATTGGGAGAGGGCGGAGGAGTTTGATGTGTAGGTTTTGAACTCGACGTATATATATTTTGTGTACTTGTACAGTGTTCTGTATATTCTTGAGGATAGTCTTGAAGGAAAATGGCTTTGCGACGACCAGTGCGCCTGGCTCCCGGAAGAGACTCCAGGATTTGGATCAAAGAAATGAACTGTTTGAAGTTAATTTTCGAGTCGTGAGTCTTGGTGGGAATTGGAGGGAAGAGCTTACCTTGGAAATCTTGGCGGCAGATGCTTGCAACGTGCACATCGCGTGGGGTACGGAGTAATGCCAGCACGCACTGGAAGGAATGAGTAATCGGACAAAGTGGAACGGGGAATCGACTCACGATGTGCGGTAAGGTTTCACGCGGGTCGAACTGGAACTGCGGGCAATTATAATAGACTGGGACTTGGGCTAGTATTGAGTTGAGCGCATTGGAACCAGGCTGGGAAATAGGGATGGAAATTCACCGCTAGTGGGGTGAATACCTACCTGGGTTGAACGAAAACTGGGGAACGCAACGAATTCGCTGCGGCTGGATCTAGTATCCAGTTGAGGGCGTTGAGAAGAAGGTGAGAGTTAACTACACTGGGAGATTCACGCTGGGTTGGATTTGAAGGAGGGCGGTGTTGAGTTGGTGAATAAATTATTGTTGAACTTGGGATCACTGAGCGGGAAGAACGGATACTCAAAGTGGATCAATGAGAAGACCCAGCATCGAGTGTTCGGTTGAACTTGAATCCCGAGAGACAAAGCTAGAAGACAAGCGATGATCAGCTACACGACGAACTACGCCAAGCATATAATAAACATAAGTACCGTAAGTCGTCGAAGTACGACGTGAAGTTCGAAGTTGAACTAATGCCCAGATGGAATCCTGCTGCAGAAATGAAGGCATGAATGCTCGAGAGGAGGGCCGACATACCTCTCACGCTTCGAACGAACCTGGGTTGAGGTCAAGGCCAGTAGCAGGTAGACAAACTTGCAGCTAGGTTCAATTTTAGGTGAATGTATAACAGATCCGATGTGCGGACGTACCTTAAGTCAACCAGCGACAACCGGATCTTCATCCAAGGCAAAAAGTTGAAGGAGGTGCTCGCTAGAGCTCTAAGACTGAGGACAACTATTGTGGGCATAAGTTTAACCTAGACCAGCTATCCGTCGGCGACACACTACTTCTTGAGATCTGGACACCTCGAGCGGAAAACAAAAGCACTTTCGACTGTATGTCCGATCGAGGTAAAGCAGTATCAATGCGTCGTGCTATCCAAATCAATGGTGGAGGATGCGCAGTCGTCGAAGAAAGCGCCGGGACTTGGGGTTGATAATGATGCTAGAGAAGGAGAACCGGGAGATGCTGTTCGTTCAGGTTGGAAAAAATCACATCTCATCTATGTGGGTTGTACGCACCGTTTATGACTCCGGAAGGGCCAAGGCACATATATATTTGCGGAGCTCTCTTCACATCTTCCGGTGGCCAATATCAATATCTTAAAAGGTGGCTCAACATATCGGTGAGCTCCCACAAATTTGTAGCGATGTAGATGTTGAATTTTTATAAAACCGAACTCACATCTCATACCAAGTATTTGTGAACGACCACAAGCTATCTGTGAGAGGGCCCCTCGCTATCGCCTCCATTTGGCGTGTGTGCCCATCGCCGGGCACAGGGGTCGAGGCACATGGTTCAAAAGGTCGGCCGTCGGCTTCCGATTGCCGATGTTTGGCCGTGGTTGGCTATAGGCCCCGACGGACCTCGAGGCTCCCCCGCACTGTCAACCTTTGCTTCCGCTTGGCTTCCGCCATCTACCAGCGCCGCCCACATGGACAACATACACCTTCCCGACTGAACCTTGACAAAAACCTTCCAGTTAACCTCAGCACCCCAACGCCCTCGGCAACATCACCGTCCCTGGCCTTCCAACATTATCTGTCGCAATTAACGTCTGATTCGGGACCACTTCGACACCGTTTCATTGAAGTTTCATCGGCCACCGGCTGCATTACGCTCCACGACAGGGGTCGTCGTTTTTTTTGATTTTTTTCCCTTCGCCACCGATTCACAAACGACTCGTTGCGTTCTCTAGAGCTTTCCCCTCTAGGGCTGCGTGTCGGGCCTTGACGCCGAGTTTTGCTCGTTTTCTTCCTCTTCCTCGATGAGGAATTTCGCTGGGATCCTCAAGGGATCCTCATGGTGCCTGTCGTCAAGTTGAAACATCGGCCTGCGACGGACCGACTTCATGCGGTCTTTGTTCGTCCTCACCACCGCCCCACCATGTCCGCCACCACTCCTTCAGACTTTCTCCCCCAGCTCGTCGCCTGGTCGACATTCAATCTTTTTACGACCTGCAGTCTCGTTGTCCTGTTAGGTGTAACACTCTTCCTCCAGGGCCTGACCGCCAACTCCACTCTCCTCAACCTGGAGTTCATCTTCATCATCGTGTCCAGCACGAACAGTGCCCTCGTATGGACTGGCCACGCATTGGATCCGGAGCCCCCGTTTGCTCTCTGTCTTCTGAACGCGTCGGCGACGATGTCCAATACACCGCTCACCGCGGGCGCAGCGGTGGCGATCGTGGCCAAGGTATGGGGTACGGCCATGATGTTCTGGCTCCCGCAGTGTAGACCTGTGATGCTATGGATTATCTGGCCACCATTCGTACGTCTCCCGCTCCCGCTCAGTCTGGCGATCCATCCTCAATCCAAAACAGCTGCTTCTCTTCCCTTATCTGCTCTCCATTCCGGTTTTTGTGGCGGGACTCGTGGTCGGTCGTCCGTTTTCAGCACGCGACATAACTTAACTAATCTATTCTGGGTGCAGATCGGGCTCAAAGACCGGACGACAGTTTACCGGGCGTCTCCGTTCTATTGCGTAGTGGATTCGGCGCCGATGTGAGCTCAGTGTACTCACTTCACATTTCGTTCTCCAACAAAAGACGGTAGACAAACGACCTCATCTCTGCTCGGCGCTGTGTTTGCTTTTGTCTCGTTGGTACTCGCAGCGTGGACGACCATCAAGATGTTTCAGACCCGACGGCGCGCCGGCACTCGCCTCACCGATGACCCAAATGTCTCGTATGCGTTTGCATTCCGTGTCCTCCTCTTTTCGGGGTTCGTTGGCGCCGCGTTTGTGTGAGTAGTAACTTCAAGTTCGAACTCCGAGTTTATTTAACGCCCCCAATAGGGCTGGCATCGTCTCACTCACATCCACATTCGAGGCGGTCATACCTGACATTATCGTCGCATCGTGTGGCGTCGGAGCCTTCTTCATCTTCGCCTCGTCCAAGGTGATATACTGACATTCCTATCTACGCTCCGTGGAAACCAAATCTCACCAAATCTCACAGCCCATCATCCGCTTCGTCTTCTCCTGCAAACGCGATCCCGCGACTCCCAGCTACGGCCCTTCGACGACGACGACGACGCTCAGCTGGCGCTCACGACACACAGATCCCCCGCAGGAATACACCCTCGACTCCGTCACCAGTCCCACAAAAGCGCCAATGCTGCTGCGCAGTTTCAACAATCCAGAGTTGGAGATGCCAACGCGCGGAGGAGAGACGCCGGGAATGAGATACATGTATCCTTGGGATGGGGGACATGTAGCCGCGAAGATGGAGGAACCGTCTTTTACTGTACATTAATATTTGATTTTGTATCCACTTACTGCGCATCCCTCTGAAGGGTCGTGTGCCGGGGTAATGTATTGGGCCAGAGATGCGGCTAATCTCGCGTTGGTGTGTGCCAAAGCTCGTTCCGCTGAGGGCAAAAACCTTCGCAAAAAAACCAACGATGCGTCTTTCTGGAGCAAACCCAGTCGCAACACCGCGAACGAAAATGATCCGATTCAATCTCAGAGGCTCACCATATCCCACGCAAACCATCCACAGCGGATGAAATCACCCGTCTCGCCGTCCAGCTGTGAGTCGCCGACCCCAACGACGACAATGGCACATGAAATTTTAAATGTGAATGAGATGTTGATTTTTTTTTTCCAACCCGAACAGCATTCCAAGGAGGGTCGCCAGGTTGAAGCTCAAATCTCTTCCTCTAAGTCGGAAGCCACCTAATAAAGTCGAATCACATCGTGTGTCGTGTATTTCCGCTATGCTCGTGGTGCGATGGTGCGATGATTTATTGTGCTGGATGGCGTTGAAATCTACACCCGGCCGTATTGCACGGTCGTATCCTGTCGTCCAAGAAATATAGAACAAAGACCGTCGACATTCGATCTTGGAAGAAACCCGTGACAGATTCAAAAATACTCTCTGCCTGTTCGCCGCTGCAAGTTCGGTGTTCCAACGCAACCAGAGGTGCCTAAAGGATCAGAAATGCGCCCTCAACGAGATGGAAACGGCGTTTCCGTGCGTGGTATAAGCGGCGAATAGTCCAACCCGGCACCACTGTAACTTGGCGCAATAGCCCACAGTGAACATGCACCTGCCAACTCTCATCGAGCGAAACCCTCCTTTGTCCACCACATCCAACCAGTCCCTAGAAAAAAAAATGAAGATGGCAGAGCCTATGTCGTCTGGGGAACCCGTCTTCCCTGAGGATATAGAGCGAACCGTCAACGAAGTCCTCTTGAAGGAGACACGAGGCATGTGCGGGGCGATGTCGCTCGTGGCTTTCCGATTCTACACATGGTGAGTCGAAATGGCAAGTAACTGTGTCGTAGTTCTGCTCACCGGTACGGTGCGACCAGGACGCAACCGATTGCGTTCCACACTGTCGTCATTCGGCCGCGCAAAAACTGGGTACAGCGAGTCAACGACTGGTTGTTGCCGAACGCACACCTCATCCAGGTTTTGGTCGTCGCTTTACCCAATATTGTCGGGGCTGGAGCTCAAGGGCGGTGTTCAGGCGAAGAGGTAGCTGCCATTGGGCGGCTCCTCCACGCTGCAAAACGTGTCAAGCACCTCGCCGTAACGTGGAGTATATGGGCGCACCTTGGACACGAATGCGGGGCAATCCCCGTCGAAAGCCTCTATCTCATGTGGGACGGGGCAATATATGACCGAGTCAGCCCACCACATCTCGACCACCTGCAGCATCCGTTCGCGTTGAAGGACCTCACGGTCCACGCACCTCGCGACCTGCGCGGCTTTTCGTGGTTCCACGAGGTTCCGATCGCCGAGAATTACTTTCCCCAAACGACGCACTGCCCCAACCTCACCTCCGTGGCCTACGCAGCGCAGCACTTGCCTGGGATGGTGAACGTGGGGAGGGATCACACCCAAGGATCCATGTTTATCTATGTCCCAGCTCCGAGAGTCCTGACCACGGAGGAGGAAGACAAGAGAATCAAGCAGGAGAAGGAACGGTATCCAAACTTTTCGACGGCGTATGTAGGCTCGCTGGAGGAGTTACTGGAAGGGTGGGTGGCAAAGGTGGAAGGCCGGCCGAGCATTTTGGCACATCCATCTCTTCGTGTAGCGTAGATATCTTGGCTTGACTCCAGAGGAACCCGAAAGTTAACCCAGATCTTGCTCCACTGGCCGTTGTCCAGCCTGCTGGAAGTCAAGCCGCAGTGAAACGCAGGAGGAGCGCACAGTGACTGACAGGAAACGCAACGAATTCCGCCAGTTGAATTTCGCCGAAGGTGAGTCGCGAAAGAATCGAGATGACGGCAAGAGACAGGAGCTTTGTTTGGATCCAGGGCCGACAACACTGATGCCCAAACTCACCACTCAGGTTCGTACCAGTACCAGCCATTCGGAACTTCGCAAGCAGCTAATCCAAGCAAGCAATCAAAGCTGAATCTGAAGCCCTGATCACACGCCGGAAATCTACCCACGGTCCACACGTCGAACTTGTCCGAGATGCCCGAATGATCTGGGTTGAAGTTGAAGTCGACTTGTGGCAAATCTAGCATTGGGCGAGATGATTGTAGAATGGACTGGACGAGAAGCAGGTGTCTATTTGACGGAACCGTTCTGCTGTGCCAAAATTTTTGTGAAGGACACACGAATGTACAGTATGTCGGTTCATGTCCCGAATACCTCAGGCTCAACCCTTCCACGAGGGTCCTGCATGCGAGGCGGTGGATGCTCGAGGATGCTCTCTCGGCCCTCCACCTTGTTCACCCACTCCCGAAGCACCTCGCTCAAGGTACGCATATGTAGCGTGGCGAAGTTCGGGTGTCCTTGCATTCGAAAATCTTCCTCTTCCTCCGTTATATCCACTTCACGCTGGCTGACAGCTACGGACATATACCCCTTGAAGCGTTCCGGGCGACTTGGGAAGATAACGAAAGAGGCCGCGTAGGTAACGTAGGCGAGGTTGGCACAGCGTGCCATATCCGGCAGGTAACACCCAGGCCGGTGCCAACCCGAGTATTGGGGATCGAGCGAGGCCGGCGCGAACAGGGTGATGTCCTCCAATGCGGCGGGATGCTGCAGTTTATTCAGCTCTGGAGCCTCGACGTCAGTCTCGATGTCGAGGAAGGCTCGATCCCAAATCAGGTAAAGGCTTTGCAGTCGGAGGGTACCACACTCCTCTTCGAGGTACGCCCATATATTCCATGTCACAGCGAGGTGTCTGACGTTTGCCGCGGCGCTGAGCAGCCGTCGAATGGAAGTCAACTCTTCATCCGAGAAGACACAACGCGCCCTGTCTTTGTTGAACCGGCGAACGTCCGACCACTTCATGGGATCTAAGGCGACCCGACGATTGAACGGCAGATCGAGGACGAGGACTCGGATGAACGCGGAATTCGGCAATAGACACTCGTTCATGCGCTGCATCCAATTATCGTGCCGCCGGACAACGACGGTGTGAAATTTGATGGGCTTCGTCCTGCATATTCACTCGTGTTATAGAGCAGAAGTGATACTGTTGCTCATACACGCACCAGGCATTGAATCGCGAGGCCACGAGTGAAATCGTACCACCCATCTCCCGCACATCGTCCAATAAAATCTCGCAGATCTCTCGTTCTAAATCCTCTGGAAACGTAGGCCCTGTGGTGGGGAAGCTGCGGTCCATTGCCGGTGTGAGAAGACTGCTGAAGGCTCGGAGTAAGGTGTAGATGAGTAGTGCGAAATCGGTGTGAAGTGGGGAATGGTCGTGGCACTGCGGCTGGTACACCGTACACCGCCTTCTCTATTCACCGCTGATCTGGAACTCACCATGGTTAGAACACCGAGGTCGCCGCCAATCACAGTTGCTAACCTCAAGAGGTGCATTTTATTCCGACCCACATGGTTTCAACACCGTTCAGTGAAGCTGAACCACCTTCACGGGCATCTCGGCGAAGTTCGAATTCGGTGTGACAGGTTCAGTTTGCGTTTCAACGCTACGTACTTGTCCGAGGCCGTTGGTTGGATGTAATATTCATTTGAATCTCATTGGTTGACTTTATATTCGAACACCCGTTCCGCGCAGCGGAATTGAGTGGTCCGCTTCGAACATTCCGCGTCCAACTGTGTATTTCAACTGTATCATCGAGTGTCTCTCTCAGGTCCCGACTACCAGTCCCACGACCAGAAACTGAAGCCTCGTCGCAGCTTCTGATCTGCGAGCGCTTTGAATGCTGCCTTCACAGCAGGCTGTTTCGCCGCTAAAGTCGGATCGAGGGCATCCTCACGAATGTACGTGAGCTTTTGGAGCGCTGGGAGCAGTCCGAAAATTCAACATAAGTGTTCATATCCTTTTCAGACAATGACTGCTTGCCTGCGTCGGTGACTAGGACAACTTGGGTGAACGGGTTCTGGATGGGTGGCATCCCAAGATTAATAGCGGCGTCCATGCGTCTTTGCTGCCTGTCAGTCATTTTCACCGCCCCGACGATGAGGTCGTATTGCTGGAAATCGTCGTAAGCAGGCCACATTTTGCTCGGGACGTCGTTCCGAATTGATGCTATCTGCTCCGGGGTAGGGGGCGGAGTTACCGGTCTTGGCTCGCCCGGGGGCACTGGCGGGAGTCCACGCTCAGCATAGGTCCTGATATCTATACCAAGCTGCCTTTGTTTGTTCCAGAACTGAAGGAACCATTAGTCCGATGGCTAGCCGACCGATGAATTAATTACACACATCCTGTGCAGCAGCACTAGTATCGAGAGAATTTGTTCTGCCAGTAAAGTCAGACTGAAAGAAGCCCCACTCTCGACTGGTGTGCACGCACTTGAGATCGGACGGGTCAAAGCTAAACTCTATATGCGCAGAGGTAAATATACATGAGAGGAGCCCCATGAAGGTCAGACAAACCGATAATTACGACGCCTCCGAGTGATGCACACTTGAGAACGAAGGACGCGCCGAACGCTATGGCATTGAGTGGATTCGGTGTGAGATAAAACCCGCCTGGATTCAGTCAGCAAGGGTAACATGCAGACAAAGAGTGGATAAGGGAAGACTCACCGGACCATGCAAATTCGTCCCACCACCGCCTTCCTGGGCGCAGGACAAGTGTCTTGCTATCCGCGAGACTTTTGATGGAGGCAGCATATTCGGCGCATGTCGCATGATACTGTTTCGTCACTGTCGTGGCGATGTCGACGGGAGATACGGTTGTGGTAGGTAGCGCATACGAGTCGAAGATGAAAGAAGCAAGAATAATGCAGATGATGGAGTTTTTCATGATATGGTGTGGGACGTGGACGATCAACGTGCCGTGTAGAGAGAGGGAGGTGGCCAGCACTAAGGAGTTCCGTTCTGAAGCGGCCCACTTTATATTCCAACACACCTTGAAAGATCACAACCTGAAATGCAGGGTGATAATAATGCCGAACATGCTCCCGGGCTTCCCGGTTTCGCTAACGATTCCACGGGTTTTACGGTAGACATACCGAACAACTTGATATCATGTTGTGTCCAAAACGGGGTACACCGAACGCCGTTGAGCTTTGGACGAGTCTCAACCCTGGCGGAGTCAACGGCGAAGGGGTGACTGGAGGATGAAACTGTATGTAAGCCACGAGGTTGAATCACCAGGGTACACAAAGAAAGTGTTTGCGCAATCAGACGCACCTGGAGTGTAAGATCAACGGGGATTCCCATGCGGTCACGACGGAACTATCCTCTGCTCGCAACACCCAAGACACACCGAACGACCCTCCTCCTTTATCTGCCCTGCAGCGCTCACGATAAGGTTCAACCTCGGCCCCAGAACGATGGCAGAGCCTGTTTTCCCGCCAGACGTAGAGCGAACCGTTGTTGAAATTCTCTTGAAGGAGACGAGAGGCATGTGCGGCGTGATGTCCCTCGTCGCTTCCAGATTCTATGCATGGTGCGTCAAAAATTCAAACAACTGCGCGGGAATTATCACTTACTGGTACGGTTCGACCAGGACGAAACCCATCACGTTCTTCACTGTAATCGTTCGGCCGCGCAAGAACTGGGTACAGCGAATCAACGCCTGGTTGCTCCCGAATGCGACCCTTATCCACGTTTTGGTGATGGATTTGCCCAATATTGTCGGGGAGGAAACTCGGGGCCGGTTCTCGGACGAAGAGCTAGCCGCCATTGGGCGACTCCTTCTACAAAACGCGTCAAGCACCTCGCGGTAACCTGGAACATATGGGCGCACCTTGAACGCGAATGCGGGGCAATCCCCGTCGAGAGCCTATATCTCATGTGGGATAGGGCGATGTTTGTTGACCCTCCGGAGCTGTACCACCTCCAGCATCCGTCTGTATTGCGGGGCCTCACGGTCCACGCACCATATACACTGACCCACTCGTGGTTTCGATCACCTGGCGAGAATTACTTTCCCCGGGCGGGCCACTGTGCCAATCTCGCCTATGTGGCCTATGCTACGGGCTTTCTTCCTGATATAGTGACCGCAGGAATGGCAGGATCCATGTTTATCTGTGTCCCGTCGAAGGTCGTGACCGCGAAGGAGGAGGCCGAGGAAATTAAGCAACAGAAGGAAAAGTGTCTGAACTTTTCAACAGCATATGTAGGCTCCCTGGAGGAGTTATTGGAAGAGCGGGTGGCGAAGGTGGAAGGTCGGCGCAGTGTTTTGGCGCATCCACCTGCCCGTGTAGCGTAGATATCTTGGCTTGGGGCATTCGCATCATTGGGCATCCAAGTTGACCATGAGTTGAACTAGATCTGGCTCCAGCTTGATGCAAGTCGAATCGGCGTGAGGTGTACGAGTAGAGTACGAAGCTTGAGTCAGAGAAACGAGCGAAAGGAGATCCAGATTGAGAGAATCGACATGATGGGAAGAGACAGGAGCTTTATTTGGTTCCAAAGCCGACAGCAATGATGGTCAAACTCAGTGCGCTCATGTTGCTCGACGTCATCCGCGAACCCAGCAGCCATTCGAAAACAGCAGGGGGGGATTTAAAAGGACTCCAAGCTGGTTTCAAAAATTGGAATTCACGCTGAGATTCAACCACAGGTCGAACTTGCCCGAGATGCCCGAGGGCATTGGTTCAACTTCGTCTAATATTTATTTATTTGCTCTGTCCGCTTTGCTTACAAGGTCCATTTGAGTACTGTTTTGCGTACCCAAACGCTTCTTTCGCGGTCTTTCGTCCCTGTCCCATGCTACGGCTTGAAACTGAAGCCTCGTGACTGCGGGGCCGCGCCTTGACTCGGCTTGAGTAATTTAAATGCTGCATCTACGGCAGGCTGTTTCTTCGTTAAACCCGGATCGAGGGCGTTCTCACCAACGTACGAGAGCTTTTGCAGCGCTGGAGCGAGCTCAAGATAAGTGTCGATATCCGGTTGGATTCCAATTACTGCTTACCTGCGTCGGTTACCAGTACGACTTGAACGAACGGGCTCTGTATTGGAGGCATCCCGAGATTTGTCGCGGCCTCCGTGAGCTGTTGTTGCCAGTCGTTCATTTCCACCGCCCCCATGATGACGTCGTATTGCTCGAAATCGTCGTAAGCTGGCCACCAGTTGCTCGGGATACTATCCCGAATCTCTGATATCTGTTCCGGGGTTGGGGGTGGAGGGCCTTTATCCTCTGTTTGGGACATTGGGTTGTCGTCGGTCGCGGGAGGAAGTGGAGGTAGAGGCAGTGGCGAATGCTCAAGGTAGGCCGCGATATCTTCACCAAGGTCCATTTGGTGGTTCCAGAACTGCAGGAAAAATGAGTCTGGTGGCTGAACTAATCAACTAAATCACCGACATCCTGTGCCGCAGGAGTGAGAATACCGAGAGAATTTACTCTGCCAGCAGAATTAGAGGGACCCACACATATCACACCCGCTCATTTGCACAGACCTTAGATCGGATGGGTCAAAGTTGAACGCTGGAAACGTGTGGTAAATATACATGAGAGGATGGAAACAAAGAACAAACCAATAATCACGACGCCTCCGAGTGATTTAGTTGTACAGTGGGTAGCGAAGGACGCCCCGTACGCTATAGCATTGTCTTGCTTAGGTGTGAGATAAAACCCGCCTGCATTCAGTGAGCAAGGACCATATGCATACCAGCGGGTCGATAAGGGACGGCGCACCGGACCACGAGAATTCGTCTGGCCACGTTCGGCCAGGGCCTAGGACAAGGGTCTTGCTATCCGCCGCTCTTTTTATTGAGGGAGCATATTTGGCGCATGTCGCATGATAATGGGTAACAGGTGGCACGGATCCGGCCGCTCTGGTAGGCAGCGCATACGAGTCAACGATGAAAGAAGCAAGAATAATGCAGATGATGGAGTTTTTCATAATACGGTGTGGGACGTGGACGATCAACGTGCCGCGTAGAGAGAGGGAGGTGGCCAGCACTGAGGAGTTCCGTTCTGAAGCGGCCCATTTTATATTCCAGCACGCCTTGGAAGATTACAACCTGCAGTTTGGCAAGGTGATAATGCCGGACATGTTATTCCCTGATCCCCGCTTTCGGTAACGGGTTTCACGGTCAGCACACCGAATAAACTTGATATCGTGTCGTCCAAGACGGGATAAACCGAAGACCGTCCAGCTTTTGACGAGTCTCAACCTTGGGCAGGATCGACGGCGAACGGGTAACTGAGAAGACCCTGGAAGATAAAACTAGTATGAGGTTGAATCACCGAGGATACACAGAAAGGGCTTGCGCAATCAGACGCACCCTCATGATCGCTGTGAGATCTGGATCAGCGGCGAATGGCCTGCTGTGGCTACGGAACTTTCTTCCGTCTCGCATCTCCCAAGCGACATCGAACGCCCCTCCTTCGGCCCTGCAGCGCTCACAAAAACGTCCAACCTCAGCCACGAGACGTCGCGATGGCAGAGCCTGCATTGCCTTTGCCACCGGTCCTCCCGGAAGATATAGAAAGAACCGTTACTGAAGTCCTCTTGAAGGACACAAGAGGCATGTGCGGGGCAATGTCCTTGGTGGCTTCCCGTTTCTATGTCTGGTGGGTCGTTTCGACTCCTTAGGGATCTAGAGGTTTAAAAAAGGACGCTTCGACCAGGACGAAACCCATTAAGTTCCACACCGTGGCCGTTCGCCCACAGAAGAACTGGGTACAGCGAATCAACAACTGGTTACTGCCGAACGCAGATCTCATCCACGTCCTGGTTCTCGATTTGCCCAATAACGTCGAACATTGTGAGCGGGCCCAGTTCTCGGACGAAGAGAAAGCCGCCGTTGCGCGACTCCTCCGAGCTGCGAGACGCGTCAAGCACCTCGCCGTAACTTGGAACATATGGGCGTACCTTGAACGCGAGTGCGGGGCAGTACCCGTCGAAAGTCTCTATCTCTTGTGGGATGGTGCGATGTATGTCGACCGTCCAGATCTGAGGAACCTTGAGCACCCATCCACGTTGGAGGACCTCACGGTCTACGCGTATCATTACCTAGGCCGCCGGGGCTTCTCGTCATTTCGCCAGTACACCAAGAATTACTGTCCCCAGACGAGGCACTGTCCCAACCTAGCCTACGTGGCCTACGCAACGGATTCTGCGACTCCAGTAAACGTGAACGACCTTCGCCTCAAGGGATCCATGTTCATTCATGTGCCGTCCAGAGTCTTGGCCGCGGAGGAGGAGAGCAAGAGGATAAAGCAGGAGAAGGAACGGTATCCAAACTTTTCAACAGCGTATGTAGGCTCGTTGGAGGAGTTACTAGAGGAGTGGGTAGCAAAGGTGGAAGGTCGACCGAGTATTTTGGTGCATCCAGCTCCTCGTGAAGCGTAGTTAGAAAATTTTGTTTGCAAGGTTCGGGGGCATTCGAAATGTTGACCCAGATCTGGCTCCAGCTTGCTACGAGTCGGACCGCGGTGAAAGGCATAAGGAGAGGATAATCGACCCAGTATATAGATCCTTCTACAGGGCAGAAAGTCTGCGCTGGGCGACGCAGACGCAGGTAAATTATTCCGATTCGAGCCCCAGTCGAACCGCGCTGGAACCCAATGCACCTGATGAACGCTGGCATTGGAGAAGGACAGTGGAGGAAGACAAGAAGGATCATCATTTTTGTGGGAAACTTGACCTTGCACCAAACCACCCGCCGCAAAATGGGCTCCCGACGCTGGAGAGGTTTGAGTCACCCCGTGGTACTAGTCCTGCGATTCTAGAAAAACCTGCCCCGAAACGAATACTACGGGGAACTTCAAGTAGCTTTTCATCTTGCACCGAATGCGATTCACCCCTTGTCCATCATGGCCGCCATTGGCCCCGCCCATCTCCTCAACCCCTCCACCGACGACACCAAAGACGGCGTGGAAGACGGCGTGGAAGACGCCCCCCCTGTGCCACCGAAGGTTGATGGGACTCGGACAACGATTATGGGCTGGCCCTGCCACCAGATATGGTCGCGTCCTCGTCCCAGAAACCTGTAGCGGGGCCCATCATGCCGCCGTCGTACTCGCCCACGTATGACCGCCGGGTGCAATATCACGACCCCAATGACTCGGACGACGATGTCGGCCCGCGACCATTACCAGCCGGCGTCGGTTACGCTGAGCAGGACGCTGTGAAGTCGGAGTTTATGGCGAAGGAGGAGAAACGGAGGAAGGACGTCGAGGAGGCGGCGAAACCCAAAGCGCCGAAACGCGACGAGTGGATGCTCGTGCCCCCAACGTCATCCGTTCTCGGAAACCTGGACCCCACAAAGCTAAAGCCGCGCCAATTCGCGCGCACCTCCGCCGCCCCGCGCGGCGCAGACAACACGCTCTGGACCGAAACCCCCGCCGAGCGCCAACAGCGCCTCGCGGACGAGGTCTCCGGCAAGAAGCGCCGCGCGGCCAACAGCGGCGACGCCGTCTCGCCCGCGGAGGAGCTCGCGACGCGCAAGCGCCAGCGCATCGACGAGGAGCTGCGGCGCGGGGTCGAGGAGCACACCCGCAAAGTGCGCGGGTCGGCGCTCGTCGATATGCACGCGCGTGCGGGCATGGGCGAGGAGAAGGACGAGACGAAGGGGATTTGGGACCGGGATCGGGATATGGCACTGAGCGGGCGGTTGATGGACGAGGATCGGCGGAATAAGATGTTGCAGGAGGCGAAGGGGCTTGGGGACCGCTTTGGGACGGGCACGACGGGTGGGTTTTATTGATTGGGCGTCGGGATCGCCAGGATTCATGTCTTGTACGTTCTTTTTACAGTCGGACTACTCCCCCTCGTACTAATCTCTCCCTTCAGTTCTCGGTGCGCTCCGCGTTTTTTCAAGTTATCCTCTGCACCCTGGGACGTCTTGGCCGCGATGCTGTTGTCCGTGGTCCCATGCGCATGCTCGGGTCGAGCGGAGAAGTACGGAGCTGCATGGAATAGCGCAGGACGATGTAGGACGCGGCCCCAATTCCGCCTCCGCATCTCATTCGGCCATTCGCCTTCATCGAAAGCGTGTCCCCCCGCCTTTCTTCTTCTTCTGCGACGTCCCTTTACTCGGCCCTCGATGGTCTACATTTCTCCGACTCAGTCGTATCCCGGATGAATCTTCATGGCCATAAGGTGAGTTCTCGTCATTCTGAATCAGACATATACTCACCCTCCTCCTTCAGCTTCGATGCGCTGTCCGCGTACTCAAGCGGCTATTGCCTCATGCGTCGCCCAGCCCATCCGAGCGAGTCGGGTCGGGCGCTGGAGACCAGCTGGGGCCAACGTCAAGGCTGAAGGAGACTTGTGATGCCGAGTTGCCGAATCGATTGATTTATTCCCACGGTTGAATCTACACAAAACACTAAAACGACAAACTACCCCGACACTAACCCCAAGCAGAGGGCGCGTCAAGGGGCAGTCCCCTTATATCCCGGGTAGCCTCTCGCGTTTCAGAATCCGTAAGTTTTAGGGAAATTCGGGTCGTAATTCGGCGATAGTCTCGGCGTTCCCGAAGGTCGTGCGTACTGGATTAGCTTCCCAGGGTGCGTGGTCTGGTGTGGAAACCAAATGAAAGGGGACAGGGTGGGTGGTAAATGGAGTGGAAAATGGAGTGAAAGGGGGGCAGATGGGGTTCGTGGTTCGAGACAGGAAGGCTAGAAAGTGCAGAGTCAGCAAGTAAGGGTTCGCGGCGGTGTTGATCCTGAAAAACATAATAAGTCAGAACTGAATCGAAACGTGGCGAAAAAAATTTTGGGACTTGCCTGGTGAGCCTGCCAGGGCATTGAGAGGTAGGGCCACGCGAGGATAGCCCCTACGAACGGAAGGCAGTCAGTGACCCAGAACCGACATGAATGACGAAGGAATGGACATACAGAGGATGGGGTCGTGGATTCAAGTCCATGTCGTGGGTGAGACGAGAGGAGGAAGGGGGAGAAGGGCTCGAGGTGGAGAGAAGGGGGACACTGCGAGTCGGGGGATAGTGGTGGTAAGAGAACAAGAGGTGTGTTTGTTTGTTTGCACGTCAATTCGTTGTTGTTCTCGGTGAAATCAATGTAAACGAAAATACGCGGCGCGGAGCATTGTATACGTACAGTGCAGGTACGCGAAACCGCGAGGTTTCCACCCTCCCCCGCTCAACTTCGATGAATTAGCCTTTGGTTTAGTTCAAGTTGAGATAAATGATAACCTTAGTACCCCCAAGTGCAACCGACTTGAAGCCAGTTCGGCGCTGCTTGGCCTCCAAATCCCCGCCGATACACGTAAGTTGCCCTGCCCTTGACCCTGACTGACGCGTCGATCAAGTACGCGAAGGCGCGGCGCCCGCTCCGCTGGCATGTTGTCCGAGGTTCGTTTCGATGCAGTCGAGCCCACCATAAGACTCTACTTGACCCAGCTTCAGGTTCAAGAAATATTTGCTGGAGCGGGCCACATAAATCACGGTGCTCCGCGCTCTCCCGTAGCCGAGCCCACGAATTGGTTTCAGCATTATGCACAATCATCCTGTATGTAAGTGGTTTTGGACATCACACCGCCGGCGCACTGAGATCTTTACCTTCAAAATTAATTCGCAGCAGCAAAGACCGGGGGCAAAGTTTGCGAGCTGGGTCGCAACAGGAAGGACTCAATGGCGCGTCACGACTGGGTATTGGAGGGAGTGCGGTGCGCGCGGGGTGAAAGCTGGAACAAGAAGCTGATCCGTCAACGTGAGGTACTACGCGACGGATTCAGCCGGATTTCTTACCGGAATTTTGTACCGCCGGCGGGGCTGGGATCGGTTGTTGGTCAGATCTGAGATTGAACCTTAACGTTACTGCTGAGACGACGCGCGCAGCCTCGAGAGTGGAGAAGAAAGGAGAATTGTGGAAGTTTCACTAGACACAGAACAAGTATATTCATCGCCACATCCAAAAGCCCCAAATCCACATTTCAGTGCTAGACTACGCACGCCTGCCAGCGGAAATCTTGAAAAAAGCGGAGATCAGACTTGCAATGATGCATCCAGGTGCGAAGGTGTACCAGAAGCCTGCTCGTCGGACGTCGATACATATACATCTGATGTCGGCGCCGCTGCGCGGCGCCTCTGCGGTTCAATTGCAAGAAAACTGACTCGGCCGGTGTTGGCCCAATCACGGAGTCTTGCACGTCGAGGCGGGGTGTGCCTGCCGGCGGCCAAAAAGTTTTGAAAAAGCTGGAGAGGTGGAGGGGAAAATGGCATCAGGAGTAGCTTAAGGCTCGGGAGAATGCGTACCAAGACCGCGGTCGCGGGACGTCGATACATATAGTAATCGACGTCGGCGCAGCTGCGCAGCGTACGACAACCTCGCAGCCTTCGGGGGCAATCCGTCTCCAGGCAAAATGCGACTGCGAACAAATCCACTCTTCACAAGAAACTGAAGAAGTTACTATTAGCATCCAAGTCAAAGCAAAGTCGCAGTAAGAACCCACCAAATCCCCGCTCGCGGGACGGCGATGCGCATACTCAATGCTGTCGGCGCCGCTGCGCGGCGCCTCCAAGGACCCACGAGGACTCTGCCTTGATCACGGAGTTTTGCGCGTCGAGGCGGGACGTGCCTGCCGGCGGCCAAAAATTTTTTGAAAAAGCTAGAGAGGTGAAGGGGGGAAATGGGATCAGAAAGAGGTTTGATTGGAGGTGGAATACGCACGGAAACCTCGCTCGCGGGACGTCGATACGTATAGTAATCGAGACGTGCGCCAGGTTTTGCGGCCTGGCTGGGACACGAAAGAGCCAAGTTGGAGCTCAAGTCCGCTGGATGGCAGCATTATCGGAGGAGTGGTCGAGGCTTCATTGGTGGAGGGTTGTGCTTAGATGGTCGTTGGTGGCGAAGGATGGAGCGAAAATGGGGAGGGTGAGCGTGGTAGAAGACAGGCGTGGACCCTGAACAACGGTACGTAAGTTTCGCGGATGGGATCAAACGTACAAATATATGCCCCAGGCGACATACGATATCGCCTACGGTTAGCGGTGCGCTGAGTGAGCGGCGGGGCCTGCGGATACCGTCGGAGAAGCGCAGAAAGTCCCCGAAATACGTCGGTGGCGGAATTCGTCCGGAGGATTTGAAGTCCATCTTTACGCCAGTGGAGCCGGCAGCGTGTTAACAATCCCTGTGTCCAAGGAGCGTCATCGGTAGTCTGGCGTAGTGGTATTGAGGTCTGGACGCCCCAGTCTCTGCCTTTCCTTGGGCCTCAGTTCGAATTCTGTGGTTGCATTTTAATTTTTTAATTTTTTGCCCGTTGGTTCAATTTTTTGGTCCGCTTACCACCGCCCAGAAGAGACATAATACACGCGCGGCACTGTTTTGGCGATAAATCATTGAAAAATGCGGCGGAGCGCACCCAAAAAAAATCGTGATTCGCGGCGGCGTTTCCCAATGCGGACTCAACGCCTGTGACCAAAAAGGAAGGTGGTCTCAAGTTTTTGGTTCAAGTTGAACCTTGGGAATTAAATTCAGGTAAGTTCCCATTACGTACATACCTCCCAGGAGACACGTTCGAGACGCGACAGAGGCGCGTCGACGCGTCCAACACGCACTGCTCAATACTCTCATTACACACTGAATTTGCAACTAAATAATCACAGGTCACTGGGGGGACATACCGCGCCGTCTATGTTACGTCATATGGTGCCTGGGACTACCTCCGAGCGGGGCCTGGGCCCGGGGAGCGCGCGGGGAGACCCAACAACCGGAATGGCGGATGTGCAGATTCCGCGTTTCGGGCTTCAACGGCGACCTTGGAGTCGCGCCGCGTCGGAAATTGATGGACCTCCCACGCCCCGCGTTTCACATTCGTCAGCGCATCCCCGCGAATCTTTGGGCACTCTCAGGCCTCGGAACATCCAAAAAGCACTTTTTGTGCTTACCTCTACAAGTCTGGTGTATGCCCGGGATGCACGCGCGCAATTCCAACCAGAAATTCTATCAAATCTCCATTGCAAACTTCCGTTTTCCCCCCGCGCTATTCCATCGCGCACCGTCGGCAAAGTTCAACCAACTGTCAGGTGAGTAATTGACCCACTTTCGGTTGCGCAGATCTTTGACTCCGCTTCGCGTATGTTGCTCTGCTGATTAAGTGCCACGTAAAGCTCTCCGTGGTATAAGTACGCACCGTTTCCTCTCAATCCTTCAGTCAACCACTTTCCGCCCACTTCCCAGTTTCCCCGCCCTCGACTTCCTACCAGACCAGTTTGCAGAGCCCCCGGCATCGACAATTCACACCATCCTGCCTCCATCCCGACTCCACCATGCCGCCCATTTGCCCTGGACAGTGGACGCCGACTTCAACATTTGTCGGCACCAATGTACCCAATTCGGTGCCGGTTCCCACGCTGTTCGGTTGATATCAACCACCACCACCTCGTTCGCGGATGGCCACCATATGCCAGTCTGTATGCCAGGCATGCCTTTTCTTCACTATTCACTCACAGTTTGCTTACTATGCCTCTCCCAGCCCCTTCTAAGCCTTCAAGCCTGGTTCTTTCAACAATTTGGGTCCGCAGTCCTCATGCCGCGTCAAGGGTATGTAGGATCTCATTATTCTTCTACTGGCTTCTGAATACCCTCGCTCGATAGGATACATCGCTGATCTTCGAAACCTGCGATTACATGGCCTCGTTCCATCCTACGCATCTTTGAATTCCGCCTCCGCCTTCAAGCTGCAACTTTTTCAAGTCCGACTTTAAGCACTTACGGGACCTCAACTCAGTATTGGATCGGCCTTTGCCTGGCTTAATCTCGGTATGCACCTTCAATGGCCCAATCCTTACCTCCTCAACTTACATATGCCTCATTCAGGACTCGGATTACCTTCGCCGCGCTTTGGTTCGACTGTCCCGTCGGTCGTTCGTTCGCATCCAGCCCCACACTCCAGCACTCCTTGAACGAGCTCAATCCCCCCGTCGATCTTCAAAGCCCTCTGGACACCGTTCAATTTGAGTTAATTCGGGATTTAGGTACGTCCTAATCTTTATGCCTTGAAACCTGGACTGACCTCTTTTACCTAGTCAAGCGCGTCAGCGGCGCATCCCTAGCATATAACTAAGCCTCGAACGACCGGTTCTGCACCCTTCATCGACCTTCATAGCCTCTGGACGCCGTTCACCTCGACTGGCTTCAAGACTGAGGTACGCCTCAATTATTCTGACTTGAGACCTTGACTGACCTTTCACCTTTAGGCTGCAACCCCAACGGCGCATCCCTATCGTCTAGTTGCACCCCGAACGGCCGACTCCGCATCCTTCACCGACCCTCAATGCCATCTGCTTCGAGACTTAGGTATGTCCTAATCATTATGCCTTGAAACGGACTGACCTTTTTTTACCTAGTCTAGCGCGTCAACAGTGCATCCCTATCGTCTGACTAAACCTCGAACGACCGACTCTGCATCCCTGCATCGACCGACCTTCGTAACCTCTGAACGCCGCTCACCTTGAATTGCTTCAAGATTGAGGTACATCTCAATTATTCTGACCTGCAAGCTTGACTGGACCTTCCACCATAGTCTGCAACCTCAACAGCGCATCCGTGTCGTCTCGTTACGCCCAGAACGACCGACTCAGCATCCCTCACCGATCCTCAAAGCCATCTGGACGCCGTTCACCTTAACTTGCATCAAAATTCCGGTATGCCTCAATCATTCTGCATTCAACCCTTCACTGACGTTCTTCACCTGGTTCAGGACACCAACACCGCATCCCGCTCGTTTAGCGCGATGCGCTCGATGCCCTGCCTTCAATCCTTGCAAGAATTATCGTCAAAATTGACTCCGTGCTGGAGATTGACCAGCGCGGGGGTAACGAACTTTAAATATTGTTTCACAGTGCGTTCTATCATGCTCTGTCCTCATGTTTATACATACTGATGTTCCCCTTCGGGCCTTCGCTCACAGCTCCTCCCAAACGGCTCGCTTCGACTCCAAGCGCACCATCGTCACGGCTTCAGGTTTCTGCCGCAACATTGGTCCAAATTACCCCAGTCACGGAAAACTTACGCAAGCCCCTCGATGCGGGAACTATGCTCGCGTTTCTCACCAGTACAAGGCACGCACCCCTACTCTGTTTCCCTGCAATCCATACTGACCTTCGCCCCATTCAAAGGTCTCAAACCCCAAGTCACTGACCCGTTAACGTTTGCACGGAGACTATCGTCGGGGCGGGGCTATTGCGAGATTGAATCGCGTTCGATTCGGCTCCAGGTATGCTCTACTATCAGCCTCGTCGAAGCTGACCCTCCTTTTCGTTTACAGCTCACGGCGCGCAGCTATGATCTCGGTGGGGTGGACTGAGTTGGATTCGGGGTGCGTACATCGAACTTTTTCGGGCTCTTTCACGCTTGTAACCCCGTTGATACGTGGTTCTTTCAGCACCTCATGTACATTAACTTACCTGGTACGTCCTTCATCCATTTTTCGCGTCCCATCCTTACTGACCTTCGATTCGATTCATTGATAGACCTTGAATATGATTCGTCTGACTCCCATTCAACCAACCCTTGCACCGTGTCCGACTCCTCGGAAGGAAGGAGGGAGGGGATGGCGCGCATCGCGCACGGGGTGGATGCACATCGACCGGCTGCAAGTCCAGTGCGGCGCCGCGCAGGCTACGACCGCCCGCGCGCGGTGAGGGAGGGAGACGACGATGGGAGAGATACGGCACGACAACACGACCCGGGCTGGATGCGACACGGAAAAGGGAGAGAAGGAGGGGAGGGAGGGTGTGATGGTGGAACAGCCGTGCGTGCGTGGTTCGTGCGTGGCAGGAGACACGGTGCGGCTTGCAGCAACTGCAGAGCACCGCGGACGCTGCCTGGGTTTGCAGCGTGGCGCGCGTGCAGGTCGTGAAAAGATTAAATGTGGACCAGGCGACGAGCCGGGGGGAGAAAGTGTGAAGGCGTGGTGGCGGACATGGTGGGGCGGTGGTGAGGACGACGACGGCTCCGGTCCGACTCGGATGACGCCGATCTTGACACCGATGTTTCGACTTGACGACAGGTACCTTGCACCGAATGCGATTCACCCCTTTGTCCAAACCATCATGTCCGCCATTGGCCCCGCCCCATCTCCTCAACCCCTCCACCGACGACATCAAAGACGGCGTGGAAGACGGCCCCCCTGTGCCACCGAAGGTTGATGGAAGCGACTCGGACTCGGACAACGATTATGGACCGGCCCTGCCACCAGATATGGTCGCGTCCTCGTCCCAGAAACCTGTAGCGGGGCCCACCATGCCGCCGTCGTACATACTCGCCCACGTATGACCGCCGCGTGCAATATCACGATCCCAATGACTCGGACGACGATGTCGGCCCGCGACCACTACCAGCCGGCGTCGGTTTCGCTGAGCAGGACGCTGCGAAGGAGTTTATGGCGAAGGAGGAGAAACGGAGGAAGGAGGCCGAGGACGCTGCGAAACCCAAAGCGCCGAAACGCGACGAGTGGATGCTCGTGCCCCCAACGTCATCCGTTCTCGGAAACCTGGACCCCACAAAGCTAAAGCCGCGCCAATTCGCGCGCACCTCCGCCGCCCCGCGCGGCGCAGACAACACGCTCTGGACCGAAACCCCCGCCGAGCGCCAACAGCGCCTCGCGGACGAGGTCTCCGGCAAGAAGCGCCGCGCGGCCAACAGCGGCGACGCCGTCTCGCCCGCGGAGGAGCTCGCGACGCGCAAGCGCCAGCGCATCGACGAGGAGCTGCGGCGCGGGGTCGAGGAGCACACCCGCAAAGTGCGCGGGTCGGCGCTCGTCGATATGCACGCGCGTGCGGGCATGGGCGAGGAGAAGGACGAGACGAAGGGGATTTGGGACCGGGATCGGGATATGGCACTGAGCGGGCGGTTGATGGACGAGGATCGGCGGAATAAGATGTTGCAGGAGGCGAAGGGGCTTGGGGACCGCTTTGGGACGGGCACGACGGGTGGGTTTTATTGATTGGGCGTCGGGATCGCCAGGATTCATGTCTTGTACGTTCTTTTTACAGTCGGACTACTCCCCCTCGTACTAATCTCTCCCTTCAGTTCTCGGTGCGCTCCGCGTTTTTTCAAGTTATCCTCTGCACCCTGGGACGTCTTGGCCGCGATGCTGTTGTCCGTGGTCCCATGCGCATGCTCGGGTCGAGCGGAGAAGTACGGAGCTGCATGGAATAGCGCAGGACGATGTAGGACGCGGCCCCAATTCCGCCTCCGCATCTCATTCGGCCATTCGCCTTCATCGAAAGCGTGTCCCCCCGCCTTTCTTCTTCTTCTGCGACGTCCCTTTACTCGGCCCTCGATGGTCTACATTTCTCCGACTCAGTCGTATCCCGGATGAATCTTCATGGCCATAAGGTGAGTTCTCGTCATTCTGAATCAGACATATACTCACCCTCCTCCTTCAGCTTCGATGCGCTGTCCGCGTACTCAAGCGGCTATTGCCCCATACATCACTTCGCCCAGCCCATCCCACCCACCCATACCAGCGAGTCGGGTCGGCTGTGGCGGAGCAGCGGAGGTCTGGATGGCGGGGGTGGACGTGTCGGGGGCGGAGGTGGAGACGGGACGGAGGGAATCAAGTCGAGCAGGCTGCCGCAGGACGCCCACTCGATCGACCCATATACGTCGCCGTTCTACGAGCCCTAGCAGGAGCACGGCGGAGAGCCCGTCAAGCAAGCGTTCCTCACACGATTCGTATGCTGCGCCACAGCAGCGAGCAGATCATCATCCTGGTTCTCTGGGGCGTTGGGGCGAAGCGGGGTGGGGGGAAGACGGTATGGCTGAAGCCCACAGAGGTGGAAGCAGCCGGCGGGAGACGGATGTGGGCGCATCGTTATTCGTCAAGGTGTTGGTGCCGGCTCATGCTCCTGCTTCGTGGGCGAGCGAGCTTGTGTTAGGAGGGAGACCTTGCTGCGCAGCCTTCCGTCGAGCGGCCTGCGACGGAGTTGAGCGAGCCCAGCGTTTAACCCTGCCCTGCGCGCGATCTCGAGCTCCCCATCCCCTCCCCCCATACGGACTCGGACCCACGCCATCCAGTCGTCTTTCCAGCGGCGGTCGTGAAGCCACCGAGGAAGACGAGGACTGGGTGCTGGCAATTTGGGGAGTGACTCGGAGAGCGAGGGAGAGGACGTCGACGAAGATGACTTGGATGCACCGCGGCATGCGTGTTGCGGTGGTAGTCGTCGATTGGGGCTCGTGCTCGGGAGCTGTTGGAGTCCTTCCTCGTCCTAACCTCCTCGTCTGCGCTCCTCGATGCCCCTCCCGACGATTTTGTGCACATGACGGACGCGCTCGCCAACTTCGCGGGGACGGGGACGGGCACGGAGCGAGTCGAGCGGGCCCCCGCAGAACACCCGCTTGCTCTTGATCCTGGACTGGGGATCGTCCCATATGACGCGGAGGTGTTCTCCGAGCTCTGGGAGGAGCACGAGGGCGACTTGGTGAAGCGACTGTTCCTCCAGTCCATCGGACCATTCGTTTGCTGCGGGCGTAGCTGAACTGGAAGGCGACGGGGCTGAAGCGCATGGAGGTGGAAGCGGCAGTCGGTGAGACGAATGTGGACGCATCGTCACGGTGTCGAGGGCGGCGGCTCATGCCACTTCTTTGCTGCGACGCAGTGCTGCTCGGCTAAGTTTGACCGCACTAGTGTCGTTCTACCCCCACGCGCAATCTCGAGCTCTCCCTCCACCCCTGCCGCTTCCCATCTCAAGCCACTCGTCTCTCCGGCGGCCTGAGAACGATTCAGACTGAGAACGAGGACGAATGCGCGGAAATTCCCGTGCGCCGTGATCGGGCCAGTACTACTGGGTCTGCGCGGAACCACAACTCGCGCTGATTCTGGGCGTTACCGCTGCAGTCGCACAGACCGCGTCCGTAGCCGTCGTCGAGCTCCAGGCGTCGCCGTTGATGACCTCTCCCACCTCCAAATCTTGTCACGACTCCTTGTGTATTCTCTGTCCAGGATCAACGTTCAGTTTACATCGTCGAGCCGTAGTTTTGATTCGATTTATAGCTTGTGCCGTCTGAATGGAAAATCAGCAGGCTGAGCCGCCGCAGCGTACCGACGAAACGCGATCACATGACCCAGCACGTAAAGGAAGCATTGGGTCCACCGCGTTCCCCAAGTCAGAGCGGGGCGTATTCAGAGAAGCGGCTCGAGGAAATGATTTGCTGGGATACAACGTGGATGGGCTTGAGGTCCACAAAAGCAGGGAGCCCCTTTATCTGCACATATTGTAAGGAAACTCATAGATTCAAATGGGAGCCCTCCTTTGCTAGTTCCAATAGGTGCGTGCCTCATTTTCAAAGAGTTGAATCCAATTTGTGCTCTGCATTTCACCCACTGAAGGCTATGCTTTTGTATGTCTTTGTTGTAGCTGAGCGGCTGACAAGAGCTTTGCATCTTGAACTCGAACCACGACATGCTCAGCCAAATGCCCACCTCCGCTCTCAACTTCCTCTCCTCCTCCTCCAAGGGCCTCGACGGGTTCTTTAGGTTGATCAGCGTCGGCATTCAAACAGCTCTCACCGTCGTTCTCGCCGAGTTCAACACTGAGTTCACCACCGCCGTGCGCGCGACCACCACCGTCAAGCTTGTCCTCCAGCCTACCAAGTGTGTCCTCTCCAACGGCACAGGCTTCCACCCCTACGTTGCCGCAATGGGCAGCGCTACCATGGTCCTCCTCATCGTCTCTTATATGCTTCTTCGCACGAAAGGCCGCGATCTCGGCGACGGCGAACCAGCACCTCCTCCCTCCGCAGAGAAGTCCGACCTCGACAGTGGCGGCCAGCCCCCTTTTCCTCCCGAAGACCCCGAAGCCGAGTCCGGCGCAAAGAAACGCAGAAATCGCGGGCCATTCCACCTCCTCCTTTTGCTTGTCTCCCTAGTCCTTCTCTCGCTCGGTGCTGCATTCTTCACCGTGTATCTCATCCGCTCCCGTCGGCTCGCGGACCCCATCGCCCACGGTTTGCTCGTCATCGAACGGGGCCTTTCATCTGTCTGGACGATAGCAGCATCCACAATCCAACAACGTCCCCTCCGGTTCGCCCTCGGCTGTCATCTCGTCTTCATCCTCCTCCGACTCGCCGTGCCCTGCGCCTGGAGATATCTCAGCTTCCTCCGATCCGGTCCCCTCATCTCGCTGGTTTACATTCCTGTCGTCGTCGTCGTCGCGTCGCCAAGGTTCAGGTGGATTTTCTGGATGATGTATTACTTCACGGGCTTTTATTCGGCGCACGCGATATGGGCGTGGATCTACCAAACTCGATGGAGCTTTGTTCTGTTTATTCGGCCATATGGGTCCGATATGATTGTGAGTCGACCATCTTGTTCATTGGTTTCGAAGTGATTAATTAACGCGCGCGTTTCTCCAGATGGTCTTTGCCCCCGCCGCCCTTCAAATGGCCGCTCTGTGCCTTTCGACTCTTTTTGCTTGCATCACCAGAACTCCATCCACGTACCGGGAACTAGTCCGAAGCCTCTCATGCCCCAAACGCGCGACGCCGTTCGCCTTCTGGTTCCTCATCACCGTCTGTTGGGCCACCACCCTCATCGCCGTGTCCGTGATTGCATTCCCGCTGCTTCGGTTCGCCTCGCTCCCGCCCCACGTCAAGTACTTGGTTTTGGGCGCAATATTATACGACACCGACAGGCCCTATCTTCGAGTGGTTTACTGGGCCGCCTACGAACGGTGGAAGTCCAGACAGTTTCTTTTGCTTCGGTTCGCTTCGAGCTATCCAGAATTTCTATTTCACTCACGGAGGGGGCGAGCTGGAGTTGGCGAGTATGGGCTGCGCTGTCTTGGCCGCAAAAACTGGTACGTCGTTTTAGTACATGAATCTTAGCATCTTACTGATCCACTCCGCAGCTTATCATCGCGCCTGTGGCGATATTCTATGCGTGCCTCGATATCGTGAGTACCGCCCCTTCCGTTTTCCGTTCACATCACTCATCTACACCGATAGATTCCCTGGCTTCGCAGTAATTGGCGTCGGTGTTGGAATCGTGGACGCTGGCGTCGAGAGTAATGCCGGTGAGTTCTTTCCTTCCGTTCTCCACTCTTTAGCTAACGTCAAATCGAGAATCGAAAGATGTGGAGTGCTGCACCTATAGCGGATACCGATTGGGGAGCCTGACGAGGCCAACCCTCAGTAGAAAATATCTTGCTCAAAACGTGTGCCTTCTCTTTCTGCTCTCTGTCCTCCCTTCTGATTCAATTCCTCTTGCAGCGCCAACCCTGCTGCTTCGACCGTCAATCCACGAAACTCTCCCGTTTTAATTTCCGCCGAGTGCAGATTATACCCGCAGCTACACGCTTTGTGTTTTTGCTGCCCGACGATTCTTCTATGCAGTTCCGCGTCTCGGTTTCCGTTTGCCTGGATAGAATATTGTGCTTCTGTAACGCCCGAATGAATGGAATTGAACCTCTTTCCTGTCCAATAAAAATACCCACCCAACCTCGATCTCTCTCCGGCGCATTCAGAATGCTAAAATTTAATCGACTGCGACTGTAAAGTAGTTTGTTCCTCAGCAAAGACCAGGGCCTGTTCATGATCAAGGCATGAGCTCACGGGAAGAGATTGCAGACTAGACGAAGAACATTGAACTGATACAGTTCCCGATGCCGACAATTCGAGTTCAACTCCGCCCATCAGTCGGTTCCCACGGTTGAAGTTACACCAAGGTTTTTAGTTGGTCGACTGCGACAAGGTCTGAAGCTCTGGGAGAATTTCGACTCATGCGCATGTCGTTCCCCAGTGTCCAGGGCAACACTAAACTGAGGCTTCGCGAATGCAACATTGTGCTGTGGTGCAACTCTTTCCATAGTCCCAAATCCGTTAAAACTTGATGTGCAGTATCTTTCACAAAAGCTGCGGGGGACATACAACCGGTGAAATGTTTCATCACGGACGTCTCCTTGTACCTGGTCTGATTAACTGAGCTCAGACCCATTCCAATGTGGCCGGGATCTCCGAGTTGTATTAAAAAGATTGTAATAACTTGGAGATTGTAAGTAATAAACAGGTACGCTTGTGCTACATCTAATCCTCTGCGTCCACAGCCTCCGTGCAAGAAACCCTTGCAGCCGTTGTCGTGGCCACCGAACTATCAGGGAAGCACGTCCGCTGGCTGATAACCCGCATGCAAAGCCGTTCGCCAGGTGTAAGCGGGTTGTCCACCGCAAAAGTACTCGCCGTACCAGCCGCCTGCCCCGGAGTCGCGATTAAACTCGCAGCAATGGCCGACTGGCACACCTGCTGTACGGTGGCCGCCGACCAGAACGTGCCCGTAAGGCTCGTGGTGAGCCCGAGGGTCGTCGCCCCGGCCTGGTCAACGAAAAGCGTCTTGGGCCCGACGGCCGGGATCGAAAACTGCATAATCTTCGTGGCGGTGTTCACATTCGCGACGTTGCTGAGGTCGGTCTTCAGCGTAGGGTTCTTGGCGTTGAAGTTGCTCAGCAGGTGGCGTCCACTCGTCGCTGTGGCACCAACTTTGGTGATGAGGTCGCCCGTGAGGACGTGGCTCTTGATACCGTTCCACTGGGTGACAGCGGTGGTGAACGCCTTGCATTGGGCAGCGGTGCTGTAGACCGCGCTGGGAGGCGATAGGGCGGCTTTTGCAGCGGGGACACAATCATCCGTCAGTTTAGCACCATAGGATGCAACGAAGGTGCAGCCCTTGACCGCTGGATGAGGATCAGCCGAAGATCGTGCAAGAGAGGGGCCAAAACGAACCAATGCAAGCGCTGCAACCTTTGCTACCCGTGGGGCAAACCACTCGTCCCTCCAAAGGGGCAGCTAGCGACGAAGCTGCGAAGCAAAGAGAAAGGAAAGTAATAGTAAAGCGCATTGCTGAGAAGAGGTGGTAAAAGAATATGAAGCGAAGTTGAAGTAGAAGAGGTGCACCAGGCTGGGGATTAACGACCTACGCGTCAGCCTTCTTATAGTCACGACAGAGTGGGGATGCGAACCGGTGTTTTGAAGACAAGAATGGGAGTTATTCGAGACGGTGATCCGAAATCGCCCATCCCGTCGGGATCGGCAAGGCCCAGAACACTGTGTCCTGTGGATCGCCCGGAGTAGGTGGCAGATGGGGGATGAAAATCGGCGGTTTGAACGCTGCAATGGGAGTGTTTTTTTGGGAAAGGTCCAAAACGGGCGAGATGGTGATCCGAAATTTATTTAAATCCGTCGTCTTTGGAAACACCGCCGAAGGATCACGGTAAGGTGGAGAACACCGTGTAATTGGCCGCGAAACGTCCGGGGGATGTGAAAATCGGTGTTTGTTTTGGACGTTGAATCTTGTCATCCGAAATGCATCATGCGCGTCTTCACTCTCGACCACCACCACGGCAGCAGTGCAAAGCTGTTCTCCCTCTCGCCTCAGCCGTATGTGCTCCTCTACACGGACGAAGAGAAGACCGAGCTCTTCCATGTGGCTTCCGACAGCAACTCATTGCGCCTCGTAGGCGCCCTGTCGACGACTTTCCTGAAGCCAACCGTGGTCCGACCGGTTATCACTCCAGAATCCACGTTGGCAATCGCAAAGTTTGACGCGACGGGCGAGTCCGAGTCCGAATTGCACATCGTCTCGCTGGAAGACGCTCGTTCGCTGCGCATCATCCCCTTGGGGGGTCACGGCAATCTAGCCTGGCCTCTCCTTCCCAGCCCCGACCATCCGGGTCGACTAGCGATGTCCACCGTCACCGACTGGGTGTACAGCATTTCTCTTCTCGACACCAACAACACCAGCAACACAAAGCTGGACGGCATCGCCATTCCATCCGACCTTCCCACCAACACCCATCTCACCGTCCTGCACTACCCGGGAGACGGGCTCGTGTTCGCTGCGCTGCCCTTCGTGGGCTCAGACACCGAGTTTTCGCTGGTTCTTTGGCGAAATGGGACGCTCTCGGACGTCCGTCTGGCGCTGCCCTTCCGTCAACCCAACGCGGACATGGCCAGCATCACCGCTGTCGCCTCCCCATCGCCAACATCCTTCCTCTTCGCCACAGACGAGACGTATTCCGAGTCCATCGAGACGAAACACACCCGGGGCGGCGTCGTTCGTTCGGTGTCCCTCGTCGACGGTGCGCTGAAGCTCGGCTGGGAATCACCCTTGCTTGGTGGCCACGTCACGGCCATCGTTCCCGTGCCTAGCTTGCGGCTCGTTGTCGTCTTTGGCACCCAGAATCAACGGGAGGACGCGAAACAGAACAAAACCTTCCAGTTTGTTGCTGTTCTGGACGCGAAGACGAGTGAGTTGAAGAGGAGGGAGGATATTCGGGCAACGACGGCCAAGTCTTCGTTGGGAGTCGACGGGGAGACGTTGGTTTTGTACGCAGTGGGAAAGGTCATGATCCGAGGGATACTCGAGTTCGTGGCGCAGGGTCTGTCCGAGGGTGAGATGATCGATGGGGAAGTAGTTGACGCGTGTGTCGTCGGACGCGGGGTAGTCGTGTTGAAGAAGGATGCAGTTAGCTTTGTGTCTTGAATAACACTTGTCCATGTCCGAGAGCTCGATGGATATCGGTGCACAAGATAAACACAGCTTTGCAGGCGAACGGACGACGTGTCCTCGCGATAGACCAGCGCACAACATAATCCATGGGCTTGGGTCAAGGACGTTCAAGCGAGTTTCGGGTCCTTGTAAACATTGTAAACACCAAACCTTGGATGAGAGGGACTGGGAGAGGTTAGGGCGTACCATTTGAACCATTCCTGTGCCAAAATCTCAGGAACTTCGTACCCGTCGTCCGTTTGGCAGTCAAATTGCTCCAGAGCCGCGATAAAATTTGGAAGCCGGGATGAGGAAGCGCCTCGTTCAGGCCGACGGGTTCAAAGGGGATACTGACCATATAACGCGACACAAACGCGACACTAAGTGCGAATTTCAGTACCAGCAACATGAGCGTCTGGGAGGAAACTCACCGCCAACAATGTTACAATTTTGACGCGCCTTGAGCGGATCGGCCGACACTTGCCCATTTTCGGACTTTGCACCGAACGACCACCAACGACGAAGCCAGCTGTGAAATCTCCAATCCCGACGCCGAGACTTGTGATGTCCGAGAGTTCTGAGCAACGAGAAATCTCGACGCTGAATATCAGGGCATTGTCGACCGAAATTCGCGCTCCAGGTTAAGCCGCGGTGGAGCCAGAACGCACAAGGAGAGCACAGAGCACCACGAGAACCATGGCCGCGATGAAGCTCCGTCCACCACCGACGAAGGCTGGAGGAGACGTAGAGATCACAGTCCTGGGAAACTTTGGCCCTTGCAGGCTTGTACCGAACCACCACCACGTCCAGTTGAGCTGCCGCACAATGAGCTCCTCGCGCTACAGTCAACGTATCGGCCGTGAAGAAACCGCCAGGCGCCGTTCTGGGGCCGCGCAGTCAAGTCAACGCAAGTGGCATTGAGGAGTTGCTGGGATCGAGGAAGCTTGGGGGACCGTTGTGTGAGGAAAGGTGAGCTCACTGCAGTTTTTCTTCCTTTGGCCGCAATTCATATTCATCCCGCTCTGCTGCAGTTTCCAGGACAAACTACTGGAATGTGTCTTCAGTCCGCCCCGCACCGCCAACAATCGTCGTCGCCGCGCCTGCAGAAGACGAAGGGTCTTCCGCTTCTGGGGGGATGAAAACTGCAAGAGATTACCAGAACGCCATCCCTTGCTTTCCAGGATCCCAGTCACGCCGCGACGATTGCGCCAGTTTTGGCGGCGCAGAGAATCTCCTTGAAGGCCAGGATTGAATCGAGGACGTGCTATGAACGACGTCGGACTATTGTCGGGAACCAAGACGTCGTCGACCGCGTGAATGATGTTGCTACCGCGGCCGGAGCCTTCTGGCGGACACAGTGCTCGGTGGAGTGCATTCGATGGCCATGGGCTAGTGCCTATTCAAGCGCGACCTCGTTCCCGCTCTGGCACGAAGGCGTGTGCGAGTGGCTCACCCACTGGCAGGGCGCACAATCGGGTCACGATATCTCGATAGTGCATGGAGTAGGCAGGCTTCAATCGCCAGGATGTCCTGACGAGCACGCCGGTTCACGGTATGTATGTCGTCCGCCCAGTCCCACACCTCGTACTCAATACACCCCTCCTCCAGTCCTCAATGCGCTGCGCCCATATCCAAATCTATCCTTCCCGCACCTACCCAGGCCACTCCTTAGCAATGCCCTCGAGCACCGCTCTGAGTACACCACTAATCGACACTGCGCCGTCGCGACGTTGACGCTGCTCGATGCTACTCGTCACCGTCGCCATGCGCTTCCTCTGCCGCTCGGAGCTATGAGAAGCACGGAGCCGCATCGATTACCCCAAGCCAAGGATGCAGGACGCGGCGGCACCAATTCCGTCTCCACCCTCACTCGGTCATCCCCCCCTCCCTCGAGGCCGCGTCTTGGCTAGCCCGTGCCTTTTTTCCTGCGACGCCCGTCCCCTCCTCAGGCCCCGAAGGAGGAATCCATCGCCTTCAGGTCCAGACGCCTCGGGGTCAAGTATACACCCGTCTGATCCTGGGCGCCGGATCCGCGCAGGTTTGAATATTCATGTCTACAACGTACGTTCTCCTCATACCGAGTCGGGCATATACTCACCCTTCCCCCAGCTCTCAGCGCTGTCCGCGTACATACTCACTCGTCTTTCCTACCGGCTGTATATGCAACGCTTCGCCCAGCCCACCTCAATCCACACGAGACCCCCTCCGCCGCGAATTCCTTCGGCTCACCCTGCGCGCCCGCGCGTAGGACATTTCCGCAACCTCTGCGGCGACGACGGGCTCGTCCTCACGTCGCAGGATCCCACACATCGTCTGTGATGAAAAGAGGGTTATGACCTTCGCCTCGCATGAGCATCGAACAGGCGCGCCGCACGCCGCCAATGCAGGTGTTCCTCCGAGGCGCGAGTCGCTCCTCTCGATCTGTCCTGCACTTGCCGCTATCTCGCGCGCACTGGGACGCGGAAGAACTACAATACGAGGTGCGGCATGTTATGCCTATTGCTACGGGTAAGCTATGCGTGCGCTGGCTCGTCGGTATACATACTCAAACTCTGCCGGCAGGTTTATGCGTATATAAAAGCCGCAAATGACGACCCCCCGCACCTGGACAACGACTCCGCCCTCCCTTCCCGGCTCGCCGACGATGCTCGCACCTACGTTCATTTGCCCGTTCGGCGCGCGGAGGGGACGTCCCCGAGCCAGGCGTCAGACTCCGCGCGAACGTCCCGCGGCGCCGTAATGCGATGGTCGAGGAGGTGTATCGCTATTTCTGGGAAAACATACCAACGCTACACACAGTCCGTCATGGAGCCCATACGGCGTCTGGGGGATCTAGGAGCGATATCCACGATTCTGACCTCGCGGACATTGTTCTGGCGCCGGAGACATCTAAGGCGGAGGCGGAGGATGGGTTTCTGGTGTGGATGACGCAGTGGGCGTTTTCGTTGTTTTGAAGCCGGAGGAGGCAGTGGAGGCGGGGCCGGAGAAGCTCGAGCAGGCGTGACGGTCCTCGCAGCATGCACCCCCCGCGCTCTCTTTCAGCAGGTTGAGCTTGACGTCCTACCCGACAGCGACGCAGAGCTGTTTGGGGCTCTGAGAGCGAGTTCCTCTATCTCGTTACGCGCTAAGCACGGCCACCACATCGTCGCACTGCTTTTCGACGCGGGGACGACGCCCGAGGGTACGGGGAGCGCGGGGTGAGGTCGAAGCAGCGTCGGGGAGTGGGAGGCGTGTGGATGACGTGCACGACGGTGGAATGCTGAGTGCTGCGTGCAGGCGCCTCGCACTCGGACCCGAGTAGTTATCTCTCGGGCAGTCAGAGAAGCCGCCGAGGAAGAAGAGGAATATGACTTGGAGAACGAGATGATTTCAACGCAGAGCTCCTCAATCGCCAACTGGGCTACTGAGAAGCCCAGTCGCATCTCAAGGCGCACCACCGCCTCTCCCTTATGCGGACGTATCCCTGAGCTGGTCAGGCGGACAGGACGCGCGTCCCGTCCCCCTCCAGTGGTGCACTGACTTCATCTCTTCGTTTATGTAATCATTTGCGGAATTGGCCCTCGCCTAGATTTGTTTTCATTTGGGCTTGGGGATATTCTGACATTTCTTCTTTGGGCTCGGGGACATTCTTGGGCTACGGGGGGATACACTACTAGTAGTTAGTATTTTTCTCGCTATCAGTCATCTTTTCTCACTGCGAACGAAGTTTATTCTATTCGGAGTATTCCCGTACTTCTAAGTGAGGTTCAACACTACAAATCCGAAATGCACAACAATTCAATACGGCCGACTATACAGCGTCACGTAAGAAAGGATCTTCAAGGGCATCCTTCGCCGAGACACGGTCATCCGGATTCCACCTCACCAGTCGCTTTATGAGCAATAAAAAACTCCGTACATTCTTCGCCTCCCGTGCAGCACGAGCGGGTGTTTCTGTGATGGTTTGGCCGAGAGGTGGCTTTAACGCCCGAGTCGCCAACAACGATACTTCCAGCGCCGTCCAATTGGCCGCAATGCTATCGTCGGTCGATTCCAATGGCTCGTGTTCCGAGTCCAAGATGCCAGTATCCGAGGATGGAATATCCAAGAGATACCGGTATTGGTCGGGGACTGCCCCCGAGAGCTTCGCAATGACAGATCCGAGCGACGAGGACACACAAGGGGCGAAGAGGACGCTTCCGCGCCGTTGCCGGGAATATAGGTCAACTAACGAGCACCCCAAAGTCCACATGTCGCTTTGGAAAGACCAGGCTTGGGTTGGACTTCCGGCGCAATGTAAAGGTGCAATGCATTCTGGGGCGGTCCTAGAGTGGGGGAGGCCTTCGGCAGGGACGACGGTGTCATTGGCCTCCGGGCGAAAGGCGTGTTCGAAACCCTGCAGCTTTACCACGAGAGAGGTCGCATCGCGTCTCATGGAGTTGTGCATTCCCATCCAGGGGCCTGTTTCGTTTACGATGTACCTTGGCACAGCGGCAGGGTGGGGAACGCGCGCATCCGACAGGATACACGGGTAAAGATTCGTTGGTAAGTATGTGGTCATCCACAGGTCGTCGATGGTACTGGCTTGGAAGAAAGGGAAGTCGAGCGTGATGTTGTGGGGTTGCAAGTCTGGTCGGCATTCGTTAATATACAGAGAGGAACGTCGTACGATCCCGCACCTCTATGAACGACACCGTGCTTGTGCAGGAAGGACACGGCCACGATAACCTGGCGGATAATTTCGCGCTCATCGAGGTCCTCGATGAGATTATCGATGCTCGCGCAGACATCAAACAGGCGTATTGACGGCTCAATCACGATTACATCGTGCCTCCCGTTGGGCCCTGGAACCTGAAAGTCATCTAGATGTTTCTTGAAGTTGTCGAAACCGAGGTCGTCTTGCGGTCGAGATTGTAGGTAGTTCAATATTTGGACTTGGTTCGCTTGACCGCTACCAGTGTACCGCGACACCATGAATATCAGCACGATGCCGTGGGCCATAGGACTGGAAGGATCGTCAGCTCGTTGAGGCGATAGGTTTGAAAAGGGAACTCACTCCGGCAAACTGAGATCCTGCGCCAGCCACGAATGGGACGAGAATCCAAAGTCGAGTTTTCTGAGGATCCGATATCGGCCGAGTTCAGGAGCTGTTAGTAGTGTGGAGTACACCTCGTTCAAGTGCACAGGGTGAAGACCGCCGTCGAGATACTGCGACGGGTTTTCCGCATCCATCGGGACGGGCCACAGATAATCGCCCCGAGGGTATTTCGGGACTGGAACCGGGTCGTAGTCAGGACTTATCGCCCGGCCTTTTGGAGCGGGGAGAACACGATATACAGAGGATTCGAGGGCATTTGTTGTGAACTCGAGAGCATCGACGGCAGAAATTTGCTCCTCGGGATTCCATCGCAACATCAGCTTCAATACGGAGAAGAGCACCTTGACGTTGAGTGCATCCATGTTGATGAGATTTGCATCTTCCTCGACATTGCCGGTCTGTTTCCAGGAGAGTCGCGGGCTGACCAGCGCCTGCTCCAGACGCGTCCAACTCCCCGCCACCAAAGCTTCGTCGAAAACTTTGTGGTCGTGTTTATCGAGGAGAGTAGCCATACTCGGTGTTCCCGCGTAAAATAGTAGCTCTTCGTCGTCGACCTGCAAGGATTGACGAGTCGCGATTTCGCCGAGGAGAGTGCGGTGGTCTGCGGGCATCGGCCCCAGGAAGTTTGCCATGTGGAGCAGTAAACTATCTGAATCTTGAACAGGGCCACACCCCCGAGAAGCTAATAGAGGCTCCACCTGTTGTCGACCGAAGAGGGTGAAAAGCGAACAACCCAGAGTCCATATGTCACTCTGGGTCGTCCACACTGCCGAGTCCAATGGTCTCGGATCGGGTGGACCGAGAATTGCGGGTGCATACGAGTCGTCGGCTACAAGTTCAGATAGAATGCACTCGGGAGCCTTCAACCAGAAATTAGGTCCACCTTGGGCGGGCGTGAGCTCACTTGTGCCGGGCCGAAAGGCGCAGCCAAAGTCGAGAAGTTTGACGACGATGGACCCGGCTTCGGCGCTCATCGTTGAGCGAAGCTCACGGCAAAAAGCAGTAGGGGTTCCAACAAAATATGTTGGTAATGCAGGTGGGTGGGGCCCGGCGCTGCGGGCAAGGCAGGGAGAGCAAACGGGACGTCGAGAAGCTGACAGGAGCGCAGCAAGGTCCGCATTGCTCAAGAAAGGGAATTCGATTGCGATGTTGCCCGTATGCAAGTCTACTGACGAGTTAAAAAAAATGGTGTTGGGAGGGAAAAATTATGAGGTACCTCGATGGACGACACCGTGCTCGTGTAGAAAAGACAGTCCTTGAAATATCTGCCGAAGTATCTCAAGCTCGTTCAGATCCTCGATGACCTTTTTCTCGCAGATTTCGGGGAGGAATATTACTGGATTTGTGACAACTACGTCGTGAATTCCGTTAGGGCCATCGACTTGAAATATGTCGAGACATGCGAGGAAATTATGAAAGCCCAAACTGTCTGCTGGTCGCGAGGCAAGATACCGGTTTATTTGCACCTCGTCCGTTTCCTGGGTGCTTCTTGCGACGATAAACTTTAAGGCAACGCCCCGACTAGTAGTTCGCAGTATCCGTTAACTAAAGCCGTTCGAGAATGGAAGCCACTGACTCCTTCAATCCATCTTGACCGAGCCAAACTTGAGAGTAAGCCCCGTCACCAAGTTTATCCAGAATCCGGTATGGGCCGTGCTCCATAGCGTTCGAGGCGTACTTTTCATTGAGATGGATTGGGTGGAAGCCACCGGATGAGTACTGTTCCAGGCGAACGATTTCTTGGAAAGGTAGTGCCAGGTACGGAGAGGGCTCCTGCTTCTCGAGTAGTTCGGAAAAGCCCATACTCAGCAGAAGGAGAAATTGGGGAGAGAAGGAGTCCTATGTTCCACCGGCCAGTCACCTAGAGAATAATTCAACGGTTGTTGATGGTTTGTGAAGGAAGGGTCACAGACTTAGTCACGTCACACTTCTTCCTCTTAACCTCAGTGATGCCTTTCGGCGAAATCGTCTGTGGCTCTCCTGGCAGCGGGAAATCGACTTATTGCTACGGGAAACACCAATTATTTACCGCCTTGAACCGCCCGATCTCTGTGGTGAACCTCGATCCCGCAAACGACTCGATTACTTATCCCTGCGCAATCGACATCTCTTCGCTCATAACGCTCCAAGATGTCATGGAAGAGCACCGCCTCGGTCCCAACGGCGGGCTCCTGTACTGCATGGAATACCTGGAAGCAAACTACGACTGGCTCGAGGAACGCCTGAAGGAACTAGGGAAAGACGCCTATGTCCTCTTTGACCTTCCTGGTCAGGTCGAGCTCAGCACCAACCACGATAGTCTGAAGAACATCATTGAAAGGTTAGGGAAGAGCGGATTTAGAGTGCGTTCTATCACTCTAACTCGTCGTATTTTCCTCACGAGCAGCCCAGTAGCTGGCCGTGGTTCACCTATGCGACGCCCACTATGTCACAGACGCGTCGAAATATATATCCGTACTCCTCCTTTCCCTCCGGACCATGCTGCATCTTGAGCTCCCGCACATTAACGTGCTTTCCAAGGTCGACCTAATAGCGCAGTACGGCGATTTGGGTAGCTACCGCGTCCAATTGGCGAATTTGCCTCCACTGATTCACTTTCCTTTCTCCAGATTTCAATCTTGACTTCTACACCGAGGTGCAGGACCTCTCATATTTGGAGAACGCGCTCTCGACGGCTACCCCTCGATTTGCAGCGCTGAATATGGCCATGATTTCCCTGATCGAAGACTACAGTCTCGTCGGCTTCGAGACGCTCGCAGTCGAGGCATGTACATCCCCGCATTCAATCAGCCAAGCTCTTACTTATATGACTCTATCTTGAAGGACAAAAATTCGATGATACATCTGACGAGGGCGATCGACCGCGCGACGGGTTATGTCTTCGTCCCACCGACAGACTCAAAAGTCCCACCCGGCACCGTCGAGCCCGACGACGCCTCTTCCGCCGCCCGACCCAATTCATATGCATTGTTCTCCAGCGCCCTCGGCTCCATGCACGGGCCCGCGGACGACATCCGCGACGTCCAGGAGCGGTGGGTGGATGCCAAGGATGAGTGGGACACGTACGAGAAGGTGCAGTGGAGACGAGAGGGCGAGGCAGTGCGCGATGAAGTAGCGCGCGCTGCTGCCGGTAACATCCGCGAGCGGAAGCCTCCAGAGGGTGTAGAAATGTCGAGCGTATGAATCAGAACACGCTCTGCGTCCTTTGCTTCCATCGGAGACGTTCTCTTCGCGGCATTTGAGGCTCCGAAACCTCTGTTACCCTGAGTGCCGGGCTTGCTGAAACCTCCATTCGATTTTTGAAATCCTTGTCGCTGATCCAGTGATTTTCTTTCGTGAGGCAAACGTGCACTTCTCTTGAGTTATCTGAGGTGTGAGCATGATGGATCGGCTCAATGGCTCTTAGCAGCGCACTCCGAGCCGGCAATCTCATTCGCTCACAGCAAACTAATTCGACGCCCACTTTCGTCGTATTGAAGTTTGCGTGTTTTGCCCGAATCACTTGATATTTCGCACGGTTCGAAATTGGATTCCGATGGTTGAATTCGGTTTTTCATGGTCCCTCGGGGCTCAATGATATCTGCGAGCAACTACTTAAACTGGCCTCAAGTGCAAGCCCAAAAAGTAGATTAACCAACGTTTGTGTTTGTAAACAAGTAGCCAAAGTCATGGGACCCTGCTTCGATTGTTTGCTCGCACACTCTCCTCCGCCACCAAACTCCGCCGCCACGTTTCAAATGAGCTCGAGCGACTCGCAGCATAACTCGGACTCCAATGAGCCCATACCTCCCGCCAATCCAGCCGAGCAGTCAGGTCTACCGCCCCCTCCCCCCGGGACGAGCTTCCACGACATGGTATGTCTCTCCCACGGCGTCCGTTCCACCTCAAATGACACCCCTCTAGCAGAATAACTCCGTAGCCTCTCCAGCTGTGACGGAATTCCCTCCAGTACGTTCAATTTTGAGCAGACCGCCTCTCACCGACCTCCCACAGGATTTTTCCAGCATGTCGCTGTTCGAACAGCTGACACACACTTTCCCCAACTTTCGGAAAGAAAATTTGCTACAGGAGATAGCGGGGCTTGACCCGCTCACCCAGCTCGAGTTGCAGGGACACTGGGATGTATTGCAAAGCAACCCGACCCCGGGTGGGCTTACTACATTCGGCGTAAGTCTTCCGCCTAATATCCAGCAGCTTCGTCTGATTTTAGACTTTTGCAGATTCCGCCCGCAGCCAATGACATCCAGGATGTCTGGTATATTGCAATCCCGGGTTCGTCGCACCACATCAGGTTTTATCCCGGGGGAACTTTCGCTGTTCAAGAGGGGCTTTACTGCATGGACATCTACGACAAAGACTCTGCCACTGCGATCGCCTTCTCGAACGATTGGGAATTTTTCAAACAGCTCGATTTGGGCCAAGAGCTCATGGAGTATGACCCAGCGGCAGACATCTTCCCCACGCCCCCTCCCGACTCCACTTCCGCCATCGAAGAACCACGTCGAGTTCGCATGCGTACGATGGAATCCGCATTTGGTCAGCCTGCCCATATCGCCGGGAAATTCGTGGTGGAGGAGAGGAGTCACTGCGTCCTCGCACGGCAGGGCTTCGAAGACTTCCACTTCGGGGTTCCAGTCCGCGTCGTGTCGGGTATGGGCCGTATAGCTTATGCTGAACCCGTATCTACGTATGCCCACATGAACGACTCGGAAGTTGGCGGTCCGAATTGAATGGGAGTCGCAAAGCTGCGAACTTTCCTCGAGACTACGAATATTATGGCCTACTTGCTTTAGTCCTGATCAATCTGCTATGTATTTTTCCGTACAGAATTATGGGCCATATAGTGTCCAATAAATAAAAAAACTGAGATGACAACGAAAAGTTGAAATGACACCAAACCAAAAAAAGTTGAAATGATCATCTTCCCAGAAAAAGTTGAAATGACACATCTGTTGAAAAACATGCCCACAGTTTGCTCATAGCAAGTCACTTTGAGAGGAAGTTGTACTATGTAGTACTTCACTTATGACGTCTGCACGGCCTGCACCCCTCTGGCCGGTCCACCCCACAACGCGTGTTGCCCTCTTGCACGCCCTCTTCCGCCACGAGTGCCGCACGTTCATCGGCACCCTCGCACCCGCTGAGGTCCACAAACTCCTGCACCACACGCCTGACCCCGGGCGCACGCCCGCAAAGAAACTGCTCGCGGATCGATGCGAGATCAATCAGAGGCAGGTGCATCGATGATCGTGCAGGGCCCCCGGAACAAATTAGTAGTCCTGTTCACCACTTTGTAGCCTCCAATATCCAATACCTCCCTGATTGGGAATAGACGGAGGATGGTACAACATTTCTCTTGCGTCCCACCATCATCCACGCCGGAGCGAACCCATTTGGCTCAGGGCCCCGGGCCAAGTGCATAGTATTAGTCTCTCGTAGACAGAGGGTACAGCAAATTAGCGTGTATGCATACCTTGCTATGTTGTACAGTTTAGTGCCGGTTTGGGTTGGAGCAAGCCCCCGGCGGAACCACTTCTGGGATATATGGAATACTGTGATTGATTCTCTTTAAGTTTTGGCCCTTGGATGTGGAGAGCTCATTTCTGAACTCCAGGCACTGTACATTTGAGTGTTTTTACCTCAAGGTCATCTGAGGAATATGCAACATGTCAAAAGTCATTTCAAAGATATGCAACATGTCAAGAGTCATTTCAAAAGTATTTGGTGCAACTGGTGCCTTTTCAACTAAATCCCAACCATTTCAACTGGTTTTTATTTATTGGACAGTATATGTGCCATACAGAATAACGCGACACCATATGAAAAAAATCCATTTCCAGCAGCATTGCAGCACAACTGAGAGCTGATCGGCCGACACTTGCCCGTTTTCGGACTTTTGCACCGAACGATGACCAGCCAACCAACGAATAACGCGTACAACTTCAAAGCCCCAATCCCGACGCTGAGACTTGTTGCCAGCTTGGTCGGGGAGGAAGGCGTCGCGCGTCGGTCGCAGCTCGGTGACTCGGATGGTCCATGAAGTGGCAAGGAGGTGAGTACGGCTTGCGATGCGTACAATTCGAAGACATTTAACCACTCGTATAGCTCTTGTCCCGGATTCCGTGGACGTTTTTTGAAGTCTGCGATGCAGCGCGGCCGCCGTGCAGAATGCGCTCCAAATCCTTGTTCTTGAGGTGAAGACGTCCCAGACGTCGACTCCGCGTCTGGCGCAACGGCGCGCGAGTAACGGTCGAAACTGTGGGCGGTATAAAGTGACGGTACGGTGCTAGTTCTTGCTCAAGATCCATATTCATTATTTCCGCGCTCGCTGCAGCTCTCAACGACGAAGACCTTCAAGACGGTATCTTCTGTCATTGCCACAATTGGCCCGCAGGACACTCTCCACTCTCTCCATCCACCTTTCCTACCTCCTTCGCGCGTGCTCAAGGAACCCTCAATCCAATCCAATCGCAATGACTCGATGCCGGCGGAGACTTGCAGCAGAGCCACGACGGGAACGGCATATCTGTTGTGAGCTCGGGCGTATTCAGCGCCATCGCTATTAGGGTAGCAAGGCGGAGGAGCTTGTGTAGGCCAAGACGGAGAGAGGTGAGCCTTGCGACATCCTGGATGCTGCAGGATGATTGATTTGCTGCCACTGCATAGCGCTTTCCTGCAGTAATGCTCATAATCTACTCATACTCACCCCTCGTTTGCTGCTACTGCAGGACCCGCGCAAGACATCTCGATCTCGTACCGCTTCATCCAGTCGTCGCACCCTGCGTCTGCTGCCCGGCCATCTACGCCGCGCCATGGGCGCTCCTCCACCGCAAACACTTTCAGAGTACCGCTGTCCGACGTCGACCTCGAGGCGGACGGCGCGGCGCTGAAGAATAACGGCGCCCCTTCGCCTCCACTCCTCACCAACTCCCCCGCCCCAACCCTCACCCTATTCACGATCGTCGCCCTCTGGCTCAATTGAAGAACGCTCCGAAGATAGGCGGACCTCGGGCTCTACTACGTGCAGATGGTATTCGGATGCCGCACGTAGGCCGCATTCGCGACTGATCATCAAAAGTACGTTTTCATCGCAGTCGCTCGCTCGCCGTTGTCCTCATACCATCCTGCTTTCAGATCGATGTGCCGCGTGCTCAAATTGCATCTCTAAAGCAGTACCGATCTTCCACCGGCCGCCTGTGCGTCGTAGGGTCCGTTAGTCCGTTGCAGGAAGTGCTGGGCGCGTGGGCCCACCCGGCATCCGCGATTGCTGGCGGATGAGAAGTCTGCAGGCTATGCGCTCATTTGGAACTCTGGCTTCGACGCCCGCCCGCCCTGCACGCGAGATACGTGCGCTTGTCAAAGCAGCGCAGGCGTGCCGTGGTCTTGGCCACAACCGAAGCACCTTCCTCAGTATGTGCGCGTCCCCGAGTCGCTCGCCTGTCGCCCCCGAGGACGCAGGCGTCCTTCGATGCGCTCCTCGCTCTGTCGTCCTTGCCACCCCGTTTGCGCTGCAAATTGAGAACTGGTGCAGACGGACACCACGATATGATCGATGATGGCGAAGCTGGATGCGAGGGAGTGGGAGAGGGACTTCGGGCAGCGGTACGCGTGCAGACGGCAGACCGGAGGAGGCCGTGGAGGCGGGGCCGGAGAAGCTCCCAAGCAGGCGCGGCGGGCCTCCGTGCCGGTGTTGTGCGGGGCGTCAAGCTCGGCGCGCTAGGTGTGCTTGCAACGTTCGAGGAACTCTGAGCCTGCTCACGCGAGTTCCTCCAACGCATCAGACGATTTGTGCGCCGCGCTGCGCAAGGCAATCGCATCTTCAGACTGCTTTTCGGATCCGGGGACGACGCTAGAGGGAAAACGGGGAGTGTGGGGTGAGCTGAAGAAATGTCGGGGATTGGGGCGGGGACGGTGGTGTAGATGAAGTGCACGGAGGTGGAAGGGGCGATTGGAGGAACGAAGGCGCGCGGGGGTGTCGTCACAGCGTGCTCATATTGCGGCGGCGACGTCGTCCTTCGTTGGCCTGCTGAGTGCTGCCCACCGATCGTCGTTTCAAGTCTGCGCAGGAGGTTCGAGCTTGCCCGCCGCTCTAATCACGTCGCCCCCGACCCAAATGCCATTATCTCTCGTGCAGTCGGAGAAGCTGCCGAGGAAGAAAAGGACTTTGTGGACGTCGGTGGAGATAATTTCGATGCAGAGCTCCTCAATCGCCAACTACATAGGGTGCTGGGAACCCCCACACGCGGGCCCATATCGAGGCGCACCACCGCTTCCCCATTGCCGTGCGCTACTGCGCGAACCCGCCCAGCTCGCGCGCCACTTCCGAGACCTCGCCGCCGCTCTCGTACCGCCGGTAACGGAGGGGGTCGCGGCAGCGATGTCGATGCCTCAATTCCATGGCGCTCACTTGCGCGAGGTCGGCTACTTGAGGGTAGGCCGCATCGCGGTATCCCGTTCATCGTCGTCTATATTGCGGACCCGGACATTGCCGAGAGACAGCATTATAGGCTCGCCAGGCGGTGGTGCGGTGGTGTGAGAGGGCGAGGCGAGCGGGGATGTTGGAGGAGTTTATGCGGATGAGGGATGCTATCTTTTGAGTGGCTTGAGTAGGCCATACACTACCTTCCTACGCACAGCATCTCCACCTCACATTTTGCTGCTACATGCCGCACCATACACGTATCTCCAACTACTCACACCTCCATCCGGTTCGGGCTGTAACCTTGGCTCGATCTATGGCTGGTTCCCTGGGTCTGAATATCCAATGCTGCCTCCTTGACGGGAATAGACGAGACGCGATCATATGTCCAGAGTCGGGCCAATATTCAATCCACGTTGCGTTCGACGCGTTCCTGCGACCCACCAAGTCGCATGAACTCCATGGTCGACGAGCCCAATTCACGGTCTGCATTTCACCCACTGGAGGCTATGCTTCTGTATACCCATATTTTGCTCGAAGCGGCTGACAAGGGGTTTGCATCTTGAACTCGAACCACGACATGCTCAGCCAACTGCCCACCTCCGCTCTCAGCTTCCTCTCCTCCTCCTCCAAGGGCCTCGACGGGTTCTTCGGGCTGATCAGCGTCGGCATTCAAAGCGCTCTCACCGTCGTCCTCGCCGAGTTCAACACCGAGTTCACCACCGCCGTGCGCGCGACCGCCACCGTCAAGATTGTCCTCCAGCCTACCAAATGTGTCATTTCCAACGGCACTGGCTTCCACCCCTACGTTGCCACCATGGGCAGCGCTACCATCCTCCTCCTCGTCGTTTCCTTCATGCTTCTTCGTGCGAAAGGTCGCGACATCGGTGACGGCGTCCCAGCATCTCCTCCCTCCGCAGATAAACCCGACGCCTACAACGGCGACCAGCCTCCCTCTCCTCCCGAAGACCCAGAGACCGCCTCCAACGCGAAAAAACCGCGAAAACGCCGGCCGTTCCTTCTCTTGATCATACTTGCCACGACGATCCTCCTTTCGCTGGCTGCCGCGCTGTTCATCACCTGTTTGGTACCCAAGCTCCGCTTCCCCGGTCCCATCCAGGTCCTCGTCGTCCAAACTGGCCGAGCCATAGAAGGATGCTCTGCGTATGGATCGCGTTGGACCGCGCCGATTATCTCCCTCGCAATCCGCATCTCCGTTCAGAAATACACAAGACTCCTGCTCCTCGCCCTCGCCAGTCACTCTACCTGCATCTTCTTTGGTTTCGAGGTTCGCCGCCTGCGCCGATATATGACCAGCTCCGAAGTCGACATATGGGCGCTTGCTGCTGTTATCTTCTTCCTGCCCTGTACGATCCTGGCTATCGTCCCCCAGCTCAGATGGACTCATTGGACTGCATACTACTGCATGTCCGAGGGGCAGCTATTTTCGACCGTGCATCAAATTCATCGACTCGTATCCTACTTCAAGTTCCTGAGCAAGTTCGACTCGCTCGATGTCGCAGTATGTTCCGCTCTCCTTCCTTCATATGACTGTTCTCATTGGAAACCTTCTTGTAGATGGTTGCTGGACCCATCGTTCTCCACATCCTCGCCATGCACCTTACAGCGATTCTTCTCGGTGCTGCGGGGTTACGCTCCACCGTCAGGGCCACAACAGACTATTTCTCCTGGCGTGAGCGCCGACTCGCCTATCTGTACCTTCTCCTTAGTGCCACCGTAGCTCACGTTATTTGGTGCGCGGTGGCCTTCGTGCTCTTCCAATACCTCCTGCTTGCACCGCACATCCGTCGTCTGGTGTGGCGGCTATTATTCTCCAGCGAGGCGAGGGAGACGCTCCGCCCGGTCTTCTGGCTGTTGCTGGATCGATACAAGACTTGGAAGTCCTATCAGCTCGATGACTTCGCGGCACTCGTCCCAGAACTTCGACACCTGTTTAAGACCGGCATGGCTTTTTGTTGGGGAACGTGGGTCTCGCTGGATCTAAAGCATCAACTTGTAAGTCTCTTCTCCACCTAAACTGCTCTCAACGCTGACTTGTTCTCCAGATAATCATTACCCCCGCCATGATATTCTACGCGTATTTCGATATTGTGAGCCGTACCCTCATCGGAGCGACCTCGCTTACTTACCCGGCTGTGCTACTAGATCCCATTCGCACGCAACCTCTGGCGAAACTGGCGGCGTCGGCGGCGCGAACTCCCGTGAACTCTCCTCGTGATCTTCTGTACGACTCGGTTGAGAATCGGTTAGCGGGACGATTAGTAGCGACGTTCGACGACCAGGAGAAGTGGGAGCGGCGCGCGGACAGCAAATACGACGCAGAGGAGCCTGACGAGGCCGACTCAGCAGAAGTATATTGTTTGAAACGTGTGCGTGCTCTCTTTTGTCTCTCTTTTCTCATTTCTGACTTGCTTGCATTTACAGCGCCAACCCTGCTTAGGCCGTCAAATTGTGAACCTCTCCCCCGCCTTCCGACCGCCGAGCGCAGATTATATTCGCAGCTGCACACATTGTGTTTTTTCTGCCCGACCAATTTTCTATCCAGTTTTGGAGGTTCTCGGTCGGTCTCTATTGTGCTCGGATAGAATAGACTGTTTGTGTGAGGCCTGCATGATGCGAATTAGATTTATTTCCTCCCTAATGAAACATCCTCAATCCGTCGTTGCGTTCGAAATTCAAATAGGTTGCTCCGCAACATGAAGATCTGTCCGAGGCTTCGAGCTATCCGCCAGGATTGCTGAGAGGAGACTGGTAGATCACCATTGTACTGATAATGTTCCCTGCCCCGAAACCGAGCCTGAGCGCGGCACTAGATCCAAGCTGAACTCAGATTCCCCACGGTTGAATTTTCTGACTTGGAGCCAAATCTTTGCTTGAAGCGTTCTGAACGACTTGAAAGCGTGAGGGTAGATTGGCTGATATCCTTCCTAACCACACGGTACTTCCCTACATCTCTTTTGTACTTGAACATACCTGAAACCGCGTCACAAAAATCTCCAAGCCTTTCCCTCAAACACACTCAACGACCCACGCCATCATCAGCCTCTGAAACGCTGAGCATCCCGGCGCCGCACCACCTTCCACTTCTTTGAGGAACTGCGCCTTCGCGCGCGGCGACGTGACGATGCTCGTGAACTGCTCGTCAGTTCGGATCCCCAGGAGGAGGAACGCAGGCCCCAGTTCCTCCATACCGACGTCCCCGAGGAGCGCAGCGAGCGCGGCTGGAACACGCGAGTGTGGATGGGCGTGCAGGAGGGGACACTCGTGCGTGCCGGTCGTCTGAAGTATCAGAGTTAGTACTAAAGAAAAGGAACGATACCGTGGTGGAACTAACCCGGTGATGTTCTCTCGGTGTCCTCGCAAGGCCCGCCCGGCGCGCGCTCATGAAGCGGTAGATGTGGACATATACTGGCCAGAGGCCCTCGTATCTTCGGAGGGACGGTTTCTTCCCACAGATCTGACCCAGCTGCGTCAGCAAAGGTTGAAGTAGTCAGTTGCAACTCACCGATCGCACTAAAGCCTTCAGCTCTTCGTCATCCTGCTCCTCGATTGACAGAGCGACATCAAGGTATCCTGGGACGTGGCGCTCAATCAGGTCCTGAGTTCCCCCGGTTAGCTTGGAGGATGAAAACGCTTGCGTAAATGAACATACCACAATCTCGAAATATTCGACCTCGTCGGTGATTTTCATCCGCGTCATAAGGTGGGGGTAACTAGCCCTGTGGTCACACAAAAGACTCTCAGCCCTCTCCGACGGCCGCCCAATTTCTGCCAGGCCCACGCTTCGCATGGCTGCGGATGGTTCAAACTTCGAGTCGACAGCGGAGTCCAACAAATCAAGGATCACAATTTTCTCGAAATAGGTGAAGAGGCCTTTTGACGCGCCGCTGTGGAGAAAGTCGTGTCGACGGCGCGAACTGAGGCGGAGGAGGGCACGAAGGTGGTGGTCCGTGACGACACCGAGCATCGCGAGGATCTGGCGGAGGTCTTCGTGGCCGTCGAAGCATTTTCGCAACTGGACCGTGTCGGAGGGAGGGACCTCGGGCTGAAATCCACAAAGAGTGCAAGAGGACCAGCGTGATTTTGGATAAGTTATAACTTGAGAGGACTGAGCCTCCTGGGATTGGGAGAGCCAAATTGAGGAGGTGGAAGGCGATGCGGTTGGTGGCGTGGGAGTAAACTCAGACTGCACAGAACAGGTCGGAACATGGAATCCCGAGTTCACGAAGCACTCACGCTCTTTCTCTTCCGCGACGCCGACGAGCCGCTCTCATTGTTTCCCACATCCGATGAATCCCCATCATCAATAGGGCTTTGCGTCGAACCAAGAGCCTGTGGGTTGAAATGAGTTGGAATCAAATTCAGCCGAGGTGGCACTTGCAATGGTAGGAGCAACCGTGCGGCCGGAGAATTTACTACTTGAGCTGGATGGAGGTGGCGTCGGGTGGGTCTCTTTCGGTGTTTCCACCGCTGCATCCCTGATTGGGGACCGCGGCTGCACCACCTTCTGAAGTGTTCACCCTCAAGTGGCATAGGTTTGAGCAACACATACCTCGTCGTTATCTTTGTCCGCTCCACGTTTACGCTTTCGCGACTCGCCGTCGCGGTGCGACTCTTCCCGTGGGGGGCAGTTCTGCGTGATTCTAGAACCGCTTGCGGATCCAGGCTTTGGAGCTCTCTTTTTCCTTTTCAAGTTCCACGATCGCCAGTGTGTGTATTTCGTATAATATATCTCGAGCGGCCATTGGTTTTCAAATTTGTCGAGTGCAGGGAACTCGACGCGGCACTAGCTTGGTAGTCAGGAGTACAGTCGATATCTGGGCAGCAATGACACAACGCACGTCTGCGAGCAGCTCTTGCCACTTTGCGGGGTCCTGGGACTCTGGATTGGCGTATGTGTCCAAATTGTATCTTCTGGATCTCGACTGGACATGCTCCTGCAGTTCGATTAGATGAAAAGCGCGTAGCGGTCAAGCCTGAGGTACTGGTGAGATACCGACTTTGAACCGTTTGAACTCGCTCTCCGACCATCCTGGCATCACCTTCAGTAGGCCAGACGCGGTCCCAGTGATGGTCTTTGTCTTGCTCCATTGCGGTCGTGGAATTGTCGCCATGGATGGTTATGGTCAGAGTTCAACAGGGCGGTGTGACTTGAAGTTGACGCGAATTCGAACGGATTCGGAACAATGATGCCGATATTTGGTCTTCGCTCAATAGCGTGGAATCGAGCAAATTGCAGGAAGGTTCCGGAGGCATACCACTCTGCTTTTGGAAAGGACTGGAGAAAAACGACTAAAGCCAAGTTCAACTTCGCCGAGATGCCCGAAGGCTAGTTCAACTTGGCTAAACGGCATAGAAATTGTGAAGCTGAAAGGTGAGACGCAAATCCATGGATCCCATGATTCACAGAACAGGAGCCGTCTCATCCACGTCTCAGATCAGCACTCAACGGCGGTGACCGGTTCAGAACGAGCGGGATATGTCAGGGGTTTTTTTTTTCTTTTTGCATTTGGAGGCGGCGAGCCCTTTTGGATTCGACCCGCCACACTGACAGCATCGTTCAAAACATTCGACCAGGTGTCGAGCAGTTTATGAGAGTTGACTTGGCCGAACCGCCCGAAGTTCAACTTTCGATAAAGTTCAATTCAACTTCTATGGTAATTCACCGTGACTATTCTCGATGCAAGTTCGGGTTATGTCGAAACATGCATGCATTCTTATGCATTTACACCTCGTCCAGCGATCCAATTCGGCTCGAGTAAGTATCTATCCGCAATAGACCTTGGCGCGTTCAACCTGGCGGCGGGCCCGTTGGCTGAGCTGAGGATCCACGACGCTGGCATAGCTGGCATACATGTTGGCGGTGGATACCGGACACGCCTTGAACAAAGAGCTTACTACTTATGATATGAGAGCAGTTTGAAATTCTGCGAGAGTTGCGCACGAAGGCCACAAATGAACCCCGAGGCTTCATCTGTCCGACCAATTAGAAGCGCGGACTCGGAGGGAAGGATTCGCTGAGCCATCTGGGCGCCACTCGGATATGAATCAGGGCAACCAACCTTACCTGCATTCAACGAACATAGGAAGACGGCGGTGATCAGGTTCGAGGACCTGTGCTAGATCAACCAACATGCAGAGAAGTAGAACAAACGGACACACCCATCAAGCGACGCAAATTTCGAGAGTAACCAAGAGATCCAAGCAGTGTAAACAAGACTAAAATGAGGCGTTGAGTTGCATTACGCTGCACAGGTCCAGCCTTGGAAATTGATTCGAAACAAGTCGACTCAGAAGGGCTCGAGTTCGAAGAGAGCCACGTAGCTCACCCGCTGTTACATTTAAAATTCTGAAAAGCCCGAATGGGAAGGCTGCAGAAGATCGAGTTAAGTTTGCAACTTTGCGCGAATAGAAATTGAACCCAGACTCACTATAAACGCCATTGAAGATTACTCCAGTGGACTCAACCAAATTCCTTTCGACCCCAACAGGTTCAGACAGGGCCCAAGTCGACGTGACCTCTGACTGCGTCTTGGAGTTTGGTTGAAGTTGGGTTGGTATTTATCGACACAGCTCAAAATGAGCGGAATTTCCGAACGGAAGACATATTTCTGAGCTGTGTCCATAACACTTTGCGGCTTTGCTCCAGGATATTCAGCCAAAGGTTTGAATCGTCGTTGAACATTTTGTAGCTTGCAGAGTGACACGCCTCCAGACCATAAAGCCGACGCCGTGCCGATTTTCGGCCTTTGCACCGAACGACGACGAGCAAATGAAGAAAAGCTTTTGAAGAAAGCGTCGAGGTTTCCAATCCCAGTCGCCCGATGAACGCAAAAGGCGCCGGCGGACTGGAGGCGAACTTTGGGAGTCGTTTCGACTTGAGGCCCCGAGCCATAGAAGGTCCAGGAGGTGGAGTGGTGAGTCTGACTGGACATTTCAGACGCTCCAGGATAATTTAGCCACTGTGTAGGACCCCACGGACGCTGTCTTGCCGTTTGCTGCAATGAATTCGGATTTGCCTCCTCTTTCAGGGCGAGCGGATCCAGAACGCGGTCTTCTGGCAGTCTCCGACTTTCTCCGTTCCCGAGGGGAAGGCCTGTCGACTCCGGGTTTGGCGCAACGGCGCGACGTCAGACGGGCTCGAAGCGTCGAACATCCCGCTGCATGGTGTGGTGTGAACGAGGAGGGTGAGTTGCCGGTCTTTGCCCACGATCCACCTTCATTCCCGCGCTCCCTGCAGTTTCCCGAACGACAACGGCGACTTGACGGCGACGTGAAAATCCTCGTCGTGCTCTAGGCGTCATGAATCTGGACGGACACGCGCCTATACGCGCCCGGGCCAGCTAGCCCGCAAGGCCTCCGTTCACTCTTCCTTACAATCCCACCTTCGCGCGCACCCGTCCCAAAACTGGATAACACGGCGCTACTTATCTGGGTGTTCCCATCTCGGTCAAATTGGGACCCTAGCCCAGGCATGGCTCGACGAGGCTCAACTGTAAATTGGATCACACTGTGAATTTGCGCGCGCCCGCATGCCGCGTCCCTGGAGCAGCTTATAGAGGGATTATGGTACGGGCTGCGACAGTGAGCTCCTTGCTATCCGTTCCGTCCACCACCACCCGTATTCAGCCAACTCACTACAGACTGCAGCCCTCACAAACGACGACCATTTTCATTGCTCGCTGTCCGACTATGCGCATTCTCACGCTTCAAGTTCATGATGCTCTACACCCTCGACGACGAGGCAGCGATGATGGCACGCGCACCTTCGCCACTAGCAAACACTTATTGTGAACCTGCAATCATCGCCCTTCCGCCCATCGGACAAGATCTATCTACCACTATGCGGCTGTTGACCCGTTTCTCAGGCAGTTCTCCAGACGAGGATGACAATTTTTGGATAGAGTGCTCTTCGTCACCCGCCGCACAAAATCTTCGCCAGCCGTATGGGTATCTCCAGATTCCCCCTAGATTGCCGACCCGCTGGGCGCAGCGCTCGATATCGACCCTTGGATTGCGCGCTGAAACCTATCGCACAGTCTCTGCAGTGCTTCGTGGGCTCATAAAGATGCGCGGGGATGGTGCACAGCGACACCAGCGTATAAATGCGCTCGTCAACAGCGTTATTACCCCCGTTCGCAGTAAATCCGCTCTTCCGCGCATCACTACCCGCAAGCTAACCCCCACGCAGCCCGTCGCACCCAACGATGTTCGCGGCCATGCTGATGGCTTTCTCTTCGCGGCCGCAATGGAAGACGGAGACACGGGAGGACAACTACATGGACGCGCTCGCCGCTCGGGGGTCTTAGGATCTGTGGTGTCTGAAGCTGCGGGAGCTGCGATGGATGGGCGCGGATTGCGGAGTCGATGAAGGGTGGCGGCTCAAGCTCGTGGAGGGAATGCCTTCTTGAGCTGACTGTCGCGATATCGTTCCTTCCCTCCCCCACTTTATTCTACACCATGGAAACCATACGATTATCATGGTACATATCGTATTCGAAGCTACGTACATACAGGGAAGGATGGAAGGAAAATGGGAGTTTTGAGATAAGTTGGTAAAAACAGTATAGTAAGATGCAGTTGTAGGAAATGGAATGTACAATGGTCGTTTGTTCTAGCCGCTACCGCGGGATTTGACAGAGAAAAAAATGCTGTTTGAGGATCGCACATTTAGCCAGCGTCGTCTGCGTCGGCCACCTCTCCCACCGCGTCTCCTACGGCGCGTTCCCTATGGAGGTTGGCCGCTACCATCGCGATAAAAGCATCCAGTAGGCCCTTCAGTATGATTTCGATCAGCGGTGGGGGTGGCTGCGGGGGCGGTTCCCAGAAGGCCGCCGGATCGAAGAGAAGGCAGATGAACTTCTGGGCGACAAGACCATAGGCGTCGTCGGGAGGGTCTTCCCAATACGGGCCAAATCCACCAAGCGGCGGCGCGAGTTGGTCTTCATCGACTCGGAGAGCGTCCCAGGACTGGCGGAGGAGGTCGAGGAAGCGCATCAAGAGACGCGGCCGCCAAATAATGAAGACCCAGCAAATGGCGCAGATTGCGAGAGCGATGCGCGAGCTGGGCTCGAGTGGACACCCGCTTATGGACGCGCGGGGGATCGTACGAGGGATGATAGCCACTGCACCAGGGGCGAGGGCCAACAGGTGTGCTGCCGGGATGGGCGTGCGCGCGGGGGTTGTTCTAGTGGGTGCGGTAAGGAGGATGGACGGGGGTGCCGGGCACTCTTGTAGCCTCGGTTGCGGAAAGAGAAGACCGACGATGAGGCGAGGGGGAGAGGGAATCGAGGCTTCAGCAGTCGTCGCAGCAACCCCGGGGCTTGAAGGTGTAGCAGCACTGAGAGAGTACAATAGGTCGCTGAATGGGCGATCGCCAGTGGTCGCGCCAGCAAGTGCGTTACTGCCATCCTTGAGGGCAGAGTGCGTAGAGCGAGTGGTGGAGGTGCAACTGAGGACTACAAAGTCCACTTTGAATGCCAGAGTGAGGGCCGCTAGCCCTTGAACCCTCTGAGCGGCCCACCAGAATAGGTCCTCGGCGAGGTCAGGGAATCGGTAGATTGTCGACAGAACCGCAGTCTGGAGGGCGAAACTGAGAATCTCGCGCACATCCGTCTCGAACATGGCGCCAGAGGGCTAGGTGTGGGCGAGGCGCTGCATGACATTGAGAATGCGAGTCGGACAAGAACTGAACTCGGCGAACACATACGAAGAGAGAGAACGCAGAGATTTTATGGGAGATGGCAGAAGCAAAGGCGACGCGGTAACGTGCACTGATGGGATTGCCTATTTGAGCGGCGTGGTCCAAGCCGCGACGGAACAGCGTAAGTAAAGTGCAGATTGAAACTGGCTTCTAGCGAACGGAATATTCATTGGTTGGTGGACTTCAGGTAGGTAAATATTGGACTTCGGCCAAAATGCAGTGGTTTGAATGGACGAAGAAACACATTGCGAGCAATCAAGGCAAAATCAAGGACTCCGCACTTTCTTTGACTGTAGACGGATCGCCAAGAAAGCCTCCAAATCTCAGCGCTCAGCAAGTCCCATTCACGCTCTGCCTTTCATTCACTGCCAGTGAAGGCTATGCTTTTGTATGTCTTTGTTGTAGCTAAGCGGCTGACATGGGATCTGCATCTTGAACTCGAACCACGACATGCTCAGCCAAATGCCCACCTCCGCTCTCAGCTTCCTCTCCTCCTCCTCCAAGGGCCTTGACGGGTTCTTCGGGCTGATCAGCGTCGGCATTCAAATGGCTCTCACCGTCGTCCTCGCCGAGTTCAACACCGAGTTCACCACCGCCGTGCGCGCGACCACCACCGTCAAGCTCGTCCTCCAGCCAACCAAGTGTGTCATTTCCAACGGCACCGGCTTCCACCCCTACGTTGCCACAATGGGCAGCGCTACCATCCTCCTCGTCGTCGTCTCCTACATGCTTCTTCGTCCGAAACGTCGCGACACCGGCGACGGCGAACCAGCAGCTCCTCCCTCCGCAGACAAAGATCCCGACGCCGACAATGGCGGTCAGCCTCCCTCTCCTCCCGAAGACCCCGAAACCGAGTCCGGTGCAAAGAAGCCGCGAAAAGACTGGTCCTGGCTGCTATACTTCTTTATCTGGCTGTTTCTCTGTTCGATCGCGCCAATATACTTCACCGCGTATCTCCACTGGCGCCGCCTCCACGTCCTCCACCCCATCGCCCATGCCATCGACCGTTGTTTCGCATTCCTACGGAGAGTCACCGCGTCCATCATTCGCCGTCACCGCCGTGCCGTCTGGCTCGCCCTCGGGTCTCATATCATGTGTCTGGCCCTCAAACTCGTCTTCCGCCGCGCATGGCGATGTCTCCGTTTTCGGCCTACCCACAAGATCCTGGCCCCGATCTACGCTGCCATCCTCATCACGCTCGCATTCCCCCAGCTCCACGGCACATACTGGATGGTCCTCTATGTCATGAATCCACCGGTCGCGTACACTGTATACAGTTATCTCCCTCCACTCTTGACGTCCGGTCTCGATTTTCTTGCGCCGTTCGACCCCGGGGATATCCTCGTGAGTTGACATGCTCCTCCTCGCATTGCCTCGAGTTACTAACATGCGCTCTTCTTTAGATGGTCGTTGGCCCTCTCGCGCTCCATGTGGCGACGACATGCATTTATTTTGGGCTCGCTTGCATCCAAAGAAGTCACTGGGTATGCTGGCGCATCCACCACCACTATTCCGACTCCATACGCGCATTCGTGTTCACAGTCAACGCCTGCATCTCCGGACTCATGGCCGTTCTCGCGACAATCATTCTCATCATTCTGTCCTGCCTCGTTTTCATCCTCGCCGAAATTTTCCAAGGACCGGGTCTATGGTACCAATATGTGCACTGGAAGGCGTACCAGATCCATGTCTACAGCATCCTCCTCTCCGAATTATCTCGTCTCTCGATGCTCGCGGTGTGGTGGTGTTGGGGAGTGTGGTGTACGCTCTCGTCGGCGCAAAAATTGGTACGTTGCACGCCTGCTTCTCTGATCTCTGATACTGATTGTTCTTCCAGCTTGTAATCGCGCCTGTGGCGATTTTCTACGCGCCTGACATCGTGAGTAGCGTTCGAGGGTGTTGGCGGCGGCGGTCCCAGAGCTGGGAGCGTCTGCGTCGCGGTATTGTTGGTCAGTTTCCCTTTCAAATACATTTTCACACGTACTCAATGGTCTTCAGATGATTGAACTCAGTTGAGAATCGGAGCAATGGTGCAGCTCGCGACGACGTACGACTAAAACAGATAGGATCGGGATGCAGAGATATGTTTGGGACGCCTTACAACTCTTGCAAAAAAAGGTCCGTCCCAATTTAGTTTGCTTCCATACCCGTTTCTAACTCGCCATCCAGAACCTACTGAAACTTGTCTACCCGTCGCGTTGTTGCACTCGCTTCCGACCGCCGAGTGTGAGTGTGTGGCCTTCGCAGTATTGTATATCTGCCCTCTCCTTCGCACGGATTTATTACTGTATCAACTCATTGTTCGTTTCAATCTTCTCCCATGAATATATCTTCTGAACTTGACGTCGAATGGTTGAGATTACGCCAAAGCAAACCAGACCCTTATACTCACAAGGATCTTAGGCTCAGGCAACGGCAGCCCTAATCTCCTCACTGCAAGGCATGTACTTGGTTTGGACGTGCGACATTGTGCGCATTACTCAAGTTTGAATCGACAACGTTGGGGAATTCAGAGAGATGATACATTTCCATATAATAAAAGACTAGCACGCGTGGGATTCTCAAAGGTATCCAGCAACTAGCCCACAATATCTGCTGAGGGCCCTTCAGAAGCTGGAAAGCCAAAACATGGTATTGCACACACACCATCTATCGTTCACGTCCACCAACTACCCACGATATTTCTTAACCAGAGCTCGCCCGCCCTGCATGAAATGCTCGTCAGAATTTCCGCCGGACCAGTGCCCCGAGTATATGGGTGCTCACATGCAGGGTGAGGACGAGACCCACGATTCCTAGGTTCATTACGTTCGCGGCGGAGACAGTCCGCAGGGCGTCGGCACGGACTTCCCGTGAATTTTTGGTGGCGAAGAGAGTGTTGAGATTGGGTGCCGTGTTGAAGGTATGGCAAGCCAAGACCAAGGTGAGTGCCGCTAAGTACTTCGAGGTTAGATTCAAGTTCCCGCAGTGAACCGCGAATCAGACTCACCCGACGACAAAACATCGAACTGGGCGAGAAAGCCAACCAGCGCGACCGAGAAGAGCGCAATCAAGAGCGGCTGTAGGTAGCGACTCAGAGAGAAAGAAAGATGCTGATATTGCCCAACGTACATTGGCGAATCGCATGAATGTCCCAAGCTGCTCGTGAAGAACGAACGCGTCCTGAAGCACTGGGACACCCCACAACACAGCGTAGTCCACCATGTAGAAGGAGGAGAGGAGGAGACAGAAGAGGAGCGAGGTCGAGACGAGGCTGGTGGTGTTCACGAACGTCATGGTGGTTCGGGTTTAAGTTGGGAAGCGGCTGTGATCTCGGTCACCCGGGCGTGAGGTTTACCGCAGTTCAATTCACTTTGGGCGAGTTCTGGCCTCGCAGATAGATCCACCGTCAGGATACTTTCCAAGCATTCTCGCCATCCAAATTATCATCTTGTTCATCTCACGCGTCTTTCTCAGTCGATTCTGTCCCAAACTTCCTCGGAACTGGCGAGCTACTGCTGGCTGCACTAGTCAAGTCCGCAACATTTCAATCATGGAGTTTGAGGCAAGAGTGGAGGTAAAACAATTTTATTTGGCGGGACACTGACCACGGTCATCAATCTCGCTGGAAGGCACGTTCTCCGGGATTTCCGCTCGACGACCGGCTCGCGTTGCAGGTGAACCCATAAATCAAACTCTCCCGAGGTGTCCGACACGGTTCACAGGCAGTTCAAGACTACGCTTTGAACTGCTCAAATCCTAGAGCGTGTTTCACGACCGCCAAACATTTGCCTGGAGAGTAAATATGTAGGTCTACGTCGAAGTAGATACGTCAACACACACCTGCAGAGCTTTTTTCGCGACACGAGCTGATCCCACCCGAAGTGTAAGGCAATTGAGGCAGGGTACAATCGCTAGTGTCCTCCGAACCAAAACGGTGTGGTTCGAACAAAAATGAGGTGGTTCACCAAGCGGATTCAGACTTGACGGCGCGGGGCAGGGTGAAATTAGACACCAGCGAGTTGTGCTTCAAGTTCTGTTGAGTCATTAGAGAGCCTAAACTAGTAAGGTATGGCTCAACTTGCGAAAAAAAAACCAAAAGTATGTCCTCAAGTTCAACCCGCGATTTCGGCGATCTCGGGTATGTTCAATATGCGGAACATTCGTTCATGGCGTTGGAATAGCCATTCATATGATGTTTGGAGCTATGAAAGAGATTACGACGCCCGCGGTGCATCCATCTGCACCCACAGCCCTCCCTGCAAATGCAAGTTAAACCACGGACGGCTTCGTTTCCTGTGCTTTGACGTCTTGACATAGTACGGGAAGGTCAGATAAAAGTGGGCCGAGGGAGCCTGAGATAAATCATTCCAGTGTGAGGGCACTGACGGCTGGATCGAGCAAACACACCGACCTTGTATGGGAGGGAGATGTACGCGCGGGCGTTAGGTATCTATGAATCGGACTGGAGTGCAGGCGCATTGTCATATCCATTGAAACAAGCTCGGAACGCATCAGCTGCAACTGTAAAAGTCCAATCCACGCACCAGAATACCCTGATTGCTTTGCGTTCGATGCAACATTCGGTAGCACCTATCCATCAGCTCGCGATAACTCACGGTTTTACTCAATTCCACACGTACGGTTAACGATGCCACCCGTCTGACCAGGCATGAATATGAATTCTACGATATCCCGGGCGCATGATCTACCCTCCTTGCCAGTAGAGTCTGAGCATCGACGAAAAACGCGTCTGAAAAATGAGGAGGTAGGTGGCAAATTGATTGCAATAGGAAATTTTGACTGCTGGGCACTACTTATGCAAGGCCCAACGGATGGATTGTCAGATTCTTGGAGCAGAACTAATAATTATAATCAGGAGAACGCGAAAGCTTACCTTGGAGCTATGGTTCAAAAGAGTGTGACCGGCTGTGACGAAACATCACACACTCTTTCACGACAACGACATCCCACATCCCACACGCGCAGTATGAAATTTCCCTCGCTGGTGTCCCTTGCTCTTCGTGTGTGCTCTGCATCCTCTGTTACCCTTCAACTAACTGCTCCCAAGTTGCGATCATACTTGGCGGCGTCGGCGCTACCGCGCTTGTAATGCAGCTTCTTGTCGAGTATAGGGTCTCGCTACATTGGGGTTGGATTAGCCTCGGTTGGTGGCATTATCCATGATGTTGCCTACTCACTCACTCGCTCATTGCCCCTTCTTTAGAACTTCCCGCATTCATCGCCTTAATCAACATCATTATCTTCGCCATCGTCGCCTGCATCGCCAACATCCTCGTCTCCGAGTCCCCTGGATCACATACCGAATCTTTGCACCCCGAGACGCAGGCCATCGCGACACCCGCCGTCGTCTCCACGTCCGACCCGACGTTCCTTCAGTTGCTTCAAGATGTGGAAAAATGTCTGCATCAAATCGGAGTCGACTTGGGCGTCAATACTGTGAACCAGGACCTGACCGCCGCCACTGAGAGTACACTGCGCGAGAACCAGGCCCTCAGTGCAGCAAATAAGGCCCTCCGCGCCGAAAACCAGTCATTGAAATCTAAGATTGTGAGGCGGTTGAGCGTATTCCGTGAGTTGCACCATTCATTCCATCGTCCAGGGACTGACCGGGCGACCGACGATAGCCGGCGCGCCATAGATGGAAGAAACCTGCAGTATATCTGGAAGGACCCTCAGAGCACCATTTGTACATCCTAAACATATTTGTAGACATAGATTGGTATTTTCTATCCAAACCACCAAAGACATTGCACTGTATCATATATGAGGATCGCGCGCTTGAAATAATACATCCAGCTGCGCCGAGATTATACCGCACATGGGTCGAGACGAGTCCGCAGTTTAGCTTGTCAAGTCCAAACGCACACGCCTCTGTCCAACTCCCACCGTGGCGCATTTCAGCCCTTCCACTCGAAGCCTCAGCGAAAGGTCGTGTATGCTGGTACAACACATGATGAGCACTATGCAGCGAAGAGAGCGAGATGCACGCAGGTCAACAACTAACCGACGTTAACTTGCGGAATAGCGGCGGGTTGCAAAGAATAATGAGACTCGGTCGTCAATATCCGGCATCCGACGCGGTGGCTCAAAGTCCGGGGCCTTCGGCGCGTCCAAGGACACAGGCCATGTCTCCGTAAGCGGGGCCCGAGTGGGGATGAGGAGAAGGCAGTGCGCTGGAAAGATGACAAGTAAGGATATTTTTTGGATATTTTGCATAAGCTGTACACTAACTTTGCGAATTGCGGGATGCGAGGTCATCGTACCCGCAGAGCATCGACACCTCGTCCTCCTCCTGCGTAACCTCTGCCGAGGTCTCAGAAAAAATGATTCTCCGCGCTTGCGGACGATGGTGGCGTCGTGGGGGACGGCACTGGCGTAGCTGCGAGGACGTTCCTTGGACGCAGCGGGGGTGGAAACGTAGACAGCGTCGTTGCAAGGGGTAGTCGTCGAGCCGTGACACGGTAGGGCCGCGTCAGGAATGAGCAGCGGTCGGCGTAGATGTTGTTGCGGCGACCAGATGTGGCGACAGTATCTTGCGGTGGCGTTCGCGGGCGAGTATTGCGAGTATCGACCTGGGGCGCATCACACGCGTTGTCTAACCCGTCGAGGTACGGGTACGGGGGCGGGGCGGACACGGTATGAGGGGGGCAGCGCCATGGAACGGGTACGATGCGGGTACGGGTACGCTGTGAGCACGTTCCGCGAGAAACCATATTATTCGAGGGTGTCTTCACTTGCTGCGATCCTGTACTCAGCATAACCAAATCAATATCGGACCATGGACGAGGAGAAGCAGACATACGTCGGTGTTCGTCAGACTATGACAGCGGGCATGGACGTCGTCGCGTCCTCTCGACAATTTGACCTCAGGCTTCAGTCTTTGGGACTAAATAAGTTCTTGGTGTTCTCACCAGCACTTGCGGTGGTGGCAGATGAGAAGACGAATAGCCGGAGACATCTACGAAGGAATTACAGCGATTGGATTGGATTTGAAGCTGCTGGGACTTACATGCCCTGAAAAGAGGTGTTGTTTAGCAAAATATTCGGAAGCAAGATACACAAGGCCGCAAGGGATTTGGCGGCTGCCGGGGTGCCAGGTCCAAGTGCTGAATCTTATGCATGGCAGCAGCCAAATCCCCAGGGTAGTAATTGGAGAGCAAAGGGTCGGAAAGGACTCACCCGGGGGATTGAGGACCACTCGGACGCGTTGAACCGCGCACAGAGAATGAGACGGGGGCGACGAGTTGAGATTCGGATTTGTTTTGCGCGCCAGGAGGTCGAGGTCGAGGGAGGACAAGTACAAGTAGTCGGCGGTCCAACTTGAATCGAGTTTGGCTGTGGCCTTGACCTCAATCTGCTTGCCAAACAAAGGCCCTCTCTTCCCCCCATTCTCTACATAAATCCGATGGAACTGGGCTGAATTCTCCTCTTTTAATATGTGTATTGCCCTCCGACACATTCCCCGGAATATTTACTCTGGCTCTCGTACCTATCATCGCACTTCATACGGTGTCTTTTGACGGAACTCCAACGCGGCCACTGAACTGCTTCAATTTCCGACTGCTCAACTGAATGCTATGCACCCAGTTCTCCTGGACGCGAAGTGCGTGCTGTTCTGTATGAAATCTCGAATGCTTGACTCAAGGCTACTAAGCAACGTTTCAAATTCTGAATCCTACGGCCCTGACGAAATTATTTGAAGAAATCGCCGCCAGCGCGACAATACCATCACTATCGTCTGGCGGACTTATCCGGGAGCCTCCTTGCTTGCGCACAACCACATGCTGAAAAAGATTCAAGGCCACGCTAGCTTCGTGCTCGCCCAAGTTCCCGCCGATGTTACGCCCGCCACTCGTCCAACGAGGCTCATGCCGGCGACGGCTTGCGACCGGCGCTCTGGCGCACGCGCGTGCGGAACCACATGCAGCAGACTGAGACTACGAGCGATTATCACTGGAAGCCACTAAATTTCCTTGCACTGGACCGTGCTCTCCTACCGCTCGTTCACGGGAACCCACTTTCAGAGCTTCCGGATCGCATCCGTGCTTTCTCTCCTCAACTATGACCCTTTGCCGTGCTCGGGCTACGTGTCACCGCGCAAAAGTACTCTCACTCCAGCTGTTCATGGCGCGGGCAGACCGTCCTGGTGTCGTAACTCCTGGGCGCGCTTGCGAGGGTATCGTACGATTTAGCGCATACTTCGCGCGAGTGGAGCATCAGGGTAATGAGAGGGGATGTGGGTTGTGAAGAAGCGCGTGCCCAGCGTCCACGAGATTTCCATCCTGCACCGTGCGCTGCAGATTTGGTGTCGAGCACGCATAGTGCGCTTGTAATAATTGACCAATACAATATATTGCACTTTACCGTGACTCTTATCGTTCGCTCGTTGAGCCTTTCCTCGTCTGCTTCATCACCACCGAAAACGACCAGCAACCGCAATCCAGAGCAGGATCAAGTTCGATCAACTAAGTAATTTCCTGGCGCAGTGCTCAGAGTCAATTGGAGTCAATCCCGGTCAAAAGTGTGGATACAATCTGGAATAAGGTCCGGTACAATATAGTAGAGAAATGTATCAAAAAGTATCTCCGTGCATAGTAAAATAAGTTGGGCACTGTTCTTCCTCCTCACCTCCACTCCGCCCTACCCTTGCCCTTCCGATCCGCCGGATTCTGAAGAACCTCAACTTGCTCGTCCGCCTCCTCCTGCTCCTCGCCCACATCCCGACGCTTGTAGTCGGTTTCACCGTCCGCCGCACTAGAGAACCGCCTCGGTACGAATGGGACCGCGGTCGACGTGGATGCGCGAGGGGTGGGCGACGCGAAGGGATCCGTGTCAAGCCAATCGTCCGGACCGACCCAATCCTCGAGGGGTGACGCCACGAGTGACCGACCGTCGGTGGGCGCGGACGATAATGGTGCGGCAGGGGTGATGGGAGCTTTGGCGACGCGAGCACGGGGGAGCGCGGGGCTGTCGATGAGGGCCTGCTGCGCCGCCAACACCCGCATGGGCGCAAAGTGGGAAGGGGTCGTGGAAGTCGGCGTTGAGCGTATCTCGAGAGGGAAGCGGGTGAGCAGGGTCTCGGCGCCCTCGACCACGGCGTCGAGATATGCGGTCTTGGGCACGGGATGGGGGTCGGGCGCGGCTTCCACATGCTCACGCTCTGGTGCGGCGAGAGGGTCGACGGGGTGGCCATTCCGATTCGACGCACGGGCAGCGGCGAGGGACGCGGGGGGCTCGACGCGTATGGCTTCCGCCAGCACACACAGAAACTCGAGCAGTGTCGGAACGAGGGCGTCAAGATCGGGACGCGGATCTCCGGCGACACGCTCTGGCTGGCGCTGGATTCGTTCCTCCACATCAGCCGCACGCTGCGCTGCACTCGCAACCGGTCGTCGACGCCACCCGCGAAAAACACCCGCCTCGACGAGGTGGGCGAGGACAACGACGCCGACGAAGCATAGGACGACTGCGATCGCCGCCGCCCACCAGAGAGGGATGAAGACGCCCGGAGGACCTGGGACGTACCCGACGTGGGCGGTGATGGGAGTGTCGAGGGCGAGTGCGGGGCGTGCGGAGGCCACGCTTGACGACGGAATCTCGAACAGGGCTTGAAGGGAGCTTTGGCGCCGCTCCAACCAGCGCGAGGTGGATTCGGCAACGGCCTCATTGACGCCAGGGAGCCGCGCGACGAGCGAGGCCGTGGTAACTTGTCCCATGGCTGCGGCCAGTCGGATTACCGCCTAGGAGGCACTGGCGAGTTAGTCAAAGCGGATATACACAGGGCGAGTCGACTCACGGCCGGCGAGCCAAGACCGATACTTTCTAAGTACCGGTGGGTCGACTCCCAGATAATTCCTGGATTGTGCATTAGAATAATATTACGCGATACGTGGGATGAACTCACTGAGCCCTTGAAACAACGCTCGGGTGTAGTACTGCTCTTCAGCCATGGTGGTGGTGCGAGGAGGAGGATGGGTTGCGGTCACGTGTCTGCGGAGGCGGAAATTTATAGGGCGGAGATGGCCGAAATCCGGCCCAGTATCTGCGAGTCTCGACGTCCTGGAACGATGTCGCTGCGTGAGGTATGAGAAGCCGCGCGCTGGGATTGCGATGGATCGCACACACAGCTAACGCATGCAGACATTGTACGGGTAGTAGAGGCTTACCGTCGAGTCCTCCGACGCGTCCGGTGCGGCGGGCTGGGGAAGGCTCCATTTCGGAGATGGACACACATTGAGCTGAACGGAGGGGGCATTAGCACACCGCGGCATCGATTGCAAAGAGAAGAACGTACTGGCCATCGGTCACGACTGTAGACTACGCGCAGTATCCAAATCTCTCTTGAGGTAAGCATGGAGTGAGTTTGCACCCTGGATGCAGAGCGGACGCGCGTCGAATCGTCGAACGGTACACGCCTGGGGCTTGACGCGATGCGGGGGAAGGACACCCAGCCATCCCTGCACTTGCTCCGCCAGACACCCCACGCTCGCATCACATGGAGTACAGAAGTTGCCGATGGTGGAACACAGCACAGTAAGCTGAAGGGAAGGTATGAGCACGACGGCATAGCCGGCTACTACCATAAGAACGTACCGAGCATCGGCCACATTAGTGCGTTCTCACGCCGTAAACAGTGCTTCACGCGGTAGAGGTTGGGGCATTCAGATTGAAGAGTGTGATTCAGGGTGCAGCGGGGAAGAACAATACGTGGTACGATTTGAGGGGCGGCGCCGCGTTGTCCGCTTCGTGAGCTCGAGAACACCAAGGTGAGTCCATGGTCTTGGAGACATCCATACCGAGTCCGCGAGTCTAGGGAGGAGTGCGGACAGGGTCGAGGGTGGCTTGCGGAAGGTGATTGGCCGCGACAGATGAAACCTTTGCAGCAGTCTGCCACACGGATAATGTCTCAAGTCGTTGCGGGCGTTTGGAAACTGCAGCAAGATGAATACATATGGATCGTAGCCACAGCGATAAGCCGCTCACCATTGCTCATACCACACTACTAGTAGATCTTCGAGCACCGCGAGACTGGGAGCGCAGCAAGAAGAGGTCAATCTGGATTGTCGCAGGAAACAGCAGGAGGGTGTCCGTAGAGTCCTAAGCAGCAGACAAATGAGCATCCTCCAGTGTCCAGTCCGTCGCAAGACGCACCATTCCCCAGTTCTACACATCTCATCCGCGCTGCCACACACAGCGCTGTGAGCTCGCAATGAATCGCCGCGGCTCTCTGTCGTTTATCTAGCCATGATTGGGATTCTTGGCCTCAGTATGCTCTTCGTTGTCGTGGTCCGGTCCAAAAGCCGCAAATGGGTTGTCCGATGGCTCACGGACGCTGCCGGCGCCGGCGTCAGTTGATTGGCGCTTCAGACACTTCACACCGACGGCGACTCTTGGTTCAAAATGTTGGTCAACTACTGTGAGCTCGAAGGTCAAAACGCCGGCTGAAAGCCTACCCGACGAGGCTTTGAACTCCCGATACATCCGTCCGTGTTTTTTTAATTTACTTGCAACAACCCGTCTCCGCCTTGCCCTCGTAGTGATTCCCTGAGCGCAATTGGATGAAACGGTCTGCACTGGCATTTCATAAGACGCACCATCGCCGTTGAGCCCATCTGAGCGCACATAAGTATATTCACACTCAACTGGCTCGAAAATTTCCAAGACGATTAAAACGAGCCTTGGGGCATCTCGGGTTCGTCCACCTTGGGTTCCGTATCAATTTTTCCGAGGTTTGGATTTTTCTGCTCAGCGCTTGAGTCTACGCGGTAGTGGCCACGCTTGGGATTTGGCTCGCACAACTTTGCAGACTGTGTCGTCGCTTCGTTCCATTCCCTTGTGCTCTTCGAATGCACGTAACTATTGGTGGTCTTCGCGGGTAGCTTTCGGTCAAAATCTTTGCATAGATTTGAACGATGGTGCCATTACGACAGCTCACGACTGCACGCTTACTTTTGACTTGTTGGCCAGCCCGCTTCAAGTGTTCACGACGCGTCCCTCTTATTCCAGCACTCATCGGCCAACGCCGTTGATCTTCAGCTTAATGGGGCGGTTCCCAGGTTAACACTTAAGTAAACGCTCAAGGTTTCCCCCAACCATTAATGTTCATACTAGAACTTGTTCCAGAGCGTGAATTGGATCGATGGACAAAGTGCGGTTACTCGTTAGTGATGTGCACTTCAATTCTCTTTGAACTGAACGCGCAACGAAAAGTGGGCACCGGAATCATGACTTCTCGAAAGTTGAACTTCCGGCATCTCGGGCAAGTCCAACGTATGTGCAACGACCTTTTCTGCACATTGCCGCTGACTGTCCGATATGGGCTCTCAGTTCAGGTTCTCAACGACTCACCAACCTCAAGGAGCCCTCGGGGTCCGCCATTTGACCGAGGCCTGTACTCAAGCAGTTTCCCGAATGTCCCCATGTGCCCCGTGGTCGGACTCCTCAGTGCGGTACTACTGTAGAAAAATATGTTGGTCCCACCCCTCAAGGTCTATCATCCCTAGGCTTTTTGCCTGCTAGTCCTCGGTTGCATACCGTCAACTCGCAGTTCACGTTTGCTGACCTTTGTCCTCCGAAATCAATCCTGTCACACTCAGACCATTGTCGAATTCTACTCCAGTGCCCAGGTGCATCAGTTTCATCCGTTATCGTCGATCGCGCATTGACCTTCGGCTCTGAAAAGCGGGGGCCACACAAGCTGAATCTAAAACCAACTGGCTAGTTCGCAGTTATCCGAGGTCAACGTACACATTACACATGTACATACCTTGACTTATCGCACCTCCCCCCAGGTCCGTCGTTTGATACTATATGGCCCTTCAACTCGCAGGATCTATGCTATGTAAGGTTCGTTCCCTGTGTCCATGGAGGTTTCTCGTAACTCCGGCGGCCGCGGCCTCGATTCCAGCCTTCCAATGCTCTGTAAGGTCAGATGCAGCACGGCGAGTTAGCTTCGAGCTGACTCAAAGCGCACTGCACGGAGTTCTCACACCAAGGCTACATATATATGGACTCTCAGAACGAACCCCTCTGGAGCCGGCGCGGAATGGAGTCTGCGAAAGGTAAGCCTTTGCGATTCGAGATCTTCAATGATGCTCACCTGCCTATAACAGTCACACCTGAGCAAGTTCAACCTGTCGTTGAATCGATTCTAATTCTCAGCTCCTTTGCTACTTGACCGTTGACTCACATTTACCGGGTTTCAATGTGGGAACTAACCTGTTATACGTGCCTTGCAAAAATTCAAGCCGCTGTCGTTCAAGTTTGGGCTTCAATCGATGGCTCGAAAATCGGGAAAAGAAGGCGCATCCAGAATCCTCCGAACTAAAAAACTGCCTTTCCATGGGTACCCTGCAGATTGTGGGAAAGTTACCTCGACAAGTTTGGAACGAAAAACGAACCACTCAGTTGTCAGTTGAACCGCAGCACAATGTTGCATTCCCATAGTTTCGGTTTAGTGGTGGTTTGGAAGGATGACGTGAGTAGGATTCAAGTCAACTGCACTTCTTACCAACTCGCACTCACCCGGCAGAAACCAGTTGCCAGGTTTTCTCAACCGTGGGAACTGCGTGATGGCGTGCCACGATCCGTCGGCACGTCAGCTGGGGTTCTTGGGAAGCTTTTTCAACCTGCTCCCATGCAGATACTGGCGCCAGCTACCCTCGGGTCTACTCGGGCCAAAGGAATATTCGCAGAGTTGAATTGAATATTGAATCTCGTATTCAAGGGTAGTCTCTTCAAAACAGACACTACAACAGAAAAAGTCTCGTACCTCGAATGTTGTGATTCAAGGCACGGAGACGCAAGATGTATCGAGGTGTTGAGACTATACTTACGAGGAACTCAGTCTGCAAGAGCCGCGTTCAAAAGCACACAGGCAAATTACTCGACGGTCCTCGGGAAAGTTCAATCGTCACAATATACTCGCGCGTATATTGCAAGGCTTGTGAAGCTCCAAATTCGTCGGTGGTAGGGAAAACGAGTTTAAGCGTAAGGTTTGATGAGTGGAACAGGTTTCAAACAGGAGCATGATTATTGTATGGGAGAAGGATGTACACTCAGTAACATAACCATTCCATCTTTCAAGCAATCGACCAGACAGACTCTAAGCAATCGTCCAAGACCAAAGAAAAGTGAATGAATTTGAACTCGGGAATGGACGCAGGCGGAATTCGGACGAGATGACCTCGAGATGCGGGTATTGAAATGACTTCCGCGTGCGCAGTGGGCGGGATTCGGTGTCGTCGAGATTATATGGCACACACAGGCGAAGGGGCATGCGCAACGACTCGTTCTCGCTCGAAGTGCGAGGATGTCGGCTCCACATGCATTTGCATAGGAGGGAGACCGCGCGCTTGTAGGAGAGGGACGAGTAAGTAAGTCTGTGGAAAGTTCACTGAGAGCGAAAACTACCTGAGTCCTTACCGAAAATCTTCCGCGCGCGTGGGGCTTGGCGCTCTCGGGGTCGCCACAGAAATGAACGTTGAGGACTGCGGCCAGCCAACAATCTGGGAGGCGGGATGGTAGGCAGCGTCAATCATGTTTGTTCGTCGGCTTGTACATCAAGGCATCCTTCATCACGTCCTCGACCTCCTCATCTGAGTCCTCCTCTGAGAAGCAGGTCATTACAGTCGCCCGCCCCGGAAGAGGGAATCGCCGCATAGTCCGCAAATTGTCTCAGCAGTATCATTATGAGCTCGGCGGGTGAGTGCTCACTGTATTCTTCGGAACTTGAAGGTCTTTACGATCCTGTGGCGGAACCAAATCGATACCGCAGCAGGGACACAAAGCAATGGACGCACCCTCGGTGTCCATCAAGTCGTCGACAGCGTGCTTGGAGTTGTCGCGCCCATCATCGAATGGTTTGACGCAAAATTATGGAGTGCTTGGTGGCTCATAGTTGTGGAGACGAGAAGTTGGATAGGTCAAAGACGTCTAGGAATTGGAACGATTGAGCTGGATTCGGAAACCGCGGGGACTTGCATGCAGGAAAGAAAGAAGTTCTAGCGAATGTCGGTTAGCAAAATGTCTGGAAGGAAGGAAAACAAGGGTGGTATGGGACTTGGCTGCTACTGGGGGTCCAAGTGCTGAATCTGATGCAGCGACTAATCCGCGGGATGGGAAGTTGAAGCCACTAACGGTCAACTTTCACCTTGGGAATTGAGAGCGACACATTCAACCGCGAAGATACTTCTGCCAGGGAATAGGGTCTTTCAAAGTTGCCATTTCGACCTCATTTCGACCTCATTTCGAGCTTATTTCATTTCTCATTTCGTGGCGAGATGTGACCGGCAAGGGCCGAAAGCTCATTTCGCATCACAATCAAAGTTAAATTCTCATTTCAATCAATGTCCCGCTGACTGCCCGCGCCATCTCCCGCCCCTCCCGACCCTCCCGCCGCAACAGTGAGCTCATATATCTCCACTTCCAGGCCGCCCAGAACCCTCCAGTCTTCTTGATTGTGATCATAAGTTGCACGACTGACGATAGTAAGCCTAACAGCCCACGGAGAATTGTATATGATGGCCATTTTTCAACGGCGGGGACGGGCGGCGCTGAGAGGCGGGTGGGACGCAACAGTGATGCGCGCTGTCGGCCAAATTCGTCACATCAGGTCACTCAAATCAGGCTGCGAAACAGAATTGAAATCAGCGCGAAATGAGGTGGAAATGAGGTCGAAATGGCAACTTTGAAAGACCCTAATGTGTCGAAACAGAGCTCTTGAATGCGCGCCAACGGGTGGACGTTCGAGTCAATTGGCTAGTCCCACGATCTGTGCCGCGATCGAACGCGTACACAAACGTACACGCGCCGAGAATTCAGCGCGTTCGTTTAGAACCCCAATTCCGTTTTCTGAGCCGCTGTGTCAAGACGTTTCGGTCGAGTTGAACGCCGTAGACTGTGTATAGTACAAAAACGTGTGCTTCTAGTAACTGTCTAGTCGTATGTGGATAATGTATATAGTATATCAGATCTCATATAGCTGTACTGTGCTTTTCCTCCTCCACACCGGCCTACCCTTCCCTTTCGGGTCCGAGCGCGCCACTACCTCCTCCACCACCACCTCCTCCTCCCGCACCGGCCCCTCGTTCTCCTTCCCCTCCTCACCCTCATCCCAACGTTCGTGTGTCTGATGCCGCGACGAGCCCGCCGAATTGGCAAACCTCTTCGGCACGAAGGGGATCGCGGCAGACGTGGAGGCGCGCGAGGAGGGCGACGCGAAAGGATCTTCGTCGACCCAATCGTCTGCACTGCCCCAATCTTCAGGGGGCGACGCCGCGAACGACAGGCTGTCACCGGGCGCGGAGTGCATCATCGCGGCGGGGGTGATGGGAGCGCGGGGGAGGGCGGGGCTGTCGAGAAGAGCCTGCTGGGCCGCCAACACCCGCATGGGCGCAAGGTGCGGTGGGCTGGAGGATCTTGGATCTGCGGGGTTCCCCAGAGAACAGAGGGCCCTGAGCGTGTCGGCGCCTTCGGCCACGGCGTCGAGGTAGTAGCCATTGGCGGTCTTGGGCTCGGGGGCAGCGAGGGCATCGAGCACGGCGCTGTTTGCGACGTCGTCTTCTGGCGCACCGGGGAAGTTGACCGGGACATCGTCCAGGGAGTGCTGCTCTGGCGCGGCGAGGAACAGTGGAAGGGCCGGGCGGTGGAGCCCAACGGCGTCGGCGGGAGCGGGGGCCCTGGCGCGGAGTGAGTCGGTGAAGACCGCCATGAAATCAATGAGGGAGGGGATGAGCTCCTCGTGTTGACGGCGCTCTCTATCGGCGCGCTCTGGGCGGCGCTCCACACCCGACGCACGCTCCTGAACCTCCTCGACTGCCGCCGCAGCCCGCTCCACCGGTAAGTTCGCCATAGCAGGCGTCTCGGGTTGTCGATGGCGCCAGAGGCGCGTAACGGGGCCGAATATCTGCTTGCATAGAAGGCCTGCCGGAATGATCTGGAGCAACAGGCCGAGTACGAGGAGACATATAATGAACGCCGGGACTCCGAGCAAGATTAGCCATTCGGCCGGAATAAAGATTCCCCCAGGAACTGAAGTAGGGGTGAGGTGAGCGACGGCGCCAGAAGGGGAATCTAGCGAGAGCGCGCTGCGGGCGGTGGCCACGCTCATGGTGGGTACTTCATAGAGCGACCGAAGGGAGCCTTGGCGGCGTTGTAACCACCGAGAGGTCGAATCTGCGACTTCCTCATTGACTCCCGGGAGCCGTGCTACAAGCGACGCTGTCGCTACTTGACCAGCCGCGGCGGCCAACCTCGCCAGCGCCTAAGAAGAAACGGGCGAGTTAGTTAGAGCGAATATGCGCAGGGCGAGTCGACCCACGTCCGGCGAAAAGTCCCCCAAGCCCATACTTTGAAGGTACCTGCGTGTCGAATTCCAGACGAGCTCTGAGGTCGTACATTAGAATTATATTACGCGATACGGGGAAGTACTCACTGAACACCGACGTCAAGGCTCCAGTGTAGTTGTTGTCCATGGTAGTGGAAGCAGGAGAAGGAGGTTTGTTGTCACGTGTCTGCGGAGGTGGAAATATAAGGCGGAGTGTTGATGGCCGAATTCCGCCTGGATTCTTCCTGCTGAGGCTGAGCGACTGCCGCAGCCCATGTTCACAGGGGCGGGTGCTTGCCTCGTGAATACACCTGCGTACTGGGAGCGAATGAATAGAGTGCAATGTACGACACCACACTGGAAGAGAAGATCAGACAAACACTTGCGCCAAATGCGCGAGCCAGGAGCTTACCGACACCTCGCCCCGCTTACTGCGCTGCGGTCTCTCCGCATTCGTTTGGTATTCGCAGCCCATTACGCAGGGCTATTGAATTGAAAGGCGGGAAGGCAACGAGGGGACCTGCAGCTGACTCGATTGAGCATATGCACGACTCGGAAGAAGGAGAATGAGCGCACCAAACATGAACTTGAATCGCGGTACACCATCCGACTTGCATGAGACGAAGGCCTTGTTTCTCGATGCGCGCAGGAGGCGGAAAGCAGCAATTGTCAGTCCACGGTACTTGGCCCTGGAAAGAATGTGTTAATTGAAAAAGGAAAATAGCCGCAATTTACTGACTTGCCTGAGAAGCTTTGCTGCCTCTCCGTTCTTCGTCGTAGCGCGACAATAAACCAGTATTTTGGTGTCCGTCCCGACGATATGTGGGTTGAAGAAGGCGCGAGAGAGACCCGTGGAGGTGTAGGACTCGGGCAACGGAGTAGATACGTAGATGCGGTGGACCAACTTGCGGCGCGGCGCCCGGGGTGCGGTCGAGAAGTGTCCGTTCAGTGGGAGCTTTGAGCGCAGCGTTATTAATATACAAAGTAACGAAGATATAACAAGCTGTACTTGCATTGGGCTTCCGAAGAGAACTCTGGAGATGCTGCTATCATGTATCAGCATCCTGCGCCAAAGCAAAGGCGGACTGCAGCACCTGTGGCAGCCTGCCTCGCTGGCCTGTATTCACATCCCACCAAGTCGCGTGAAAAACTGACCGCGAATGACGGGTACGACGACAAGCCTACCGCTAGACCCCGATTGCAGTACACACTGGGTGGGAGTGCGCAGTCAGCAACGGGTGCGACGACACAGCGCAGCGGAATCCCGTCGACTTGGGTCGCTGCCCTCCCTCGGTCTCCCAGTCCGCGGATTCTACCAGCAGTTTGAGCTCGGTGGGCGGTGAGCGGAACCTCAGGGATGCGGACAACCATTCACACCCCGCGCGCGACACCCGGGAAGCACGAAAGTCCAGATATTTATATTCCTTATGCCTTTTACAGTCGCAACGGCAAACGAGGATGACGAATGCACACTGGCGATGGGATACACGGTTTGGTGAGACGCGAGAGCGTTAAGCTGCGAGACGTCTTCGTGCGAGGAGGCGTACGGTGATGTTGTTGGGATGATGGGATTCTGCGAAAGGTAAAGACGACCCCGAGGGTGCGGAGCGGCAGATGACTCTGCATGGAAAATGAAGGGCCTCGGTAAAGCGGGGCGCTCCCGCAAGCCGGAGCTTGTTCATCGTGCTGGTTCGAAGATATCAGAATACTTGAAGGGAATTGAGTACATGCTGCAGCAAGCAAAGCAAAGAGACGCAGGATACGCACGAATGTTGCAAGACCTTCCATTCCTCAACCTTTCCAGGCAGCATCACGCCCTTCTAGGACTGCTCGCGGTCGAGCTTGTCGTCCTCGAAGTCCGCCCGTAGTCCGTGTAGTAGGTAGAGGCGACAGGCAATCGGCAGGCCTACAAGAAATCGCACATCGTCCGTTGCCGGTTGAGCAGCGATGGTGTGGGGAATACGTGCACCAGGCGGTAGTGGGCTCAGAGTATTGTGGCTTGATGGTGCGAGGAGGCTCAGACTCGGAACCGAGGGTAGTCGTCGATGGCCACGCAGAACGCGGGGGAATTCGGTCATGGTTGGGCCATTGGCATGGTGGTGTTTCGCAGGATGGACAGCGTGTGGACGTGGGTACGCATGGAGCTAACACGTTTCTTCTCGGCCGCCGCCCCCGTCGCCGACACCAAGCCAGCGCCGTGGATGCCATCGACGGCTGAGAGCTCGCAGCCATTGCGGGGGTGCGTCGGCCATGGTCAGGCTGGGATACTGCAATTTCCCTCCAGCTGCGGTGCGACCAAAATGCCAAATGGTGGCGCGGTGGTGCCAGTGGCTCCGAGTCGGTCGAGCCCAGTCTACAGTCGAAGTGGTCTTCATATCGTCTCCCTGCACTCTGGCTGCAATCTGCAAGGAGGCCTTCATCGTCGCTCCAATCTGACCCGAAGGGAAGCGCCGTCGAGGGCAAGTGGTGGTGCGTCGGCGGTCCCTGAAGCTTGAAGGTTCGTCTTGCGTCTCACGGCTCTTGCATTGGACGCGGAAACATGAAGACCGGAACTTTGCAGCTTCAACGAGCTGGCCTACTGGCTTCTGCTGGAGAGGGAATAAACCATTCTGAAGGAGCGTTCTCGCAGGCGGTACTCACATCGACGGTCCTCTGCCTACTCGTCGACTCGCCTCAAGCCACTAGCCGTGGGCAAAAACCATCCGCGCTAACGATGAACGCGTCTCACCACGGTCATGAGAAGGTGGGTGCGGCGGAAAGGTTCGTACATATATGTACATATGTTGATGCCGCCTCGAGGCTCGTAACAGTGTCCACGACCGAAATTCCTCTCAACTCATCTCCTCCCCAAGGGACGGCCGAATCGATAGGGAAACAGGAAAAGATATGCGCGCCAGCCAATTGTATACGAGTACAGCAGCATCAACGCTCAGCGACGAACTAGAAGAAGATGCGCGCCTGACCTACGCGCCGTTGAGTGCTCTGTCTGCGTGCAACTTGCTGCTGGCGCCCGTCGACGTACCCCACAAACCATCCCTAGTAAATGAATCCCCCGGACTCCGCGCCGCCACGTACTTCATCGCAGCGAGTCTTTACGACTATGGTACGCCTTGAGAAAGCAGCTCGTGCTCTTCACTTGCACCTCTTCGAGTTCCACCAACACTGGATCCAACTCGCGCCCGGACGTGCGTTGTCCTTCTCTTTTTTATATGACCTCTTTTTCCTTACTCTCAGGCTCCAGCAGAATCCATCAGCCACACCATCCAAGAACGGCAACTCTGAGCTCGCATGCGGACTCGACTTGAACGGAATCATGCGTTATCGCAAGTTAAACATCCTGCCAACCTCTCCGCGAGGAGCGTATCGGAATCGCTACGCACTGGAACGGCCGCATTCGATGCGCCTGGTGCGTTCATTCTCTATGGTATTCCGTACGGTCCTGCTGACAGCCTAAATCTATGGAGGTCGGCCAACCATCCTCGTCCTTCCTTGATCAATCTATCAGTTGTTAACCTGCGTGCATCTCGCTCTGTTCACTGCATAGTGCTCACCCTGTGTTGTACCAGCATACGCGGCCCACAACCCGGCTCTACTATGGACGACTCGAGTACCTCTCGCTGAGGCGTTGTGTCGAAGGGCTGAATCGCACACAGAGTGTGCATTTAGACTTGGCAAGTTAAACTGCGGACTCGTCTCGACAGATGTGCGGTATAATCCCGGCGCAGCTGGATGGATTACACTCATATCAGCAACTCAATAGAATTCTTTCTCGTTCGTGAACACTTCGGGTCGGATCAGCTCCATGGGGCCGGGTCGCGAAAAAAGCCCTGCAGGTGTGTATGTATGTGAGCATCTACTTCGACGTAGTAGACCTACATATCTACTCTCCAGGCAATTGTTTGGCGGTTGTGAAACACTCTATAGGATTTGAGCAGTTCAAAGCGTAGTCTTGAACTGCCGGTGAACCGTGTCGGGCATCTCGGGAAAGTTCAATTTGTGGGTTCACCTGCAACGCAAGCCGGTCGTCGAGCGGAAACCTCGGGGAATGTGTCTTCCAGCATAGATTGATGACCGTGGTTAGTGTCCCGCCAAATAAAATTGTTTTACCTCCACTCTTGGCTCAAACTCCATGATTGAAATGTTGCGGACTTGACTAGTGCAGCCAGCAGTAGCTCGCCAGTTCCGAGGAAGTTTGCGACAGAATCGACTGAGAAAGACGCGTGAGTGGGGCCACGACTCGTCGTGAGATGAACAAGATGATAATTCGGATGGCGAGAATTCTTGGAAAGTATTCTGACAGTGAATTATCTGCGACGCCAGAGCTCGCCCAAGGTGAATTGAACTGCGGTCAACCTCACGCCCGGGTGACCGAGATCACCGCAGCCGCTTCCCAACTTGAACCCCAACCATAATGACGTTCGTGAACACCACAAGCCTCGCCTCGACCGCGCTCCTCTTCTCCCTCCTCCTCTCCTCTTTCTACATGGTTGACTACGCCGTCCTGTGGGGTGTCCCAGTGCTCCAGGACGCGTTCGCTCTTCACGAGCAGCTTGGGACCTTCATGCGGTTCGCCAATGTATGTTGGGCAATATCAGCATCTTTCTTCCTCGCTGAGTTGCTCCCGACAGCCGCTCCTGATTGCGCTCTTCTCGGTCGCGCTCGCCGGCTTTCTCGCCCAGTTCGATGTTTTGTCGTCGGGTGAGTCTGATTCGCGGTTCACTCTGGGGATCTAACCTCCAAGTACTTAGCGGCACTCACCTTCGTCTTGGCTTCTCATGTCTTTAATACGGCACCGAATCTCGACACTCTCTTCGCCACCAAACATCCCTGGGATGCCCGTGCCGACGCCCTGCGGACTGTCTCCGCCGCGAACGTAATGAATTTAGGAATCGTGGGTCTCGTCCTCACCCTGCATGTGAGCACCCATATACTCGGGGCACTGGTCCGGCGGAAATACTGACGAGTATTTCGCGCAGGGCGGGCGAGCTCTGGTTAAGAAATATCGTGGGTAGCGCAGGGATGTGGACGTGAACGGTAAATGGTGTGTGTGCAATACCATGTTTTGGCTTTCCAGCTTCTGATGGCCCTCAGCAGATATTGTGGGCTAGTTACTGGATACCTTTGAGAATGCCACGCGTGCTAGTCTTTTTTTATATGAAAATGTATTATCTCTCTGAATTCTCCAACGTTGTCGATTCGAACTTGAGTAATGCGCACAATGTCGCACGTCCAAACCAAGTACATCACTTGCAGGGAGGAGATTAGGGTCGCCGTTGCCTGGGCCTAAGATCCTTGTGAGTATAAGGGTCTGGTTTGCGTTGGCGTAATCTCAACCATTCGACGTCAAATTCACGAGATATATTCATGGGAGAAGACTGAAACGAACAATCAGTCGATACACAGGAGAGGCGCGGAGATATACAATACTGCGAAAAACATACTTGGACTCGGCGGTCGGAAGCCAGTGCAACAATGCGACGGGTAGACAAGTTTCAGTAGGTTCTGGATGGCGAGTTAGAAACGGGTATGGAAGCAAACTAAATTGGGACGGACCTTTTTTTGCAAGAGTTGTAAGGCGTCCCAAACATATCTCTGCATCCCGATCCTATCTGTGCTAGTCGTACATGGTCGCGAGCTGCACCATGGCTCCGATTCTCAACCGAGTTCAATCATCTGGAGAACCGTGAGTACGTGTGAAGATGTATGGAAGAGGGGAACTGACCAACGATACCGCGACGCAGACGCTCCCGGCTCTGGGACCGCCGCCGCCAGCACCCCCGAACACTACTCACAATATCGGGCGCGTAGAAAATCGCCACAGGCGCGACTATAAGCTGCAAAGAGGATCAGTAAGAGAGATCAGAGAAGCAGGCGTGCAACATACCAATTTCTGCGCCGACGAGAGCGTACACCACACTCCCCAGCACCACCACACCGCGAGCATCGAGAGGCGAGATAATTCGGAGAGGAGGATGCTGTAGACATGGATCTGGTATGCCTTCCAATGCACATATTGATACCATAGACCCGGTCCTTGGGATATTTCGGCGAGGATGAAAACGAGGCAGGACAGGAGAATGAGGATGATTGTCGCGAGAACGGCCATGAGTCCGGAGATGCAGGCGTTGACTGTGAACACGAAGGCGCGGATGGATTCGGAATAGTGGTGGTGGATACGCCAGCATGCCCAGTGAATTCTTTGAATGCAAGCGAGCACAAAATAGATGCATGTCGTCGCCGCATGAAGCGCAAGAGGGCCACCGACCATCTGAAGAAGAGCGCATGTTAGTGACTCGAGGCGATGGGAGGAGGAGCATGTCAACTCACGAGGATATCCCCGGGGTCGAACGGCGCAAGAAAGTCGAGACCGGACGTCAACAGTGGGGGGAGGTAACTGTATACAGTGTACGCGCCCGGTGGATTCATGAGATAGAGGACCATCCAGTATGTGCCGTGGAGCTGGGGAAATGCGAGCGTGATGAGGATGGCAGCGTAGATCGGGGTCAGGATCTTGTGGGTAGGCCGCAGACGGAGACATCGCCATGCGCGGCGGAAGACGAGTTTGAGGGCCAGACACATAATATGAGACCCGAGCGCGAGCCAGACGGCACGGCGGTGACGGCGAATAATGGATGCGGTGACTCTCCGAATGAATGCGAAACAACGGTCGATGGCATGGGCGATGGGGTGGAGGACGTGGAGGCGGCGCCAGTGGAGATACGCGGTGAAGTATATTGGCGCGATCGAACAGAGAAACAGCCAGATAAAGAAATATAGCAGCCAGGACCAGTCTTTTCGCGGCTTCTTTGCGCTGGACTCGGTGTCGGGGTCTTCAGGAGGAGAGGGAGGCTGACCGCCATTGTCGGGGTCGGGATTTTTATCTGCGGAGGGAGGAGCTGCTGGTTCGCCGTTGCCGGTGTCGCGACGTTTCGGACGAAGAAGCATGTAGGAGACGACGAGGAGGATGATGGTAGCGCTGCCCATTGTGGCAACGTAGGGGTGGAAGCCAGTGCCGTTGGAAATGACACATTTGGTAGGCTGGAGGACGAGCTTGACGGTGGCGGTCGCGCGCACGGCGGTGGTGAACTCGGTGTTGAACTCGGCGAGGACGACGGTGAGAGCCATTTGAATGCCGACGCTGATCAGCCCGAAGAACCCGTCGAGGCCCTTGGAGGAGGAGGAGAGGAAGCTGAGAGCGGAGGTGGGCATTTGGCTGAGCATGTCGTGGTTCGAGTTCAAGATGCAGATGCCGTGTCAGCCTCACTCACAATACGGATATACAAAAACATAGCCTCAAATTGATGAAAATGCAGAGCGGAATGGTGGCTCCGACTCGCTGAAAATGCGAGCAAGCACTGATTGGAACCGGCCGAGGGAGGCTCGCAATTGAATCAAGAAATTCCTTGAGATACAATGGAGAAAACAGGTCTCTGTTGTCCGCATCCCCAATGGCATGTATCCCATTAAATTTCATAAGTACTCGAGTTAATTCACAGAATACGCATCGTCCTCATTCAAGGAACGCGTCGAACTCGGAGCTTCCTTTACGTGCAAGTGGAGCACGTGGTTGCGTCTTCACGCCACCGTTTTATTGACCGCTGACGAGTACAGTCTCAGTTTCTCCTCCCCGTTGCGTCTCACGCGCGTTCGCGTCACTTGCCCCACCGTCCTCCGATTCGTGTCGCGCAGTCGACCACTGGTACGTCCTCCGCCGCAGCAGGCCCCAGCCTTGACGCGGTGCTGGTGATGACGCACGAACACGTCTTCCCAATATCCTGGCCATCGAGGAGCTCTGCGTCGAAGCCATCTCCCACGATGTCCTCTCCCTCGCTCCCCGAATCGTTCAAGTTGATCAGCTCCGACCAAAACACGGCACCACCGATGGTGAGCGGGATGTCGCGTTTGCCTCTATCGGCGTGCCGGAAAGGGTGAAGATGGCGGTTCGCTGACGACCAGGCTGGTGAAGTGCATTGCTGGAGAAGCCGTCCATGAGAGTCGGAGAGGATCCACTGGAGGCCTCTAAAACGTTACCGATCCTCAACTTGGGGAGTACGCTGAATCGCGGATATTGCGCGGCAATGGGGCAGTGCGGGATCGTGCCATCCATGAACACATCATCATCACGAAACGATGGCGAAGTACGTTTTTATGGTGGTTCCCGACCGCCCGTGGCGTGCAGAGGGACTTGAGAGGATCGACGCTAACACAGTCGACCCCTCATTCGCTCGTGGTCCCCTAGACGGCGACGATGCGAGTGAGGACAGGCGTCGCGCGACAGTACCGCGGTGGGGTAGCACGTCTATCCGTCGAGCGAGAAGCCCAAGGGTGAGAGATTGCCGAGAGGTGCCGCCAGTGCGTGAAATTGTAACGCTCCGCGGGGGTGTGCGGGGGTCTTTTGCAGACATGGTCAGCGTTCGCAGGAGCATGGGAGTAAATGAACCTACTCGGCGTGATATTGCGGTACAAATTGATACTTGCGTGTTGGACTTTGGGTTAGGTATGAATGGCATATATTTCTCGCTTCTTTTCGTGTCGCTGCGAAGAGAGGTCAGGGAACGAAAGATGTGTACCAAATCAACGCACCTCCTTTGCCCGGGATCTCGACGACGTCCAGTCTTCTAGCTGAAGGTGGGGTGCGTTGGCGAATTAGGCTGGGAAGCGTTGTTCGTAGATATTTGGAGCAGCAGATCGAAGCAAATGTCGATGAGCTTTGCAATGGATAATAAAAGGGCGAATCAAGGCGGTTGGGCTGTACGGATGGAACGATCAGCAGTGGAGCAGCCACGGGCGGTTAAAAGCCTCACTGAGGATGGCACTTGGTATTGTAAACGCTACATTGATATTCGGCGTCGAACCTGGCGACGAGGGACTATGTCTACCCGAGGCCGAGGGATGAAAGACGGGACTCCCACAAGCACCAGTTAGAGGACGAAGTATATTTCAAGGTGATCGACCTACATCCTACAGAAGAGTCGGGAGGCATTTCCATCCAGATCTTGGGCGCTGGTACGCAAGTGGTTCCTTGGGATATATTACCCGACGTCAAATGTGCCCATTCTTCCGCTACATACAGATGGATTTCAGCTGGCAAGGAAAGGCGAAAGAAAGAAAAGAAAGCGGACATGAGGTTTTTTGGATGACGTGTCACTTGTCGACCTCGAGTTCGTTCTGGGGCAGAGCTTGGGCCCCGAGTTTGGACAACCCGCGGTAGGAACACAACAGCAGGTCACCTCGGACCTCCAGCAAGCTCCAGGAGCTTTCGAGTTGGGAAACAATGGCTCCAAGTCAATCTGACTCAAGACGGGCCGCTGGCGACGACATGGTCGACACGGTCCTAGTGACCGAGTTCTTGTCCCAATCGAATGAAAGAGTCCAACACCGAATGGCTGAATGGAGCAGTGGAGTCGAATTTGAGTCGAATCGGAAGAGAGGAGCGGCAGGTCGACCACGCGTTATGTCACGTCGCGTGAACACATCAAACGCGGTCGAAGCGAAGTTGAGCGCTGAGCTTGAATAAAAGGCGTGAACGGGGCGTGAAGAATACACGAAAGTATAACATTGCATAGTCTAAGAACTCCTGTCATTTGTGTCGTCTGTAGAAAAATCGTTACAAGTCCAAAAGTGAACAAAAAAACGCGCTCGCGGGAAAGGCAGACAGAAAAATGGTCTATGGCCCTCTACACCTTCGCCAGGCGGCTATCTGGTCCCGGATTGCAGGTATTTTTGTCCGGACTAAAAAGAAATGGAGGTCAGCGTGTGCCAAGTACCGCGTCCCGAGTGTGCCTAGTACATACCTGCAGCACGAGAACGAAAGTGAGGCTTGCACCGATGACTATGTGAGATGCGCAGACCATACACAGTGACTGTACGCGGGCATCGTAACTCTTTGCGTCCGAAACGACCGTTTCCGTTGTGGATGGGAGTATCACTAGATGGAACATGACGCAAAAAAGGAGCAGGACTGTAATTGGTGAGCGCCTGGTCACTGGCGGGAGAGCGGGGTCCGAATCGCACCTAGGGAGACAAGATCCACACAGAACTCTATCCACCAGCGGCGACTAATCATATTGCTGAGTACCTGGAAGAGGAGCCAGATCCCCGTTCCATCCGATATTGGCTGGGGGCGACGTTAGTGACACGTTCATCGTTCAACATGTACAGCCAGATGCGCACGCGAAGGGTTTTCAAGGTGACAACAAATCCGGTGTAGAAATCAAAATAGAGTTCCATTTGGTGCTGGGCGGGGAAGGGCCGACCCCAGACGACCCTGCTGTCGATGTGGAATGAACGCGCGAGGAGGAGTAGAAATAATGCCAGGGCAAGTTGGATGAGGGTGTATTCAGAGGGCGAGTTCATGGCGGCGAGAGAAGAAGTTTGCTCGTGCAACTGAAGCGCTCCGGTGATCTCGGACAACACTCACAGAACATCTCAATCCATCCGTTGTCTAGAACTAATTGCGCATGCTTATCTCAAATGTCTCCGAGAACGAATAGTAATTTATTACGGTAAAATCCCTGAACCTGAAGTGGGTTCCTCCGACTGGTCTGCGACGAATAATCAATTGAAGATTCTGTGGAGCAGCAAATAGTGTGCTAGAAGGGAGTAAAATATCGAGATGAAGACCAAAGGGAATAGAGGCGTAAAGGACGAAGGGGAAAAGCAGGTATGGGGGCGAATGAACGACCAGTGTATGACGGATAGAGGCGGACACAAAACCGTCGTGTGAAGAAAGAGCGAACTTGCCGCACCCTCTATTTCGTATCCCACTGTGGCCGTACAGTAAAGAGAACTTGCAGTCGAAGCTTGGACAGAGAGCAGGCTCCTGGAGGAAACACTCAGCACGCAAACCTAGAAACGAAAGGAAGATGAAGCCCTACCATGAACGTTTCCCGAGTCCTTCTGACCCATGTTGGTTCGACTACCCGCGCAAGGTGATGACGCTGGAGTCCAAGAAATCCTGCGTGCGATGGTACGGGGCCCATTCGTTAGCTAGATGAATAAATGTGAGGTCCCGCTCGGCAGAGATCGCAAAGGAAACGCAACACACCGAAGGAAACACCAGCTTGGAGAGCCCGTCCTACGGATACTTTGGCCGCGAGCAATTATCTTCAGTTTGGATCCCGACGTGCTTGGATGCAGGAACACTAGCAAAATGCCGGCGGAGGTCAAGGAACGGCGCGAACGGCGCACTGCGCGGCCCTCGAGCATCTCCAAGCCGGTCACTTCAAATCGAGCGCAATCGCTTGGAGTTATTCCCTTCGGCAATCCAGAAAGAAACGAGCCATGGTAGGGAGCAAGCCATGGCTCGTCGACGTTACGCTGCTTCGCTTCGTAGATGGGGCTCCTTCTCGAGCGTTGGGATGGGGTGTCGATGGACCTTGATGTCGTGGAGGAGGAGGAGGAGGATGAGGGCCAGAGCATCAAACTTCAACTCAAGGGGGTTATGTCGATTGGGCGCCGAGGCACTGGGCATCTGATGTCGGTGGCCACGGAGACCCAGCTCCTATCCCTCTCCTTCTTGTCTCCTTCCCACCACTTTCCCTCTTCTTCCCTCCACCGACCATCCCTGTCTTCGCCGCCGCAGAAGTCTGGCCCAAGGCAAAACTCGGTTCCAAAGCGTCTGCGCCGCTCACGGCGTCGACTCCCGGTGAGCGCTGATTCCCGTAGGAGGAACGCCGGCCATCCAGACTGTAGTTGGATCCATGCCTTGCGAGCCGCTAATCCTGCGTCGACCACGGAGCCGTCGACCGACGAAATTCCGCGCTAAACCCAGGGCAATTTGGAATCTGCAAGCCCTACACCGACGACGGTAAGTGACGCACAGCTACAAGCAGCGGCAAGAACGGACCCCTCGAGTCGAGCGGTCACTGCTGTCTCAATCTTCTTAACGTGAACGGAGACCCATGGCCGTGTATGTCACCCTTGAAGCTCCTGCGCGGAATCGAGGCGTCAGCGACGTCTTGATGCCGCAGAAAACGGAGTATGTGAGCTTCGGAACGAGCGGTTATCTTGTTCGACACGGAAGACGCAGAACTATCGAGGAATTGCGTGAGTTCTTGTGGGCCGGGGGCTCATGCAATGAATAACGGACTCGCCGGTTCTCCGTGTCGCGGCCCAAACGAACGCGCCGACATTATTTTCTGATTTCTGGTTTGTGGGATCTCGGAGAGGGTTGGGTGTTCGGACTAGAACCGCTTGCGCGCGAAGAGGATACGACGAGGAAGGAGGCGTGGTGGTGCTAGTTCTGGAGGTGCAGCTGATTGCTAGCTCGTCAAGTCGCGCCGCCCCGACATCTCGCCGCCCCGATATCTCGCCGCAGTGGCAGCAACATTGAACATCTATGGTGCACGGCTCCTCCGCGGTGTTTTCGCTGCAGCGGTCCGCTCCTCCTCCGTCTCTAGCAAATCCATCCCCTGGACCGTCCCACCAAGGCCCTAAAAGTCCCTGAGCTCTAGCGCATAGGTGAGTGCTACGACCAGGAGGGCGCGGTGGTGCTGGTTCTAGGTGAGACTCGGACAGGATGCGGCCGAGTGCTCCTCGACCGCTTAACGCGACGACGGGGGTGGCGGCGAAGCAGCGAGCACCGCGCCCAGTGAGAGTCGATGCGCGATGTACGGGGTGGTGACAGTTTGCCGCGCATCGCGCTAGTCGTTCGCGTGGTCTTCGCGTCGCAGTGGAGGTGAGAACGCACGGTGCCTTCCGTATCTGTCACGGCGCTCCGACTCGAAGATGGTAGTGTTCTTATTCTCCGGCTTGTGAGCTCTGCCAAGAATGTTTCAATCAAAGGAGAGATTCAGTGCACAATTCACCCTTAGCAATGGCATACCAGTGAGGGAGATCTCTACGGCGGGATGTATGTAAGTAAGCACGCAGGAAGGCAGGGCCAGGGGCGGTGACTCACGGGCAGAACATGAAACTGGAGGACACTGAGCTCATACACGGAGATATCATGCACGACCGAGAGCAGGCCGTTCAGCACTATACGTGTGAACGCCTGCGAAAGTATAGAGTCGGCTGGCGAGAGTACCACGTTTAGACAGGGCGGGTGTTGAAGTGGCTTCGTTGACTTCGCACTTGCGACCGTGATGCCTCGGCGCGGCAGCATTACGACCTTTGCGGTTTGAATGCCAGCTCAATGTCCGCACCCTCACCCTCCGGCGCCGAGAGCGCTGTCTTGCGGTTGTCGCAGTGGTGGACGGAGAGCGGCAACATTGGTCGTATAAGGACTCGACGAGCGCAGAATCCTCGTGCTGTTGCGACAGCGCCGAGCGCACGTAAATACATGCGTGTTTGGATGGCGGCGAGGCGGCGCTGCGAAAAACTACATGGGACTGCCGAGGACGTAGATGATCATGAAACGGCCGGGGAAACTTTCAAGAGCGCGCCAAGAAGTTCCGACGCGCTCAAGTCTATCGGTGTTTGAATCAGGATGGAATCCTACCAAGTCGGAGGCGAGAACGACTTACTTCGAAAAGGTTCTGACCTCGACCGTTGCACCGTTGCGAGCTCCAAACGACCACGATGAGACCGACGCTCCCGGATTCACCATCACGGTGTGTGACGAGGGGCGTCGGGGGACTGGCCTACTACACGCAACATGCCGTGCAGCCCAGCACTCCCCGCATATTTGCTCGACCAACCCGCAGCCCGAGTTCCTCGGGGAACGCACACGGGACTCGTAGGGAGGAGCACAGAAGAACGAACTCGGCCCTATCGCAGCGTAAAGGTTGTCCTATTTGAGATTGTGCGAAGATACAAATCTGTCGCGGACGCCGGGGGCAACTACAGGATTCGAATACGCGCATGGCGTAGGAGCTGGCAGGCTAGCTGCATCGAGATAAGTATGACACTGCGTGAGCTTAAGAACGCAACACACCTTTTGCAGTAGAGTCCGTCATGGAGACCAAGTTGGACGCCGAAGTCTCTCGAAAGAATCATGCAAGTACTGCCAGAATAAGGAATTGCGAGTGTGTGCTGGGAGAGAAAGAAATTCATCGACGTTTACAGGCTGCTGAGCGCCTATAGCTAGCCACCGTGAGAGGCGACTCGGAATGCGTGATATAATTGCCTGCACAGCTGATAGGATACCGTGACAACTCTCTGTGCGGAGGACAAGAGATTTGAGCACTGCGGATGGACGCGGGCAACATCATCCACAAGGTGGGATCGAGGGCGCCTTGAAAGGTGAATGAGTGGCAAGGCTTTGGTACAGGAGAAGTACCGGTACTTACTCATCCACGGCATCCCTCTCGTGCGCTTGACGCTATCGCACGCGCAGAGGTGGATCAAGGATGAGGTGGAGGGCTCCACGCGCAAACGCGACAACGCCAGGGAACTGCGTCTCCGCTAATCAAATGACGTGTCGGTGGGTCGTATAAATTGTCAAGAGGCTTGAAGTTGCAGAATAGAGTCCTTGGGACGCGTCAATACAATTTATTTTCATGCAAATAGAGAATAAGTACCGTTTCATACGAGTTATGAAACTCGTAAAGGTAGCCTGCAACAATCAGCCCGAAGAATAGCGGCCCTAAGGACAACATATCCGGGGGAGAGACAAAAAAGGGAGCACGGCATTCGGCTGCTGGGCGCCAGCTCCAAGTACCAACTCTTCTGGGCAGCAGTAGTCAAGCCCCTGCGATGATTGGAGAGTCAAACAGAGAGATGGACTCACATCCAGCGACTCGGAGTCTGTCGTTATGTATGATAAAACGTCGTGGCACAGTATGACTGCTTGAGGACTTACGACGCGTCAGGCGACGCGCGGAGGGCATTTTCGGAGATTGTACCAAGGAATTCCACCCGAGGTTGCGAGAGTCCATGGACTTCAAGGAGGATCGAAGTGGAAGAGCAAAATTGAGCGGAACGCTTACGGTGTCGGTCCCACGATGCCGCGATCAAACGCGTACACAGACGTACACATTGCGTACACGCGCTCGTTCAGCGAACAAAAATCACATTTCGCACGCGGCTGGTGAGCGGTGAGCGGTGAGCGGTAAGCCCCTATAGCCACTGTAATTTCAATTCGGGTTCAGGACTTACTGTTTTTTTTCGATTTGACGTTTTGATTCATGATACTTTTCTGGTCGCTCAAATCATCAACCATGCTAAGAGCCTTCTAGTACTGGTTTCCTCAAAAAATTTCAGGCTGAACATCTCAACTCGATCCTGTTTTTCAAGTTCAACCCTCACCCAGTGGAGCGAGCAGAAATGAATAAATACAGTAGACGTCGACGCGGCGAAATGCAAGAGAATGAAAGCGCTGGGCGGGGCACACAGAGCGCAGACGGGAACCTGCTGTTTAGCTCTCTTCGTGCTTTCACCGAACACCCTCTTCCTCTCTCGATCTGCAAATGATGAATACATCTCTCTCGCCACACCGTCTGGGTGCTTCTGGTCAGCAAAAAAAAACGGACATGACATCGGAGCCTGCCTTTGAAGACTCCAGGGATTGCAGATTAAATGAGGGAGCTCGGGTAGGATGAAGCACCGAAACAGTACGCAGCTTGCGCATCGAGATGAGTCCATAATCGCGGAGTTTTGTCTTGGATCCAACTCGAATTGACGTCGGCCGTGGGTATGCGCAAAGTCGGGAAGAAATTGAACTTACATAGTACCTGCTCCGACTAAAGCATGCTTTGATGGCTTAGAGGGTCGAGTACTCGAGGCCGTTCCAAGTTAGTAGTTGAATGGACCTGAGAACAGTGAGCTCTGAACGATAGCCAAGTTGTAGCGCCTCGATTCAAAACTTCGGTCGACTGTTCGAGGTAAGCGTACCAACAAGGAATCAAGGCTTGAAACACACCTGACTCGCTAGTTCGGCGTTCAACCCGTGGAGGACTTGAGCCAGTAGAAGTTTGGAAGTACCTGAGCATTTTCAAGTCATCAAATAAATGGGATCGAATGGACCAAGGGAAGCTTACCTGGAGCATACATGTAACATGCATGTTCCCGGCCTGTGGGACTTCAAAGCGATATGTTCGGGCTCGTTTGGTTCGAAAGCTAGGTCCAAGGTGAGCATAATAGTATAAATCGAAGCCGAGACGTACCTGCGTTGAGGCAAAGGTACAATTGGTAGAAGAGCCCGCATCGAGCGAGAACTTCAAGTCCATGTCTGCAGGTCTGGCTAGGTCCGGGGAGCAAATACGGATGCAAAGGACCAACGATCCTACCTGACCAAATGCTTGGCTGCTTCGGTCCTCCAGGCGTGAGTACGACGTCTCCAACCCCTCGGGTTCAACAGCTACTTCAAGGCCATCATCGAGAGGAAATTAGCCACTGACCCTCGAGTCCAAAATTTAGAGAGACAGAAAAGCTGAGACGTACCTGGTTTAATTGGGGCATAGTCAGGTGAATCTCCGAGCTTCTGCGCGACTGGATAGTAAGCAGGAGGAAGTCGGGGTCAGGAGCTCCCTGGCGCGATCGAATCGTAGTTCCGGCGTTGGAGACTGGGAGGTGGAATGTAATGTACAGTGCCCACCACCACCTCTCCAACACCTGTTTTTCGACCCAAAGGAAATTTTTGTGGACTTTTTCTGATTTTCTGAGCCACGAAACAGGTCAAAAGAATGCGATTGGCATCGAGATCTCACTTTTTCCCACGGTGTTTCACTTTTTCGGAAATTTTGAAAAATAAAAGTGCCCGTAGGCTGCTTCCCTGACCATGGGTGACCTTCCAAACCTGAAGGGATGTAATAAAACTACTTTCCCTTTATGTCTGCATGCTTTCGACCCCTCCTGAACTGAGTTTATATTTCAACCCAACGTGGATGCGGTCGGCATCGGTGATCGCCGGATTCCCACGGATGATTAGGGTTACCTATAAGGGAATATGATGGCATCATTAGGGTTAGTTTCACTTTTCCTGTGCTCAAAAAGCGAAATCTTACCGGATGATTTAGCAAAGCACATGCTAGCTTCCTTACCCTTCCTCTGTGTGTTTCCCACTGTTTTTGAATCCACATATACTTTGGTCATAATGTAGTAACGGTTTCAAAGTTTGGCCGTGTTTACCACCAAAAGCGGAACCGTGATGTGATGCCGGGCACTGTAGCAAGAACCAAAGGGTCATCTTCCTCAGTTAGATGAACGCCGTTCAAAGGGACCAGATTAGCGACGAGGTATTGAAGGGTCGTGACTTGGATTCGGTCAAGATAGGCTTCAAGTTGAGGGATTGCAATACACGGGCACCTCCGCAGCTTGTTGTGTCCTACGCCTCTGAGTCGTCCCATCGTGGTGGGCGACAGAACCACGCATCTTCACACGACCGTCAAACTCGGGAACATTCCGATTCCAAGCTCCTCGAACAATTCAGGGTTGGGGGGAGCAAACTAATCGTTACATGCTCTACTAGACTCTATAGGAAATCATGCAGAAGCAGAAATAAGCAAAGGAAGAATCTTATGGGACTCGGCGGTCGGAGGCGGGTGCAACATTGACGAGTCCGTAGACGAGCCAATTTTTGGTAGGTCTGGAGGACGAGTCAGAAAGGGGAGCGAAGGCAAAGATAATGTACGCACATTTTCGGAAGAATCGTAAGGCGTCCCAAACGTCTGCGCCCACCTCGTTCTGGTCGTTGTTCGTACATCGCCGAGAGTCGCGCCCGTCACCGATTCTCAACCGAGTTTAATCATCTGGAGACCGATGAGGATATGGGAAGACATGCGAGACAGAATACACTCACCAACTAAGCCTCGACGCCAACGTTCCCGGCTCTGGGACCGCCGCCGCCAACACCCGCGAGCCCACTGAACCTGTTGGCGAACATGAGCATGCGGAAAGGGAAGGAAGGTGGAATATTTACGATATGGAACGCGTAGAAAATCGCCGCAGGCGCGATTATAAGCTGCAAGAGGGGTCAGAAATGGAGAGTAGACTGCAGGTGCGCGACGTACCAATTTCTGCGCCCATGATAACGTACACCAGACTCCCCAACACCACCAGACCGCACGCATAAAGAGATGGAACAATTCAGACTTGAGTCGAGAAAGGCCTTTGCTTTCAACCGAGTGCCAGCGCGGATATCTTCCCCAGAACGCGGCTCGGATCTTCTCCCGCGATGCGCGAGAAAACGGCGCGATGAAAATCCTGATCTTGAGGTTGGGCGCCAGGTCGATGAATCCACACAGCAGCTGCAGCATCGCCTGGGGCACAAAGAAAAAGGCGGTGAAAAAGGCGCAGCGCATCGGCCAGCCGATGACGTGCAGCAGACGATTTTCGTTCGAGGAGTACAAAATCGCACGGATTCCGGAGAGGCATGCAAACAGAACCGTGGTGGCTGCATGGAAGACCAGGGGCACGATGAAAGTCTGAGAAGAGCCCTTCGTTAGCGTTGGCACGAAGCAAATGACCAGAATGGAGACTCACCAAGTCGTCACTGGGTTCAAACCGCGCGAGAAACTTCAAACCCGAGGCAAAGAGTCGATTGAGACTTTGGGTCATGGTGAATACTACCGAATATCCGTGGTGATAGTAGGGCATCCCGTACACCCAGTTCAGCCGGGATGAGATAATGTTGATGGCGAGGGGGACCCATATACACCCGATGGCATCGTCGCCTAGGAAGGGACGAAGATGCGGCCAGGCGCGGCGGAGCGCGAGCTTGAGAGTAATGCAGACGAGATGGGAGGCGAGGGCGAGCAGTACGGGTCGTCGATAGAGGCTGAATGCGGACACCGCGACAATCCAGATATATGAGGAGCCACCTTCGATGGCAAGCAAGCCGTAGGCGATGGGGTGTGGGACGACGAGTCGGTGGGAGCGGATGAGATGGACGGAGAAGAATGCAGCACCGAGCGAGAGGAGGACAGTCACGATAAGCAGATATAAAAGGACGAATGGCCAGCGATTTCTGCGTTTCTTTGCGCCGGACTCGGTTTCGGGGTCTTCGGGGGGAGAGGGAGGCTGGCCGCCACTGTGGGGCTCGGTTTTATCTGCGGAGGGAAGAGATGCTGGGTCGCCGGCGCCGATGTCACGGCCTTTCGCGCGAAGAAGCATGAAGGAGACGACGAGGAGAACGATGGTAGCGCTACCCATTGTGGCAACGTAGGGGTGGAAGCCAGTGCCGTTGGAAATGACACATTTGGTAGGCTGGAGGACAAGCTTGACGGTGGCGGTCGCGCGCACGGCGGTGGTGAACTCGGTGTTGAACTCGGCGAGGACGACGGTGAGAGCGCTTTGAATGCCGACGCTGATCAGCCCGAAGAACCCGTCGAGGCCCTTGGAGGAGGAGGAGAGGAAGCTGAGAGCGGAGGTGGGCATTTGGCTGAGCATGTCGTGGTTCGAGTTCAAGATGCAGATCCCGTGTCAGCCGCTTCAAAATATGGATATACAAAAATGCATAGCTTTCGGTGGTAGGAATGCAGAGCGTGAATTGGGTTCAGCTCTTTGGAAAACGGAGGCAAGCACCTATTGCAACAGGTGAAGGAGGATCATCGATTTGAATCTATAGTTTCCTTGCAATAAGTACTTATGTTAGTACCAGGGAAAAGGTCTCCCGATCTTTGTGGAGCTCAAGCGCATCCACGTTGTATCCAGCAAGGTAATTCCTCGAGCTGCTTCTCTGCATACGTCTCGCTCTGACTTGCGAACGCGGTGAGCCCGACGCTTCCTTTACGTGCTGGGTCATGTGATCGCGTCTCGTTGGTACTCTCAGTCTGCTGGTTTTCCATTCAGACGGCGCGAGGTATGAATCCAATCGCATTACGCCGCGACAACGTGAACTGGACGCGTAGTAGGAAGACAATGCAATGGAAGGATGGGAGCCGGGAGCCAGCAATCTAACGGTGCGTGGCTGAGGTATGTAAGTACTACCGGTGCGGTGTCTGAGGTAGGTGGGCGATACCAGAGACGACTGGTTTGAGGGAAGCGATGGGCGCGGAAGGAGAACTCGAGATTGCGCGCGGGAGAAAACGACGCCAGCGCGGTCAAACTCGTCCGAAAGCAAGTTACCGGAAGACTGTGTCCTCGGCGCAGCAAACACAGACTCGCCCACGACAGCACTAGCATGCGCCGCCGTCAACACCGCGACGATCGCATACATTCGTCGCCCACGACAGTACTAGCATCAGCCGCCGTCAATCAACACCGTGACGATCGCCTACATTCGTCTCCCCGACCGCAGCGTCCACCTCACGCCACCCTCCCCCACGGCTCGTCAGCTCCGGTCTGCCTTCCACGCGCCAGGAAACCAGTATGCCGCTATCCTTCCGTGGCCGCAATACACGAGTGGTCCGGTAGACAGAACAACACTCGCTTGGAAAGGGCGCGGCCGTGCTCCTACCAGAGCTCGCCGAACGCCGGCGTTTGGGACGGTCCCCACCCCAGTCCAAAAACAAACGGGCGGGTTTGAGTCTGACTTCATCCCCGTCCCCACTTCCGTCATCCACACCTCCGTCTGCTCCGCCATAGACCCGAAGACCTCCCGAGCCAAAACGAAATCGGCGAGCAGTTCCTTGATATGCACAGAATCGCCTGGAGGGGCATTGGGAACACATAGGCGACGGAGATATGACGCTACACAACAAGGACGGCGTAGTGGTGCTTGTTCCGGGGGAGAGAGTCCGATGATTGGGCGGAGTGCTCCTCGACCGCAGCTCGCATCGCGCGATGGTAGGGGTGGCGAAAGAGGCCGTGAGGGCACCAAGCTGCGAGGTATTTCATTCAGGTGGGAGGGCGTGGACGTGGACCCGGATGCGACGATGACGACGATGGGATCCTGCGAAGGAAAACCAAGGGTGCGGAGCTGCGGATGGGCCTGGCGATATTTGCATGACTAGAATAGCGCGCCCTCGGCATGGAGGTCTTGTTCATCGCACTTCACGAGACTTGCGCATGAGGGCATCGGAGCCAAAATATCCAGTATATGCTGCGACTAGGAAAGCAGGCGATGGGTATGCGATACTCATATCGGAAGCGCTCGCACTTACTTTGAGAGACGGATCGCGCGAGAAGGCCACAAGACTTCTTCGCTCCCTCGACCACTTCTACGACGAGCGAGCGCTCGGGCTCGAAGTCACTGTAGTCCGCCCGCAGTACGTGCAGCAAGGAGGAAGGCGGTCGCCGGGGATGGCTCGAACGCGGCTACTTGCCTGCCTACGATAACCTCCGGGCAGCATTGGGGGTTGGGCAGCGACAGAAGGGGTCGTGTTGCAGGTATGCTTCAGTAGGAGCGGTGGGCTGCCGCGAGAAAGTTACTCGTGCAGCTCAGAGTCGTCCGGACTGATGTAGCTCGATGGTGTGAGGAGCAGCAAGGGGTTAGGATAGCGCCAGGGCTGAATCGTCGATGGCCATGCAGAACGCGCGGGTTTTGGGCTGCGGGCGGGGGGGATGGTGGTTTCGCAGGAGGGACAACGTGTGGACTCGGGTACGCATGGAGGTCAGTCGTTTCCTCGCAGCGCCGCCGACACCGAGCCAGCACCGTGGATGCTCGCGGATGCCATCGAACGCTGAGAGCTCGCAGCCATAGTCGTGCGATACAGTAACTTCCTTCGAGGATGCCATCGAACGCTGAGAGCTCGCAGCCATAGTCGTGCAATACAGTAACTTCCTTCGAGGGTGACGGGATCGGCGTCGCGGCCGCGGCGCTCCAGTGAAGCCGCAGTCGCATGAGCTGCCGTCACCTTGAGGGATGACGACGCGCCCATATATGTCTCCCCGACCGCCGCTTTCCACCGCCGTGCGCTGCAACCACACTGCGTTCCCCTACTCTACTCCGCCCCCGCACCCCAGAGAAACAGTATGACGAGCTGCAGCACACGAATCGTGTGATGTACGAGCGGAACACTCGCTTGCGAACGTCTCCGCCGTGCGTCTGCCCTGTCTTGCCAGAGCTCGACGGACGATCCTCCGTCCAAGATTAAGCGCGGGTGTGCGTTCTGCAGCGGCCCGCTCAACTCGCTCCGTCTCCATCCCCACCTCCGGCTCCGCCTCCAACACATACATCCCCGTCATCCACACCTCCGCTGCTCCGCCAGAGGTCGCAAGCCGAAAAAAAAAGTCGGTAGAGTTCCTTGAGATAACCATTGGGCGGCGCATCGAGGAATGGTATGTAAAGAGGATAAAATGAGGAAGAGGGTGTGAAGGTGTTAGCTCTGACAGACGCAGCCGATTGCCCCCGCGCTCGCTCGTCGAGTCGCGCCTTCGAATCGGTACACGAGTCGATTCATGGCAGCGGTGTGGTGGTGGTGTGAGTCTCCGCGCCCCAGCTTCCGACTGCCCGACGCCCGGGAATTCAAGAGATTCGGGGCCAGATCAGTTGAGCGAGGTCGACCGGACGTTCCATAAACTCTTGAGGGTCCATGGCGCGCCGCAGTGGAAGCAAGATATTTGGTGTACGGCTCCGCGGTGTCATTGTCGCTGCCGCGGTCCGCTCGAATCACTCCTCCTCCGTCCCCAGCAAATCCACCCCCGCCAAGGCCCGAAGACCCCCCGAGCCCAAGAAGAAGTCGCCGCGCGGCACAGAAGCGCTGGGCTGGGTCGCCTAGGTGAGTGCTACGACGAAGAAGGAGGGCGCGGGGGATGCTAGTTCGAGGGAGGCACGATGCGGCCGAGTCTCGTCGACCGCATAGCCCGACGACGGGGATGGCGAAGCAGCGAGCACCGCGCCGAGTGAGTCGATGCACGAGGCACGGAGGAGGCGATCATCTGCCGCACACGCTCGTTCGCGTGGTCTTCGTGCGACAGCAAAGACGGCGGGGGTGGTGGTGCAGTGTCGCAGTGGAGGTGAGAGACGAATGTTGGTTCCGCATCGACGGCGCTCTGACTCGAAAATCGCGTAGTGTTTTTATATTCTCCACTTTGAAGTTTGGAAGCTCTGCAAAGAATATGTCAATTGAACGAGGAGAGATTCGCCGTCGCGCAATTCACCTTTAACAATGGCATCCAAGAGAGTGAGATTGAGCCCTAAGGCAGGATGTAAACACGCATGAAGGAAGGGTCAAGGGCGGTGACTCACGGGCAGAGCAGACCCGCCACGAAACTGGCGGGGTGGCCGAACCTAAGCTCACGCGCGGAGGCATTGGGTGTGTCCAAGGGCGGGGCGTTGACGATACCGAGCGGGGGGCGCGCCTTGGAGCAGGGGGGTCACAACCGTGAAGCGCTTTGGCGCGCTCGAACTTGGTTTGCTCGTTCGATCCTCCTCGCACAGACGGCGACTGTTGGCGCTCCTCGGATGTAACGTTTGTGGTCCGCCGATATCGATAGTGGTCGTGTTATGCGGCTGGAGATTGCAGAGCGCAGTGCTGGTGGACTGTCACTGTAAAATTTCGTTCAGAGGATTCTGTGTTCTGCGAAAATTATCCATGAACTACAGCCCTCGGCCAACGAAACAATTGTCCCGCACCATTTTAACGTCGCAGGATGGCTAGACTTTGCATCGTCGACCCAGCGGTCCAATTATCTGGGGTGGCGATGTGGCTTGTCATCGCAATCGACCATGATGACTCAGGGTCCCGGCGATTTGGGAGAGAGAAGTGCTAGTGAAGAGGCACTCGAGGCTGAGCGCGACATCCGAGTTGCTGCGCGCAAGAGACTCGGCAAATGGTCGGTCGGCCGACAAGGGCCATGTCGAGCTCGGATCCGAAGTAGCCGATCGCGACTCGCAACGAATTCTCATGGCCTCAAGCTCCCCGCAATATCGCAGGGCTGAGAAGAGCATATCCGGCCATTTCTTTCGGGCTTAGCCTACGCATGGTTCAAATCCTCAATTCTCAGCTCTAATAACCTTGGTGAACTTGCGCGGACCTTCGACACCATGCAAGTAACAGGTTGCACACGGTAATGGGTCTCGGAGAGAGCAGGCAATATACGGGAACGGCCTTCAAAAGGTCTCCTACAGTCAATCCATTGCTACACCTCGAAAAATTCAGACCGCACAGACACCCCGGCCTCGCTCCGAGGGAATTATCTGAACCGCACCACTTCTATCGTCAAAGACGCACCGTAACTTCTCAAGTACCTCTCCCAGCCCAGCTCCACCACGATTCGACTGCTGGAGTGTCTCCCAGGATATAAACCGCTCGAACCTCAAGTTCCTCGGCCACTCACCGCGGCTACGACGATTATTTTCATTTCAACAATCCTTCGCCCCACCTTTGACTCATCCTCGCACACCTTGCTCGTCGTATCGTCCAAAGTAAAATTGCGCGGCGCAACGGATCTATCTATCAGTATTCCACGATACACACGGTAATAACACACCCCTCAGTTCAATGCACGGTTATCAACGACGCGCCCTTCGGAAACTAATCAGACACTTGAAGAACTAGAGCCTGGGACCAGTCAACCGCGGCACATCACCATCGTCGCTCCGTACCCTTCCCGCTAGATGATACCTCCTCGACGTTCGACGAATTCACTGCGATAAATCTCCCTCAGATTGACTCCCTGCCCGCACCCATCCAAAGTACATAGGTTGGAGTCTCGTTCCTGGTCACGGCGCGCTGATGTGTTACTTGTAGTTCAGGTTTTCTGACGGAGACCAAGCCGATTTCCTTGAGCCTTACATGGCCGTGAGCGTGAACAACAGGCGCTGCAAGGTGTCTCAGCGATCAAGTCTTCAACTGTGTCTCTGTCTATCGTCGTCTCCGTGAACCCGACTCACAACGGGCGTATTCATCCTTCCTTCTCCAAGCTGTTACCGCTTCTACGGACTCCACTCCTCACAGTTCCAGCGCCCGACGGGCTCGATGGATAATGCAACGACGAATCAATTAATTCCTGCACGCTTCGGCCGCAACCCGGACCTCCGCTTCAACCAGAATTTCGCGTTGTTGAATCAGGTTCAAGGTTAATGTTTTCTATGTAGATGCAGCTAAATCAATTCAGACCGAGTGGATGCATCACCTTCCTCCTCGGAGTCTTTGCCTGTCCGGTGGGTTGGCACAAGCCATGTACATGTCGGGTTTTTTGAGGTCATGTTGCGAGGGTATGTTGTGGTGCGCCGCGGCACGGAGGCAGGTCGTGGAGGCAGCAGAGGGCCAGAGGCATTCTGCAGCTTCTCGGGCTCGATGCACTCCGCGTACTTACCAGCACGGAAAGATGGGGGAGCGCGCGGAGTGTCGACCCTCGGGAATTTCAGCGCCAAGTTGGATTTCAACAACGGAAATATAGAGCTAAATGCTTGGTGTACACAGAATCGGTGCTTGAATTGAGCTTTGAATTCCCGGACATAATGCATCTTGCCAAAAGAACAAAGAAAAATCAACATTCAACATCCCCGAGATACCCGATAACTCAGGACGAGTCCATTGCGAGAAACCAGAACAATGGTATCGGGTGTAGGAGGGCGTAGGAGCTCAGAACGGGCTTGACTCGGACCTCACCATACAGGCCGTATTACTAGCAATATTTTCTGTTGTGTTGGTTTCGAATACAAATAGGAATATATATGCGTACAAAATGTGTGTCTCCGAGTCGCGCGAGTCTAGGATGTACATAGGAGCCTTCAACATCTGTTCAGCAATAATCGCATCTACTTCGGCGGATGTCCTAACATTGGCCCCCTGCCAGCTGGTGAGTCGCTGAGCGATGAGATCAATGGCGCAACTCACCAACTCTGCCCGACCGCAGCGCGACAATCTTCTCTTTCAGCGTGCTGTTGGACTTGAGGGCGACGAGCGCGAGCCGCTTAATGGACTCGTTATCGGCGCGGAGGGCCTTGATGGTGGCGTGGAGGTCCTTGTTGTCGCGCGCCGCTTTCTCGTTGGCGGCAACCAGCTCCTCGTTTATAACCCTGACGCGTGCCCCGGCTGCTACGTCCTGGAGAAGTCCTTCTATCGAATGCAGCCATTGGATGTACCCCGGCTCAAACACGTAGGGGCAAATCGGCGAGGGCGCGGGCTCTTTCGCGATCGGCGCAGGCGCGGGCTCTTTCGCGATGAATAGCTTTGAGACGATGGAGATGACGACGATGGAGGCGAGGGTACTGGCAACAAATGGGACGATTATTTCGCATAATGTGAGGAGTATCGCCTGGTCAACATCGAAGAAGGGGAGTGACGCCGCGAGTTGGAAGACGGCGGCGAGTTGGAGGAGGGCAGCGAGTCGGAAGAGGGCAGCGAGTCGGAAGAGTCCTAATACTCCTAGTTCTTGAGGCAATGGGAATGGACGAGTGAGTAGAAAGAAGCCAGGGAGTGAGAAACAGTGGCGCAGTACTGACCTCCATCGATCCAAAGCTCGTGCCGCTTGAAGATGGCGGAGAGCACGCCAGTGCAACCAAGCAGTAGCGTGACTGGAGGGCAGTTAATTGAGGCATGGGATGGGATGCAGAGGACTCGCTGATACTAAGCAAATCAGGCGAGATTGAATTCATGCTGAAGGTGTAGATATAGCGGGAAGAGAGCGGCGGTGTGATGTTGGTCACATCTAGTCACACACCTCATTCAAGCGTCCCAGGCAAGTCCCAGGTGGGAATTCGTGTTCCACTATCTGGGGTTGATTCCTGGCTGTGACGACGTGCCATGAGCATAGATTCACGCGTCGCTTCCGATTACACGTTCCGACGGCGCACCAGGTCCCAATTGCAAGTAAGTAAGGACTTCACTAGCCCGCCTACATGTCTCCTGAATAATTTCGTCGGGATACTAGTCACCAAGTGGATCGATTCGACCTGGTAGAACCACAAGATAGGGTCGCAGAGAAGGACACGACGCTCTCGGAATTTCTGCAGCAGATCGACGTACATCCGAACTTGAACATGCCCGAGATCCCCGAGGAATAGTTTAACACCATGTGAGTTTCCATGCAGCAATTTACCGCAACCAGATCGAGGACCAGGCGGGAGTACAATAGATTATTGGGCTCTAATAGGCTCTAATTTCACCCGGAGCCTGGCCCAACTTGAGACTAGTGCTTCTTCAACCTTCCCGAGATGCCCGATGTTTCGGTTGAACCACGGCCTTTCCACCAGCCCCCAAAACTCATCCGCAATTGGAACCTGGCTTGGGCACGTCCAATGCGGAATAACATCCGAATGCGACCTGGGATGGAAGAAAAATCCGCGCAATTTCTCAGTACTCCAAAATTTGGACAGACAGGTGTGCTTGAAACTTTTGATGCCCCAAACACCGCTCCCGCGCCCACGACTGCGCCCACCTCGTACATACCACCATGTTGCCTCTTCCCCTGCCAGTGTGTGTTGGCGCACTCTGGGTTGCATATCGTGTTCTTCGTTTCCTCAAAGACTTGAATGTCAGTCCTTTCTTCATTAATTTGAGCGTCGCGAGACTAAAATGGACGGTCCAGACATACGGATATCTGAAAGGATACAGACCTCTTATGGATCCACATTCGCTGCCAGGGAATGCTATTCCGGCCAGTTGGTGGAGCATGGGATTCATGTGGACCTGGACTCAACGCAAACATGGTTCGGAGACTCCGCTGCTCTGCATCCTCTCGATATCTAATTTACGTGGACCCAGCGCACTTCAATCACAGCCATGACCTGACAACGCTCGTCCCAATGCTGTTTGGCAACGGGGCCTTTTTTGCCGCTTCGCTCGGAGTCGTAAAACAGCTTTGGATGAGCGAGGGAAAGACAGTTATCTTGAAGCCTGCTGATTTTACGACCGACAGGTGAATCTTGCCGCGTGTACCATTCGCGAAATTATCGTTCTAATGGTTGACTTTAGTGTATGGGGAAGCAGTGTCGCGTCTGCCAACGGAGAAGATTGGAAACGGCACCGTCGGGTGGTGGCCCCCGCTTTCACTCCAAAAATGCAAGTTCCCTTTTTGTGCCGGTTAACTATCCTCAGCCCCGACAGGTTTTCTACGGTCGTTGAAGAAGCGACGTCTCTTTATCAGAGTATGAAGGGTGACCTCGTTTCGGGCGAGCCCGTGCTCACTAATCTGCATTCGCTCCTCCTGCGGGTACGCGTCTGTTTTCGTTGATTTTCGATATCGCGGTTGACTATCAAAATTCAGTTTACTTTGGTCATGATCTGTAGATGCGGCTTCGGCATGCCTGTGACCTGGAAACAGAGTAAAGCAGACGATGAGATCGCTGTTTTCGACCGGGCTCTTTCCGTGGCATCTACTACCCTCATCCCTCGGCTCATCTTCCCAAAATGGGTCTGGAAGCTTCCTATCCAAAGGTTCGTTCGTTCGTACATGATGGCTTGCCCGGTCCCTTGCTTAACGGTGGCCTGTATTCAAGTTTACGCGACATCGACCATTCCTGGAAGACTGTCATGGCCCTCTCCAACTCCATCGCCGCAAGTAGGCAGGAACAGTATTCAGCGGAGAAGGAACTCGGCCAAGGACACCCACACGACCTCTTCACAAAATTGATTTCAGCGACGGATGGAACAACAAAATACGCGCTTGAACCGTCCGCGGTGGTGAGTGGAATTTTTCTCATTAAAGGACTACTGTATGCGAATTACATACTTCCAACGCAGACGGCCAATATGTTTTCACTTCTGTTCGCTGGAAACGGTGAGTCTCCCTTCACGCAGTGGTAATTTGTTGCTGAGACCTTACCAATATAGAAACGACGGCCAGCGCTCTCATGTCGACGGTGGTATTCCTCGGGCTGCATCCGGCTGAGCAAGAGGAGGCTTACCGTGAGATTGTTGAACAAGTGCCGTCGGGCGATAACATGGTACATGACCTCCATACTATTCTCCCCCAAAAGCTGACATTGTACCAAGACCCTCAACGACGTGGGAAAACTCAAATATGTGCTTTGGTGCATGCACGAAGCGCACCGGCTCGTCCGTAAGGATGAACTCTGCTCTTGGTCGGATCATGATTCAAAATTATAATGGTAGCTGCGACGATCAACCTTTCACGGGATGCAGGGGAGGACATGATCCTCCGCAGCGAGAGACCGGTCCAGAAAGACGTGGTCGTGCGCAAGGGATCCCGCGTCATGATTGATATTATGGCCGTCTGTGAGTCCACGCCTCCTCCTCCCCCAGCGATGGCAATGGCTCAGGCTCAATTTCGCAGGCCACAACCCGCACGATTTCCCCGACCCAGAAGCGTTCAAACCCGGGCGCTGGCGCGACACAGCCGACCACGACGTGATCATGTTCGGCGCGGGCCCACGGGCCTGTATTGGGCGCCGATTTGCCCAGACGGAGGCGGTCTGCTTCCTTGCCCATTTTTTGAGAGATTGGAAGGTCGAAACGGTGATGCAAGATGGGGAGTCGAAAGACGCGTGTATGGAGCGAGTTATGTCGGGCGCGAGTATGTTTGGAACGGCCTTTGGTGTTGGGGAGGTCCCGGTGAGGATATCCGCGAGACTTAACTAGACGAATTTGTAGATTCCATTCCCGGTGTCAATCTTCTTGCAAATTCACGATTGCTTGCCGACCGTAAATCTTGTTCGTTATGTGATCCTGGTCCGGTGCAAAAACTGAAAATTCTTGAAGCAAAATCAGGAACCTGTTTTCACCACGCTGATATCAGAAGCGGATGAGAAGGTATCTCTTCTACAATCTACCTCGGAAGACTCCAACGAAAAGTTTGGCTTAGAGTCAAAAAATCAACCGTGGGAATGGGAATTCAACTCGGGTTGATGCCGCGTCAGCTTGGTTTCGGCGTTGGAAATTTAGCATCGAGCTCAAGCACAATGTTGGTGTCCTCGGTTTGCGCTCAGTAGCCCTTGTTGTATATCTCAAACAGACCTTGATTTCTCTGCGAAACCAATATACCAAGTTGTGTCATGGCAGTCCCAGTTGATTTCGCACAAAGAGAGGTAGGAAATAATTCATTGGAGGGGAAAGAAATAGATTCGCATCATGCAGGCGTCACAGAAGCACAATATTCTATCCAGACATGATAGACCGAGACACCCCAAAACTGCATAGAAAAATCGTCGGGCAGCAAAAACACAATGCGTGCAGCTGCGGGTATAATCTGCGCTCGGCGGTCGGAAAACGGGGGAGAGGTTCGCGAGAGGGCGGCCTAAGCAGGGTTGGCGCTGTAGAGACAAGGAAGTCAGGAAGGAGCAAAGACAGAGAAGAGAAAACCACGCACACGTTTCGAGCGAAATACATCCCGCTGAGTCGGCCTCGTCAGGTTCCTCAACGTCGTATTCGCTGTCCGCGTGCCGCTCCCACTTCTTCTGGCCGCCGGACGTCGCTACTAATTGTCCCGCTAACCGATTCTCAACCGAGTCGTACAGATGGAGAAGGTCACGAGGAGATTTCACGGGAGTTCGCGCCGCCGACGCCGCCAGTTTCGCCAGAGGTTGCGTGTGAATGGGATCTAGAAGAGTCGGTCGGGTAAGGAAACGACGCAGCTCCGATGGACGGAAGACTCACAATATCGAAATACGCGTAGAATATTATGGCAGGCACGATGATTATCTGGAAAACAAGTCAGCGTTGAGAGTAATCTGGGTGGGGAAGAGACTTACAAGTTGATGCTTCAAATCCAGCGAGACCCACGTTCCCCAACATAAAGTCATGCCGGTCTTGAACAGGTGTCGAAGTTCTGGGACGAGTGCCGCGAAGCCATCGAGCTGATAGGACTTCCAAGTCTTGTATCGATCCAGCAACAGCCAGAAGATCGGTCGGAGCGTCTCCCTCGCATCGCTGGAGAATAATAGCCGCCACACCTGACGACGGATGTGCGGTGGAAGCAGGAGGTATTGGAAGAGCACGAAGGCCACCGCACACCAAATAATGTGAGCTACGGTGGCACCAAGGAGAAGGTACAGATAAGCGAGTCGGCGCTCACGCCAGGAGAAATAGTCTGTTGTGGCCCTGGCGGTGGAGCGTAACCCCGCAGCACCGAGAAGAATCGATGTAAGGTACATGGCGAGGATGTGGAGAATGATGGGTCCAGCGACCATCTACAAGAAGGTTCCCAATGAGAACAGTCATATGAAGGAAGGAGAGCGGAACATACTGTGACATCGAGCGAGTCGAACTTGCTCAGGACTTTGAAGTAGGATACGAGTCGATGAATTTGATGCAGGGTCGAAAAGGGCTGCCCCTCGGACATGCAGTAGTATGCAGTCCAATGAGTCCATCTGAGCTGGGGGACGATAGCCAGAATCGTACAGGGCAGGAAGAAGATAACAGCAGCAAGCGCCCAGGTGTCGACTTCGGAGCTGGTCATATATCGGCGCAGGCGGCGGACCTCGAAACCAAACAAGATACAGGTAGAGTGGCTGGCGAGGGCGAGGAGCAGGAGTCTTGTGTATTTCTGAACGGAGATGTGGGTTGCGAGGGAGATAATCGGCGCGGTCCAACGCGATCCATACGCAGAGCATCCTTCTAGGGCTCGGCCAGTTTGGACGACGAGGACCTGGATGGGACTGGGGAAGCGGAGCTTGGGTACCAAACAGGTGATGAACAGCGCGGAACCCAGCGAAAGGAGGATCGTCGTGGCAAGTATGATCAAGAGAAGGAACGGCCAGCGTTTTCGCGGTTTTTTCGCGTCGGAGGCGGTCTCTGGGTCTTCGGGAGGAGGAGGAGGCTGGTCGCCGTTATCGGCGTCGGGTTCATCTGCGGAGGGAAGAGATGCTGGTTCGCCGTCGCCGGTGTCGCGACCTTTCGCACGAAGAAGCATGAAGGAGACGACGAGGAGGAGGATGGTAGCGCTGCCCATGGTGGCAACGTAGGGGTGAAAGCCAGTGCCGTTGTAAATGGCACATTTGGTAGGCTGGAGGGCGAGCTTGACGGTGGTGGTCGCGCGCACGGCGGTGGAAAACTCGGTGTTGAACTCGGCGAGGACGACGGTGAGAGCCATTTGAATGCCGACGCTGATCAGCCCGAAGAACCCGTCGAGGCCCTTGGAGGAGGAGAGGAAGCTGAGAGCGGAGGTGGGCATTTGACTGAGCATGTCGTGGTTCGAGTTCAAGATGCAGATCCCATGTCAGCCGCCTGGGCTCAAATATGGCTATACAAAAAAGCATAGCTTTCAGTGGGAGAAATGCAGAGGGTGAATATTAATTGGACCTGGTTCATTGGAAATGCGGGCAAGCACCGATTGAAGTTGCTGAATGAGTATCCTCATTTGAATCCATAGTCTCCTTGAAAATCTCAACATCCCGTTTCACATTCCACCGTTCGACTTCGGATCTGGAGGACATCCTTGAGAAATGCAGCGAACCTAATCCGCGAGTTGCCTCTGACTAGGAAACGGGTTGGACCTTGGGCTTCCTTTACGTGTACTGTACATGTGATCGCGTCTCGCTTTGCGCAAGCCATGAATCGAATCAAAACTACGACGCGACAATGTGAACTGGACATTGTACTCACTACGAGCAAAATCTACGATGGAGCAGTATACCAGTCTACTCAAGCATTTTTTAAGCCCACTGATGTATGGCCTCCCCCCAACGTCAAATCCGCACGATCTCCTCCACACAGCGCAGCAAACCTTCCTTTGATCCTGCTCGAGCTCATCGATGACCTCTCCCGGGACAAGAATGCCGCGGTGGGCCCCACCACCAAGTAACCTCACGGAAGTCACCCCATGCGAGCTGCGGCATCCTCATCGAAGCCCTGACCTCTTCCACCACCCGCTGCGCGACGAAAGTGGCGCGCGAGCTGGGCAGTTTCACGCGTCGGCGTGGCGTTTGCTCTACGGGTGATTGAGGAGCCTTGCATCGAAACCAGTCCTCTGCGCCTTTCTCGGGTCTTCCCCTACTACCGGAGAAACGAATAGATTGAGTGAGTCTGCGTCCGAGGGAAGACGATAGGCGCGAAGGGAGAGCTTGATATTCTTGAGCTGGTGGGGACTCCTCCACGCAAGACGGCGTCGCCACAGTAGACAGGTCATCTTTAACACCACGATAACACCTTCACCCCGCATCCCCGACCGCCTCCTCCACCTCTGTGCGCTCCACCCCGTTCTCCCCTTCCTAGCTCGCCCCGGGCGTCCTCCCTGCGCCTGGAAAGTAGCGCGACGATATGCTCGTCTGAGGTCTAGAGAAGCAGTTGTTTGAGCCATCCGTCCTCCCCGCTCGGAGAGCACCTCCGCGTCATATGGGACGATCCTTGATTCAGAATTAAGAGCAAGCGGGCGTTCTGCGGTGGTCCGCTCGAATCAGTCCGTCTCCACCGAGTCCGCTTCCAACACGTCCAGCCCCGTCATTGACACCTCCCCTTGCTCCGATTTCGAGTCACAACGCGCAGTGCGCAAGCGGGTCCTTGATGCGCACAGAATCGTCGTGGGAGAGAGCGAGCAGCGCATAGACCATTCGCGCTACGGCGAGCGACTGAGTTGGAGATGGCCTGCCTATGTGCAGCCTCGACGGTCCTTCCCCCGAAGCCCAGAGTTCCACGGGTGCCAATGCCGCGAGCATGGAAGCTGGATTCGGGGGAACGATAGTCCATCGATACTGGCGGAGAGGCGTATGGGAGTCTTGCGGGTGCGGCCAACGACACGATTTGGATACGGGAGCTGCATCGAGATAGGTCAGCAACGAAAGGAGATGGAAGGAGGAACGCGCCTCTCACAGCAGGCTCCGCCAAACAGACCAGATTGGACAATAATATCATCGAAACGCGCCGGCACCGTTCGATTCTCGAGATGGTCATCTAAAGAGCTGACTGACAGATAACAAGCCGCAGAGACGGCTCGGACCTGACTGCGGATGGGTCACGATTTGCCTATTCCCCGGAGCGTATATACTAGGATACAGAGACTGGAGCTGGATCGAGGAGACGGGTAAGACACGAAATAGTGCGAATACGAAAAACCTTACTTGGGAGCCATGGTGCACCCGCCGCGTCGTGCACAGTGGTATGTACATATAATGCGTCAAGTCTGCTGGGAGAACGGATGGAGTACGACTGTGGCCCAGTCGGCGGAGCGTCCGAGTCAGTGCGCAAATCGCCAGTTGAGAGCTGCCTAGATGGATGAATATTGGGGCGAACGAATCGCAAGAAGCTCCTCTTGCCTGATACCACCTTGGTCTTTCCCTCGACCTCCCCCAGTGCTACCTACTGCTGGCCTGAAAGTGCACGGCGAACACCTCGATACCAGTGGCCACTTCGCCTTGTGTTTCTACCTGAAGGTGGTGGCGCCGCGGTCCTCACTCGAGTGCTTGAAATCACCAGTTCGGCGTCGGGAGCAAGTCGTAGGGCCAGAGCCGAGTTTCCCACCATTGTCACTTCCCTGGTCTTCTTCTTTCGTCCACCATGAATCTAGCCCAAGCAAAGGACAGAATGCTCTGGGATCGTCGAGTATCTCGGATATGTGGTTGAGCAACGGCCCTGGCTGGCTGTGTATGGATATCTGCAGCAAATCTGGGGTTCCGCGCGGTCCACAAGATTCGGGCATTCGTATCTTGTTCGTATCTCTGGAGTCTGGAGTCGGGACCTCATACGAACTCGGGACCTCTTCCGTTTCAGCGGCAGTATATTCAAAGTCCGACGATGTTCGTTGTTTATCCGCGTCGCGACTTCGTCCTGACCCTCATCTTGCTCTTTTCATCCTGCAGTTAGTCCGGCGTGCTCGCCCAGTTCAATTCCTCGTCTATACACACGCTGATCGCCATATAGCTCTATACGCACATTTCCCAAATGGCCGCTCGACTGCGTCAAGTCCTGAACGTCGCCATGCAGCTGGCCTTAACCGCCATCCTGAACATACCTAATGTCGAGGAAGACCTCGGTCGATGGCTCGTTACCAAGGCGCGACTTGTTACAATCCCCACCGGTCATGCGGTCGCCAAAATCGCTTCTTTTGCCTTCCATGCAGGTACATCTAGTCCCGCCGCTTCACTCTCCCCGAGCCCACACCCCCCCCACATCGACCGAGCCTCGCCCCTCCTTCTCCCCGCCCCAACCCGAGCTCCATTCCACGGCGAGGACGGTATCTTCAATGGGTCTCGTGTCGCGCCTGTTGGGGAACCAGCAGTTAGTGTAGCGACTGAACCGTCGCCGGTTCCCCAACTAGCCCAGCCTTTGTTTCCTGACCTTCCCCCCATCGAGCCTTTCTTTGCTTTCCCCTCCTCTCTCGCCGCACCATCTCCGGACCCAGGACCAGCCACCGCTACCCCAACCGCCGAGCCCCCACTTGGTGCGGTTACCGACGGCAGCAAACACGACCCAGTCGTCGGGGGGAAGCTTCTTTTCATCCCCGCCGTCGTCGTTTGTGCTCTTGCTCTCCTCGTGTTCCGAGCGCGATTTCGCCGTCTGGAAGACGTTGTCCGGCGCCTCCAGTGGTCGACGTACCCTCGGCGTCTTTTCGATTTCGTCGAGCGCGAGGTCACGGAGGCGCTCTATGGCCCCCAGGTGATCGTGGCGCCGGAAATTTTTGAGGGGTTCGTCTTCCCACCCCCGCTACTTGCACTCGGACTCGCACCCCCGCTCCCGCACGCCCACGCGCAGGAAGCCTTCTTCCGGGCCTTCATGGCACCGTACTATGCGGGAGTGGACCCGGACGTCATGCGTAATGTGGCAGCTGGCGATGAAGCCGACCTCCTCGACCCAGCCCATCAACTGCCCCCAATGCCGGACGTGCTGGATGCGGGTGTAGTGATGATGGACGGAGGCAGCGACGCGGATACAGAACGCGCGGTTGGAGAGAACGTCGAGGATGAGGTGGGGGTCTTTGTCGAAGAAGAGTCGGAGGCCGTTCTTCTTCCCCAACACCTCCCACACGCTGCGCTTGACCCTCACGTTCCCCCACTCTCTCCCAGCGTTTTCAACGCGTGGTTCGATGAGGAGGAACTCGTCGTCCCCGGCGTTGGCAACGCACATCAGGAGCAGCAGGGCGCGGGTCGGCGCGAGCTGTTGGAGGACGAGGGTGTAGATGCCGAGGAGGTGGAGGTGGAGAGGGCGGTGGAGAGTCCCGAGGTTTTCGCGTTCCCCGCGAGGACCACCCCGGTGCGCCGACCGCCGGTCAGCAATCAGTCGGTGGAAAGGATTGGTGCGACATTAGACGTTCTGACTGCGCGTGCTGCGGCCTCTCCGTCGCCCGCACCTCGACATCCATCCTCCCCGCCCGCTTCCCGCACTCGAGTGGATACGCCGCCCCCGTCGCCCCCGGCGCGCCACGACGGTCCCATCCGGTACCCCACCGCCTCCCCACCTCCCCCGTCTCCCCCCACGACCCTCGCCCAGCTCACGCGCGAGGTCAAGGCGCTGCAGCCGCCCGCCTGTCCTCCTCCCCGCCATGCGTCGATGACGCTCGCGGACTTGGGCGGCCCTGGCCCTGAGTCGACGGAGGTCGCACGCCGGCGTGCGCTCCAGGAGGAGTACGCGCAAGCGGATCCGGACTTGCGCGCCGACGTCGACGCCGACCTTCGTTGCGTTGGCAAAGACCGCGACGGGCGCGCGCGTACGCCGACGGTCGCGGAGATTAGCATCGCTCTCCACCGTGCGCACGCGAAGGCGGCGCTGCGCAAGACGCGTGCGCTGATTGCCGCCGCGCTGCGTGACAGCGAGGACGGAGGGCAGAGTTCGGGGCACGATGACGATGGGTCGGTGGGGTCGGACAGTGTGAGCGCGGCAAACGCTCGCTTCAAGGGCAAGGGTCGGGCTGCGACGCCTTCATCCTCGCCGTCTCGCTCGGGATTTAATCCACCCAGGACGTCTGAGACCGTAGCTGCCCAGCAGCTGCGCCTCTACGGGCGTCCGACGGCACTGGGCGGCCCGCTCGATGGCGAGCGAAGTTTCATGAGCAAGCAGCCATGGTGGCCCCACTGGCCGCTTCAGAGGAGTACCGCGCGGAGCTGAGGGTCGGGGAGCATCCCTATCTTAGAACTTTTGTAAAACTAGAGCTTGACGGTATCTACGCACATATTTGTATATTAGAATTCTGTAGCATTACTAGCCCCACACTTGTATTTCCATCGTCTACCTACCTACACCCAGTCTGCCATAGATGTAACAATATTGTATCCTCCCACATACCTATCTACTATCTATTCTTGGTTTTGGAAGTGGAGCAAGGAAAAAACGTTCGAGCGCGTGTGACTAGAGAGACCGAGCTTGCGGAGAGACCATCGTTCGCTGCGGCTCCTTCGCAGATAGCGGATTGCACGACATAGAGGTGCCCGCTGGATTCTGGCGAGCATCGCAGTATATCCTATACTGGTGCATCCGTGCCGCCTGCTCGCACCATCCACCGACGCGCGCGCTGGCAGCAGTAGGCGTAAGGCGAGCCTGAGTACGGATACACGACGGACAAGCGATATGTTCCGCCGTGGAGCATGCGGCGGGCTTGCGGGCGACAGTCAGAGCGAGCGCGTGCATTCTGACCACACGACAGCGCGCGGTGCTCATCATCGACCACGGCCTGCGAACGACTCGGAGTGCGATACGGGGATGGAGGCCCGTGCACGAGGCGGAGGGTGGAAGGTCGGAAATTAAGTACATGCATTCGATCCGGTGCTGCGGGCGGGGAAGGACGCACTTCGAATACGATGCATTGAGCTGGAGACGAGGGGATGAGTGCGACGAAATAGTGTGATTCCTACAGAGAAACGTACAGAGTTACATTGAGGATCGAGGAGGCGCGCGTACATTCAGATCAGGCTTCGGTGAGGCGCAAGGGCGACGATTGCGGATTGGGTTTGGGCGGAACAGATAATTTATTAGCCTTTCTTAAGATGAAGGGTGAAAAGACCGCCACTTCATCTTAAGATACAACAAGTGTGGTCTTAAGATCCTATACATCTTAAGATACATTCTATCACATATTCTATATACTATGTACTGTACTCGTGGCAATCGACATCTTAAGACCCACTTACAACTTAAGACCCACTTACAACTTAAGACCCTCTCGCGACTTAAGATCCTCTCGCGACTTAACATGCGCACCGATGTGTTGAAAGAAAGATATATTCAGATTCATCTTAAGGTTCAGATAGGTATTGAGTCCCCGGTTCGACTTGAGATCTATGCTCGTCTTAAGTTCCACGAAATAACTTGAGAAGAAATAAGGAACGTACTGTGAGACCAGATTCGCCCTCGTCTTAAGTCCTACGAAACGATTTAAGACCTAAAATTATCTTAAGTTCAAGGACACAACTGAAGATCGCGACGCAAGAACTTACCGTTTCCTTGGCTTCTTCGCCTCGGCGCGCTTGACTGGAGTCCTCTGCACGTATTGCCAGCTGAAATAAAGAAACCCGTCAGTGCGTTGACGCAACCAGAAATTGTTTGAGTCTTACCTGGGCTTGGTGGCACGACTGAGTTCTTCAGCGAGGGCATTCTGACGAGCCTTCTCTGCCTCCTGTGAACGACAATTAGACCACAGCGAAAGAATCAGGGAGGAGGGAGCTTACTTGGGGTGTCTGCCGCAGCCTCTTAGCGCGCGGAACCTCTGCCGCCTCGGGGACATCCTCCGCCACACGCTTCTGACCCCGATTCTGCGCGTCGTCGTTCGCCTTCGACTTCGCCTTCGCCTTCGCCTTCCCCTTCCCCTTCCCCTTCCCCTTCAGCTCCTTGGCGGCGGCGGCGGCGGCATCTGCGTCCGCCTGTGCCTTCGCGTCGGCGTCTGCCTGTGCCTTTGCGTCGGCGTCCGCGCGCGCCTTCGCGTCGGCGTCCGCCTGTGCCTTCGCGTCGGCGTCCGCGCGCGCCTTCGCGTCGGCTTCCGCCTGTGCCTTCGCGTCGGCTTCCGCCTGTGCCTTCAGGTCGGCGTCCGCCTGTGCCTTCAGGTCGGCGTCCGCCTGTGCCTTCGCGTCGGCGTCCGCGCGCGCCTTCGCGTCGGCGTCCGCGCGCGCCTTCGCGTCGGCGTCCGCCTGTGCCTTCAGGTCGGCGTCCGCCTGTGCCTTCGCGTCGGCGTCTGCGTTGTCCTGCTCCTTGTGGTGGTCGTCGTCGTCGTTGTGGTCGTCGTCCTGCTCCTTGTGGTGGTGGTCGTCGTCGTCCTTGTGTTCCTGCACCTTGCGGAAGAAACCAGGAGTCGCCCCCCGTGCCCCCGACGCTAGGACCGCACCCAGCTCATCCCACTGCGCCCGGTCGAAGTTCGCCAACCCACTCGAGGGGAAGGTGAACGCGAAGCGCTGGGTGTCGTAGAACTCGTCGGGGTTGTCGGCGATGGCGGCCCACGGGATGTCGGTGGTGGCGAACACGATCTCTGTAGAGATATTGAGTTGATGTGGGATCAGAAGGAAACACGGACCACGCACCATAAGAGCTTGTCAGGTAGCTCTCTACTGTCTCCTTAAGGAGCGAGCACGAGATATCATCCAGCTGCTCGACCGCAAAGGGAAACGGCGGTACGTCAGACTTTGTCGCGGAAGCTGCATCCAGTTAGAACCTATCGTCGTCCAGCAGAACACGGCTCACCTTTCAAAGCTGGGGCAGCCCATTCGTAAAACGCGTTGAGAAGCTGTTGAACAAGGTGCGGGTAACGTCGTTCGAAGCTCTGGGGTAAGTTGAGAGTCGGGGGAACGGCCTCCGTCCTGCTCAATGTGTAAGTTATCGAGACTGGAGTGAAGGGAAACAAACGACTTGCCAATCCATCTGCATCTTGGTATCGACGTCTGCCCAGCCAGTGATGATAGCCGTTATGAATCTGCGGAATTTGCCACTGCCGTTGAGTTGTGCGCTCACGTTCTTGAACGCCGTCGGTACAAGGGCCTGCCGTCTGAGGGAAGATTAGTTTCAGATCCAAGACGTATTATCAGGTACCACTTACTCTTCCCAGTCGACATTCTCTGTACTTGCCGCCACCGTCTCCCAATCATTGTGATCCTCTTGCTCCCATAGCATAGTCTCCGCTCTACGAAACTTGCCACCGGCGTTGCTCCCCGGCAAAGTCTTCGAAAGGGCAAGGATGTCGTCGCGATGGGCATCACGGAAGCTGTCGCGACCGGTGGTCGATGTCAGACCGGTCAGCTTCAATGTCGCGGCGTTGAAGGCGGCCTGATCGTCGGCGGGTGGCACGACAGCGACGCCGGTGTTGCTCTTCTTGACTTTGTTGTTAAAATACTGGCGTTTGTTGGAGATGAGTCTCTGGATAGTCTGGTATATTCGTCAGACGGCCATCGCAACAACGGTGAAAAAAAAACTACTCGCCTTTCGCCACGCTAACCTGTGGTATCCACGCAGAAGGTTGCTGCGTACCGCGTCGTCCTCCTCGTTTTCACTGTCGTCGTCGTCGTCGTCCGCGTTCGTCTTCTCGGGAACACTCTTGGGGTTCTTCTTTTTCCACGCTGCGAGGAGGGCGGGGATAGTGGCCTCCTCTGCTGCGTCGTCGGCGTGCGGCACATGCTGGAAAGGCTTGGCCTGGAGGGCGTCGTTCTGCAGCTGAGTGTAAAAGGCCTTGCGAGCTTTCTTCTTGTTCCCGGCAGCCGTGAAATCCACGTCGCGGAGAAGGACGTCGTGAAGGTAGCTGCGCTGCCCCTCGTTGAGCTTGGGGAGCGGAATTTCCTGGCCTTTTGAGGTGGCACTCCCGGACACCTCTGGCAAAGGCATCCGGTCAGGAATGAGGGAGGCGTCGTATGGGGAGTACATCTGTTTCGCTTTCGGTTGAGTTGGTTTCTTGGGAGGCATACTGGGAGAGATTGCATGCGGCTAGCGATGAAGTGCGTTGAGCGGGTGGAAGGAGTACAGGTGCAAGTGCGATTCACGTTTACAAGTCCAAATAAGCAGCCACCCGAGCCCCATTGTTGTGAGGCCACCGGCCCATTTCGCGCCCAAAAAGTGAGTGGCAAAGCCAAAAACGGCAATTGCAGCAAAGCGACGACATCTCTCTTCGGTATGGAGCCCCCGCCATTGTCTCTCTTCCTCTCTATAAATCAGCGGCGGTGAGCGACGGTCGCAAAACACCAACTCAGAACGCACCTTCTCACCACTATCCATCTCCACCACTATCCATCCCCACCCTCCATCCACGATGTGGACCTCAGCCGCTATTTACCGCGCCATCGACACTGACATCAACAACCGCCACCGCTGTGCGCTTGTAAAGAGCTTGGAGCTCCACCCCCTAGAAGAACTCGAGACGGCTCTTGGACCATGTCCCCGCCGGCTCCAGATGGTTATGGGCACGAACTTTACCCAAAGTCAATTCGGCAGCATCAGGATGAGTGTTGTCAGTGCTTACCATTTGCCACCAAATCCCTCCGACTCACATCTCACTCTGCAGCAGTTGCCCGACGGTCGATGGGTCCGCCGTCAGACCGGGCCTCCCCACCCTGGCGCGCAACGTGCTCTGCACGCCTTTCTCGACGCGTTTGATGCCTACTACAAGAGGCAGGGCAACGACTTCGTCGTCCGGAACCCTGCGGCCAGGGATGGACTCCAGCTCGCCCAGCAGGTCTGGCATGACTTCATCGTGCCATACCGTGCTATCCGCGGCATGGGCGAGCGTCCGCCGTGGGCATTGACTCCGTATCCTGGGTTTCGCAACGTCAATCTCGCGCTTGCGCCTGTTCCTGCCCTTGTCCCCATCCTTGGCCCTCCCCCCGCCCAAACCCCTCCCTCTACACCCCGTCGCACCAGGCACCGGTTTCCCGCCATGCCCACCCCGCCCACCAGCTCGCCCACCAGCTCGCCCGCCAGCTCGCCCTCTCCCGCGTCTCCTCCTTCCAGCTCTCCCGCGGGCTCGTCCTTTCCCGCCGCGGGCTCGTCTGCGCGCGCCGCTGGCTCGTCTGCGCATGTGGTCATTGACCTCACACACATCGACGACGATGAGCCCGTGCGCGTCGGGCGAAAGCGCAAATACGCGCAAGTGGTGCACTTGGGCACCATCGACATCTCTGACGACGAGGAGGAGACGGCGCATCCTCGCAAGAAGGCGAAGCAGCGCCAGTAGATATCTAAAGGAATATAGTTAGTTTGATAGAGCGACGTGTAACAGAAGAAACGAAATCACCTTACTTCTATGACCCTCACTGAACCAATTGAGTCCCTGCGCTGCGACGAATTGACGACCTGTAACACATTATTTAGTCTTGACTTGCGACGACTTGTAGAAATAGAAGTCACCTTCATGCTCTGCTCTGTGTGCGCGTCGATATCGCGGTCCACTTGCAGAGAAATCTGTGAGGGGCAAATTCTGCGAAGCACCGACTAAGAGTCGGGCAGGCACCGACTGAAAGTCGGGCAAGCTTGACTGAAAGTCAAGCAAAATTTCCATCCTACACCTCGAGCCTCGGCGCAGACCGCACGAGTCTCAAGCGAAGACGCCCACGCAGAAATCGACGCAGACCATCGACCCCCGCGGTCTCCGTGTCCAGTGAGGTACTACAAACGACTTGAATGTAAATTAAGATAAAATACAAATTTTAATAACTATTGTAAGAGAGCCCATTCGACTACGAGAAAATGACCATGGGGTAAAAACCCGTAAGTGAACTGCGCCCCCTCGTCCCCGCCCGTCCCTCAAGCCAAAACAGGGCCCGACTAAAAGTCGGGCAGGCTTGACTAAGAGTCAAGCCCAAGAGCCCCCAGACCGACATATGAGTCGGTTGGGGCGTCCATGGGGTCCGTCGAGGTCCTGTTCTTGCCTGCTGTGGTTGTCGTTGTTGCTGAGTCCGTCGTTGTGGAGGTGGTAAAGTGGGGAGGTCGACTTGGAGGCGGGAGGCAGGAAGGTAACGCGTGACAATCACGCGGCACAGCCCGCAGCACAGCTTCGTATTGCTTTCTCACGCCCATCACCTCCCTCCTCCCTCCTCCTCCCCTTCCTCCACCTCAACCAGCCTTTTAGTCTGGTCTTATTGTGACTCATACGTCGCAATTCAAGCTTATTTCGACTATATGTCGAAAATCAATTCCACCTCCCCGCGGAAAAAGACCATTAGCGAGTGGAAGAGGACTCGCGATGATCCTCGAGCTCCCACCCCCGAGCCCCAGCTTCCCCACGCGCCCGACCTCCTCCGCAACCGAGCCCCCGACGCGTCGCTCGGCCCGTTCGATGGCAAAGTTGGTGCAATCGTTGAATGCAACGGAGACCATTACTTCATTACAACGAACACCGACTACATCCCTACCCTTCCATCCATCCAAACTCCCCACAAAGTCTACCTCCGCTCCGACATGCGCTACGGCACCGACGACCCAACGCTCTGGCCCCAGCAATGGACAGAGCAATTCTGCCACATGCCGTTGATCGCCAAGAAGGGATCGCGCCCTGAGCTTGCGGCAATGTGGTGGGACCCGTCGCGGCGGGACTTTCTTTCGGGGAGCGCAGTCATGCGAGGACTGGGACGGTTGCACTTCCGCCGACTGTCGCCCATCATCGCGGTCGTCGACGAGGTCGTCCAGCGATGTCAGACTGTGCGAGAAAAAAGTCCTCTCATCGGGGAACTCATCCAGCACATCCTAATGTGGCTGGAGCAGCTGCAGACTCTCCCCACCACGTTTCCCAAGATGGTTTTCGCCCTCACCTCTCTCCAGCGCGAGGTCCTGGAACTAGATGCGCTCCACGAGTACATCACGGTCTACAAATCTCGTATGAGCACCTATGTTCCAGGCGCTGGCGTCCCCGTCGTCGCACAGTCGGTCGGCGCGTTCACCACGGTCCCGAGCGTCGCTCAGCAATTGTGGTGGGCGGGCATTCCATTTTGGCTGCTTCGCCCGACGTTCACCTTCGACACGGAGAACATCTTGGAGGTGGTGCCGCTCACGGAGCCGGTCTTTGATCTCCCCGACCCAGATGAGCTTGGGGCAGGTGCGTCGTCCGTGTTATGCATACACCAATCATACTAATGCGCGTCGCCAGGTGCACCCCCCGTTTTATACAGCGGGAACAGCACCCTACAAAAGATCGACGCCATACATCGTGCAGCACTGTACACCCCTTGGTATCACGATCCCTTCGAAACCGGCTTCGACCGCGCTGCGTCTCCATCGCCGACTCCTGTCGCGAGCACCAGCACCAATCCAATTGCACCGCCGCCCCGTGCGTCAGTCTTTTTACGGCTATAATTGTCTTTTTAAAAGTTTTTCAGCCACTCAATCTCTACAACGCAGTTTGCAACAGCAGCACCAGCCTCGATATCGGCCATGTGCGTATTTTTGACTCCTCGGCTGCCAGTGTTCCTGACGACGTTACAGATGGGGGTGCGAGCAACAAACCACCCGCCGCTGAGCGGGGCCCCCAAAACAACCACGACCGCGATAAATTCGTGCTCTCGCAGGAACCGGAGATGCCGCCCGCAATCGTCTGCATGACGAACGCGCTCGCAAAGGTCAATCGCGCAGTGCTCCCATACGCTCACTCTGGAAAGGACATTAGATATGTCCTTCCCGAGCCCGCGCTCTTCGCCAACATCGACCCCAGGCGTCGCGCCAAATGGCTTCATCATTGGACACTCGTCCGCGACGCGTTCTTTTTCATGCTCACCCAGTCCCCGCGCCTCTTCGCACCGCAACAATGGCGAGACATCCTCGAGGGCCGCATTGTCCCAGAAGGCAACAAGAAGGACTCGAGAGAGTACAGACGCCGCCAAGAGGTCCAAGACGCTCTCCGCCCGGCGTTGGATGCTTCCAACGTCGACCGCATCCAGGGCTTCCCGGTCCCCGCTGCCTCCGTTCCCGAGTTCACTCTCGAGGCAACGCGGGAGATTATCTGGCAGGTGGCGGAGACCAGTTTTCGTTTCGAGTTCTGCGCTCTTGACCGACGAGCATCCCGGCAAGAGCGCGCGGCGCGGGTGCGGGCCTGCTTTGCAGGCCACATGATTGTTGGGACTCCGCTCGAGTTCAGCCAACGGGGCTGGGCATCATCGACGCTGGAGGAACGGCATCGTTACGTCAGGCGCACGGCGGAATTAATGCTGGATTGGCGCACCAAGTCCCAGTGCCCGAGCATCATTCGCCGCGTGGAGGATCGACATCCGTGGTCGACTGCCCAGGTGGAGGAGCTCGAGGTCGCCGTGTGCGAGTACTACACGCAGGCCTTCTGGGAACATTTCGGCCGTGCGGCGGTGATTCCTATGCGACTGGACCACGAGCTGAAGAAGGACGAAGGCCAGGAGGAGAAGGGCGAGGAGGAGATGGAGGAGGGGGAACTGTAGGGTATATTTTCGCTGTCCTTGCTGTCGACGCAAACTTGCTTGTACTGATCGTCCTGCCGCGCAAAATATTTTGTTTATTAGCTGTATGTCCTGTAAATATTCTACAAGAGCATGTAAACCAAGTTGAACTGAAATAGAATCTTTTCGTGCATTTAAAGGACGCTAATCGAGTAAATAGAACGACCATTGTTTTCTTTTGAGTCCTAGGCGCTCAGGCGGCACACAGGTGCCTCTTAAGCGCCCATCAAGCCGAAGCCCGACAAGTCCGACAGGCCTAGATCGCAGGCTGTGCCGCGTGATCGTCACGCGTTACCCTCCTGCCTTCCACCTCCAAGTCGACCTCCCCACTTTACCACCTCCACGACGACGGACTCAGCAGCGGCGACAACCACAGCAGGCAAGAACAGGACCTCGACGGACCCCATGGACGCCCCAACCGACTCATATGTCGGTCTGGGGACTCTTGGGCTTGACTCTTAGTCAAGCCTGCCCGACTCTTAGTCGGGCCCTGTTTTGGCTTGAGGGACGGGCGGGGACGAGGGGGCGCAGTTCACTTACGGGTTTTTACCCCATGGTCATTTTCTCGTAGTCGAATGGGCTCTCTTACAATAGTTATTAAAATTTGTATTTTATCTTAATTTACATTCAAGTCGTTTGTAGTACCTCACTGGACACGGAGACCGCGGGGGTCGATGGTCTGCGTCGATTCCTGCGTGGGCGTCTTCGCTTGAGGCTCGTGCGGTCTGCGCCGAGGCTTGAGGTGTAGGAAGGACTTTGCTTGACTTTCAGTCAAGCTTGCCCGACTCTTAGTCGGTGCCTGCCCGACTCTTAGTCGGTGCTTCGCAGCATTTGCCCCACAGGTGTCTCATAGATTTCTTCAAGAAGTGCAAGTCCTGTTTGCAAGTCCCGTTTAGGCTGGCTCGCTTTGGTGCGTCGTAAATCCCATTGTCCTGACCCAAATCTAACTCGCACCCAGCGACCACCCCCCGTCATTCGCCACCCCTGCACCCAGACTCTATCCACCATGAAGGCCACCGGAGTGCGCCGACGGGACCGCGCAGCCCCATCGCCAGTGGCCAGACGCGTTGCCACCAACGTTGAGACATACCAAGTGACCTACGACAGAGGTAAGAGCTCTTCGTACTGATCACACAGCTAGGAGCTGACTTTCGCTGTAGGCTCCAGCAGTCGAACCACCCAGTCGCACTACGTCCCAATCACCCCCGAGTCGCGCGACGTCCCAAATGCCGACTTGCCACGCAATATACCCGTTGACGAGCCAATGCCACTGGAACCGTTTCTACCGTTCCAGGAGTTCCCCGATGAAACTCCAGGTGCTGTCCCCGCGTACGAAGCGACAGCGCCGTCTCCTGAAGCAACAAAGAAGACCCGACAGGTGCGTTAAGCAAACACAAGGGAATTCGTGAACTAATACTACAATCTGGCAGGCTGTGGCTCACATGCAGGAACTTCGCGACAAAGAAGAAGACTTTCTCCGAATCCTTCTTTCCTTGCATTACCACGTCCAACTCAACACACCGTGTACCTGCGGCTCGGGCCGACAGCGCGTCGTCGCGTGCACAGAATGCATGCAGAGCGAGTTGCTCTGCCGCCAGTGCTGGGTGAACAAACACCGTACCATGCCCACCCACTGGGCGTTCGTTTGGAACAAGCACGATCGTTTCTTCGAGAAGCACGACTTTTGCCGGGTCAAGAAGAACGTCGTCATCGCATTGGGCCACTACGGTGAAGTGTGTCCCGACGCCGAGCTCGGACAGTCGTTCACGCTGGTGGATACCAATGGGATCCATGCCACCTGCGTCGCGTTCTGTCGGTGCGAAACTGCCGACGAGAAGCGTGGCAAGCCCGAGTTCGAGCAGTTGACGGAAGCGGGCATATTCCCGGGGAGTGTGACGACCCCGAAGACTGGCTATACCTTGGGACTACTGCGCTACCATCGCGAGCAGCGGAGCCAGGGGAAGGGGTCCGCCTACAATTTCGTCCTCGTCTTGCAACGGATGGCCGACCCTTTTTTTGCCACGACTGCAGTCCCGGTGAGTTGTAAACGTGCGAGATCATATTCAATAACTAAACGAGGACTTTCAGGACATATACGCGAACTTCCTGGCGATCTCTCGCTTCTACGAATCGCTGGAGATCCTCCTCGAGTCTGGTCAAGCACACGGGCTGGATGTGCCTCTCCCCGGAGAGGTCGATGTTCCCTATCCCAACCGCCCCCAGGGATTCACGGGTGCGGTTTGCGCTGCGTGTCCAGAGCGCGGGGTGAACATGCCCATGGTGGTTAACGTTCCCCGTTACCTTCGGTACGTGGGTTGAAAGAATACAGCTCGCGCGCGCGGTACTAACTCGACGCCCAGGCACACCATCGCCCACCATGTAACGCTCGACGGAAATTTCAAGGCCAATTTGTTCTTTAAACGCGACGATGGGAGCGACATCAGCCTCACCGACGGCAAGATGTACTTTCCCAAACAATCTGAATTCGACCACATCGCGGCCACATATGTAATCCCGGTGGAGGATACGGTGAGTTTCTTGCCCGTGTTTTCGTTGCGGCGCTCATTCTGTCAATAGGAAGTACCTTGCAAGAACCACATTGGTTCCATCCGGCACCAGGGCCATACAAAGTTTGGGAACACCGCCATCAGTGGAGTGGTGGCATGCGCCTGCGACCATTCCGTTCTGGGCTCCCTGGTCGACATGCCCAAGGGTGAAGCGTATGTGCTCACTTCAGCTCTTGCTCGCGTCGTTGGTGACTTATGTATTGACAGATTCGCAATCGTCGTCTACGCGCTACGGGAGCTGCTGCGACACATATACTCGCTGATGCAGAAGGAGTCGCGGGGTCCGCTGACCATCAGCTACGACAGCTGGTGCTCATTTGTGATCAACCTGCTGAAGCGCGCGAGGGAGCTCTTCCCCGAAGAGGAGTGGCTCGAGGCGATGCTGGCGGATTCGGAGGGACAGATCCCGGCCGACCATATCAACGGCCACGGCAAAATCTGCCAGGTGATCTGGCAGGCCGTCTACTTCGCGTGCAGGGCGCACTTCCACGGAGAGACGGCGGAACAGATTTGGGCGTTCTTGAATCCCCTCGGGTCGTCGACACGGCAGATGACTGGTGCCGCTCGTCATGACATTATCAATTTTGTCATGCACGCGTGGAACGTCCTCAAGTATCTTCGCCATGGTACGCGACATGCTCTACGTGTTGCAATCTCGCCGCTAACTGGGTGTCTCTAGCCGAACGCCTAGCTGCTGAACGCCTCGACGCGCTCCGCCTTTTCGAGCTCCACATGGCCGTCGTCATGCACCTTAGTCGGCAGCACCCGGAGGACGTCGGGGCCTGGTCGCGGATGTCGCGCCTCTCCAGCAAGTCGGCGAGTGGCGAGCCTCAAAGCGTCTATCAGCATGAAGGAACAGAGGGTAAGCTTTTTGTCTGTTCTTTGGTTCTGGAGCTGACCGAACTTGTCTTAGTACTTAGCGTCGAGACCGTGCTGGCCAGTCTGGTCATGGCGGAGCAGGAGAGATTGAAGCAGCAGGAGGGTCATGACGCAGGAACGCCGGTGGCACAGTGGGTGCACGACGGGATGGTCATCGATCGTGAGCAGTGAGTGCTTCGTCGGAATAGGGAAGAGAAGTTACTAATGGCCCGTGCTGCAGACGTCTGACGATTGCCCTCGTCAAAAACCATCGTGAGCACGCGCTGCAAGAAACATGGGACACCATTACCCGAATGCGCGACACCCTGAACATCAAGCTCAAGAAATTTAGGGAGCAGCAGCGCGCGATCTACCCTCACGTCAAGCTGTCCGGACTGGACCCCAATGAGCCAGAGGTGACGGCCATCCAGCTGCCGTCCTATCGCGCAAGGCACGGGCACCGCGCTGTCACCGCCCATGATTTACAGCTGCGGGATGCGGAGATTCAGTTGCGCTCTACAGCAGCCGAGCTGGGGATTCTTGCGGTCCAAGACGCGTCGTTGGCCTTATCCGCGGTGAAGAAAGCGCGCGACTTCGATTACCGGGGGCAGGCCGGCAAGACGCGCTCGGAGCGGAACCTTCAAAAGGCGGTGCTCATGAAGGACTTCGAGATCACCATGTACAACACCGCGCGCGCCGCCCTCATCGACCTCGGCCACATGGCGAAGGACGATGTAGAGTCCTTTCCACCGCTCAGCACCCGGGACACGCGGAGGAAGGAGACGCATCTGCATCGGGCGAAGGGCGATTCGCGGGTGTTTGACGGGACGGCGTGGTATCTGCAGAGCGGGACGACAATATCCCAGGCGGCGTTGGCATCGAAACTGCCTTCTGTGCGAGGGGATCAAGACAGCGACGAGGACGAGCCGCGGTTATTGGCGGGGACCAAGACACTCAAGCGGGCAGGTACGTGGCTGTCGTCGTCACTGTGGATCGTGAAACTGATTCATACGTTAGGTTGTAAGCGCGGCCAACGGTCGCCCAAACGTTTCAAAGACATTATGCCGGAGGTGGAGTCGGAGTCGGCTGCTTCATCATCTGAGGCGGAGGATGGTGCGCCACCCGCGAAGTCGTCGAAGCCGGCGAAGGGGAAGGGGAAGGTGAAAGTCAAGAAGCCGGACGGGTGGATCTGGCTTCGAGATCTGACGAGGGGGCGAGCCCAGAGCGGGGAGAAACTTGCAGCGTACAAACGTGAAAGTGAGTGGCATGTCTTCTATTGTACGCGCTGTATATTGACGACATGAAGGTGACCGAGTGCAGTGGTTCCGCGCGGAGGCGGAGATGTACCGCTGGCTGGAGCAATACGAGCGCAAGCATGCCGAGTTCATGCGGATCATCGCTCGATATGAGCGCGACACGGCGGTGTGGGCTGGGCTGGCAGCTGTCGAGGAGGAGCGGAACCAGGGTGTAAATGGTGCAGCCACCTTCGCTCGGATGCAGGCCGCAATGCACCGGCGACTAGAGCATAACGCGCGGGTGGCGTTCAAGGACGCTGATTCCGGCGCACATCACGACTGGGTGTGTGCCTCGACTTTCGACGAGCTCGTCGTCAAGATCGATGCGTGGCGCGATGTGGTCTTCAAGTGGATGGACGACATGGTGAGCTCTCAACTCAACTGAATCCATCCCTCATCGTTACTCATTCCATTCACCCAGGGGATACATAGGGCGTACAAAGATTTCTAACCGGGCCAGTAACGCATATGTAATGTACGTCTCTCAGTCTTGCGTCTTAATTCATAACTCAAGTTTCACAGAGATAGTCTGAATACGTTGAGCCGACTTTGAGACGGCGGGCGAAACTTAAGACACGGAGGACTCCAAATCGGACTATCGGACTCAAGATCCGGGTCGGACTTAAGATCCGGGTTGGTCTTAAGATCCGAGTCGGTCTTAAGACGCAGGTTGGTCTCAAGACGCGAGAGGATGGAGAAGGACGCGCGGGAGGGCGGAAGGGGCCCGCGATGACCTGCAGGTCTTAAGATCTTAAGAGGTCTTAAGACGCAGGACCTGGTATCAAGACGCGCGGGTTAAACTTAAGACCAACCTCGGTCTTAAGACGCGGGAGGAGGGCGGTGTGGGAGGGGTAGGGGCAGGAACCACATGTATTTCAGGTCTTAAGATGTATAGGGTCTTAAGATGTATCGTTCTAGTACTTAAGATTAAGTGGCGGTCTTTTCACGTTCATCTTAAGATAAGCTCATTTTATTTCACGGCGGAAGTGAGGAAGGGTATGAGTATTTTCAAAGCATTGGCGTCGGCCGTCATTCTTGAAACTTCACTGTCGCCTCATCTGTCAGTGGGCAGCGACTTGAAGTGCGAGTGCGCAAATTCGGACAACGGGCAACGAAAACGTTCGTCGTTTGGGACGGCGGCAACAAAATGGGTGAATAGGGTTGGGGATAAGCAGATCGTGAGGAGCTCACTGTCGCACAACAATCCCTCCACATCTTTAAGTTGCTCGAAGTCCGCAGTTCTGCATTGTGCGATATATCCAATTCGCCGAGTCGCAGCTGAGCGCCGGGGCCTCGTTGAGTCCGCGCGAAACTCCAGCTCCGCGTCGATTCAGCCGGTAATATTGCATTTCACAATTCCTTGCAGTCGATGCAGGCCTAGCAGACCCCGGCTTGAGACCGAGGAAAGTCGTCCAGTCAAGGAGCGCCATGGGTTCCAAGCGGGAAGAGACATGCATGCCGAGTTTGGGACGAGGGCGCCGCGCGCAGGTCGGATTGCGAGGAAGGGTGAATAAAGAGGGCCGTAGTGTCTTGCGAGCGTGTATCCCTCCAAATTCATAACGCCCACCGCACGACGAGGATTTTCAGGTCGCCGTTGTCGTTCGGGAAAACTGCAGCGAGCGCGGGAATGAATATGGATCGTGGGCAAAGACTGGCTGGCAGCTTACCCTCCTCCTTCATACCACACCACCACCCAGCCGGATGTTCGATGCTTCGAGCGCCGTCTGACGCCGCGCCGTTGCGCCAAACCCGGAGTCGACACCCTCGAGAACGAAGACTGGAGTGCCGCATTCTCAATCCGCGCGCCTTGAAAGAGCCAACCGAATTCGTTACAGCAAACAGCAAGACAGCGTCCTACACAGTGGCTGAATTATCCTGGAACGTCTCGAGCGTCTGAAATGTCCAGCCAGACTCACCACTCCACCTTGACCTTCTATGGCTCTGGGCCTTTTGAAGACCGCCCAAAGTCACGACTCCCGAAGTTCTTCTCGAGTCTGCCAGCGTCCTGTTGATCCAGCGACTGGAAGCTTCAACGTCACGGTTTTCTTCAAGCTTGCTCGTCGTCGTTTGATCGTCGGTCGGTGCAAAGGCCGAAGATCGGTAAAGGTGGTCCGACGGCCGTCGGCTTTATGGTCGCACCGGAGGCGCGTCAAATCAAACTGCAAGATGCTCGACGACGATATAAAGCTTTGGTCAAGGCTGCAGCGAACTGGCTGAGTACCCGAAAAAACAAAAGCCGTGCGCTGGGAATTCAGCTCATTCTGAGCTGTGTCAATAAGCCTCAATCCGAGTCCAACTTCCAGCAAACTGCAAGCCGCAGTCGAAGATGACATCGACTTGAGCCATGTTTGAACTGGTTGTATACGATGGGTCGAAAAGGATTCATGGTTCATTCCTCTCGAGTAATCTTCGGTGGTTTTTATGGTGAGTCTCGGTTCAATTTCTATTTGCGTAAAAGTTGCAAGCTACTTATAACTCGACCTTCTGCAGTCTTCCGATTCACGCCCTTCCTTCAATGTATTCTGGATCTTGAATTTAACGGTGGGTAGGGTTACCTAGTTCCCTTAGAACTGTTTTCCCCCCGCCCTGTTGTCAGGTTTTAGGATTCCATTGCGCCGCTTGTTAAGTCCTCTTTGGGCTGGGCTCCGAGTTTGGGTTCCTATTTCGCCCGGCTCGCGCTGCGTCTCAATCCTTGGGTGATCTTGTATATCAACGGCGTCTTGTTGCGTTCAAACTCGATAAGGTGCTCATCCAAGGTTGAAGTATGGCACCGGACCTGCTGGAGGAATTGTCTGCCTTCTTTCAGATCCATACCGCACCACTGTGTTGCTTTGACCCGAGGACACGGGTGTCCGCTAGAGCCCATGATATCGGGCTCAGGTTGACTTGATTCGACTCAAATCCAAGGCTGGACCTGTGCAACATAAGGCAACTCAACGCTTCATTCTAGTCTCGTCTACACTGCTTGAATCTCTTGGTTGCTCTCGACTGCAGTCAGTGGTTGCTTGCAATTTCGCGTCGCGTGAAGGGTGTGTGTCCCTTCGTTCTACTTCTCCGCATGTTGGTTGATTTACCGCAGGGCTTCGAACATGGCATTGACGCACCGCCGTCTTCCCGTGTTCGTTGAACGCAGGTAAGGTCGATTATCTTCATTCAAATTTGAACAGCGTCCGGATTGCAGAGGAATCCTCCCCTTCGCCTCAAGTTTCCGTTTGTTGGTACGTGTGAGGCTTCGTGCGTTTGAAATTCTGCAGTAGATTTCAACGACGCACGATTCCGAATTGCCCGTGTATAGTAGGCTCTTAGTTCAAGGCACATTCGTTTCTTCCAATGCTACTAAGCCAGCGCCGCTCGGCTAACGGAGCCGTTGCAGGGTCGGACGCCCCAAGGTCTGTTTCAGCCATTGATATTGCGAATGAGAACTTACTTGAGCCGGATTGGATCGCTGGACGAGGTGTAAATGCTGAGAAATGCATGCATGTTTCTACATAACCTCGACTTGCACTTGACTTGCACTGAGAATGTCTGAATTACAATAAAACTTTGTCGAAAGTTGAACTTCGGGCATTTCGGCCAAGTTGAACTCTCACAAACTGCTCGACGCCTAGTCAAATGTTTTGGGAGATGCTGTCAGTGTGGCGGTCCGAATGCAAAAGGGCTCGCCGCCTCCAAATACTCTCTAGGCAGGAAAAAAAAAACCTTACATATTCCGCTCGGTTCTGAACCAATTACCGCCGTTGAGTGCTGATCTGGGACGTGGATGAGACAGTTTCTGTTCTGTGAATCATGGTATCCGTAGAATTGCGTCTGACCTCCCAACATCACGATTTCTATGCTGGTTAGTTGAGTTGAACGGGCCTTCGGGGGGTATCTCGGAGAAGTTCAACTTGGCTTGATTATAATAATGAAATATCTGAACGGTATTTCAGCCCCGGCTATCGATCCCGCTCAAAAGTCCAAGTGCGAATTTGCTTGATATCAGCACTCCGTCGCGACACGTTATTTGACATCAACCAAATATGGGCATCGTTCCGTTGAAATCCGCGTCAACTTGAAAAAGTCACACCACTGGTCCACATTGTTGAACTCTCACCATCACCATCATGCCTACAATTCAACGACCACAATGGAGCAAGACAAAGACGAAAAGGGTGTCCTTGTCCGACCTACTGAAGGTGATGCCAGGATGGTCGGAGAACGAGTTCAAACCGTTCAGAGTCAGTATCTCAATAACTCGGGCTTGACCGCTACGCGCTTTCATCTAATCGAAATGCAGGAGCATGTCCAGTCGAGATCCAGAAGATATAATTTGGACACCTACACCGATTCAGAGTCCCAGGATCCCGCGAAGTGGCAGAAGTTCCTCGCAGACGTGTGTTGAGCTGCCCAGTTATTGAGTGTACTCCTGACTACAAAGCTAGTGTCGCATTGCCTTTCCGGCACTCGATAAATTCGAAGGCCAATGGCCGCTCGATATATATTACACGCGATGGACGTACTGGCGATCGGTGCAGTTGAAAACTTTGGAAAGGAGTGGCCATAAAAATGAATTGGCAGGTGGTCCTGCAACCGCGCAGGACTGCCCCCCGCGGGAGGAGTCGCATCGCGACGGCGAGTCGCGAAAGCGTAAACGTGGAGTGGATAAAGATAACGACGAGGTATGCGCTGCTCCAATCTACTAGTATGCCATCCGGGAGTGAACACTTCAGTAGGTGCCAGCGCAGTCGCGGTCCCCAGCCAAGGGTGCAGCGGTCGAAACACAGAAAGAGACCCACCCGACGCCACACCCTTCCAGCTCAAGTAGTAAAATATCCGGCCGCAGGGTTGCTTCTACCATTGCAAGTGCCACCTCGGCTCAATTTGATTCCAACTGATCTCAACCCACAGGCTCTTGGTTCGACGCAAAGCACCATCGATGATAGGGATTCATCGGATGTAGGAAACAATGAAAGCGCGTCGTCGGCGTCGCGGAAGAGAAAGAGCGTGAGTGCGTCGCGGACTCGGGATTCCATGTTCTGACCTGTTCTGTGCAGTCCGAGTTTACTCCCACCCCACCAACCGCATCGCCTTCCACCTCCTCAATTTCGCTCTCCCAATTACAGCAGGCTCAGTCCTCGCAAGTTATAACGTATCCAAAATCACGCTGGTCCTCTTGCGCTCTTTGTGGATTTCAGCCCGAGGTTCCTCCCTCCGACACGGTCCAGTTGCGAAAATACCTCGACGGCCAAGAAAACCTCCTCCAGATCCTCGCGATGCTCGGCGTCGTCACGGACCACCACCTCCGCGCCCTCCTCCGCCTCAGCTCGCGCCGCCGACACGACTTCCTCCACAGTGGCGTGTCGAAAGGGCTTTTCACCTATTTCGAGAAGATTGTGATGCTTGATTTGTTGGACTCCGCTGTCGACTCGAAGCTCGACGCGTCCTCATCGATGCGGGAGTGGCAGAGATTGGGCGGCCGTCGGAGAGGGCTGAGAGTCTTTTGTGCGACCATAGGGCTAGTTATCCCCACCTCATGACGCGGATGAAGATCACCGATGAGGATGAATATTTTGAGACTGTGGTATGTTCGCTTCCGCGCACGTCTTTGGCCTCCGAGCTAACGACGGGAACTCAGGACCTAATTGAACACCATGTTCCCGGATATCTTGATGTCTCTCTTCTAATCGAGGAGCAGGATGATGAACAGCTGAAGGCGTTGGTGCGATCGGTGAGTTGCAACTGACTACTACAACCTTTGCTGACGCAACGGGTCAGATATGTGAGAAGAAACCGTCCCTCCGAAGATACGAGGGCCTCTGGCCGGTATATGTCCACATTTACCGTTTCATGAGCGCGCGCCGCGCGGGCCTTGCTAGGACTCCGAGAGAACATCACCAGGTTAGCAACTACAGCATCATTCTTCTTCTTTACTCACTCTGACCCTTCAGACGACCGTCACGCACGAATGTCCCCTCCTGCGCACACACCCCTACTCGCGCGTCCCGGCCGCGCTCGCTGCGCTCCTCGGGGACGTCGGCATGGGGGAGCTGGGGCCCGCGTTCCTTCTCCTGGGGATCCACACCGATGAGCAGTTCACGAGTATCGTCACGTCCCCACGCGCGAAGACCCAGTTCCTCAAAGAAGTGGAAGGTGGTGCGTTGCCGGGATGCTCGGCGTTCCAGAAGTTGATGATGGGTGGGTCGTTGGGTGTGTTTGAGGGAAAGTCTTGGAGATTTTTGTGACGCGGTTTCAGCCATGTTCAAGTAGTACAAATAAAATGTAATGAAGTACCGTGTGGTTACGAAGATACTATCCAATGTATGCTCACAACTTCAAGTCGTTCAGAACGCTTCAAGCAAAAATTGGCTCCGGGTCAGAAAATTCAACCGTGGGAATCTGAGTTCAACTGGTATTGGGTGCGGCACTCAGGTTCGGTTTCGGGGCTGGAAACTTCATCAATACAATGGGGCCCTCGACATTTTACTCTCGACAATCCTGGCGGATATCTCGATGTTACCGAGCAACCAACAGTTTGCGTGGGAGCCTCAGTCAATCGAATGCGACGACAGATTATATTTCATTGGAGAGAAAAGAAATCTAATTTGAATCGTTCAAGCGTTACAGAAACAGACTATTCTATCCAGGCACAATAGAGACCGAGAACCTCAAAAACTGCATAGAAAAATCGTCGGGCAGGAAGAACACAATGCGTGCAACTGCGGGTATAATCTGCGCTCGGCGGTCGGAACGCGGGGGAGAGGCTCGCAAGTCGACGGCCAAGCAGGGTTGGCCCTGTAAAAGCAAGCAAGTCAGAAATGAGAAAAGAGAGACCAAAGAGAGAGCACGCACACGTTTCAAACAAAATACTTCCCGCTGAGTCGGCCTCGTCAGGCTCCTCTGCGGCGTATTTGCTGTCCGCGTGCTGCTCCTACTTCTCCTAGTCGTCGTACGCTAATCGCCCCACTAACCAATTCTCAACCGAGCCATGCAGATGGCGAAGGTCACGATGAGAGTTCAAGCAAGTTCGCGCCATCGACGCCGCCAGTTTCGCCAAAGGTTGCGCATGAGTGGCAACTAGAGAAGGCGAGTAAATAAACGATGCCTCGCTGAGAGAGGGTGCGACTCACGATATCGAAGTACGCATAGAATATCACGGCCGGCAGGATAATCGTCTGGAGAATTAGTTAGCGTTGAACAAGGACTTCGGCAGAGAAAAAACGTACAAGTTGGCGCGTAGAACCTAGTGAATGCCAGACCTCCCAACATGCAGATAAGCGAGTAGTACACGCGCGTCGAAATTCGGGACCCAGTGTCGCGAAGTCGTCGATCTGGTATGACTTCCATGTCCTGTATCTCTCAACCAAGAACCAGAAGGTGAGGCGCAGCGTCTCCCGCGCTTCTGAAGAAAACAGCGACCGCCAGACGAGAAGTGCCTTGACGTGTGGTTGGAGCAGATTGTAGTTGAGATGGGCGAATCCAGCAGAGTACCAAGTGACGTGAAATCCGGTCATGCTGAAAATCAGCTCCAAATAGACGCGGACTCGGGGCCACCAGTTAAAAAGCTCGAATGTGGCCGCGGCGGTGGCGGGGATCGCGACGAGTCCGAGAAGGAGAGATTCGAGGCACATTGTGAGGACGTGGAGGGCGATGGGTGCGGTGACCATCTGAAGAAGCGGCACGAATGAGAAAGGTGTGTGCGAGAGAAGAGAGGGCAAAGTTTACCGTGATGTCTGCGGCGGTGAAGTCCGCGAGTAACAACCAATTCGATGGAATTTGGATTGGATTGACTTCGTGCCAGAACGAGTAAGGATAGCCTCTGCACACACAGTAGTACATTAGCCAGAAGCTCCATCGGAGCGGGGGAAGGGCCATGATTGCGAGAGGCAGAACGAAGCCGGCGAAAGGATATGCCCACGAGTCGCCTTCGAAGGTAACCACGTATCGACGCAGACGGCGGAAGCCAAAACCAAGGAAAATGCAAGCAACGTGGGTGGTGAGGGCGAGAAGAATGTGTCTCGCGTATTGACGGCCGTGAAGAAAGATGGGTGTTGAGAGTGCTGAAATAATTGGCGCGACCCAACGCGATCCGTATGCAGAGAACGTTTCCGTGACTCGACTAGTCTGGGCGGCGAGGACCTGGAGAGGAGAGGGAAAGCGGAGCTTGGGTACCAAACAGGTGATGAACAGTGCGGCGCCAAGCGAAAGGAGGATCGTCGTGACAAGGATGATCAAGAGAAAGAATGTCCAGCGGTTTCTGCGTTTCTTCGGGCTGGATGCGGTCTCTGGGTCTTCGGGAGGAGAGGGGGGCTGGCCGCCACTGTCGGGGTCAGGTTTATCTGCGGAGGGAGGAGATGCCGGGTCGCCGTCGCCGGTGTCGCGGCCATTCGTGCGAAGAAGCATATAGGAGACGATGAGGAGGACGATGGTAGCGCTGCCCATTGCGGCAACGTAGGGGTGGAAGCCTGTGCCGTTGGAAATGACACACTTGGTAGGCTGGAGTGCGAGTTTGACGGTGGCGGTCGCGCGCACGGCGGTGGTGAACTCGGTGTTGAACTCGGCGAGAACGACGGTGAGAGCCAATTGAATGCCGACGCTGACCAGTCCGAAGAACCCGTCGAGGCCCTTGGAGGAGGAGGAGAGGAAGCTGAGAGCGGAGGTGGGCATTTGGCTGAGCATGTCGTGGTTCGAGTTCAAGATGCAGATCCCATGTCAGCCTCCCAGGCTCAAATATGGCCATACAAAAGCATAGCCTCCAGTGGGTGAAATGCAGACCGTGAATTGGGCTGGTCGAGCATGAAGTTCATGCGACTTGGTTGGGTTTGTCGGTTTATTGGAGGTTCGCGGCATCGGATTCGTTTTTCTATCAGAGACAAAAGGTCTTCCTGTTTTTGTCCGCGTCTCAAGCACATTCACATCGTGCCCCGACAGATTCAATACTCGTTACTTTGCAGGAATTGAAGAAGGCTCGCTCTAATAGGCATGAGGAACGCGTCGGACCCCAAGCTTCCTCTACGTGCTAACTTGGGCATGTGACCGTGTCTCTCATCTTCCTCACTGATTCATTGGCGCGCAGCGGGCCTAATCCGATTTTCACTATAGATCCTCAGGGCTTGCATACATTCAAAAGCCGAAAGAAATCCTATAAATTGAAGCGCACTCGGACTATAGGCTTGAATTGCCTATTCAAGCCATCACGTTACCGTGTCACCTCACCTCTTGTCCACGCCCAACTTGTCCCACACCCCCGTCTCCCCCGCCCGCGATCTTCCTACTGCGTACGTGTCCTCGCCAAGTTCAACCTCACCCTAACTGAATATCTTCCGAGGACAGTTTACGTCTGGATCCAGGACCTGAGGTGCTCGCCCAGTCCGTTTCTCATCTATTTGGTTTTTGACACTTTCACAGACACCGGCGGCCGCAATGCTCCCCGCAAAACTCCTGCGGGCTTTCACCCTCACGCTCGCTACGATATCCAAAATCTGGAAAGATACAACGAAAGAAGCCAAGAGCGCTGTCGCGACACATTGGTGGTATGCGACGATCGCCCTTCGCCGCATCTCCGGCGTTCAAGTACGCACGGCTCCTTGCCACATAGCCCTAGACTGGTACGGCGACCGCGATGCTCGATGTGGAGGGCCACCGCCCGTCCAGGAAGCCGTTGTCCTACACCAACCACCTCCCTTCGCTCACCTCATCTTTGCACCACTTCCAACTTCTACCTGTCCGGCCAAAACATTGGCATCTTCACTTCCTCCATCATCGACCTCAGATCCCATTCTCTCCACATCCTCGACTTCATCTAGACTTGTCCCATTTGGAGCCACCCCCAGTCCCCCAGGGCCCTCCACGTCAAATGGGCTCAAACCTTGCGAGGCCACCTCCCTTCTCTCTATACCCTCGCCTTCACCCGCAGCCCTGCACCCCAGTCTTATATCGACGGACTTGGTGCTGTTCAATGCCCAACCAGAGTGGACTCCGACGATCGAGAACAAGCCCTTCGGCCCCGACATTACTATCATCAGCTACGGAATAGTGCTCGCGGTCTCGATCTTCGTCCTGCAGTACTGTTGCAGGATGATTCCGGTGGCTGCCATCGCAGGATACTCTCGGCGGCTTCTTGCACGCGCCTTGATGACTCTCGCAGAGCTCATTGTCGAAGCAGACGCACCACCACCACCACCACTTCCTCTCCTCAATTTCGTCAACCCCAACGATGCTGAGGATCTGCACCATCGTGTTGCGGCAGACGGGAATGTAGAATTGGTGGATGGGGTCGATGTCGGTGCTCAGGAGGACGCCGTGGGTAGGATGGCAGATTCCGGCGACGAGTATGACTTGAACGAGCTGGAGGAGGTCGAGGTCGAGGCGGCTGTCTTGGGTGGAGGACGGGTTGGGGGCGCTGCCCAAGAGGACGTCGTAGATCGGATGGAGGATGTTAGGGCTGAGGATGCCGCAACCGGGCTGGAGGAGATCAAGATCGAGGAGCCGGAGGAGCCGGTGTTGGGTGTTGGGCGAGATTTGGAGTTGGACGAGGTCGCCGGCAGCATCGACAAGTCCGCTAACAAGCCTTCGACGCTCTCTTTTCATGACCCTAGCTCATCGGCTCATTCCACTCCCCTCGCGACGACTGCTCTTCCACCGCTGGACACCAACGATTACGAGCCGCTCGACCCTAGCGTCTTCAACGCCTGGCGTGACGGCGAGCCGGACGTGGAGGTACGAGTCGACTCTCAAACGTTGCAGGAAGCCGCGGGCGTTGCCCACCCGGATCCTCAGTCGGACGCCGATTCGTCCGGGGGAAATGCGGCGCGTGCTACTGGTAATGCGGATCGAGGTGTTGAGGTGGTGGAGGCGGTGGAGGCGAAGGTGCGACCCGCGTGGCGTCCGAGGGTGCGGCTGCGCCCTGCATCATCCCTTCGACGCGTTTGGAATCCCGCTGCACGCCTCGTTTCCAGCGCCGTTCGTGCGGTAGGGTTGGAGCCGGATATCCCCGCCCCCACGGTGGTAACCGTCGAGGGCCTGACGGTGCTGGTGGAGCGTCCGCGGGTCAGAATCCCCAACGTCGTTGCTAGGTCTGCCGCCACGGCGGCACTCGCGCTTTCTCCTAATGCCGCTACTGTCCCCGCTCCGCCTATGCATGCGCGGCTGCTCGAAGTGACGACGAACGAGGGCATCGCGGCCACCCCGCTGCGCCGACCACCTGTCGGGAACCCGTCGGTGCGAAGGGCGCGTGCCTCGCTCCCTGTGCGCGCGCCTGTGTCCCCGTCGCCATTCACTCGCCTCGTGCCTCCCGCCAATCTCGTCGCCTCCAGTGACTTGAGCACGTCGACTACAGCACCCCCGTCTCCCCCAGCCCGCCACGACCACCCCCTCCGCTACCCCACCTCTTCTCCTCCACCTCCCCGCCTCCCCACAACCTTCGACGAGCTCCGTCGCGAGGTTAAAGCCCTCCTTCCTCCCGCGTCCCCTCCGCGCCGCCACGCGGCCATGACGCTGGCCGATTTGGGTCCGCCTCGTCCGCCAGCCCAGCGAGCCACCCGGCGGATGGCCCTCGAGGAGCAGTACGCGAGAGCGAGCCCCGCTGTGCGCACCGCTGTGGAGACGGCTTTGACGTTCGTTGGAAAAGACCGCGATGGGCGCCCGCTCACTCCGACGGATGCGGAGCTGAGCATTGCGCTCGACCACGCGCTCGAGAGGGAAAGGAACGCGGAGCGGCGCGCGCTGGATTCCGGCCGTGGCGCAGACGATGGGGCGGCGCGTGCGGAAAGCTCGGTGCGTGAGGCGGGTGAGGAGCGGGAGTCGGCGAGGGCGGAGGCGGAGGGCTCCATGCGGGTGCGCGTGGCCAGCGGAGGGTCGAAGGGAAAGGGAAGGGATGTGAGGCCCTCCTCCCCGGCGGTACAGCCCGCTCATCCCGCGTTTCTGCCGCGTCGTACGTCCGAGAGCGTGGTCGACCGGCAGCTGAGGCTGTTTGGGCGCCCGACGGAGCTGGGGGGACCGCTCGCGGGGGAGCGCAGCTTCGCGGAGAAATACTCGTTCCTTGCACGCCCGCTCGAGAGGAGCAAAATCGGGCCCCACAGGTGAAGGACGGGGTGGACTGTAGCTGTAAACTATTCGTGATTTTCCTCTAGATATGTAGCAAACTAGCCCGACAAAATGTATTTTTACCTGTATCCACTACCCTACAAACCACTGTACATCATCCCAAAGCACATTCCTAGATATTTCACCTGTACACAAACTACATACTGTATCCTATCCAAATTCAGCTCATGTCCATAAATCGTGAATAGATCGCGCGCGGACCTCACACCGGCTCCTTCTCCCCCGCATTCAGCATGTATTGCCGTTCCCATTCGTGGGACGCGTTGCAGGCTGAGGTTGTCGAGGACGACGTGGGATGGATAGGCGTATCGAATGTGGGGTTCGCATGGGCCGCGGACTCGACAGAGAGAGCGGTGTCGGAGGTGTTTATTCATTCATGAGTCGTTGATGCACCATAGATTGAGGGCGTCTTGAATTTGGAGATGCGGCCATGTCGTAGTTATGGCACGCATGCGCATCGAAACCTGCTGAAGGTAGCGGATAAGCAAGACGGTGGGCGAGGGGACGTTAGTACGTACGAGTGGTTTTGTAGTCGTTCCCCGCAGGGCGCAGGGAAAGTGACGAGTACTGTGCTTGGGGCCAGCGCGCGAGTAAGCAGAGCTGTCGTCGATAGGGAGCTGCACCGCGCTGGGTCGTACGCCAGGGCTCCATGTCGTACGTTCGTCTACCGTCCGCGGTGCGTGCCAGTAGTCGAAGCGCATTTGACGTCGTACACATGCGGCGAATCGAATGGATCGAAAGACACCGTCCTTGAGTGCGGGCGATACGCAGCGGGCATTGAAAGCCAAGAGCTGGACGTCGAGGGGCGATGGGTGAGAATACGGACGGCTTAAAAGTAGGAGAACGTACATGGAATGACTTGGTGCGCGCGGAGCTTGATTGGAAAGCATTGCTTCGGCCCAGGGACCCCGATGTATGAAGGATTCACAACCTGTCGAGGCGCGCGGAGGCGAAGAACAGGACTTCTCGTCGACTACCGAGGACACTCCTTCGTGAAAGATTGGGCCGGTGCGTGTCCGCGTTCTGCGCATGCACACGCAGGGACGTGGCGGACAAGCGGACCCTCCTAACGGTTTTCAGATTGCCGTCGCCTGAAAGCTGCAGCGAGGCGGGTGATGGGTTGGTACACGATTGAAGAAGGGTGACGAAAGTCATGTCGTGTCAAATGGCTGCATGGAGGCGTGGATCGTCGCACAACAGGATTAGGGGGACGTGAATGCGGAGACTGGACGGGTCGGAGTATTGAGGGAGGTCAAGGCGTGCGTTGTCCGGCCGGTGACATTCTTGAGGAAAATGGAGGCAGTCGGCTGGTGACTGTAGCAAAAAGGGCATGGATGAGTATGGATCATGGGAATCGGCAAAGAGCTCACCGTCGTCGCTGGAGCCACCACGGACCGCCCAAATCAGCCCAGCTGTTCACCCTTTCGTTTCCTGCCTAATGTGGCGTCCTGGGGTCACTTCCGTTTTGCAGCAAGTCCGACTCCGTTTGCAAGCTGGACGCTCCATAGCGCGGTACCCCAGCGCGCGCCGAATTTCCGCCGCCGCAGTCTCGAGAACATCCTCGAGCTCGCGGATAATGCTCTCCTGAGGACAGTCTGTCAGTCCACCCATTGATCTTCAAACCAGAACAGCACCCACCTCAGATAACCCAAGCCTCCATGGATCGAGAAGTAGCGTCGTCGTCGAGACGAGGGTCACGAAAAAGCTCATCGTCCATATCGACGCGTCGTCGACGTTCCACCCGTCGCACCAACGTCGCACCGGTTCCCTCTCGAGTTTTGCGACCAAGACATTTCCCTCGCTTGGAATCATCACCTCGAGAACAAGGAATTCACTTGGCCGAGTCCGACGATTCTGCTGGCAAGCAGGGAAGCAGCTTTGTTCAAAATCCAGGGGCGTCAAGGCCACTGCCGTTCGTGAGTCCGGACGATGGTCGACAATCCGACTTGACATCCATTTGGGTCGGTGCAAGACGTGCCGCTGTTCGGCTCTGTTCGGCCCACCAGCTTACGGCCGACTTCGCCGATACTATGGGATTGTGTTTGGATTGTGTCTTTCTTGCTGTCTCTCAAGTCTCTCTCAACAATTCGCTGCAGGGAACCCAAACCCTGCCCAGAAGCTATTCTATCATCCACCACCCGACTCCATGGATTGCCACTTCGTCTTTCTTCAACTTCTACCGGGTTCAAATCAATTATCGGACGATCGACACAAAATCAACTATCGCTCTCGGAGGCTCTTGGACTTTCGCGACTTCGGCTCACAAACGATTCATCATAGCGCTCCGCCCTTCTTGTCCTTGGCCTACTGTGCACGTCCCAAAAAAAAACATCAATGTCAACTACATAGATCTCAGTTACGGCGACTCGGCGAGATCACAGCGCCTTCCTTCCACCGCTGCCCGACGGGTTTCAATGTTGAGGTACGCTCAATTCTTTGTTCAACTTCGTTCCGCGCCGGTTGACAAGACAACTTTTCCAGTAGGAACGGGATTTGCGCATTAATCCACAGCGCCCTTACCTGGCTCCTCAAGGCTGCAATCCTGATTCACGTACTGCTTTCGAATGGATCTGAATTGAACTCTCGACTTCAAATTTCTGACACAATTTGCCGTGCCATGGTTTGACGTCGCATTGAGGGTCAAAATAGGTCCGGGGGTCTCGTCTCTGTATGGCTTCAAGTTTGAACGCCGGCGCCCGAATCCTCGCCTCAAGAGTGGCTGGACCATTTTTCGAAGGCGCCAAAATCCTTGTTTGAGTGCAGAACAGCTCTATGTATACTTGGTGGGAGAGTGGCCGCCGGAGTTTCAGGTGCGTCAAGATCTTTCGGCGCTATCCTTCATGTTACTGATCAACTCTGAAGATGGTCCTCTATCTCCTCCATGTCTCAGTTCGTGCCTCATACTGAAGCAATATATCCAACCCACCGCAATACGCGACACGACTACCCACTGGCAGGCGCAAGACTCAACTTTGGCGACGCCTCTTCGACGGATCCACAGAGTCAACTTCGATGAAGGGAACAGCATCCAGGGCAGCGACCGACTCACTCTGACACTGGCAGGCAGCAGGCTTCGTATCTATTTGATATCACCCGACTCCCCACTATCAAGCATAGGCCGCAGCAGCAAAGCATGCTCAGTCAGCGTTTCAAGGTTAATTTGGACGGCCCCAAGTTGCATTCCAGCGTTGGGCGCTTGATAGGGCGCCTGCCTGCGCATACAAAAAACGGGCACTCTGGGACAACCTTCGTCAGAGCCCCGGTATGCCCCAAAACCACCGCCAACAACCACCCGCCATGTCTGCCTCCCCCTCTTGGCCCGACCGATACAAAAAGCACATCCTGAAGCATCGTTTTGAAATTCTGGATGGCCGAGTTACCGCGAGCAGGCGCGCATTCAGGATCGGCAATCTCAGTGACGTTTACCTCGGTGAACTCCAATCGTCCTGGGCGGGACACGCTCCCGAGAAAGTCGCAGTGAAGATGATCCGCGGGCAGTCTATCGAGGACTCGGATTTCAGGGTTCGTCTTGTCTCCCGCCTCCGATTTCATGAACCCTGACTGAAGAGTCGTCTCTCAGAAATTCCTCAAGGAGGTGTACACCTGGTCTAAACTCCAGAGCGATTACATCCTGCCCATGCGGGGTATTACCGTGCACCTTGGGGGGACGTTGTCCATAATTTCGCCGTGGATGGCGAAGGGAAGCGCTCGGAGCTATGTCAGTGATGTACACGTCGACCCAGGCTCTTTGGTGCGCCTCCGCACACCTTCTGTAGTAGTTGTTGAACATTCAATCCTCTCCAGCTCCACGATGTTGCGGCCGGCCTGAGCTACCTGCATGCGAAGGAGGTGTACCATGGGGATTTGAAAGGCGTGAGTCGTCCATCTCAATGTCCAACCTCTCTCACACATGTCCGCTGAAGGAGAACATTCTGATTTCCGACGGCGGGCGAGCCATACTCGCAGATTTTGGCTATTCTATTCTGGAGAAGGGCTCGTTCAGCTTGCCAATAAGCCAACCAACCGGAGGTTCACCGCTGTGGATGGCACCTGAGAAATTGGCCGGATACGGGGACTCCCCTGCCGCGGATGTCTACTCCTTCGCGATGGTAACTCTGGTACGTCCCATACTTCTTCAAACTCGGTCATGCGCGACAGGTACTGATGCTCGTGCAGGAATTATTCACCCGGGAGAACCCGTTCCACGGAGAAACCTACCTCACACCCACGGACATCCAGAATGGGAAACGGCCTGCGAGACCCGCTCCTGCTGCGACGGTGTATCGACTCACCGACGATTGGTGGAGAATCTGCCGCCGCTGCTGGGACAATGATCCGTCAAAGCGATGGAGCGTGAACCGGATTATGCAGTTCATTAGCCAAATTCGGTTGAGGGCACACCATGCGGCGTGAGGCTCTGTAGGTTGGCGTAGTCGAACACATATATCTCAGTTTTGTCGAGTCAGATGTTTGATGCGCCAGTTTAGGAGGAATTTGATGCAAGGACGTGGGGCCTAAAGACACCATTCGAAACCTCAACCAGGCGTGGTAAGTGTCTACGAGGATTGAATCGCGCCGTTTATATGGTTTCGGGCTCTCTGTCATCGTTCGGTTGAATTCGTCTGGCCAGTTTCTACCCGTTTATTTTAAAAAGTTTCCCTACCGAATCCTACTACGCACGGGTGAGTTGGTCATAGCAGGCTCCTATGCTTCTCTCTACGCCACATTAATGTTGCGTACATACATTGCCGGGGCACTGCGCGCGTCCTCCAATCGTCTAAATACGCGGCGGTGGATGCTCGAGGAGGCTTTCCCGACCCTCCGCCCTGTTTAACCACTCCCGAAGCACGTCGCTCCAGGTGCGCAGATACAGCGTGGCAAAGTTCGGATGGTATTCCTTGATAAACTTGAGTGAACGGTCTTCCCCCTTCTTAATCTCATCCACTGTCCGCTCTCCGACACCGACGGCCAGGTGGCCCTTGAGGCGTCCATCGATCCACCCAGTGACCACCCAGGCGGCAGCGTAGGCGACGTAGGCGAGGTTGGTGCAGTGCCTCGCGTCCGGGAGGTAGTCGTCAGGCCGGTGCCAACCCGACCAGTCGGGATCGAGAGAGAGCGGCGCGAATATTGTGAGGTCCTCCAGAGCGGCGGGATGCTGAAGTCCTCCCAGCTGTGGGGGATACACGTCGAGCAATGCGCCATCCCAAATGAGACAGAGGCTCTGTAACCTGAGGGCACCGCACTCCGGTTCGAGGTACGCCCAGATGTTCCACGTTACTGCCAGGTGGGTGACCCCATGCGAGGCGCCAACTTGAAGCAGCCGCCGAATGGACGACAACTCCTCATCTGAGAAGCTACAACGAGCCTTGTCCTTGCCACGCGGCAGATTGAGGACGAGGACGCGGATGAGCCCTGCATTCGGCAATATGCAGTCATTCAGGCGCTGCTGCATCCAATTATCGTGCTCGCGGATAACGACTGTGTGGAATTTAATGGGTTTCGTCCTGTATATCACCATAAGCTACGAACCAGGGGGGAGACTGTTGTTGTCTCTACTCACCAGACATTGAATCGCAGGGCCACGAGCGACATCGCGCCGCTCATGTCCCGCGCATCATCCAACAACACTTCACATATCTGTCGCTCCAAATCCTCGGGAAATGTAGGACCTTCGGTGGTAGAGGTGTATTCCATGCCCAGTGAGGAAGGCTGAGTGTTGGTTGTGGGCTGTAGGCCAGGAGTACGGAATCCAGCTGGCTGGCTGTAATCGTGGTACCGCCTTTTGACATCTGGTCGCCGTTTTGATCTCGACATGGGCGCTGATTACCACACAATGCCGTCTGGGTTTGAGTAGTCCTTGCGTTATTATGTTCAAGTTGTAATTGTCGATAGCTTAGACGACATCCAATGAAGTTGGAACCCTTCGGGCATCTCGGGGAAGTTCAACTGTAGAAGCTCTCCCACGGTTCAATTAGCGAATGCGGGCTCGGAATATTATCTGGGCTCCGGGGTAGCACCTACACTTGTTCTCGACGTCTCCTGTCCTCTGCGCTGCTCGTTTGGGTTCCAGCTTCACAGATGCGTGGACACAGGGGCGAAATCCTAATCCGACCCTAAGTAAGAGCCGCAGCTTCCCGCAGTCTTCAACCCTCGCGCTTTTTCGCAGTTTCCCCCAGCTTTCTGCAAGCCCCCTGCGTTGCTCACTCTTTTAGTCACGATGGTTTTCCGTCCAGTACTCCGCTTCCAAAACGTTTAATGCGACAAAGTTTAGGTTATCCCAGGATTAAGTGTCGAGGAGGATAGCATCGCGCCCGTTATGATGGTTTCGGGCTCGGTCATCGCTCGGCGCCGGTTGAATTCGTCTGGCCACCGTTTTCTACCCATTCATTTCACAGTTTCCCTACCAAACCCTACTACGCACGGCTGAGTTCGTCATGGCAGATTTCTATGTTCCTCTCTACGCCACACTTATGATGTTGCGTACATTCATCAAATCGTCTGAATACGCGGCGGTGGGTGCTCGAGGAGGCTTTCCCGACCCTCCGCCTTGTTCAGCCACTCCCGAAACACCTCTTTCCAGGTGCGCATATACAGGGTGGAAAAGTTCGGGTCGCTTTCCTTCCGACGAAGGGTTAGCCAGCCTTCTCCTCGCTGGATGTCATCCACTGTCCGCTCTCCGACAGCGACGGCCATGTACCCTTTGAGGTTTCGAACCTTCCACGTAACGACGACGCAAGTGGCCGCGTAGGTGACATAGGTCAGGTTGGTGCAGTGCCTCGTGTTCGGGAGGTAGGTCCCGGGCAGGCGCCAACCCGACCAGTGGGGATCGAGAGAGAGCGGCGCAAACATTGTGATGTCCTCCAGAGCGGCGGGGTGCTGAAGTTCTGCCAGTTGTGGGGTTTTCACGTCCAGGAAAGCGTGATCCCAAATGAGACAGAGGCTCTGTAACCTGAGGGCACCGCATTCCGGTTCGAGGTACGCCCAGATGTTCCACGTTGCTGCGAGGCGTCTGACTCCCTTTGAGGCACCGAGCAGTCGCCGAATGGACGACAACTCCTCATCTGAGAAGCTACAACGAACCGTGTTCTCGCTACGCGGTAGATTGAGGACGAGTACGCGGATGAGCCCTGCATTCGGCAATATGCAGTCATCTAGGCGCTGCATCCAATTATCGTGCCCCCGGATAACGACTGTGTGGAATTTAATGGGTTTGGTCCTGCATATCACCCATGAGCTACAAGGCGCGCGCGAGACCGTTACTTTACTCGCCAGACATTGAATCGCGAGGCCACGAGTGACATCGCGTCGCGCATGTCCCGCGCATCGTCCAACAATACTTCACATATCCGTCTCTCCAAATCTTCGGGAAATGTAGGACCTTGGGTGGTAGAGGGGTATTCCATTGCCAGTGAAAAGGGTGGGTATTCGGTGTGGGCTGTAGGTTGTGGGTGAGTAGCGTGGAGTGGGGATTCAGCTGGCTGTGGCAGGTACCGCCTTTGACATCTGGTCGCCGTTGATCTCAGCACGGAACTCACCTGGGCGCTCATTGCCACATAATGCCGCCCAAGTCTGACTAGTCCTTGCGCTATTATCTCCAAGTTAGAATCTTCGATGGTTTAGCTGCCATCCAATGAAGTTGAAGAACCCTTCAGGCATCTCGGGGAAGTTCAACTGCAGCCCATCAAAGCTTTCCCACGGTTCAATTATTGTCGCGAAGTCCTGGTTCCAATCCGGGCCTCCGCGTTGAGTCCTACGGGATTCTGTGTCGTCTAGGAGTGGCTACCAGCGGACGGTGTTACAACCTTTCCGCTAAGGCACTGCAAACTGTATCATCGATCATCTCGTGGATAGAGCATGAATCCCAACCGGCCGACGCAGAAGTACCTACATACTCGCAGAGGTCACTCCTCACAATCCCCCCGGGAACCTCACCTCAAACCCCCTCGCCACTTCCTTCACCGCCTCCAACAGCCCCCTGTCCCCAGCGCTCAACACCGTCTGTGTCTGCGCCTCTCCACTAACGTCCTCGGAATCCCGCGCGGGGAACAGCGTCGCGAGGACGGAACACACGGTTCCCGGCGCAGGGAGCAAGCCGTCTTGAAAGTATCGGCGGACGTGCTGCTGGGTGCAGAGCGATGGCGCGCTGAGGGAGCAGTGCTGCGGGGAGGGTTAAAATATTGATATTTTCATTAGGTTGAGATTGAGGGTTACGAAGCAAAGAGGGAGGAGAGGAGGGAGAGGACGCACGCCGACAGAGTCTTGGGTAAGGACGACGGACCCCGCGAAGCTTGCGCCATCTTCTTCGCCCTACAAGCATGTTAGTCTGTCAGGCATCTACGACGAGTGGGATGGAGCGCACGTCCAGAGAGGAGTCACCGGATCTTGCAAGGTACCAGTCAGTTAGCCTTCAGATGGACAGACAGACAAAGTCGGAGCAAACCTGCAGTGTTGCCGATGAGGAGGAGGGGAAAGCTAGTGTTGGCAACGAAGGGGCCTATCATAGTTACTCGTCAATCCAAGAAACCAATGTAAATAGAAGGACACTGACCCTGGAAGTGAGTCTTCGGAAACTCCGGCCACGCCCTGCATGCTCATCAGCCTTGTCAAGATCAATCAAGGGCAAAGGATGAAGAATACTCACAGGCACCCCATCCTCACAGGCTCCCACAGATCCGCAAAGCTCGAAATCTTGCTCAACTCCCTATAATGCTCCACAACCCCCTCAAAATCCCGCGGAATGCGCCTCCCATCGTTACAAAACACCGCCGTCCCCGCCTCCGTCACGCCCTCGAACCGATACTCCCCCGGATCGCACGCGCACTCGAACCCCGGCGCCTCGGACGACATCTTGAACAGCGCCGTCGCGTTGCCCAGAGCGAGATCTGCGAGCGCCTGCGCCAGGGGCGGGAACTTGGCGTACGGGCTGTAGAGCGCGGTGAAGATCGTGCGGCGCAGCATGGAGTAGTCCACCACGCCGAAGGCAATGTCTGTCCGGACGGGGATGGGGCGCAGGGAGGCGTATAGGGCGTCCACTTTGGCTTGGAGTAAGGCGGCGGTGGGGGCGAAGAACGCGCAGCCCGCGGGCCCGGCGGCGACGCAGCCGGTGAGGAAGTGCGTCCAGGCTTTGTCGGTGTCGAGGAGGTTGTTCGACCATTCGACTGCGAAGTAGTTTTCAGAGTCGACGACGCCGTCGATTATGAGGCGGCCGACGTTGTCCTCGAATCGATGTTAGTCGGGGACGAACTGGTACGGTGTTGAAACTCGACGTACGGGGAACATGGAGGCGAATGTGGCGCCCAGGACACTCCCATACCTGAATGGGGTTTAATCATAGTATGTTCCGAGTCCGAACTGCACGCACGAGAACCCCCAATACTGCAGCTTCACCCTTCCATGCGCCTGCACGATGCGCAGCATATCGCGCGCCGTATGGTCCGTGTTCATGAACCGCAGACTCCCGTCAACATCGCGCTCCCCCGCCAGGGTACCGTCCACGATCGCGCGCGCCCACGTCCGCGCGAGCGTATCATCCGGCGCATTCATCGACGCGACCTGCGCGCGGTTCCCCCACCCGCCCCAGATCTCGCGCTCCGCGCGGCCGTAGAACGAGATCCGCGGCGTGGAGCGCTGAATCCCTTTCTTTCGTTCAATCAAGGTCATTTGCGTCAAGTTGTGCTCCTAAGACTCACCGCGAGGATCAAACCCTATGATATCGAACTCAGGCCCCGCAATCGTAGAGATTTGAGGACCCCACGTAGCGACGAAATCGACACCAGACTCGCCCGGACCACCAGGGTTGAGGAGGATGGGCCCCCGGTAGTCCGGCGAGTCGTGCGGCACTTTTGAACGCAGTCGCCGCATCGCGATTGCGGCGGAAGCGCCGGAGTCGGGGTTCGAGTAGTCGAGCGGGACCTGTGCTTTGGTGATGAATAAAGGTTCAAGAATGAGGAGGTGCAGCTAGCGACGCGCACCTTCAGTCGGGCGCACTGAAATGTGGAGTAACAGTCCGTCCAAATGAGTTTTTCGCTGGGTACGATCTGCCCGGCGCCCGACATTCATTCAATATACATTCTTGAGTAGTAGTAGTCAGACCCTCACCGTCTCCCAGCGAAATTCGTCTTTCGTCCGTGCTTCTGCTTCTGCTTGATCTTGAACACTGGCCTCACTACTGTGCCGATTCAGGGTCACTTGGCGGATTTTGTGCTTCGAGTACGCCGAGTCGCTGGAGAGGAAGACAAACCAGAGCGCAACAAAGAGCACGCATTGGAGACCGACGCGGGTGATCATTCCTGCTACGGCCATGGTGGTGGTGGTGGTGAGAAGGAAGGCAGGATGAGGCGGGCCGCGGCTGCACATGCTGCGCTCCGACGCCGGGTAGTGTCGGTTTGGCGGGACCAAGGTAGACCGAGGTCACTGGTCACCCTACAAAGCAACCGTGAGGACCGGACGAGCCGCGGACGGGCCTGTCGTGGACTTCTAGACATGGTGGTCGTGGTAAGAGGTTAACAGGGTGGTGTGACTTGGATCCCGATATTTGTTCGGTGCCGTAGCCAAATAACGCGTCGCGTCGCGGCGGAAGGGGTGTTTTCCCGATACATACATAAATCTACCTCGGCCTTTAGTTTCGGAGTCGATAAATTGCTGCCGGCCTTGCGCCAGGTCCCGTTGGAGCGCTGGTTGACCTCAGAGTCAGAGGCAAGGTGTAGATTGAACCCCGACGCAAGGTACATAACATGTAAGTACTGATAGCACAAGCAAAATATCTACTATTCCGCTCTCCGAACCCGCATCGGCACCTTTGCACCGTTCTGGCCGGCAACCTTGGGTCGTGGCACGATCGCCGTATGGTTCTCGATCTTCGTGTCGGGCCCATCGGGGAAATCGAAAACAAAGTTCCGAACCAGGACCGATAATACGGCCTAGAGGTCGAGGTATTTAGTTCACTTGGCAGTTGAAGAGAATGTCACGTAGAGATTACCTTGAATTCCGCGAGGGCGAAGGACTTCCCGAGACAAATGCGCGGTCCGTCGTGGAACGTCAGTAAATGGCGATGACCTAGGAAATCTTTGGCGAGGACGGTGATGTCCCCGATCCAGCGCTCCGGTTTAAATTCCTTCGCATCGGGGCCCCAGAATGCCTCGGAGCGGTTAACGCATCGAATTGGTTCCGAAATAATACTTCCCTTTGCGATAGTGATGCTGGAAACGGTTTCGCCTGAGCGAGTAACAATTGGCGTGCTTAGAGGAACGACATCGTCGTGGATGGCCTACCATCAAAGTTAGTCTCAGTAGAAGATGATCCAAGCTCAGCCTTTACCATGCGGAGCGTCTCGGAAACCGGGGGATGGAGTCGCAGGATCTCGAGCACAGTGGCATCTAGATACGGCAACTCGGATACGAGCTGGTCCCAGCTCGGATCGGCGCCGCTAAAGCGATCGAGCTCGTTGCGCAGCGCATCCTGTGCCGCTGGGCATTTCGCAAGTTCAATAAGTGCCCACTGTTACTGTGAGCATTTTCGACGGTCAGGCCAAGATATACGTACCGTGAGGCTGACTGGAAATCGAAGTTCAACTTTGTTGTTGTGAAGCGACCTCGTCGGAATCACGTACCAGACGTTGTCTCGTATCCTGAAAGATATGTTGTGAGTTGAATCAAATAACCAACGGAGTTGAGACGCACCGGCCAACAGTAGAACGTTCTAATAGTCATGGTAAGTTGGAGGAGTGAAAACTATCGATGGATCGCACCATCTACTGCCAGTCAATACCATTACCACCGAGAGATAAGCCAAGACGAACCTGAGCCACCACCTCTTCTTGCGACATGTGTAATTCTGCGTCAGCGAGCTCTGCTTTCACTATGGGCGGTTCGCTTCAGCGTCACTCATTTTGGACACCAAGGTTAAATATCCACTCACTGAGCAATCCAATTATGGATTTATCGCCCAACTCCTCTGAGACCCCGGCATCCTTCTCGCTTCGCATCCTAGCCAGCAAACGCTGGGCAATGACGTTCAAGCTCGAGCGAAGGTCCCAGAACAGGCGCATGCGCTGCGTAGGTAAGCTGAGGAGTATCGGGAATACAAAGCTTAGCATGAAAATGAGCTTGGTGAGGATGGACGCCTCGCTGAGTTGCATTGCCTCGAACGCGGTGGTTACGGCCGACTCCTGGCCGTCAATGTACTTGAAGTCATGCGAGAACCCGGCGATCCCGATGCTGTCGAGACTAACCGCGCAGATCTCAGCGCCGGTGCCAGTGAGTGATACGACAAGCCATTCAACTCACGCAATACGATTCATCCTGTGATTCGAGTTTACCATGAGCGTCAAGAAATATTTTCATTCAGAGGACCGAACAGACAACTCACCATTCCTGAACCTCAATGATGGCGCCGTCGGATGACGATTCAAGCGTCTCATCCCAGATCGATTTGAGCTGAGAACTGCGTCAACGACGGTTCAAAAGGACTTTACTGAGATGCGGACCTTGTATGCAGAATCGTAAAACACAGTCGTCAGCCTTCGGATCGCAGCGTTGCTGAACGCTGGCGTAAGCGCCTTCCTCTGCCTGAATGTACACCTCAGCCCGACGAATATTCACAGTAAACGGCTCGACCGACCTCTTGTGACTCTCCCCCTCCGCCGATAGAACGCCCCGCCCAAACTACGAGGGATCAGCTAATCTCTACAAAGTCGAGGTAAATGCGCACAATCTTGTCGATGAATAACCGCTGGGTGCTGGTCTTCACGTACACAGCTCGCTCAGAGTTGTAGCAGTGGGTGAGCGCCTTCGGGTCGGTGAGCATGATCTCCTTGTTGCCGAATATGGCCGGTATCTCGAATACGGGCCCATAACGCGCCGCCCATTCCTCGTAGTCCGCACTGATATCCGGCGCCTCTGATATGTACCGCGAAAGTCCAAAAATACGGCTCTTGCTGGTGGGGCCATTGAGCTTTGTGGTCGCCGAGCTGCGTGATAGATACGAGAAGACTTTGGTGCACAGCCAGAGTCCAAGCAAGAGGAGGAGGCCGTGGAGGCCCAAGTCTGCGGAGAGCGCCATGGTGGTGAGGGCGGAAAGCGATTCAAAGTCTCTCAGGCTGCCAATTTGTATGTCAGGAAACCGTTGCGGAGCTCAACGCAGCTCCCAGTGTGCAAGATCAGCCGCCCAGGCCATTTGAGAGGCAGAAGGTCAGCGCATCTCGCCAGCAGTCGGCACTGTGCTGCTTACAAGCACTGCGGGGAAGGTTAAGCGAGTGAACGATCACATGACGTGTAAACACACGACGCAACGCGCTCAGGAGGTGTTACCCTGAATTATTCGACGATATGCTAACTACTACATAAAACGAAGGTGAGATAATACTATGGCTTCGTACAATAAAGTCCGAGTTTTCAAGAGGGATCGTGATTACCACCCGATGAAGGTTGCCATTCCTTGAGTATTGGTGCCGTCTGTCCACCCGTCAGATTATGTGTAACGCGCGACGCTACAGAAAGCGATGACTTACTTAGGGCGAGACCAGCGGCTTTTGCTGGGCCGACAAGGTCAACGCGCTGGAGGACCGCTAATTTGCTCGGGCCGTTGACGGTGAGGACGGTGAGGCCAGTGGCTTTAGCGGCGAGAGAGTACATGAAGCTGAGACATTCCGACGTCAGTCTGAGTTCTGCCCCAGCGAAGACATGGAATGGGCGTACTCTTTCTTCCCGATGGAGGCAACGGCCGTGTCGATGGGACCATCGGTACCGAGGGGGTATTGCTGCATACGAGGAAAATGTCAACACCGGGACCCGGACTTGTGCGCGAGTGACTTACCTTTACAACGGTGCTCTTCAACGAGCTCGCAATGTTCAGCTCAGTGATGATCGACTTCCCGACATCAATCAAGTAGAAGTTGCCCGACTGGGGAGAGTAAGTCGACCAGCAGATGGCGCCCTGCCCTTCAACGGGGACAGAAACCGTGGCCGCCTTCGCCTTGCTGCCGTCGAGCGAGAAGATGTCGTACCCAACGCCGGGGTCCGAGGCAAGGATGGCGTTGGTGCCGGGAATGTGGTTCATCGAGAAGGGGAGGGCGCCGCCGCCGACGGTGCTGAAGGTGGAGGAGAGCGAGCCGTCGGCGTTGATGTCCCAGATGGCGAGGAACCCACTGCCAGTCTTGACCGAGACAATGAGCTGCTTCTCGTCTGCGCTGAAGATGATTTGACTGGGCGTGTTAGAGGGACCGGTAGCCTGTCGAAGATAAGTTGGCTGCGTGAGTTGGTGAGGAAGAACGAACAGGGGTGGTTTGGTTAAGTCCCAGAGAGCGAATGGTGTTTTTGATGGGGGTCAGGCCCTGCAGCAGATTAAATTTGTAGCAGCTGTTGAACGACGAGGTATTAAACGAGGTAGGAGGATCGAACATGACATGCAACGCACCTAACACCGCTGACGGCGCCGCCATTAACAACACAGACGCGGTTTCCGGCCTTGTTGATAACGAGCGAGGTCGGGAACTCGCCCCCGCTCGATACAGGCTTGCCGATGGGCCACAGCTGGGCGGGGTTGAGAATGTCGATGGCGTGTACAGAGACCGTGTTTGAACCAGCCTGAGCAGTCGGTTAATTCAAGATCAGGTGGAGGAAATGTGGGCGTACGTTGACGTTGGCCACGAACCGTCCCGTTTGGGAGGCGGCGACCGAGCTCTGACTGAAGAGCGGGTCGACCCCGGGTGGGGCGGGCAGACCGTGGGCACCTTTGCCCCCCGTGTAGACCGCCTCGTACAGGGCCTTGAGGACATCAATACGAGCACCCAAGGAATATGGCTCAGACTCACCAGCTTGCCGTCGGAGCCAATGCTTGAGGACACCAAGTAGTTTCCGCTGGCGTCGTTGGTCATAACTGAGGAAAAATATGGTTAGTATGAAGTCAAATCAAATGCAGGCGACCCACAATACGCGGCGCCGACGGGGAAGTTGAACTTGAAGCCTTTGGGAGCCATCGACAGTCGCTCAGTCGGGGTGGAGGTCGCCAAAACCGTCGTCGACGCGACCGCGATGGAAACCAAGGAGAACAGCGTGGAGGACTTCATTATTGGTGAGGAGTAAAAGGATTTTCAGACGGGGAATAATGAAAGTCACCGTTCCTTCCAGTCTGGTTTAATATTGCGCGTTGATCATGATGCTGTACTTCCTTCGCGAACATCTGAACATCGCACAGGGCGGGCATCCCAATTTAGATTCGCTGACTGAAGTTGAACTTGCTGCGGAGTCACGGGGAAGGAGCGGATTATAAACGGCGCTCACCGGATTGCCACGGTTAACGACGAACGCATGGATTTATTGCAATCCTTACAAACATGCGCGGTTTGCACGTGAAGGTCTTGGAGCGAACACCCTTGAGGTTTGCGCAACTTCAAAGGTTGCCAGAAACGACAAGTTGGTTCTTCAGCTTCAGTGGTTTTCCCGCTAGAATCTTGTGGCGGAGATCTGCGACGGTCATCTCCATTTTTTGAGCTGCTGCGGAATGACATCGATGAAAGCTCCTATCCTTGTTCCTTTTGTCGCTTGCTGTACTCGACTGGGGCACGGAGGTGACAAACGCAGGGCAATATTGAACGGCGTCGGGAATACGGCGTACGCATCGCCGTGCTGCCCGCGCGAACGGTAATGGAGGGCCTCAAGAGGCCGCTGTGCCCGGTGAAGGAGTCAGTCTAGATGTCTGAGGCTCTACACGGACAGTGTGATGAAACCGAAAAGCTGCGCAACGCTTGAGCCTTGGTTGACCATGGTGGCGACGGTGGCCAACACGCATGCAGTTGGGGTAACAGCCGCAACGCGCCGCGCCGCGCAACGCCAATGATGGCGCTACACATTGATCATCTTACTGAACAAAGGTAATAAGATAGGTGCTCTTGAGAACCTACGCTAGCTCACATGTAACAATCGGCCAACGACACCGATTTTCCTGGGGACGCCTGCAGAAATGAAACATCCAATCGGCCAAGATTGAAGAAGAGGAGTTCATTGCTGCAGGCGTAATGTTGAGACGGGAGGTGCAGGGTAACTTCGACAGAAAGCTAGAAGCACCAACGAGCCAGCGTCGATTACGGCGAGTTCTGAGTGAAGAACTTGGAAGAGACCGAATGATCGATTGATGGCGGACGCACCCGGACCGTTTCGGGCATATCGGGGATGTTCAATTCGCAGGCTTTTTAGCGTCGTTTCAATCCTGAGATACAGTCAAATTTCAAATAGGTACATGGACGTAGTACTATAGCATAAGAAAAACCCCCCAAAAAAAACTCAACTACACCCGCGGCGCCTCCTCCATCCGCACCCACAACCCTCCCTACAAACACAATCCAATAAGCATGGTTGGCACCGACAGCAACCCAGTTGACTATCACGAACCTTCGCATACATCGTCAGATTATTCCCGAACGTGATTTTCTCGTTGGCTTTGAGCGGCGAGTCCTTCCAGCTGGCGGGCGGTTTCGAGTCGGCTGGCTGGGCGTCGGGCGCGAGGGTGAAGGACGCGAAGCGTTGGAGGAGGCGGACGAGGAAGAAGGAGGATTCTTGATAGGCGAACTGGGCCGGGATTCAAATACTTGTATCAGTGATGGGAGGGAGGACGTACCTGTTGGCCGAGGCAGATTCGGGGGCCTGAGATTTGCAGCGTAAGTGAGGGCTGGATGGGAAGGAACGCAGAGTGGACGCACCGGCGTTGAATGGGAGGAAGATGTACGGGTTGGGTGTCAGGTACTTTTGCAGCCGCTCGTCCAGGAATCGGTCAGGGTCGAACTCCAGTGCTAGGTTAAACCGCTCAACATCAGACTCTGCGAGGGATCTGGAAATAAAATACCAGTTGGACCCCACAGGTCGGTACGCCTAGCATGCGAGATAAAGGTGAGTAGATAATCCCGCTGAAGAAGTGCCCCGACCGACCTGTGCATCAAGAACACTGCGTAGATAATCCTAAGGTACTGCTGAGCCCCATACACGAAGACGTGTACAGATTCCTTACCTCGTCCCCGCGGGGATGTAGAACGGTCTGCCGGCCGGCGTCGCCCAGGTCGTGGCTCTCTTCGATGCCCTGCAAATAATTATTGGGAAGTGCCACTATGGTTCGAACCAAAATTACCCACCTTACATTCATCGGAACAGGAGGATAGAGGCGGAGTGTCTCTATAGGTGCTCTGTTAACTCTGGGAGGTAGTAGGCAGATATATAGAGCCACACCATTTATGAACGCGCGCAGATACGGCATGTTCTTAATGTCTTCGTGCGTCGGGCGACGGGACGTTCCCATCTTCTCGAGGATCTCGCTCCGAAGGCGTTTCGCCATCTCGGGGTGCTCCGCCAGCATGTACACCGCGAAGGTTATAGTTGCGGCCGTCTGCATCCAATTAATCAATATTTGTTTTGAGTTTGCGAATGAGGCAATGCGCACGGTGTCTCGCCCCGCGACCAAGATGTTGAGGATTTCATCTCGGATAATCTGCCGATCTAACCGCGAACCAGTCAGTCAGCGCTGGGGTTGGAATTACACGGGACGTACCATCCGTGCCCAACACCAAGTGGCTCAACAGCGTCTCGGCCACGTCGGTCTTTGAATCCTCCGCAGCGGCCCCCTTGGCCTTCTTCTCCAACGCGTCGTTCACAATCGGGTCGATGAACTGGTCGATGACCTAAACAACAACATCAGTCCCAGCAATATGTACTGGGTTGGGTAAATTGAACTGACATCGCGGTGCGGTTTAACCAAGTCCGTCCAAAACTCGCGCAGGCGCCACTTGGTCCCGAAGCGCCCGCGGCCGACGTGCATGCGCTGCGCCTCCATGAACGCGTCGACGAACACGTTCGAGGGGTGCGTGTGGAACGACGCGGGCGTCAGTGCCTTCGGCGCGGACTCGGGGTAGGCGAGCCCCGCGGAGAGGGAATCGACGGAGGTGCCGAAGAGGAATTCCGTCCCCGAGTCCAGCGTGAAGCGGGAGGCCACGTCCTGCAGGGGGCCTTGGGTGTCAGCAGGGAGCGAGAAATGTAAGTTGCAAGGACGAACCTGGATATCCACGGGATACCCCTCGTTCAGCCTGGCCGCGGCCTGCCCAACAGCGTCATTCGCGTGCTTGTCGAAGATGTCAAAATCGCTGATACGGTCTTCCGGGTGGCCATTTCAGCACACGTACACTTCGAATGAACGGCCACGGCGGGCGAGGACTGCGACTCACCTCGGGAAAAGAAGGGCCGTGTCATTGATCTGTGGAACCTATGGGATGGGATGGGATGGTTAGGACCGGGCCTGCGCGGTGACAGGACATGGTAATACGCACTTCCACATCTCGTCTACACGCAGCTCAGTCAGCAGGTCCAAGGGAAAGCTCAAGCCGGGAGCACGCACTGTCGGTGTTGAAAACACCTGTGTGGGGTCGGTCAGAGGGCGGGTTCTATATTTGAACTGAACTGGGGCAGAGGCTGACCTGTTCCTAGCAAGGAGAGACCTCGGTCATTGTCAACCGGGCCTGAGGAGGCACTCGGAGTTAGTCATTGAATCGTGCATTGGCGCGATATTATTACCCTTCCAATAGGTGTCAAAGTCCGTCGAGAGGACGGTCTGCGAGGAACGAGTTGGAACTTGAAGTGGTGCAGAGAGCAAGCTCGTTCAACCCACCTTGATATACCCGGGCTCTGTGGTTATGATCTACGTATGGCGCTCAGCCACGAATAAAATCGGTGTTTATGCGCGCCTCACTTACCCGGTGTTCGAATAGCAAGTCCATCGAAATGGTATCGCCATATTCATCCAGCCAAAGCCCAAACGCATCGGCTACATCGAAGTTTCAATTACTTCTTCAAGACACCAACAGCAAGCCCACGCACCAGGATACCCCGAGTGAAGCTTCTTTCCGATTTTTGCGACATTGTCCAAGCCGGCGGGCCAGCGATTCGGAACGCCGGGCATACGGATTGCACCGCGCCGCGTTGTATCCCACCGGGTCCACAGGGAATTATAGAAAATGCGCAAGACAAAAAAGACGGGCTGCGCTAGAAATGCGGCGAATATGGGCCCTGGAAGCCATGCGACTCCCTGGAACTCGGGCAGCCTGCTAAAGACGATATATGTCGCCGCTGAGGGGAGGAATGCGGAGGGGAGCACACGCGAGAGGTACAAGATGCCTGGGGCGACCATGATGGGGGTCGCGCTCAACAGCCGTGGACGCCCACCATTGACACTCGAGTCTTTATATTTGCCACATCTTAATGTTCATCTTCCGTCACTGTTTTAGGATTGTTCCAGCTGTTCCGGGGTTCGGGGTCATCGCAAATGAGTAAATTGCGAAGGATCTCGTCTGCAGAATCACGGAGGTCGAGACTCCGGTGTCTGTGATGTACCGGGGCCGTCAACGGAGACGGAAAATAGCCTAGACGAGCCTATTAATGGCCATATCGTCTTTGAAACTTTGTTGAAACTTGAAGTTGGAACGGTCGGGGTTCTGGTCAGGCTGAGGATGATCGAAGTTGGAACCAGGCGCAGTCACGCTGGGTCACGACGTGACACCCTTGTCCGAAACCTCGAACTGCAACTTGCCCAAAACTTGCCTTTGACTTCGACGACTGGATTTCGTTTGCGACTGGCATTCTAGCATTGGGTACAAGCTTGAAGCTTCTCTGTTTTCGCCGAAACGGGATATATCCCGATCTGAAGCGCGTTTTGGCCGCCTGAGGCAAGCCCGACCGAGTCCGAGCCCCTGGTCGAGCCGAAGGTTAAAAAATGGCCTGAGTGTGCTCTTTTTGGAATGTCCACTCCATTTGTGGTTCCGTCGGTGTCGCACAATAATAACTTTGGAGCTGGATCGCCTCCCACCAGTTCGGGAGGCCCACAAACCTCTATCTGCTGCAAATCTGCTGCCATAAACGGTCGGTTTCACAATTTCTCCGTGCTCTCACAATGTCTCCACTCCACGCTGCCAGAACGGGAATAGACTTTGATTGTCGATATTCGGGTACCGGAAACAAACCGGAAAATCCACTTTTTTTTCAGGTGCCAGTGCCTGAGACGCGGATCGAGAGACTGTATTGGACTGTATCGGGCTTGGTCCTCGGGCAGAAGCTTGAGAGCGGGGATCTTGTGGGGATCACTAGGCCAATTCTTGGCGGGGATGTGCCAATCCGGACCTCCACGCCAGCCATATATACCCACTCACCGGCACCGCACCAAGTCCCACCCACTTTGCCGCTATGCCCACACCTCCTGGCGTCGTGTACCTCGCCCGCACCCTCCCGGTTGCGCTCCTCCCCTCCGCGGCGACATACGTGCTGTTCGACCGCCTCCCCCAACTCCTCCACAACCTCCCGGAACCCGTCCTGCGCTTCCTCGACAGTATCAAAAACACCGAGATATGGGAGCACATACAGGCCAGCGGGCTCACCAGGCCGATCGTGGCGGCGCTCCTGGCGCAGCCTATTATCTTCGGGCTGCAGATGCTCTACGGGCGGGCGGCGACGTGGCGGGATCGGCGGCGTCGCGGTGCGCGTAGTATTCCGCTCGTTCCTGATCGGTGGCCCGGGGGTCTTGGGAACCTCAAGAAATTGGGGACGATGCTCGAGGAGGGGTATCCTGGTGCGTGGTATTATAAAACTCGCAATCTGCCTGCTGGACCCACAACATCGTTCAGCGGACGCGTTTCACCCGTGGTTTCAGGAACATGGGAATACGATCATGTTGACCTTGCTGGGCGAGAATCGAGTACGCTGTGCTTTATCGTGTTATATTGTCAGGGACTAATCCTCACGGGCCAGATTATAACAATAGAACCAGACTATGTCAAGGTGGGAACTTCTTTCAATCGCCGATCATGGTGTTCAACCTTACCCGGGGTAGGCCGTTCTTGCGACGGAATTCGATAATTACTGGAAAGGTATGTCTTCAAATACGAGTATACTCCTTCGTCGACTGATTATTTAATAGGCCCCGTCGACTATGACCGTGGTATCTCGCTGTTGGGTTCAGGTGAGCCTCGGAACGCTTCTTGCCAACTATTTCGGGCTGACGTGCATGCAGGCGTGTTCAACACCGACGGCGAGTCCCTTTCTCTCCTCCTCACGGAATCCCTCGCTGACGATCCGCGCAGACGAGATGTGGAAGTGCGTGTTTCGCGTTCCATCTACATCTATACTGCCTTTCAAATTCTAACAACGAATTCCATAGATTCCACAGATCAATGACGCGCCCATTTTTCTCTCGGGGTGCGTGTTACCTTCCTCTGGAAATAATCTGGCGTGTCTGACCAACGAATGAATGGCGTAGAGCGTATCAGCGACTTTGACATATTCGACAAACACGCGAACGACGCCGTGGGCCAAGCTGCGACGAGGCTCGGACAGGGATACGCTGTCGATATTCAGGTGCGCTTTCCTTTCGTCTTCCCCAGTTCATTTTATATTTACATATTATTGCTGCGCCTTAGGACGTAGCATCGCGCTTCACCCTCGACTCCGCTACGGAATTCCTCTTCGGCACCTCCGTCGACTCGCTCTCGGCGGGGCTCGCGTACCCAGAGGCGGCGGCGGCGCAGACGCCCGCGGCGTTCTTCAACCACCCGTCGAACGTGTTCGTGAACGCGTTCATTGACGGGCAGCGCGTGCATGTCAACCGCTCGCGGTTCGGGAGCAAGTGGCGCCTCAATGAGTTTTGGACGGATCGGGTTAGGCCGCATCGTGAGGTGTGTGGTTCATTTGTTCTGTTGATTCAACTTCGTTGGTGGATGGTGCTGAATGACGAACTGAACATGTGCAGATTATCGATGAGTTCATTGAGCCGATTTTGAATGATGCGTTGGCGAAGAAGGCTGAGGGCAAGGAGTCGAAGGAGGAGGCTCCCGAGACGCTCCTTGGGCACTTGTTGTTGGGGACGGACGGTGCGTAGTGCTTGCTCTCAGTGAAATTTCTCGCAGTCTGACGACGTGCCCTCGTAAAAGACAAGCAAATCATCCGGGACGAAATCCTCAACATCCTGGTCGCTGGTCGGGACACCGTACGTAATTCAACCGATCAACAACTTTCAGACCACGTTATTGACCTACGCACCGCAGACAAGCGCGACGATAACGTTCGCCGTGTACATGCTCGCGCAACATCCTGACATGGCGAAACGCCTCCGGACCGAGATCCTCGAGAAGATTGGGCCCTCCCGCCGCCCGACGCACGAGGAGATGAAGACGATGCCGTATCTCAGGGCGTTTATCAATGGTATGTTAAATATCCTCCCGTCTTTTCTTTCTCGCTGAGGCCCTGTCTGAAGAAACGCTCCGGCTTTATCCTCCTGTGTAAGTCGCGCAGCAGCTTTGGCTTTCTTTTGACAAAATTAATCGATATGTTCAACCACGCAGCCCCGTTGATGCTAGGTTCGTTATTTCCATCATCTTTGGGCTCGGGAAGCGCGCGCTCATCGTACTTACCTCCAGGACATCCAAGAAGCCGACGACTTGGGCGGTTCCTCACGGGCAACCGTTATATGTTCCGGGGAATACCAAGTACGAGACTAACTAAGACCACATTACATCGTTCGGTAGCTGACGGTTCAATCTAGGATTGTCTATTCCGTTTTCCTCATGCATAGGCGCACTGATCTTTGGGGTCCGGATGGTATGGCTCCTCCCTCGGCTGGTTGGTTACTTTCCCCGACTGACGTTTTCTGCGCAGCGCTCGAGTTCGACCCCGACCGGTTTATGGATGAGAGATTGCGCAAGTACCTGACTCCCAACCCGTACATTTTCCTCCCGTTCAACGCCGGTAAGTCATACTTGCCTCAAGTTGAACGCATCCTTACTCACTCGATATTACTTAATTACAGGCCCGAGAATCTGCCTCGGCCAACAGGTCCGTGGCTCATCCATCGAATTTGGATAGTTCTTGACTCACTATGAAATTAGTTCGCCTACCAAGAGACCTCATTCTTCCTCGTCCGCCTCCTCCAGCGCTTCGAGTCCTTCTCCCTTGCGCCGGACGCGCAGCCCGAGGAGACGAAGGTGCCCGCGAGCTGGAAGGCGTCGCCCATGAAGGCGGCGGAAGAGATCACGTTCGGGGCGAGTTTGACTATGTATGCGAGGGTGAGTGGGGTTCTGAACCTTCCCTGCTTGAGGTCTCACATATATCTTTGTTTTCTAGGGCGGGCTGTGGGTGCGGATGACTGAAGCCGTTAAGAAGTAGGACATGGTCTTGACTTCTGCTCGCCAGAAGGCGGTTACCTTATGCTGTAATAAATTCTTTCCAGACCGTTGAATTAGCTAGTAAACCACTTTCTTTAAAAACATATTGTTCTTACGCTAAAGCGTCAAGACTCGGAGGGATCGAGCGGATGGTTGAGCTTCACATTTGACCTTCCGGAGCAGGTTTTCTTTCTGGAGGGAAATCATCTTCGGAACTCCAATGCCAGGTTTCCTCAGTGGCCATGTTCGACTGAACCGGGCATGATTTCTCGAAGTCGAAGCGCGCACGAGCGGCGAATCCCAAAAAGGAAACTGTGATCACCACTTCTTCCACGTCTACGCCGCTGGCGTTTTCTTGTTTCCCTTCACCTTCGGCTTCACCAGCGCATGTCTGGCAACTTCAGGGCCCATAGGCCCGCCTCTCCACCACCTGGTGCTGGCCATGCTCCTCCACCGACTTCACAGCGATTCCCACACGCGCGGCAGGACCACTTGGATGCGGATTCACGGCGCGCGGCAGCATCCAAGGGGCTCGCACCGGGACGCGCAAAAGTCTACCCATTAGGTGGCCTGAATATCAGGCCGGGGGAATGGAAACTGCTCGTGGTCATCCTGATCATCGCATCCGCTGTCCGTCTATTCCGCCTCTCCAAACCGGCGAGCGTTGTGTGCGTTTCTTCCTCTGCTCCAGCGTAAAGCGACGCCTGACCTCCGTAGCTTCGATGAGGTCCATTTTGGCAAGTTTGCGAGCAAGTACATCAAGACTCAATATTTCGTTGACGTCCACCCGCCTTTGGCAAAACTTTTAATCACGCTGGCGGCATTTGTGTTCGGATATGATGGAAATTTCGAGTTTAAAGACATTGGAAAGTGAGTGTCTCGCTTCATATTTGCGAGCTGCGGCGGTGGGACAAAGATATGGGGGCCCGCGATGAGCGACTACTTCAGACACGTTGACCCAACTCTTTTTAGACCATACGACGACGTTCCCTACGTCGCCATGCGACTTGTACCTGCTCTGCTCGGGATCGGGACGATCCCGCTTTCCTATCTAACGCTCCGCGGCCTCGACTGTCGCGCGACAACCGCGCTCCTTGCCTCTCTCTTCATTACCTTCGAAAATGGTCTCATCACCCAATCCCGCCTCATCCTCCTCGACTCCCCCCTCATCTTCTTCACCGCCCTCTCCATCTTCTTTTGGGTCGGCTTCTGCAACGAAGACAAGCACGAAGCTTTCACCGAGTCGTGGTGGGCCTGGCTCTTCATGTCAGGCGTCTCCCTCGGCGCGGTCGCCAGCTGCAAGTGGGTCGGCTTCTTCACCGTTGCCACCGTCGGCCTCAGCACCATCGGCCAGCTCTGGGCCCTCCTCGGCGACCTCCGCATCTCCCCGCGCGTGTTCATGCGCCACTTTGTTGCGCGCGCGCTCTGCCTCATCGTCGTCCCCATCATCTTCTACATGGCCATGTTCCAGATCCACTTTATGATCTTGGGCAGCTCAGGCGATGGCGACGGGTTCATGAGCTCCGAGTTCCAGCACACTCTCGGTGGGCGCGGTATGTCGGACACGTTTGCGGACGTGGCCGTCGGCTCGCAGATCACCATCCGCCATGTCAATACCCAGGGCGGGTATCTGCACTCGCACGGCCACAACTACCCCGGGGGAAGCAAACGTATGTGTACCTCCCGTCTTATATCATCTCTCCGCTGACGTCCCAATAGAGCAGCAGATTACGCTCTACCCGCACAGGGACCAGAACAACGACTGGCGCATCGTCAACGCCACTTGGGACGACGATGGTACTGGCCTCGTCTACATCAACCACAAGATGCGGGTCAAGCTGGAGCATATCAGCAGCTCGAAGCGGCTGCACTCGCACGACTACCGCCCGCCCGTCTCGGACGTGGACTTCCAGAACGAGGTCTCGGCCTATGGCATGGAGGGCTTTGAGGGCGACGCGAACGACGACTGGTATGTCGAGATCGAGCGCGGCGACAAGCGCGACCGCGAGTCGAGCAAGCGCCTCCGCACCCTCCGCACCCACTTCCGCCTCCGGCATGCGCTCACCGGGTGCTTCCTCTTCTCGCACAAAATCAAGCTCCCCGAGTGGGGCTTCGAGCAGCAGGAGGTGACGTGCAATAAGAACGCGGTCATGGCGAACTCGCTGTGGTATGTGGAGACTGCGATGCATCCTGACCGTCAGTCTATCCTCCTCTCGCTTGGTGAATCCTCTTGCTGATGATATTCTGTGCTACAGTGCCCGACGATGCGGAGAGGGTCAACTACAAGCTGCCCGGCTTCCTCGCCAAGTTTATGGAGCTGCAGCAGGTTATGTGGACGACGAACGCTGGCCTGACTGACCGCCACACATTCGATTCTCGCCCCGATTCGTGGCCCCGTTTGCGCCGTGGTATCGTAAGGCATTTTCGTCCTTTCCTCCGCTCTTCTTCTCATACTCTTTTTAGAACTTCTGGGTCAAGGACCACCGACAAATCTACCTCGTCGGCAACCCGATGGTATGGTGGCTCAGCACGCTCGCCGTCCTCAGCTACATGGCCGTGCGCGGTCTGCTCGTCCTCCGCGCGAAGCGCGGCTTCAGAGACTTTGACAACAGTACGTCGTCCACCTCGCGCCTCAACATCACACTAACAGCCCTGCAGCAAAGGTAGTCAAATACGACTCGCTCTGCGGCTTCCTCTTCCTCGGCTGGTTCCTGCACTACTTCCCCTTCTTCCTCATGGGCCGCCAGCTGTTCCTGCACCACTACTTCCCCGCGCTCTACTTTGCCATCCTCCTCCTCGCGGGCGTCTTCGACCTCGTCACGTCGACGCTCCGCCCCCGGGTGCGGCTCCAGATCGCCGGCGTGCTTATCATCCTCGCCGTTTGGAACTTTGCGCACTTCAGCCCCCTTGCGTACGGCAACCAGTGGACGAAGACCAAGTGCATGAGCTCAAAATGGCTGAAGACGTGGGACTTCTCTTGGTATGTCTCTCCGTCTTCTTGCGCTCTTGGACGCCCGGTCTGACCCATTTCTCCAACTTTAGCAACGACTTCCACGACTCCGTACGTTTTTGCCTTTCTATTCCTCGCCTCCCCGACACTAATTAATCCATCTACTTCAGTACAATGAATACCTGGGCACCGCCGCACCGACACCACATACTCCACCCGTCGTCGCGGTCGGCGGGCAGGGCCCTCCCGTTGCGGAGCCCGACCCCGAGCACACCTCCGCGTACATCGTGAAGCCCGAGCCCGGACACGACATCTTCGGCGGCGACCGCCAGGACGCGAAGAGCTTCCGCCGGCCCCCGCCCCCCGTCGTCGACGAGGACTCGATCATCAGCTCCGCGATGCAGGAGGTGACCTCGGGGTCCGATTCCGCATCCGCCGCAGTAGAGTCAGAGTCATCAGCTGCGTCCTCGGCCGCGGATGATGCGTCGTCGAGCAGCGGTGCGGTGGAGTCGTCGTCGTCGTCCGCTGGTTCGGAGGCGGCGTCGTCGTCGGAAGGTGTCAATGCCAAGGCCGCCGCTGCGAAGGCCGCGGGGCCGCTCGGCGAGGCGGAGGTGGAGGCGGAGAAGGTCGCGCACGAACTGTACCCCGAGGCGGCCGAAAAGTAGCGCTAGCTGTACACATATTCTCGTTTGCTTTATAGCTCTGGGGTCGTCTAATTTAATTTCTCCTACATATTTTACTAGGTCTCGTTTCACTGGACTTCCTCTATGCGCCGTTCGGGCGGGAGCGTGTGCCTTTGGGGTGGTACTCCGGCTCGTCGTCGTCGTCCTCCGAGTCGCTCTCCAGCTCTGCCCGCTTGCGTTTCTGGCCAGCCACGGACTTGCCCGGAGCTTTGGCCTTGGCTTTGGCGGCCGACTTGGGTTTGGTCTGGGTTTTGACTCCAGTCCGTCCCTTTCCTTTTGGCTTCGCGCCTTTGTTCTTCTTGGCGCGGGGCTTCCTCGGTGGTGGGACAAAGAGCGCAAACTTGGCAGCGATGTCCCGCTGAAAAGCTACATCGTATCCGATGCATCTCATGGTTTTTGTCCAGATGACCTGGGAGTTGAATTGTGAGCAACGAAGACAAACGGCCAACTTGATTTGCTGCATACCACTTCTCCGCGATCAATAGCCGTGCTGATCTCCTCTGGGGTCAGCGAAAAATTACCACCCGCCTGCTTGGCGGCGTCCGCTTCTGCCTCGGTTGGCCGCCGTCCTAATTGTCGGCGTAGGGCGACGGGGATACGGACATAGGCTCCCCAATCTTTTGCGGGGTCGGCGATGTTCTTCGTCCAGATGTTGCGAACCTATAAACATAATGTGGAGTCCAGGTGCGTCAAAAATTTTAGAAGAACATCAACATACGTTGGATGCTTGCTGTTTCCACTCCGCAGCAGTCAAGAGCGGGGCTTCCCTAGTGGCATACAGACCTTGATACTGCCACGTATTCGTGTCCAAGCGAGCGAAAACTATCATCCCTTTTTCGACCTTCTTTTTTATGTCCTTGACTTCTGACTTGTCGTCATCTTTGGTCTTGGTCGAAGGTCCTGGGGCACTGTTTTCGCGTCCCGACTGGTTGCCGTTGTCGCTACGATCATCATCCCCTCCCTCCTCCTCCTCCTCCTCCTCGTCGTCGCTCAGCTCAAGCGCAAAGTCGTAGTCGAGCGAGAACATGAGTCCGGGAGCGCCCGGGACCTGTGGACAGTGCGGGTTGTAGACGAGGTTGAGGTAGGCGAAGTTGTCTTTGCCGGTTTTTGCAACGAATGCTGCACCAATCGAGGGGTACGCGTCCTGGCTGTTACCGCCGTATTCTCCTGACATGAAACCGCGTCTGACCGCGACATCAAGAATATCCTTTTCCAAGTCGATTTGAAACGGCGTCGAGGGAATATTGTGGGCGGTGAGCCTGGCCATGATTGAGTCGGGCTCCAGACCCGGTGCGTCCTTGGGCTTCTTGACCTTGTCCTGGAAAAATAAAATCAATGTATGCTCCAGCATAAGTAGAAGATCAAGAGGCATACGTTATGATTCTGCTTGAGGTTTTGGAGGTCGATCACACGACGCTCTGCTGCGATCGCCGCGCGTTCCTTGTCAGCATGCTTTCTGAGCGACGGGACGAAGGGGACTTCGACGCTGTCCATGGCTTCAGCAAGCATCCGCCGCCGCTTCTCCGGCCGCGGTGTTTCGTGCTGTGGCGGCGCTGGCTCGATGTCGATGTCCATCGGCTCGTACTTGATGACAATCTCTTGAGGTGCCGGTGTCGCGGTGGTAGCCTTGGGGGGAGTGATATGGAAATAAAGAATAGGAAGTGAAACTGAAGGGTGGCGCACGTTGAGCTGGCAAGGTGAGGAACGATCTTCCGCCTCTGGCGTCGCCATTTGTATATCTTCTATCAAGCCAACATGGTCGGATCCATGCGACTCAATCTTTCGCAAGGTAAAAATGGGGAAGAAATGGGGAATAAATTGGCGAGCTTACAACAGCTGTAACAGTGGATAACGCGCGGCCGCCAGCATCGGGGGTTATAGCTCGTCCATCATCGGTATCGTCTGCTGGAGGTGCTGCGGCCTTCTACCAGGTCAACACTGCGTGGTTGGAAGCGAAGCGTGACATAGAACGTACAGCTTCAGCATTCTCACCGAGGCCTTCTGGGCCGTCGACGGAAGGGTCTTCGGATGATCCAATTTTGTGGCCACCGTGGCACACGACGACGTCCTGCGTCAAGCTCGGTATCGATTCAGGTTTGACTGTTGTCGATTTTTCGTCCTTCACTTCGAGCTTGAAGCCCAGACCGCTATTCTTTGCCGAGTCCAGGGCACATTGGGCATGCTGAACGAAAGCGCAGGAGTCAATTTTAACTCGCTCACTGCGCCGAGTTTTCGACACCAACCACTTCAATTTTGACGCCCTCTTCGTCCAACTTGACAGGTTTTTTCTCCTCCGTTTTGAAAGACTTTGTATCGTCTGCCTTGGCCAAAAGGCCATTATCATCCTGGGGCTTTGGTCAGAAACCGAAAGGCAAGTGCGTTTTTTTCTCTCTACCGGTGCTGCTGCTTTCACAGCATCGCTCGTCTGGAGCTTTTCATCCCGGTCAGGAAGAAGAGCCATTTCAGGCTCCTCCTTCTTACCGCTCGTGGCTTCAGCCTTCATGCGACACCGAGTGAGTGGTTCGAGTTCAAGTTCGGATTGGTCACGGTGGTCACAATGCCGGCAACTTGCAGCCATCAATTGCGGCTTGTCTTCAACCGTCAACTCCAGCTCCACCAGGGACATGGCCGACTCTCCTTGCAGGCGGGCGTTGCAAATCAACGAGATTGTGCACATGATTTGTGAGGAGAGCTATCGACCAACCAACCTCGCTACAACGACGAAAATATTCAGCGAGGCAGCGCTTGACGTGATCTGGCGCGACCTGAGCAGTTTGATACCGCTCGTGAAGTGCATGTCGGAAACGGTTTGGGAGAAAAAACCAGGCGAGAGGGGTGCCGCCATATATGTGAGTCGGTCCACAGTTCGCAATCTCACAACATCTCACATGAACTGTAGCATCTTCGTCGACCGATTACCTTTACCGACCTGCCCAGAATGTTATTTTATTCAAAACGCGTCAGAAGGATAACCGTCGACTCTGGCTGGCGTTGGAATGGAACGTTGCACTCCGACTTCCTCCACGCGTTGGATCTAGCGCTTCCGCTTGCGGGCTTCATGCCGCTTCTATCCAATTTTTCATGGGTCGGAAAAAAGCACCTGTCGGTTATGCGCCACTTTCTCGGGCCTCAGAGCCGAACAATCGACCTGGCGTTGACCAAAAACGTAGCCGGGCTATCTATCCTCCCTTACCTCAGCTCCACATGCCCACATCTTTCGGATGTTACCTTGGATGCACCGGCGGACACCAGCTCTATTGGCCTGATATCGGCCGCGGTCTGTGGATGGCACCATCTCACGATTTTGTCGGTGCCAAATCTCGATAAATCTGCATTTCTCCACGTCGCGCAACTCCCCCTGTTAATGGAGCTCAGCCTCACCTCGGTTGAACGCACAGTGTCTCTGCCACACCTCCCGGACTTTCTCTCCGGATCCACGTTCCCCGCACTGGCGACCCTCCACGTCAGCTGTGATACGGCACGGTTTTGCAGCGGTCTTGTGCGGGTCATATCCTCCGGCAGGTTGAAGGCCTTGTACATCATCCCGCGGTCGGATTGGACCACGGCGGCGTGGCAGGAATTGCACACTACACTCCGCGATCATCTGAACCACAACATCCTTGACACACTTTGCGTCGAACAAGTCGCCGGTCGCACCCGCCCCGACGACACTCCACTATACGTTCTGTCGGACGAGGCCATGCGACCCCTCTTGGCATTCAAAAAACTCACCAGCGTCATTTATCAAATCTCTCCTGGACTCGACGTCGACGACACCTTCTTGGAGGAAATGGCAGTCGCGTGGCGCCGGATTCAGACATTGACGTTCAACACCGACGTTTTCGTCAGAGAGCGGCCGCGCGCGACCCTTCGGTGCCTCATTACGTTCGCCAAACGGTGTCGCCGCCTGGATAACCTTGGTATCCGCATAGATGCGTCTGAGGTCCCGGAATTCATTCAGGTGCCCGGACAACGAATCAGCCACTCACTCAACGCATTAGAGGTCGGAACTTCGTCGATCAGAAAGGATGTGGAGGCTGAGGTGGCCGCTTTGGTGTCGAACCTGTTCCCTTCCATGGAGTATTTGTTCGCTTTCAGTGGACATGAAGGTTCAGTGGCGCCTTTCAGCGAGTACCAGAGCAGCTGGAGTCGCGTGTCGGATATGCTCCCGGTTTTCTCCGCTGTTCGGGAACAGGAGGAGACCTTTTGGACGGCCGAGGTGTCGGACGAAGAATCTGGGAGTGACTCGGAGGCGGAATAGGAAATCCTATCGTAATTGACTACTCACTAGTAATTGAATGAGCTTACTATTCGTCCTTAGACTGTTGATTCCGAATTCAATCTGAAAAGACACAAAGCCTTAAGAATCGTCGCTGAGGACCTTGAATAATTTTCTTGGGTCCAGGCGCACATATCGGAAGAGATTGGGACCCAATAAAATTCGGACCCAGCAGGACAAATAGTAACTCTCAATTTTTGGAAAACATATGGCTTGTAAGTGGTAAGGAAAGCCGTCCCGCCGAGGCGAACGCTCAACGCTCATATTATTATTGAACGCTGTAGCCAAACATCCTTATTTCTCGCTCCCATGTCTTCGATAACCATTGGGATCCTAGGCAAGTAAAATATCAATAGGAATTCATCCCAGACCTGGAACTCGACGCACTAGCACTCCAGGGTGCCTTCGCGGAACACCAAACTCGCCTGCAAAATTTACGGCTAAAGCGCAAAATTGACACTGTGCTCGTCAAGACGCCCGAGGACCTCGAGCGTTGCCACGGGCTCATTATACCGGGAGGGGGTGTGTGACAAGGCTCTGCTCATGTGCAGCTCGCCGACCGTCATCGTCTGCGGCCAGAATCCACCACAATCGCCCTTCTCGCGCGACTATCCGGGTTACTCGAGCCACTCAAAGAATTCATTCGCGTGAAGCCGGTGTGGGGCACCTGTGCGGGGGCCATCCTACTCGCGCAGTCCGTCACTGGCGCAAAGAAGGACGGACAGGAGCTGCTGGGCGGTGTGTCGATCGACATCGCGCGGAATGGATGGGGATCGCAGGTCCGTGCGCAACGTCGAACGCGAATGAAGCACTATCTGAGCCTACACTACAGGTGGAATCCTTCGAAGCTCCCTTAGACGTAAAGGGACTGAAGGACTCTTCCGTCCCATTCACCGGGATCTTCATCCGCGCCCCGGTAACTTTTTTCCTCTTAAGCTCGCGGACATCTGCTGACCCTCTACAGGTCGTACTGGCCCTGGCGCCCGATGCGCCGATCCAGGTCATCGCGCGACTACCCCCGCACTTGCTCCCCGAGCCGGCGGAGGACGAAAACGATCCGCGGACGATCGTCGCTCTCCGTCAAGGCTTGCACCTGCTCACGACTTTCCATCCCGAATTAACACGAGATGACCGCTTCCACGAGTATTTCGCCCGCAAATGTGTGTTCCCTACCGTGCCAGCGGCGTAGATGCATAGGACATTCGTTAGACCAGTCAGCTAGAGTTCGCTTGTAACTACGTCCATTTACCGTTGGATATTGTCGATTTTCTGACGGCCTATGCAGCTGGAGGTGGAAGGATTCCGACGAAATCCCGACGCGTTTTCAATGGAGCACGCGATATATAGTCGGGTCGGCTACTCAACATGCCGCGCGTATCAAGTTGTTGCTGTTCCGGACTACGCCAGCGACTGCCAGCGAACGCCCCGAGGAGGAGGATTCTCACAGCGCGATCATCATCTTCTTGCCAACCATCCACAGACGCCAGCGGAGGATTACTCCCACTGCGGGAAGATCACTGACATGCAACATGCGCATACTCGCGCAGACCATGCTTCCCCTTCCGATAACATAAATATGCGTGTCGAACACCTGGAAACGTATATAATCGGGCCCCGCACCCACCCTGCTCCACATACCCCCACCCTCGCTCGTACGAACGATGTTGTCCAGTTTCGTGCTTGCCCTCTCCCTGGTGGGCTCCCTTATCGGGGCCGCGGACGGCCGGAAGATGATGAGCAAGAGCGAGCTGCACGCGCGGCAGGCGGAGGCCGCAAAGCGCTTTGAGCGCATGCCATTGCCGCGCGCGGCGCCCAAAAGCAACAACATCACCTTCAAGAATCCCAAAGCCTCGCGTCCGTCCCTCCCGTCCCCCTATTTTTTACGTATTTCCCGGTGCTAACTTGATACCGCACGCACAGAATTCTTCGTCGACGGCACGTCGATTCCTGAGGTGGACTTTGACGTTGGGCCCAGCTGGTCGGGTCTCATGCCCATCAGTGCCGACCCCAACGAGACGCGCAAGGTGTGTGTGTTATAATAGGTTGCTCCGAGTTACTCCCAGTGCTGACCCAATTGCAGCTGTTCTTTTGGTTCTTCCCTCCCGGACCGGAGGGAAGTCTCGATGATCTGATTTTCTGGTGCGCCTCCATAACTCGATAACCTCCTCCGTGGGGCTTTAAGAGTACGAGAATTCTGTCTCACCTCACTGCGCCGCAGGACCAACGGCGGACCCGGGTGCAGCAGTCTTGAGGGGTTCCTGCAGGAGAACGGCGTACGTCCGATCCTCGACTCGCGACTATGCATGGTTATGGTCCGAGAGTCCTGCCTGACTCGTTCTGCGTTATTAGCCTTTCCAATGGGGCGTCGGCACCGCGAAGCCCATTCCCAACGTCAACAGTTGGACGAACCTGTCAAGTATGCTGTGGGTTGAGCAGCCTGTCGGCACTGGCTTCTCCCAGGGGACGCCCAATATCAAGGTGCGTCGTGGTCGTTAATTATCATCACATCGCGTGAAATGCGACGTTGACTGTTTGTCTGTTTGGCAGAATGAGGATGATCTCGCCGCCCAACTCGTTGGCTTCTTGAACCAATTCCTCGAGGTCTTTGCGGAGCTCAATGGCAAGAAACTGTACCTCAGCGGGGAGAGTGTGCGTCGTTCTTCCCACTTTTCAAGCCTCGGGGATTCAGCTAAATTTACTTATCACTAATTAGTACGCCGGCCAATTCGTGCCCTGTAAGTGGTCGCCACCGTGGGATCGAATGGGATTTACTTACCAAACTACGTTTCAACTTTCCAGATATCGCCAACTACATCTACGAGCACCCGACTGCCCTCAACCTGAGCCTGCAAGGGATCTGGATCGCGGACCGTGCGTATACTAGGTTAAACTCCCAGTTGGCTCAACCACGCTAACTAATTCCAACTCGTCGTCGTCAGCCGTCCTCGGCTGGGACGTCGTACAAGAACAGATCCCGGCGGTTGATTTCGTGCACAAGTACGAAAACGTCTTTGCGTTCAAGTTCGTTTTGAACCCGTTTATATGAACGAACCCTTTTGACTGACTGTTCGCAGTCAATCATTCATGGCGGAGTTGGACGCCCTCGCAGTCAAATGCAAATACGCGGGGTACTACCAGAAATTCGCGACGTACCCGCCTGCTGGCCTCTTCCCGCTCCCCGGCAAATCGACGGAGGCGGACCGGGGGTGTGATGTTTGGGATGTACGTACGATCCTCCTCTTGCTGACACTACTGCTGTTTCTGTTTCGTCGTTTTCTCGGACTGTACTGATGAGAGGGGGCACAGATCATCTTCGACGCGGCGCTCACCAAAAACCCCGCGTTCAACATCTACCGCATCTTCGACACCTTCCCCGTCCTCTGGGACGTCCTCGGATTCCCGTGCGCACCACTCCACCATCTTAAACGAACCACTAAACGCTCAACACACTTATGTTTGCAGTGGCTCATTCGAAGACATCCAACTGGCGCCTTTGTACTTCGACCGCGAAGACGTGAAGAAGGCGATCCACGCCCCACTGAACGTATCCTGGTCGGAATGCTCCAACGTCAACGTCTTCCCGCGCGGGGACGCGAGTCTGCCCTCGGCGCTGTCCGTCCTCCCGAACGTTATCGAGAAGAGCGTGAGGACTGTGATCACGCATGGGCTTGCGGACTTTATTCTGATCGCTGAAGGGTGCGTTTGCTAGTTTTGCTTTGACTGAGAGACGCGCATCGCTGACCGACCCTGCAGCGCGCGGATCGTGATTCAGAAGTAAGTTCGCTACAGCCGTCGTCGATCCCTCGCTGACCCAAAACAAAAAAAAAACTCTTAGCATGACTTGTCAGTCGTCGTCGTCGCACCTGCTACTTGCCTTAAAGCACATGCTAATCGAATCTTGAATGATAACAGGGAACGGCCTGCAAGGCTTCCAAACACCGATCGCCAACGACAGCTTCCTCGTTGACGGTGTCGGCTCGCTTGGGACGGCGCACACCGAGCGCGGGTTGACCTTTTTGGAGGTTGAGCTTAGTGGACATATGTGCGTGGCCTCGCATCGTATTACTTCCCCTGGTGCTGATGCATTGGGATTATCCTGTAGGGTACCCCAATTTTCGCCCCTGGCTGCGTTCCAGAGTATGCAGTTCCTCATGGGTTTCCGCTCGACGCCGTAGGATCCATAAGTAGAAGTTGTCGTGAATATCAATCTCGAAACTTTACCGAAAACATTGCATTCGATGCGCACCAGCACGAGGTTAATCAGCAGTTGGGGTCGCTCATTCCAGAGTACATACTACACAGTCGACTTGACGAAGGATGTCCTTCAGATCCGAAGGCAAGTCAAGCGGCGCAATGTGAAAACAGGGTGTTGAGATTTCCAAGGAGACTTTGGATTCAAAAGATGATACTCATTCAATTCAGCAACTTCAATCGGTGCTTGCCCGCATTTCCAATGGACCACGTCCAATTTGCCCTCTGCATTTCTCCCACTGAAAGTAAAGCTATGCTTTTTTGTATATTCATATTTTGAAGCGGCTGACATGGGATCTGCATCTTGAACTCGAACCACGACATGCTCAGCCAAATGCCCACCTCCGCTCTCAGCTTCCTCTCCTCCTCCTCCAAGGGTTTCGACGGGTTCTTCGGGCTGATCAGCATTGGCATTCAACTGGCTCTCACCGTCGTCCTCGCCGAGTTCAACACCGAGTTCACCACCGCCGTGCGCGCGACCGCCACCGTCAAGCTCGCCCTCCAGCCTACCAAATGTGTCATTTCCAACGGCACTGGCTTCCACCCCTACGTTGCCACCATGGGCAGCGCTACCATCGTCCTCCTCGTCGTCTCCTTCATGCTTCTTCGCGCCAAAGGCCTCGGCACCGCCGACGGCGACCCCGCATCTCCTCCCTCCGCAGATCAAGATCCCACTCCCGACAACGGCGACCAGCCTCCCTCTCCTCCCGAATACCCCGAAACCGAGTCCGGCGCAAAGAAACGCAGAAATCGCTGGCCTTTCGTCCTTTTATACCTGCTTATTGTGACGGTCCTCCTCTCGCTCGGTGCTGCAATCTTCTCCGTCCATCTCATCCGCTCCCACCGACTCGTCGTCCCACACCCCATCGCCTACGGCTTGCTTGCCATCGAAGGTGGCTCCTCATATATCTGGATTGTTGCGGCGTCCACATTTAGCCTCTATCGACGACCCGTACTGCTCGCCGTCGTCTCCCATCTCGTTTGCATTACTATCAAGCTCGCGCTCCGCTGCGCCTGGCCGCGTCTTCGTCTCTTACTAGGCGACGACGCAATCGGGTGCATATGGGTCCCCCTCGCCATCAACATCATCTCATCCCGGCTGAACTGGGTGTACGGGATACCCTACTATCACCACGGATATTCGGTGGTATCCACCGTGACCCAAAGTCTCAATCGACTCTTTGCCTCGGGTTTGAAGTTTTCGCGCGGTTTGAACCCAGTGACAGTCTCCATTCTGGTCATTTGCTTCGTGCCAACGCTAACGAAGGGCTCTTCTCAGACTTTCATCGTGCCCCTGGTCTTCCATGCAGCCACCACGGTTCTGTTTGCATGCCTCTTCGGAATCCGTGCGATTTTGTACTCCTCGAACGAAAATCGTCTGCTGCACGTCATCGGCTGGCCGATCCGCTGCGCCTTTTTCACCGCCTTTTTCTTTGTACCCCAGGCGACGCTGCAGCTGCTGTGTGGATTCATCGACCTGGCGCCCAACCTCAAGATCAGGATTTTCATCGCGCCGTTTTCTCGCGCATCGCGGGAGAAGATTCGAGCCGCGTTCTGGGGAAGATATCCGCGCTGGCACTCGGTTGAAAGCAAAGAAGGCCTTTCTCGACTCAAGTCTGAATTGTTCCGTCTCTCTATGCGCGGGGTCTGGTGGTGTTGGGGAGTCTGGTGTACGTTATCATGGGCGCAGAAATTGGTACGCTGCGCACCAGGCTGCAGTCTACTCTACTCTCCCTTTCTGACCCCTCTTGCAGCTTATAATCGCGCCTGCGGCGGTTTTCTACGCGTTCCATATCGTGAGTACTTACACCACCTTTCTTGCCTTTCCGCATGCTCATGTTCGCCGATAGGTTCAGTGGGCTCGCGGGTGTTGGCGGCGGCGGTCCCAGAGTCGGGAACGTTGGCGTCGGGGCTTGGTGGGTGAGTGTATTCGGTTTCGCATGTCTTCACATATACTCATCCGCCTCCAGATGATTGAACTCGGTTGAGAATCGGTGACGGGTCACGCGACTCTCGGCGATGTACGAACACGATCAGAACGAGGTGGGCGCAGACGTTTGTTTGGGACGCCTTACGATTCTTGCGAAAATGGAAAATGTGCGTACATTACTTATCTTTGCCTTCGCTCCCGTTCTGACTCGCCCTCCAGACATACCAGAACTGGCTCGTCTACCTACTCGTCGATGTTGCACCCGCCTCCGACCGCCGAGTCCCATATATATAATTCTTCTCTTGCTTATTTTCGGTTTTTGCACACTTGCGTATAAGTAGAGTCTGAAGAATCCCCAACCCTGAATCGTTCGAAAAACTTTTGAGCCGAGGGCTTCGCTTATTCTCCGGGGAATGGTTTGAGGACGCCGGACGCACGGCGCGTGGGCAAAAGGATGACCACTTCCTGAAGCACTCCCTCGACAGACGACGCAACGACGTATGCAGACATCATGGAGATCCCCACATAAGGACTTGCAATGCGTGTGTGAGAGGAGGCCGCGAGGCAACCCGTCGATCCGGCCGCGGACGGTCTTCGGTTGAAACTTGCCACCGATATGTAGACTTGCCGTCGAAATTCTGCGCTGGGGAGATCATGACAAGACGGGTCTGCCGGTTGTGTCAATGCAAAACCGAAGTTGAGACGCCTTGCTCGCATGCGTCGCTGCTGCAGAGGTGACACAATTGCAATTGCGAGCAGTTCAACTAAGTATAGCTCTGGTCGCTGAATTTGCCCACGAAGTTCTGGAGGTCTTCCGAATCTACGCGACTCCGGTGTTGAGGCTGTAGCTGAGGTACGAGGGGCCGAGGGTACCGATTTACATAATTTTTTGCTTTTGCTTCTCGGTTTCAACTGGGTTCCACAGCCTCGTGACGGGCGCGCCAGCTCGGCTTGGCGGGAACTGAGAGGTCAGGGACAATGTAGTCTCTTCTAAACAGACGCTACAACAGTAATCTCGTACCTCGTTTGTTGTATGGTGTACATAAAGCCTGTGGTGTACTGGGAACCCAGGACAGACGAGCTTGCGAGTCGACCTGGGTGGGAGGCAAGGAAATGGGAGCGAGCCCGGGCCGGACTTACTCATGGTTGGATTTTTATGGTTGAATTATCTGTGTCGGTTATTTGTACATATCACACGGCCGATACACTGCCACCTGTCATCGGCTCTGCCCTCCGCGTCGACCTCGTCCGCCTTCCGTGCTCCCTCCGTCCGGTTGCACGCGTCTTTTTCGCCCGCTCTCCCTTCCCTTTTTTGTCCCATTCCTCTATTCCTCCGTCTCTCCCTTCCGCGCGCGCCAAGCGCGGATGCGAAAGAAACATCTGCTCTTTTTGTTCGTAACCCCCGGTGGCGTGTTGAACTCCTTCCGTTGTCTAGCCAAATCATCAAGAAGGCATCGCAATCGAAGCGTCGGAGGTCGATCACGACGATCGTCGTTTTTCCGACAACAGCCGCATCCTCAAATAACGCTGGCAACCGCCAAGTTGACGCGATTGCGCGCTATCGTCCGCGTTGAGGGACCTTGCGCGCCTCAGTAAATGGCGACCTGGCGTGCTCGAGGAAGGCCAAAGGAACACAACAAGATTTAGGGCAGGCTTCTTTTGTTACGGCCAATTCTCTACCGCCAAGTACGCGGGTCATCCAATGATGCGTCTCTCTATGGAAACGGCTGGGCGCCACAACGCTCCTCGTGCAACACATATCCATCGTGACCGCATCCCAACACCCGTGGAATACAGTATAAAAGGCTCCCCTCCACACCACAGATTCCCATTCCCATTCTCTGCTTCGACCTGGTGTCTTGTCTTCTTTCTTTCTCCAACCCCCTTTACCACCCCTTCATTCAACTCCACCCCTTCCCTTCTTCAACATAATGGCTCGCTTCTCCTTCATCATCGCCCTCCTCGCCGCCTCTGCCGCCTTTGCCGCCCCGGCGCCGAGCAGACGCGCTGCGAACCTCGCGTGCACGATCGACCGCGCAAAGATCCTCATCAGCCTTGCCACCACTGGGATCGCCGTGAAGAAGATTGACACGACGTGCGTTCCTTTCCCCCCTCTCCCTCTCGTCTACATAGTAGCTCTAAGCTGACCAATGCGTTGCACAGCGACCCGGCCACCGCCGCCGCCGTCGCAACCGCGCAGCAGAGCCTCGCAAGCGTCGGAGGCGGCATCGCCACCATCGCGCTCTCCCTCATCAGCGGCGGGACGCCCCCCGCGGACGCGCGCACACAGGTGCAGACCAGCCTCGTCGATGCGCAGACGGCGCTTACGGGGATTACTGAGTGCGTTCCCGTTCCCTTCCTTCCTTCCCCCGTTACCCCCTGCCCCTTCGCCCCTCCTTTCTCCGAGTTGTTGGGTTTGATATGATCGCTAACGCGTACCCGTTTTTGATAGCGCGACCGTCAACGCGACCCTCGCCGACGCACAGGCCAAGCTCGCCACCACCATCCAGGACGGCGACGACGTCGTCAAGGATTGCGTTTAAACGACTGCTTGGCGAGCGTCAGCGAGCAAGCAAGTGGGTTCGAGACGAGATGAACAGCTACATTAGTTGGGATTAACGACGTGGGGGATTCGTTGTTGTAATGGTTCAAGTTGGCTTTGAAAGAAAGTAATAAACAATGCAGAAATGCAGATTTTGGGCGTCACTACTTGTTGGTTGTGTGAAGTGTGAACTGAGGATCCGTCAAGTCGCGCGGTGGACTACTCCGACTCGAAATGCTGCAACACCTCCGTGAGTACTTCCAGTGAGAACGACGTCTGCCCAGAGTATGCCCACTCTGGGCAGCGTTTTCACCAAGCATGAGCTGGTTGGACCAAATCTGCCGCGCTACTTTCCCGTACTTGTGTACGCACTTAGTAGAAAATACCATTGATTCTGCGACGACATGCTCAAATAGTGCTAATCCACCGACCGAGCGCGCAACCAACCGCCTCCAGCGATCGCGACCCACACCAAGTTCAGAACCGGGCGCAATTTCCCGGAGACTGACGGCGATAAGTGTAAGTGCGGGCACAGTTCACTCAGGAAAGAAATGGAACTCACAAAATTTGTGAGATGTGCCGCGAGAACTTGGACTGTAATTGACAGCCAGGAGTTGGTTGGTTATAATTATTCCGAACGCTGGACTGCTGAACAAAAGACACGCACCAGAGGGCTAGAAATTAGAATTCGAAGCCCTACCGCGAAAAAGAGATCGGAGAACGAACGAACAGTCTGTCTACAGAGCAGCGGCGGTTGGGAAACGGGCTGTACGTCAACGCAATGAATACGCACCCAGACTCGGAGATGCTCAGGTGCCGGACCGGGAGGGAAAGCGTAACGCGCGGCGGTACTTGTGTATGTTGGTCCGGACACTTCGAGGGGCATGTCCACTCGGTGTACATATAGAAGAAATGTCGCTAGGAGGCGACACTAGTGGATCCGGAGTAGGAATTTGAAGGCAGCGCCGGAATGGATGAAGAAGAATGCACGAAGCGCGAGCTCAGCTGCGGGGCCGTGAATGCTCTCCCTTCCCTCCCTTCCCACCCCTCCGCCTCGTTCTGTTCAACCAACCAACCAACCAACCACTCCCTCCCTCCCTCAGCACGCGCATCCTTCCAGGTACGCATCATGCATGCATACAGCCGTGTCTACCTCAAGTCTACCTCGACATCCATCCCCCCCATCCCCATCCCCATCCCCATCCCCATCTCAAGACTCAGCAGCGCCCGCCCCCGCCTTTTTGCAACACATTACACACCCACACCCGCAGGCAGGTACATACATGCTTAGACTCGTCCGCGTCCGGCGCGTACAGGTCCAGGTGCTCGAGCTCCCTGGGTCCCTGGGTCCGCGGCGCCGTTCGGCGGTGTGCGCTGCGCGCGGGATTCGTTCCAGGCGGGCGCCGGAGCGCGTTGCGCTTGAATGTTTGCTCGGGGATTGTACATGTGTTGGAGGACTAGGCGGCGTGTGGGAGGCGAACTGGGTCCGCGGCGCCGTTCGGCGGTGTGCGATGCGCGCGGTTGCGCATTGGGGGATCCAGGCGGGCGGACCGGGGGACGAGCCTCGCGTTGCGCTCGGGGATTGTCACGGTGTTGGAGGACTAGGGGGTTGCGGTTGCGGTTGCGGATGCGGCGGCGTCTGGGGACGGGCCCGGGCAATCTGCGTCGGCGTCTGCGTCTGCGTGACGCGTTTTGACGCGCCCGAGGTACCACCGTCTCACTTCCGGGCCAACCGACACCGGCTCGCGCTGCAGGAACGGAACGGAACGCAATCCGAGGGAGGCGGGTGGTCGTACGTGTGGTGTGCGCCTTCGCCTTCGCCTCCCCCCAAGGCAGCTCCCTGCGTCGTCGGAATCCGAAGGCTGAAGCTGCCACTGTTTCCCTTGTTCGACTTCACACGCGGTAACTTAGACGCCGACTCGGACGCCGACGCCGCAATCACTGTCAGCCTGAGGTTCGGCGGGAGGCTCGATATTGACGGTGCCATGGTACTCAGTGGCACAGTGCGAGGTGGGTGGGCACTACTAGTCGACTCCCGCTGACTCTGAGGCGCGGCCGAGCAGCCTTGACAGGCGCCGGAATCTGAGGAGCTACAGCCCACAGCTCGGAGCCAAGTAACAAGCCAAGTTGTCCTTGCCACTAGTACGCGGGAGATTTAGATTGATTGGAGACGGACGAGTAGATGAATCCTGCCTGCATTTATTCGGCGATAGTATGCAGCCACGGTCCTTCATAATCAGGCGTTGCGTCCAATTACGTGTATCGTGCCGCCGCCGGTGATACGCCTACGCCTACACGCTGCTGGGAGTGGGAGCTGAAAAATCCAACAGAGAGGTGGGAAATGGACCGCTCGAAAGGCGCGGGGGTACGAGGTCGATTTAACGAGCGCCGAAGCCGAAGGTGATGTGGGGGATGTGGCCGTCAGACGGTAGACCAAGAGGAATGGAGGGACGACTCGGACGGAGGCTGCAGACGACGAGGGCTGCGAGGCGTTGACGAGAACGAGGACGAGGAGAGCGGGGACGAGGAGGGGTAACGAGAGCAACAAGAAGTTTGCTTAAATGCGAGCGCTATGCACTCAAATTCAAGCCGAACTTATTGCGAAGGGAAGATTCGTTATTTTGGAGGTTGAAGTACACAGGTTGTATATGTAGAGCTAGAATGTCCGATTCCCAAGGTAGCGAACGAAGGAAGCCAATAAGTCTGGAATCGCGACGCGCGTTGTTGAGCAAGCGACTCGTTCGGAGAAATTTGAGAATTTGAGTCAGAATGGTGCGGAGCCGGGAGGAAGCAATTGCAGAGCCAAATGCGAGAGTTGCTGGATTGTGGCGAGGGACGTGCTGAGTCTGAGTTGGCAAGGAATGGATTATGGCGTGGTGGTCGAGAGCAAGAGGCGTGTTACTTATTTGGGTTCGGAGCTAAGTGCCTAATTTGAAACTCGGTCGGTAATTGCCGTGTTCCGAGCTTTGCTCATCACCGGACGACGACTCGGACTGTGTGGATCAATCCGGAATGCGACGGGTTTCGTCCTGCATACGTATCGTCCATAAGCTCTACATAGGCCGCGTGCGAGACTCTTCTTTTGCTCACCAGACATTGATTGAATCGCGATGCAGGCCACGAGCGAAGCGCCATCGCGGCGCGCATCTGAATCGTCCAATTGCAACAATACTGCAACGCATATGATATATTTGACTCCAAATCCTCGGGAAGGTAGGACTTTTGGTGGATTTCATCACCATCGCCAATGATTCGGAGGAGGAGGAGTGTCCTTTGTGGGCTGTAGGTTGTGGGTGAGTAGCGTGGAGTGGGAGTTCAGCTGCCTGTGGCCATCTGGTCGTCGTTGATCTCGAGCGAGCAAGAAACACACCTGGGTGGGCGCTGGTTACGATTTAATCCTGCCAGATCTTATTAGTCCTTGCGTTGTTATGTTCAAGTTGGACTCGTCGATGGCTTAGACGACATCCAAAGAAGTTGAGCAACCGTTCGGGCATCTCGGGCAAGTTCAACTGCAACCCATCAAATCATTCCCACGGTTCAATTATTGTTGATGGAACGGTCGACTCCGTTCGAATTTGAGCTCGGGATATTCTCTGGGTAGCATCTACATTTGCTTGCGACGTTTCCTACTTTCTGCGCCGCTCATTTGGGCTCCAGCTTCACAGAGGCGTGGACACATGTACTTGTGTGCGAAATCCTGGTTCCAATCCGGGTTTTGTGTTCTCTCCTTGGGAGAATAACTACAAATAGACCGTGCAACAGCCTCTCCGTTAACGTATGCGAGCTGTAGGTTTGAGCGATCATGTTGAATGGAGGTGTCAGAACATTAATTCCAACCGGCCGACGCAGAATTTCGCTACATACTTGCAGAGGTACGTGCAGCAAATCTCACAACCCCCCCGGAAATTTAAACCTCAAACCCCATCGCAGCCTCCCTCACCGCCTCCAACAGCCCCCGGTCCGCCGCGCTCAACACCGCCTTTGTCTGCGCCCCTCAACCGGTGTCCGCGTCCTCGGAATCCCGCATGGGAACGGCGCTACATAGCCGTGAACAAACACGAGAGTTGAGTCGTGAACCGTCAGGGGTAAAGCTTGAAGTTTTAAAAGAGGTACCCGTGATTCTTCCGGGTGACGAGGCACCTTCTCCCCCCACTCAGCCTTCCTTCCTTCCCTCCTCAATGCCTCATTCCGCTCTGCCAATATTGTATTGACCCCGCAACTCAGTTCAAACTACCCACCCACCGCATCGCGTTTTTTCTTCCTGGACTCGGATCGGATATCGACGCGCACCGAGCGAAGCAATTGACCATTGACTGGCGGACTATGGTCTCATCGAATAGCCATATGCATTCAGCGGTAAACCCAGAATACACTTCCTTCCTTCCTGGAACATGGCTGTGCATTATTGCTGTATTACATTGCCTTTTATGCAGTGTTTAGGCTGAGAAGTTCGATTGATCAACTCAACAGCTCTTACTTTTAGCGCCTTCTTATTGGCACGCAACTGCGCAGAAGCCCTCTTCCCTTCCCTGCACCCACATCAATGGACTCCGACAACGAGTATATCCCGACCACAGACTTGCACACCCAAAAAAGAAATATCTCCGGTTAGGTGGAAAGGGCCTACAGAAATGAGTCCATTCAGCGACACAAAAAGTATAGGTGGAATTTGTAGCACTCACCATAGGTGGAATGTTCCCCCCGAATGAGAGACAATCCGCGACCCTTTACGCTTGAGTGAAATGGAAGAAAATAAGCGGCCACGGATTTGAGTATGGAAAGGATGGCTTTCAGCAGCACTTTCCACCCGTGCTGAAAGAAAGCCTTTCAACTTTTGCCGCGGAAATATTTCCTTATATGGAGTTATTTCCGCGGCAAAAGTTGAAAGGCTTCCTTTCAGCACACTCTGAAAGGGGTACTGAAAGGTAACCTTTCAGCAGCTCTTTTCTCAGTGCTGAAGGGTGTCCTTTCTGCTCAAGTGGAAAGGGCCTCTGATTGTCTCTCTTTCAGGGGTTACATTCCACATACAGTGAGTGCTACAAATTCCACCTATACTTTTTGTGTCGCTGAATGGTCTCATTTCCGTGGGCCCTTTCCACCTAACCAGAGATACTTCTTTTTTGGGTGTGTTGAATGAACCCACAATCACCTCGTGAGCCCTCCCTCACGATACTCAATGCATTGTGACTTACGACGAGTGCATAGACACGGTGCCGGCATATTCACTGGATCCCACCACTTCACTGTGGCTGGCGGAACGTTTACAAACACCATAAATAATAATGTGACACCGGCAACCATTCCACCTGGTTGGTATTCACTACTTGTTCCTATGTATCAACAAGCAGACTAACTTTCACAGACCTCCGTATGATTCCGTGGGGAGACATCGACCTCCAACAGAAATTGCTTGTGAACAAGGAAACGGGGGCCATTGGTTACCTGCTCCAAGGTCATCCCCATCACTTCATCCGTTACTCTAGGAGGCATTGTTTCCTGGCCTATGCTTGGTCGGGATCACTACCAGGATGGGGCTGGGATTGCAACTTCACCGGTGATTTCTCGCTTGCCCGGTTATCGAAGTTGGTGCTGCGACAACAGTTCAAGGACAAGCAAGCGCGGTGGTTGGGCACGGTATTCAAACTTTCGTTTAACCAGTGTAAGCCCGCTGCTTACTTACTCACTGTCACACACCGTGACCGTGACTTACGTCTCTACTCTTACCACCATCTCGACGCTCAAACCTCAAATATACCGTGTTCTTATTCTGCTGTGTTCCTCCTCAAGTGTTTCTCCCCGGAGTCCCCGGTGAGCTTCCACTTTTTTTTGAATATCAAACACCGTATACGTGAGAACGACGGGGATCAGGATCCACGCGTGGATCTCTGATACCTCAATTGCCTCCGTCTCCGCTCGCCCTTCGGGGTAAACCACTGTCCATCGTACCCACCGTCACCGTCCACTGTCCACCGTTCATCGTCCACCGTTTCTGCCTTCAGCGAGCTCATCGATACGGCCCACAGGTCCCATCGATAAGCACAGCCACACTGCCCGTAGTGCGACAAACTGCCTCGTACTCCCTCGACCCCATTCCCTCTCACGACCCGACGAGCGGCAGCGGCAGCACGCCGGCCACCCTCGCCTCCAACGTCTACGCTGTCGTCGCCTCTCAGAGACCTCACACCATCGCCTCCGCAACCCCCACACCATCCAGCCAGCGACTCGTCTGAATCCGACTCATCACCCATCCGCCCTCGCCCCACCACTATGTCCGACGAAGCTACTGTCATCGCCTCGGCAGGGAAACTCCCTACCCTCACCGCTGGCACCGTAACCCCATCGATCGCAGGCAAATTTGAATTCGCATGCAAAAACTACTTCAACGCAAAGAGCGTCGCGGCGGACAAACAGGTAGCAACCATCCTTGGATGTTTTGAAGACGTCCACATCGTCTCGTGGCTCCAGCCGGACGCCGAGCAGACGCGCGTCGCCGCTCTTTCCTTCAAGGATTTCATGGCGGAGCTGCGCGAGAAAGTTCTTCATCCTAATTGGGAGTCGCAGACCCGCACCGAGCTTTTGTCTTGCCGCATGAAAGAAAATGAATCCTTCGACAAATATTACACGCGTATCGTCTCTTTGCACGCTCTCCTTGTCGGCACCCCTTCCGTTCTGTCCAACACTCGCCTCCGCCATACCATCGAAGCCGGCATGGTTGGTGACCTGCAGCGCGCGGTCGACAAGAACAAAGACGCCGCCGCTGTCGACGGCGAAAACCTCGTTGCCTGGATCGCGTGCGTAAAGGTCATCGCAGAAGATCGTGCACAGGACCTCGAACGTATCAACGCCCAGTTCGAGCTTCGCGCGCGCGCGGAGAAACGCAAGGCGGAGAGCGAAGGCGGAGGAAAGTTTAAGAAGCTGAACAACGACTCGAAGAACCAGGGACGCGGCGCACCCAATTCGACCGCCTCCACCTCGTCCTCCGCTTCGACATCGAACACCCGCAACCGCTGCCCCCGTCTCACCGACGATGAACGTGCCCTACTCAACACCCACGACGGATGCTTCACATGCCGCAAACCATACGTAAACCACCGCTCGAAGGACTGCAAGGATTTCCCGGCGCCCGAAAACTATCAGGCGCTCACGGAAGCGGCGTGCGTCACTGCCGGCAAACGTGCAGGGAAGCTCGGGTCGTCCTCGTCGACGTCGACGTCGAACGCCGCGGCCCCGGTCGCAGTAGTGATGTCGGCCGTCGAGGACGAGGACGATAGCACTGGAGATTCCTCTGTGAGTATTCCTTCGCTCGAGCATCGCCTGGAGCACCTCTACTGGGAATGCCTGCTAGATGGTCCTCTCAGGGAGTTCGCGAAGTTAATACGAGCGCTGATTGACAACGGTTCTCATCTAGGATTGATTGACGAACGTCTCGTTGCAAGCCTCGGGCTCATAAAGAAGAAGCTACAAACGCCCGAGATCATTTCACTCGCTATGTCCGCTGATACATCCCCCGTACCTACCACTCTGTCTGAATACGTCGACATTCGACTCACATCCGTAGATCAAACGTGGACATCGAAATTAGTTCGTTTCATTGTAGCCCCGCGCCTCTGTGCGCCGATTGTACTGGGCCTTCCTTGGCTCAAAGCCAACAATATAGTTATTGACCACGCAGCACGCACGGTGATTGATAAGTCGACGGGATATGATCTCCTCAACCCGCCGCCAACGCCAATCGCGCCCGCACCTAAGATGAAGCTGCGCGCAAAGTTGAACGCGACTAAGAAGGACCACAAGACCATGGCCAAGGAGCTCGCGATCGTCTGCCAGCGCAGGCGCGAAGATCTTGAGGCGCGCGGTTTATTCGAGGAAGTGAAGGAAGTGGACGCGATAGCGGCCGTCCGCGAGAGAATCGAAACGTTGGCTCATTTAGAAAACCTCCAAAAGCGAGGGGACAAACTGAAGAAGGACTACTCCGTTCTATTTGACCCGATGCCGCACGTAGACGACCTGCCTACGGACGTGTACTGTGAAATAAAAATAAAAGATGCAAATGTCCAATTCAAGTCGTGTTCGTACCAAAGCCCTCGCAAGTACCAGGATGCTTGGAGGACTCTTATACAGAGCCACTTGGATGCAGGGAGAATCCGCCCATCGTCGTCGCCACACGCGTCGCCCGCCTTCTTGATCCCGAAGTCGGACAAACTGGCTTTACCTCGCTGGGTGAACGATTTCCGTCCGCTGAATGCGAACACAATACACGACTCGTTCCCCCTTCGTAGGGTCGACGACATCTTGGCGGACTGCGCTAAAGGAAAGATTTGGTCAACGATAGACTTCACCGATAGTTTCTTCCAAACCAGGATGCACCCAGATTCCATAAAGTACACCGCCGTGAATACACCGTTCGGCTTGTACGAATGGCTAGTGATGCCTCAGGGTCTAAGGAACGCGCCCGCTGTACAGCAGCGGAGGGTGACGGCGGCACTAAGAGACCTAATCGGCAAAATATGCCACGTATATCTGGACGACATTATAATATGGTCAAAGGACGCCGACGAGCACGAAAAACACGTACAGTTGGTCTTTGACGCCCTGAAGAAGGCTAGCTTGTACGTGAACCCAAAGAAAACGAAGCTCTTCCAATACGAGGTAGACTTCCTCGGCCACCACATTTCCCAGCGGGGTGTGGAAGCTGACAAGGCTAAGGTGGAACGTATCGTTAACTGGCCACAACCAAAATCCTCCACGAACGTTAGGGCTTACCTTGGGCTCGTGCGCTACATCGCAAACTTCCTTCCTGTGCTCGCGGACCATACTCCGATCCTGGAAGAATTAACGACGAAAGACTGTGATAAAGTATTCCCACCTTGGGAAGAGAGGCACCAGCACGCGTTTGACGCGATAAAGGCTATTGTCGTTGGGCGAGAATGCCTCACGACGATAGACCACGATAATCCCGGGGATTTCAAAATCTTCCTGACCGCCGACGCGTCGGACAAACGTTCTGGGGCCGTTCTATCGTGGGGCGCCACATGGGAAACGGCGCGCCCTGTCGCCTTCGACTCAAAATCATTCAAAGGTGCAGAGCTGAACTACCCGGTGCACGAAAAGGAGCTGTTAGCGATTATCCGGGCACTGAAAAAGTGGAGGGTGGACCTACTTGGGTCACACTTCACCATATATACGGACCATCGAACACTAGAGAACTTCGACGCCCAACAGAACCTGTCGCGGCGACAGGCCAGATGGATGGAACTGATGTCCCAATACGATTGCAAGATTGTGTACGTGAAAGGAGAGGACAACACCGTCGCAGACGCGTTATCGCGGACAGAGTTCGTGGACCCAATAGAGGCGGAAGAGAACGCGCGCGAGCCTTGGGACGATTTCGACGACGACACAACCATTGCGGCGGTAGCGCCAAGCTACACCTCACCTTTCCACGCTGTTCAATGTTTAGCGAGGACGCGGATCAGGGGCCACACCCCCTCGGCTGCTGTTTTCTCCATCTCCGCGGATGCAAAGCTGTTGGACGACATCCGCACAGGCTACGCGAGTGACAAGTGGTGCCAGAAGCTGGACTCCGCCAGCAAGGGGATCCCTGGCCTCGTCTTCAAGCCCACTGAGGGCCTGTGGTACGTTGGAAGTCGCCTCATAATTCCTCGCGTCCCAGAGCTACGAGAGCTATTCTACCGTCTCGCGCACGACAATCTCGGGCACTTCGGATTCGACAAGTCTTATGAGTCGCTGCGCAACGACTACTACTGGCCGAACATGCGACACGATTTGGAAACGGCTTACATTCCGTCCTGCCCCGACTGCCAGAGGAACAAATCGAGGACAGTCCGGAAGGCAGGCCCCCTACACCCGCTCCCAATCCCTGACCAGCGCGGCGACTCAGTCGCGATCGACTTTATCGGGCCATTACCACCCGACGAAGGTTTTAACTGCATTGTCTCAATGACTTGCCGCCTTGGTTCCGACGTGCGCCTGGTACCGACAAAAACAACAATAACCGCGCCCGAGTTCGCCCTTCTATTCTTCGAGCATTGGTTCTGCGAGAATGGCCTCCCCCTGGACCTTGTAACGGACCGCGACAAGCTATTTGTTTCCCAATTCTGGAAGGCACTGCACAAGATAACGGGGGTGAAGCTAAAGATGTCCTCGGCATACCACCCCGAGACCGACGGCGCGAGCGAACGAACGAATAAGACAGTGAATCAAGCGGTGCGTTTCCACGTCTCTCGTAACCAGCGAGGTTGGGTGCGCGCTTTACCTAGGGTGCGGTTCGACATGATGAACACCAAGAACGCTTCAACCGGTTTCTCTGGCTTTCAGCTGCGTATGGGTCGTTCGCCTCGCCTCATCCCACCCCTCGTCCTCACGGCTGCGGCCGACATCCCTTCCGACGAAGTACTGGCACGCGACATCATCCAGCAGCTGGAGGTCGACGTTGCAGAGGCGCAGGATAACCTTTTGACGGCGAAACTCGGCCAGGCCGAGCAAGCGAACAAGACTCGGCGGGCGGATTTCGACAACCTGCAGATTGGAGACCGCGTGAAGCTCTCGACCGAACACCGACGCCGCATTTATATGAAGAAGGGAGCGAATCGAGTCGCGAAGTACATTGCCCGGTTTGACGGACCATACAAGATTATAGACAAACACGCTGAGTGCTCTACTTTTACGCTGGATATGCCCAACCAGCCGAAAGTTTTCCCCGTTTTTCACGCTTCTGAACTAGAACCCTACATCGAGAACGACGACAATCTATTCCCTTCGCGCAAACTCCCTAAACCCGGCCCAATCATCAACGACGACGGGGACGAGGAGTATTATATCGACAAGATCCTCGACGAACGCACCCGCGGCAAAGGCAAGCAGTACCTGGTACGATTCAGCGGCTACGGACCCGAAAGCGACCTCTGGCTCCCTGGACGCGAATTGGCCGACGCCGAAGCCCTCGACCGTTGGCTCTCCGAACCGAGGGACTGAAGGAAGGCACGGGTCGTACATGTCCTGTTCACCATTCTTCATGTCCCTGCCCGTGGTAGCTTTTTTGGTCCTACGGGATTTTTTTGACGCACCCACTGGAGCAGTTTGTATGTAGTTGCTCCCCATCTCCCCCTTCTTTTCTCTTTTTTTTGGCGATGCTGGACGATTTTTCAGGGAGGGGAAGGGTGTAAGCCCGCTGCTTACTTACTCACTGTCACACACCGTGACCGTGACTTACGTCTCTACTCTTACCACCATCTCGACGCTCGAACCTCAAATATACCGTGTTCTTATTCTGCTGTGTTCCTCCTCAAGTGTTTCTCCCCGGAGTCCCCGGTGAGCTTCCAACCAGCCGAGAACCTCCTGACCCAGTTCAACCCCATAGTTTGAGCACCAACAATTTGTTCAACACAAAGATTCAATTCACTGCGGATATAGTTGGAGGGATCCGAGGTACGAGGTTTTCATGTTGCAGTGTCTATCTGGGAGAGACTAGGGTATAGGCCTTACCAGTGACATCTGGTTGAGTCAAGCAAACTACATCTTCAGCCACCTGCGGATCGAACACGGTTTGGAGGATTATGGTATGTTCCACTCTTTCCCGTGCCACTTGTCTGGTAACTTTCAACAGTTCTAGTGGAGCAAGTCAATTTTGAGGTCGTACTACTTCCCAACCCCATGATGGATTGTCCACATGGCTACCTTTTTCTCTGTCCCGGACGCCACTTCCAAGGAGGAGGAGGAGGTCAAGATCATTCGACACTGCTCAGATGGCCGAGATGTCCTGCTTATTGGTCCCTCGATCCCTCGGGTGCTGAGCGCTTGAGTATGGAGGAGGCAACAAGACTCGGATTCCCCCGCTTCGACCTGAAGACTGAGGTCTGTGGTAGATTCTGGGATACCAGTGTCTAAACCGGACTCCGGCAATTTCACCAGGCAAAAGGCTTTAATGCAGAGAGCCAAGACGTCGCTCAACATCTCAGGCGCCCGTTTTATCAATTATCTGGGAACATAGATCCTCCGTTTGCCCACGGTGAGTCAACATACATTTCAACCAGAATTCCCATTCATATTTCCAGTTGGGGAATATGAACCGGAGAACGACAGATGGGAAGATGCCAAGGAACTTGAAGATGAGAATTGGCAGCTCAATATGTCCTATGGTGATGTTCAACCACGGAGTCCAGTCACTGGGGGTCGGGGAAGTAAGTAAACAGCTTGAGTTTCCACAGTGCGCTCACAATGTTCTCTTCAGCGTTACAAGCCGCAAGTTCACACCCGGTGCTACATGCTACCGACGAGGATACTCCGATTCCGCCAACCCTCAAAATCTTGATGACCATTCAGATTGCCCTCATATTATTGCTCGCAGCTTGCTGGGTGTATGAAAATGTGCAATGATCCTCGGAAATCTGAGTAGCTCAAATCCGGTGTGTACATAGATATAAGAGACACCTTTGTGACCTCCCCTTGTTGATTATTTCCCGCTAAATTGGGGGAACAATCCAAAAAATCTTTGAGTATTTGTCTCCCGGGCCCTTGGTACAAAATGAAAAAAAAAAGATATATATAGTAAGTAGAGGAGGGCGGCGTCACCTTGCGCGAGTCATCAGCTAGTTCAAAGTTTTCCTACCAAATCCTACTTAGTATGGCTGAGTTCATCTATCGCAGGCCAGTCAGTGTTCCTCTCGACGCGACTGATGCTGCGTACATCGCTACGCCTCCAATCGTCGAAGTCCGCGGCGGTGGATGCTCGAGCAGGCTCTCCCGACCCTCCGCCTTGTTCAACCACTCCCGAAGCACGTCGTTCCAGGTGCGCAGATACAGCGTGGCAAAGTTCGGATGGTGTTCCTTGTCATACTTGATCGAAAAGTGTTCCTCCTCCTTTAAGGTCTCATTCACTGTCCGCTCTCCGACAGCGACGGCCAGGTACCCCTTGAGGCGTGGATCAATCCACCCATGAGCCACACAGACGGCAGCGTAGGTAACGTAGGCGAGGTTGGTGCAGTGCCACGCGTGCGGGAGGTAGTCCTCGGGGCGGTGCCAGCCCGAATAGTGGGGATCGAGAGAGAGCGGCGCGAATATTGTGATGTCCTCCAGAGCGGCGGGATGCTGAAGTCCTCCCAGCTGTGGGGGATTCACGTCGAGCAAGGCGTCATCCCAGATGAGATAGAGGCTTTGCAGCCGCAAGGCACCACATTCCCTTTCGAGGTACGCCCAGATATTCCATGTTACTGCGAGGTGAGTGACGCCCTCTGAGGCGCCGAGCAGCCGGCGGATGGACGACAGCTCCTCATTCGAAAAGAGGCATCGCCTGTCGTCCTTGCTGAACGACAGGTCGAGGACGAGTGCGCGGATGAGCCCTGCATTCGGCAATATGCAGTCATCTAGGCGCTGCATCCAGTCATTGTGCCGCCGGACGACGACTGTGTGGAATTTAATAGGTTTGGTCCTGCATATCGCCCATAAGCTATAAGCCGCGTGCGAGACCGCTACGTTACTCACCAGATATTGAATCGCGAGGCCACGAGCGACATCACACCGCGCATATCCCGCGTATCGTTCAACAGTACTTCACATATTTGTCGCTCCAAATCCTCCGGGAAGGTAGGGGAGGTGTATTCCATTGCCAACGACTCGGAGGAGGGCTGAGTGTCCGTTGTAGGCTGTAGGTTGTGGTTTGTGGGTGAGCAGCGTGGAGTGTACCGCCTTCGACATCTGGTCGCCGTTGATCTCGAACACGGAACACACCTGGGCGCTGATGAGTTAGTTTATAATGCCACCCAAAATATGACTACATACTTGTATTCCTTGAATTCCTGTTGAAACTGTGAATGGTCACTAAACGACAGCCATTGAAGTTGAACAACTCTTCGGGCATCTCGGCCAAGTTCAACTTTCACCATCGAAACTCTCCCACGGTTCAATTATCGTTGATCGTTCGACGTTTAACGTTTAACCTGTGTTGGCTTTGAGCCTCAGAATTTCCCTACATCTTGCAAGTACTACTGTACATCGCAAAGGACCGTTCGGCTGACTCTTCCCCAACAGCAGCTTCGTCCCCATCCCCACCTCGTTGATCTCGAGATTCGCGTCACCCTCGACGAGTGTGGTCTGTCGCTGAAACTGTACGATTATATGTAACATGAATCGAATTGAGATCTTTTTTTCTTTTTGTACAGCACACAACAACAAGGACTAGGTAAGCTCGGCGCCGTCGCTCTCGATGAACGCCTTGAGCGGGTAGAACGGGTCGAGCTCGGACGTGGCGACTATATTTGAGACTTGGGCGAACCAGTCCAGGAACAGGGCATCAAGCCGTTGTCTGTCCAAGGTGACCGACGAACAACGCTCGAGCAGCTGGAGGACCGTCGTTGCCAACGGAAGCGCCTGGAGCGGCTCGTCGCCCACGATCGCGTCGTAGATGTCCATGAGCTCCTCCCCCTCGGCGGCATTGTCTTCGGCGGCATGGTCTGCCTCCTGCACCAACCACCCGAGGGGCAGCGGCGCGGCGGCATGCCAGCTGGGCAGGACCTGGGCGCCCTCCCAGTCGAGAACGGCGACGATCGTGGCGTCCTTCTCGGCGGACGACATCAGCATGTTGCCCTGGTTGAAGTCGGTGTGCGCGAGGCGGAACGTCGTCGCCGGCGGGTCATCCGGCAGCGCCGCGATCGCGTCGCGAAGGAGCGAGAACCAGCGGGCGGCGTACTCGCGCGAAAGCGCTCCTGCGCCGCCGTTGAAGTCGCTGCACGCGGTGCGCTCCGCCGTCCAGTCGTCGCCGACGGCGAGAAGGTCGAGTTGAATGCCCACGCAAGCGAGCAAGAACTCCTTCGAGGTTTTGAACGGGCCTCTGTCGTTCGGCATCAGGCCGAACGCGCACGTCCTGACGAGAGGGCCCACGGTGCCAGCGGCGTCGACGAGGCAGCCGATCGAGCTCAGCGGGAGGTTCCTGAGCTCGGTCTCGTACGCGGCGACCTGGGCGGCTATGTGGGCCCGCCCGGCGGCGTCACATCTGCCCTTGTACAGGACCCCCGAGATCTGAGCGTGCGCGCGCGCGTCAGCGGCGCACGAAACGCGACTGTGGCGAGGACACTCACCCGCTCCATGAGCATGTACGGCGCGCCGACTGGGTTCGCGTCGTCGCCGTCCCATGCGTACACGTCGGGGACCGGGATCGACGGCGCGTGGGCCTTCAGAAACCGCAGCGTCGCAACCTGGCGTGCGCCGCGCGGGATGAACATTGTTATTGTGACACGGGGGGGAACCGACCGCTGCAACGCCAACGCACCTCCGATGAGAACCTCGCGGAAAGGTGCTCGGCGGTCATCCCGCGACCGTTCTCGGCTTGGCCACCGCCTGGAATCCTGAGCCGCGCGAGAATGTCCGTTCCGTCGTTGAAAGGCAAGAGATACACCTGGGGCGATCGATCGGTACTTTGCGGCGAGAGAAAGAAAAAGGCACTGACGGCGTTGTATCCGCCAACTGCGAACAGGTGGGCTCCAGTGCATGTCTTGCCCATCGCTTTTGACGCCTGCTCCTGAAGCGCGGCCAATTGGACCGTTTCCGCGAAGGTGATCAACGCTGGGTCTCTCGAGAGGTCAGGGTTCTGGGTCATGGCTGACGCGAGGATCGGATCCTGAGACGTCGCGCGCGTCAGGTATGGCACGCGCAGGTGCAGTCCTCACCCACCCATTCGAGAAGAAATTTTGTCGAGGCCATTGTCTGTCTTGACGTGGCAAAACTTAGTTCGAAACAGAAGATGATCGCAAACAAACCAAAGCTGGGTGGCGTCTCCCCAGTAAACGCCGCGCCTTCATTCTGCTGGAATTGGCGCAGAGTTCCAACCATTGGCTGGATATTGCAAGGCAAGGCGCATTTGAGCGTCGGACACTGTTTTGTCTTGTGAACGAGAGTCGCAGTCGGAAAACGAACCGTGGGAATTAGCCCTCGGCCCGAATCACGAGCACGTGACGCCTCCACGCGTTTCGCGGCTCTTGAGCGGAACTCCCACCATCATGCCATTGCTCTCGTCCTCGCTGCCTCCCCCAGCGCCGACGACGCTCCCATCTCTCTCGGCCTCAATCGTCTCTCGATCCACAGCGGCAAAACCTGCATCCACCAAAGTCCAAGTAGCACCGATGCCACCGTCGGAGGAGCAGCCGCCGTCTACGGTCTCGAGGGTCGCACTAGACGTCGACACTATCAGCTCGGAAGTGGCTGCGGAGCTCGCTGGGGCGCTCGTTGGCCATGTGCTTTTTCTGAAGAGCCAGATCCCCTTGTGCGTCGTCCTTTGCCACCAGTCACTTCTCGCATCTACTGATGTTATGTATTGTATTCCAGCCCTGTGATGCAGCTCTCTCGAATACCCAGCGGGAAGGTTTGTCGTCGTTGTCGTCGTCCCCCCTTACCTCTTCCCCTTCAGTTGTCGATGCTGATTTCTCTCCGGCTGCATACTTAGACGAACCCCCGGGCCCTGAAGCTACGCACGGAGCTGCTGTCCGCCTTCGACACGCTGAGCTCGCACCTCAACACGACCTTTCCCGCGCTGGCGACGGCGTTTGCCCTTGTTGCCGGTGCGGAACCCAGTCCGAGACCGACGCGGCGCGCGTACCTCGCGATATTGGTCGGTCCGAGCATTGGCTCGGCGAAGACGCGCGTGATGCTGGCGCTGGATGGGGTGGTGCCGCGGGTTTGGGGCGAAAGGAATGATGATGATGATGGCGTGGAAGAGGAGGATGACAGCGACGATGATGAGAGCGACGATGAAGACGACGATGAGGAAGACGATGAGGACGACGAGGAATCGGGATCCGACTCGTCATTGAAAGGATCCTCACCGCCGCCCTCCCGCTCCCCGTCCCCTTCCCCGTGCACCTCGCCCTTGCCAATACCGCCAACATCACGGCCGCCACCCCCGTCCAGCGGCCCCTCGCCCCACCAGCTCACCCGCCTTCTCGCGCACACGCTTGCCACCGCGCCGCATAGCATGGCCGCCGAACTCGGTGCGTCCTCCCTTCCCTCCCTTTCCTCTTCAACCTTCCTTCTCAAACGCAATCAAATCTCTTCGTAACTGACACATACGCAACAGCCCCCTCCCAAACACACATCCTCCTCCGCGCGCCGCGGCGCTTCGCGCACCCCGCGTGGATCCCGCGGCAGGCCGCCTCGCCCGCGCTCGAGGGCGTGCTGCACCAGTTCCGTGTACAGGCGGGGGACGTGCCTTCTTCGCAAACCGCGCCGACGAAGCCGCGCAGAACCGCGAAGGGCTTGGACGTGGAGGGCGCGTGGGTGACGTGTCGGCGGGGTGGGATTGAGTTTCCTGATGCGAATGAGCTGGGTGGGGGCGCCGAGAAGGAGAATGAGACGAAGAAGCGGGTGGAGGGGGAGAAGGAGAAGGAGGCCAAGGAGGTGGAGGAGGCAGACGAGATGATTTGGTGGAGCTGGGATGGGAAGATCGTAGGGTTTGCGGATTGGTAGTACTATGTAGTGTCGTGTGTAACTCATTGCTAGAGTCCGATGTACCGACGCGACGCGTTATTTGGCACCGCGCAAATGTCGGCATCCAAGTCACACCACCCTGTTAAGTCTTACCACGACCATCATGTCTAGGATTCCACGACCGCAATGACTGCAGCTCGCCCGGTCCTCACGGTTGCTTTGTAGGTGAGCGTTGAACCGCAATGACTCCGGTCTACCTCGATCCCGCCAAGTCGACACTCTACCCGGCGTCGGAAAGCGCAGTGATTGCAGCAGCAAGCATGTGCAGCCGCGGCCCGCCTATCTTGCCTTCCTTCTCACCACCACAGTCCATGGCCATACTAGCAGGGAAGCTCCCCCGCGTCGGTCTCCTGTGCGCGCTCTTTGTCGCGCTCTGGTTTGTCTTCCTCTCCAGCGACTCGGCGGTGTACTCGAAGCGCAAACTTGAAATCCGCGAATATTTGAATTGGCATGGTGGTGAGGCAGCGGCTAGCGTTCAAGGTCAAGTGCAAGCTCAACTGCAAGCGCAAGTACGGTCAAAAGCTAAAGACGACTTTGCCTGGGAGACGGTGAGGTGTCTACTGCTGCTCCAGAATGTGTGTATTGAACGAATGTGGGCACCGGGCAGATTGTACCCAGTGAAAAGCTCATTTGGACGGACTGTTACTCCACATTTCAGTGTGCCCGGTTGAAGGTGCGGTTCGCACTGCATCTCCTCATTCTTGAATCTTTATTCATCACCAATGCACAGGTTCCACTCGACTACTCGAACCCTGACTCCGGTGCTTCCGCCGCAATCGCGATGCGGCGCCTGCGTTCAAAAGTACCGCACGACTCGCCGGACTACCGGGGGCCTATCCTCCTCAACCCGGGTGGTCCGGGCGGCTCTGGCGTCGATTTCGTCGCCACCTGGGGTCCGCAAATCTCTACGATTGCGGGGCCTGAGTTCGATATTATAGGGTTCGATCCTCGCGGTGAGTCGTCTAGATCTCCCTGCGCCACAACAACACAACGACCTTGATTTAACGGACGAATGAACCAGGAATTTCGCGCTCCACGCCGCGGATCTCGTTCTACGGCCGCGCGGAGCGCGAGATCTGGGGCGGATGGGGGAACCGCGCGCAGGTCGCGTCGATGAACGCGTCGGCGGATACGCTCGCGCGGACGTGGGCGCGCGCTATTGTGGACGGTACCCTGGCGGGGGAGCGCGATGTGGACGGGAGTCTGCGGTTCATGAACACTGATCATACGGCGCGTGATATGCTGCGCATCGTGCAGGCGCATGGACAAGAAAAGCTTCAGTATTGGGGGTTCTCGTGCGTGCAGTTTACACTCAGACAAACTATGATTAAACCCCACTCAGGTATGGGAGTGTCCTGGGCGCCACATTCGCCTCCATGTTCCCCGTACGTCGAGTTCCAGCACCGTACGTTTCCGTTGAACTGAACTTGCTCGCAGGACAGCGTCGGCCGCCTCATAATCGACGGCGTCGTCGACTCTGAAAACTACTTCGCAGTCGAATGGTCCAACAACCTCCTCGACACCGACAAAGCCTGGACGCACTTCCTCACCGGCTGCGTCGCCGCCGGGCCCCCGCCCTCGGGCTGCGCATTCTACGCCCCCACCCCCGCCGCCATTCAAGCCAAAGTGGACGCCCTCTACGCCTCCCTCCGCGCGCGCCCCATCCCCGTCCGGACCGACATCGCCTTCGGCGTGGCAGACTACTCCATGCTGCGCCGCACGATCCTCACCGCGCTCTACAGCCCGTACGCCAAGTTCCCTCCCCTCGCGCAGGCGCTTGCGGATCTCTCTGTCGGCAACGCGACGGCGCTGTTCAAGATGTCGTCCGAGGCGCCGGGGTTCGAGTGCGCGTGCGATCCGGGGGAGTATCGGTTCGAGGGCGTGACGGAGGCGGGGACGGCGGTGCTTTGTAATGACGGGCGGCGCATTCCGCGGGATTTTGATGGGGTTGTGGAGCATTATAAGGAGCTGAGCAAGATTTCGAGCTTTGCGGATTTGTGGGAGCCTGTGAGGATGGGGTGCTTGTGAGTGTTGTTTGTCCTCTGGCATTTGATTGGTTTTGGGAAAGCTGATGGACATGCAGGGCGTGGCCGGAGTTTCCGAAGACTCACTTCCAGGGTATTCTGACCGCAGCGTCGTTCTGTTCACATTCGTCTTATGGATTGACGAGTAACTATGATAGGCCCCTTCGTCGCCAACACTAGCTTTCCCCTCCTTCTCATCGGCAACACTGCAGGTTTGCTCCGGCTTTGTCTGTCTGTCTATCTGAAGGCTAGCTGACTGGTCACTACTCTAAGATCCGGTGACTCCTCTCTGGACGTGCGTCCCATCCCACTCGTCGTAGAGCACTCGATATACTAACTACCATACTTGTAATAGCGCGAAGAAGATGTCGCAAGGCTTCGCGGGGTCCGTCGTCCTAACCCAAGACTCCGTCGGCGTACGTCCTCCTCCTCGTACTTATCCCGCTTGATCTCAATTCAATTCTCTGCGCTAGCACTGCTCCCTCAGCGCACCATCGCTCTGCACCCAGCAGCACGTCCGCCGATACTTTCAGGACGGCGTGCTCCCCGCGCCGGGGACCGTGTGTCCCGTCCTCGCGCCGCCGTTCCCTGTGCGGGGATCCGAGAATGTTGAACGCGAGGCGCAGGCACAGGCGGTGTTGAGCGCGGCGGACCGGACGTTGTTGGAGGCGGTGACGAAGGTGGCGAGGGGGTTTGAGGTGAGGTTTCCGGGGGGGTTGTGATTTCTGCCCGTCCCTCTGCAAGTATGTAGAGAAATCCTGCGTCGGCCGGTTGGGATTAATGTTCCGGCAATCCACGAGATGATCGATGATCATGGGAACCTACAGTTTGCAGTGCCTTAGCGGAAAGGTTGTAACGCCGTCCACTTGTAGCCATGCTCCTAAGGATAGAACACAAAACCGCGTAAGATGAATACCCCGGAGGCCCGGGTTACCATTTGTGAAGCTGGGGACCCAGACGAGCGGCGCAGAAGAAAGAACGCAAACGTAAATGCTACCCCGGAGTCCAGAAAATATCCCGAGCCCGAATTCGGGTTGAGTTGAGCGACATGGGCCCATGCGTCGAACCATCAACTAAAATCGAACCGTGGGAGAGCTTTGATGGGCTGTAGTTGAACTTTGCCGGGATGCCCGAACGGTTCCTCAACTTCATTGGATGCCTTCTAACATAGACTATTCAAATCTGAACATAATAGCGCTCACATTCGGGCAGCATTGTGTGGTAAATAGCGCCCATGTGTGTTCCGTGCTCGAGATTAACGGCGACCAGATGTCAAAGGCGGTACCTGCCACAGCCAGCTGAATTCCCTACTCCAGACTGCTCATATAAAGCCTACAACGGACACCCGCTCCTCCCCACTGGCAATGGACTACACCTCAACCACCGGAAGTCCTACATTTCCCGAGGATTTGGAGCGAGTGATATGCGAAATATTGTTGGATGACGCGCGGGACATGCGCGGCGCGATGTCACTCGTGGCCTCGCGATTCAATGTCTGGTGAGTAAAGTAACGGTCTCACAAGCGGCTTGTAGCTCATGGGTCATATGCAGGACCAAACCCATTAAATTCCACACAGTCGTCATCCGCGGCCACGATAATTGGACGCAGCGCCTGGATGACTGCATATTACCGAATGCAGGGCTCATCCGCGCACTCGTCCTCAATTTGCCGCGTAGCGAGAAGTCGGCTCGTTGTAGATTCTCAGATGAGGAGTTGTCGTCCCTTCGGCGGCTGCTCAGCGCCTCAGAGGGAGTCAGACACCTCGCAGTAACATGGAACATCTGGGCGTACCTCGAACCGGAATGCGGTGCCCTCGGGTTACAGAGCCTCTGTCTCATCTGGGATGACCTTCTAATCGTGAGGCCCCCGCAACTCGCAGAACTCCAGCATCCAGCCGCTCTGGAGGACATCACAATGTTTGCGCCGCTCTCTCTCCGTCCCCGCTGGAGGACTTGGGCCCGGCTCGAGGACTATTACCTCCCGGACACGAGGCACTGCACCAACCTTGCCTATGTCACCTACGCCACGGCATCCATTGGCCCGTGGACGGGTGATCAACGCCTCAAAGGGTACATGGCCGTCGCCGTCGGAGAGCGAACACTGTATGCCGTCCAACGAGAAGGAACCTATTTAACCGTTCGTCGGAAGGAAGGCCACCCGAACTACGCCACGCTGTGTGTGCGCACCTGGGACGAGGTGCTTCGGGAGTGGTTGAACAAGGTAGAAGGTCGGGAAAGCCTCCTCGAGCATTCACCACCGCGTATTTAGACGATTCGAGGACGCACGCAGATGTACGCAACATCATTGGAGCTTGGAAAGGAACAGAGGACCCTGCTATGACGAGCTCAGCCGTGCGTAGTAGGATTTGGTTGGGAAACTATAAAATGAATGGGTAGAAAACGATGGCCAGACGAATTCAATCGGCGCCGAAGGATGACCGAGCCCGAAACCATTATAACGGGCGCGATGCAATCCTCGCCGACACTTACCGTCCCCCCTTGAGGTTTCGAGTGGTGTCTCTAGTTGAATCAACTTCCTGGGATAACCTAAACTTTGTCGCTTTAAACATCACTGGACGGAAAAGAATTGGCCAGAGCATGAGACTAGATTTTCCGAGTTGAACTTTGGACAAATTGGATTGAACTGCGCGGAAAGGTGAACCACCGTGCCCGAAAGAGTGAACAACGCAGGGGGCTTGCAGAAAGCTGGGGGAAACTGCGAAAAAGCGCAAGGGTTGAAGACTGGGGGAGGCTGTGGCTCTGTAGCTCATATGCAGCTGGGTTGTGAGCGCCACTCCCACTGGCGAAACCTACGCCGATACCTTCAAGACGGTACTTCTCGCGCCGGGGCCGTGTGTCCCGTCCTCGCGCCGCGGAATTCCGAGACTGTTGAGCGTGAGGCGCAAATACAGGCGGTACTGGACGTGGCAGACCGGGGGCTATTGGAGGCGGTGAGCGAGGTGGCGAGGGGGTTTGAGGTGAGGTGTCCGGGGCTTGTGATGTTTGCTGCCTTCTACCAATCCACTCGATGATCAGGTTTGCATGATTTAGCAAAAAGGTTGTTACAAAGACCAGTCTCAGCCACGCTCTTAGACAACACAAACCGCGTAGGATGAACTGGGCGGAGCCCTGGATTCGAAAAGGACATGGTGAAGCTGAAACCCAAACGAGCGGCGCAGAGAATAGGAAATCGAACGAAAATGTAGATGCTACCCCAGAGCCCAGATAATATCCCGAGCTCGGATTCGACTGGAGTCGACCGAACCGGTACCATAAACGATAATTGAACCGTGGGAGAGCTTTGATGGCTGCAGTTGAACTTCCCGGAGATGCCCGAAAGATTCCTCAACTTCATTGGATGCCTTCTAAGCCACCGACGATTCCAAGTTTGAACATAATAGCTCACGCATTCGGGCGGCATTGTTTGGTATTCAGCGCCCAGGAGTGTTCCGTGCCCGAGATCAACGGCGACCCGATGTCGAAGGCTGTACCTCCGCCTGCACCCAACCACAGCCATAGCCAGCGGGACTCGTTGCTCTACGTTGCCCATCTACATAACAGAAGCTCACCCTTCCTCACTGGCAATGGAGCCTACCTTTACCACCGAAGGTCCTACATTTCCCGAGGATTTGGAGCGAGAGATATGCGAAAGATTGTTGGATGATGCGCGGGACATGCGCGGCGCGATGTCACTCGTGGCCTGGCGATTCAATGTCTGGTGAGTAAAGTAACGGTCTCGCACGCGGCTTGTAGCTCATTGGTGATATGCAGGACCAAACCCATTAAATTCCACACAGTCGTCATCCGCGGCCACGATAATTGGACGCAGCGCCTGGACGACTGCATATTACCGAATGCAGGGCTCATCCGCGCACTCGTCCTCAATTTGCCGCGTAGCGAGAAGTCGGCTCGTTGTAGCTTCTCAGACGAGGAGTTGTCGTCCCTTCGGCGGCTGCTCCGCGCCTTAGAGGGAGTCAGACATCTCGCAGTAACATGGAACATCTGGGCGTACCTCGAACCGGAATGCGGTGCCCTCAGGCTACAGAGCCTCTGTCTCATCTGGGATGACATCTTAATCGCGAGGCCCCCGCAACTCGCAGAACTTCAGCATCCAGCCGCTCTGGAGGACATCACAATGTATGCACCGCTCTCTCTCCGTCCCCGCTGGAGGACTCGGGCCCGGCTCGAGGACTATTACCTCCCGGACACGAGGCACTTGCACCAACCTCGCCTATGTCGCCTATGCCACGGCATCCATTGGCCCGTGGAAGGGTGATCGATGCCTCAAGGGGTACATGGCCGTCGCCGTCGAGCGCACACCGTATGCCATCCAAGCTGGAGAAACATTTCTAACCGTTCGTCGGAAGGAAGGCCACCCGAACCACGCCACGCTGTATGCGCGCACCTGGGACGAGGTGCTTCGGGAGTGGTTGAACAAGGTAGAAGGTCGGGAAAGCCTCCTCGAGCATTCACCGCCGCGTATTTAGCCGACTGGAGGACGCCCGCAGTGCCCCGGCAATGTACGCAACATCACTGGAGTTGGTGAGGAGCACAGTCTCAGGAGCCTGCGATTACGAACTCAGCCGTGCGTAGTAGGATTTGGTAGGGAGTAGGGAGGCTTTATAATACAAATCGGCCAGACTTCAACCGAACGATGACAGAGCCCGAAACCATATAAACGAATCGGCCCTGAGAGGAAGAATGAGCCGTCCACGGCAGGGGAGAAGAACCCTTTTCAGGCTACATACCCCATACGACCCCCCTGCAATATGCAGAGGCCGTCCTTTCAGTCCAGGCATCGACTCTAGGAAGATGGCAAGAAAGGCGGCGATATCTTTTGCAGCCGCCTCGATCTCCTTCTCGGCAGTCAGCCGGCGAGTTGAAAGCACGAGTGAGGTGCCACATACCACGGTCTCCCCGTAGTCAGCATACGAGAATCCGACTCCAACAGGTTGGTCAATAAATACAACCTCTGCCCCGTTCTCCGACCACCGAGCGCAGATGATACCCGCAGCTACACACTGTGTATTCTGCTGGCCGACGATTTTTCTATGCAGTTTCGTGTCTCGTTTGTGCTTGGATCGAGTAGTGTGGTTCTGTAACGCATGGAGGATTCGAATTACGGTCCTTTCCTCCCCAATGAAATATTTACAATCTGTCGTCGCGTTCGGAATGTCGGACGACGCAACGTTTCTCGGAAAGAAATTGCGGCACTCAACCCGAATCAAACTCAAATTCCCACGGTTGAAACTTCTGACTTGAAGCCAAACTTGGCGTTCTGGGGGAGCTCTGCGTCTTTGTGTTCGGTGATGCGGCGATGTCCCGTGAGCTGGGCGTCGCGCAAATCCTCAAGGGGAAAACACACCCGTTGATACGTTTCTGTCCGTTCGCATCGAACCTCATTGGGATCGAGACCATCTGGATACTGATAAACATACAGCTCATCACCTTGCTTTGTCTTGACTCGTAGCTGGCTTGAAGTGTAGGTTGAATATAATGCTGGAATATAATTCAGACGCTGGGATACAAGACCAAGGAAAAAGTTGAACTTGCCCGAAATGCCCGAAGAAATTCAACCTGAGTTGATGGCATGGAGGACAGACCAGATTCTTCAAGCCTAAGGCGCAAAATATTAACTGGGATGTGAACCGGTGCTCTGCGTCTTGCTTCTCATCTTCACAAATCCTTGAAAAATATTTTTGGCATCGTCCTCATGCTGATGGATTCTTAACTCAACAGCTTCTGTCAGCGCCCCCTGGCGTATTTTCCCACATCTCCACAATTCCGCCCCGCTTCTTTCCCACGAAGCGCAGGTTGTCTGTCGACGTGTTCCTTGCTTTTTTGGTCAGCTACTCGGAATCCTGTGCGGGTTTGTTGCGGGTCCGATCCTATTCTTTGGGCGCTCGTTTGCTTCTTTGGCGATTGAAAGCGACGCGGCTTGATAGTCTCAAACTAACAGCACGCTTGAGCGGAATTCCAGTCTCTTCTAGTTGTGGCGTTCTGTCAGGACAACGATCGATGTACGTGGATCGACGTTTTGTGACCCGACGCTCGAGGCCTCTGAACGTCAGAACGACACCGCAAAAGGGTTTCAGAAGGACAGATTGTGCTAAAGAACGCTCATAGGCCCGTCACAGTGGAACACTCGGTCACTATTTCTCTTCATTCCCGGTCTCCAATCTCCTGGAGATTTTTTCAAGTGGGCGTATTCAAGCGCTAAAGGAATTAATGTTTAAAAACTGGAGTTTAAAGCTCGCTTTGCTCGTCTGCAAAGCTCAAACGCGACTACCGTCCCAACGGGCCTCGATTTGAAGTTGAATATGGGCGGCTGGAGGCTCGAATGACTCCGAGTCGGCATCTCTCGGCATTGAGAAAGTATAAAAAAGTTGACCCACTTCTTGCCACTTCTCCGCCCTCCCACTGCATCTTGACCCTGGCGCTGAACGTCCCTCGATTTTCGACGGAAACTCACGCCAGGTGCACGACAGGATGACCTCTTTTGCTCTTTCCCTTGGATTTGTCCTCGCCGCTGGCAACAGCGACCTTTGCGCCGCTGCGCCCGTGGTACTGCGCCGCACCCTTCCTTTGACTTCCACAACGTTGCACAACGTTACGCCTGTCGCTACTACTACCTCTCCCTCATCGGACCAAACCGCAGTTGTATTTCTGCTCATCTTCCTGCGCACGTCTCCTCCTCCCCCGTCTTCAAGTGGCGACTACTTATATTATTTTGCCCAGTTGTTTTATATATCTTCAACCTAGCGCGCATCATCTGGCACCCTTACGAGTGGCGCTTCGATCGCGGCAGGGCTTTTGCCTGGTTCAAGATTATCATTCGCGCGGTGGCGAAGCTCATCCAGCGCCTCCCCCGCCCTGCATTCCCCTCTTCGCCGCGCCCCTCCACCGCGGCCCGCTCGCGTCGATCTTCATACCTCACACCGCTCTGGCGCCCGCTCTCCTCCTCGGCCAGCTCGGCGGGGGAACCAGCACGTCGCGTAGACGATTTCCCGGCCCCGCCCATTGCGATTCCCCTCATTGCCCTTTCCGCCGTTTACCAGCCCTCCGGACCGCTGTCGAGCGACGTTGTGTCCACACTGGCGGTGGTCCCTCCCACCCGCGACACGCACGAACCTCAAAACCAGCTTGCCGCTTATGCACTTCCAGACGGGGCCACCACACAGGCGAGTCCGGCTCAAACAGTCAACGCCAGCGGACTTTCTCGCGCGCCGTCCGACGCCGCCGCACGAGTTGAACGCGGTAATCGTTCGTCGGCAGTCTCGAGCGTGGTGTCGGACCGCCCCCCGCGATCCTCCTCTCCGCTCCCCCAGGTGTCTACAAATAGACACCAAGCACACGACTCGGAACCTCAACATCACCTTGCCGCTCCCCCCGCGCTTTCAGACCCTGCCACCACCGTGATTCAAGCGAGCCTTCACACAGTCAACGTCAGCCGATCCTCTCTTGCGCCCTCCGACGCCGGTGCACCACTTGAACGGGGTAGCCGCTCATCGGCGACTTCGACCGTGGGGTCAAACCTCGTTTTGCGGTCCTCATCTCCGCTCCCGCAAGCATCTACAAGTCGACACGACGCCCCCGAACCTCAACACCGCGCCGCTCCTCCCGCACAAGTTTCCGACAGCGCCTCCACCATTCATACACTCAGCGCCGCCAACCAGCCCTCTCCTGCGCAGTCTGACACCGGTGCACAAGTTGAACAGGGTAGTCGCTGGTCGCCAACCTCGACCGTGGGGTCAAGGCTCGGTTCGCGGTCCTCCTCGCCCCTCCCCCAGGTAACTACCGATGGACACCATGCGCACGAGGTTCGGCACCCCCGCGTCGCTCTTCCCCCGTCTCCCGGCAGCACCAGCGAGGCGGTCCACACACCCAGCGCCGACCAATCCTTCCAGTGGTACGATGCCAGTGCCCACATTGGGCTGGTTACCAGCTGGTCGTCGAGCTCGGTGACAGTGGGGTCAGACCGCCCTCTGCGCTCCTCACCTCCGCCAACCCAGGGATCCGGCTTCCGGCGACTATTGCGCCCATTCACGACTTCGTGAGCGGCCGTCGCCGTCTCCTCCACCGTCTGGCAGTGACACTTCGCACATGGAAATCTTAGCCACGAGTGCTCGCGACGCACATGAGGCTCACCTCTCCCATTATGACTCTCGCCCCTCTCCCTCTTTTTCTTGCATGCATCTTGGGTCTTGCACTCCGAGTCGCATTGGATTTTTTTGAAGAATTAGTAGCTCGCACGAATCTCAAATGTAACACCATCATCTGTACCTCATTAGCTACCGCGTTCGCGGCTGGCCGGTTTACCTACAGTCTCAATGTATCATACATGTCGTAGCGTACTACCTTGCGGTGCCCCTAGTGGGCCTGCAAACGCCTACGTGCGCCTGCACTGCCAATGAATTACTGCTGTCACCTTCGACGTCCCGAAATCAAGCTTCTCCCGCGCGTGCGAATTCAACAGCTTGCAATCGCAGTTTTTTGGGCTCATGCTACGTCGAGCTGGTCTGCTGTACAGAGGCGAGATAATTAGGGACAAGAAAAAATATAGCGAAGTCGCGGCCGCCGGGTTGAACTTTTTCAACCTTGAAACTTGAACTTCGCGGAAAGTTGAATTTTTGTCCGTTTTTGTGGCGGACGAAGCCAGGGTAGGTCCTGTTTGGTCCTCCGGAAGCCGTCTCCATTTACCGGGAACGTGCCGGAACGCGCTCAACTTCAACACCAACTCGGAAGCCTTCTCGTAAACGATGATGCCATCATTCAACGGCGCTTTACTTCCAGCCACTACATCTGCTCCCTTCCACATTCACATATTTAGACAGCCGCCACACGACTAGCGCCGTTTCAATTCTTCTTGCCCCACCTCCCACCTCCATAATCCATTGGCACCATGGATCTCGGATATTTGGCGACGTGGTCCCTGGTCTTTCAACACTTGCCCAACTTTGGGGATAGATGTTCACTGCTCCTCGAGCGCCAGTAACGTGAGAGTCCGCTCATGGCCACGGCGAAGATGTTCTGACGCTCGACTGCTGGCATTGGTGACGATAAGCTGGAAATAGTGCGAGGAGACCGGACCCGTACAACTGGATCGGCTGTGTATTGCGCGGCGCCGTTGCCTTCTGCGGTATATTTTAACCTGTGAGCGGTCCCACTCCCATGTTATGTGTCGCCCAGCAGCCAGATACCTCCCGACCGTCTTGGCCTTCATGTAACAGTGTACTTTGACTTGAAAGCGCGGGCTAGTTGCTGTTCTGGCACATTGAGTAGAATGAACACTGCTCCTGGCCAACTCCTGGCCAAGGATCACCCTCAGCTTGGCTCGGGCCCCGTAATATGTCTCTGGCGCCATAGACTCTGCTTTAGGAAGAATTGCTGTCAACACCGAAATATCTCTTCTGATACATTCTCGAAGCCGCCGTTCTAACACCCTGACAACAACAACCGGGAGGCTGGATCGGATTCCGCACACTAAGTTATTTTACTTCTGTTCCGTTGCGACCCCTTGAAGCATAGGGATTGAATCCCTGGGTTTATTCTATGGACACAAGTGCCCTTGCGAGGTTGTCTGTAGATGCGAAGTCAGTCCACAGTGACATTCAACGGCATCCAAGCCTTTGGCAACTGACCTGGGTTCTGAAGGTTATGTCACACTCAAAATAACTAGGGCCACAAATATCTTGAGCTCCGCCCTGAGTATAACATGACCCACCCAACGACACACTGCCTTTTCATCCTGTTCACTCATAAACCAGATCCCTCGAACTGCTGTCCTCCTCCTCCTCCTGCAATTGAATACATACCTCCCCATGCAAGATCCAAACAGACATAGTCATGGCTTTCCCCCAACCTCGATTCCAGAAAGCCCGGGCCCCATGTAATTAGATTCCAGTGGGATCCCAGTAAATCTTTAAGCTGATGTTTCTCATTCAATTCAGAGGGCACTCTGACTGGAGGAAATATGTGAACTTCAATGGTAGCGAGTACTATGCAAGACATGTTGAAATCCGCCTCCCAAAGGATGCCAGGAATTTCACTGTGCTAGTGGTCGATGATGTGCATCTGAGGAGCACCGCGGACAACATGGTCACCTCCTCGAGTTTCTTTTCTGAAGAGATTCATGTGCTGGATGACAAACGGTTGTTTGTATCCCACTCTTCGCAAACTGCGGTTCATTCCAGCCAAGAAACTATTGGCAACGGAAGGAAACAAAAACAGTACTGGTCGTACATAGCTCAGCATCCTGCACATGTTGCACACTCAATGGCAAAGCGGTTGCCAGAGGCCTATGCGCAGGCGATGCTGTTTCTGCAATATTGCTCTTTTGGTGTGCTCATTGTCCAATTCTTATTGTCACTACTAACTTTGTTTCAGAGGCATTGACCTCATCTACCACAAGGATCCCATTCCCATTGAAGAATAGCCAAAATCTTGCACAAATATTGTCATCTTTGCATAGGCAGGCAGAGTCAAACACAGATGTCACACCATCTCAATACCCACATGTTCCGAGCGGTGAACTGGCCCTCCCGGCAATGTCACAGCAGCTTGAAGCAAGTGGCAGTTCTCAGCCACCACTGGTACAGGAGGATTTTGAATCTCAAGCCCCCGGAACGGTTGTGGAGGTTCCAGTGGTGGAAACAGTGTTTGAGCAGCGCTCCAAGTTGTACACGACCATCATTGCTCGAGTCTTGACTGAAAGATGTATGCCATCCATTCTTACTCCAGGAAGTGTGTCTGAGCTGATGTTTACAGATGCTCAACAAGATGCTGTTGACAACGCAAATGAAACAGACCAGGCATTGGGGAACTCGAGAGTTCTAGAGGTGCTGTTCTGGATTGTGGATGTTGCAAGCCTTGGCTCCTTCCTTCGGTACCTGAGGCGGTTGGATGAAGTGCGCACCACAATGCTCACGGACGATCAATGGCGCGATCATATCCTACGTTTGGTCAAAGAATGGGAGGAATTTAACCTGATTGTGAGTCTCTGACCCTCTCTGCCCTATTTTCTCTCAGTTGATAACAAATGTCCATGCCACTTCCTAGTCCACTGTACTTTTGTCGTATGTTTCTGATAGAGTTGCTTCATTTAGGATACTCATGGTCCGTTAGCGCATCTGCGGGCATCCTTGCCTTGGACAATATTGGAGGTGTTCCGCGCACCGCCATATTGATATCCATTCTAGCTTCCTTTGGTAGTGTAACAACTGGGCTGTATTGCATCTCGATGTATCAGCTGCGGGCACCAAACCAACGGGACTCCCCTGAACGCACACATTCAAGCATCATTGTCTGTCAACTGTTTCTTGTTGAGTGAATATTTTCTGACTTTTCAGGCAGTTCCATTACAACCACTACACCTTGACCCACAAAGGCATTGCCCTTGTCCTGGGTCTACCAATGGCATTCTTGGTCTGGTCCCTCATATCCTTTATGGTTGGCATAGTGTCGTTCAACATTGTGGGCACTGAGATCTCTGGACACATTTCTGGTACCGCCTATGCTGTGGTGGCAGTGGCTGGTGCCATCTTCTTCCTCATTGCTCTTGCATTCTATAGTCTTTCCAGACTTTGGGGATCTGGTGCCAACATTTTCAAAGCTGCTCAAGTTTTTGGCTTACACATGGTGCAACACTGGCGGTCACCACACAAGACACAGTCTGAGTCTATGGCATAACCTTATGTAGTGCTTGCTTGGTCCTTGACAGGACCTCTGCAGTAATACTATCTCCTCCTGCTTGATAAATATGTGACAATTTGGACTACTTATCTACATTGATACCAGCTCTGTACTTTCGAAGTGAATTGTTTATGCTATCGACTCACCCATACTTCACTAACTTGCTGCTGTGGGCGGACCAGGAACAAAAATTTGGTGATGGTAGTTGCGAAGGTAGGGTGAAGTGGTTTCCAACTGGTCCATGTTGTAGGCAATCCACCCTTCCTCAGTTATCCAAGAGTCCTCAGGCTGTGCCGCCTTGCAGATTTCAGCTTTGACAGGAAGTCTGGATTGTGTCATATCAGCTGCTTCCACTGCAATGAGATCGTACAGACATACCCATTGCGCGGAAGTGTTTTCACAATGTCCGAATTGACATCGGAACCCAGGAGTGTGGCCAGTATGAATGGTTCATCTCCTAGTTTCTCCACCAGATATAATTCTGACGGTGCGGGGTCAGAACCATTCTCCCATATGACATATCTCCGTGAGTCAGGGCGGCTTTGGATAGCTTGCTGTGCAACCACAAATTCGTTGTGGGACTGGCTGTGATCTGTTGCGGTGTAAAGTTTAGGGAGTTTATCCAATTTTTTGATGTCGCGGCTGTAAAGAGTGTGAATTTCAGCCTTGCTCCTGGGTCCTGTGTAGAAAGATAAGTGAAGTCCATTATTCAGAACATGAGAGATTTAACGAACCGACCACAATCATCACAATACTCCCACTACCTGATGCCTTTCGCACAAGTTGTAGGGTTACCGGCCGAAAAGGCCGTCTTTGAGCTTCCATAGTAACAAGTCTTGACTCAATGTATCTCTATTTGTTGAATGTTATCAACCACATTGAATACGGGATGGAAGGACTCACATCTGACTCGTCTATCAATGCTCTGATTGAGTTGTGCAAAGCGGGAGTGTCCCGAAAATGCTGGAGAAGTCGCTTAAAGACAACCATCTGGTAGGCCGCAAGCTCTGGCGACGTGAGATGGTGGTTTCGAAGGTCGGTGGGTGGTAGGCTTTGCTGTTCGACCTTTGGCTGAACGTGAAGGGGTAAGTACCAGTCATCTGAATGCATTTCCCTGGAGGGGAACTCACAAGGGGATCTTGCAAATCACGCTCAGTGAATTTACTCAATCGGAATTTCTTGAGCAGGTCACCGATTTTCCTCCGCATCCTGTTCTCATCATCTGCACGAGCAGTTCCGATCAATTTACTGAATTTAGCTTGATCCAACCCCGATTTCTTAACTGCAGCAACAATTAGTCCTGTGTGTCGAGAGCAAGGAAAATCACCAACTAATCATGTTTTGGAGCCGTGTGAGTTCTTCCTGGGACTCCTTGAATTGAATCCAGGCGGAGAGTGCACTTCCTCGCAAAGTCCGGTCTAGGATGTATATGTATCCCTGTTCCAAGTCAGGACATGTCAAAGAAAGAAAGGCGACTCACTTCGAATATGAAAACAGTCTCAGGGAACTCCGTATCCGGTTCACCCATGAGCTTGAGTACTCGGTTCTCTATTTTGTGAAAATCTCCGAGAGCAAGCGTGTCTGGTGTTTGTGATATGCCAAAAGGTTGATAACTAGAGTGCGCTTTGGAGATGAGGATGCGAAGAAGTGGATTATGTTTCTAGCCCTTTGGCGAGTGGGGTCAGCAGGCATACTGGCAAAGTACGAGGTGGCAAACGAGGTGGGTGAAGGAAGGAAATAGTGGCAGGCCAAAGATCTGTCACCTGGAGAAGAATCTGTCAGAATATATACAAGGTCGCCATGCGCCGTTTCATGCCATACCACACATTCTGATCCAGGATGATCTTTTCTCGGAGGCTGTCAATGCGACCCTCCGTTCGCCTGTGACATCCTTCTTAAGTCCGAGAAATTGTTGTGAAGGAAGCGCTGAGGCATCGGTTTAGCTGTTGATCATCCTGTAACGGGTACCTAATGAATTTGGCGCCTAAACCGTAAGCGCCATAAATTTGACCCACAGCAACCGCGAATCATACGTACCCTCAGGGCACTGGCAGGTGGCGCCGTTGAGGCCGGAATTATTGAGGCCCCGAAGTTCAACACAATGTGTCCAGTCGTGGTGGTGGAGCTAGTCTTGAGTGCTGGTGGCATGGATCGTAGAAGTTGAGGAGGGAAAACAGTTTCAGGCATGGGCTATACACGCCCACGTGACTCATGCGCTTGATTAACAGTCCTATTCTGAGATTCAAACAGTTGCCAAAAAAAAGGTGATTTCACTAGCCTGGGAAGTTTCTGTTAATTTGCTGTAAAATCTAGGTAAATCATCATCGGGCGACCTTGGTGATCAGCGAATAATTGGGGGAAACTGCTGCCATCGGGAATGTGGAGAGAGAGAGACCTGCCAGGTAAGGCAAGTCGTCTTTGGTTCCGAGTGCTCGGTGTCCTCCCACCTAGAAATATATCTACTCTCTGAACTAGATGGTTCAAAAACATCGAACCTTCAATAATTGAACCGTGAGACAGTTGCGATGGACTGCGGTCCAACAACGAGACTGTGGTTTCGATGGTGCGGATTCTATGGGCCATCCCGGACACGGTCTCGTGTTAGAATTGACCTTGTGACCATCCAGCACATTTTCACCCTTACCTCGCGTGTGAATAAGCACCAACAGTCCCGCAGCGCCTTGCCCAGATTCTTCGGTTCAATTTGGATAGTAAACTTCGCTGAAGTACCCGAGGGATGGTTGAGCTCGACCGAACGGCATCCAACCACCTCAAACGCGATAAACCGCGTGTCCGTTTACCACTTGAAATTTCCGAGCTTCAGATCAACTGGGACTTGCATATTGACGTGCCTCACCTCGCCGGGGCGACTCACTTTTTAGTCTTCAATCCGCCACCTGTCACCGTCATTCACTTTGCACACCAAGAGAGATCTGCGAAGTATCGTTGGACGATGCGCCGGATTTACCAGCCCGGGCCGTGGTCTTAGTCTTGACTGCAGGATTGCTGACCGCTACATGGTCATCAGTGTCAGAGAGTGGAAGGGTATGAGAGTTCGGAGGATAAAGATTCTCTGGAAGGAACGGTGTTCTGCGCTTTATTTGGGCGCCTTAGACGAGGGGCTTGAACAAAGTGGAAGGTCGGAAGAGCCTCCTCGGGCATCGACCACCTTAGACTCGCATCAGGCACCAGGACCCTTAGACGCATAGACCAGGCAGACCAATGTAGAAGGATTTAACCCTATGACGACCTGCGGGATCATATTATCCTGAAGACCTTTGGAAGGAAAAATATTTCAACTTGCCCGACATGCCCGAACTTGAAACTTCACTCCATGACGTCGAACAGACTTCAATACCTCAAATACCTGGGCTTATATCCTTGTAGAGAGTGTTCAGCGCTGTTCTCAAGGTGAAAATTGAATGGCTTCGCGCGAGATTCCCTATCTTACACTTCAATTTGCAAATGGTGCTTATTTTGCCGTTCAATGTCTGAATGAGTTCAAACTGTCAACTTTTGGTCGGAGCTGGAGATTCATTTCTACCTTCCATGAGTTCTTTCGTGGACTTGAAGTATGAGATTGTCGGCTCCCATTGTGTTGCCTGGATTAAAAACGCGCCGACAGAAAATTTGTTGCGATCACGAGTCCGCGCTCACCCGCTTGCCGCGTACGAGCCCCGTTCCCGCTACATCGCGGAGGTTCATCCGTCGGTTCAACCGCGAACTTATGATTATGCTGACCTACTAGTAGTTGTGTACCTATATCCCGCCCCGTTTGAATTGCTGCGGCCGCAGGCCAGATGCGGCTTTAGGCCAAGTCTGCCACATCTGGTGTGAGGGTTCACTCACGGCTCGGGGGTATCATATAAGGAGACTCGGACCACCGCTGGAGCTAACGTGTCAGTATTGCACTCATGCGAGAGCTGTTATCGGCCTCGTACGAGCTGTTCGAGAGCTGTTCTTCGGCCGAGGCCGAGGAGTATTGGGATTGCGGTTGAGACGAGACAGTGATAAAGATTGCCGCGCGATAACGTGGACCCGGCGTTGTTCGCATGGTAAATTTGTCGCTGTTCGGGCCAAACCCGGGGTTCGGAACGCGGTGAAGGCGTGTGTGAACCAAGCATAGCATTCGTGGGAGTAAATTTCGAGGAAATAGGACCTGTGAAGGGTAAAATCAGCGGCGTCTCTGCCGCTCTCGACTACATATAGGCTCACCGATTTCTTTGCAGACCACAACTTTTTTTTCAACTTTTCAACAGACGGCGCTAAACCTTGCGAGTTACCGATCACCGCGGTGATTACTAGCCGTGTTTGGGTTGAAAAAGGCCGTTCCGGAAGGTCTTGGTTAGATTATGGGCTACTAAATGTACGAGGGAGGAAGGCGAGGGGAACATGAGCAGGGGGATTTTTTTAAAGGCTAGAGAAAGCGATTTAAAAGTGGAAACCCGTTTTGCGAGGTTTTTGTTGAAAACTGTCTGTGACTGTCACGTCACAGCGAACTGAACCACACTTCCACGTCGGTGGACGCCCCTCCATCCCTCTCCCTCGTACCTCGCAGGTATCGCTCTGGATCGTCTAATGGCGACTCACTCGGCACCCTCGAGCCGTCCTGGCTCTCCTACCCCAAGTCTAGGCTCCGATTCACCGAGTAGGGCGTCTGTCTCCCGGGGCTCGGTACCAGCGTTAGCATCCTCAAAGGGACCCTTTTATCGTGCTGACACAACCTTCAATCCATCTCGTGCTCGACACCCTCAAAGAACACTCTCCCTCTACCGCACATCGGGCATACCGCCAGCCGCTCCCGTCGGGTTCGACATTCCCCAGGCGACCACTCCCCCCTTCGACGGCAAGTTCGTGCACCCGCCCTTCGACAATCTTCCCGACTCTGTCGTGCTGGTCAACGAAGGCATGAACTACTCTGTGATGCACAAGCACCCGACGTGGTTCCTGGACATCAACGACTTCATCACACTCGACGCCAGCCCTGACAGTGCGATTCGATATCCCCGCGATCTCGAGCCACCGCGTCCTCGCAGACAAAAGGACCTCTTACTCAGATGTACTTTCTGCCCCCGCACATATGCGGGCGTCAACGCTAAAAGTATGTGGACACGCCACGTTCGCGAGAAACACAGGGTTGTTCTCTCGAAGGCCTGGTCCGATACCGCGACTTCCTCTCGCCGTCAGTCGACAGGTGTGTGTTCAGTAATTCATCGTCTTGAACTCCTCCTCAAACCCTCAGTACCAGGAAAAACGGCCGCAACCGCAGGTGTACCTGGGTTGCCCACTGACACAGCCGCAGCTGTTCGGCCATCAGAAGGTAATTATTCAGACGCCGATGACGCTGATGAGTTGTACTTTTCTCAACCTGCGAAAGGGTCGAAAGAAAAATCACCGTTAACGACGGTGCCTCTGGCAGGTAGGAAATATTAGTACTTTCTTTGTGTGCTTGTTTGACGTTTGAAACCAGTGGTAGCCAAGCCTCTCCCAACTCCAGTTCCAAAGGGTCAGTTCAACTGGCGCCTTACATTTCTTTTCATCCTCTTATTTATTTTTTGCAAGGCAAACCCGGGCCTAAACCTAAACCCAAACCTCGTAAGCATCCAGCAGTATCCATGTTCATTAGCTCATCACCTTGCAGCAAAATCGGTGTCACCCGTGAAACCACCCAAGAAAGTCAGCGTGACCAGAAAAATCGTCATCCCGGCGCAGAAACCGAAGCCGAAGCCAAAGCCCGCCCCACCGCCGCCTTTTGTTATGCCGTGGGTCAGGTCACTATCGCCTCCGCCTCCGGAGGGAATTCGTCCCCCGAGGATGAGGCCTTTGCCTCGCAAAAGTATCATCGCTGGTCAAGCGTCGATCGAGGTAAAACTACGTTTACTCGCTCTTGCGCCAGTACTAATTTCTATAGGCGGCCGCGACCTCGTTGGTTGCTTCTGTCGGTTCGACCCCGGAATTGAACCAACCATCCGCCGCGACAGCTGTGCCAACTACGAACGGAGGCGGAGTGGACGCGTCTGAACTCGACTCTATAGCCTCAACGCCGCGAGCGGACACAACTCCTGACGACATCGCAGCGACCGGTGCTAGTACTCCATCTGCCCAGTTTTTTCGTGAGCCCGTCGCCGATCACCCGCCAGACAAGGGCTCAGAGGACGAGGACAGCATCCAGACCGACAAAGAGGTCGCGGACCTCTTACTGATGGATGTAGATACGTTCATGGACGCGCCGGATGAGGACGTGGACATGGAATTGGAGGATGAAGACGAAGGTTTAAATCCGCCGATCGCGCTCGGTGGTCTCGCAGAGCCCATGTTCGGCGTGGAGAACGACCGTAGTAGCACAGATCTTTTCTCGCTTTCTTCGCGCCAAGTGGCTGCCGTCTTCTCGCCCGCGATGTCGCCCGCTGTGCCGCCGTCGAGCGAGGTCAGTCGCGAGCAGTCGGTTGAGGATGTCCGTGATGTGACGCCGCAGCCTACGGAACCTGCGGAAGAAGAAGGGACGCCCCCTCTCGGCCGTTTCAAAATCTCCTCCCTCGCGCATCTCATGAACAAAAACCTCTCTGTGTCACCCCCACCCAGCCCCGCGCCCGCCTCTCACCGCTCTCTCACACCTCCACCGACGGACACGGATATGCGCGACGAATCATCGCCGACCGCGACCGTCTTTGCCACGATGCAGGACGTCTTCGTGCTCAAGATGCAGAAAATGAACCCCGAGCTGAAGGCGAAGTTTTTGGAGCACCTCCAGGAGCAGTTCGGGATCGAAGTCAAAGCGGAGCCGGTTGCGCACGGAGCGGGCGCGGACAGCGCGCCGTGGGCCTCCCTCCCCGAGGGTGTTGTCCGGCAGATAATGTCGGAGCACGAGCGGGCGAACCAAAATGATGATTCGAGCACCGTCGACGCGCTTGGCGGCGAGTTGGCAGTGCTCACGAAGGAGTTCAAGCAGGAGTCGGCGGTAGAGCTGAAGGATGAGCTGGAGGAGCAGCTCAAGATGTTCGTTGAGGCGTTCACGCAGGAGCTCGCGGGGCCGCTGCAGGAAGCGCTGACACTACAGCTCAAGGACGAGATTATCGTGCAGGTCGCGGATCAGATGATGGACGCGCTCGTCGTGCAGGGCGAAGAGGCGCAGGTTGAGTTTGAGTGGCGGAGACAGTTCCTTGAGCGGCAGCTGTGGGCTGCGGACGGGGAGTCTAGCGGGGTGCAAGAGGATGATGTTATTCAGCATCCCCTCCACCATCTGTTCCGTGCGAGAGCGACGCCGGCCGACTTGGACGTTCGGGCGCCTGCTTCGCTTTTCTGTTAGGTTGCACCACGGTGGTGGTTCACCTTTTTGACAATTTCTGGCTTTTCTCTTCTTCGTTTGGTGGTGATGAGACATAATGTGCCATCGCCGGTTGTGTGTAGTTTTTTAGCACGAGTATAATGATTTGCGTAGCTGCCGGTTTGTTTGGTAACCTTTCTCTTTATTCTCGGTCGTCTTTTTCGCTCATTGAACCAGGGTTGGATCGCCTTGAGACTGAACTAGACGAAGGACGAAACTTGAACCGATAGAAATTCAACCAACCCTCGAACATCGGGCGACGGCGGTAAGCCGGCAGGCCTTTATCGACCCCAGGTGGACGGCCAGCGAAAATGAGAGCGGACGGGAACAGGGTGAGAAGGAGGTCACACTCATGCGATGCTTCACGCTCGATCGTTGAATAGTTGAGTCAGTCATTTTACTAAAACAGCGACTCAAAATATGATAATCGGAAGGCCAGTGATAACTAGCTCTTGAGATAAAGGAGGTTGAGAGTCTCAGACCAGCTGCCAAATAAAAACAGTCGCCTGCATCCGTTGGGTTGAGAATAAACGACGAAGAAGGGGTCGTTTTTTTTTTGTTTTCGCTCGGCTTAGGAGCTGAATTCCAGCACTCACTGCAAGCATATTATAATGCTGATATAAAGGTGAATAGTTAGCGCGAGGCAAAAGTTACAAAATGCAAAGGTCTCCTTCAATCCTTAATCAGAGTCCTCAAGCCACCACCGCCGTATCTCATCGTCGTCCATCCCTTCCGTCTGTGCGAAGAGAAGGTCGAGCACCTCAGAATGAACCTCCTCCATATGAGCAGACAGTACCTCCAGTGACGTCGTAGTCGGATATTTGCACGCGGACCTGGCAACAGGAAGTCAGTTCCAAAATCTAAAGAAAAGAGTGGAACGAACTCAGGCTCCCCGGACTGCACCTGACACGAACTACACTCCAGCTCCTGATCGCACAACGGAAATAGTAGTTCCTTGTGCGTCCGGTTCAGCTGGCGCGGAGGAGGAGGGCCGTCTGCTGCGTCAAGTCAGAGCGAGAGAGCGTTGAGTTGAACGAGACACGGACCGGAGATAATTTCTTCTGCTTTGATCTTATCTACCGCAAATATGCTCCTGCACGTCGCCGGGTCGAGAAGAATGCCCACGCGAGGGATGTGGCGCTCAATCCCCGACTCTCCAAGGGATGAACTCGGAAGTTGCAGACTCGGCGTTTCGGCCGCATCGGTGACGGGACAGATACCTCGTTCGGATGGAACGTCTACTGTCATGGCATCTGCAATGGTATCTACAGAGCCCTCCGAGTTGTTGGCTAGGGGCGGTTCGGCATCCGAACTCGGGGCGAGATACCACAAGTAATAGTCTCGCAGCGCCTCGTATATCTCTGACCACCGCTCCACCGAAACAGGATCGGCCATGGGTGGCGAGGCAGGCCCTTTACCCCCAGGAAGTAGCTGCAGGTGGGCAAGGATCGTGGCCCACGAGCCCTATGGGAAAAAATGGACGCCGTCAGTATCGCGAGTTCATCAAGACTTGCTACGCTACTTTCATCGTATTCCAGTCAAAGTAGAAGAACAAAAGTACGACGAAATGGGGCAGAAAATGGAGGGGGTTGACTTACAAGTTCGGTTCCCCCGTCGTTGTGAAGAACAACCTCCCGCAGCCGGGTGTTGGAGTAATCACAGTCGGTACCGACGATGCGGAAGTGCCCAGCGAGGGAGGGTTTAACCAACGTTGGCGCGGATGCGGGGGCAGCCCGACGTACTACTCCGTGCGTCAGTAATTCGTGTCTACCGAAGGGGGCTTTGCTCACCGCCACTGGACGACGCGCCAGGATGTGGATCGGCCTCTTGTCGGTGCAGATGGGTGGAGGGCTCCGGCTGAGGATCAACAGCGACAGGATCGATATCTTCATTCGAAACGTTTCAAGCGAGGAATCATATGATGGAAAGAAGCTTACCCATTGGAACGGGGTGATCGCTCATGTCGTAGCTCGGCCCAGTTCGTGTGCTTTCGGTGCCTTGGGACGGACAGTGACGAGGCGGCGCCGGTGCGGAAGTGCGCGAGGTAATCAATGGACGGGGAGGTGCGACGTCTTCGTCGTCGTCGGAATCCAGCGTTAGATCGATGATCTCCGGAAGAGCCTTGGATTTGCCGTGGAGTGTATCTCGAAGAAGGACGCTCGTCGTTGGCTCCTGCTTGACGAGAACCTGTAATGGATGTCATTAGGATCAGGTGGAAGAAATCGCATCGGCCTGAGGGACATGTACATACCTTATCGGCCGCGACCCGATTCACGACTTCCTCAATCTCCATCGGGGCCTCTTCCTGTCCGGGCTGAGGATTATTGGGGAGAATATCGCCGCTATTCGGGTCTTCTACCACCACCATCTGAATCTCCAACGACGCCTCTCCCTGTCTGGGCTCGACGGTATTCGAAACGGTGTCGCCTTGATTCACGTCCTCGTCAACCACCATCCCCTCCTCATCTTCGACGGCATCTGGGTCAGTACCGCGCTCGCCCTCCGCCCCGCGCTCCTCCTCTTTCCGCCCGACCTTCACGTTCTCGATCTCCATCGTCATCTGCCCCTGAACGCTTTCTAGGGCAATCTCGCCTCTCTGCGCGGCTTGAGTCATATCTTCGTCAACCACCATCCGCTCCTCTGGCTGTCCAGCTTCGACAGCATCTGTGACATAACCGCTCTCACCCTCCCACCCACGCTCCCCCTCCTTCCGCCCGACGTTCAAATCCTCGATCTGTTCGGGCTGAACAACAACGTCGCCTTCATCCGCATCTCCCTCGACCATATGCTCCTCTCTGGCCGCAACCTTATCTGGTACCCCGCCGATCCGTGGTGCAGTTTGATCTCTCTCGCCCTCAGCCCCGCGCTCCTCTTCCTTCCGCTCGACCTTCACATTCTCGGGATTGAGCGACTGAACAACACTCTTCAACCGAATCACACCCTTCAAGCGAGCGTTCTCCTCCTTAACGGCGTCATACTCCAGCTTCAGCGCAGCATGCGCCATCGTGAGCGTATGAATCAGCGTGGCAGACACCATCGACTCCGCCTCCCAGCGAACGTTCCCCCGACGTTCCGAAGCCGCGTCGGAGCGGCACTCCGCATGCTGGTTCTGCAGCCGCGCAATTGCGACTTCTTCATCCTTCATACGCTCGTTTGCTGTTTTGCTTCCAGGGAGACGGCGACGCGGAGGAGATTCAGACGCCGAAGGGGGGCGAGCAGCTAGATTGCTGGCGGTGCGGTCATCTCCAACCCCCGCGGGCTGCACCTGCTGAGGTTCGGGCAAAGGTGCCGGTGACGCAAGCGTTCTCTGAGAGTCGGTGCTGCTGGAGGCCGAAAGGGTACGCGCCGCTGGCGTCGTCGTACGCGACGGTGCCCCTGTTGACGCCCCCTTGCTAGACGTCGACTTGAGAATTCTCTTCTGGCTCTTCATGAGCGTGATGATATCTGTGAGCGAAGGCTTGGGGCCGGAAGTAGCAATCCCCGGCTCCGATGAATGCGACGGTGTTATCTGCGGAGGGGGATGCGACGCAGCAGGAAGCGCTGACGGCGGTCGGATCGGTGTCCGAGTCGGCGGAGGATCGCGTACGATTGTCGAAGCAGCTTTGGGGGTATCTGAAGCGGGAGGCGGTGAAGCGGATGATACAAGGGGAGGAGCCCGTGGGACAGGTTTCGGCAGTATTGTGGAAGTAGGTTTGGAGGTCCCTGTGCTCGCTGGCGGGACGGAAGGAGAAGAAGTCGGCGGCCATGCCCTTGGGGTGGCAGGCATACTTTTCGACGCAGACATGGAGATATCTCCAGTCATTGTCGGCTTGGACAGTGGGGGAGTGGATGCAGAAGGGATCGAGGTTGTTTGAACCGCCTTCGCTCCCGAGCCGGATGCAAGGGAGGGATTCGGCGGCCATGCCCTTGGGGCAGCAGACTTCGCAGGCACGCCTTTTGACGCAGCCTTCGAGGTGTCTGCAGCCGTCGTCGGCTTGGGCTGCGAAGTGGATGTAAAAGGGAGCGAGGTCGTAGGGACCGCCGGCGGCGCGGGCACGCTTTTTGATGCAGTCTTCGAGGTATCCGCAGCCGTCGTCGGCTTGAACAGTGGGGGAACGGATGCAAAAGGGAGCGAGGTTCTTGCGACCGCCGGCGGTGCCGGCGCGCGTTTTGACGCAGCTTTGGAGGTATCCGCAGCGGTTGTCAGCTTGGCCGGCGACGGCGCAGAGGATGGAGAAGGGGGAAGTGATGGTGAGGTCTTTGGGGTGGCAGGTTTAGGAGGCGGCAGGGTTTTCGAGGCATCGGGAGAGATGGGCGGCTGGGGTACCGGGGCTGCGGGCACACGGTTCAAGGCAGCCTTAGAAGGGCTTGAAGCGGGGGACGGTTTAGGCGAGGGCGCAGCGGCAGGTGCACGAGGAGGAAGTGATGACGACGAGGGCTTGGGTGCCGAAGACACGCTTTTCGCAGGAGGTATTGGCGACTTGGGTAACGGTGGGGCATTTGAAGCCGACGCAGAACGCGGAGGCGGCGGTGGCGCCGCTGTCGAGGATGTGCCAACGCTGGGTGTGGTCGTTGCGCCTCCACCCGGAGTCATCAACCGATATCCGCGCTCCAACATCGCCCCATCCGTCTTCTTGTGCCAGAAAGACGCCGCGTACCTGCGTTCACAAAAGCTGCATTAGAACTACCGGATCCGAGCTCAACAACAGAGAGAAGAGGCAACTCACGACCAAAGATGCAGTTTCCACCACTCCGCGCTCCCCACCGCCTTCTTCGCCTCGACGACCCGCTCGATGTGCTGCCCGACCGCCCACAGACAATGCTTGCGCTCAGAGGGGTGCATCGTCGCGCACTCGAACTGTTCGGGTACTAAGCAGTGTATAGTGGGGCATGGCAGGGAGTAGGCACCGACCAGCTCGTTTTTGACTGGTTCCATTTCTCGCGCGATGACTTTGTCGTCGGGGGAAGAAGCATTCGCGTTCCTGGCAACCATAACTAAAATAGCGTCGGGAGTGGAAAACAGAAAGGGAGACGTACGACTGCCTTGCGTTTATGGGAGCTGACACCGAGGTGGCTGCGGCTAGGGCAGGTTCGGGAGCCGCGCGTTTGGGGGATGGGTTACTAGGAGCAGCTGCAGGTCGAGAGGAGGAGGGCTTCGGGACCGTCTTCGTCGCAGTTACTGGCCGGTTGGGCGTCGGCGGCGCTGAGACGGAGGAAGGAGGCGTCAACGGTCTTGGTGTGGAACGAGTCGAGCCATTCGAGGCCATCGTGGTCGACGAGGTCGATCCTGACGGAACTGGCGTCGAGACCGGCGCAGTCGGTGGTTTCGAGACGTTCGCGCTGGCCGACTTCGAGCCGCTCTGACTTGCTCCTTTCCAAAGCGGAGTTGGTCTGGGGCGTGGCGTGGGACCTGCACTCAGAGAAGAAGCGCCGAACGTGCTGGGCCCCGCGCTCGAGGCGGACGCAGACCCAAACGCCGGCTCGGACACCCGCGGCTTCTTCGCCTCGCCCCCAGTCGGCGCGTCCACCGCCTTGCGCTTCTTGGTGTCCCTCCGCCCCTCTGCCGCGAGAATGTCCTTCAAGATCACTGGTGCCTTGTCCACTGTGCGGAACGCAAGAGATCAGTGCCTGCCACTGAGGAATAAATTAATTCGAACGTACAGAGCTTCTTCATCTTTCCCTTTTGCGTCCACATGACGCGGGAGCTGGTGCTGGCCCACAGGACGAAGTCGGGATATACAGGGTGCGCGAGCGGAGACTTGCGCACTTGGGGGCCCGGCCACGCTGTCCATCCTGCGGCACACTTGGCAAACAACGCGGGGGTTTTGGTGTCGAGATAAATGTCGCCGGGGTCGCCGAGCGAGGGTGTGGGGGCGCCTTGGCCGCGGTGTTCGGTATAGTGGATGACGAGCTGAAGTTCGTCGCCTTCGACGTCGAGGGAAAAGGTGCGGGCGATGGTGGTCTGCTTTGACTTCAGATTCTTGTGGTCATTTTTGCAGAACGTGAAGAACGTACTGCGACATTTTGGGACATGCTAACGTTGGTATGTCGATACGGATATCAAGGGGCGACAAAGAAGAAACTCACTTCAAACGGCGGAAAACTCGTCCTACCCACCGCGACTAACCTTCTGCAATATCGTTCCTTTAGTCTGAATACTAAGACGCGTCGAAAGAAAAAACTCACCCGACACCTTTCCTTTCAGACCCCCTAGATAGATAATATCGATAAGTACGTGTTTGAATCGCAACAAGGCCGCGTTTTCGGGGTGAATTCAGGACATGAATGAGATGCCCCGGGCGCCATGTCCCGACTGAATCGTCTCATTTGTTTCAGCGCCAATATTTTCCGCTTTGGCCTCATTGGAAGAACGTTGCGAGGTACGGGACATGGCAGAAAGGACAAAGCCGAAAACTGTACCTTGTGCAATCCTAGTAAAGCTGTCGGCGTCGTAGTACGGTTGTCCGTGCTGCAGATGGTGGTGGAAACTGTAATTGGTAGGAGGGGAACGCTGATCATGTTTGTACCTGTCCCGTATTAGATCTCTTCGCCAGAACCTTCACCGCCGTTCGACAGCAACAGTGTCCAGAGAACGCCCGAGGAGCGTCGCATACCAAGGAGTCCCGCTAGATTCACTTCTATGAATGCGGTAAATCCACAAGAAAGCCGAACTGGGGTCGTCAAAACCAAAGCCAAAGCCAATTTTGGTAGCGGGGCTGCGTGAGCGTTCAGGAAACGAAGGTCGTCACTCTACCCTGGGACAGTACGGGCCCTGCGGTACTGGAAAAGTAAATAGCTCCTGGATTGCCAGACTGAAGATCGTGCGAGGTCGCCCGGAGGTCTTTCAGCGAGCGGCTATGCGCAAAGTTGCTGCATGATCCTTTTCGCCACGACGTTGTCGGCTGCAAATCGCCGTCTGTCGTCTTCCGCGCGCCTTCGGGCTTGCCGACCATGTCATAGCCCTCCGGTTCTTCCTCAGCAGCTGCATTGCGACGCATGGCGGTCGCGGGTGTGTGTGTCCGATGCTTTGTCCGACGCTCGAGTAACACCCCCAAGACGCCGCATTGACGAAGTCTCGCAAGAGGGCCCTCTACAAGTTGTACTACAAGCTCGCCGAAAATCCTGCGCAAACGGGTCAATATTCTGAGCTCGATGCCTCGTTCGTGCATTGGCCGTTATACATACATACCGCTCCTCGAAACTCGTGAATATAACCGCCCTCTATTTGGAATCCAGCTCGATTTGTGTCTCAAGATTTCAAGATGGTCCGTATGCTTGCTTGCGCTGCGTCGTGGACAAGAAGATATTCACATTCGTAACCGGAGCTGTGCAGTGGCCATGGCCATGGCCATCCAATGCCGCAATCCCAAAACGGACACGAACAATGGGCGGGACCCAAGCGCACTTCCCAAATCAGGCTGAGGTCCTACACGTGCGGTAAAGTATATAAAGGGCTGCACCACGCGTCGGTTGGGAAACGCTCTCTCTTCCTTACACCACCACCACCAACCACTACTACTACCCCCTACACCCTACACTGCTACCATGTCCACCGTGGCGACTTCGACCGACGCGACCCCCACCCTCACCCCTCCCCCGACCTCAGTTTCCCTCGAGACGCAGCCCAGAGACGACTCCCTCGAGATGCACCCCATCGACGCCCTGCTCGACTCCACCTTCGGAGGCATCCACCGCAAGGCCCCCGTGGTGTTCACAGAGTCGACCGAGGCGAAGGCCGCAGCCAAGGTTGCCAAAAACGTGCATGCCACCCCCGCACACGCCACAGCGCGCGACTCCACCAACACCGACTCGGACGGGAGCGCGCCCCCGCCCCCGCCGAATAACACCCCCGCGTCCAACTCCCCCAGGCCCTCTCCCGAGTCCCCTGTGGGCGACAGCTCGCGCCCTCGCTCACCCTTCCGCGTCATCCCCTCCCTCGCCGTGCGCTTCCCCCGCCTCTTCGGCCCGAACATGGAATACTGGCCGACGACGCAGAATGCGAGCGCCGATGGCTCGGACAGCGACAGCGACGACTCCGAGTCGGGAGGGGAGATATCCCGGCTGGGCGTGGACTTTTGGGCGGAAGACGACGGTGCGACGTCGCCGGACGAGGATGGGCCGCCTTCTGGCAGTGACGGCGACTCTGATTTGGGAGGGGAGGTGGTCGCTCGGAGGTCTTTCTGGGACGACGATGAGGAGGAGCAGCCAGGTGTGCTCGTTATCGCATTTCGGGACCACGAAGATGGGGAGGTGGATGCCGGTGATGAAGCCGACGACGAGGGCTCGCCGCGGCGGAGGCGCAGGAGGTCGATCTGTGTGTCTTTGGCTTGCTGAAAGTGAAGAATAGTAGTGATCATAAAATGTAACTGTAATCCGTAGCGTTTCCTTCTAGTTCTTCAACGATATCTTTTATGTGTCCCCTTTGTTCCAGACGACGCGAGTCTTCCTGGCTCCCTCGCCCGTCGCGACTCGCTGGTACAAACTGAGACGAGCGTCCCAATCAGGCAATACCAAGGTCTCTACTCCCACGCCTCGACTTTCCTCACCGCCGCTTTCTTTGGAGTTGCTGGACTTGGTTTCTCAGCTCCCGCCTCGCAAAACTTGCTCTAACTGTCTGCGACCGTATTTGCCGTCTCACCACCTCAGTTTCTGCTCGTCAACCGCACGGCGACGAATCGGAATGGCGGCCGTACGCCCATGTCCAGGCCTTGGAGTTGGGATTGCCGCCTCAGAGAGACCGATTGGTATCTTCGCTCACCTCGTTCCTATGATCACAAGAACCGTAGACAAACGCGCCGCAAGACCCTTACTTTCATCTCCTCATGTTCTTGACTGCCTCGAATATGTACAACTACCCTCACTCTAAATCTTCGGCTCGATCTGCGTCTCAAGACCTCAAGATCGCGATGGGTCGGCGCTGCATTCTGGGCCGACAGTCGCCGTGGCCATTCGACCGGGAGCTGCCGTGTGCCCCAAAACGGACACGAACAATGGACGCGACCCAAGCGCGCCTCCCAAATCGGGTTGAGCGTGCGGTACAGTATAAAAAGGCCATTCTTCCACGCGTCGGTTCAGCAAAACCAACCTCTTCCTTGCGCTACTACCACGACCACCACTTCTCATGACCACCGTTACTACGCGTTCGACCGTCGAGGCCCCTACCCCCGCGCCAGATCCCCTCGACGTGCTCCAGGGGCGTTTCAACAACGACGACGACCTCTCTTGTCACGACGACCTCCCTGAAGACTACAGTGTCCGCAGCTGGGGCCGCGTCCGCATGTGTCGAGTCTGTTTTCCCCATCCTGGCCATGGGTCCAGGGCCGATGGCGATACCTACCGCTGTACATGTCCATTCCACCTCTGTGATCTCCACGATGACTATGTGGTCATCAATTTCTACGACGCCGTCGAACCGCCCGACAGGATCACCGATCGCGAGGAGGCGCTGATGGCAAGGCTGGCGAACCTGCGGACGTACAAGGCGGCGCTGTTGGCGCGGAAGCGGCCGCGCCCCGAGTCCGAGGCTGCCGAGGAGAGGGAGAGGGAGCTGGCGCGCGTCGAGGCGCGTGAGGCGATGTTGCTAGAGTTGCTACAAGACGCGAAAGAAGACCCATGGCCGAATGGGTGTGGTAGGTATGTGGCTGCACAGTCCCCGCGTTCCTGACTGACTGGCGGTGTTCGTTCCTTCACAGGTATATGTTCTGAAACGGGGCGGAGGAGTGGGAGGATGGGGCAGATGCCCTCGTCCTCCAATTCAGGTGCGGGTGTAGCGGACCCCACCTGCCGTTTTGGTATGGTGTGGGAGTGGCGGAACGTTTCAATGTATCATGAGCGGTCCATCCCTGTGATCTCCCTGCCTGGCGAACGTTTTTCCGTGTCGATGCGGGTTCGAACAATCTAGTCTCGCAAGCAACTCTATATAATTTTTGTGAGGATTTCACACGTATATAGACGAACAATCTACAAAACAAAAGTACTTGCAGACGCGCATATTGCAGAAGCAAATCGGAAAGGATTGGGTCGCTTCCCCCCATTTTATGGCTCGCGTTGACTGTCTTTGACTCGCCGGTCGCGAGCTGAAACGACCGCACGAAACCGCACGAGCCGTCTCGAGTCCTCGCCGAGCGGCGAGCGCGTCCCAATTAGGCAATGCAATTTCCCAATAAGGTGTTGCGTTACGGGTCCTTCCCACGCCTTGACTTTGCGCCAAAGCCTCCAACTTCTCCAAGTCTCTTCAAGTCCACTAGCTACTTGCATGCTACTTTCATGCTGCCCGGAACACTCGACCTTCGTTCCCTGCACAGAACCGCGATACATATCTCGCGAATGGCGAGTCGGGCACACTCGGGCAAACTCGGGCCTGCTGCGAGGCTCCTGATTCGAAGCGCCGCCTCGCTCGGCCCAATGGCAATACAGGACGTCGGCCCTCGGGTGCGACATCGTCGGCGTCGGCGTCGGTCTGCTATAGCCGCGCTCGCGACCTGGCCCCATTTCGGCGTCGTGGACGCGTCTCGGCGTCTGGGCGTCGGAGGTCGCCGTTATACCCGATCGCGATGTTGCCAGGTTCTCGTTGCCGCTTGGATGCTGCAAAAGCGGCTTCGCGGCGTGTCAGCTGTTTCATTGCCGTGTGCTGCCGTCTGCGTACCAGGGCGCGTACCAGAGCGCACATACCTTGGCCTCGACATGACCCAATTTTAGAGCCTGGCCAGTGGCCAGTGACCTTCGTAGCGAGTTTCAAGTCAACCCCCTGGTCCACAGCTTCGAAGGTCGAGGCCTCGAGGCTTATTTCGACCTCGGAAGCGAACAACTGGACCGGGGTACTTACGATACCGTTCCTCCTTCGGGCGCTCGCAGGTAATTTTCTGCAAGCTCCTGCTGAACCAAGACAAGTACTCATTTTATTTTTAGTAGTCGCACTCCGCACCATTTATACCCGACGCAAGGCAACGCCCGAAGAGCACATGTGTCGGTATGTATTTCGTTCCGGTTCGCATTTCTCTTCTTCGTGTGCTAAAAAATACATTCTGTATAAAGCCAAAACGACTGCACCTCCTGGTACTTCGGCCACGGAAGCTTACCTTTGTGCGGCGCCCCTCTTTTTGGTGGTGATGCAAACAGATCGGGCTCAGAATGCCGTTTAAGCGGATGGTATGGTCGATTACTTCGACGCGTGCGTCTCATTGGATACACAAGATCCGAATTCGTTTCAGTCTGGGCCTTTGTAGCCGAACTTGAAACTTCCCACCGTACTTCGGGTAGAAATGGACGAGGTATTTTGCCTTTTTTTTCTTCAAGAAACGTACGAGGCTGAATGCGCCGCGTTAACGATTAGGCTCGATCATCCCTTCGCGAAAGCTTTGTACCCCAGAATGTGAAATCCGGAAGTTGGTGCAACATCGCGCCGAAACTCAAGCAAACAAGTGCGTCACCGCGGTTCGCCTCAGACCGAAGGCCGAATTTAGAACCCACTCGCCGCCGCATGGGCCATTTAGGCCCCGCTGATCTGCGTTGCCCTATTTAAACCCCCACTCCACACTTTGCGACCCACCGCTTCCCCACCAAAAGCACCCATCTTCCCCCACTTTCACCAACCAATAATGGCTGGCGGACCTTCCGGAACAGGAGCCGGCGTCTCGAACGCCTCCCTCATATGGGGTATCATTATGAGTGCATTCGCTGGTGTGTTCCCTGTCTCTGGCTGGCGTCGTCGTCTCTAGACTGACTGACTCCATTTAGCATTTGGCGGTATACTTTTTGGGCAAGCCCTTCTGCGCTTTCATTTCGAAGCTGCTTCCTGACGTCGATCCGGGATATTAGATATGATACGGGCACGATCGGAGGGTGTATCCAGATGACGGATTGGCTGGAGACTTTCGGCAGCCATGATTCGACGGGCGTCCTCGGGCCGCAGACGAATGGTTATTTCTTGAGGACCGCCGACAAGAGCTTGGTCGTACGTTGTTTCTTCTTCCTATACACGACAAGGGATTCACATTATCTGATTCTTTAGGTTTCGATTCTGTCTGCCGGCACCTTCATCGGCGCGCTGCTTGCGTTCCCTATGGGCGACATGGTCGGCCGCAAGTACGGCATCACCTGTAGCTGTGTTATTTTCGCGCTCGGTGTCGGTCTCCAGCTGGACACCAAGTGGTCAACCTTTGTCGTCGGACGAGGTGCGCGTCGTTTACCTCTCGTCGAGTGATGAAGTTTAATAATCCCACGCAGTGATCGCCGGCCTCGGCGTTGGCCTCGTTTCCTGCCTGGTACCCATGTATCAGAGTGAATGCTCGCCGAAGAACATCCGTGGTTTGATCGTCGGGCTTTACCAGCTCGCCATCACCATCGGTGCCCTTCTAGCCGCCATCGTCCTCAATTCAACGAAAGACAGGACTGACCATTCTGCATGGCGGGTAAGCCCTCCGACGCTTCATGACTTTGTCTTCCCCGTTTAACACTCCTACAGATTCCGATCGCCGTACAATTCTGCTGGGCATTCGTTTTGGGCGGCGGGATGCTTTTCCTGCCCGAATCTCCCCGCTATCTGCTGCACAAGGACCGCGTGGACGCCGCGCGGCGCGCACTTGGCCGCCTCACTAACCGCCCCGCCGATTCGCCCGAGGTCGACGCGGAGTGCACGGAGATCACGCTTGCGCTCCAGGAGGAGCGCGCCGTCGGGGCGGGCACGTACGCCGACTGCTTCAAGAACAACTCGATGCACGCTGGGCTCCGCACCTGGACCGGTATCATGCTCCAGGGCTGGCAACAGCTGACTGGTATCAACTTCGTGTAGGTCTCCCTGCTCCTCGAGGCCCCAGTGCGCCGGCGCTAACCAGATGATTCTTTAGTTTCTACTACGGTACCAGCTTCTTCGCCAGCGCGGGTATCCAAAACCCCTTCATTATCACGTTCGTACACCCCGCTTGCTCTCCGTGGCCTCCTTTCGCTGATGCACGACCCCCAGCATCATCACCGACGTTGTTAACAGTACGCATCCTCCCTCGATTTTAGTATTCCTTGCTCATTTTCCCCCAGCTGTGATGACGATCATCGGGATCCAGCTCATCGATCGGACGGGCCGTCGTAGACTGCTGCTCATCGGCGCCGCCGGTATGATGGTCTGCGAGTACATTGTCGCCATCGTAAGTCTCCCATTGGCAAGTTCTCCGGTCGATTTTTACTTATTTATTTTTCGCAGGTCGGTGTCACGGCCGGACAAGTTGGCGCGGATGGCTCTGTCAACGTTACCGCCCAGCGCGTCCTAATCGCCTTCGTGTGCTTCTACATTGCCTTCTTCGCGACCTCCTGGGGTCCCGTTGCGTGGGTCATCACGGGCGAGATCTTCCCGCTCAAGTACGTCTTCCCCGGCATTCTTTTTCATTGCAGAGTGTGCTTGCTAATTAGACGCGCAGCATCCGCGCCAAGGGCATGTCCCTCTCCACCGCGTCCAACTGGCTCTGGAACTTCGGCATCGGGTACGCGACGCCGTACCTCGTCGACACGTCGACCAAGGGGCAGCCCAACGGCGTCGCCACCGCGGGGCTGCACGTCAAGGTGTTCTTCATCTGGGGCTCGACCTGCCTCGGGTGCCTCATCTTCACGTACTTCTTCATCCCCGAGACGAAGGGGCTGTCGCTCGAGCAGATTGATTTGCTCTATAGGGAGTCTTCCAGTGCGTATTCGTTCCTCCTCCCTGTTCCATTTTGTGTGCATAGGTAGCTGACCCGAGCACGGTAGTCATCAACTCGAACAAGTATCGCAAGCAGATGATCGCGTCGCACGAGACGCATGCGCACCACGGTGTCGGCGAAAAACACGTGTCGTCGGAGGACGAGGCGTCGCACGAGGAGCAGGTCGCTGACAGCAAGGCTTGAATGACGAAGGAAGAATTGCGTTGAAACGACTGACTCTTTTTCTTGCGCTGTATTTCTACTACCGCTTGCTACATATCTTGTTGTCCAGGACAATACGCTCCTCGTACATACCTTACGCTGCATAATGTGTAATACCAACATACACAAATGTGATCCATACTATATCCTCTTGACTGGAAGCGCCGACGGCCCCTCAGGTGGGAATCGCGACACCTTTGAGCAGATTTCCGAATTGGGAGTTGGGAGGTTTGGTGGTTGACGTTGCTTGGCTTAGGCCTCCAGTTCAAATCTGTGCAACAATTTGATCGCCACATCTTTTTGCTTCCGCTCTCTCGCCAAAAGCCAACTAAAAACTGACGGAGTTCCTTGGTGAAGGGCGCTCATTGTGAGTGATAGTCTGCGGTTTTAACGCGCGTGTAGACATCCAGGGCTCCAAACTGAACGGCGTTTCCAGGTTGAACCGAGGTGATTCTCGAAGGATGCAGTGCGAAGCTACGAGTGTCGGCGTCGTCAAAATGGAGTTGAAGACGGAGGACGTCAAACCGAAGGTTTTTAGGATCCTCGGCGCTCTTTCAACGGTGTCGAACACTGATACTTTTGATATAGTCCGAGTCGGATGGTGTCGTGGTTGAGAACAGTTCGTTGGCCTGGGAAACGGTTAAAGACGAGGAGGTGAAGCCTGAGACCGACACCTTGAAAACCGAATCGGTGAACGCTACGGCGAAGGTTGAAAAGGTCACATCACCGGTAAGTTACTAAGTAGCTTGCAGACGCTGTTCGACCCCGCTAAACTGACTCTCATGGTGATAGTTGGGCTTTGACTCGGATGTTCACATGCCATGTCCTGCAGAGGAGCCGTCCGAAGCCCAGGCCGTACGTGCTGACATTTCTTCCTGAAAAACGTCGCATAATAATGTTACCGCAGGGCTCCGAAATCCTTGCGGTGGAAGTTGAAATGAACCCGCAGGTGGCCATGGTCGAAAGCGACGCCATGGTGTGTCAACTCAGCGCTCAACGCTCTTGGAATCTCTAATCCGTTTCAGGTTGTGGATACTGCAACTGCACCTTTGGTCAAAAAGGAACCCCAAGAGATCAGCGTGCCCACAGCCTCAAGGAAACGTCGCTATTTCATGGATTACGTCTTCCTTCAAACTCTGGACTCCATTAGCAGCAAGAGGCGCCGGGTCATGAAGGACGAAAGCCCAATCAAAGTGTGTTGACTTTCAACTTATCGACCTTACTGTCGCTCTAATACATTCCGCGTCTATGTAGCCCAAGAAAATCAAGAAAATAGAACGGTCCGCAGGGCTCGGTGAAGGAACCCTCCAAAAACGGCTCACTTCCGCCGGAATTTCCCTGGAGCCCCGTTCGATTACCCTCTCCGCAGATACCAGATATGTTTCTACTCGCCGAGACTTCATGAGTATCACCTTTGGCGGAAACCGCCAGTCGACTTTTCCGTCGATTGCACGAGAATCGTACACACGCACCGGACACAGATATCTCATGTATCCGAGCCTGGTCCAGAACCCGGACGCCCCGATGATACCGGGAGCCCCTGGGTTGTTTCTCAATGCGAGCGGCTGGCCGGCGAGGGAGAGCAACGCTAAATGGGCCAATGGGACGTACAATCTGAAGGTTTTGACGAGACTGGCAGCGCACGACTTTCTTTACATGGGCGAATATGCTATTCGCCCTTCCGACTCGTTGACGCAGGCGGAATGGAATCTCCAGCCGCAAAACGTTCGTAAACTTAATCTAATCAACCAAAGTACTTATTCAACTTGAACTATAGATGCGCACCAGATGGTGTTCGAAACTTGCGAAGAAGGACTGGGGCCGGATGACCAGGTGCCGAATCACTTTGCGCGCGCGGCACGAGCGCAACCCCACCCGTAAAGAAGTGGAGAAGGCGATGAAGACCAAGCGGAAATTCTCACATATCACTGCTGATGACATCGCAAAAGCGTTCAATAGCGGAGAGGAAGCAAGTACACTTCCCCAACCTTCACTTGCTGCGCCTGCTTATTGTCATCCTCTTTAGCGACTCGCAGTTTGGACGATGAAGTGTGTTGGCTACGATGAACAATTTCAACGCGACATTGTTCGGCAAATGACCGGGTGGGTACCGCCACCGCCAAAGACGCCCCAGGCGAAGAAGGCTAAGAAGACGACTCCGGCAAAGAAGAAGCAGGTCAAAGGCCGAGGCAAACGAGCGGTGGTTGAGAGTGAGAACGAAAGTATTGGCATCGAGAGTGAAGACGAAAGTGACATTAAGTGAAAAGGTCAATAGATACAAGTGCAATACATATTCTTGGTTCAATTCCTTGGTGTTCAACAAATTAGAGTTCGTCGTGTCCAGCATTTTTTTCGCCAAAGACGTCGTCCAACCACGCGCGCATGATCGCGTTGAACTTGGTCGGATTTTCAATATGCAACCAATGTGCGCCGTGCATGAACTGAGCAGGAGGGATCAGGCAGAACCCGAAAAGAAACGGTATCTTTATGGCGTACCTCTGTCTTTGATTTAGGCAGATAGTCTGTGGATCTGAGAATCTTGGAGGCAAGTTCCCAGTCGGCAACGGGGGTCCTGTCTTCAGAGTCAGTTCAATCATCAAATTGGCACGGCGAAACACTGACGTGGGTGGGCAGGATAGACAGAACTGGCTGCGGAATAGTGTGGTTCCCTTGAGCGTTTGTAAATGCCCACGATCCCCGCCGGTTCTGCAAAAGGTCAGGAAAATTTAGATATAGCATGCGAACACATCTGACCTCTTCCGTGTAAAACTGTAAAGCTACCGTTGTTTCAGCATCGCAACGTCGATAAAGGTGATAAACGTACTGTACTTGAAGCCCTGAATGCTGAACTGCTCCACGTAATAATCTTCTTCATCCGGGGTGAAGAAGGGAACGGCGGGTATCTCAGTTCAAAGTCAGTTGTAGGACAAGCTGAAAATGTTGGTAAACCGCCAACCTCAGCAACGTCGTCCCAAGCACCCAAGAACGACGTGGGACTCCTCAAAAAGTCGTCGGGAGGCGGACTGTCGACGGTGCGCAATGTCGCACGGATAGTCCGCCGCACATCTTTATCGAGGTGGGCGATAGCGTCCGGTGTATCCCTGTTGAAGAAGAGCTGATAGCTGAGCTTTGGCAGGGCCACGACGAGATGCTCTATCGGTAAGAAATCGCTCGCAGAAGGGATGTACTGTTCGCAAGCGAGCGGTCAGCAATTAGAAGAAGAGTATCGGAGAGGTGACCGCTGTCATGGCTCACCGGGATGGCAGCACCGACGACTCCGTGGAATAGGTCGGGTCGCATCCGTGCGGCCTCGTAGCATAGTTGCGCGCCCCAGTCGTGACTTTTACACGAAATCAAATAAACCCCGCAGGAAGAAAAGGACTCATACCCAACGCAGATTGCTGAGGAGATACCTGCGCTTTCCAAGATGCAGGAGAGATCCCCGACCATGTCGGGCATCGTCCCGGAGCTGCGGACGTCGTCAGGATGCGTGGATTCGCCGAAACCACGGAGGTCAGGGACAATAAGCCTATAGTCTTCCTACAGCCCACCGAATGAATTTCCCAGAGAACAATTTAAGAAGAGAGACATATACTTTGAATTCCTGGATTTGATTCGACCAGATACTCCACAGGCCGGGCCACCCATGCACCAGGAGGAGTGTTGCTTTAGGCGCGCTTGTCGCCTGGATGTCGACGTAGTCTGGAATCGGAGGTTATTCTCCGTACATGGAAAATCCACGGATTAGAAATTACGGAGATCGATTTCTACGGGCGTTTCTTGTCCTCCAGCGCGATTCGTTGCCTTGCAGGTGGCCTTGCTCTTCTCGTAGGCCCGAGGATTGAAACCAGATTCAGACAAGCCGTGTGTCGGCTGGAAGTACAGCGAGAGCGCGCCGAGCGCAAGCATTCCAAGGTTAAGCATTGTTCAGTAAAACGGAGCGAGGACGCTGGGAGAAAGCAGGTGAAAGCAGGAAGGAAGGACATAAATTGGGTTACGGCACTGCGCGTCTACCTCAGTGCCGAGACCCGGTCTCAGCCAGAACAGTCGGAATCAAAAAAGCTGGGAACAAGAGTGCGGGGTAATTAATTGTACAGGATGGGCTTTCAGTTATTATCTACATTGGAGCGTTCACAAGACGCGTGGGAGGGTTAGCGGGTCAAAAAGGCAAGAAATATTAATCAACGTCCTCCATTCCGCCACTGCCAGTCGGGAAAGGTGAAGGTGAAGACGACGAGCTCTGAGTGGTCGTGGGGGCGAATGATGGATAGATGGGACGGTCGAAGAGAAGAGGGGGAGGAGAATCCGAGCGAGGAGCAGCGGCGGTGGCGCCCGAGCCAGAGCTCGCAGCAGCCGCCTTCTTCGCGGCATCGTTCTTGCGCCTCTTCTCAGCGCGCATGGCCAGCCTCTTGCGCTGAGTCTTGCAAAACGAGAGCACCGCATCAACCCCATCCGTAACGTGCGCTTTGCTGGGTCGTTCGCTGAGCCTGTAAAAGGATTAGTCGACGCAGGTCATATCGAATCGAGGAGACCTACCGCGTAATCATCTCCTCGGCGACGTCGTTCACCTTGAAGTAAGGCATCTCCTCCACGATCTTGCCATACAGCTTGCCCAGCATCACGCTGCCGCCCTTCATCGCGCCCACGATCCGCACCCACCCATTGAAGCGCTCCCGCAGCTTCGGACGAAACTCGTCACGCAGATCCTCCAAGTCTGGATCCCGCGGGTGCATATCAAGATACCCAAGCGCGTCCATGTCGTCGTCGCCATCCTCCATGCCGGCCGCGAGGGGGAAGCCCATCAGCATGGCCGCGAACATCATTGGGTGCGATGGGCTATGTGGAGGTTAGCTTGCGGGTGGTGATGCGGAGAACAGAAGGGACGTACTGCGCTCCGGGCGTCATGACGCTGTCGACAAACGCATCTACACGCTGGCGCCGCTGTGCGACGTCTCCGCGCATCTTTGCGATCTCAGCAAGCGCCTCCGCAGAGGCCTTGTCCTCCACGCGGCAGAAGGTGTTGCGCACGGCCGCGCGGATGGCGCTGGCGACGTCGAGCAGCTCTTTCTCGGCGATCTGAACGGCGCGGGTGTGGAAGGACCCGAACTCGGAGAGGACGCCGACGGCGGCTTGCAGGACGGCTGCGTCGCGCGGACGCAGCAAATACGCATGCTCGTCGAGCAGGGTCATGAGGGCGGCCGGATTGCCCTCCGAGCCGTGGATATCGAGCGCTGCGACCAGCGTGTCGGCGGAGCAGCCAGCGATCTGGGAGAGGGTGGTGAGGAGCTCGGCCTCGGTCTCCGCAGCGTCGTAGCTGATGGACATGAGGCTGGTGAAGATCTTGTGTGACGGGGAAACCTCGAAGAGCGCGACGAGACGCTGATACACGAGATCGCGGAGTTCGTTGCGATGCTCGTTGACGCTTTCTGACCAGTAGGGTGCGTGGAGGCGGCATGGGCAGCGCCAAGAAGAACTTTCTTCGTCGTCGTCCTCCGTTTCGTCATCAAGACATCCTTCATCGTAGTCTTCAATATCCTCGTCGAAATCCTCTTCATCGTTTGGAGACTTTCCTGAGAGACAAGTCATTAGGGTCGACGACCGCGGAGCCAATCACACGTACTCTTCGCACCACCGTACAAGATACGCTCCAAAGCTGGCCAATCCAAGGTTTCCTCGATATCAGCGAGCATTTCCGGGATTTTCTCGGTGTGAATGCCCTTGTCAAACATGGTGACAAAAAGGTCGCGCCAGATCCACAAAAGGACGCGGTCGATGTTTCGCGATCCAACCAGGGTGAATTTCTTCACGACTTTCCCTTTGCGCCGAAGGGAAAAGTTGATCGTAAGATAGGAAATGGAACATTTACATTGGCTGTCGAAGAATGCTCAGTTTGATATCTGGAAAAATGACCAACACGCACCCTCCGACGCCCGGGACGGTGTTCAGCGTATTGAGCACTTCTGCGGTGAACAAAAGACACGCGTGAGCGTGCTCAAAGTGGACGTGATAGTCGTATACGACCGTCCATATGTCGTTGAGCCAATTGAGCATGCTGTCCACGATCTCGGCCAGAATTTCCTCTCGATTGGAGCGCTCGCGGATGATGCCCTGCTTTCCGTCTCGCGACAGTTCGTCCAACAGGCCGTATATCTCCTTCCTTTTCCCTTTCAGGTCCAACGTTGGAAGCCCTTGGTGTTTGCTCTGAAGGGAATTCGCGGATTTCATTACTGTGGCGCCTATTTCAGCCAAATTATTGATTCAGTTGGCGCCTAAAAGTGACCTTTTTTCGCGCGTTCCTTGGGGACAAGATCGAGGAGGGGGGCAAGCTTTTTCTCGACCAGCGCCTGTTGTGCCTCGGGTGGCAGTGACTCGTAGAGCTTCATGAAGCTGGGGATTTGGCCACTGGTCAGTTTTTGGAAGTGTGATAACGGGGTTTTTCGCTGCATACTTCGCGCTACTGGAGTTTGCGGAGGCGGGCTTCATTTTGAATGGTCCAGACAAGCCCAGAGACGAGAGATAAGGCCGTCTGGACTGTGGTAAGAAATGGGAGAGGACAAAGGCGAGGTTGATGGCTGACTCAGAAACGCGGTCAGGTGATGTAGTGCGTTCTGGTTTTACGATTAGCACCCGAAGCAGCACCCTTTAGGATCCGCATCTATGTAGTTGCAAGACGCGTGGACGGCAGATAAAAAGGATATAACTGGCCCGAATAAAGATTCTACCATAAATCACAGCCTGCCTCGCAGCCTTTACGAAGGAAACCGAGCACAGCTATTGATGTAAATGCGCAAGAAAATCACCGAGACAGATACTGGAACTGCTCTTTGAGCAAGTCTCAGGGTAACTCTTGGTCGTCTCGCGTTGAATTAAACTCTACGAAATTAAGGTCGTTTGTTTGAAGCCGTTGAACTCCGTCCGGATATCACCAGCGGCGCGACGTTGCGCTGACTTGGAGTACTGTCAAGGAGCGCTCCGGCAGCTTGTGTGGTTGAAAATTATCCTATTCCGTCAGAATTCGATGGCAGACATACAAATCAAATGGAAGTCTTTGACCATCAAGCGTAGCTGACCTTTTTTTTCGATACACTGACAGACGGGGCCTGGTCGGCGATGATACAAGTTTACCTGTGGAGCCGGGTCGGCAGCGGTCTCAGAATTCCGTAGACCGACGCGACGCGACAGCAGTAACTGCTCGTTCCTCGCATGTTGTAGGTGGGCATGTTTGTCGGACGTCCAGCGGGGGGATGTCTGGTATCATATAATTATATCAATCCCTTCTGTGTTTTGTGGAAGCCTGAGTATTTTTTTCCACGCGGTTTCTCTGAACTCGCGTCATTGTAATTAATTCTCGGCCGAGTTGAGGTATAAGGATTTTTTGGGGTCACCTGCGGCACATCCTAACTCCAACCCAGGGACCGCTGTCAGCTCGAGCCCTTCCGAGGCGAACAATTAAGAACAACGTCTGTCTCCTCGGCGCTGGAAGTCCTACAGGCCTGGCCGCAAAAAAATGAACCACTCATCAGCGCTCTTTTGTCGCCGAAGCAGCCCTCACCGTGCCGAACTTCCGCATTTCAGAGTATAAAGCCTCGACCAACCTCCCGCACACAAACCGCAATCGAGTGACAAAAATGCCCACTTCGCGCCTCTCCACCGCCCTCGCCCTCGCCTTCGTCGTCATTTCCTTCTCTTCGAGCACCGTCGCGGTGTCCTGCGGCGTGTGCGGCCCCAGCATTTTCTTCCAGGGCCTCACCCGCACACTGACCTCGACCCGCCAAGACACGGGCAATGCCGTGTAGTGCAAGTAGGTTTCCGACTCTGTCCTTATCACCGTTCCTCGTGGATAGTTTGAATTTCTGACGATTGAACAGCTACGACACGCCTCCCATCTCGGGCATCGCCCCCGCCTGTGTATACTCGGTATTATATCAGAGTTCTGTGCGATAGCGAAAACCATTGACCTGACTTGCATTATTACCACAGAACGTGAATGGCGGGCTTCTAGTCACCAACGCCGGGGGAGCTTGTCCTTCGACCGTTGTAGTGGTTCAGGAAGCGAGCTGCCCTAATTTCTAGTGACCCATGATGAATTTACTGTGGACATGGGACGCGCTAGCAGAGTTTCGGCCAGAACGCTGCGCAGAGTTGTAGCCGCGAAAGAAATTGAACAACATTAGTTTGAAGTTTGAACCCAGGGCACGTGCGCTGGTTGAACTCTTCGCACAGGAATTGTGGTTTGATTAGTGCTGTGATACACTGGAGGACTGAATAGCTTCCTCTGGCCTGTCCGAATCCGCGTGCGTCCCAGCACCCGGCAACGCGATCCGCTCAACAGACCTCACCTTCTCAACATCCGCCTCTACCCGACTCCCATCTGCCATGGTCACATTTCCCGTGCCCGTGTTCATATTCGCCCTCTTCCTCCCCGGCGGTAGCGTACGCTCCGTAGTCCGCCCACGTTGCCCCGTCTGCGCCTCGACGTCGCTCTCCCGCGCCCGCACAGCCTGAGGCGGCTCGCCATACCGCCGCAGCGTCGATATAATGAGTGCAAAGTAGAGCAGCCCGAGGAAGAGCACGACCGTGATGGCGATGCGCGGGCCCAGCACGGCGTGCCGCCCCAGCGACTGCCGCTCGTCCGGGTCGAGCACCGAGCCCGTGCTCCATACGAACGACGTGATGGACATGATGAAGAACACGACCGACCTATGCTTGACGTTGAACTGCGTATGTATGAATCGGAGGCGGTGGTGGTGCTTACCAGGCGAGGAAGACAGCGGGCATCGAGAGCAGGGTCCAGACCTAAGGGAGGTCATCCACAGCCGGAGACGGGGATCAAACGCACACGACGTACGTTCCACCAGATTAGCGTGTCCGTCTTGCGCGCCTCCTTGGGGATCGTCAACACTAATAAGTAACAGAATTTGTTGCACCCAGGTTACCTGGGCAAACTTGGACGCGCGGTACATACTCCTCATCGTCGAGAAACGCACGATGTAGACGCACCCGTAGCAGAGACTCATCAGCGCGGAGACGAGGGAGAGCAAGGCTGTGGTTCGCGTGACAGGGTCGCTCGCGGCAGGCGGGATTTGGAACATGGTCAAGATCGCACTGGTAAGTAAGTTGTGATTTTCTGGTCGGATCGATGCCCGAGGTACATACGATAGGAGGAGCGCCGAAACGACGTTGAGGGTCTTCCATTCCTTGATCAGTGACCCGATAAAGTCCTCCCATCTATACCGCGGGTCGATCAGCAAGTCAGTGTGACGGGGACGGTTACGACGTACGAGTGTTTGAACCGTACCAGAGCAGGCGAGACGACGGCCGGGGTCCACTCGTCCGGGAACGGGAGCGGGATGTGCGTCGCACTCGGCGTCGGTGCGCGAATCGAGGTGGCCACAGACTCGCGCGCACTCATCGTCGGCGGGGAATACATTTCGAACGAGTCACCCCCGATCCCCGCATCGATCATCCGCTCGATGTCCGGGCGGCTCACCTCCGCGTCCTCGAAGATGCGCGCGACGCGCGAGAAATACATCGATGGGAGGCGGAGCAGCAGATGGAGATAGACCTGGCGAGGCAGTGTGTCGGTGAAGAACAGCTTGGCGTGGTCGATGGTGTCCTGCTCGCCGTCCAGCGTGGTGGTCGCGTTGAAACCAAAGCACAGCCCAAATGAGTAGAACCCGAGACGCGTGAATTCAAAAGGGTTGACGGGGACGAAAGGATCGTCTGGGTTACGCCGATGAAAGCCGGCAGACAGGTGCTGGAAGATGCGGAGTGGAGAGGCGGCCCTGGAGCGGGACTGAGATACTGCGTCGACAGTGCTATCACGAGTGAGTCCTAAGGGGAGGGATAAATCATATGTTTCGGACTTCAAATACAACATGTCGACCCACCTTGGGGCCTATCGCTATCGAACGAAACTCGTTGTTTGGGAGTGTCGTTACCTGATACACTGGTCCGAGGAGGGGATTTACTGGCAGGAAGGGTGCTCCATGCTTGGCTGATACGAGGACTGTGCCCTGATTCGCCGGTAGAGAACGATGGAAGAGAATCGAGGCTACGGCGAAGAGCTCTTGCGTTCTGGGACCGCATCCCGCGATTGGGGCTGGCAGCTGGGGAGATGGGGAGTTCCGAAAGTTTATCGGAAGAGGTTAATCTTGATGAAGACGTGGAGACGAAGGATTTGGATATTGGAAAAGATTGCGAGTCGGAAGGTGCTGCTACGGCTGGCTGCGAGGAGACGGGAGACTCGGGAGAGGCCATTTGAAGTATATTCTCATACAGAAACCTTTATGAAGCCCTCAGCTGGCGGACAAGCACAGAGGATACCAGATATGGGGTGTTGGGTGATGGTGGTACGAAACAGAGCCGGTCACGCTCACGTGCTGTTACACTACGCGTCGAGCCTTTCTCCTTGTGCCACTACGGTGACTTCAGCGTTTCAGGCCGTGTATGTAACCGCCTGGGTAACATCTTCGGCTGAAACAGTATTCTCCCATTCAGACCTCTCCGTGTCTCTCAGCGGACCCCGCATCATCCTTCCATCATACCCGCCTCCAATACAAAATAATGGACGCGATATCAGCGGCGTTTGTCTTGCAATATTCCTGGCGGCTCGTGTATCTGGTGGTTCTCAGGTCATCTCAAATAGCGACCAGTAGCGACCCCACTTCACAGAAGTCGCTATAGCGAAGCACAGCACTCGAGCAATTTATAACATCGGCTCCCGCAGCTCACTTCAAAAGGGTCAAGATTGAAGCCTATTTCCGACCTCATCAAACACGGAAGTCTTAGGCGGGCAACTTGGCAGCTTTTGATATTAATGGGCCAGACCAGTCAGACCAGTCGCCGAGCGTGGGTCTACCACCCCCGCCATGACTCTCCTCTCTTTCTCTCTCGTTCTCGTTCTTTGCCACGGGTGAGCGACTCCTTCTTTTTCTTCGATATTACCCACTCACCACGCCTCCCCAGCGTTCACAGCATGCCACAGTTATCTCCGACTTCAGAAGAAGCTACTCCAGACGATGGCCCGCAAGGAAACATGCAGACGGACTCCCAGGTGCGCTGCAACTCTCAATCATCTGTGGAGGTTCTGATTTCATAACATAGCTGGCGTCGACAACTCTCTCGAGAAGGGGTGGTAGTTTTAACCGTTCGATAACCACCTCTATCATCGTTGGTGTAATCGGCGCAGTGGCCATGACGGCTGCGCTCATCCTCGGACTCCTTTTGATTTTGCAAAAACGGCGGAAACGGCGAAAGATTCGCGACCTCGCCCGGTCTGGGGCCAATAACGTCATGCAATTCCCCAGCACCGACAATCCCTTACCAACTCCGGACACATTTACTTCCCCGGCCAAGGAGCGGCCCTATGCGTACCAACATTTGCCTCCCCCTAGTCCTGAAGCGCGTCGGCCCACCAACCTCGAGTCGGCCTGGTTCTTGGACGACGAGGAGCGCAGACGTAGCGCGCAGACTCTGGCCTCGATGACCCCCGTTGGCGAAGAACCATTGCCGTCGAGGGAAATATCTAGTCCGGGTATTGCGCAGAATGCACCAATACCTCCCCTAAATCCAACACTGGTCCCGCTTCGATCCAAATCGCTCTCTGGGATACCAAAAACGCGGACGCAGACCGTCCCCCCTCCCTTACCGGTACCCCAGTCCCCTCCCGACCCCCGACCCCTGCCCTCTGTGACTCCCGTTGGCAGGGAAGTATCTGGTCCGAAGAACATCGCGCAGAATCCACCAATACCTCCCCCAAATCCCACACCGATCCCTTCTCGATCCAAATCGCTCCCGAGTAATCCAAAGATGCGGACGCAGACCGTCCCCCCTCCCTTACCAGCCCCACAGTCCCCTCCCGACCCCCCGCCCACACTGCCATTCCGCCCAGCGGCGCTCCCCGCGTCGGCCGTGGTATCCCCCCGACCCCGCGGCTCCAGTCTTCGCGGCTCTCGGCCCAATCCCACGCCCACGCCCATTCGCCCCGTTCCCCTAGCCGCAGGCCCAGGTCGCCACATCACCTCCATCTCCGAAGACATTCGCCCCGGCAGCCGCTTCAGCATCTCGCCCGTCGCCCGCTCCTTCCCGTACACCTATACTTCTCGCCTCGTGCTCTCGCGAGCGCCGAGCAGCACTGGCAGCACCAGGCATACCCGGCTCCCGGGTATTGGCTCGCTTTCGAGTCTGGCGCACTTGAAATCCGATGCCATGGACCAACCTTGAACTATCTATATATACAGACTCGGACGCACTATTCATTTGTACATCATCACCCCACACTCACTTGTATTCTTATTCTGCCACTCGTTAACTTATTAGACGGCTAGACAGCGTCTGGCGGTATATCATACTAACACACTCGTAATCGAAAAGTTCAGCTCAAAAATGTGAGCGAGACCTTGAATCTCCAGTTGCCGAAATTGAACCACACTTCAACCGAACGAAATGAAAGCACCCGGCACGACTGTAACATGTTGGTTGAAGAAATTTCCCACCAATCGAAGGCTTCTTGCGAGCTCCAAGTGCGTGAACGCCCAGCACGGTGCAGTAAGACTCCAGTAAGACCGAGTCAACCGAGTGATTTCGGGTGGTGTTGTTGCCTCGTTCATTATTGAGATTATCAGAACATCGAGTGCCGTGGAATCCGCAGAACTTTCTGCACATCCCTGACCTCCGCATCCCTCTCGTCACTCCACTCCTTCGGATTCGGCGACATCTGTGGACGCGGAAGCGCGCGTCCAAAGTCAATAACGCGGAAACTCGGCGCCTGCAAGGAGCGTTGGGCAGGGGGGACAGTCAGCGGTCCCGGTTGGACGAGGACGTTCTTCTTGAACGCTGATTTCTGGAGGAAGCCGGACAGGTGGAGGCGGAGGAAGAGGGAGAAGCACTCGGCTCTGTTTCACGTCGCATGTTCGTTTCAGGATTTCGATAGTTCGTCCAATACCTACTTACTTATCATCATGCGAAAGAGTATGTGGGTCAATCGGCGTGCCGCACTCCTCCAAGAGTAGGATCGGGCTGGGTTCCGCGATATTACGCGCGTCGTACCCTGGGTGTGCGGGGATGTAGTATCCAAAGCATTTGGGCACGACTGCGCCCACGGGGACGGGGTATTTCAGACCCGGTACGAGCGCGTAGCCAGAGTAGGCCTGCGCGAGGTGGGCCGGGAAGGAGTCGTAGATGGCCGCCTCGTGGTTGAGGAAATCGCGCGCTTCCTGGCGGGGAACGGCGATCTTTGCGACGACGGCGACACTTTGGGTGGTGGGGAGTTTGAATGAGGCGCGGTAGACGTTGGAGTGGTGGCCGCATCCCAAACGCGACTCGCGAGTAAGGTGGAGGTGCCCTACGTTGGATTCTGCTTCGTTGCATTCTGGATATAGGCGCTTATAGTGGACGACGGCCTCGGTGGGTTCATTGCCCGAGACACGGCCGTCTGGATCATGAACGCAAAGCGTGTCGGGCAAATATTCTATGGGAATGATTTCCTCGTGTTTGAAGAAGCTATCCGAGTCTGGTTGTCGTCGGGTAGCGCCGAAGGCCCTGGATTGTTGTAAAACACAGTTTGAGACGCGACAAGTGTTTTACCTGCAGAGGGATCGTCTTCTTGGTCTGAGCGCGCTAAATCGAGGACGGGCCACGGTGGTTTCGTTTGCATCTCCGGCTCTGGTTCGTTTATCACACCGAGCTCGTCCAGAACGCTTGTGGTCCATATATCGGTCCATGAGTAGTCCTCGCCGTCAGGCTTAGCGCAGAAGAAGTTGTCGAGGGTGTTTCCCCATGCACATCCTTCGGCGGTTTTCTTAGTGCGGAGAATTGCGTCGAGAACGGAAGGAGGGCAAGATTTTCCGGGTTTTCGGATTTCAGACATGTAGCCTGGTAGAACCTCCCAGATATTTCGAGCCGCCTTTCAGGTGGGCCACAGGCAGACGCTGCCCAGGCGGTGAGTGGTGCCAGTGGTGGTGGTTCGGAACTGTGAGATGCCGCTTCGCTGCCGTATCCCACGGCCAGTCACTGTCACAGCGTGACTTGCCTCTTTTCCCGAACTTTCACCTTGTTTTCCTACCTATTGTCTAGGAAACTTGACACCTTGTTCTCTCTGTGGCTTTGTAACTCTGTGCTATTGTCTTAATTATCCTGGATTTTTTTCTCTGCGACGCGTGCGCAGACGGCTTCATCAGACAATTCGGACCGTAATCTGCCTCGAGGCGTCTTCCCTAAGATGGCTTCCAAACGTGGATGTCCGCCTCGTTGTTGCACTTGACGCTGTCGAACGGCTAGGAACACGTTGAAACCGCACGCACGAATTCCACTTGTTAAAGCAAGAGCATCCACCCTTCTCTTCATAACCTGCGCACCCCTGAAGTCAGTTATTGCTCATGGCCAGTCACTCGCCGCAGCGCTCCCGCAAGATTCAGACCCATTCGTCAACTCCAGGTAAGTCTTCTCCTGTCACCCATCCTTTACTTCGCGTCGCGACCTCGCCAGGATCGTCCTGCTTCGCGGGTTCTGGCCTGTTCTTTGTCGATCTATATTTCCGTCTGTAGGCGCTGACCTCTTTCACCAGGTTCGATGCATCTGCAGGACCGCGAGATGTCTCCATCCCCCACCCATAGACCTCGCTCCATGAAGACACTTTCCATGCCTATCGTTCCCAGTGTCATGCAAATATTTGGTCCCAGTGCTGGCCAGCGCCAGCCTAGCCCGACCGCCGCCGCACATAAGCTCAACACGCTCCAGCGTTCCCCTCCCAACTCTAGACTCCTCCCCTCCCCTCCTCATCCAGCGCTGGAGCGCGAGGTGACACCACCCCACCACCCTCGGCCAATCAACCATGTGGCTCCGCCTCAGTTCCTGACCAAGTTGGACGAGAATTGGCAAATGACCGACGAGCTCTTGGCGGATATTGAGCGGGCGGACTTGCAGCAGGCGCAGAGCAATTCTCACTACCCCCGCGAGTCGCCTCCAAAGCTCGATCCCGCCGTCGAGAGAATCCGCGCGGCGGAGCGAGTCAGCCCAAAAAATCTGGAGCAGCAGCGGCGCCAGCCTTTACGCGAAAGCCCAAAGTCTCGGGAAAGAGAGCCACGTCAGCCAATATCGCCAACCTCGGCTTCCTTCCTTCAGATGCCTCGCACACCCGAAGGAGGAGGCTCTCCTGCGTATCACACCCCTCTCCAGTCACCCGGTGACCACGAGTATAGCTACAACCCGTACCAGAATCAGGACCATGGCTCCCCCACGCAGGTCTCCTTGACTCGTCGGGCTTCAAACGCAGGATCGGTTCTACTGGGCGCTGGGCAGACACCGCCGCTCCAGGCAATGTCGGTGAATCCTCGTACACCTGATCGCTCTCTTCCTGTGCAAGAGGAACAGGAGGACGAGGTCCCGGGGGCCGTCAACGGCGTCGCCCCTTTGCGTGATCATTACGGGGACGGCCGGGGGGCTGATCGCTCCAACTCGCCCACACCGTCGTCGGATCTCAATCCTGAAGGCTACGAGGCCAGTCTGTTGTCCCATGGCGGTAGAGACAGCCGCGCAGGCCATCGGGAGGACGACGACGATACTCTTATCGATCAAGAAGATGTCGACGCGACGGTGCACCCGCGGGGGACGCATCCGGCTCCCGATGATGAGGGTGGATATACGCCTCGCTCTCCGCAGTCTGGGCTTCCTCCCGACCACGCTATGGAGCCCGACCGCTACCCGCGCTATGCCTCCCAAAACGCGACCATCCGAGGCAGGACGCGTAACGGTGCGACTGATCAGTTGGGCTTGCAGAGTTTCGACCCTGCGATGTTCGTCGACAAAGGCGCGCTGGGGTCCCCAGATCTCGACAGGCCGCCGCCGCCGCAATACGTCGAGCAGCGTCGCGATACGCGCGATCTACACCAAGGCTATCAGACCCCACCGCAACGGCAGTACGATCCGCGAGGTCTGGGATCCAATGGGCAGGCCGCGTACCCACAGCATATGCATCCGGACGAGATACAGCATTACATGGACCATCCAACTATGCAGGCGTACTTTAACTCTCCTCGCCCAGACGCGCCTATTCCTCCCACCCCGCATAGTCAGACCGCCGCACCATCCCCGTCACCTCTGGTCCGTAACCCGTATGACGACAGTCGAAAGGACTACCCGCCCTTCAGCCCCGTCGCGCCGGTCGGCTCGCCATATCCGTATCCTTTTAATCACGTTCGCCGCAACCACTCCTACCCGTACACCGCTCGCGCACATGTGCCGAGCACCAACTACGACCCAAACCACCCCTCCACGATCCAGGAGCAGCTTGCTCGCCAGTGGCAGGTGTACGCGCAGAACCAGAGCGCCCTCGCCGGCGGGCATGTCTCCGACTCGACGTTCTCCCCCGCCGCGACGCCGTTCCAGGGCAACGGCAGCGCGTACAACCCCTGGGCGTACCTGCACACGAACCGCACGCTCGGCGGCGCTGGGGGCGTCGGGCGCCCGGATCTCCGCAGTCTGCAGTCGAGCCCGAGCCACGAGCCCGTCGCGCTCCCGATCCCGCCGACGGTGGGGGTGCGGAAGAAGCCGGTGAGCATGCGTGCGCAGGTGACTGCGCGCAAGCCGCCCCCGCGCGTAGAGAGCACGCAGCCGCGCTCCACGCCCGAGCCGGAGTCTTCTGGGGAGGAGACGGCAGGCGAGGCGGACGACGCGTCGCGGTTTGCCGTTCCGGAGGAGGGCAACTGGGTTGGAGCACCGGTGCTCGATCCCATAGGCGCGGCGGCGGCCGCCGATGCGGATTGGGTGGACGAGGAGGAGGACGGCGACGAGGAGGATCTTTTAGAACTAGAATATCATCCCACGTTCGTGAGCAACGTCGAGAAACGCCGTCGGCGCTGGGAGACTCGGTGGGATACTCTCGTGCAGGCTGTAAGTACACTTTTACCTTTCGTGACCTTTTAGGCAACTCTGACCCGACCCTGCTTCATCGCTGCTTCTCTAGTTCAATGCACTGGATAGGCAGACGGACGCAACGCTGGTTCTACTCGCCGCGCCTTCGCACTCGACTAAACTGCATTCACTCACCTCGCGGTCGGTCAAGCGACACTCGGCCCTGTCGCACTCGCCCGCGATGGCGGACGTGCGTAACGGATTCCGGCATATCGCAGTACAGCGCCGGGCAACACGGTCGCACCACTCGTCGCTTGCAGATAGGTTCATGGGTCCATCTAACCTGTCTGGCGACGGGACGGACGGTTCGCGGGAGGAGGATCTCAAGCGCGCGTTGGGTACGGCGCTGGGGAGTCTGGGCGCTCTCAAAGGTATATACGAGCAGCGAGAGGCCAGATGGGCGGAGGAGATGCGCCGCGTAAGCGATGACCGGGAGCGCGTCGAGCTGCTATTGCGGCAGGTGCTTGGAGAAGACCCCGAGCCTGTGGGACGCGCCTTGTAATGTTCTCTGGTATCCACATGTATATAGTATGTTTCATGCAACATGCACACAGTAGACTCTGCCCCGTATTTATTTTGCACGATCTTGAATGCCAATTTCTCTGGGTTTTTGTTTGTTGTGTCAACCTTAGTCTCCCACAGCCAGACTCTAAGAGAAAAATTGAATGATACAGGTAGTCGATTCAATTTTATATAGAGTCTGATTTTATTGGCACAGCCGAAGCCGGAAGTCAGATTCCCGTGATATCAACGTGACTTTCCCACGTTCCCAATCCGCTTGCAGTTCGCTTCCACTGGGTCCCGGCCCATGTCGGCATTGCGGGCAACGAGGCAGTCGACGCTCGGGCGAAGGAAGCGGCGCTCGGTTCATCCTCCACCCTCACCATCCCCATCCCCGCCTTTGCCAAGCCCCTCCCCACCAGCAAGGCTGCCGCCCTCGCGGCAGGCGCGAAGCACTTCCGCAAGCGCTGGCTCGAAGAATGGAGAACGTCACCGCGCTTCGCGCGCCTCTCACTCTTCGACAACGCTTCCCCGGGCAAGGCTGTGGAGGAGATGTACTCAGGCCTATCCCGCCCTCAGTGCAGCGTACTAACGCAGCTGCGGACCACCCACATCGGCCTCAACGCCTTCCTCTACCGCTTCCACCTCGGCCCCTCCCCCGACTGCCCCCTTTGCCTTGTCCCGGAAACGGTGTCACACTACCTGCTTGCGTGCCCCAAGTACCGGCGACAACGTCTCGACCTCATCCGCAAGGTCGGCACCGCGCGCCTGTCCCTGAGGCTCCTCCTCGGAGTGAAAGCCGATCCCAAACCGGTTCTCGCGTTCGTGCGCGGCTCCGGCCGCCTTCCACGTTATTCGCTCTAGGCGAGTTCTTCTCACTTTACCTTATTTTATTTTATTTCTTTTCTGCCTCCGTTCCCTCTCCTCTCTCTCTCTCTCTCGGTCTCACCTACGACTCAACTCATTCTCACATCATCTGTTACATTGTCGAGATACTCTTTTACGAACCCAAACCCCACCACACCCACCCACTTAGCGTCTCCTAGTACAAGCCACCCTCCCTGCACACACCCACCTCATGTTACCCTACACGGCCAGCTAGAAACCTCCCTGTATTTACGTATAGTGCTACATGGGCCCCAAGGGGCCCGCGCGCACTCTAATTGAATTTGAAATGAAATGAAATGAAATCCCAATCCGGATTTTAGGGCTTGTTGAGTTCCTCGGCGGCTTGTGGAGCAGAAAATAGGGTCAGGGCGCACTTTGTGACTGAGGGGCCCACTAGTAAAGTTCAACCTATTTTAACCTGGGCATTTTGAGCTCACACGGCCTGTTTAACACCAAAACCTGTGAATTTGACTCCGTTGTAGGGAAAACAGTGTAGAAATACATCCGGACCGTTCATCAAGGCATATCAATTGAATTCTAAAAGATTTGCCCCCCAGTTACCCTCCCTTCCCTCACCTAATAAGCCCACATTACAACACTAACTAGACGTGCCATACTGCCCGATATGGCAAGTCTAGCGAGGGTCCCGAAAAGTCGTTTAGCGCTACGCGCTATAAACCGCGCTATAACGCGCTATAAACCTAACGAGAAAATGGTTAAAAATATTACTTAGAGCTGTTGTGGGACGGCCTGCCGGTAAGTGCCGTGGTGCCATCAGCGCGCTCGTCGCCGCCGCCATCGTCGGCGGTGGTGAAGTCAGGGCGGGCCTGTAAATCCTGGGAAAATACACCATAAATAGGGCATTAATAATGTGATCCCAATGCACCTTAAGCGCCACTGCGCGCCCGCCGTTCCCGCCCTTCGCGCTCGTCGTTGATGTTGCGCAACGCGCGCCGCGATGGCGCGTGCTCCTAAATTCCCGGTAAAATCACCATCAAATCCGCAATAAAAAACCAAGCCTAGGGGACACTGAGCGCCACTGCGCGCCGTCCGCTCCCGCCGTTCGCGCTAGTCGGTGATGTTGGCTGGCGCGTGTCACGACAACACGTGCTCCTAAATTCCTAGTAAAATAACCATTAAATCGGCATTAAAAAACCGAGCCTAGGTCATACTGAGCGCCCCTGCGCGCCGTCCGCTCCCGCCGTTCGCGCTCATCGGTGATGTTGCACGACGTGCGCCGCGATGACGCGTGCTCCGAAATTCCTGCTAAAATCACCATTAAATCGGTGATAAAAAACCGAGCCTAGGGAGCACTGAGCGCCGCCGCCCATCAACTCGGATAACACTCAGGCCATTATCTGATCCAACTCAGCCAATTAAAAATACAGAAATACAACCAAGCAAAAATCATGGGAGCTCCAGCCCCTCCCCCATCTCTTCACCCTCTCCCACCTGTCTCCGGTCATCCACCGAAATCCTGGTGAGCTCATATATCACCTCTGCCAAGCCTTGTTCCTCCTCCTCCTCATCCTGCTCCATTCCCTCCTCCTCCACACGTGTATCCACACTCACCCATCCCTCTTCAAGCCCGGGATCCGGCACCCATCCCGCTGCCATATCCACGGTGACCTCCTCCTCCTCCTCAGGAACGCGCACCCGTGATCCATCGACCACGACCGGAGCCTGCTCTGCCCGAATCCTCTCCCGCCGCTCCTTTGACACACCGGGAACCACGGACCCCGTGAAGCTCGGCTTTCCAGCCAAAGCCCACAGACGCTTCATGTGGCCCATGTCCGAACGGGACCGTTCCAGCCGATACGCGTGGATCAAGACCGCCATGTCCGTGGCCCCTGTCTCGCGAACCTCAATCTCCTTCCTCCGCAGGAACTCGTCCTCGTCGGAAATCCACGTCACCAGCCGCCAGATCTCCACATTCAAGCGGACAATCTCCTCCCGCGCCCGCACAATCTTGAAGTAGGTCGTCATTGCCAGCCGAGCAGCTGGCCGAGCCCACGGCTTGTTGTTCAGCTCCCCATCCGTCACTCTCAAGAACTCGAAGTCCGCCAGAAAGACGTACTCGACGACATCGTCCCAGCTGAGCTGCGGAGGTGCGGGGTCCAAGGCCAACGCAGCGACATTGTACCGGTGCAGTGCATTCTTGACCGCCTCCGATCGAGATTGCAGCGCTTGCGAAATATGTCGTCTCATCTTGTAGCCTGGGAGGGAATATCTAGTCAGCTCATAGGCATGAATGTAGCCCACTCACCCGTCTCTGACTGATTGACCTTCGTGAGCTCAAATATTCGCTGCACAATCAGCACCTCCAAACTGTCCAGGGCGTCCCTGAATTTCTTCTCCTTCAGTGCCTTCGCCGCCGCTATCCACTCTGGTCGTGCTGTTGTCCATCTCTCGTCGACCTCAAGTCTTTCCTCCAACGCGATGACCGCCTCCAGATCTTTGTCGCGAATTTCTGCGGCATGCCAAAGAACACGCTTGGCAGAGGCGACCTTGGCAGGATCATAGTTGGGGGCGCCGGCCTCAGACGCTCGTGCAGCAGATTTGAGGAGCATCAATTTTGTCCTGACTCAGATTAGCGGTGCTCTCTTTAGCAGAAGGAGAACTGCTCACTGGCTCGCGCTTAAATTCACCAGCTTTTGCACGTAGTCCATCTCCAGCGTCACCACCTCCTTTGATGCCTGCGCCTTCTTCGACTCGAGCCACTCCCTCTCCTCTACCAACCACACATCAAATTCATTGACTGACCGGATCTCCTCCCTCCTCATTAGCCGCTTCAACGCCGGCTCTGTCGCGAGAATCTCGAGTGCCTGGTCGTAGTTATTACACAAGAACTTTGCTGTAAAGACTCGTAAGAACCAGGCAAGGCCATAGCGAATATTATTACTCACACAGATTCGCGTAAGTCTCAAAATCGTCGAAGTGCTTAATGAAGCCGGTGATTTCCTGTTGGCGATGGAAGCGACTCGCATATCGGACCACCTTCGCCATTTCGTTTGACTTGGAGAAAAATCGCTCACAGCCCTCTAGGTCTTCGAGCCCAAGGCCGTGGATGTATGTAGCAAGAAACTTGAGCTGGCACAGCCGATTATGAGCGTGCCCGTGAAACGCGCCGACCAGCATCTTGAGCAAATTTTCCTTGGCCTTGTCGCTGAGCTTGCTCTTCTTGATGGTGATCTCCAAATGGCAGCCAACATCGTAGCCCAAGCCGAGCTTCTTGCCGTACGCGTCCAATAGCTCATCGACCATGGCCAGAGGATATTTTGCACTGTCGTAATTCAGCATCAATTCATCGTCCTCAGATTGGTGCCACTCACAGTTCACCGCTCCGGATCATGTCTGCCAACAACAGCACAAAACCGTGTCGGCAGAGTGCAAGGAAAATCCCCGTCTCATCAAAGATACCCCACATCTTAGAGGTGACGTCGTTGATCATATTTTTCCACCGGTCGGCGCAGGGCGTTTTCTCTCCCTGCAAATTCATCAACATGGAAAAGCCTCGGCAGTTAGAGCGCTTACCTCCACTGAATCCGTGGGCAGCACATCCGCTAGCTTCGTCTTTGCCCACGCGTCCACCTTCTCCCGTGCTATAAAATATCCCTCCCCCGCATCCCGGTTATCTGTCCGTTCCTTCGACTTCGTCGCCACCGGTTCCCCTGTTTCGTCCTCCTCCACACTTCCATCCGGATTGCTCACCCTTCGGAGAACGCGCCGAAGAGACTCGTTCCCATCGAAAGTAGCCAGCATGGAGAAGACCATCTCCTCCTCTCCGACCAGCTCATAGCAGCAGCACGGACATGTGTGCTTCATTCGCCACTCCTTTCCCATTCGGCCAAGAGTCGCAAGTACTTGATAGCGCGTCCTCCTTCGTACTTCAAGATACAAGTCGAAGCAGATTGAGAATTGCTGGCAGAGATACGGTCGGAAAGGCTCCTGGAGGATGATTTCAAGTCAGCCACTATGTGCTTGACAGGAAAATCAAGGCTTACCCCGTGAAGATCACTCAGGCTTTTAATGAGAGACTGAATCGACAACCTTGGGCAGCGCGCATGCGTCACTCGGAAAAATTCCAGCGTTCTTGCCGTTATCACAAGAGAGGGATTCCATGGTGCGCAGGGGAAGAGACCCTGCTTGACAAAGGCAGCTGCATTCCCTTTGCCGCCCGCTTCCAGGACAATCTCGAGGTCATAATTATCTGCTATTTGTTAGCGAAACCCTTTGATAAAGAACAGCAAGTCCTCACCTAATAAGTCCAGCACCCTAACCCGTGTCCCTTCTGCGTCACCGTCGCGAGGCGGTGGAGGTTCGCCTGCTCCGACCCATTCTATATAGGTTGCGATTATATTCTCAATCTGCTTCTCAAAGCCGTCGACCCGTCTTTGGACTCGATCTCGACGTGTTCGATAATCCATGCGTTGGGGACTAGAATCAACCCCATTAATTCCTTTGTTCACAAAATTTCCCAGAGCTCAAGCACTCACTGCTTGCGTTTGTAGGCCTCTTCGACCTCTCGCCGGAGATTATCGGTAAATTCTCCACCTCCATGGCTGATGTTGATTCCGGTGGAGCCATCCAGTATATCTTGCATCTCAATCTCCTCATCCACCCAATCCATCCCATTGTCTGTGTCATCAAAGTCCCTCAAAACCTCGAGCGCATTAATTTGTTCTGGAACAAGTTCTTCGAGGTTAATCACAGTTAGTTCACCCACAATATAGAGCATATGTATACGTGCACCCACCAGACTCCCGAGCCTCATGCTCAGTTGCACGAGCAGCACGATATCGATCCTGCGCTGCCCTGCTTCCCAGTTGCACCTTCTTCACTGGTTGGGGCTTTCGGTTGGTTCTCGGTTGCCAGGATGATCCTAGGATCACATTTTTTGAAGAGGAGCTTGCATGGCGGCGGACACTACCAGGAGCCATTTCAAAGAGGAAGATGGCGGAACGGGAAAGGCGATGTCACATGTGTGACGCGACGCGTTTCCGATCAAAAGTCACATGACCCCAAAGCGCTGGCAAGCCACTCTTTCCTTTACCACCACCATCTCGGCCCTTTTCCCTCAATTTCTGCCCAGACCTTCCTGGAACCTCCCAGTTATACCCTCCTCCTCCTCCTGTACCTTCCTTTTCCAGTCAGGACCTTCAAGACGCGTCTGTAGGGTGGAGTGGCACAGGTGGCAAAACGCGTCTTAGACACGATGGGTACGTGTTCTGGCTCTTTTTTTCTTTATCATTATATTCCTCTATACCTTCTTCTTCACCTCCCCCCTGTAAACCGCCCGAGGGACTGAGATCCGAACTTGGAACTACGGCAGAATCTGCGTTTGGGGTTTTTTTTTTTTTTTTTTTTGTGGCTGTAAACCGCTCGAGAGTCTGAGATCCGAACTTGGAACTACGGCAGAATCTGCGTTTGCTTTTTTATTTACTGTTGCCACCTTTATTTTCGACACCAATTTTCGATTCACATTTTTTGTTCTTCCTCTAATGTTGTGAATGTAGCGACTGCTCGCCGAACACTTCGCTTGGGGAAGGAGTTCTCCAGCTTCGACATGGCTGTAGGCCATGCTATCGCCCTCTCACCACCCCACTTCTTCGATGTTGCCGAATGCCTCTCCCAGCGCATCCAAGATCAAGAGGCGTCCCAGATGGTCGATGAGCCCCAGGAACCTCACCTGCCTGACGACCCCCTCGAGCCACCTCTCCCTTTCTGGATTAACCCACTCCCCGCTTCCTCCCCACTTCCTCCTCCCCTTCCCTCTCGCCCTCGAGTCTCGACCGGTCCGCCCACGGACATGGATTACAAGAAGGGTGGATCCCACCGCCGTCGCGACCGGAAGAGAAAGATCGTCCAGGAGGAGAACGGTACTCCTGGCGTCAAGGCCATTTCCATCAAGCGACGCAACGAGGCTCTGGGGGGAGCTATCCAGGTAGACGTCGACATCGACGACCTCCCTCACTCCAAACCAAGCTGGATCGGCAAGCGGAACGCGGAGGAGGATCATTCCTTCGAGGACGGTATGGGCGGTCGGATTTACACGTCGGAGGAGATCAAAGTCCTCACCGGCGAAGACGGTATGCGGTATATCAACTGGCTCGGCGTGTGCGTTCTCTTCTTTATCTCCTTCCTACTCCTCTCAACCGCTTTCCTCTAGACTCTCAATTCCAATCATTGATTCTTACGGTCGAATCATCGCCGTCCTCGGGGGCACTCCGCGCGATACAGCGGGATGGCGCGTCATCACGGACCGAGCAGCCAAGCTCATGGAGGAGAAGGCGAGTCGCCTTCGACACAGCGACGAGCAGCTCCATCACCGACGTGCCCATGAGCCTTACCCTTCGGTTTCTCGGGGGATATCGCACGGAGGTGGACAAACGGTAAGTTTTCAGTGTCCTTAGCTCGAGCATATCTCTCATCTCCATCGGCAGGAGCCCGGCGAGCTGCAGAACAACATGAGCAACATGGTCGTCACCGATGAGCTGCTTGCTTATGTCCATTTCAATCTCACTCCTCTTCCCCCAGTCCTGTTCTCGCTCTTCGCACCGCTCCTCTTCCTCTACTACCAGACGGGAATGGCGGACCTCAAGGCCTGGAATCCGTCCATGGTGTGGAACACGGTCTTCACCGTCTTTGCCGCATGTACCTTCAATTTCGGTCCCCATGCGATCACCGTCCCCCACCTCGATTTCGGCAACCTTGCGTGGGGCTGGTGCGTCATCACCGCCCTCGGACGCTTCAACCCCGACCTCGGCGGGCACTTGATCCTGTGGGATCTGAAGCTCGTCATTCGATTTCCACCGGGCTCGACGATCCTCATTCCCTCCGCTATCATTCGGCATTCCAACGTCCCCATCGCCGCAGAGGAGTTCCGCTGCTCCTTCACTCAATACACCGCCGGCGGTCTCTTCCGTTTCATCCGCAACGGCTTCAAGACCGACCATGTCTTCGAGATGACGGCGACTAGGGAGGAGAAGGAAAGTCGTAATCGGGAGGCCAAGACCCGATGGGAGCAGGGTGTAGCGATGTATTCCACAGTAGATAGCCTTCGTAAATGAGTCCCTGTACCCCTCTCCGCGCCCCGCAATTTATTTCGAATTTTCTTAACATTTTGAGATCGTCCAAAGTGTGCCCCAAGTCGTGCTCGGGTCTTCGGCCGACCATCGGACACGGTCCGAACGACGAAAGATAAATTTATGTAGCCTGCAACTCTCCCTGCTGGAGCATGGGGATTTTTCGGAGGGTCACCAATGATCCTTGAGAGGTCTACCTAAAATGGTGGATCAGTCAGCGCAGAGAGGAGGAGGAAATTAAAATTTCAGTGGAATTTGGTCCCGCACTCGTCGACTGTCGAGAAGAGAAATATTCGTTGAGGGCCTCTACCTCACCCAATCTCCTCAGATTTTATTCTGAGTCACTGGAGGGATGGTTCAATGTGCCTCATACAAGTGTGTCCCATTTGCAAGAGAGGAAAAAATCAAATTAAAAGAGTTCTCTATTTGGTCCCGCACTCGTCAAGCTTTGAAGCGTCTTGCCATATTTACAATACAAGCCTCGACCATCTTTCTTCCTCCGACCATGTCGAGTACCGACCTCCCCCAAAAATCCGATCCTTTCTGGTCCAAGGCTGCCATAGCTCGCCGTAAGCGTCTGAAGTCCAAGGCAAGCTACAGAACCCGGTGCGCAGCGCCAAAATCATTTATTTCTCTCAAAATCCTGAGAGTCTAAAACCAGGCATGCAGAAAGGCTTCGCGAAGAGCTTCGCATACGCATGCAGCAGTAAGTAGACTATTCTCATTACTCCCGCTCTTACGCTCTCCCTGCCTTCTAGACGTCGTGCTCGAGCCAAAAATTCGGAAGAGGAGGTCGAAGTTATGCGCGAGCAACGCCGCGAAGCAGACGCCGAATATCGGGAGAAGTACTGCTTCTTTCATTCCAAGGAAGTTCAAAGAGCCTAATAGCTTCCTGTAACAGCCAGCGCCGCAAGTCTGTGCAGCTTATGCGTCCGCCTCCAGAAATTAACGCATTCTCCAGGAAATTCACCGAGAAACATGGCATAGACAAGTACCACCAGTGCTACGTCCCCCTCTTGAATGAGTACAATTCGTTCAGATTGGCAGGGGTGAAGCTTCCCACTGAAGGGCAGAAAGCTCGAAAATCTAAGGGCAAGGAATAGGGTACATGTAATAGAAAAATCTCTTGGAAAATATACGATCGAATAAGCTATATGTCCGAGCGTACTACAAGAAAGCTACCAACAAGAAAGCCAAAATGAGGTGAAATAAATCACTCGTAGTGGTCGGAGTCTAATCTGCGCGCTTCATCTCGCATACCGGGCGGGACCTTCGACAGAGTTGACCCTTTGGACTTCGACTTCTTCTTCGTCTTCCGTCCCTCTTCCTCTCGCCTAGCGGACACCGTAGCGGCCAATGCCAGCAACTTCGCCCTCTTCTCCTCGACTGCCAGGGAGCGGAAGGACCCGCCTCCAGCAGCCTCCTCGGCCCCCGTCTTCTTCACCCTCTTGCGCGGCCGCTCACCCCCTTCCTCCGTCGCTTTCCTCTTCTCCCGGCGCTCGCCCCCTGCCTTCGTCGCCTTCCCCTTCTCCCGGCGCCCCGCATCCTCTCCTGCCTTGGACCTGCTCTTGCTGCCCCCCGACTTTGCGCGTGATCCACCCGACTTCTCCTTTTCCTTCCTCCTCGTACTGCGCTCCTCCTCTGTCTCCTCCGCCGTGTCATCCTCCTCCCAGACCCGCCGACCCTTCGCCCCCGGTGCCCTGCTCCGCGTTTCCACCGGTGCTGACGCCGTCTTCGACTTCCCCCCCTTTCGGCGTGTGTTCTTGTCGCTCCTTTCCTTCCTCGCCACAACCTCGACCTCGCCGCTCTCCACCATCTCCTCGTACTCGAGCTTCGCCTCCTGCCTCTCCTCCGTCGACATCCGGTGCCAATAGCACACCCCCGACTTGAGGGCATCGCGGACTGACCGCATGCTTTCGACGTCGCTGATCGTGGTCGGGTTGACGACGCCCCCATCAAGCGGCCAGCCCTTGAGAATGACGCCCTTGCCAATTACGATCTTCTTGGTGTACTGGCGGTAGTTCATCTTGGCCTTCTTCTTGCCCAAGACCGCCACTGTAAACACATAAGTCGAAGGAAAACGATGGAAGGCAGAATGCGCACTTAGTCCAGTGAGGATTGCCGCATTCACCACCTTGCGCATGGACAGCAAGTCATCGGTTCCTGTGAGACCTGCGGTGGATCGTTAGCTCGGTGTGATAGGTAGTCGAATGCGGAAGAAGATATACCTTTGTCTCTCGCTATGCACCAAAGCTCAAATTTGAGGGCGAGATCTTGCGCGGAGATGCCGAGGACCTCGATGCAGAAGTCGAGCGCACCCATCGACTGGATCTGTGTAGGCATGGTCTTGTCGTGGATGTGGCCTCGGCTGAAGACCGCAAATCCAAGCATTCCGGTACGCTCTGCCAATGCGACGATCTGGAAAACGGATAAACACCTAAAATAATCCTGAACTGAGCAAAGAAACGCACCTCCTCAGCAAGCATGGCTATCGTGAAATTGGCGTCTGCACGAGCAGCGTTGTTGGTCGCGCGCGTCCCGGTACTAGCCTTCTCGCGATCTGCAAGTAGCCCTGCCCGAAGCGCCCACTCCTCCAGCTTGGAGAGGTTTTGGAACGCTGGGTCGTTCAGGGCCGCCTTCTTGGCCTCGGCCCACCCCATAGCTTTTCCCACTGAGGACATGGTCAATTTAAGGCGAAACAGAGAAGAAGACAGAAAAAACGCACTTCGCTTTGCCTTCTTACAGAGGTGGTGAACCTTCGCGTTGAACAGGTTCACCTTCCTCGTCGCCTTGAAGCTCGATTTGGCCATCAGCCGCCGGAGAACGAGGTCGACCTTGACGCCGTGCTTCTCTGCGACTTCTCGAGCGAGCTTGTTGCGTGCATCGTTTATGGCGTCAATATCGGCCTGGAAGTCGAGGCTTTTCTGTTTGTTGACCGCGCGCTTCAATTTCGCCGTGGCACGCGTCTCCGCCGTCTGTTTCTTCCTCCCAGTCCGGAGAGGGATGACAGGCTTGCCAGGGTTCCGCTGGTGCCAAGTGCTGACACCGGGCTGGTCCACTGGGATGCCGTCGTCCTCCTCCTCCTCATCATCATCATCATCGTCGTCTTCTTGGTCCTCCCAATCGTCCTCCTGGTCCCCAGTGAAAAATTCGAATTGCGGTGTCAATCTGCGCGATCGGTCGAGGTTCTCGGTGACTGCAGGGAGGGTGGTTGACGGTGTATTTGTACTGGGTGTGGGTGCGGGAGTCAAGAGCTGTGTCTCGCTCGGTGTGGACGCGAGGGGAGAGGTCGCAGTGTCGGTGAATGTGCCAGTGCTGGGGTCTGGCTGTGTCGAGGGTGCAGCGTGAGTCGAAGTCGCGGTGTTGGATGCGTCTCCGGTGGTCTTTTTTTTTTTGCAGGCTTAAATGCTGCAGCAAGGGGGTCATACGCGAGGAACTGGAATTCCATGGTCGAGGGCAAAGACAGGAAGACTCAACAGGACACAACAATCAACACGGTTGATGTTGCGTCAAAGGATGAATTTATTTCTTATAGGTTTTCTTCTGCAGCTTAAATTGAGGTTCGTGTATTTTTGGGAGCTTGAATACCTTGTCAAACCTAAATACATCCCCGAAGCCCACAAAGAGTACGTGAGCATAGAATTTTGGACAGCGAAACGCCGATCAACTCTCACAACCGTGTTATTTTGAGTCGTTTATTCTGGGCCATTGTGGTCACGTCACACGTCACTTTCCTTTCCACTGCGTCCATGACCCGACCCATACCCACTCACCCTCTGGCCCATCTTCCAGACCCTCCTCGGAACTTTCGGCCCTGTCCTCTCGTTACCCACTGGCCCAAAAAATTCGACCTGGATCTTCATAACAAGCATGGTGGGCGCTGGTTTTGGGTTAGATACTGTATGAAAGCTGGAGGGGTTTTTGTCACTCGGTACGTGTTCCAGCAGGCTATACCTGAATATTAGAGGGATGCTAATGCTTGGGTACTAGCGCCGACGCTCTCGTTTACGGTCCAGTCGACATCGAAGCCTTCGACGACGTGAATGACGCGCGCTATGGCTGGAAAAAATTCTGTTATCATCGCCATCCCAAATGCACCGTCCACCCACTTGTCTGTGCCAAGATGCCTTGCGACGAACCGTGCCCACCTTCAGCTTCAACGGACTCCGGCGGAAACACGTCAATTGCACCGGGTGCAGCGTCGCGCGCACCGTCTGCTGGCGCGAACCGGCAGCCTCCTTCTTCGCGGCCCCCTCCTCCTTCTTCGCGGCCCCCTCCTCCTCCTCCTCCTCCCCCTCCTTCTCGTCCTGCCCCTCCCTCATCCTCCGCCCCGCCTCCCTACTCTCCCCCTCCCCTCTCCATCTCGCGCCTTGGAGCGCAGAAGAAGGCTCGGGTGAAGCCCGAGCCCAAACCCATCGAGGTCGAGGGCAGGGCCAGGAGCATCGCCCAGGGCACAGGCGTCAAACGCAAGCGCGCCGACGTCGGTCGCACCGTCGATGCTGGCGAGGAGGGCGACACCGACGACGACGACGGTGACGCCGGAATTGCGGAGGTACCGATGCGCGCCCGCACCCGCGCTCGCACCCTCGATGCTGGCGAGGAGGGGGATAGCGACGATGACGAGAGCGACACCGGCGCCCCGCTCATGCCCAGCACCAGCACCCGCATTCGAGAGGGTGCGAGTGGGGAAGATGGCCCACCTGTGCGCACCACCACCACCCACACCCGAACCGCCGTCTCCGCGCGCACGGTCACCACGCGGAGCACGACGACGACGCGGAGTGCAGGCACCCCTCGCTCCCTCTGGGCCCCAGACACCGACGAGGAGGAGGAGGTGCCTGAGAGCGAGGGGGAGAGCGAGATGGAGACGAGCGGGGGCCGTGGGACGAGGCGCCAGCGTTCCCTCGCCCATACCCCCGCGCACTTGACGGACGACGCCGGCCACCACCTCACCCCCGCGCGCTTGACGACCCCCACACGCCGCGCCGCCGCACGCTCGACGGACGACAACGCGCACCACCGCGCCGCCGCGCGTTCGACGAACGACGCCGCCCACCACCGCGCCGCTGCGCGTTTGACAAACGACAACGCCGCGCGTTCGACGGACGACGCCGCCCACCACCGCGCCGCCGCGCGTTTGACGAACGACAACGCCGCGCGTTCGACGGACGACGCCGCCCACCACCGCGCCGCCGCGCGTTCGACGGACGACGCCGCACACCACCGCGCCGCCGCGCGCTCGACGAACGACGCTGGGCGCTTCATAGACAGCGCCGCGCTCGACCGCGCCCCCGCCGCCTACCACACGCGCCCCGAGCCTGGGCGCTTCATAGACAGCGCCGCGCTCGACCGCGCCCCCGCCGCCTACCACACGCGCCCCGAGCCTGCGCGCTCGACGACCTTCCACGGGACCGGCGCACGCGTCACGAACAACGCCTACTCCACGACGCGCCCCGAGCCCCTGCACGAAGCTGTCTCCCACCGCACCCCCATGCGCTCTACACCCCGCACCACCCCCTCCCACAATGACAACGAAGACGTTGTCGACGCTGACGGCGACAACGTCGAGATGGGGCCGCCGCCCTCGACCACCGTCTCCTCCGTATCGACGGCGTCGGACGACGACGTGGTCGAAATACCCCGCCCCTCTTTTTTCCGCCGCTTTGCCACGCCCCCGCGCTTAGCACCGGAAGCCGAGGCGATTCGGCAGCGGGAGGCGCGGGAACACGCGGAGCAGTCGCAGCAGCGGTGGACGGGGTTCTACTGGCAAGAGAGGCAGTCGCAGGCCCACGCGAGGGAGCAAGAACGTCGGCGTTCTGGGATCCTCCCCAGAATCTTTTCACCGATCTCGGTTCATGGGTCCGAGTCGCCGTCGCCGCCACCAGCAACCTCAATCCCCGCCGTGACGCAGGAGCCAACCGCGTCCACCTCAGCGCAGGATGTGCGCCCCGCCGCACCCTCCCCAACGACCCGCGCGGGCGCATCCACCTCGAGGTTGGTGACTGCGCGGGGTGCAACCTCGCGCGGTGGCCCCTCCACCTCCGCCTCGACCTCTGGCCATCGTGCGTACGCAGCGCGCGGTGGGCCCGCATCCACTTCCGCGCTACCACCCCAGCCTCCACCGTCTGCCTCTCACCCTCCCCCCCAGTCCTCGGCGTCCAATGCACCGTTGTTTTTCGTCAGTGAGAGGACGAGGACGATTTTCTCGGATGCAGAGGCTGCGTATTCCGATGCGCAGGGGGAGGGCGTCCAGTTCTTTGACTCCATTGACGACGCCGCGGAGTACTGCATCGACGGGAACTACCTGTTATACAGGTGGTATATCAGCATGCGCACCGGTTCCGTCTTCCATGACCCTGGGGCCGCGTTGGAGCATGGTGGGGCAGCTGGGATGCAGGTGGTTGTGGGCGAACCCAGGGATGTGGCATCGCGAGTCACGGAGTTGCGGCAGAATGGACGTTTTTGATATACGTGTACATTTCTATCTCCGTACACATTTGTTGACCTTTTCTTGGACACTGCTACCTGCTCCTTTGCTTAATCTACTATCCATGTATATCCTCCTACTATGCTGAATCTCATCTCTTGGTCCATTGGGGTCTTGGTAAATTGAGAATGCCTCTGTATTATTTTTTAGTTGAGAGATATCGAATCGAAGCCGACATAGCGCGACGCCGGCGGCGTCGCAGGCGGGTTAGGAGCACGGTTTCAAGGCCGATTTAATAGTGACTTTAGTAGGAATTTCGGAGCACAGGTCATCGCGGTGCACGTCGGGCAACATCACCGACGAGCGCAAACGGCGGGAACAACCGGCGCGCAGGGGCGCTCAGTATGCCCTAGGCTCGGTTTTTTAATGCCGATTTAATGGTCATTTTACCAGGGATTTAGGAGCACGTGTCGCGATGACACGAGCCAGCCATCAAGATCGATGAGCGCAAAGGGCGGGAACAGCCGGCGCGCAGTGGCGCTCCGTGTCCCCTAGGCTCGCTTTTTTATTGCGGATTTGATGATGATTTTACTGGGAATTTAGGAGCACGCGCCATCGCGGCGCGCATCGCCCAACATCAACGATGAGCGCAAAGGGCGGGAACGGCCGGCGCGCGGTGGCGCTCAATATGCATCGGGATCGCGTTATTAATGTCCTATTTATGGTGTGTTTTGCTAAATTTTTCGGGGCCGTCTTAGGCCCAACACCACCGACGACGGCGGCGGCGATGAGCGCACTGATGGCACAGCGGCACTTGCCGACAGGCCGTCCCCACGACAGCTCTAAGTAATATTTTTGACCCTTTTCCTGTTAGGTTTATAGCGCGATATAGCGCGGTTTATAGCGCGTAGCGCTAAACGACCTTTCGGGACCCTCGCTAGACTTGCCATATCGGGCAGTATGGCACGTCTAGTTAGTGTTGTAATGTGGGCTTATTAGGTGCCTTCCCTGGCAAAATATCGAGAAAAAGCGGTTTGTCCCGATTCGGAACGTGGGAAAGTCACGTTGATATCACGGGAATCTGACTTGCGGCTTGACCCTAACCAACAGATTCAGACTATGTCAACCTGCCTCCTTTTCCCAAACCGCCATCTCTCAATGGCATCGAGTATAGCTGACCTCCGTAAACGCATCTCTGAGCTGGCTTCAGCCATAAAGAACCACCAAGATGCAATTAGGGAACTATTGAAGACAAAAAGCGAGGTCGAAGGCGATTTAAACGCCCTCGTCGACCCTGTTGCGCGGTTGCCGCTCGAGATATCATCCGAGATATTCACTCTGTGCCTCCCCAGTACCCGCACGCTGGACCCAGGCCAAGCGCCCCTCATATTCACGCGCATATGCCATTCTTGGAGTGCTATCGCGCTTTCCACCCCCTGGTTATGGAACGCCCTCTCCTTCGATACACCTTGTGCTGAAGGTGTCCTCAGTCTTTGCAACGATTGGATTCATCGCTCCAACGCACTCCCTCTTTCCGTCTCGATTTGCGGCTATCTCGACCGTGACAATCTCGCTGGATGTTTCATGAAGAGAAATGCGAAGCGTTTGGAGCGGCTCGAGCTGGCTCTCCTCACCGGAGCTGAGCTTCGCAAGATAACGATGCCCCTTGCATCCCTGACCTCGTTGACCATACGCCAGGGAGAGATGAAGCGTGGTCCTGAGAGATGGGACACACCTTGCTATTCTGCCAACACCTCCGAGTGTGTGGAGGTGTTGTGCGCTGTCCCAAATCTTACTGAATGCGGGTTCAGCGATATCATGTCCCTGACGGGTGAGCCGCCGACCATTCTCTGCCTGCATCAGCTTTGTGCATTTGATTGACCCCCACTTCAGGTACGACTACTCCCGGTACTCCCCGACTAAGTATTACCCACATTTGAAGCTGAGACGCCTGCACCTTGGAAACCTGGACATCCCAGACTTTAGCAGTGCCGCCATCCTGCGGGATATGACAATGCCCGCCCTGGAAACTCTTACGATATCATGGCTCGACATCCAGGCTTCCCATCTCATCGACTTCTTCACCCGCTCGTCACCTCCATTACGGAAACTCACGCTGGCGGCCCAGCCCAGGGTTCGCGGCGACTGGACCGCCGAGACGATCCAGGGCCTTCTGCGCGCCCTTCCTTGCCTGACCCACCTTGATCTTCAAGGTTTCAAAGACGATATCTTCGCCTACATGGTCATTCAGGCCCTGAGCGAGCTTCCCAGCCTCTGTTCCCTCGCAGTTCGCCTTTACGCTCCCACTCGTTCCCAATATGAGAACATCTTGCGCGTACTCCGTACACGGCCGAAGTTTCAATCACTGTGCATCGATTACACGCTGCACTATGTGGGACATTTTCCCGATTCCGATATTGTGGAGGCGTTCCAGGAATTGGCAGCTGGGGGGATGAAAATATTTGTCGGCCATCAGGGAACCAATCTCATCGTTTAAAAAACCGTTCCATTTTGTAGACAAAGTGTTGTTCCTCATAATTCGAATGCTCTTGCCAGCTTGCAGCTGCGAATTCGTTGCGACCTTTTGAATTTCCCGTTCTGTGTTTGCGTGATTGACTGCGTGTGACTTTTGCTGTGCTGAGCGCTACCGCCTCTTTCCTACCACCACCACATTCTCCGATGGCCGACCTTGACGCAGACCTCTATGGCGGTAATTTACCCTCGCTCCTCTCCCGCCCACTACTTTTCATGCTCACCTCGTGTTCTCCTAGATCTCTACGGGAACGACGAGCCCGACTTTGCGGAGCAAGCAGGAGAAGAAGGGGCCACGACCGAGGCCACAAGTCAGCCAGAAGCAGCAGCAAAATCTCCCCCAAAGGCAGCGCCGCCACCCTCGACCTCGACCCCCGCCGCTCTCGACACCAGCCAGCAGAAGCCCGGACCCACCAGCGCCCCGACACCAATTGCGTCGTTCATGCCGGTGACTCAACAAATTCCCACGTACGAGCAGCCGCAGCCGTCAGAATATCGCGGTGCGGGGGCCTCCGCCGATGCATACCAAAACATGTCTGCTGCTGAGCGGAGCGTGCGACCTTCCGAAATGAAAGACGAAGGGTGAGGATTCTTCTTGTCGCTAATTTATCCATCTCTCCAGGCAGACATCTACTGTGGGGACCGTGAAGATACTGTGGCGATTCATAGATGCGCGCGCGTAGTCAGTCAATCGTCTCTAGGTCTCTAAGCTAGCTAGCGCGTAAACAGCTGCGTTTTTACGTCTAGGCTAGGCTATGCACCCACAGTAGAGTCTTTTCATTTATTCCTCCTTGTCGTGACATCTGTTCTAGCCTACGGGATACTAATATCACCCTTTTTTGCTTTCTTTCCATGTCCTCCCTCCTTGAATCGGCCTCGGCGTCCATAGCAAAATGTTCATTGGCGGTCTCAACTGGGACACCACAGATGGTACATACACTGTTTGTTATGCATATTGCCCGTAGCTAAACCTGTATTTAGAAAGCCTGCGGACGTACTTTTCGCAGTTTGGCAAGGTTGATGCATGCACCATCATGCGCGACGCAGCAGGCCGCTCTCGCTGCTTTGCCTTCCTAACCTTTGACGAGCCCGCCAGCGTCAACGCCGTCATGGTTCGCGAACACTTCCTTGACGGGAAGATTGTAAGTTCCCTGTCGTGTTCTTCTGTTCGTGCTGATGCATATTCTTAGATCGACCCCAAACGCGCGATTCCGCGACAAGAGCACCAGCGCGCGACCAAGCTCTTCATCGGCGGGCTCGCTGGAAGCGTGACCTCCGAGTCCATGCGCGAGTTCTTCTCTCAATTCGGCAAGGTCATCGATTCGACAGTCATGCTCGACCGTGAGACGGGTCGCAGCAAGGGCTTTGGCTTCGTCTCTTTCGAGGACACGAACGTCCAGCCTTTCCTCGGCTTTGGCAACCTCGAGATCGACGGCAAGCTCGTCAGTGTCTCTCGCTTTACCTCCCCGAAATCGCACTAACAAAAAATGACAGATTGACGTCAAGCTCGCGCAGCCCCGCTACCAACGCGACAGCTACCCCAACGAAGACGGCGAGGGCGGTGGCGCCGCTGCTGGTAACTTTGGCGGCGCCGGAAACTTTGCCGCGCAGGGAGCAGGCAACTTTGCAGCCGGCGGCGCAGCTGCCGGCAACGCGCCTTTCGACCCGCAGGCCCTCGCGGCGCTGTACACGCGCATGTTCCAGATGACGGGCGGCGGGCAGATGAACCCTGCCATGATGGGCATGGGCGGGATGGGCATGGGCGGAATGGGCATGGGCGGGATGGGTATGAATGCGATGCGCGGTGGGATGGGCATGGGAATGGGAGCAGGGGGGATGGGTCGCGGTGGCATGCAGGGCGGCGGGGGAGGGGGTGCGGGCATGAATCCCAATATCCCGCGCGGGCCGCGTGGGGCGCCCGGGGGACCTGCGGGCCCGCCCAACGCGATGGGCGGCGCTGGCGCGGGGGTTGGGCCGCAGCGCGCAGGTCAGCGCGGGCAGCACAACTACCACCCCTACGCGCGGTGAAGGGACTCGGTGGAGGTGCAAAAACAGCGATTGGTTGCTCGTTTCCGGTTCTTACTTGTACATATTGTCTTTAGTCTGAGCCTGACGCGCTCGAAGCATGTATTACTTAAATCCCTACTTATTCCAAGAAGAAGCATCCTCTCCATTCATTTCGTGTGGCTGTAGGACCGTAGAAGTACATGGTAGTAATACAAATACAGTGAGCTCATTCATCAACGTCCCTCAAATGAGATTGGATCCCTCTGGACCGACGTGAATCTCTACTCCATTTGCTGCTGCAATTCTCTGCAGGGATGCAATGGCACCAGGATCGGGGTCGTATTTGCGGTAGGGTATCCCCGAACTGGGCGTCCAGACAAGTCTGAACGAGCGCATGGTCGTGCGGGCGCTGAGCGCGCTGACCAGCCGCCCGAATTCAGCGCGGTCCGGGGTAAATTCGCGGACGTGCAGGTTGCGCAAGGTGGGCAGCTCGCTGAGAGCGCGGACGACCAGAAATTCGAATAATTCGGGTCTATCAAACTTGACTTCCAAGTGGACCAATCTGGGGAGCAGCGCAAATAATTTATCCATGCTCTCGGCCGCCCACATGCTTTCGCCGAAGAAATCTGCCACCAATCCCAACGAGGTGAGTGGTGGCGACGAGCGGGTTAAGAAAGAGACGAAATTGGCAAAAGCAATGTCGAAGAACGACAGCGAAAGACTTTCCAAGGCCGGTAGTGTGAGAGAAGCCAATAGTTGTGCCGTGCAGGTCCTCCCGTTTTCGTTTCCAAGACGCAGATGCTTCAAGGTTGGATGCCTCGAGAAAGAGGAAGGGTGAGGACCACCAAACCTAGGCCCTGGGTACACGTCGACTATCGTACACTCCACAAGTTTGGGAGCGGCACACAATAGGTCAACACATCCTTCAAGGTCGAAGGAAACATGATACTCGGGTTCTCCATATCGACCTGAGTCCACCGCACGATGTGAAATGGTCAGAGACCTTAGTGAAGGGAACGGCATCCATATCAAAGGGAGCTCTTGCCCGGATACGAGCGCCAGCTTGAGAGTGTGCAAACGATCCACGTGTCGTCTCAGCATGTCTGCCACCATGCTGTCGAGGAACCCCGTAATGAAGACCGAGAGAGGGTGCCCTTGTGCATGCGTGATCCATGTCTCGGAGAGCGCGAGGAAGCCGAAACGGCCAGAAAATTGCGAATCGATGCAGACGGTGCTCCAGAGCGAGGAGGTGGAAAGCGCGATGTTACTCCAGGCGCGGCATACGCGCAGGAATACGAGGGGGGCGGTGTCTGGATCACAGGATGGAATACTGGGACGAGATTGGAGGAATATGTCGGATGAAATCTCGAGCGGCAACCGCGCAATAGGGTCGAGGATGGCATTCAGATCGCCTTGAACCTCGCTTTTCGTCTGCTCTAGTTCGTGGATTGCGTCTTTGTGGGTCTGTATCGCTGAAGCGATCTCGCAAATACGTTTGCGGAGGTCATCTACCCCCGCTGTCATTGGAGAGATGGCGGTTTGGATCAAAGAAAGAGCTACATAGTAACACGTAGGCTCGTAAACCAGCCGGTCCGGTGATTTGATGCCGCGCGTGGAACTTGCTACAACCGTCCACGAGGTTACCTGTTTGTTTGACGTCTCATCATTATTTGCTCTGATGTTGTGCGTATTTGCTCTCTGCCCTAATTTGTCGTTACGTCCGACCGAGTGGACGGACTGGCTTGCGAGTCTAAGTAACACGAACAAACCAGCGAAGAAATAGAGAACTTTGCCTCGCGCTGGGCAACAACCGTTCCCAGAACGAAAGCGATGGCTTTTCCACTGTCTGTTGCGATAACTGAAAGTGTATTTTACATGTAGAATTTAAAGGAGTGTGCTTTAAACGAGATTTGTTCCCTCAGGGCCAACATAGATTTCCATGCCCCCAGCCACTAATTCTCGCAGCGCCACGAGAATATCGGGATCTGGCTGAAGTCCACCACTGAAAATAATGTGCAGTGATTGAATCTTTGGCCGTGTACGGAGCACGCGGAGGATGTCCTCGTATTCGGAACGAGTGGGAGCATAGTAATGAACGGTGAGGGAACAGAGGCTGGGAAGCTGGCACAGGCTGCGAATGGCTATGGGCTCGAAGATATTGGCTGGCAAATCTTGGAGATCGAGGTGTGTCAGGCAAGGAAGGGCACGAAGGAGGCCGTCGATCGTCTCGGCCGTCCATTGGCCTCGGTACGAGTGAAGCGCCATGGCGAGTTTTCGTAATGGTGCCGACGAACGGATTAAGAAATCGACGACAGTCACAGGTGAAATGTCGAGCCATGGTATCGAGAGAGTTTCCAAGGCGGGCATGGTCATGAGCTGGAGAATACAGGCGCTGCTGGCGGAGTCTGGGTCATCCGGGATGCCAAAGTGTAGGTGCCAGTGCCTCAGTCGCAGATGGGTACGAAAATTAATCTGCAGGTGCGAGTCGTAGTGCCTGAAGTAGGGCCAATTAAAGAGAGACCTGCAAAGTATGGTTGGCTCACCCGTTGGAGAACATTATTGTGTTGAATACGCATTCGATGAGATGAGGTGCGGCGCGCAACATCGCTGCACACTCGCGAGCGTTTTTAGAATAGTCAGGTTGGTCCCCGGAATGTCGGAGATATCTCTCAGGACCAGGATCCACCTCTCCCTGACTTATGGTCAACGAGGTCAGGGATGCAAAGGGCATCGTTATATCTTGAAGCTCCTCTCCGGAGAGGAGTGCCACCTCGAGTCGCTCCAAACGATCCGCGTATTTCTTCACCAAGCGTGCGGTGCTATCATCGAGAGATCCGCTGATCGAGAGGGAGAGAGGGAGTGCGTTGGAGCGATGAATCCAATCGTTGCAAAGGCTGGGGATGCCTTTGGCACAGGGAGTTTCGAAAGAGAGGGCGTTCCATAACGAGGGGGTGGAAAGCGCGATGGTCCTCCAGAAATGACATATACGCGTGAATATGAGGGGAGCCTGGCCTGGGTCCAGCGTACGGGTACTGGGGAGGCATAGAGTGAATATCTCGGATGATATCTCGAGCGGCAACCGCGCAACAGGGTCGACGAGGGCGTTTAAAATCGCCTTCGACCTCGCTTTTCGTCTTCGCCAGTTCCCTAATTGCATCTTGGTGGTTCTTTATGGCCGAAGCCAGCTCAGATATGCGTTTGCGGAGGTCAGCTATACTCGATGCCATTGAGGAGATGGCGGTTTGGAGGAAGGGGCTAACACGAACAAACCATCTTCATCGAGACTCGAAAGGCATGAAGCGGAATCAGTATTATATTTACGATATGTACTGTGAATGTGTCCCATACTAGACTATACTACATGGTACGCCTTCGTCGCGTGTTTTCCGTTCGTCCGGTCTTTTTTATCCGCGTCGTATATTCGGTAGACACCACACCGCGCTAATATCGTCTCCCACCCCCTCTCGTCGGCTGGCTCGTCGGCCCTTGGTAGGGCCCATAATCCGGTGGTGGGCGACCCGCTGAAGATGATGAACGTGAGTAATCATGTTAATTACTGCGCCAGCATAGAAACTTAAACGCACCAGATCTAGGCGGAGCCGGCTGCGGCGGGGGCGAGCGCACGTTGCGGGACGTCGAGCTGGGGATTACCGCCGTGCGCAATTTTTCCATCAGATTCTCCGTGTTGAAGATTGGACCTAACCAAATGCTCAGCGGTGGCGCGGGGGGTAGCAAGAAAGAGAAGAAAGAGATAAAGATGAAAGACGCAGACGCACCGTCAAACGTCTCGCGTGGAGGCAGTTGTGAGACGAACTTGTGCAGAACGGGCGGGAGCTGCACGGGCCTGTCCTCCTTCTCGCGCTCGCGTGGCGGGGGCTCGCGGCGTGGGGGCTGAGGCTGGCCGCGATCAGGTGGGGGCGGCGAATAGCGCCTCGGGCGCTCGCGGTCCCTGTCGTCAGGGCGCGGCCGCTTATAATCGGTTTCGCGCTTCCGCTCCAGCGGCGGCATCGGGCGTTTGTTGTTGGGGTTTGGGGGGATACTTTGGGAGCCGTTGAGGTCCATGTCGTTGGGGTTTCTGTTGCCGTTGTTGTTGTTGTTGTTGTTCATATTCGGTGTGGCGGGAGGGTAGGAGCTGCTCGACACGTGGCCGAGTTTTCGTGTTTTGGCAAAGCCGAGGTCGTGGTCGGCGATGGCGTCGATTGAATGGTAGGTGTGGCGTTGCGCGAAGCGTTTGATTGGGGGCGTCTAGCAAGTGGAAGGAGTTGAGGAATGGGAAGGTACGATAGAGAGAGGGCAGACGTACCATTGGGATAGACCTCCGCCATTCGTCGCTCGAGCTCCAGGACGGCCTCGAGATCGTCGTACTGGTATTGCGAACGGGACCAGCGCTCCCAGATAGGCTTCGCCTCCTGCGGTGTGAACGTCCCGATGACGCGCTCGAAAAGGGCACGGGCGTCTGGAGAAGGGGTGAGCGGAGGAACGGCAAGAATGGAGGGAGGAAGCGTACTATTCTCGTCATTGACCGTCAGCAGGAAGCCCAGGTAGCTGAGAACATAGGTCGCGTCAGTGCTATATTTTTTCATCCCTGTCTCGAAGATGCGAGCGGCGACCATACGCCCGTCTTCAAGGTTACAGCGATACTCCGTCATAGCTAAGACATCCAACAAGGGTCAGCATAGAGAAAGCGACGGAAAGGAAAAAGACCGACCAGCCGCCTCGTACACCTCCCACCCGATAAACTCGTCCTTCCGCGCCTTCCCAAAGACTTCACGACACGCCTTGTGGCCCTGTGCTCGGCGTGCGAACCGCATATAGTTGATCCATGCGTTTGAATACTGCTTCTTGAGCTCGGGCAGCTCCTCCTGATTCCTCTTGCGCTCGGCGAGCTCCTCTTCCGTCGGCGGCTCCGCAGGGGCCGCCTCGGGATCGCTGGCGTCGCCGTTTGGCGCTTCGGTGGGGGAATCGGTGGCGGTTGCGGTGAGACGCGCGAGTTCGACACGGAGGACGCCGAAGAAGCGCTCGTAAACGGCGTGGATCTCCGTAAAGTCCCGGTGGTCTTTCTTGAGCTGGGCCTTCTCTAGCAGCTCGGCATAGGCGTACGTCAGCGCGAAACTAGGACGAAGAGGTCAGCGTGACCGCAAAGGACCCAGACATCAATACATACCTGTCGGGATTAGCTTCGAGACCGGCCTTGAGGATGGCGAGTCCTTCGTCCCTTCGGCCGACGGAGGTAGTCCATGAGTACGCCATGAACCTACAGTGGGGTCAGTAAGAGAAGAAGAGAGAAAAAGAGGCGACTCACCAAATTTCAGGGTAGTACCGCATGCGAATGACGGCCTTGCGATACACCATCTGAATCCGGGAGATGAGGAGCGCGGTGTCCTTCTCTTCGATGGCGAGAGGGTTCCCTTCTTCCCACTTGAGGTACGCCTTCCAACGACTGATAAGCTGGCGCTCTTGCTGGGAGAACGTCGCGGGAGCAGGCAGGAAAATACCCGACGACTGGTTGCTGCTCATACCCAGCCCGTTGAGGTGAATCGTGAGCTGGCGCAGGACGGTCCGGGCCTGCATGTGCGCGGGCGACAGGTCGCTCATGAACTTCTTGGCGGTGATCTTGTTGAGCCCCATCTCGAACGCCTCGTACTGGGACCACAGCGATTCGACGTTGTCGAGGGGGATCTGGACGCAGCGGTGGTATGTTTTGCGGAGCGCCTCCATCTTCTGCGACGCGTCCCACGCGCTGGAGCCCTCGCCAGCGTTGAGGAACTGAATGTATTCGTGCCACATGGGGCCGCTTTCGCGGTCGTGGCCGATGTTCTTGACAGCAAACTCGAACGCCTTGCGGACGTTCTCGCGTGTTGCGGGTGTTGTGGGGGTGTTTATGCGGCGGACGTAGGAGAGATAAAAATTCCACAGCTCGATGGACGGCGAGGCGCGCAGAAACTTGTTGAGGAGCTCTTCCGCGTCGCTTCTCGTGGCTGGATTATCGGCAAAGTGCTTGAGGTACGCGGTCTGGGCGGATGCTGTGTTGGGGTACTGCTTGAGCAGGGCGTCGTACGCCTCGCGGATGCGGGAGATGTCGCCACTCGACTCGGCGATGTCGATGAGGCGCTTCCAAGTCTCTGGATCATGTGGATTTTCTTTGAGGCGACCCATCTGAGAATCAAAGTCGGAAACGGGGTCGGGGAGAGCAGCTGCTCCCATTCCAGGCGCATCGTCGGGAGGGGCATTCGAATCAGGCAGATTTGGAGCAGACATGGTATTCAAGTCGGCAGGGACAATGTTTTGTTATATACTGCGATATCTCTGCAGACGAGAACTAGCCGAGGACTCCTGTGGCTCGCGATGGTTAGTTCTGGCGATAGAAAAGTCGGTATTTGCTGCACACGCACTGGCCTGTGGCGAGAGGGAGTCCTGTGAGGATCGAGCTGGATGATAAGGTGCTGGCACGAGTTACAGCCGGGAATTCAGTGCAAAAATGGGGTTCCCTTTCAGGAGGCTTCCACTGAATGCAACAGACTAGCAGACGGCGAGCAAGGACGAGGAGAAAGGCAGAAAGTGACTGGGTGAGACTGGACAAAAAGCGCTTGAGGCTTAGGTCAGCTGGTCGGCATTTGCCGAACGGCAATGCCGGCCAAACAAGGTTTCTTCCTTCCTCCTGCTTGGTTCAACTTCAAAGTTCTTCCAGCTTCGTTTGCGTGGCAAACCCGAGACCCCCGCCCTGCGCAGTACTCAACGTTAACGTTTCTCCACCGCAGTCTTGCGAGCACCGCCATGATCATTGCATCGCCTCGTACGACCGTTGGAGGTAGACCTCTAAGCTCTGAGCGGGTCAAGAGCGGGTGCCAACTCAGCAAGATCTTTGACCGTCAATCCCGCAGCCGCAGTCCGCTTGAAGAACCAATTAATTCAACGTCTTTTCGACTTGAGCCGATCAGTTCAACCACATCAAGAAAATCCAACCGCAGTTAACGAGCACGCTGGACTCTTGTTGGCGGTATCGTTCCTATGGACACTAAGTCCAAGCCATTCTCTTTCGGCTTCAGCGCGGAATGACCAGGCGTTTCGTGCTGCGCAATCGGATTCTACAAAGAGGAGGAGAATTGGTCAAGGAATACCATTCTCTTCATCTTCTTCGACCTGGTGTCTCCTCTTTCAAGTTCATTTCCACCATCCTTCTTTCCAACTCTTCTATTGCAATGGCTCGCATTATTTTCTTTCTCTGCATTGCAGCATGTGCCTTGGCCGGTATGTGCTCTCCTATGATTTCAACATATCGCTCAAACTTCAGCAGCACCGATGCGCATGCCCAAGCGCCAGACCGGAGACCTCGACTGCAACCTGGCGCGTCTCAAGGTCGTCTCTGACGTCGCTACTACCCAGTCCTTGGTCAGCCAAATCAACATCACGTATGTTCAGCTTTTGTTCTTCTTTCAGCTTTACAGAGGTGCCTAATAAGATCTCACAGTGACCTCGGAACCGCAAGCGCGGTGGCCGTGGCGCAGGCGGGGCTCGCCAGCGTGAACGGCGCGATTGAAGATATTCTCAACGCCGTCTTCCAGAATCAAACCGCCCCCGCGGATTCTCGCGACCAGCTTGTCCAGGGACTCAACACGGCGAACTCTGCGCTTCTCTTGATCAAGGAGTGAGTCTTTCCATCGTACATGCTCAGCTCAGAATTAACCTGGCTGTGGTTAGTCCTAGCGCGAACGCTACTCTCATCTCGGCCGCGCGGGCCAAGATCCTCGATGCGGGGAAAGCAGGGGACACGGTCGTTTCGGAGTGTAAATGAACGAGCCATTGGTGTAGCAGCCGTTATTCCAGAAGTTGACCTTCGTGTTGAATTTCTTTGAACCCGCGAACCTAAGAGAAGAACAAGCGCCCGACTCGGATAAGGCCGTGACACGCTTTGACCTACCCTAAATCGCTCGATTACTTTCCCACGAACGCGTCTTCCTCCACACTTCACCGAGCGGCTCCGACAACGACTCAATAAGTACCGAGTCACCACAAACCTGTCTTAAAAAACCTTGCACGGACGCCGACGAGGACGGGTTACTCCTGCTTCATGCCTGCCACCAGGACCTTGAAGAGTGCCTGTGCCATTAATCTTCCGAGTGGCATTGAATACCGTGACGCTGCGCCAGTGAAGAAGGCGCCCCTCGACGCGGGTGGGTGCCATCCAACGCGCCGACGATCCTGCTGTCGGCTGAACTCGTCCACAGACCAAGATATGTATTATCCTACCGTCGCGGCATTGCGGTCGCAGTTCAGGACACAAGCCGGGAAGGTAGGTTCAATGCCAGTGAGACGAATGCTTTTCAACCACTTACCTTTGCACCGTAGCGGGTTACGCCGCACCAGTGGGCGGTGTATGATTTTACGCGCACGATTCCCGCTGGGAAGGTGGCCACCTACAAGGACGTTTGCCAGGCAGTGGGCGGGTCTCCTCGTTCAGGTAGGAGTCTCACAATGATTCTGCATTGAGCCGAGTCCGACACTGAGTCAACTACCAGTCGGCGGCGCCTTGCGTACCAACCCCTTCGCGCCGTTCGTGCCCTGCCATCGCGTCATCGCCTCCAGCCTCTTTATCGGTGGTTTCCTCGGTGAGTGGGGGAAGGAGCACCGGACGGGGACGCAGTGTAGTCGGAAGCTGGATTTGTTGGGGAAGGAGGGGGTGACGTTTACGCAGGAGGGGTATTTGAAGGGCGAGGATAGGCTGTGGAAGGGTGTTGTAAATTAGATGTTTTGGCTGAATGATGTACATGTAACGATTAAATATGCTCCTGAGGAGGCATGGAAGACGTCGAGGAGACGCTGGTTATTTTCGCTGCAGTCCTTAACTGGTCTGCATGGTAAGGCCCAAAAATTGGCTCTCGAGCTGAGACAGCTCTTTGGAAAGACACCCAGTACATGTTGGCTTCCTGCGTCCCCTGGACAAAAAGCGGCCTCCATCCTCTTCAACAATATGCGCGTTGAGACGCATAGTAATATTAAATCTGAGGATTTGGTGGCCCAAAAAGGCAGGCAAAAAAAGCCAGATTTGACGAAGGAGGTCAAGCATACACCTTAATGAAGTGTGGGCCCTCCCAGGGAATTTATAACGAAGTTCGAGGGAGTGGGAACAATCAACAAAGGTCGCTGACAAAGGCGAGAAGGCGCTGAACAACAAAGACAAACCCTGGTCTTATGAGCCACCCCGAGCGGGTTTTTATTAAGGTGCCTCCCACCATGGCTGCTGAAGGCGCTCCCCTTCGACGGTCAAGCCGCAGGAAGAGCGGCTCCTCTGGATCGGAATACCACCAAGACGAGTCGTCGCACCATGAAGAAATGCCACAGGATGATGAACCACAGGAGGAGATCACTACTACTCGCCATGGACGCCGCATTGTCAAGCGTTCATACGTAGAAACCAGCGGGGACGAGGCCGCGGGCCCATCTGCCCTTTTCGACGACAACCAGAGGGTTGCGCCACGCTCACATCGCTCTACAACGGACTCGGAAGGTCCTCGACGGTACCCGACGCGCCGAAGCAAACCGAACACTCTGGGCGGCTTTATCGCGAGCGACGACGACAACAAGCCTCGATACGAGATGCGTAGTCGTCCCAGCAAGAAGAAGCAGCGGTCCCAGCAGAACGGGAATGGGAACAGCAGTCCGCCGAAGCGCAGTGGCCCCTCGACTCGCGAGCAACGTCACAACGCTCGTCGTGCACGCCTAGACGACCAGGAGGATGGATACTCCCCCGGCCAGCACACCTCGTCGCCCGACACCCACCCTGACTCGGATCTCGATGCCGAGGGCGAGCTGGAACCAGAGCTGGAGGAGGAACGAGAAGAGGAGGAGGAAGAGGAGGATAATCGTCCCTATGCTCTGCGTCAGCGCCAGAAAATCAACTACGCCATCCCACCGCCCCTCGAGGAGATGGCGCGTCCGCCACAACCCGCACGTCCCGCGCCGTCCCGCAAACGCACAAAGGGCCCCGGTTGGAGTGCGAGTGGTGCAGAACTTGGTCGCTGGATGGGCATGGGGGGCAACGACGACTCGGATTCGGACAACCCCGCCAACGCGCCCCGCACACCGCGAAAACCCGTTGCAATGGGCTTTGCGTCCACGCCGTCTAACATGGGCAACCTCGGTCTCGGAAAGGTTGGGGACGCCGCGCTGGCAGATGCAGATCCACTCGGCGTCAATGCAAACGTTACCTTTGACGAGGTTGGCGGTCTCGACGATCGTATGTCTTCCTTCATTCTATTCAACTCGGCGCTAACTCTACTTCTCAGACATTCACGCACTCAAGGAGATGACACTCCTGCCCCTGCTCTACCCGGAAGTATTCCAGCAATTCCATGTAACGCCACCGCGCGGCGTTCTCTTCCATGGCCCTCCCGGCACTGGCAAAACCCTCCTTGCCCGCGCTCTCGCAGCATCTTGTCGGACAGGTGGTCGCCAAATTAGTGCGTGTCTTTGTTCTTTACCCTTGCCTCGTATTCAATGCTCTCCCCTAGCCTTCTTCATGCGCAAAGGCGCTGACATCCTCTCCAAGTGGGTCGGCGAAGCGGAGCGCCAACTGCGTCTCCTCTTCGACGAAGCGCGCGCACACCAGCCCAGCATCATCTTCTTCGACGAGATCGACGGTCTAGCCCCGGTGCGGTCGTCCAAGCAGGACCAGATCCACGCGTCAATCGTCGCGACGCTGCTCGCGCTCATGGACGGCATGGACGGTCGCGGGTCCGTCGTCGTTATCGGCGCGACCAATCGTCCGGACGCGCTCGATCCTGCGCTGCGCCGCCCCGGACGGTTCGACCGCGAGTTTTATTTTGGGCTTCCGAGCGCGGAGGCGCGGGAGCGAATTCTGAGCATCATGACGCGTGGGTGGAAGGGATGGGGTGAGGATGAGGAGGGTGCGTCCAGGTTAAAGGGGCTTGCAGCGTTGACGAAAGGTTATGGTGGTGCGGATCTGCGGGTACGTGCTTCTTATTGTTTTATTCTATCTTTTCTGACATTGATATAGGCACTCTGCACGGAAGCTGCGTTGAATGCTGTCCAACGGCGGTACCCCCAGATATACAAGACCAATGAGCGCCTGTTGTTGAAGCCCGACACCATTGAGGTGGGGCTGCGGGATTTCATGATCTCGATCAAGAGTGCGCTGTATCTTGTCTTCCTAAACTTTACAAATCCTAATCGACGTATCTAGAGTTGGTACCCGCAGCTGCACGATCCTCGGCCTCCGTGGCGGCACCACTGCCGGAGCAGCTCACCCCCTTGCTCGGCGACGCCCTCGATCGTGTAAAGGCAGCAATTGCGCTCGTCCTTCCCGTCGATAAGAAGCTGTCTGCGTTGGAGGAGGCGGAGTGGGAAGACGCGGGCGGAGAGGGTGGGGCGCTCGAGCGTGAGATGACGATGCAGAGTGCGTTCTACTGGTCTAGCTCTTGATATCCAGCTGATTGTACGTTAGCGATGGCCTCGTTGCGCGTGTACCGTCCACGGGTAATACTGCACGGTACGGCGGGCATGGGCCAGACATTCGTCGGCGCCGCGGCTCTGCACCATCTCGAAGGGTACCATGTGCAGAGTCTTGAGCTCGGTGCTCTTTTGAGCGACTCGACCCGCGTACGCATGCTCACCCGCCTTTTCATTCAATCACTGACGTTGGGAAACAGACGCCGGAAGCTGCGATCGTGCAGTTGTTCGTCGAGGCGAAGCGACACGCGCCAGCGGTGGTGTATATCCCCGCGCTGCGTGGGTGGTGTGCGGCGGTGTCTGAGACGGCAAGGGCTACCGTGCGAGCGATGCTCGACACTCTAGCACCCGCAGACCCAGTGCTCCTGCTCGCCGTCGTGGACGGACGCTTCTCGGACTTGCCACGCGACGTGCGTGCGTGGTTCGGTGTTGGCGCGGGCGGGCGCGTCGAGCTGGGCCCGCCGTCAGCTTCGGAGCGGGCCGCGTTCTTTACCGGTCTTATACGCGATGTGCGACGGCAGCCAAACGAGTTTGCTGATGGGATGCCGAGAAGGAAGCGGGTGTTGGAGGTGTTGGAGGTCGCGCCGCCGTTAGAGCCGAGGAAGCCGTCCGCCGCTGAGCTGGCGCTGCAAGAGGAGAACGATCAGCGTGTGATCGCGCTGCTCAAGTACCGGCTTGAACCCATCTTGACCCAGCTCAAGCGCAAGTTCAAGCGTTTTACGAAGCGCGCGACGGTTCGTTCTCATTACTTTGACTTATTATATATACTCGTGCTGATCTTGGTTCCAGGAGGAGTACGCATATGCCTTTGCGGGGATGGAAGATGTTCAGCCCCATCGGCCCTTTGAAGTGCTTACGACTACGGTGGAGGTGCAGCTAGACCCCAACGCCGACATCAACATTATGGAGCAGGACCATGTCGGTCTCCCGCCCGTAAATGGACATGTCAACGGCGTCACGGCACCCGAAGCACCCGTCGCGCCCGTTCAGCGTCGCGCGGAGCTGTACGACATGGACTTGGAACGGATGCACACGCACCTGTACAAGGGGCGCTACCTCACTCCGCAGGACTTCCTCGACGACGTCGGAAAGATCGTGCACAATGCCGCGACGCGCCAGGCGGAGGATATCGATCGGTTGTACAAGGCGCAGGCGATGTTCACCGCGACGCAAGTCAGCATCCACGAGTTCGACCCGCAGCTGCGCATGGAGTGCGAGCGGATGGCTCTGCGGGAGCGTGCAAGGCGAGACGCCGTGCGCGCTGCGGTCGATGCTGCCAACGCGACGAACGCCAAGGGGAAGGGCAAGGAGAAGGAGAACGGCGGCGGGAGTGGGAATGGGAGCGGTTCGGAGGGGGTACCCGGGGCCCGGCGTAGTGCGCGGCATAACGGTCTCCAACCGGAGCTTGCTATCACCGACCCCGTCCAACTGGAGCGCAGGTTGAAGCGACAGCGCTCCGATGGTGCGGCGACTGACTCGCACGGATCTGACGAGGATGGCGCGGCAGGACGCGACGCGAAACGATCTAGGATGGCGGCGGTCGCTGCTGCCGACGGTTATGGCTCGGATGATCCATTAACCCTCGGCCCTTCGCGAGCGAACTTGGTGCGATTCGAAGGCGATGAGGCACCCCAGCCTATGGATATATCTCAACCCCTCGACCCAATGCTCTCTCTCCAAGACCCGGTCATGGATCCTGCATTATATTCCACGTCGCCGAACATGTATCCCTCCGATGCAATGGCCGTTGATTCCCCGTCAGCCCAACGCACAACCGGCTTCGACCCCTTCCTTCTCAATGCTGCCCACGCCTCCACATCCACCTCCATCTCCAACGCAAATGATGACCCTTTCCTTGCCGGCCCGTCGAACAGCGGCCAGGTACACGCCCCTTCTCCTTCTCCTATTCCCATACACTCCCTCTTGCAACCATCGCCTGCTCCGGACGCTCCCGGCCCCTCCTCGCCCGCTCCAAGACCGAAATCAAAATCAAAATCCCGCGAACCCGAGCCCATACCGCCGCCGATACCGATCGTGGTTGAGCGCACACCAACGCCGCCGCTCCCCGACTTCCACATCGACGACGAGCTCGTTTTGCAGCTTGAAACCGCGCTGCGTGATTCGACGTCCTCTCTCACGATCGAGCAGCTTGAGCAGCTGCGGGCCACCTGTCTCGCGACGGTTTGGAGACACCGCACGGCGTGGGACCGTAACCCGGCCGTGCGTGAGCTTCAGGATCTTCTTCAGGAGTTTGTAGACCAGGTCGGCGCGGACGATTCCGACGCTGATATGTAAACCGCTCGGCTTGTATTCCTCATCAGTGCTTGCTTTTTTGTAATTGTCTCTTTTCCTCAATTATTTCTATTGTACGGGCATACTCAACACGCAATTCTATTTACATGATCCTAGTTGTCTCAATAAGAATGGGTCCGGAGCAGCGGTACATGTACAGTACCGTCTTTCAGCGGGTCTATGAAAGTATCACATCAACAAAAACACACTGGTCCCATCGCAAAATCTCTCCGCGGTCAGTTACACCTTGCACGAGAAAGGTAACCGTCTTCACCCCGGCAAGCTCAAACGGCAAGTTCGCCTGCCGCACTGCAAATTCATGCGCACGGCCCTCGTACCCGGACGTCCCGACCCAGACCGCGTCCTCCGGCCGATGCACTACAGCAGCATCGGGGGCATGCCGCTGGGCGTATATATTGAAGTAAATGAAGCGCGGGAACCACCGTTCCGCGGATGGCGCGAGGGGCCACGCGGAGGCGGCGTCTTCGGGGCCGGAGAGTGTGAGCGTTGTTGCGAGCGGTAGGAAGGTCGCGGCGACGTCCCATGTCAGCGTGCCATCGAGCGGAAGGTGGTTAGGGGACTTGGCAGGGGTCAAGTCCGCCCAGAGGAGCATGGGCGCATGCGCAGGTGCTGCGGGCCCTGGGGAAGGGTATACGTTGAGCTGGCCGAGTAGGACGGAGAGCGTGAGGGGTTTGGAAGGGTCCTCGGTGACGATGGAGATGACGAGCCCGAGCGCGGCTTTGAAGGTTCCCTTCAGGACCGGGGTAGACGAGGATTGGAATTGAACGCAAAGCTTCGTCCAGCCGCCGGGAAGGGACGCGCTGCTTACGGACTGGGGAGCGACATCGAAGGCGTCCGAGTACGTTGAGAGTGAAGTCATCAGTTTGACAGAGAGGGCAATGTCCAGATCGACATTCGCATCCTCCTGGTCGAGTTTGTAGACGGCCGTCGCCTCGTAAGACTTTCCTGGCGTAACGGTGACGGACTGCACCGGGAGCCAAACACATCGGAAGGCAGCGTCCTCGCCATCTTCTCCCGGCGCCGATACCCCAAGCCGCAACGCACTTCCGCCGTTCCACGCCTCGTCCAAAGTGATCTCAGACGTCGCCGTGGGCAGCGTGTCCGTGCGCGCGTCGTCCCCCTCCCACGCCAGGACCGGGACAGGCCAAACCAAGTCCCCGACGCTCGTCTGCTTGTCGATGTCCGTCCAGCCCTCCCGCCCGGGTCGCTGCAAGACACGCACCCCGTCCACCCACCAAGCGCGGCCGACGCCGGGGCAAAAGGTCGTGTGCAGCGGGACACGCCGCGGGTCAGGCGGCGCGGCGTGCGCGAAGAAGCCCGCTACGGGCGCAAACGCGCCGTGCGCACACGGGGGCTCGCCGGGGCGGTTCGGCTGCGCGTCGGGCACGACGACGCGCTCGCCTGCGCGGGGACCGGCCCACAGGCGGCGGTCATCCGCGAACCACGATTCCCAGGTAAAGCCCGGCGCGTCTTGCGAATTTTCCCAGGTCCAGCCTTGCCCGAAGAACGCGGTGCTCAAGCCCGCGGGGGCGATGTGCTCGAGGGCCTTGTAGGCACCGAAGCCGCCGCCGCCGTGGGAGCCGCGCCCGAAGACGTCGATGCCCACGTAGATGTCGCGCAGGGTTTTCGGCGCCACGTGGGTGGCGGTCTGGGGAAGGGAGCGAAAGTACTCCGCTGCTTTAGCGGTATAGCTCGGAGGCCACTGTACGGATTTAGGTTCGAGTGCAAAGGGTGTAAGCGAATAATAAATACCGTGTAATTCGTGAAAAAAGACGTCGAAGAGAGAAAGAACGGCAGATTGAAGCTGTTGAGTCTATCTTGCCAAGCGAGTTGACCTGTAACGACAACGCTGTCGTACCTATGGATGCTCGTTAACGAGATGATTTTTCTGTGTCAAAGAACGAGATACCAGACCACCTCCGCATGCGCCCCAATCTTTCTTTTCAGCTCATCTACCAGGAGGGTGATCCATGATGCCACGGCGCGGGTCTGCTCGATGCCGCCGCGCAACGGACACTCGAAGTTGAGCAGGTAGCCGTCGAAACCGCGCTGGTACGCCAGATCAGCGAGAACCCGCGCGTAGTGTGCGGAAAGAGGGAGAGACCGGAAATCTGGCGGCTGGCGAACGGGGCCGGTTTTCGACTTGGGAAGCCGTCCGACAAGAAGACGAAGGCAGTCGTCTTCACCACTTCCCTCGAATATTCTGGCCACAAAGGTTAGACGAGGAGCACGAGAAGCAGCAGCGGACTCACAGGGTGCCCAGCATCTTGACGCCTTGTCTATGAGCAGCTGTAATCCAGCCTGGGGGCGGCACCGTTACACGGTGATGCGAGAAACTGAAAAAGAAAATCAAGGAGGAGCTCGTCTCCCAGCAAGTGTACATACTCACTAGATGAAGATGTCGGCCGCGGACCAGAAGTTGAACGTATACCCAAGAGAGAACGGGCTCTCGTTGTATCCTCCCTGCGCAGATTAGCCTCCGATCATTCACTCAGTAATGCGGCCACGTCTGCCTACCTTGTAGTCGTGGCATACCTGGCAGAGTTTAACATGGGATACACCACAGGGAGAGGCGTATCACCAGAAGCTTTCCGCGGGTAGTGGAGGACGGGGGGCGGGGAATGTATTTGAGAACGGCGTCCAGAACTTTCGTGGGGCTTGCCGCCCACTGATCCAAGTCTTCCAAGGTCTTGAAGTATGGACTATCCAGACCGCTGAAGGAGTTTCCAGTTAATGGCATTGCGAGCAAGGGGAGATAGAATTCAGTGGTTGTGGAACGGAAGAGAGTTCGCTTGAGTCGGCCGATCGGAGTTCAAGCGCTGACTGCTTTGTTTATATATTCAAGGAGACGACAAGCCCAAAATTCAGCTTCCCTGCTGTACAGATCGCTTTTTTACCCTCGTAAACGAAACTAGGACCAGGTTGTAGTACACGGAAATATCATACTGTACTATTCTCAAGCCGAATCCCGATTCTTCAAGGAAAAGGTGTCGCCGCCAGGAACGGCGCAATGACCAGGCGCTCCAGGTCCCAAACTCCAGCGGTGTAATAAACGTCCGCCTCGATCCAGCCTCTAACCGTCTCGATATTCTCCGCCTCGTAAATGACAACCGATCCCGTCTTTAGAATTTGAGACTGAGAACCACGGTGCTTGCCTCGGTACTTACCATCTTCCTATCCCCCCCAGTGATCGACTCGGGTGTCAGCATAGCGCCTCCCACAACTACCCGGAATCAGTGGGCTGCAATCTCACGTTGTGAAGCGACGCACGGACGTGTCCGGCGGCGAGCAATTTGGCGGCATCTTCGAAGTGCTTCGCACGGACGGATAGACGGCGTTCGAAGGCACCTTCGTCGGTCTTGTCGGGCGCGTAGACAAGGAATTTGTGAAGGGTTGGTGCAGAGGACATGGTGGGTCAAGTTGTGGGCGACATCTCGCAGTGGTCCGTTCGGAACAGGCTTCATCTGATCTTATCGAAGCTTTTATACGTGCTCTGCCAGTGAATCCGTGAGTCGTGAAACAAGTGTACGCATTTGGGTCAAGAGTGTACAGCTCAAAGCTTGGTGTATAAATCGACCGGTCTGTGAAACCCTGGAGATAAATTGAGTGGTCTCCAGTAGTAAGAACAGAAGGAAACATACCTCCCTCCCCAACGCTCCCCAACCTCGACGGCTCACCGAACCCAACTTCAGCCAACATCCGCGGGAAATCGTCCGGCCGTAGTACGAGGCCCTGCGCCGTGTCTCTGAGCCTCTGAAACTGGATCAGCGTGTATTGAAGCGGAAGAAGGGAGAGGACGTACCTTATCCATGCGCTTCGCCTTGCGATACGTGTCCCATGCTTGCGGCTCGACCACGAACTGGCCACCGGGTTGAAGGACGGCGGATACACGCGCGAAGAAATGCGTGAGGGCGCTGTCACCACCGTTGAGGTGGATCCATTTTGTGATGGAGAACCTGCACAGAGTCCCAGTCAAGCCGACGACGCAGACCGTTACAACTGCAGACTCACGCAAGAACGACATCATAGCCACCCTCATCCTCGGGGATGGGGTCGTTCACCCAATCGGCGGTGCGAAACGAGAGGTTGTGGGGAAAGAGCTCGCGAGCGGAATGCGGAATTGGGAGGGGTCCGAGCGAGTGCGCGCACGAGGCGGGGAAGTAATCTGCCTCCCCGACTGCGCTGGGCTCGGTGCGTTTACGCTTGCGGCTCGTCGAGGTCTCCATTTCGACCTCGGCAGGCGGGCCTTGCGCAGACCAAACCGTTCGCCGCCTCCGCCACGCGCCGCGTACCAGGGCATCGTCAATGTCCACGCCAACTACGCGGGACGCGCCGTGCGACTGCGCTGCCTTGGTGCTTCCTCATGAGTGCCTTGCGCATTATTTACTTGAGGGACGACAGACCGATTTCGCAGGACACCCAGCCCTCGTTACATCCCACGTCCAGGACGCGTTTCCCAGTGAATGTTGAAGGCGGAAGTAGCTCGAGACGGGGGTCGTTCACTGAGGGCCGTTTGGCGTAGTAACTGGGCATTCAAGTCATTGAGAGGAGTCTTGGACTCTTGGACGGAATGGGCGGCGCGTACCCGTGGTAGTTTCCGTGAATGGGGACGCTCGATGAGGCCATTTCGTAGAGACCCAAAGGCCGATCCTTGCGTAAGGTCGTGGAGATGGTGGTGGTACGAAGTCAAGAGGCTTTTCAAACTCCGACCAGGCGCTCATTATGGTCCTCAAATTCAAAATTGAACGGGATTCATTCGCAAAGGGATTCAGATTTTTTAGCAAGGTGAGTTCTCAAACAAGATTTCTTCCCCCAGAGCCAACGCAGATTTCCATCCCCCCAGCTACTAATTCCCGCAGCGCCTCGACGATATCGGGATCGGGACAATGCTCACTATGGTCCCAGGTGATACTCAGTGATTGAATCTTCGGTCGTGTACGAAGTACGCGCAGGATTTCCTCGAATTGGGAACGAGTGGGAGGAGTGAAGCCATCGACGCTGAAAGAACATAGGCTAGGAAGCTGGCGCAGGGCCTGGATGGCCATGGGCTCGAAGATATCGGGGAGTATCTTTCGAAGATCCAGGTGTGTTAGGCGAGGAAGAACACCAAAGAGGCCCTCGATTGTCTCGACCGTCCATTGACCTAGGGGTGTCCAGGCCGGTATGGTGAGTTTCCGCAATGGCGGTGACGAACGGGTCAAAAAGTCGACGACACTGTGGGATGGGATATCGACGAGTAAAGCTATCGAAAGAGTTTCCAGGGCGGGCAATGTCACATCATGCAAGATAGAGGCACTGGTGGCCGAGTCCGAGTCACCCGGAATGCCCAAGTGCAGGTGCCTCAGCCGGGGATGGGTGCGAAAATAAGTCTTGGGGGCGTAGTGCCTAAAGCCGCGTGAATAAGATATAAACCTGCAGGCAGAGAATGGTTAGCTCACCTTTCAGAGAACGCTATATTGCAGAATGTGCATTCGAGGAGATTGGGTGCGGCGCATAACATCTCCACGCAATCATGGGGATTTTCAGAATATAAAGGTTCTTCCCACAACAAACTTGGGCGATACCTCTCAGGACCAGACTGAGGGTCCGCCCCTACTACCTGGCGTATGATCAACGAGGTCAGGCATGCAAGGGGCATCGTTATCTTGCGAAGCTCAGCTCCAGTGAGGAGAGCCGCCTCGAGCCGCTCCAAACGGTCCGCATGTTTCTTCACCAAGTAAGCAGTGCTATCGTCGAGAGAGCCGCAAATCGGGAGGGAGAGAGGGAGTGTGTTGGAACGATTGATCCAATCGTTGCAAAGCCCAGGGATGCCTTTGGCACAAGGAGTTTCGAAGGAAAGGGCGGTCCATAACGAGGAGGTGGAAAGCGCGATGGCGCTCCAAGAATGGCATATGCGCATGAATATGAGGGGCGCCTGGCCTGGGTCCAGCGTGCGGGTATCGGGGAGGCATAGCGTGAATATCTCTGAAGAGATCTCGAGCGGCAACTTCCGCGCAACAGGGTCAACGAGGGTATTCAGATCGCTTTGCACTTCGCATTTCGTCTTCTCTGCTAGTGGTTCCCCGATTGCGTCCTCGGGCTGGGCTGATGTCAGCTCGCGGAGGCTCGATGCCATTGGAAGATGGCGGTTTGGAAGAAGGAGCGAAATCAACACGAACAAACTAACATCATGATCATGATCCTTTCGACTTCACTAAAATGTGGTTCAGAAGTGCCCAGACCTGCCGACGACGCATCTGAGCGCGTCCACTTCTGGCTCGCACGTTTTCTAGCACACCCGGGCCAGAGTACACGCTATTTTCACTGGGGTTCAACATCCAAAGTTGAAGTCCAACTTTGGTTCAACTTCGATTGTGGAGAATTTGAACGTTCCTGCTACACAACCTATCTATCTATTTACACTCCGAAGCGACCGTGTCCCCTGCTTTTCCCGCATCGAGGATCTTGGCCCGCGCGGCGGAGACGAGGGTAGCATTCGCGCTAGGACTAAACAGGACCAGTTTAACTCTCTCAATTGGCCAGGCAGAAGGAGAAACGACGTACTCCTTAATCAAGAGAAGCGCAGAGTTCGCCGTGTTGAGTCCCTGAACAAGCTGGTCGCGAGAATCCGCGGGGGCGGTTTGATTCTGAAAGACGGCGTTGAGAATATCTTCAATCGCGCCGTTCACGCTGGCGAGCCCCGCCTGCGCCACGGCCACCGCGCTTGCGGTTCCGAGGTCACTGTGAGATCTTATTAGGTACCTCCGTAAAGCTGAGAGAAGAACGAAAGCTGAACATACGTGGTGTTGATTTGGCTGACCAAGGACTGTGTAGTAGCGACGTCGGAGACGACCTTGAGACGCGCCAGGTTGCAGTCGAGGTCTCCGGTCTGGCGCTTGGACATGCGCATCGGTGCTGCTGAAGTTTGAGCGATATGTTGAAATCAGATGAGAGAACAGCACATACCGGCTAAGGCACATGCTGCAATGCAGAGGAAGAAAATAATGCGAGCCATTGCAGTAGAAGAGTCGGAAGGAAGGATGGATGAAAATGAACTTGGAAGAGGAGACACCGGGTCGAAGAGGATGAAGAGAATGGTATTCCTTGACTAATTCTTCTCCCCTTTGTAGGACCCGATTGCGCAGCCCGAAACGCCTCAGCATTCCGAGTTGAAGCGGAAATGAAATGGCTTGGACTGAGTGCCCATAGAAACCGTGTACCGTTAAGATTCCAGCGTGCTCGTTGACTGCGGTTGGTGTTTTGTGTGGTTGAACTGATCGGGTTAGAATTGAAGTACTGCGGCTGCGGGGCGGATGGTAGAAGATCTTGCCGATTTGGAGGCTTAGAACCTTAGGCGGGAGGCTTCATCAATAGCTTCGAGGCGATGCACCTGGAGAATTGATCATTGCAGTGCTGCGAACCAGAGCAGAGAAGCGTCGAGTACTGCGCATGGCGGGGTCGTCGGGCTCGAGGCGAATGAGAGGTAGAAGAATCTTGAAAGTGAAACAAAGCAGAAAGAAGAACGAACTCTGGCTGCTCGGCATTTGCCGGCTAACCCAGTTAAGTAGTTCCCACGGTTCAACATGGAATAGGGGTTAGCCGCAAGCTGGGTCGTGAAAAAAAGAACGTGGCAGACTTTGAACCCTCAGGCTCAAAGCAAAATCTCCCCCAGAACCCAACTTGACTGCCCAAACTCGAGTACCCGCGAACCCTCTGAACGCAAACGGCTTGCAAGACTGAAACTTAGGTCGGTCCAAAAACGTCAACTTGATTATGAATGACATTTCGGAACGCAATCTAAACCAATCCAAACTTGAATGCTCCCGAATTGCCTGAGTATGAGCCCCCGGAACCTGATACATAGCGGTGAGTCGCCGGCCCTGGGATCGAGAATCAGGTTGACTGTCCCCATAGAGGTAAAAGTTGAACCAACCTTCGTCGCGGCTGAGGTTCAAACACGCGCACAGATTATCGGTGGCAATAAATCGCGACAAAATCCAAGCATCATATCAGCAGTTGCTCTTCTAACCAAGTCCAAAGTTTTCGGCCGACTTCCTCGTCCTGCGACACCTGGCTGGGAGTGCCGATTCGTGCCCAGGGTACAAGATACTGCGATTATCGGGAAAGGTCAGCTTAAGCCTCAAATTCCTGGACAAGCTGGTCTTGACCTTGCCGTTGAGGTTCGCGCCTTCTGCGGTCGTTCCGGCGTACAGCTGGGTAAGTGCGCCCATTGGTGCCGGGTAAACGATCAAATGGCCCTGGAGATTTAGGCGTTAGACCATTATGCACGAGGAAATGCGGAGGGTATTACGAGGAGCTTCATAATCTTCTGGCCCGGGCTCGTCCAGTGGCGCGCGATCTCGGTCTTCAAATTACCAGGATTCAGCGATGTTGAGACGAGGCCCTGGTCACCGTAGCGCCGCGCGAGTTCGGCAGAAACGACCACGTTTCCCTCGAAAAGAAATCAGGGATTCGTTCGAACGGAGGTAGGCATTCGACACACCAATTTGCTCTGGTTGTACAACTTTATGGCGCCCAATTTGTGTCGTTTCGGAGAATCGCGCAAAGTGTCATAATCAATTCCGGGCGCAAAGGTGCTCCCCAAAGATGCGGTGTTTACGACGCGTGCTTTTCCGTCCGGCGACGTCTTCGCCGTCGCGAGCAGTACTGGAAGGAGGAGTTTCGTGAAATAGAAATGCCCTACAAATTGACCTTGTCATTGCTCGCCTCGGATGTATACTGATAATTTACTCGCCAAGCACGTTGGTCCCGAACTGGAGGTCATAATCCTGCGCCGTGAACTTGTCAAGAGGTGGCTGCATAACTCCGCTAGCTGCAATTTCAGCCGACCGGCAAACAGAGAACAAACGGCGCGCACATACCCGTTGTTGAACAAGACATGTAACTGGGTCTCCGAACTTGCCCGAGGATGAATTAAAGATATCCCGAGTGAGTAGAGGATGAATAGGTACCTCAAATACGTCTCCGCGGCTCTTTTAACCGCCGGCAAATCCGCAAGGTCAAGCTCGAGAAAGTGCACATCGGTCTTCCCAGTTTCTTGTTTCAACCTGGCCATCGCGTCGTCTCCACGGGATTGACTCCTTCCGGCGATATAGACTCGTGCGCCGTGAGCCAGTAATGCCTGTTCTGTGGTTGAAGCTCAGGGGTGAGCTGGGAAGGACTTGGATACCTTCGTCGTCTCATATCCAATACCGCTGTAGCCGCCAGTGACGATCATGATTTGGCCAGAAAGGTCGGGAATGTCCTCTGCGCGGAACTTGGTCTTTGGGACGAAGAATTGTGAATAGATCGACATGGTCGAGAGCAAGCCACAAAAGCGCCCGTGGCGGCGTATGAGGTAAGCCGGGTCATTTTATTCAATTCCGCTCGAAAAGGGATACAGCTAACATGGTAACAAAATGTGTTGCAAAACAAAATGCGAAGGAGGACTGGGATTCAACGCTTGAGCAGCTCGGAATCCAACGAGGCGAAGGCCGAGATTCGATCGGCGGGATCCCACCAAATCCGAGTTTGTGTATGATACGATAGCTGGTACCGTCGGAGCCAGAGTGCATATCCGACAGGTGAACTGGATGCAGTCCTCCAGGATGATATCGCGTATCGTTTTCGACTTTTCGGTCAGGCAACTTGCAGGCAACTTGCAGGCAACTGCCAGATATATTCGCGGTCGGAATCATTGGCGTCCGAAGCTGTGAGTGGCCGAGATGTCGGCGGGGTCCCATAGTAGATTGGCGGTGGAAGAGGCCCTGGATCCACGGCAAACGGCCAGTTGAACATGGCGGTTGTAAGGAACCTTCAGAAAGCGCCGGCGAAGATCATCCGCCGGATCATTGTGGTCACACCCCCAGTGGCAGTTAGTCTCTCGTAGACAGACGCTACAAAAAACTATCTCGTACCTCGTTATTTTGTAGTCTGTTGATAGCCGGCCACTCTCGATCGCTGCTCGGCTTATTACCAATCACAGGTTTCTCGGGTCTTGTCCAGGCCTGCACAACGCGTTTTTCGTGTCGTTTCTTGCCTCAGCACACTCAGTAGACCTGACTGAGTATTTCTTGTCACTACATTGAGGTGTAAAACCTCCGGAATAAGGATGCCGAAATTTGATGGCCCGGCACCGGAAAAGGCCGAGGTCTTGGTTGGGTCTTGGTTGAATTTTAAACGCGACCAAAAAAATATTATGAACCTTCGAATGCGTCGGAATGGTACTCATAATGACCGATTTTGCAGAATTGCATCTCCTTGGAATGTTGTTGTAGCTGTAGAGACTGAGAAGCAAAAAATTGGCTGACTAAAATTGGTCAGCATTGGTAATAGGCTGAGCACCCTGCTTTGGCCCGCGCTCAACTCCAGACTAAGTGGCAGTGCACCGCGTCTCGCGACGCGTCTCAACGCGCTTTCAAATTTAGCCGTACTACAGGAAGGAAACTCTAATGAACAACACTTCAGTGTGCTTGTTCTCAACCCGTGGCTTAGACTCGACCATAGGTTAAAAACAAGCCACTGAACTGTGGGACATGTGGGGTTTGGACCGTTTGGTTGGCCCACGTTAACCTGTGGTGTTTTTTGCCACATATATGTACCAGGGGCAAGATTCCACGATTAGACATGACTCATTCTCTTTGCAAATGAAACAGAACCTATCCGAAGGTCTGGCATAGATATGAACCGGATATGATTGATCGACTAGCAACTACGAGAAAATACCTTGTCGGAATATAGTTCACGCGTTTGAATAGTATACGCGTCGCGGACGGTCGGCAGAGCTTACCCGGCTTCATTCGAGATATAAAGACGCGGCCATTGCGTTTGAACCCATCACTGGCTCTGGACCTAAGAACTTGACCAACTACCACAATGCGTCCGTACTTCCTTTAGAGATCCCTTGCATATTTACCACCGTCACTGCAGATTACAAGCGAATCGTCTTGAACTCTCTCCCCGTCGGGGACATCGAGCCCAATACTTTCCGCACCGAGACTCTGCCCCTCAACCTCAAGCCCGCCACCGGCGAGGTCCTTGTGCAGGTTACATGGCTCTCACTCGACCCCGGCTTGCGTGGATACCTCCGTGACGTGCGCAGCTATACGCCGCCGGTGCAGATCGGGGAAACAATGCGCGCACTAGGCCTCGGCGTTGTCGTCGAAGCTGGGAGCAAAAGCGCCCACTCAGTCGGGCAGCTGGTCTCTGGCCCTTTCGGTACGCGGCCTTGCGTTCATGCTTTCTGTTCAGATAACCCCCACACTGCGTAGGATGGACCGAGTTTGCCGTGATGAAGGACAAGAATGTCGAAAAAATAACGTAGGTCCCGCATCTGCCTCGGATGGCACGATTTGACCGCTCCAAGAGCACCAAAAGGTGTCAAGCCGCTTGATTTTCTCAACGTTCTAGGAAACTCTGGCTTGACGGCGTACTTCGGACTCCGGGACGTCTGCCAACTCAAGCCGGGCGACAAGATGGTCGTATCCGGCGCAGCTGGCGCCGTAGGAGCTGTCGCGTGCCAGCTCGGCAAGCGCGCTGGTGCAACGGTCTATGCCATCGCGGGCTCGCAGGAAAAGTGCGACTGGCTTGTGAAGGAAGTTGGCGTCGACAAAGCGTTCAACTATAGAAGCCCAACTTTCCGCAAGGACTTCAAGGACGGCGCTGGGTATATTGATGTCTTCTTTGACAATGTCGGAGGTGAGCTTGTCGCTACTTCCAGTGACAAGCGGATCGACCTTTGGAAGGCGAAATTCTTGATCTGGTCCTAACCCGACTGAACAAGGCAAGTCTGTTTTTTCCCCCCGCGTGCAGATAATAACCACCTTGAACCCGTAGGGCGCCAGAATTGCTCTTTGTGGTACGCCCGCCATTCTCCCCTCACTGAATCCCCTTGACTCTCGCGACAGGCGCCATTTCACAGTATAGTTAGTTGGTGAAAGTCGACTATTGTTTCACTCGTTCACGCCTCTTTGCAGACAATACGAAGCCCAAGGGCCTCCAAAATTACCTCACCCTCATCGGGCAGCGCGCTAAGCTTCAAGGATTCCTCATGTACGCATTTTCTTCCCGGCTTATTCCTTGGATTGATCAAGTCCACTCCAGCTTCGACTACACTTCCGAGTTCCCCGCGGCGAGAGAAGAACTGGGGCGTGCTATTGCGGACGGATCTCTGAAAAGCAGGTTCCACATCGTCGAAGGACTGGAGCAGGCTCCACTCGCACTGCCGATGCTCTATATCGGAGGAAACACAGGAAAACTGTACGTCGAAGTTGTGCTTTTCCTCTTCGACGTTGATGTATTTCGGTTTTCAGGGTCGTGAAGGTGTCGCAGGAGCCGCAGACAAAGCTGTAGGGACGGGCGAATTGAGTTGTGACTCGTTCTCTCCAAATCAACTGGTATTTTTTAAAATCGGCGCGTCGAAGCCTGAGCACTGGCGAACATTTCCTGTCGCCGCCTACTACTCCTCCTGCTTGGTAGGTTGCAATATCGGTCTCCCAGCAAGGCCCGTTTTCGGGGCGGGCGTCCAAGCCGCGGCTTGAAGCCTGATCCTTTTCCTATTTATTGACAATTAGGTTCGTCAGTGATGGAATGAAAATACGCACTCGTATCCTACGGGATCGTTTCTGCATTGTACGTTCAACCTTATTATACAGTTGTGAAACGAACAACCTACTTAGCCAGAGTGTATCCATCAGCCTGGTGTGGATTTGTAAGGTCCGGGCTGTGAAGCATTGTCTGTACCTTCCGGAGCAGCTGAGTACAAAGGAGCTTATGAGTAGCCGCGTGTCTATATGCCAAGTTGCTACCTTTGCAAAACGTTCCGGGTCTTCCTGCTTGGTGTTTATCCACACGTCATGCGAACCTATCTCAGGGGTGACCAAATCTCCGTGGAAACATGCGTAGGTGCCAGTGGGATAAACATTTGGGTGGAACAACGGGCGCAGGAAGCGCACTGTGCGTTTCTAGTTCATATTTTGGCATGAGCGAATGGACAAGCTCACTCTTCGGTGCACGCTCGGGAAAGCCTGCCGAAAAGGCTATACTGAGGGTATACACACCGCCTGCCCATGCTGTCTAGATAGTTTTCCGTATAAAGAAAAGCACCAAGAGGATTGAAGAAAGTCATACATACACCTGCATTGCCGGGGATATGCGCCTCCCACTGCCTCAAATCGACCACCGGCATTTTCCAGTTGAACGGATGTAGCTTGATACTCTAGCGGTAGTGCATATAAGACCCGAGGAGTTCAGAGATGGCGACAAGCACTCACAGCAAGCCGAAGATTCGGCGCACACACGAGCATATCCTTCCAAATCGTCAGCTCCTCCTCGCTGAGCCGACTAATTTGCTCCGCCGACAGCTCCCAGTTCCAGTCTTCCGTTGCCACCGATCGCGAGTCGGGGGAAGGGGCCTCGGCAGAGAGCGCAGACCCGTATGCGTCCGTGAGGACGTTCAACAAGGGGTGGAGAGATGCAGCAGGGACTTCTGGGATCGCTGTAAGCAGCGCGATCGAGCGCCGGATGAGTGAGGAGGTTCGGCCGCGTTCTGGACTTTGGTCGAGCGAGCCTGATCTTTTCCGTTTTTTGGAAGTCTCGAGGGAGCTATCTGAGCCCATTTGACGCGCTTTTCAGAGGTTGTCGGTGAACCAAGTGGAGGCTGCAGAAGAGAGGCGTTTTGATCCACACACCATTTTGGGACGCAAATTGATGGTGCAGTAACTGACAACATTGTCGCTCGTAATGAGCTCTCGTAGGACGCAACCATATGTACAAGATACTGTAGCGCGATGGTAGATACAGCGCGGAATTTTCTCGAGGTATATATAGAGAATTTTCTACAAGAACGTCGGAGCAAGACTCTGACGAGGCGTGGATCTTTCCTAGAAGCATTCTGCAAACGACGTCAGAAGATGACCGCGAAGGGACACGTATACGCACTCCGGTGAACGATGGCTGGCCCGAACTCGTCGTATTCCTGCTTGGAACACCACATATCCCGAAAGGTGTCGAGGGACGCGAGGATCGAGCCACCGATCCAGGCAGAGTACCTGCGTTCCGGCGGCGCGACAATCCTGACCATCATGCTCGACGGGCAAAGCTCCGTGACCTCCTTGTACATGCGGTCGGCGAGGCCAGGAAACAGGGTCGAGCCGCCTGAGAGCACCACGTTGCCGTACATTGCGCGACGGATGTCGAGGTCGCACTTCCGGATGGATTCGTAGCTTTACGGGGAAGGTCAGCAGGGTCGTGGCAGGCACGGGCAGCGCGGTAACTCACATTTTCTCATGGACGCCCAAGGTGGAGAGCCCAAGTAGTGCGGGCTGGAAGAGGGCCTGCGCAGTGCGGAAACGCTCCTCGCCGAGGGTGATAACCTGACCGTCCGGCAATTCATAGCTTTTCTGGAGTACGGAGGACTGCGCTGCAGTGTGGTGCTCCTCGTCAAAGTCAAGCGCAACGTAGCATAGCCTCTCCTTGATGTCACGGACGGTTTCGCGCTCGGCGGTGGTGAGGAACGGGGAGCCCCGCTCGGTCAAATTCTTCGCAAGGAGGTCGGTAAGATCGCCGCCACCGACGTCGAGACGGGCGATGGCGTCGCGGACCACAAAACCCTCAAAGATAGGGACGGTGTGGGTGACCCCATCCCCGGAGTCAAGCACGATACCTGACGCCCGCCCAGAGGCATGAAGCGAGAGGACGGCCTGGATGGAGACGTAGAAGGCGGGGACGTTGAAGGTCTCGAACATGATTTGAGTCATCTTCTCGCGATTGGCTTCGGGGGTGAGGGGGGCCTCGGTGAGCAGGACGGGATGGTCTTCCGGGGCAACACAGAGCTCGTTGTGGAAGGTGTGGTGCCAAATCTTTCCCATGTCGTCCCAGTTGGTAACGATGCCGTGCTCTATTGGCGGCTTGACGCTGAGTATACTCCTCTTTGCCTGTGCCTCGGCACTGGGAGGGTAAGCTTAAGTACGAATCAAGGAGACAAGTCAAGTAGCATACCCGACATATGATTCCTTCTGGTCCGCACCAACAGGCCCCCCAACGATAGTGCTGCGGCAAGGTTATTCACAGCAATGCGGCGTACCCAGAGGGACATACGGGAACACGACGCGGGGAGCGTCGTCGCCTGGCCAGGATGAGTGAATGCGAGACCGCACAACAGGTGCACGTACCAGCAACTGCGGGCTACTTCTGAGCGGATTCACGGGGTAGAAAGCCTGGATGAGCACGTACAGCCAGCCTTACAGAGACTGGAACCATTGTCAATCACCTGCGCCTTGGTGAGCCGCCGATGAAGCCAGCAGTGCCGTTGAGCGAGAACGTACAATAGCATCCTTCGTGACTTAGGACCGAGTGAAAGACTCGTGGCGTTGAGCACCGTGATGTCCTACACGATGTATCTGACCAGTTCGCGCTACCGGTTGTTGGGCACGAAGAGATATTGAAGAGATACAGAGGTGGCAGGCCGTGGCGGGTGCGAGGAGCTTCACTGAGACAGGAAATCGCGACGGAACCAGAACCTCTTGGAGGCGAGACGAGAGCTCAGCCTCAGAACGACGAAGGCGAAGAAACGGAGGAAGGGTCCATAACAGGACGACGAGGTGAGGCGGAAATTGCCGAACGCCCGCGGCCATCACTCAGCATTCGCCGCCGCGGCGACGCTGTTCAACTTCAAGAACCACGGTATTTTCGAGTCCATTTTATTCAGCGGGGGTTGTGTACAATGAGCACAGGGAAATTTCGGCATTCAGGATAAATGCAACTATTCAAATATTCACTGCTCAACCGCAACCTCCTTCATCCTCACCCACAAACCACCCTACGCCGCGAAATAAGCCTCAAACCTCCAGTGAAATCCGATAAATTTTACGCACCTTGGCATACATGGTCAAATGCGTCCCGAGCGTAATCTTTTCCGTCGCCTTGGTGCCTTTGTACTCCGTCCTCCAACTCACCGGCGGCTTCGTCGCCTCGGGCTGCGCGTCCGGCGCCAGGCTGAATTGCGTAAAGTTCTGCAGCAGCCGGACGAGGAAGAACGAGGCTTCGTTGTAGGCAAACTGGAATGAATTTTCGTCATTAATTTTCAACAGGGAAATTCATTCAAGTGTATTTGCGTGCCTGTTGTCCGAGACATATCCGCGGGCCTAGTATGTGCGGATGAGTATGGGTATGAATCGTTCCACAACAGGGTCGATTGCATACCGGCGTTGAAGGGGAGGAATATGAATGGGTTAGCGGTCAGGTACTTTCTGACTCGGCCGTCCAGGAACCGGTCGGGGTCAAAGGTCAATGCTGTCAATGAAATGAGCAGATGGTCTCCAACTTTTATTGTGGGTTGAAAAACACACCGTCGGGACCCCACAAATCCGTACGCCGGTGCATCCAAAATACACTATAGCGGCAGCTTGCGGAGAATGAGGGCAGGTACGGCGTCAAAGAATGAGGAGGTTACGTGGTGTTCGCCGGGACGTAGAACGGCTTCCCACCGGATGTCGTGGACGGCCATGTTGTTGCCTTTTTGGAGGACCTGCACCACAGAGGCTGAGCCATATGGGCGTATCATCGTACGGAAACAACAACTACCTTATGTCGAACGGCCTGCGAGAGGAGTCAATAATAATCAAAGCAGTCTGGGCAGGTTCAACTTACACGGGCGAATAGAGCCTCAACGTCTCTGTGTTGAAATTCCGGTTAGAACTTGGCTGTGGGGACAAAAGCGAACCCCGTACCGTTGATGAAAGCGCGCAGATATTTCATCCCGCGCAAGTCGTCGTAGGTCGGCATCTTGGAACTCCCGACAGTGTCAAGGATTTCCTTTCTCAGCTTTGCCTCGATGTCTGGGTGCTCGGCGAGCATGTAAACAGAGTACGTCAACGTCGCCGCCGTCTGGATTAATGTTCAAACAAATGTGTGAGTGTATTGCGTGCGCACGTACCGTATCCCTCCCAGCGATGAGGATGTTGAAAATCGCGTCTCGGATCACTTCCTTATCTGACGCGGGGACGATCAGCATGATAACTCGGCCCCAGGACGAACGAACTCACCATCCGTCGCCTTAACTAGATCACTCAAGAACGTCTCCTCCCGTCCTTCTTCTTTTTCCTTGTCCACTCCCCCCGCCCTCTTCCCAGCGAGCGCCTCGTTAAGAATCGGGTCAATATACCCGTCAATGATCTTCCTATGAGGCTTCACTCTGTCCTTCCAAAACTCAAGAAGTGGCCAATGGGGCCCGTACGACGCCCGCTGGGCTGTGAGTATCTGACTCTGGATGAAGGACCGCACAAAGTCGTTCGAGGGGTGATTGAGGAAGGACGGCGCGTCGGCCAAGGGCGACGACTCGGGATAGGGTAGGCCAGCGGATATCGAGTCGACAGAGCGTCCGAATAGGAACTCGGTTGCCGAGTCCAGCGTGAAACGGGACGCTAGATCCTGGCGTCGTTTTGTGAGGCGCAGGGTTCAGGATAAAGAAAAGTGGATTGATTACCTGGAAGTCGAGGGGAAGTCCCTCGGCCACGCGTTGCTTCATGCAGGCGAGAGCGTCCTGTGCGTGGCGGTCGAATATATCAAAGTCGCTGATGCGTTCTGTCGGGGCGTCAAGTCTGCACTAGCCAGGTGAAAGATAGGTGCGCACCTCGACTGAAGAACGGTCTGCTTAGATTACGATGGAATCTATGAACGGACTAAGTCGGGTTCAGGAAAATTCTGTGGGGCACTTACTTCCACATAGGGCCGTCGGCATTGAACACTCCTGTAGGAAAACGTTGAGCTCGCAATGACTGGAGCGCATAAGGCTATACCGGATCCGAGCAAAGATTGTAACAAGTTGGAGTCACTGGTACCTGAAATAATTGTTTTCTCTCTTGTCAAGGAGGATTTGGTGAAACCTACCCTTCCAATAATTGTCAAAGTCGGTAGCCAGAATAGCCTAGAGGTGCATAGGTAAGCGGAGAAAGGCAAGCGGTACCAGACAATACCTTTATATACTCCGGCTCGGTGGTGAATATCTGCAGGCCCGCAGATGAGTTGGTAAAACACCCAAAAAAAAGTACAATGCGTACCCCAGACTGGAACAAGACCTTGGTCACAAGAGTATTCCCATAATCCTCACACCATTCCTGGAGAAAGTCCCCTATAATGGAATGAAGGACCGAAATATTCCCGGCTGGACGGTACTCACCAGGATAGCCCTCCTTGAAGCTCTTCGCCATCTTTGCGATGAGGGACAAGCCTCCGGGCCATTTATCGTACACCACTGGGATGCGCTCGGCCCCAAGGGACGCAGCCTCCCTAGACTGACGGTAGTCCTCGTATAAGTAGGCAACGATCACGCCAACAGGCTGCGCCAGAACGGCGATGAGGACTCTGCTCCACAGCGGCAGCAGCCCCAAGTCCAGAAGAGGAGGTACACGGCTCAGGAGAATGTAGGTTGCGGTACATGGAAGCAGAGTGAGAGGCAGGATACGCGCCAGATGCGCCAGGCCAGGGGGGACGTCCATGATTGCGCAGCCAGTAGTACTCACGACTGCTTATATATCCCGGTTCTGGGTGGTCAGCGAAGCCGAGGGGAGCCATTTGAACGGCAGAAGCGCCAGTATGTTAGTGGCTGAGAAAGAGATGATGTGTGTCGGTTCCGGATTTCCGTCGTTCCGTGTTTCCGTGGTTCCGTGGTTGCTGAAGAGCTCAGTACATGGTAAGCTCGAGTCTCCGGAGAATCTCAGAGAATCTCCTTCTGAGTTTGAATCCGTAGACAATCCCAAGTTCGGTCACCCGGGCCTTTCACACACATCCGAGAGTGTTGTGAATCCGCGCGTGAGTCACGTAACAAGGCTGCACTTGAAGTGAAGCCTGGGTCGAAGGGCCTATCCACTGGAAACCTGTGGTCGCTGTGGTTTGAAGCTGAGAACGATACCAGTGACCGGCATTTTCCGCAGCATCACATGACTTGCTGCACGTTGAACCTCCCTCCTTCCACGGACCACGATGGCCGAAATGTGAGTCGAGAGTGTGCTGCCTCAGCCCGCTACATTAGCCCGCGCGTCCTCCTTGACCCCGCGTCTTCTCGGTCCTCCTCCAAGTCCTCCCCACTGAATTCTTTCCTCTCGTCCACCCTCTCGTCCACCTGCTTGCAGTCTGCCTCGTCGCGTACTTAAAAACGGCCTCAGATCACTGTCCTCTGCGTACTTTCGTGCCGCTTTCTTCTCCTCCCCTCGTTCCTTTCCTCTGCTGCCTCCTTGGCCCCGCCCCGCCCCGGCCCCCCTTCTCCCGTCCCGCTGAGAAAAAAAATGCTAGTTGCATCCACATACGGTCGCATTGAACACTCCTGGGAAATCTCGGCGTCCTCCCAAAGTACCTCCCTGGATTCACTGTCGTCTCTGCATGTTTTGCTGGTCAATTTGGCTCTATGTATTATGTGATTTGAACCCCTGACGTCTCTGACTCTTCCTCCACTATCACCATCCTTCTGCGCTCGCCGCCGAAGCCTCCGAGCCAGACCACCGTAACTCTCCCCGCCTCCGTGCGCTCCACGAAATGAACGACCCCGACACCTCCCGGACGGAAAATGGTCTGGTAATCACAGGACCCGGTGCCGAGGAAAGGTCAAGGGACCCGGAGAGCAAAGAACGGTACGTGGAAGACTGCTTTAAATTACGAGGGGAGCTGACGAGCATTTCAGTTTTCGACAGGCGGAGGGGGCGATGTCGACGCCGAACTTGAAGGAGGAGATGGATCAGCAGATGAAGGTCTTCAAGGATGAGATGGAAGGGAAACTCAACATCATGATGAAGAATCTCAAGGAGAAGATGGCGGCCAACCGCAAAGTGGTTGAACAAGAGGTAAAGGAGATGGGGGCCGACCTCAAAGCCATCAAATCGGCCGACAAAGCGCTCCGCGCCGTGCTCGATGCCAATACGCTACGGGACGCGCGGCCAGACAGGCGGACCGCGCTAGCGCGGTGCAAGAGTATCCTCACGGAGCCCCAGCATGGCCCTCCTGGCCACCACCCCCAGAGGAGGAGGAAGGAGGGCGAGGACCCCGACACCGATCTTCACTTGTTCGCGCCCGACGGCGCCTACGTGAGCGTAGCGGATCGCAGGGAACGTCTGGACAGACGCAAGGCGAGCAAGCTGGAGCTGGAGCATCGGTTGGCGGTCAGGGTGGGAGCATCTAACCAAGAAGGTTCGACGGGGATGACGGAGGCCGACGGGCTTGAGGAGGATGGTGGCGCGCGTGAGGAGGGTGGGATGAAGCGCAAGCGTGTGATGTCACCGGAAGGTATGTTGTAGACTGCTTGCTCCTTGTCGATGCTCACCGGTACTACAGGGTCAAGTACACGGAGAAAGTTGGAGTGATATAGTTAGACCAGAGTCTGGTCTGTCTTGAAGGTAAACCTGTCGAAGACAGACCAGTCGATCTGAGTTTGAATTGGCGGATCAATTTTTTTACCAAAAAAGGTTATTCATGTTCGAGCTTTACTCACAGTACATCTGAGAAGGAAACTACATAGGCTTGGTCGCCTGCATTGTGGGATGCCATCCCGCGGTTTCCGGTGAGAAAAAGGGAATTTTCCGAGGTGCTAAGCCGAAAATGTTGGGTGTTGCTCTTGTTTGGCCGCGGCTTCCACCACTCGGGATCGCGGTCCGAGTTAACCTTTTTTGGTAAGAATTTTGACCCGCTGTTTTAAACTCAGATCGACCAGCCTGTCTCCGACAGGTTTACCCTTGGACAGGCTGGTATCGAGCCTATGATATAGTATTCAACTAGCCTTGGGGATTGATTTCTGAGTGCTACTATAGTTTGAATTTAATCCTTTGGGTCACTTTTCACATACTTGCGAGAGTGTTGTGGATCCGTGCGTGTGAAGCTTCAGTCGACGAGTCTGTGTGGTTTGAAGCAAGTTGAAAACGATGCCGCCCTGCCGGCGTCGGGATTCTCCGGTCCCGTCACATGCAATGTGACAGCGGATCAAGGAAAGTGACTTGCCCCGCTCATCCCTTTCTCCATCCACGACGGCCAGTCGATAACCGCGCGCATAATGGCCGATGTTCCCGTCCCTCCTGCCCAGCCTGCCACGAACAAGTCCCAAATGAATCCCCTCCCTCCATCCGTCTTTACGCTCCCCCAGACCGCACAGCTGGAAGCGCTCTACACCATAATCAGGTCCAAGGAAACCAGCCGCGGAGACTTTCTCTTCTACTCGGATCGGATTATCCGTCTACTCGTGGAGGAAGGCCTGAATCACTTGCCGGTGGTGAAGAAGGTCGTCGAGACACCGACGGGCGCGACGTATGAGGGCGTTGGCTTTGAGGGCAAGATCTGCGGCGTGTCCATCTTGCGCGCGGGGGAGGTGCGCGGACTCATAATCTTGTCGCGATCCACCGCGATTTAACGTGTACTTCAGGCGATGGAGGCTGGGTTACGCGAGGTCTGTCGCAGTGTGCGGATAGGGAAAATTCTCATCCAGAGGGTGCGTCCGTGTTTCGTTTTGGAGATTTTTGGGCTCAATGCCACTTGTTTAGGACGAAGAAACAGCCCTACCGAAACTTTTCTACTCCAAGGTTTGCTCGTGTGCCGTCTGGTCTGTAGTGTTGACGCCAACCTATCATAGTTTCCCCAAGACATCGCTTCGCGCTATGTCCTCCTCCTTGACCCGATGCTCGGTAAGGAGTTCCGAGGCCGATACGCGCCTCACTAATCATGGTCTAGCCACCGGCGGCTCGGCCATGAAGGCGGTCGAAGTTCTGATCGAACATGGTGTCCCAGAGGACCGTATCATCTTCATCAACCTTGTGCGCAATTTTCCCTCCCCCGTTTGTCTTGGCCAACCCATTTGTTTGGTTGCAGATCGCCTCGCCAGAAGGCCTGCGAACCTTCTGCACAAAGTACCCGCAGCTCAAGGTGGTACGTATATACTCTGACCTTTCGCTGGCGTCTTGTGACCAGGATATCCGCAGATAACCGGCTGGATAGATCTTGGGCTCAACGAAAAGGCCTACATCATCCCTGGCCTCGGCGATTTCGGGGAGCGAAGGTGCGCGTGGCGTTTCATGCTCTTACCCATCATCTTATATCTTCTTAGGTACTGCGAATGAGGAGGCTTTAGATGTTGTTATAGCATACTCGGAATTCAGGATCATTCATATTCAACACTCGCTACTATTGTCTTCTTACCATCCAAAGGGTGGAGAACCCAATCAGTCTTGCTTCGGACTAGCGCAACGACCGTCGCTCGCAACTTTGGGTTTCGAGACCTGATGGGATGTTATAGATCCTCTTCCTTTACCTCGCACAGGCCAACGGCCGCTAGCTTCGCTCGAAATACCGGCACAGCGAAGGCCACCAAGCGAATGATATCAGCGCGGATATGAAGACACTCCCCTTTCTGTGAAAGTTTCGCCTCTTAAGACGCGTCCGAGTCGCCCGTTACGTCTTCGAATGCTTCTTCTTCGGGTCGACAGCCAAAATCGAATTTTCTCCCTTTCCACCGCCCTTCATCATCCTCACCCCCATCATGAACAGAGACCACAGCGCCTCATCCATGCTGCGCCCATCGCAGTCGTTGGATCGAGTGAACACTGGAGCCGCATCGGAGAAGGCCGCCGAAGAAAGCCCTAGGGCCGAGCATGAAGTGGCGCCAGAGAGACACACGAAAGGATTACAGTTGGCCCTCATTACCCTCGCTCTATGTCTCTCGGTTTTCCTCGTCGCTCTTGTGCGTGTTATTCACTTCCTCTCGAGACTCGAACTAACTCACTCTAGGACAATACGATAATAGGTGCGTCCCCGAACAAGCAAAGGAAACCGGCTCACAGCCTGAATAACAGCGACGGCGATTCCCAAGATAACAGACCAGTTCCAAAGCCTCGACGATGTCGGGTGGTACGCAAGCGCGTGAGTCCTCTCCCCTCATCGAGTGCGCTCGTTCGTCGTCGACGAAACTGCGTCAGATATCTCCTCACGACGGCCTCGTTCCAACTTCTGTTCGGAAAATTCTACTCGTTCTTGAACATCAAATGGGTACGTAGCTTCCGCCTCTCTCCTACTTATATAACCCCCATGAGCCAGGTGTACATGTTCGCCATCGGGACGTTCGAAATCGGCAGCCTCATCTGCGGCATCGCACCGGAGTCGAGTGTCCTGATCGTGGGCCGTGCGATCGCTGGCTTGGGCAGCGCGGGGATCTTCTCCGGCGCACTGATTATCGTCGCGAATGTCGTTCCCTTGGAGAATCGGCCGCTCTATACAGGATTTGTGGGCTCCATGTACGGTGCGTCGGTCGTACCATACGGTCGGTATCAATACTAATGATCCCAGGAATCGCCTCGATAACTGGCCCGCTGCTGGGTGGCGTCCTGGCATCTAAAGCGAGCTGGCGATGGTTTGTCGCTCCTCCTCCCATCCTGTCCAATATCGGGATGCTTATGAATTTACTTCAGGTGTTTTCTGGTACGCTCGGTGCCGACGATCCCGCGTCACTTCTGAATCCCCCGTGTAGATTAACCTCCCTCTTGGTGCTGTGACCCTCATCGTCATGGTCCTGTTCTTCAAGACCCCTGCGCACATCAGCCGCGGGGAGGCGATCTCGGTCGCGAAGCGCTTCCGGCGGCTCGATCCATGGGGCACCGCCATCTTCGTCCCGGCGGTCATCTGCGCGCTCCTAGCGCTGCAATGGGGCGGCACGCGCTACGCCTGGGGCAGCGCCCGCATTATCGCGCTCCTCGTCATCTTCGGCGTCTTCCTCGCGGTCTTCATCGTCATCCAGATTAAGCAGCGTGAAGAGAACGCCACGGTCTCTCCGCGGATCCTGACGCAGCGGAGCATACTCGCGGGCGCGTGGTACTGCTTTTGCAGCGGAGGGGGGTTCTACATCCTCGTGTACTTTCTGCCGATCTGGTTCCAGTCGATCAAGGGCGTTTCGGCGGTCAAGTCGGGATCGATAATTTGGCGATGATTCTTTCGTTGGTGGTGGGGACGCTTGTTGCGGGGACCTTGGTGACGGTGCTGGGGTACTATACACCCTTCATGATTATTGGCAGTGTTGTGATGCCCATCGGGGCGGGGTTCCTCTCGACGCTGACGGTGGACTCGGGCCATGCGAAGTGGCTTGGGTTTCAAGTCATTTTCGGTAGGTGTCTTCCATTTTAACACGTCCACTGCTCATCATTCGACGGTAGGTTTCGGCGCAGGTCTCGGGATGCAGCAGCCGTTCATTGCTGCCCAAGCCGTCCTCACGCCACAGGATGTTTCGCCCGGGACGTCGTTGCTCGTGTTCCTCCAAACTCTCGGTTCGTGAATCCAAGTCCTCTCAACGATCCGTATAATAATAACAACCAACTCGCAGGCGGTGCTATATTCGTTTCCATCGCGGAAAATGTATTCACCAGTCGCCTTGTCACCGGGCTCGCGCGGGAGGTTCCCGGTCTCGATCCCCGCATCGTCCTTAGCGTCGGCGCGACCAACCTCAAGTTCAATATAGACCCGCAGTATTTGCCTGTGGTTTTGAGGGTTTACAACGATGCTTTGATATCGACGTTCTACATCGCCATCGCGCTGGTGTCCTTGTCGATATTCGGAGCACTCGGGATGGAGTGGCGCAATCTTAGAGGGAAGAAGATCGATATGGCGCTGGGCTAGAGGACTCGCGGTACTTATCTTGAGCAAGCTTGACGCTCACCGACTACATTCCAGCCGTATTTATGTTCTGTGTTTTCAACTTGTGTATTTACGTGATAGATCAACATAAACTCAACCGTGGGAATTTCGACTCTGACTCGTTTTATGCTCTCGCTGAAGCCGCGTTTAAGTTTGTTTAGCAGCACGTATCGATTTTGCGCCAGAATGAACTCGAAATTAATGAGCTCCTGACTAAAAAAGCATCTTCAACATATCCACAACCGCCTTCGCATACTGCGGTCCATCCACTCCATCTTTATTCGTGCTGTGTGACACTTCCTCCCACTCATCCGCCTCGCGGAGCGTCCTCTGCGCTTGCCCACGCACAATCGCCCACGAGTCGCTCCCCAGCGGCAGCCGCAGAGGGAGTTTCTGCCTGTCTCCGTCCGCCGCACGTATGATTGCAGCAGCCATCCGCTCTGGGGTGCCGAGCGGATCCATATTGGCGGGATCGAGCAAGGTGCGTATGACGCCGGAGGGGCTGGTGGGGCCGTACTCGGGCGGGGCGGGGAAGGTCTGCATCGACCCTTTCACCCACTCGGATTGGAATCCCCCGGGCTCGACGATGAGCCCGCGGATGTTCCACTCGGGAAGCATCTCGCGTGTGAATGCCTGTATGTTGAGTTAATGGCAGCCTTGCTTAATGAATGGAAGAGGCTGTACCTGTGTGAAACCCTCGAGTGCTGGCCCAGGGCGTCAGTCAAATCATAACTTTCGCGTGAAATGTTACGCACCAAATTTACTCGCGTTGTAAAACGAAATTCCGGGGTTGGCTAGATACCCACCGGCGGAGCTGACATTAATGACAAGGCCTCCGTGACCCTTAGGGTTAACGTCGCGCAGAAACTTGATTGCCTTTCGGTGTCGGAGGCGATGAGCATGAAGGGATAAAGGGATAGGCGACCGTGGAGACTCACCTCGCGTGTGACGTTCACGGGCCCCCAAAATTGAACCTCGAAATTCTGCCGAGCGTCCGCGTCCGGTGTCGCCTCGATCTCGGCGAGGATCCCGTATCCGGCACTGTTTACCACCACATCCAGTCGCCCAAAGTGAGTCCGCACTGCGTCGAATACAGCGCTGATCTCGGCGACCTGAGTTACGTCGAGGCGCCGGACGAGGAGCTGTTCGCGGGGATATTTGGATTCGAGGTCTTTGAGTTGCTCTGGGGCGCGCAAGGTGGCCACGACGCGCTCGCCTGCGGCGAGAATTGCCTTCGTCAGGGCGAGGCCCAGTCCGCTGGAGGTACCAGTAACTTTGATTCGTAAATTAAGGAACAGTGTTGACTTGAGCGGGATAATGTGCCTACCGAGCCAAACACGAGTATTTTCAAAGGCCATGAAGTCTATGTAGAAGCGTATGCAGAAGATCCTTTATACACGCCCGTTATACGAACGCGCTGACCGGTTTTCTGCGAGCTTACAATTTTTCGGCGGAGTGGCGATGCATAAAGGCTCTCGGCGGGGTGGCCGTGAGGCCCACGGTTTAAATTCAGCACCCAAATTTAATGCAAGCCCGAGATGCTGCCGTAGGCATGTCTACCGTATTATCAGCTCGCGTCAGTTCTGAAAAGCGAAAACTCAAAGGCCAAATTCGAGAGCTTCACACCAGAGCGTCAGTAAAACTAGCCAGGCTTTGGGGTATTTGGGAACACTGGGAGATACCAAACTCCTCGAGAGTCCTGGGCCCAATTCCCACTGCCTTTTCGCAGTTTCAACCCATCATTCCGTTCTTGTAAAAGTCAGGGAGGAATTCTTCGAAATTCTGGGCAAAGAATATAATTCCGGGGTGTGCAGAAGGTCCCGGTGGAGCGCAACAGCTCAGGTGACTAGTAAGGGTGAGGAAGAAAGCAGAAAGTGACTGGGGCTGATCCTGAGCACTGAGCCGCGACGAGGCCGGCAATTACCGTGACCGAACAAATCAACGATGCCGAAAGCGGAAAGGCATCTCTCCCGCAGCCTTTACGAACCACTTCTGAAAAGCGCGTCAAATGGGCTCAGATAGCTCCCTTGAGCCCTTCAAGAGAAAAAGATCAGGCTCCCTCGACGAAGGCTCAGAACGCGGCCGAACCTCCTCACTCATCCGGCGCTCGATCGCGCTGCTTACAGCCATCCCAGAGGTCCCTGCCGCATCCCTCCACCCCTTGTTGAACGCGCTCATCGACGCATATGGGTCTGCGCTCTCTACCGAGGCATCTGTGCCTGACTCGCGATCGGTGGCAACAGAAGACTGGAACTGGGAGCTGTCGACGGAGCAAATTAGTCGGCTCAGCGAGGAGGAGATGACGATTTGGAAGGATATGCTGGTGTGCGCGCCGAGTTTTCGGCTTGCTGTGAGCTCAATTCGTCGCCATCTCTGGACACCTCTCGTCTCATCTACCTCAGGGCATTAAGGTGCATCCGCTGCACTGGAAAATGCCGGTGGTCGATTTTCGCCAGTGGGAGGCGCATATTCCCGGTAATCAGGGTGTACGATCTTTCTTCGCTTTTCCTGGGGCTTTCCTTCGTTGAAAACTCTCTAGACACCATGGGAAGGTGGCGTGTATACGCTGAGTATAGTATGTTCGTGTGGCTTCCCGGATTTTATACCGCACAGTAAGCTTCTTCTCCAGCGTCCCCTGCTCATATTTGACTGAGAAACGTACAGTGCGCTTCCTTCGTCCTTTGATTCATCCAAATGTGTATCCAACTGGGACCTATGCATACTACAACTCAGATTTCGTCTCGCCAACAGGTCGGTTTGAGGTGAGCAAAAGGCAGTGGATCAACACCAGGCATGAAGACCCGGAGCGCATGGCGAAGGTACAGCCATTTGTTGGCCATTTGGCACATAAATAGGCTGACTCCTACTTGACCTCTTTGCATGTTAGCTACTCCAGGACGTCCAGAAAATTATTCACCACCCGAACCTCGAACAGCCACACCAATATGATGCTTACATTGTGGCAAAGTAGGTTGATAATTTTTCTCACCAGCGTAAGGCTAAGCATGCCCAACACAGAAACAACCCCAAAGCATACGAGTGCGTTGATTCATTCCATTGCTGATGAAGCTAATTGCCAGTAAACAGAGAGAGGATCAGGCTGCAAGCCGCGGCCTGGAAGCCCGACCCGAAAACAGGCCTTGCTGGAAGACCGATATTGCAACCTACCAAGTAGGAGGAGTAGGTGCAGACTAGGCAGTGCAGCAGATCGAGTATCGTTTTCTGATGTGTTGGTTTCCGACCTTTCGAAGTATGTAACACAATTCTTCTCAGCATTTTACTGCACCAGATGAAAATGTCGGAATCGCGCGTCTGAGCCTCTACCGAGGGTTACCCGCACCCCAAATCGGGAAGCACAACTCGGGCAACGCGCCTTCCTAAGTTCCTTTCTCTTACTGTTTCTCCCCTGGCACCCTCCCGAATACCCAACCAACTTTGTAACGATCCTCTTTTTACGCCTCCAGTCGCGGCTGACCCTAACCACACGACAATTATTGATATCCTACGGCTGTTTCAAATACGGCTTGCTTGGCTAACTCCTTGAGCCTCTGCAACTTCAACCTTTAAGCCGCTGCTTCCTAAACGCTCCCGCTCACTCTTCTAAATTTCACGGTCAACAAACCTCGCCCAATGTTCGCTATCGGGGCTGGTATCGCTTCCACGCTTCACGCATCATACTTATGGGCCATGGCGATGCGAACCGATGCGAATTCCATTCATCATCAAGTACTTATCAAAGAAGTCCCAGGCCGAGGCGAAGCCACTTTGGATCCAACACGGCAGTTCAACCTGGTTGAAAAATACCTGTGTCCCGCAGGATCGGGCGACGGCGGAAATAGACGGTCGGTGATTGGCCGACGATCTCGATCGATCGACCATTACAAAACAACGCATCAATGTCCCGAAGGAGGCAAAGCAATATACGACCATCCGTTTCTCGCTCTTACCACCACCATGCCCTACCCATTCGGTCTCATCGGTGCGTATTCTGCCTCTGCACAGTGTGTATGCTTATTACTCATTCAGCTCGTCCTCCTGGTGACTGGAAGGACATATTCGATAACCAAGCCATGTACGAATTTACTATGCACATTCGTTCACCCAATATTGAACAGATGCCCTCCAGCGACATGTCTATTTCACACAACATGTTCATCCGTGGTATCAACGCTATATATGCCCAGGCTGAAGGTATTACCCCGGAGCAAGTCAAGCCTTTCACTTTTTTCTGCATTTCTTTCGTACGTCTGCGTCCAGGTCAGTTAACCCGTGCCTTTCCTAAACGGCGTTCTAGCTGGAGATGCTTCACCACCACCACCACATCGAAGAAACCTTGCTTTTCCCGTTCTTTGAGACGAAATTGGGCCTGCATACCATGGATGCCAGCGTCGAGCAACATCATGCGTTCATGGACGGCCTCACCGATCTCGAAACCTATATCAAGCAGGTTCAGGACGGCGGTGCGGAATACAGTGGACGGACCATCATCGAGAAGCTCGATGGCTTCGCCGACACGCTGGTCGAGCACTTGATCGCTGTATACCTCCCCCCATTTCCAGCCCATTCGTTATTCACTCTGATATCTTTCACAGGAAATTCCCACCCTCGAGTCGAACAAAATGCGTGCCGCCTTTACCAAGGCGGACTTGCAGGATCTGGAAGCCCAGCTGGGCAAGCGAATCCTGAAGGAAGTTTCCCTCGTCACCGCGCTTCCCATGGGCCTCATCTGCCACGACAAATCCACCGCCTCATAGTGCGTATCCACCAGTCCACTCCTCCCCGTTGCTAATCATACACACCCTTTATTAGTTTCCCGCCCTTGCCGAAACCCATCCTCTGGGTCGTGCAGTATGGGCTTTTCCGGCTCCACAGCGACGCCTGGGCCTTTGGGCCCTGTGATGTCAACGGCGTCGTGAAGCCTGGTCTCGGGAACGATGCGCCGGTCCCGACTGCTTAGAAAAGCTTGATCATTTGTACCGCTAGCATCTCATCAATTTACCATATCTTACTCCGATTCACGCCTCGTCCGACGAGGATCGCAGAGTTCAGCAGAGTACGAGAGCAGCTCGACTATGGGATGGCGGACGGACGTCCTCCCGTTTTATTTCACCGCGCCGCCGATGGGGCGGGGTTCCGAATCCGCCCATTTATCCGTCTGCCCTGACTCGTTTCCGCGGCAACGCATTCATCCGCCAAAAAGTGATGCGTCTTCCATGTGCATAATTCGACGCCAATGGCGCAGGGCTGTGAACGCGGGCGTCCGGGATTGCCCGAGGAATGCAGCGCCAAGCGGTGATCAAAATATCGGAGTTCGCTTGCTTGTCCTCTAACTGCATGATTTCTTGTCGCTCACACGGGCTCCGAGACCTCAATGGTCGGTAGGTAGACATTTCAATGGCGCTAGAACCCAGATTCTGGGGCACAACCTGCGACTAGTCCCACAGCTGCAGCGGGTAAACTTTCAAGCAGGTGAGAAATGGTTGAGAAGGGCCCGGGGGAGGAGATCGAGGTGAAGAGAACTTGATGCCGCAGAATCTCTGGACGCAATAAACGGTTGTGCGGCTCTGAAAAGGTAGAGATGGTCGAACATGAGCGCGCGCCCACCGCTGAACGGTTATTCCCGATGCTTCACCTCAAGTCTGACTTCCACGTTCGTCGGTCTTTACCGCCACACAGTACTGAGTACCTCTCCTCCAAATCCCAAGTCGACAATCCTTGATTTTTCGAGTTTTATATTGGTTTGATACGCCGAAATGAATTGTATTGCGCGTGCGTTGACAGGGAGTTGACAGTGTATTCACTTCGCGGAAGGTGCGGCTTGAAATGGGGAAATTCCTTTCGGGTATCCAGCCAAGAAGCAGGGGACGTAAGATATTGTGGGCGCGCTCCATCAGAACCGACGCGCAGATTCAGATTGAGTTCAGAATATAAAGGCAGGAGTTGTAAAGTTCAACCAGTGGCGGTGCATATGAAGGAGAAGTGAGCGAGTGTGTTTGGGAGATGCCGGATGGTGAAAAATAGTTTGTCAGAATCGCGACAGGGCTAGCAAAGGTGGTCCTGGGATCTAAAAGACAAAATTGTTTACAGCTGACGGTAAACTAGGGACAGTAAACCGCAGAAACTTATATCAAGAATAAGGAAGGCCAAGAGGGCCAGGACTAGGGCTGGACGCCGTTCCCGTATACACTCTAGGAAGCGCCGATGTAGCTTGCTCGCCATGTCACTTTCAAAATTACTTAGGGCGTTTGACTTCTTTTCAAAGGACTTCCAGCAAAAATGAACGATTTTGAAGGTACACAACCAACAGAGAAGTCTCACTGACTCTGCGATTGGCAGGGTTCAGGATCATGGTTAAAGTTGAACCACAGGCTGAACTCACCAAAAAATAGTTCAACCAACATCCGAAGCAAGTGACCAAAAGCTTGCTGAATATTCAGAAGAGTGATCAGACATTACTGTAACCTCAGGCTCATTGCACCTGAATAGTGTCTATGTATTGTAGGAGACATATCGAAGTACCCCATTATCACAGTCGTATACCCCTATATCATGTGTGAATTGTTCAACCTGAACTTCAACCAAGTTCTGACCCTTTGCGACGCGTCCCCCGCGAGTACATCGGCCCTTGAATAGCTACGTTCCTCGTATTTTCCTCCTGCTTCTCAATAATAAAATCCAGATCATATTTCCAAGAGGCACTATGTATGCTTATTACGCCTCGATCATCATGGTCATCCACAAAGAATACCTGGAAGTGGGTTCTCTGATATCATTCATTTTGCTACTGAATACCCTCTGGTCACTACTGAACAGCATTCCTTGTCGCGCTCAACCGTGGGAGCAAATTTCTCGGGGGTGATCGCCGGGCACCGTTAGCGTCTGTTAGCGCTCGTCTTGACCGTGACCTCCAACCCCGACGGTTCAGTCATTCGCTCACAATCACACTCGATGCCAGCTAGGTGCGACGTGGTTGCTGGTAATCAAGTTCCTCGCAACGTGGTCGGCATTTCTTGTAAACCGCTTGTTACAAACTTGGGAGTCTTCTGTGGGCCACGACACATGCGATTGGCTTTCGAACACACTGCGGCACCCTTGATATCTTTTCTCGCAAGGCCACGACGTTTATCTTGACTCATATGCCTTGCCTTAACCGTGCAAAATGTAGACGTGTGCAGCGGGACATTTCCGACGCAAGATCTTACACACCAGTGGCAGCACGTATAAATACGAGGCGATTGCCACCGTCAGGAGCATAACTCCGTCCTTACCATGCTGTGGTTTACCTTGGTCGCCATATCCTCACTTACCGGTCTTGCGCTGGCGTCCGCTGGAGACGCCAGCCCACTGGCAAGCCTTAACCAGCAGCAACAGCAGGTACTCCAAGACCGCCTATGGCAGACCAATCTCCGCGGGCCAAGATGGAGTGAGTACCCTCTGCAAGACGCACAGTGTGTCTGTCCTAATTGAATGACCCACCGCAGCGGGAAACGAGAACCAAAACACACTGATATCGCTGATCACCGGCGCGATGAACCTTGCTGGCTTGGATGTCGACACGCTCGACTACACGCTCTATCGGTCCGTAGCATAACCGGTCGCCGCACGTTTACTCGCTGAACCCAGCCGAGTATAGGTGGGATCCGCAATGGTGGTCATTGAGCATCACCCTCACGAACGGGACGACAATCGGGGTGCCGACTACGGGCTACTGGCCCTACAGCGGGCACTCTGGCCTCGGGGGTGTCACCGCACCCGTCTTGGATGCAGGCACTTTCGGCTTGCTACCGAACCAGGACGCGGACCCGAGCACGTTGAATCTGACGGGCATCCCCCCGTCCGGCGCTATACTCTTTTTCGACAACCCAAGTCCGACCCACAACTACTCGGAGCCGGGATACCAGCTACTCGGGTGAATTTCACGCTAGTGCCATAGATTGGGGTGTCTTATCGAGCGCAGGACCTCTCGAAATATCTCGGCGTCCGCGATTCCGGAGGTGGGTTGTACTTTTATTTCGTGTACCTTCCATGGTTGACTTTCTGTTCAAGTTGGGCAACCTGACGAATCCCCACTGGCAATCGAGCAAAACGCTCAATTTCACCGCCTTGAGGGAGATGAACGTAATGGGAGTTATCACCTCGTGGGTCCACACCTCCGACGAGAACGCCGCTCTGCAGTTCCTCCCGAACGACGGGGCGGACGGGCCTACCACGCTATACGACGTCCCGGCCCTTTACGTCGGCAACTCGACGGGAGAGATGATTCGGGGGTTGATTCGCAATGGCCAGATCGTGAATGCGACTGTAATGCTCAATGCACCGAGCGACTTCGTCCCGACGCAAACCATCATAGGGCATCTGGACGGCATGGAAGACACGAACGATACGATCATTGTTTACACGCACAGTAAACTTCTTGCCGTGATTCACACCGAAATGCGACGACTGATTGAACCATGCAGGCGATGGTCCGTCCATTATCGAAGAAAATGGTGAGTCGCGTGGGTCCTGCACGTTCATTAGTGTTGACGCTCTCCACCAGGTCCGATCCTGCTCCTCACAATGGCGGAATACTTCGCGCAACATCCGGTTTCGATTAATCTCGAGTCAGTTCCGTCTTCATGTGAAACGATCCATCACAGATGAAGTTTACTTTCTAGCTTTGTGATGACGACGGGCCATTTCAGCGGCCACCACCTCGACGAGTCACTATGGATGACCGCACGCCCGGATATCATCGCGAACGCCAAGATCGCCGTCGTGTGCGAGCACTTTGGCGCGATCGAGTGGAAGGATACGTCGAGTTCGGCGAAGCCGATACCGGTTTACAAGGCCACGGGCAAGATGGAGCCGATGTGGACGATGGTGAACTCGTCCAAGGCCAGCGACACTCTGCACCAGCTGTACGAGGACGCATTTACGGGGACGCCGGACTCGCTTCGTATGGCCATGATAGCGCCCAAATCGCTGAATGGATCGCGGTCCATGTGGCAAGTGGTGCCTCTTCGTTCGCCACGAGGAGAGACTTTGACGACTTTCAACAGGTATGGCGTCGGGGGAAGTGGAACCCTGGGTCGCTCAAACATTCCTACTGTCGGGTGAGTCGGGATGTCTCCAAGTGGACTTACACCTTATGCATCGACAGCATAATCCCACAGCCAGATTATCTCTGGACGTCCATGGTCGACGGCGGCTGGAGCAAACTGGATATTCCGACGGCCGTCACACAGATCAACGTTATATTGAGGTTAATCAACAGTCTAGACGCCAGATGGGTGGCCGGTACTCTGTATTAGATTTCGTGGTCGTTTACAACATCTATTATCCCGTAGGAGGGAAGCCAAGGGTCGCACGCTGAACGGGCAAGGTATGAGAAAGAGTAAAGAAACGTGGGGACAGGCGCACCAGCTGCATAATCTTGGCACGATCTGACGGTGGTAGGTTGTTAATCTGCTCCGGCGTCATCGCAAGCACGCCCATTATCATTTGCTGGGTATTATGAGCATTAGGAAGTGGATAGATATGGATTTGAACACTAACCCGCTGTTCCTCGGGGAAACCAGCCAAAGGATCGGGTACCGGGGCCGCTGGCCGCGGAGGGGGCGTGCCATAGTTCGGGGGAGGCGTGGAGGAATATCCGCCGTTGTATCCGGCTGGAGGTCCGCGCCCATAAGGCGAGGGTTGCGCAGGGGGGTAGCCGTAAGCACCCTGAGGCGGCTGGTTGTGATACGCAGGCTGATTGGGCGGCGTATTTGTTCGAGAGTTTGGTTGAGACGACTGGTGAAGATGCGGGGGGACAGCAGAGAGAGGTGCTGGTGTTGGAACAGGAGCCTGGGCTTGAGGCGGAGCGTTTGCAGCGCCGAAATCAGAGAGGGTTTTCTAAGACGAGGTTGAGCTGCGGGGTTGGATAACTTGAGACGGTTATACCTGGAAGACGTCAAAGTTTATAGCATTCATTGATACCATTAGGGTTATGAGGGCATATGCTATTGGAGGTCTGTCATTCAAAATCTTCCGAGCCGCTTCGGGCGTTGTTTTCTGGCCGCTCTCAATTAGAGGAAGGGGGGAAAGGCATTACAGTACTACCTTCAGCTGGAGAAGAAGCTCCAAGAGCTGCTCCGATGCAATTTGGTTAGCCATACGAAACAACAGTGGTGGTTTGAAGCAAGCCGGTCACAGTGTGACTGTCACCAATCTGCGCTGTGTTCCGTCCCACCACGACGAATATCTCCCTGAGCAGTTGAACAGAGACTACAGCGCGCTTTTGCGACTGCGAGCTACAGCTTACCATGCTCGGTGAACTCTCCGTTCGCGCCATTCGACCCTGCGCGATTAATACTCTCCACCAGTCGTTGGCTTGACTGGAGGTATTGCCACCGGAAAATCCAGCGTGTCTAACCTGCTCAAGAGCAAGCACATCCCCGTCGTTGACGCCGACATACTTGCCCGCCAAGTTGTGGAACCAGGCACACCTGCGCTCGCAAAGATCGTCTCATTCTTCGGGCCAGAGATCCTCCAGTCCGATGGTACACTGGATCGCAAGAAACTGGGCTCCGTAATCTTCAACGACGAGGTGAAACGGCGGAAGCTCAATTCAATTGTCCACCCGGCCGTGCGCCGCGCGATGCTATGGGGTGTGCTGAAACACTGGCTGCAAGGGAGCAAGTACTGTATTCTCGATGTTCCGCTTCTCATCGAAGGCGGACTGTGGAAGCTGGTGGGACAAGTGGTGGTGGTGCATTGGTGCCTATCATTTCCTTCGAAGGATTATTCCACTGACGCGCCATCCATATCCAGCTCAGCAGAAGTCCAGCTAGAGCGGCTGATGCAGCGCGACAACTCGTCCCGTGAAGATGCGACTTCGCGCCTGAATTCACAACTCGCTATTGCGGAGAAGGTGCGGTACGCCGACCGCGTCGTGGACAACTCTGGATCGCTTCAAGAGCTCGAGGCGCACGTCAACGCGCTAGTGGAATCATTGGATAGGGATGCCGGCTGGACTTGGAGGCTCAGTTGGGTTTTTCCGCCATGGGGACTCTTGTCGGGCTTATGGACCCTCACCTGGAGAACTTTGGCGCGGCCAAAGATAATGAAGCAGGCATGAGCGCTTTCGTTCCCGTCTTCTTCTCCTGCCTAATAAATCCTTGTATCTTCGTTTTAAAATATCTTCAATCCATCTCTGTAGCTCTGGGACCAGTTTCTAAATTATTCCCAGCTCAACTACATTGCTGCTGTCCCTCAATAATTTCTTTGGAGGTCTCGATTTCATGGAACGCCATTGCCCCCTCGATCAAACAAGGGTAACCTGAGAGCGCTTAACCTTAACGTTGACCTCGATATTTCAACTGCTGGGTCAACCTCTCCCAATTCCTCCGCTGAACCACTTGAAGATCGGAAGCAACAATCTCTGATACTTGTTGAATTTTCTTGTCCCATATGCCACCGAAAAAACGCACAAAACCGACGATAGCAGCGCCATGGCTGGCCGACTCTGGACTGCCAAACTGCCAAACCGATCCGATGGACTGGATTCATGAGTCGGACGCTGCAGCACGACGCCGTTTCGATCCATCCCTGCCCTTGGAGCCGGATCGCACCCGCGGCCAGCCCGAGGCGTTCTTCGAGAGCATGATGAACCCCGACGTCCTGCAGGAAATCGTCAGTGCCCGCCGTTTCGCATGCGTGTCGCACCAGAGTCTGTCCATCCGCATCGTCAATCTGCTCACCGAGTGCGATTTCGAAAAGACCTGGCTCGCTCTGGGGTCCGAGGGGCAACTGAAGCACTTCATCGTGGGGTTCCAGAAGCTCGAGGAGCAATCAGGCGTCGGGATGCCTATGTTCAGCGGCACAAAGGTTGATGCGCCCGAGCTTTGCTTGGACGAGATATCGAGGGACGGCGGTAGAGGCTTCTTGGACCTCTTGAATGTGTTTTTGCTGCCCAACAACGACGAGACGCCAAAGCAGCCGTTCGCTATACCAAACAAGCGCTACGACGCCTTGATTGGATGGCGGGAAGATGATACGTGTCCGAACAGGAAAGCATGGATCGGGCTGAGGCGGATAACTCGGACTCGATACATATGCACGTTCTCTCTTCATCCCCACTGGTCGGAGCACTTATGGATTCACCTCAGCCAGCTTTCTGGGTATTGTACTCCATTCCACACTGGGCCACAACATCACCCTCAGGTCGTTCACACACGAGCATCACAAGACCAAGGAGACGCTCCTCAACATGAAGCCCATTATGAACACCTTCCTTGGCGAGTCCGACGCGAACAAGTGGCAGAAGGAGCAGACCGACCGGCGGAAGGACATGAAGCTCTTCTGCGACTCGTGCCTTAAACCGGAAGAGAAGATCGAGAACGGGAAAATGAGCGTATGCAGCCCGTGCAAGGCCGTGGGTCGTGATGTTCGGTATTGCGATAGGTATGCTCCATATCCTTCCCAATCATCATCTCCTCACTCGCGTGCTGCAGGGTCTGCCAAAAGGATGCTTGGAAGCTGCATAAACAGCTGTGCGGCCAGCCCCTGGGTATGTCCCTGCTTTCATCCCTTACCCCTCCCCTCATGTCGGACACAGGGCTCGACTCCGCATTCGACGACATCGCCGCCCTTCCCGCTGCCCCCGGGAGCACCACCCGCCCCGACGTCCCGCCTCCGACACCGGGCTACCGCCGCTCGGCAGACCTGCTCCGCCAGATCACCTTTCTGCACGAGAACCCTACGAAGGACTATGTCGTCGTGGTCTCCTCCGATGCCAACTACCTCGACATGGACGGCATTTCCCTCGATGAGCCCCAGAGTGCGGCGCTCTTCATCATTATGCGCTCGTACGCCATGTCGAGCGCAGGGCCGCGCGCGGAGGCAGCGCTGCTGTATGTCTATCGCGTGCTTCAAAGGTTCGGCGGCGACGACGCAGTGCTGCGCACGCAGCTTCGGAAGGAGTACGGGAAGACGTTCGATAACATGGCAGCTGCTTTGCGTCGCAAAGAGACGCCGACTTACGATCAAGTGTCGCGGGAGCAGATGGATACTGCTTTGAGTCACCTGCAAAAGCTGGGCCGATTTGAGGAGGAGCTGTCTGAATTCACAGTTGGCTCAGGGGAAAATTGTATGCTGGGGATACAGGTGCGCCGTTGATCATGACTGTTCTGGGATCCTGTAAGACTAATGTGTATTCCAGGTGGGCCCGAAGCGAGAAGTCACTGTTATCGTCCAATATCCTCTCCAAATTACGCCCCCAAGCGTGGATCTGACCCCGATTACCTCCACGAACAAGCGTCCGACATCGCAATGCGTCGGACCCAACTTCAGTTCGTAGCCTTGCTTGTGTACAGGTCCGTGCTCACCTTCGCCGTCCAGAGATACCGAAGCCGCCCTCCCGCGACGGCTACACGCGCTCGGCCGCCCACGAGAAGCAGATCCGATTCCTGCAGCTGGAACCCAAGGCGGACTACGTCCTCTGGGGCACCGTCGACGCGCCGGGGACGCCATACGCCGTCACCTTCACCGGCCTCAAGGAGAGCGTGCGCTTCCTCGCGTTCCGACAGCGGCTCTTCGCGCACGGGGCGTACGAGCTCGACGCGCTGGTGTTTCTCATGCTCATGCTCGAGCCGGCGGTCCGGGGCCGGAAGATCCCGCGCGAGGCGGTGCGGGCGCAGCTTGCGCGCGAATACGGCGAGGACTACGTCGAGGCCGCGGTGGAGAGCATCGTGAAGGAGAACGGGAAGAGTGTATATAAGCGCCGGGACGGCGACACTTTTCAGCGGGATAAGATACCAGCGAAGGAGACCGATTTTCCTGGGCTCACGCTGGAGCTGAAGAAGGTTGGACGCTTCCCTGATCTATTGAAGCATCTGCAACAGTGAGGTTCCATTTTGGCGTAGATTGTACAACAATGTTTTGCCCGCATAATTACAATTTACAATGCTCACAGGTATAAAGTAACACGCATAATCTATATCCATGTCTGCTTTACGTTCCCTGCCTGAGCGACGATTGAGATATGCATACCCTCCTGGATTAGACTCCGGAATTCCTGCAGATTCATACGAAAGTCGGGAGGTGGCCTCAGAAGCTTCTTCGTTTCAGATTCGCTCTCGAACCAGTCTGGTCATTCGCCAGATACCAAACCATCTCGAAACGTCTCAGCCGAGGACCCGGCTTATTTCTGTTCCACCGGACTTCAAGAGCGTCCCGCAGGTGCTCATATTTCATGGCCGTGGCCCGACTGGCAAACGCTTCCCGAACCGACACCACAAAGGATGTCAAACTGGGAAGGAAGGACGCTGTGTCCCGAACTCGCAGGGTCTCCACCAAGTCCACCATGTCTGCCTCCTTCAAGTGGGTGATCTTGAGGTCGATGAGCCAGGGCAGGAATGAGACGCCGTGGATGAGGTGTTGGTGAGTGGAATGGAGAGTGAGGCGCTGTAGCGGCGGGCGCGAACGCGAAAGAAACAAGGCAAATTGGCCGTGGTATTCACCCCCATTGCCATCATCGTAGTCCAGCTCGAGCAGTGACGGTAGCGTCAAGATCTCGAGTATATCCACGCAGGCGAGATAGCCGTCTATTTCCAATACCTCGAGCGCGAGATGAGGCGGAAGAAGTGTCCTGTCTTCGATGTCGTCTTCGATCGAAATGAATTTACATTCGACGAGTGATACGGCTTGCTGCAGGACGTGGAGACAGTCCACACCTTTGAGATTAGGTGCGGTGAAATGGGTGAGCTGTCTCCAGGGCAGGAGGATCGCACGCGGCGCGACATCTCGCAGGGAAACAACACGCAGATTTGGTGCGTGCTCGAAGGCGGTTATGGGTTTGGAGCGATCTCCGTAACAGAGCCGCAGAGAAAGCGTTTCGAGGGAAGGGACTCTCTCGCGCAGGCCCAATTGAAATTGGTCCGTCACGAAATCCTCAGCAGGAATATGGAGGTCTACCTCCCGCCATTGCATTGAGAGCGCGAGAAGGGGGGAGAATATCGCAGACGAGTGAGGATATCGCTCGCTGAAGTCGAGAATAAAGGACAGCGGGGACGACTTTGCCCGTGCCAGCCACTCTGCAAGTCGGCGAGAGCAGCGATTGTGGTTTCTCGCCCAATCTTGGGCAAGGATACGGAACGAGGCCCACAATTTGGGTGTGTTAAGGGCGACGTATCTCCATGTCCGACAGACTTGTGTCAGGTTGACGGCGGTTGGTCGTTTATTCGACCGGAAAACGGTAATCGCCTCAGCATCCTGGAAGGCAGGAGCGCTGTGGGCGAAAATCTCTGATACGATGTCGAAAGGCAGGGTCAGGACCGGGTAGCTGAGCGAGCTGAGCCGCTGGCAGATATTTTGTCGTTCTACTTGGAGAAGAGCTATTTGCGCGTCAATCTGCGCCAAACGGTCCCGCAAAGTTTGGTTTGTGTCCATTTAGGAGAGCGCAAGTTGTAACGGCAAGTACCAGGTTTCCCACGATCACACAGCCACCCATGAGCGCTTAAACAAGATAAAAACATTCACCAATTTACTTACGTGTTGGCTATACAAGACATAGACCACAAGTCGTTTATCGACTGCAAGTATGTCCATTGCATCCCCATGAATAGCGAAAGAATCTTTTCTGTATTTCTCCAGCAGTTCGAACTTCAAAAATCGGTTCAGAACGGCCAGGCCGCCTCACTCCTCAGGTGAGTCAACCTGAGTGGACTCCGGGGGCATATATTTTCACTCGAGTTCATACATCTTTATTAGGAGTTTTCTGTTGTGTGCGGCGAAGTGTGTATTATATTACCTTCGAAGTTCAACCAAAGTTCAACCCATTCATGCTTGCGCAGCTTCGTAGAAGCAAAATCAATACAACGTCATTCATCCAAACCAGACTACGCACCGGCGACATCGCTGCAAAAGTTAGCCCAATCCGCAGGGACAGTAGAATACTCGGCCTCTGTGATGAAGATGTAGCCGATCCCGAGCTGCTCGAGCTGATCCACCAAGGCAACTGGGGTCGTCGAGGGGCCGTCGTGCAGGACGACAGCTTGCTTGCTGGCCGGGGCGGTTGAGTTGATCGCCAGTTGGGAGACACTGTACCCCACAAGTCAGTCTTGCAATGCTGTTTAATGGAAATAGTAGCAGACGTACCTGAACGCCGAGTAGAAATCCTCGCGGGTGACGATGAGATCGGCGAAGGTGTAAAATTGAGGGGTGGGCGTCTGTCCAGGGTTGAAAATTATCTGGCGCCATCGCTGATTTAGCATGTGGTTGAAATTTTTTGGATACTGGACGAACGAAGGCGCTTGATCCCAGGGCACTGCTGTGCACGGCGTTCGCGTAGGACTGATAGAGCGACACGAAACCCGTCGAAGCGTCCGTCTCGTCGAAGAAGATCCCAGTTGGGCGGTATGCTGCGCCCCATTGGCCGTAGGTCGTGATGTCTGCGGTTACTTCAGCGCTGGTGCGGGTGACGCCGCGGCCCGTTGCGACGTAGCCGATGACTCGGACGTTGGCGTTGGTCTTGAGGGGCGCGATGCAGGCCTGGTACACGGGATCCGGTTGTGTGTTGGCGCCTCCGGGGCCATTGGCTGGGTTGACCACGAATATGAAAGGAAGGGTCGGGTTTGCTGTAATACTGGAAGGAATTGAGGAAAAGAGGAGCTCTGAATGCGTGATTTTACAGACCTGTTGTAAACGGGAGTCCAGGCCGCGCAATTGTCACCGGCGACGAGGTCCGGAAACACGTAAAGAGGGAAAATCACCCCTTGAGGTAGCAGTGCGGCAACTTGGAGGAGGCTAGTGCTCAGAGCGGCGAAGAGGAAGAGCGAAGAGAACATTATGGTGGAAGTTGGAATGGATGAACAGATCCTGCTAGGTTCTTAAGTACGCGATTCTCCGACCTGACGACGGAACAGCAGCCGGTAGCAGGTAGCAGAATGATCGTGATACGAGCCCGGGGGCGAGGTTGATCCGCGACCCCGCATTCAGTTGAATCTGGATGCCAAGGATGGCCATTTGGCCGCGGCCACCTGCACCCTCAAGTTGTAGTTACCAAATGCCGCGGTTTAGTTTGCGCCCCACAGCGCCAGGTACAATATGGGGACTGAATCCGCAGTTCAGCTTCAATACGGCACGAAATCTCACCAATTCAGCGGTTATTATCGTTACTGTGGTTCCTGGCGCCAGTCGACTCGGATGCGATCCGCCAGTTCAAAAGCGGGTTCAGTTTTGAAGGTTCCGGGTAGGGTCTAGGACCAGTCGAGCGGCGTTTCCGCTTTATTCGCAGGATTCCGCTTCTTCTCAGCCCCAAACGTCGAGCGCTCGAGCGGCCGGCCGACGCGCAGACCAGGTGGCAGCGAGTCGAGACCAGGTGGGACGTCGTAAGAGGCCTAGTCGAGCTACGTTCTTTGTTGCCCGATGGAGAGTGTGCGGGTAGATGTCGTGAGGTCGCCGCACGATTCCGCTCTCTTCAGCCCCAAAGAGCCCCAAAGGTCCAGCGCTCAATCACTGTTACAGTGAGTCGAGGCCTGTCGAGACCGCCATAGGAGCCCTAGTGTAGCCACATACTTTGTCCTCCGGTGGAGGATGTGAGTCTGTGGCTCTATCGTCGGGAACTGCTGAGGGGCGGAGTGAAGCCTCCAAAATTACCATATCCGTGAAAAAGCGTAGTGGCAGAGGGTGATGGCAAGCAGCGACAAACACGCCGCGACGCGTCAGCTCACCTTCATCCTCTCCTCCTCCCCCAACATCCGCCCACCATGCCGCTCGAGGCCACCATGATGATCATTGACAACTCGGAGTACATGCGGAACGGGGACTACCAGCCAACCCGCTTCGATGCCCAGTCGGACGCAGTCACCACCGTCGTCCAGACAAAAATCGACTCAAATCCAGAGAACACCGTCGGAATAATGACAATGGCGGGCAAAGGGTACCTACCTCGACTCCCGGACGAGCTTGAACTGACGCGAAATAGCCCAGAAGTCTTGGTAACACACACGAAAGACATTGGTCAAATATTGCAAGCAATACACACAACCTCGTCGAAAATCGGTGGCGATATCGATATCCCGACCGCGATTGCCATTGCGCAACTCGCGCTGAAGCACCGGTCTAACAAGAATCTGCGTCAACGCATAATCGTGTTTGTCGCGTCTCCTTTGGATGGCCAGGCCGCGGACGAGAAGGGCATGATCAAGCTGGCCAAGAAACTGAAGAAGAACAACGTCGCCATCGACGTCGTGTGCTACGGAGACGGCATCGAGGAGCCCACAGAAGACGGCCGGACGGTACTCAAAGCCTTTGTCGACAGCGCGAGCAGCGGTGACAACTCGTACGTTGTCGCGTCCTTCGATCGTCGACGTGCACTAACGCGCGCGTAGACATATCTTGACTGCTCCCCCAGGGAACGCCCTCCTCTCCGACCTCATCATCTCGTCGCCCATTCTCGCCGGCGACCGCGCGGCCGGCATTCCCGATGACCTCGTTCCCGGCGGGGGCGGTGACGGCGCAACGGTCTCTGGCGCTGGAAACACCGCGTTCGAGTTTGGCGTCGACCCCAGTCTCGACCCCGAGCTTGCGATGGTGCGTTCTATCCCTCATTTGCACCGCTCATGACGCTAATATATACTCGCGTCACTCAAAGGCCCTCCGGATGTCCATGCAGGAGGCTGCCGCGCGGGAGGCAGCATCAGGGCCCGCGGCCTCGTCTTCGACGGTGCCAGCGGACCCGACGGATAGCGAAGAGGAGGCGATGCTGAAGCAGGCGTTGGCGCTCTCACAGCAGGACCAGGACGTCGACATGGATGCGCATCCTGCCCCGAGTACGACGACACCGGCACCAGCGGCGGCGGCACCAGCACCTGCGGCAGATGTGATGGATGAGGATGACGAGGACGAGGAAGCGGCTATTGCGCGTGCGATTGCGATGAGCATGCAGCAAGACGACACGACTGGGGATGGCAAGTAGGGTGTCGGTACTTCCACAATAAATTTCCGTCTCCCTTGATCTTTCTGCCTGATGCTGCCCCTTTGAAAGTCCCCATTTTCGACCCCGTAACTACAAGTCTCTTCGCTCTCGCAGGGTCGCGTCCTAGTTCCTTCCTTCCTACGGTATCCTGTGAAGTGCCGCGAGCGCATCACTGATATACCGCATCCGCATCATCCCCTTCCGACGTGAAGTTTTGCTTCCACACCACACCAGCACAATGCCCCGCGCCCCAAAATCTTGCGCCAACCCCTTGTTCCACGCATGGGTCCAATGTGCGTAGTATACTGCGCTTTTGCACGCGTCCAGCGCCCTGAAACGCGCGTGGCAGCCTTCCACGACGAAAAGGACTACAGGAAGCGCGGGGGCCCGCCGCGCGCGACGGGGTACGAGAACGCGCTGCGCAGCATCGCGGCGTGCACGACCAAGTACGCGCACCCGAAGGAACTGCTCGTCCTTGACGGTGTGGGGCCGACATGTGTTCAGCGGTGCGTCTCGTTTTCCGCATGCGTTTTGGCGCGTCCTGACGCGTTATTTTCGCGTTTTTAGACTGACGGACAAGCTGGAGGATCATTGTGCGCGTAAGGGACTGCCTATGCCCGAGTTTAAGAAGAAGGAGAGAGGTGCGATTTTTTTATGTTTTCCTTCGGGCGCTGGTGTCTCACTGTCGCCTATTGGTCTCGCAGCCAAGAAGGCGCCTGCTGCGGCGAAGAAGCCTGTGCGCCGGGCTAAGAAGGAGGCTGAGGAAAACGAGGAGAGCGAGGCGGATTTCTCTTCGTCGTCTTCGACTGGGAAGGTGAAGCGGAAGGCCAAGGGTGGATCCGACGACGAGGAGGCGGAGTATGAGAGCAAGGAGAACGTTGCGAGTGCCCCAGCTAGACGGAGGGCTCCTGCTCGTGCGGCATCCAAGAAGACAGTAGTTCTAGTAGCGGAGAGTAGCGACAAGGAGGAATAAGATTAGTACAAGTACACTTTCGGTTCATATACTTATACGAAATAATTCTACTGTATAAGATAGCATAGATTATTCATAGGTGGATGCCTGGCCCTTTGCTTTCACTGCCCGAGTTTCGTCGCCCGCGTCCCGATAGCAATACGACAGGCGCGTCCACGCCCTCTTCAAGATCTTCTTGTCTTGCAAATAATGTCCCGCCAGTACCGCAAACTCCCCGTATCTCACAGCGTCTGGGTGCCTCTTCAGATCCGAGTAGCAATACGAGAGGGAGAGGGTTGCCGCCACGAACTTGCGCCAAAGGCCGTTATCATCTGGCGCTTTCGCAAGCAGGGCCCGAAAGCGTCCCACCGACTCCAGGCCAGGCTCCGCGGCGGCGGCGGGCTCCCCCTGTAACTCGACGGATCGATTGTACAGCGCGGACGCGAGGTCCCGGCGCGAGTTGGTCAACCGCTCGTCGTTCTCGGATTGCGGGGCGCGCTTTAATATCGCCACTGCCTCGCGTGACGCGGTTACGGCCCTAGCGAAGTCCCCGAGGCGGGTGTAGCAGAGGTGTTTGTGGTTATACACCGACGCGAGGGTGGCGGGCGAAGGCGCGAAAGCATATATCGACGCGGCCTCCTCCAGGAAATGGAGGGCCTCGGCGGGGCGCTCCTGGTCCATGAGCACTTGCGCTGTAGCGTGCAGTGAGCGCGCGTATTCAGGATTGAAGTCGGCGGGAGATTGGGCGGCCAGGCGGCGAAATAGATCGACCGCTTTCCGGATTTCGCGCTCTGCCGCCAAGCGAAGGCCGAGGACGTTGAGGACGTCGAAGAGGTAGACCAGCCCGCGCGCCAGCTTCGGGCCGTAGACGTCTGGGTTAAGTTGGTCGAGCTGGACCCACAGGGCGACGGCTTCGCGCGCGGAATCCAAGGCCGGGTCGTACTGCCTTAGGGTGAAGAGTATCACAGAATGTAAACCGAGAGCGTCGGCATATTCCGGTGTGTATCGGTCGGAGAGGTGTTTAAGCGCCTGGTATCGGTTTCGTGACTCAGCCGCATCCTCGAGGGCAGCTTTGTGGTGATTCAGTGCACGGTGCGCATTGGCGCGAGTCACCAAAAACATAGCCAGGTCTCCCGAAAGGCCCCTGTCAGCGGGTTTCTGACGGAGGAGATCGCGGGAGATGGCGACAGCTGCATTGGAGACTTCGAGTGCTTTCTCGCTCCTGTCGAGACCATATAGGCACGCTGCGAGACTGTCCAAAGCCGCCGCGCAGCCTGGGTCGAATGCGGGATCGGTGTGATGAAAGTAAATGTCCACCGCGTGCTCGGCGTGTTTAACACCTTCCTCGTCTTGACCGAGCGCATGGAGGTGGTTGGAGTAATTGCGGAGGGCGACAGCAAAGTTGCTGTCCCACTTCAGAGCGGGGACAGTCCCGTAGATGCGGACGGACAGACTGCTCATTTGAGATGCCTCGTCGGCGAGACCCACATCCATAAGGGCGATGGATAGGTCATCGAGGCTATGGGCGCTGTCGCAAGCGGAGGCTCTGGTGTAGGTCTCGATGATACGCTGCGTCGTAGCGATTGCCTGGCCAAGATCATTGCCTGTCTCGGAAAAGTCAGGCCGATGGGTGTTTGACGCCAACTGGTTGGGATAGACTGGCGCCGGCATCGGTTCGGAAGGTGGTCCAGCGGTGTTTTCCAAAGATTTGGCAAAGGTGTCGAGTTGGTTAAGGAGGTATTTTTTGGTGCGTGAACGCGTATCCGTCTATGATAGAGAATAAGCTGGGAATGGGGGCAGCTGGAGAAACACCCACCGACGGAACCCCACTTCGACTCGATCCAGCTCTGTCCAGGGACAACTTAATCTGGTCCAACTTATCGCTGTTGTCGCTAACCTGTTTCTCGATTCGGATGTTGCAGCCAGTCTGTGAGTAGGGAACTACGTCAATATCACTCGTAAATTCGAAATCTACTTCACACACATTGAAACGAAGAAGAAAGTTCCTCATATTAGCCTCTAGGCGTTCAATTCCCTCTTTGTTGCGGCCGCGGTGCCAGAAATCCTTGAACCACCCGTACGGCCCGGGACTATTTGTCTTCGGACGCCGCTGCACAAGCTCTGTGAGGTTCCTGCAGCGGCGGGTAAGACACGGACTCAGACGCAACAGAAGACATGAACCCACAACTGTAGCTGTTTGGTAGCATCATCGAGATCTGTACGCTCCTTTGTTATGCCTTGACAGGCAGTTTCAACATCGCTGAGTAGGTTTACAAGTTGCTGGACCCTATCTTCACAATCGCTGCGGTTCTTGTTGACCTGACATCGTCAATGGAGTGCCAATCGGGTGGATTAAGGACGATCTCACTTGTTCCACTGCATTTCGAACCTTGATGGTCAGCGCAGCGATCTCCTTCGCGGCTTGCACCACTGTCCAGACGGTGGTGACGGCTGCAGCCACCTCCATCTCCAGGTTCTCTACGTGGTCGGGTACCAGTCAGAGTCGGGTGTGAATCACCCAACTAAGGCTGTGGAAGGCGGGAATAGAAGGAAGAGCTTCTTCGACCTTGTGAGATAAACGACATGGCTGGTCCCGGCAGAACGCCATTTTCGACAGCCTTATGACCATCCCCGGCTTTCCGAAGGCCGGTCGAGCGCCAATCGGAGCCAGGTGTGAATAAGATTGAACCTCCCGACATCGGGATTCAGGCACGGCGCTCGGTCCAGACCCTCCTGGTGGTATAATTACCAGTCCTTGAATATCTGGTAATCCATCAAACGGTTTGGGGCGAAAACAATAGAGAAAATCAATTCTTTCGACAAAATAAATGTCGGTCAATCGGGTTTCTCGTTCCATTGGTTGGGTCACGACGACCATCCGCATACTGGGGGACCATGGAGCAGGCCGCAGACAGGACGATGGCGGAATGCCAAACACAGCCCTGCACATAGCCATATCCCGCTCGCTGGACGATGTGTCATCTATACGGCGAGCTCCCGGTATTCCAGAGCGTCCTGGTGTCCCTTCAAATCCGAGTAGCAGTACGACAGGGAGATGCTCGCTTCCGCGAACTTAGCGCCGCGGCGGCGGCGGGGTCCCCCGCGAGTCGACGCATCGATCGTAAAGCGCGGATGCAAGGTCCCGGCGCGAGTCGGTTAACCGCTTGTCGTTCTTCTCGATGGCGCGGCGCGCTTACTGCTTTGCGTGACGCGGTTATGGCCCCAGCGAAGTCCGCGGAGCGGACCTCTGCAGTGAGGGCGCGTATTCGAGAAGCTGTCGGGAGATTGGGCGGCCAGGTGGCGCAATACGTCGACCACGTTCCGGATTTCGCGCTCTGCCTCCAAGCGCCGGTTGGGTGCGTCGAGGACGTCGAAGGGGTAGACCAAGCCCGCGCGGGCTGTAAACGTGTGGGTTAAGCTGGTCGAGCAGGACCATAGAGCGACGGCTTTACGCGCCAGATTTAAGGCCACGTCGCAATGCTTTGAAATGAGGAGCATCGCGGAATGTGTATGGAGAGTATCGGCATATTTCGTTACGGATCCTTCACGTAGTGCCTAGAGACGCCGGGGTCGAAGATGCCCTCGATCATCAGGGTGCGGCGCCGATGAATGGGCGAGAGGTCGATGGATCGTCGCTGCTGATGCTGGTGCCGTCGTCGTCGCACTTGCGGTTGCTGCCGTCGGTGTCGATGTCGAGGTGGCCGACACCGTTCGCTGCACCGGACATGATGAGCATCGGCGCAGGGACCCCGAGGAGACCACGAAATTGTCGCGCTTCCTCGGTCCGGGGCCAGATGGACCCGAGGGTGGTGCTGGTACGAGAACCGACGGATCCGGCATTTTGAAATTGGGTTGTTAGAGCGTGCGGCCGCGGTGGACGCTGGAGCAACGACACAAGGTGGTCCGGATGCTGAGATTGGGTCCAGGCACAAAGACGCGTGATCTCCACAGCGAGTCGTAGGACGTCGGATTGGTAGCTCGTGAGCGGTGCCATGGATGCAAGTCGGGGCGTTTGGTGGAGAACCGCAAATGGAATGGAGAGTAGGGTGTGCATGACAGGAAAGGTGTGCTTGACGGTGGAAATTCCATTACCCGCATGCAAGTGGGGGGTACGCCATGGCGTCGGGGCCTTGCCGATAGAAGGGGTTATAGTCGGGATTCAAGTCGCTTTGCAGATGGACCGACAAGAGACTTTTAAATCCTACCCATCTTGTTGAGAACAGAAAAGGAAATAAACGGGGGATCTTTGTGACTTACACGTAGCCGTAGACATACGGAGGACGGCCTGGGTCCTCTCCCCCCGCATCGACCTCCGAGTGGCGAATCCCAGCAACCTTCAGCTCGTACAAGCCTACGCGCGAGGATATCTCATGGAACGCCCAAATTGCTCTGCTCGTGGTGCTCAGCAGAGACTGGATATTTTGTGAGGCAAGCACGGAATGAAATAGTGGTTAAAGTACCTGGGATGATGTTTTCACGCACCACTGCTGCATGGCGTGGATGCAGCATTCACTGGAGCTGAAACATTCGAATCAGCCGACTGGAATGTGAAGTCAAAAGCAAAAGTGGCTTACAGTGCACGCCTGGCGTCCGCAGAGTAGATATAACGCTTCCCGTTTGCTTCCCGTTGTAAAAGTGCATCATGGCTCTTATTTCAGGCTTGGGGCGTGTATGTTATGGTTCTCTCCGCGGCGACATCCGACACTCGTTTTCTTTTTTACCGGGCCTGCTGCGCGAGGTGGACTTTCCGGAGTTGGATGATTTGATCTCGGAAATTTCAGACTCCTCCACAGGTAAAACTTTCGCTCGTTTGCATGGTCTGAAGGTAGTCTATTAGTTACCACGCCCACTTACCCGGTATCCTGTGTTGTTATGTAAGCCGTCCATTTCAGGACTCATCTTCGACGCGACTTGACGCGTTTCTCGTGTTCCCCGTCGCCTTCAGCAGAAAATGGCCATCCAGGCACAGCTTGATACCCCAAAAAACCCCTGTGCAATTTTTTGTGGACTTCAGACCATGCTCTCGGTCGAATTGACGAAAACACACAAAACCCACCATAAATATTCCTCTCGCACACAGGACGGTCACAAAAAGCCTGAGGAAAATTGAGGACTCATCCTTTTCCAAAAAGAAGACAACTGGGTTCTCAACTCGGGACCAGCCACCGGAGGCATCCCACGACGCGTCAAGTCGCGTCGGGGGTAAGTACCCAAAATGGAAAGCTTACATAACAACGCAGGATACCGGGTAACAAGCGCGGTAACTAACAGACTCTATCACGCGAGGTACGAGCGACGTACTGATAGAGCGTCTGTCAAGAGAGATCCCTTGCTGGAAATGCGAAAGGTTTTCTTCACCCAGCTGTTCAAAAGCCTTCCCGACATGAAGGGGAGGTACACCGATGCTGGCCTGTTCTTCAGGGAACTCATTTCGCGACGCGAGACTACATCTCTGCTTGCCAAGTACGCATACGATGCTCTGGAGATCTATTATGCAACTCCAATGCTAATAATTAAACCAGAGTTCTATCGCTCGCAGGGACAACCGATCGGACCAGCAGCTAACACCACATAAACGCGGGGCGTGGTTTGGCCGTTATCTTTATATTTTATCGACTGTGCAAATGCATGCATGCGGAATGGGACTGCAGTTCCATTGGCTGCCGAGGGATTCCTGGTGATGCGACGGGGATTTTTTCCCGCTGGGTCGTTCAACCGCGCACACCTGCTCAATGTTCGTCCGTGTTGAGCAGGGAGTCCCTACCAACGCTGTTGGTTCTCCGCCCCCCATTTTTTGCTTGTTGTGCTCTAGATGCTTCTTGGGAATTGATATGGATAGCCACCCGTATTTATTTACTTGTTAGTGTTTAGTAAACTGGTTGTTCCAATTGTGGGACCGCGCCAGTATAATAAATTCCTCCTCCTCCTCCTCCTAGTCTGAAGGGTCCAGTTGAAAAGTAGGAGGCGAGGGCGAAGGCAGTGATGCGAAACATTGCCAAAGACCATCACGCCTTGCCGAGACGAAATTCACACTCCGCTTGGTGCGCCAAATACTTCGTTTGTCCCACACTGTACCCCACGCCAGCGGGACATTGTATTTGGCGGGTTAGAGTATTTCAGAGGGATTATCTGAGGTACAGTGAGCCATGTTGACCATGATCCGCGTCCGCCGAATTCAATTCAATGTGCGACATATCCAAATGGTTTGACCCCTTTTCTGTCTTTCCCTTTCCCCGACACCGATGTGGCCTATTAACCTACGCCCCATTTCGAACAACTTTCGCCCCACTGGCATTCGGATGATCCGGCACAAGGCGCCGACTCGTTATCGACCCCGGAGTATCCTCACGACATCGACAATGGGGCCACAAATCCCGCCCCATCGATTCTGGGACTTCCACACTCCCAAGGTCACTAATTTTTTTCCCGGCGCCGTGGACTGACACTGACTAGTCTTCCTCAGGAGGCGTGGGACCACCAATATCGCATGCCTCGCCATCCAATATCAGTCGCCTGGGTTCGGGACCATGGACTTATCCGCGATGCCGTTCGAACCTGGATCGCCATCCCCGATGCGAACCTCCCCAGTCCTTGGACGTGCAATTGGGCAGAGTGGGCTTACTGGCTAGAGCGCCGCCCATTCGAAGTCCACTTGGCAGTGCGATACGGTCTAACCGACCGGCCTCTGACTGGAATCATCTATAGTATGTTTGACAAACACTCGACGGTCTTCGCCAGCGCCTCTTCTGGCAAATTTTATTTGTACTCCCACGACTTCCGAGACGAACGGTTTCTAGATCCAAGGTTTTTTGTCTTTGATGGTGTCTTCCCGACTGTAGAGCAAAGCAAGCGAAAGCGTCGCTAGTAATAGTGGAGAAGCCTCAGGTACAGAGGCATTCTTCGACGACGCAGATTGGAATCTGCTGAAGGAGCTCCATCCTGTCGCTGGAAATACACACGCAGGTGATGCCGTGCGCCCGCTCAAGTAGCAAGGATGCTTCCTGATTCCTGACCGTCCAGATCTTACTACTTTTTCTGGCGCTCCTCACAAATTTCCTCCGATCCGCAAAGAGTGCCTCCGCGTCGCTGCCAACGAACCATAGTAAGCCGCGCGACTCCATGATATTCTTGGTTCTTACGACGACGCCGCTAGCCCCAGGCGCACTTTGTGGGATACGTGTCCCCCGGAGGTATATCCCAAACACCCCTGCATTGTATTCCCTTGCACTCAGATTCCCCCAGGGAGCATTCAGGCACCGTCCGCGTAACCTAGACCCTGGGAGGCGGCCATGCCATGAGTTGGAATCCCTCCACCCCAAGAGTACAATATGGCCCCACATTCCAGACGCACAGCTCCCAGAGCCGTGGTCTTGTGCATGGGAAGGTTATATAGAGTTCACTCATTGGTATCGTGATTACTGTTCAAGTTGTGACGAGGAGGCCCCGCCCGCGATGTTGCAGAACGTGTACGGCGTCGGCGGGGACCTCGTGCCCGCCATGTTTGTGCGCGATGGGGAGCCTCGCGGCGACATCGTCCTCTCGGCGCCCGGAGGCGCTGGGACGTACTATCTCTGGTGGGGTGAAGAGCGTGTTACGAATAGTAGGCCGACTCATGGGGAGGGGGATCTGTACCGTTTTCACGGGACGTATGCGGATCTGGAAGACTTCATTCGCAGAGCGGATTGGAATCGTCTGGAGACGATACCTCCCAAGCCGGATGAGGAGATTCGGTCGCTGTGGGACGTGTGGGACGAGCGTTGAATTACTTGAGCTACAGATTCAGCGAGCGCGGTTGAGGGACTCCGTACAAAAGTTGTAAAATATCTCTACACTTATTTGAACATCGCCGAGGTGCCCGGGCGAAATGCCTCATCAATGAAACCCGACCGTAAGGTCATCCTCGATGTAGATACTAGTATCAAAGTCGTCGTCTTCAAAGGTGCGTTGGCTCGCCCATTGTCGAATCATGTCATAATCGCGGCAGACATGTAAAACATCATCTCTTTGCTCCACCATTTTGAACTTATCAGACCACTGCCACACAATTACACTGATATCCGCGGAGCACATTAATGCTTGACGAATTGCGCCAAAGCAATGTCTGATGTGACTCCCCGATATGCGAGTGTAATTATGGCCAGCACTTATCAAAAGTTGCTTTCGGATTATATCCTAGTAGGGCACAGCGATCAGGTGAAACTGGTTGAGGTCTTGGGCAAGGAAAGAACGAACCAGGCAATGGAGCTGATGAAAGACATCTAACGCGAATATATAGCTACCTTTCTCCCCGATGAGCGGCCAGGTTTTGTTAGCCAGCTTCATTGCGTCGGTCCTTGAGATTTTGGTTTGGGCAACTGTTGATGGTGTTACTACGGTCCGCGACGCACATAAAATACCTTACCGGAATAAAGTGCACTCCACGCCTCGTCGACGGCCGGCGATGGACGACGCTCGTATATTGGGATGTCGTCTGCAAATCCGCGAGTGAATTTGATGACCTTTCGTTGGACGACATGTTGCGCTGGAGCTAATTCGTCGTACTAAGCTCTAGGCTGGGGGTATGTTTCGTAGGAGAGTCATGGGACTTACAATAAACCAATGGCACATCGTCTGCCACTGCCAATGCCAGTGAACCGCGATTGTGAGCCATCGAGAACCAAATGAGCGCAAAGTTTAGAATGACGGAAAAGGCGCAGAAGATCTGCAGTCGTAGGGGAAGACCCTCAGGCTGAGCCTTCTGACAAGCGGAGCTGGCTGTTCGACGAGCCCATAGCTTCATGATAATTTGAGAAGACTTCGAGTGGGCGGGCAAGATGAGACGTTGCTGCAACGTTGCCGTTCATTTAATATCTTACTTCAGTGATTACTTCGGTGGGCACGGAAATGATGCTCGACGTTGGTCCGTCTCACTTGAACGGGGTTCAAGTTCTGTGGAATGGAACCTGACAGAGAGGTGATTTCCGTCGGTGAGAAGTAACAACCGGCCGAGTGTCGTAAGTTCAACTTGGAGTCTTTGATTGCTCCTGCCATAATATCAACACTGCATTTGCAGGTCGCGCCCACACACACTACGCCGCGACCCCGAGCTATGTCGTCCAAGGCCGGCCACAATCCCAATGTCTTCACGACCATGCATCCGAGTCCACATCCGCATTCTCGGCTCTCCTCCCCGGCGTCCTTCCCGCGTCTCGTCTTGGGCGTGTTCATCCTCACCTTTGTGTTCATCAATTGCAACAAGCTGGCGGCGACTGGGACAGAATACCAGGGCATCGGTCCATTTTACCACAACATCTCAAGCGTTGAGGGGGTCTGCCCCAGTGTGAAGAATTCAACGGTCTCGTATGCCGGTCACATAGGGCTCGTGGGTGATACCGACACCTCACCAAAGCGTTCTTTCTTCTGGTGTGTGCAACCTAATGGTACTGCCAGAATCTGAGCCTCTACATACAGGTATTTTGAGGCAGAGAATAACGCCTCATCCGCCCCAGTAATGTCTGTCCTCGTCTTCTATATCTATGAATCACTTGACATATCCCTCCTGTAGTTTGACGATCGGCGGAGGACCTGGGACTAGCGGCCTAATGAACCCGCTGATTGGCCAATCTCCCTGCATCGCTACACCGAACGGGCTATTGCCTAATCCTCACCGATGGACAGAGCATCACAACCTAATTGCACTTGACCACGTACGTGCAAATATTGTCCCTTTTCAAAGTGACAGACCTGACGTGAAAAAATGAAGCCCATCGGTGCCGGCTTTTCCTATGGCTCCCATGTAACTAATAGCAGAGCCGCAGCCCACGACGTCTACGACTTCCTCCAAAAGTTCTTCATTCTGTTTCCTCATCTTGCCCGGTGCGTTCTGCTGTCCGGGATAGCCTGCCACTGCTCAAGGTTGAAAATAGAAATAAGTTTATACTGTCCGGAGGGTCATACGGCGGTGTTTATATTCCCCACATTGCCACAGTTATTCAGGAGGGAAACCTTTTGCTTCAGCGCGAGCGCGGAAGGCCAGGGTCTATGTCCATTCCAATCAATCTTGAAGCACTTATGTTAAGCAACCCAGCTTCGGTGAGACTCTTTTTTCAGTGATCTCATCCGTCTCGACCTCAACGCTCCTCGGAACCAGGACCCAATGGCCCATTTCCGTTGGCTTCTCCAATACCGGTGTATATATCACGAGGTTTACAACTCCTCGACTTGCAAGGCCTTGTATTCGGAACTTCCAACCTGTCTCGAGAGCGTAGAGATGGCATTCAAAATTCCCACGGTTGAAAATCGAGTCAGGTCTTGGGAAATATGCGACCACTTGAACTCCGGTGATACACATGGGACCGTCTTCGAAGACATTCGCCGGACTGTAGTTATTTCCCTTTCATGGCTGGCTTGCTTTTCTAACGACCACAGTGTACCCCTGATAGCGATGCTCCCGACGCTTGTCACCCTCAATTCGGATGGGTGGATCATATCCTTCGAAACGAATCAGTGAAGGCAGCGTTGGGTGTCCCATACGGCCTGGAATTTGTACCTCTCAGTGCCGACCTCTGGAATGAGTTCATTGCCGCTGGGGATTTGTACGTCATCTGGCAATATCATTATACTATTCCTATAACCAGTGTCTACAGCGTGCAACAACACCATCTCCTGTTTCCACCTCTACTTGCAGCCGGCATCAGAGTCCTTCGTAAGGAACAGCCCCTCAGGTCGCGAACATGCTCACTCAACTTCGCTCAGACTATGTTGGTGCCCAAGACGCTAACTGCGCCTGGCCTGGAATCTTCTCATTCGTAGGGACCTGGCTTCTTGACTCAGAAGATTGACATTGACCGCCGTCCTTCAGTTGAAACTCATCGAAAGCCCTTTTCAAGCGGAGTTTATCTCGGCGCCCGATCTGCCGTGGCCTTCGGAAGACATCGCGACTGTACGCAGTGTTGGGACCGGCGCTGGAAATATGACTTATATTCTTATTCGCGAGGCTGGACATTTTGTAGGTTCATTTACCCTACTTATTCCCAGCTGAACGTCCATTGCAGGTCGTTCACGATCAGCCGGCACTCGTGAAACTCGTTGCCGAGAGGTGGATTGCGAATGAACCGTTTTTGGACCGTTCAGTAACTTGCTAGTTTTTTTTCCAACTTCAAATCATAAGTTTTGCACTGTTTCAGACGCCGGTGACAACTGGTCCCGTCAATCCCTTCGACTACTAGAGAATTGTGGGCTCGGAACCTCTGCTTCCATCATGACTTTTGATTATGGTGCGGCCACTGTGTGTCTCGACTATATCCAGCGCCGCAAAATCACCTCAACTGCTGGAGCTGGAGAATTGTGAGCCCGGCATCTCCACGTCGACCGTGGTTGTTGGTTATATGCCGCAGGTTGTCTGCGCCTTTTCCAATCCCGGGCAACAACTGGTCTTGTCAGCTCAACTGTTGGAGGAATTGGGAGCTGTCGTTTATATATATAGTCACTACATGTGGAGTTTCACTTGCGAAGTCCTCCAGTCCCCGACGTAGTTCCCGAGATTTAATCATATCCATGATAAGCACCTTCTATTCCATTCTTCCGCCGGTGATTCAGGGATGCTATTTCGGCGAGTTGAGACGTGGGCCCTGCAAGGGCTCTGTTGGAATTTAAATGTGCGGCCTCGCCGACGTACACACGCTGGTGGGATATTTTGGCTGGCACATGTATACCAGCTGCGGTACAGCGGCTTACCGCCTACCGGTGCAGGATAGAACGAATAATGTATGTCTTCCTGCATAAAGACTAGGCAGTGTAGAGACAATGCCGAACTTATTTCTCAGAAGCCCGCTGCACCGCGGGCTCGGAGACGATTCTGATATGACACTCAAGTACTCCAAAGGCCGCTGTTCGTAGCCATTGAGTGTCACCGAACATCGGTGACCGGACCCTTGTCCTGCAGGGACACTCATCCGTCCGTCGAATAAGGATTCCTCTTATAAAGTAGGACCCCATTCTGCTACTACTAGTACACACAAAACTCCTTCTCAACCCGCTACCCAATTCAACATGAGAATCTCTGAGTCTCTTTTCCGTTCTGCCGTTGTCGTTGCATTGTCCTGCAGCATCGCGGGTAAGTAAGCCAGGTGTAGGTCGCGTTCATGTTGATTTATGCGTTTCAGTTTCCGGGCATCCCATTGCAATTGGTTCGAATCGAAAAGGGTCATTGCTTCCTGATTCTAAAGTACTCGACAGGCCACACGAAAGATATGTTGAAGGTCGAAAAGAAGACCAATGGGTTGAATCTCGACCTCAGGCACGACCTTGGGTGGGCCATTAATTCGCGCGCATACTGTGTTGGTGCTGAATCACAGGCAGGATGCATGCCCTCGAAGGCCGTGATCAGTTCTTTGTCTACCCCGACGATGACGAGTATGTGACCGTATTTCTACGCAGGACATCTCGCTCAGTGATCTCAGGGATGACTCTATCGCGGAAGAGTCCAGTGTTTGAATGGAACGGAAGAAACCCGTATTAGGTTCCCACGGTTGTAAAAGTGAATATCTTCCAGAAAATTCAAACCATTGCTCATGTATCGGCGGGAAATGGAATAGAAGGTAGTGTTGAATTGAACTGTGGAGCCGCGGGTTTCCACATGTATACGGTGGGGGCAGAGATGCGGGAACCCACAATTGTCCGGCAGCTACCGGCCATCCGACTATTCGGTCTTCTTGGGCGCGCATGAGATCCAGGACCCACAGTTCTGCGGTAGCTCCCATGTGCTTCCATTCTGTATTTTAAATTTAGGGGCTGACAACAGATTCGTCAAATGTAGTCAGCGGCCCAAGGCTCGTAGCTCGTTGTAAGTGCTTATAACACATCAGCCCGGGTCAACACAGCGTGCGGTATTCTGGCTCTCTCAAAGTCACATAGAACATATACAGATATTGGGCTCGCACTAGGGATGTACTGGTGGCGGGAAACACGAAAACTGTGTGTACTTAGTGGAGCCGCGGGATCAAGTCTCAAGCTAGTCGGCCTTGATTTCAAGGACCGCGTCTTGCCCAGAGGAAGTGGTGTCATCGTTGGAAAGGACAGTACTGGAAGTGGGCAAGCCAGGTTTCGAGACTCGTCCAAAAAACAACGACGACGTCGGGTTATTCCAAGTCTCGTCAGGGCGAGCAAGCCCGAACGATACACGCGCGACGATGAGGGTTGGAGCCATTCCCTGTGTATTTCCCAGCAGGTTAGAGGGAAAATACTGCGAATAAAAATGTGCTTACCGTCATTTGCGCCACTATTGCCTGCACATAACCATCATCATATGAACCTCTGACGAGGAACGGTAGAAAAACGATCAGGGTCACAGAATACAGCACGGCAGACTCCACGACAATTTCTATGACACGTCCATAGTCCTTGTAAAAATTCGCAGTTCCTTCCGTCATGGTGAAAATCCGAACGATGATCAAACCTGTCGTAAGGCAGGTTGTAGCCAGCGACAGGCCGAAGTACGGGGTGGCAAAATCGACAAAGGAAGTTCTGTCCAGATTTGGGTTGAGCACATAGGCCGCCTGTTCCGCGATGCTGCGAAATCCAAGACCTGGATATTTTCTTTGAGCCGTGTGCCTGGTGAATAAGGATAGTACGATTACCTGCGCCAACCAGTGTGCAGACGATCGGAAGGGCGACGATATTCCAGTTGCGGTTCCACACAGTCCAGCACCTCCAAATCTTACCGAGATGTCAGAGCTGGTTAAATTGACATACGTGCCTACGTACCAGAACAAAGTCTGAGACGATCGTGTTGGCGGTGAAGACTACTGCCGCCAGGACAGTCAACCACAGAGGGGATTGGAGCAGATAGACCAAGGTGGATTCAGGACTATCAGCGTTGTCGATGAAAGCATTTTTGACGAGGATCCAACGAGATGCAGCATGAACCGTGGAGAGCATATACATGAGGATCAGAGCAAGGAAGAGGCCGATGTTTGTTTTGTAAAGTTTTCGTTTGAAGACTGAATGGACCCAGTCAACTTCAGGTGAGTAGAGACGTGGGTTTGACTTACTCGTCGCGTAGAGGGTGAGGAAAAATAGGCCAGTATACAGACCTATACAGCACAAATGAGACGAGAACGATGATAATGAAGAGGCACCTACCGTTGAAGAAGAGCTCCAGCAGGGTCTCTTGCAGGTAGTTTACCCGCACGGGAAGGAATTCAGAGAGGGTGGAGGACATCGCGAAAGGACGAGGTGGCAAGAAGAGAGATCGGCCTTTTATTCGACGGAAATCAAGTGTTCGTGACATTCATGGTGGTGGGCAGTCACGGTGGGCGCGATTTGACGTGCGATACTTGCTTCGATTTTTCTAGAATGACACCGACGACGCAGGATGGGTGGCTCCGGTTGGCGTAGTGTGCAGTCGGACCACGTCGCACGAAAGCTTCCATCCCCAACTGGTTACGCCGCACCTAGAACCAAGGAAAGATTTCGTGAATAACAATTCACATGTGGAGAATAGTGGGGTGGGACGGCCTTTCAGTTGCGAGAGCTATTGCAAGTAGTACCCGCACACATTGCAGCGTCCGATCCGCCATCGGAAACAGAACTATCTGAGCTCCAAATCATCCAGCTAACGCACCAAGGACATACGCACCGTCAATTTCCGCCCGCTCAGCTTCGCGCCGGTCTGGGACAACATTCTGGACCGCGTACATACGGTAAACCAGGGGAAACCTTGAGAGTTTTGATGCCAGCAGCGTGGCTGTGTGATTGTGGGAAACCTGGCACTCAACAACGCTTGAGCGATATGGACACATCCCAAACTTTGAGGGACCGTTTGGCGCAGATTGAGGCGCGAATTGCTCTTCTCGGCGTAGAACGACAAAATCCCCGCAAAAAGCTCAGCTCGCTCCGCTACCCAGTCCTGACCCTGCCTTTCGACATCGTATTGGAGATTTTCGTCCACAGCGCTCCTGCCTTTCAGGATGCAGAGGCGATTACCGTTTCCCGGTCGGATGAACGACCAACCGCCGTCAACCTGACCCAAGTCTGTCGCACATGGAGACACGTCGCCCTTAACACACCGAAATTGTGGGCCTCGTTCCGTATCCTTGCCCAAGATTGGGCCAAATACCCCAATCTCTGCTCTCGCCGACTTGCAGAGTGGCTGGCACGGGCAAAGTCGTCCCCGCTGTCCTTTATTCTCCAGCCCGATACTAGCAGCTGGAGGCCGCGATATCATCACTCATCTGCGGTATTCTCACCCCTGCTCGCGCTCTCGATGCAATGGCGGGAAGCGGACCTCCACATTTATGCCGAGGATTTCGTGACGGACCAATTCCAAATGGGCCTGCGCGGGAGAGTCCCCATCCTCGAAACGCTTTCCCTGCAGCTTCGTGGAGATTGCGAAACCATGATGACCGCCTTCGAGCACGCACCAAACCTGCGTGCTGTCACCCTGCGAGATTTCGCGTCGAGTGCGATCCTCCTTCCCTGGAGCCAGCTCACCCATTTCACCGGCCATCACCTCCCAGCTGCGGACTGTCTCCACGTCCTGCAGCGAGCCGTCTCGCTCATCGAATGTAAATTCACTTCGGTCGAGAACGACATTGAAGACATGACACTTCTTGCCCCCCATCTCCGGCTCGAGGTATTGCAAATAGACGGCTATTCCGCATGCGTAGATATGCTTTCGATTTTGACGCTACCGTCACTTCGCGAGCTGCACTACGATGATGACCATCGGGATCATTTCTACGCGGAGTTTGTAGCCTTTCTCTCTCGTGCACGCCCGCCGTTGCAGCGCCTCATCCTCCGTTCCACCCACCAGCACGTCGTCCACGGCGCTTCATTTCTGCCCTGGCTCGTCGATCTCAAGATCACCACCTTGACGGATGCGCAAATGTTAGACTTGGTGCAGACCCTGCGGACTCGGGACGCGGTGTCCTTCCTCCCCAGTTTAACATCCTTGGTGATGACCGTTTGTGAGCACTCTGATTCCCCTGTGGCCATCAATTATGAGCACTTGCGAGACGCTCTTGATGTCCGGTGGAACAGAAATAAATCGGGCCATCGGCTGAGCCGTTTCGAGATGGTTTGGTATCGGGCTCATTCGCCAGACTGGCAAGACAGCGACTCTGACACGAAGAAGCTTCTTAGCCCACCTCCCGACTTTTGCATGAACCTTGAAGAATTCCAAAATCTAGTCCAGGAGGGCATGCAAATTTCAATCGTAGCTGAGGCGGGGCACTTCAAGCAGACATGGATATAGATTATTGCAAAACATGTACTTATATTGTACAATTCACGCCAAAATGACTTCTTCGCTGCGGCAGGCTCTCCAACACACCAGGGAAGCGTACGGCCTGCAAGTTCAGCTCCAGTGTGAGCCCAAGAAAATCAGTTTCCCTCGCTAGCATCTCGGGCTGCTGGGCATAGCGGTCATCACCTGAATAGCAGAGCTCCAGCAAAGTGTCTTGCAGCTACTTATATTGCCCGCACCGGAAGGAATCCAGAGAGGGTGCCAGAGGACATCGTGAAAGGACGATGTCGCAGGAAGACATCTTTTCAATTCATTTGAACAAAAATCCCGAGCGTTCGCCGCTTCACTGCAGCTGTGGGGGGCGAGTGCCAGGTGAGTGCAATTTGACGTGCTGCAGCGAATATACTTCGAATTTTCTCGAATCAGCAGCGGTGACTGGTGTGGGTCCGCTGTGCGCCCGGATTCTAGCGCACAATGCCCTCACACGTCGTCGTGGAATATCCGCTAGAGCGCTCGTCGGTCGGGGTCGAGCGCTCACGTTCCTGTCGATAGAATGGCAAGAGACGTCGTCGCAGATCAGGAGGAAGGGGGTCTGCATGCGGATGCCGCGCAGTCGCCGCGCCGCATTGCCTCGCACCGTAAAGAAAAAGTCGAAAAAAGGTTCCTTAATCTAACGAACTGTACAGGTACATGGTACTCCACATTATTAAAATCCTTGCAGTTCTAGAAGCATTCTGTAAAAGCGCACACATCAGCACCTGCATTCCACTCCTCGAAAAAGACGGGTCGACTCACTCCGATGAACGATCCCCGGCCCACTCTCATCGTACTCCTGCTTACTGCACCACAGGTTCTGGAACGTGCTGAGCGACGCGAGGATAGACCCTCCGATCCACACAGAGTACTTGCGCTCGGGCGGCGCGACGATCTTGACCTTCATGCTCGCGGGCGACATGGCCGTGAGCTCCTTCTGCATGCGGTCCGCGATACCGGGGAACATAGTCGTGCCGCCGGAGAGGACGACGTTGCCGTAGAGGTCCCGACGGATGTCGAGGTCGCATTTGAAGATCGAGTTGTAGCTAGAGGTGGGGTCAGCGTGAGTCAGCGTGAGTAGGGTGGGCGGGGATGGGGGCAACGACTCACGTGGTCTCGTGGATACCAGCGGCCTCAAGCCCGAGGAACGCGGGCTGGAAGAGCGCTTCGGGGGCGCGGAAGCGCTCGTTCCCGATCGTGATGACCTGCCCATCGGGCAGCTCGTAGCTCTTCTCGAGCGCAGACGACTGCGCCGCAGTAAGCAGCTCCTGCTCAAAGTCGAGCGCGACATAGCACAGCTTCTCCTTGATGTCGCGGACGATTTCGCGCTCGGCGGTGGTGGTGAAGGGGTACCCGCGCTCGGTGAGGTTCTTGATGAGGAACTCGGTGAGGTCGCGCCCGGCAAGGTCAAGACGGAGGATAGCGTGGGGGAGAGAGAAACCCTCGTAGATGGGGACAGTGTGCGAGACACCGTCACCAGAGTCGAGGACGATACCGGTGGTGCGACCTGAGGCGTAGAGGGAGAGGACGGCCTGGATGGAGACGTAGAAGGCGGGGACGTTGAAGGTCTCGAACATGATCTGGGTCATCTTCTCGCGATTGGCTTTGGGGTTGAGGGGGGCCTCTGTGAGAAGGACGGGGTGCTCCTCTGGGGCGACGCGGAGCTCGTTGTAAAAAGTGTGGTGCCAGATCTTCTCCATATCGTCCCAGTTTGTGACGATGCCGTGCTCGATGGGGTACTTCAGGGTGAGGATACCACGCTTTGACTGGGCCTCATCACTGTGGCGGGGGCATTCAGGACTCGCCAGCGATGCAGATGCAGATATGAGACATACCCAACATAAGAGTCCTTCTGACCCATACCCACCATGACACCCTGGTGGCGGGGCCTGCCTACAATAGAGGGGAAGACCGCGCGAGGCGCATCGTCTCCAGCGACTGCGGAACAGTAGTGAATAGAAATTCGACCAAAAAAAGGAGAAAAATACATACAACCGGCCTTGCACATGCCAGAACCATTGTCCAGAACCTGGTGGCCCGCGCGTGAGATTGAATGCAGAGAATAAGAGGGCAAGGCCGTACCAGAGCTGCGACTTCGTCCTCCATGGTGTGTTGATGTGGTTAAAAGCAAGAAGCGTGGGTGTGTCAGATAAGCTGTGCTCTACAAATTCAATGACTGCAAATGACCAGAAATTCACAGAGGAGGACTCACAGGACAGGAGACTGCTATGGAAGGTTACAGAAGGGAGAACTGCGCCTTGAGGAATTGCGCAGCTTTTAAAGGGTTCAGCGAGCGGGATGTGGCTGTACACGGGGCGGTGTTTGGCGCGTTTCGTTTCCTCATTGACGCCTCCTTCATGTCTCCCACTGCGTTCTTTACCTCGTCTCATCTGGACCCTACAAATCATGCAAACGAGCGAAACTTTTTCTGTAAAGGAACCCGAACCTTCTGAGGGCAATTTATACAACTCCGGAAAGAAAACGAGTGTCGGATGTCGGCGCTGTGTCGTGCAGCCTGGAGAGAACCATAACACACACCTACCTCAAGTCTGAAATAAGAGCCATGACGCATTTCTACCACGGAGAGCGTTTGTAACTATACTCTACGGACGCACGGCGTGCACTGGTCCCATCAGCTTGACTCTCTGGACGACTCCACTGAAAGAGCATGCCACTTTCCTTTTGACCTCACATTCCAGTGAGCTGACCCGAATCTTTTAGCCTCAGTGGATACTGGCTCACAATCTCCGGGAAGACCGTCATCCGCGCCATGCAGCAGCGGTCCGTGAAAACATGATGCCAGGTACGTATACTCAAACCACTGTTTCATTCCGTGCTGAGCTCACAAAATACCTAGTCTCTGCGGAGCTCCACGAACAGAGCAATAGAGCCGTTCTCACAATTACGGCCTTCCCCCACGAAGACGTCCTCGCCCGCACATCCTCGAGTACGAGCTGGAGCTTGCTGGGATTCGCCAGTCGGCTCGAGGTCGATGCGGGGAGAGAGGCCTCAGAACGTCTTCCGTATGTCGACACCTACGGAGTAAGTCACAAAGATCCCCCGTTTCTTCTATTCATTCAATGGGGTAGGATTTAAAAGTCCTCTTCCAGGCCCATCTGCGAAGCGACTTGAGTTCGACGACGACGCCCTCTATCGGCAAAGCCCCGACAGCATGGTGTACCCCCCGCTTGCATGTCCGGGTATTGGAATTTCCACCGTCAAGCACACCTTTCCTGTCATGCACACTCTACTCTCCCTTCCATTCGCCGTTCTCCACCAGATGCTCCGACTCACATCCATGGAACCGCTCACGAGTTATCAATCCGACGTCCTGCGACTCGCTATGGAGATCGCGCGTCTCTGAGCCTGGGACCCAATCTGAGCATCCGGACCACGAGTTTCGTTGCTCCAGCCTTCACCGCGGCCGCACGCTCTGCCAACCCATTTTAAATTGCCGGATCCGTCGGTTCTCGTACCAGTACCACCCTCAAGCCCATCTGCTGGGATCGACGAAGCGCGGCAATTTTGTGGTCCCCGCGCCGATGCTCAGTGCGGTGCAGCGAACGGTGACGGCGACGGTGTCGGTGACACCAACGACAGCGACCGCAAGTGCGACGACGACGGCACCAGCACCGACGATCCATCGACCTCTCGCCCATTCATCGGCGCCGCAGTCAATGACGCCCCTGGGCATCCCCGACCCGGGGTCTATGTACCCTACATGAAGAATCCGTAACGGAATATTCCGATGGTCTCCGTACACATTCCGCGATACTCCTCACTTCAAGACATTGCGTGGTCTTGTATCTGGCGCGCGAAACGACCAGCTTAATCCACGCGTTTACGGCTCTCGCGGACTGATCCACCTCTTTGACGTCCTCGACGTCCTCGGGCGGCGCTTGGAGGAAGAGCTCGAAATCCACACGTTTGCGGCTCGTGCGGGCTGGTCCACCCCTTCGACGTCCTCGACATGCTCGGCCGGCCCCTGGAGACAGAGCGCGAAATCCGGAAAGCGGTCGACGTCCTCCGCTGCCTGGCCGCCAATCCCCCGACGCTCTCACTGCACAGGCCCGCCTCGCGGACTTCGCTAGGGCCATAACCGCAATCGCTACAATCGGTTCACCGACTCGCGCGTCCGCCGCTTTACGATCGATGCGTCAACTCGTTCGCCGTCGCGGAGCCTGGCCTGGAGGCGGTCAGCCACTTTGGGGTGCCCAGGCGCCAGATGATGATGGCTCAAGTTCGCGGAAGCGAGCATATCCCTGTCGTACTGCTACTCGGATTTGAAAAGGCACCCTGGACGCTCTTGAATACGGGAAGTTCGCAATACAGACCGGACATTATCTACAAGACAAGAAGATCTTGAAGAGGGCGTGGACGCGCCTGTCGTATTGCTATCGGGACGCGGGCGACGAAACTCGGGCAGTGAAAGCAAAGGGCCAGGCATCCACCTATGACTAATCTATGCTATCTTATACAGTAGAATTATTTCGCATAAGTATATGAACCGAACGTGTGTACTATTAGACTTGTACTGATCTTATTCCTCCTCATCGCTACTCTCCGCTACTAGAACTGCTGTCTTCTTGGATGCTGCACGAGCAGGACCCCGTCGTCTAGCTGGGGCACTCGCAACGTTCTCCTTGACCTCATACTCCGCCTCCTCGTCGTCGGATCCACCCTTGGCCTTGCGCTTCACCTTCCCAGTCGAAGACGACGAAGAGAAATCCGCCCCACTCTCCTCGTCTTCCTCAGCCTCCTTATTAGCGCGGCGTACAGGCTTCTTCGCCACAGCAGGCGCCTTTTTGGCTGCAAAATCAACAGGCGACAGTGAGACACTGGCACCAGCGCCCGAAAAAAAAGAAAAAGAAACAGCACCTCTCTCCTTCTTCTTAAACTCGGGCATAGGCAGTCCCTTACGGGCACAATGATCCTCCAGCTTCTCCGTCAGTCTAAAAATGCGAAAACAACGCGTCAGGACGCGACAAACGCATATGCATGCGGCAGGCGCACCGCCGGACACATGTCGGCCCCACACCATCGAGAACGAGCAGTTCCTTCGGGTGCGCGTACTTGGTCGTGCACGTCGCGAGGCTGTGGAGCCCGTTTTCGTACCCCGTCGCGCGCGGCTGGCCTCCGCGCGGCTTGAAGTCTTTTTCGTCGTGGAAGGCTGCACGCGTTTCAGCGCCCTGTACGCGTCCAGAAGCGCGATTTGTTACACACATTGGACCCATGCGTGGAACAGGGGGTTGGCGCAAGATTTTGGGGCGCGGGGCATTTTGTTGGTGTGGCGGAAGAAAGAAAGAGAGAAATTGAGATGCTTTCGAGTCGCATCGGTGATTGAAGTACTTATGTAGTAGCAATCCGGGAAACCTTGGATTAAAGTCGTTTTCATTTCATTATTCGTTAGCAGGCGTACATTATGCTTCGTAAACTATGGGGGGAGCTCTGGGGACTACGCAGTATTCTAACAATAAACAGAGCATCGACGCGGCGGAGGGGGAGCCTTGGGATAAGCCGTCCGCCGCGGGATCTGCCACGGACGCACTGGGCCGTAGAGGGTGCCCCACGCGTGGGCTGGGAGGAAGGGGATGTGGGCCGTGCGGAATTGGGGGAGCACGGGTGCTTGGGGGGCGAAGAGGAATTGGAATTGGGGTGCGACGCCGCGGGCGGCGAAGGCGGGTGGCCAGGGGGCGAGCGGGGGTCCTGCGGGTTGGCCGGGGAAGACGGGGGGCCGTGGATGGACTGCGGGAGGCGGAGGCGGAGGGGGGCGAGCGGTGGGCGCGGACGTGGGCGCGGGCGCGACGCTCGTTTTGGGTGGGATGTTGAGTCTTGGTCGGGGGGCACTTGTTGTTGGCCGCGGCATGGAGGTTGGGACGGTCGTAGGAGGGGGCACTTGGCTGTAGCGATCTGTGTCTCTTGATTGTCTCGGGGCACTGGTTGTCGGGCGCGGCATGGAGCTTGAAACGGGCGGAGGAGGGGGCATTTGCCCGTAGCGATCTGCGTCCCTTGGCCGCCACCTGGCAGCCGAGCTGGCCATGGGAGAGGGCGTCACAAGGGTGTTTGAATGACTCGTTGATGGCGAGTGGTCCGGCTCTGCCCCTGGGGCTGGTGGAGGTGCGGCTGGGTTGAGGAAGGGGATGTCCCAGGACGTGGAATGGAAGATTGGCGTCCCGTTCCTCCGCCGGATCAAGACGGGGTAGATGGTTCCGCCGGGTGGCTGCGATATTGTCAGGTGTAGTATGAGTCGGGCTCTAGTCTGCGTACCAGGGACAACCTCCCGCGCTGGACAGAATCCAGGGCGCTGTTTATCCTGGCCAAAGCCTCGTTCTCGTGCTCCGGATTGGTTATAGTGATGGTCGCAGAGGGCTCCTGTCCCACTGAGACAACGTCGAGGCCACGCAAAACGTCTTCCCAGAATCTCAAGGTCTCCTGACACACATGCCATGAAATTGGTCCAGGTACCGGCAATCCTCTGGGGATATCGACGGGTAATGGCGCTAGAAACCATTAAGTTAGATTTAATCTGGTATGACCGATGGATAACCGACCCGAGGCAGCCAGAGCTCGACTTCCCATAGTCCATTGGACTCGGAGATCTTGACCGCCACCGCGGGATATAAGCACTTCGAATGCGTCCCTCGCTTCGCGAATTACGACGTGAAAAGTGTTCTATTGTAATCGCACGGTCAGCTGCGATGTAGATATCCTCGATATGGCACGTACCGGTAATTGGCTGTCGCGAATTCCATAGCCAAAATATTCCAGCCTTTCTGCTAACTCGTCCTCTGTGATACCGGCGAGTATGACAGCATCTATGTGACGCCAGAAGTTTCCGGCGCCAGAGCTCGTCTGTTCGCATGTTCAGCGATCTAGAATGTAAACCGCAAGACGCTTACCGTTCGGCGATCGAACTCAACAAATAACGGCCCTAGATCCAAACCATCGAACAAGATCTCTATGGCAGCAGACTCGGAGAGCGCTGAAAAATCAGGGCGCGGCTGGGAGGTCCAGTTTTGCGGGCCCGACATCTAGGGACTTTAGCGGGAGGGAGGAGAGAGGACTTGACCCTCCGCGCCCTTATACGAGCCAAACCCATTATTGTGCGTGTTGCCACAGAGCAGGAACGTTCCGGGGTGTCACACCAGAACAAGGCTGTAGTCGGATCGGAGAACAAGAACAATAAGAACGGGTGTTATGCGGGTCGTCACTGTGGGCGCTCGTCGCGCATCACATCAACTTCAAGACTCAAGAGTGATTTCAAGTATAGCCTTTGCTTTGAAAGGGGGTGAGCAAAGGGAATATCACGGGGTTGGAAACCGAGTACTGCTTACATCCGGAGCAGTCAGGCCCAGTGTGAAGCGACCTGACGCCAAATGGCCAAGAAATTGTTAAAGAGTCCCACAAAGACAGTCTCGCAGCCCGTTCAGCGAGAAGTCCAGAGTGCGGCCTTTCCTACACTTGGAGAGTCGGAGGAAGCGCTGCCACACGGTCGCGGCTTCAACCAAGTGAAGGCAAACGCAAAGGAAGGATTCCGTGGCAGTGCCGATTGATGGCGGAGATTCAATTGGGTTGCTCAAAGGTTTGGTTTCAATTTTCGCGTCGAGTGGGCTCAAGCACGGTACACACAAACTAGCAGAAGAACGATCAGTACGCTGTCCACTGCAAGGAGTTTTGCTCAACTCGAACGAGCAAGACCTGAACTTGAAATAGGGGCTTTCGCGTTCGGGTCAGCCACCTGAACTCGCCGAGTGCGTGAGCAGTCCTTGACCACTCCCACCACTACCACTATGCCCTCCGACGACAGCCCAAGTCCGCCTGCGCAGGATCAGCCAGTGAAACTCCGGACCGCGAGTCTCCGCGGCCTCAGCATCTGGGCGTACCTGGCACTCGCCTTCGTCATTATCGCTACTATCGGCGTCCTCTGCTACGCGATTTATAGCTTCTATTACTCGGTGACTTTGAAGGCCATGATGACACCCCTCCCTCAATACAAGCCTCGGGCCAAGGCGAGTGCGAAGCGGGGGAAGAAGTTGTGGCGTCCCAGCACGTCGAGCTCCGGTCAGGTTAGTACTCTCGAGGTCCATCTTCGGGGGCAGAGGATAACGCCGAATCACAGCAACAGCCTATGCTTTCGGAAATGTCAATGGAATACGACAGCAGTTATGAATTCAGCCGCAGGATGAGCCTCACCTCGCTCGAGCATGCCTCCCCGGAGCGCGCCCACATCCCGTCCATTGCGTACCCCTCCGCCGCCGCCGCCGCGCCAGTCAAGCCGCGCACGCTCAAAGTCCACGACAGGCACAACATCCCGTTCGCGAGTCCGTCCAACGTCGCGATCCACAGCAACCCCAAGCTCGTGCCCGTCCTGGGTTCCGCCGTCCCCCTCTCGTACGACTCGCGCGAGAACGTCCGCGTCGTGAACCCATTCACGCCAGTGACGATGATCGGCCACAAGTCGGCTGTGAGCGGAAAGGGGAGTGTGGGGTCGTTCGCGTCGGTATTGCGGGGCAAGGGGAAAAGCCGCGCGTCGCAGGGTGGCAAGGAGAATGCTTGGGTGCAGCCGAGTCAAGCAGAGGCGATCCTCATGAAATCCATGTATTAGGCTAGGATGAATCGCGTGTTGTTCGTGTGCCGTTAGGCTGTGTAATTAAGCACCACCGAGGCCAGCCATGCCCTCAAACCAGCGCACAACTGCGGCGACCTTGCGCACCGAAGCATCACTCGCCCCGAGCCGCAAATCGGGCCGCAGACGCTGATCTTCGTGTGTGTATGGCATCGTTCGGTAGCATATTTCGAGCTTGGGCCTTTGCCATGGGGAGGCTGTAAGCGTAACCGCACTACCGGGCTCGAAAGCCGCCATAACGTCTACGGGACATGAGCGGCCCGATCTTGTAAGGAATGAGAGAGCTCACCTGTGAGTAACAGTATATCCCCGCGTCTCGCGCCAATCTCGTCGCCGCATCCGCCCCAATCTTGTGCCACCTCTCTCCAGGCGGTCAGTTTGCACACGTTCCCGTCGTCGTCGCCGAGGATCATCTTGAGGACGAAGCCCTCCTTCCCGGCGTCCTTGCCCTTCTTGAAGTGGAACGAGTCTGGTCCGTCGACTTCGAGCACGGCAAGGAGGAGGGTGACCTTTTGGCTGCCCTTGACTCGGGATTTTGCAAGAGCCGTCAGCGAAGATAGCGTGTTCAAGGAAAAGTGGAATGCGGGGAATCTAGCGATAGACGATGCGTCGGAATAGTTGTATGATTGCGACTCCTGGGTTTCAAATTGGGACTCGAGGAGGGCCATGGATTTTGACACGTTCAGGAACGAGGGGACTGATTTCTCGTCTTCGCTCTGGGATTCATCGCCCGGGGCAGTCGGTGGCCAGGTGAAGAAAGTTTCGTCTAGCGTCATAAAAACATGAGAGCTGGGCTAGTCCAGAAGCAGCTGAGCAATTGACCTGTTGGAACGTCCTCTTCTTCGTCTTTGCTGTCGTCAAAGATCACATTCTGGTACATGAGCGAGATACGCCGACTCGCAGCCTCAAGCGTCGCTGGAAGGTAGTATGGCGCTGCTTGGGATGGTTCCCCAGGCGCAGACGCAGGTTTTGAGGAAACCGTTCGCCAGATGTATTCTTTGGGAGAGCGGTGGATGTCGGACGCACGGGGTGCACCAAGAAACACAATCGTAGCCATATCCTTGCACAAGTGTCGGCAGCCTGCGTACTGAAATTCGAAACAGTGGTCACTTGGTGAGAATGGGCAGGTCGGCTTTATCGGCCGGACTTTTCCGGTCCTCCTTGCTCCCAGCTTTCACCTTGACTGCCAATCTGAGGCCTGAGGGTCCAAAGGGTCTCGGTTCTTCATGATTCTACGATGGCGTTTTCCTCAAAGCGGAGTCAAACGAGCCCTACCTGGACTTTCACGGCACTTTTCCACCCTGGATCCAGCTCGCTTGAAGCCGTCCGACTATGTGGACCTGTCCTCGTCGAAATACTATAGAGCCCACGGTGATGGGACGTACTGCTATCTCTCCTACACCACTACAAAAACACCCGTTCCTTTTCCCCCGCGGACCTCAGGATTCTTTTATTACCACCGCCCGGACAGTCTGGCCCTCACCGCCAGCGGCGTCCGCTTTCGTCTCGCCTCAGTGGAACCCACGTCGTTCCCCCACGGCCGTGACCTCTTGCTCCCGGATGGGCTTCCCTGGGAGGTGTCAGTGCGCGCTATATCGGCCGAGCATCGACTTGCGCAATTGAAGACGCTGCTCCTGCGCGACGGGCTCATCACGAAGAAGCAGCTGCAGCAGACCGCGGCACTGTTTCCCCCGGATATGGACCGCGGTGACCGGAAGGTGCTGCATCGCTTTGACCAGCCGTTCTCAGTGAGGTTCCAATCGGCCAATTATATACACGTCCTGTATGGCGGGGAACGGTATCAAATCGACATGCGGGTGTTTCACGAGCAGCGCGAGAAGAGGATTCATCCGTATGCTGGTTCGTCGTTCAGCGTCATGATATTTGGAGGGAGTCACTCACATCATGCGAAAGGTGTGGCCCTCGTGCGCTTTGAGCTCATCGAGCCCAGGTCTGTGGTTCTCCGTGTGGTAAAGATGGTTCAGCCACCGACGCTGCAGATTCCCGACTACGATGGGTATCTACCAGCACCCGTCGAAGGGGAGCTGGTTCATCGTAGGAAGAAGGGACCTACTGCCGAGCTCAAACCGTGGATCCGGAAACTCGATTCGAAACCTGGGAAACCACTTGCACTGCTGCTCGACGCTCAGGGTGATATATGATATATCACCCGGTTGGCGTCCTGCTCCATAGCCTAAAACGGGGAAGCCTCGCTTCGCACAGGATTTATTCTCTTTCTCTACCTGCACCCGCAGCCGTACTTATGTTGCTAAGAATGGATGAATTCTACGCTATCGCTCGTCTCACCGTCGGTCACCTCCCTCATTGCTGCGAGCGTTCAAGCCTTCTGTGGCAAGCACCTTTTTGCGACCAAGCGAAAAATAGAGAGACGCGCCCACGTGGTCCAGACGCGGTCCAAAAAAAAGTGATTGTATCCAGTTGCCGCGTTGCTGAGGGATCCGACGGTGCGTGTCCGATCAGACTCAAGCGACTCTCATTCTTACCGCCTTACTTCACCATGCTAGGGGTGCTTGCGCACGTCGTCGTCTAGTGCGCACTTTTGTATCTGGGTTTTTTCTTTCCAGTAGCTCGCCTTGCTCAAAACACCACCTCCGAAAGTCGGAGTCCTCGATTCGGCGGAGCTTTCGTGGCAAACGGTGTTGTAAATTCAATGTCGCATTGGAAATTGATTCTGAGCGGATAGATTTTCATTCCGGAAATCAATGGGCGCCGTGAATTCCTGCACATTCAGATTCAAGATCGACGACCTATCCATCCCGATATTCTTCAATCTCTACTGATCATGTCCCGCCTTCAACAGCCCCACTGGCGGGGCCCAGTCCGCGTACAACTTCTCCGCTTTTCCGTCCAGTAGCTCGCGCGCAAACTCCACGAAGGTTCGCGGGCGGAACTCGGGATACAGCTCCTTGGTATCAAGATAGCCGAGGTACTTTGCGTACTCGGGAGTATTGTCGCCGCGCACATACTTGTTGTAGAGGTAATCCTGTTTAACTAACTGCAGCCAAGTCGGGAAGTTTTTTGGATCGGCTTTGGAGGCGGTAGCACACTGGGCGCGTTCTGCGACAATGGTGTCCGCCGATATCTATGTGCAACATCGCAGGTGAGCAAGTTTCACGTTTAGAGGTGCCTCGGACTGACATATTCGCGCACGATTTTCTCGCCCGAGAGTTCCTCCATGGTGTTAAATAGGTTCTCCGAAAGGACCTCACCCCACGCGACGACGAACTTATTCAGCGTGCGCGCGTCCTTGATAATGAGGGCGACTAGCAGCCCAATATCGCGCAGGTCGGTGAGGATCGACGGCTGGGTGCCGCCTGCGTGGATCTCGACTTTGGGCTTCTGCCTGGCGGCATAGTCCACGCGGCCTGAGGGGAGAGTTGGGAAGGATATCTGGTGCCAGTAGCCGACGTCGATGATCGTATACGGGAGGTGCAGCCTCCAGATGTGCTGGTATATTTCCTCTTTCTAGAGTCGCCCATCAATTCAACTAATACGCACGTATCCAATGAAACTTACCTCATCGCGCATGGACATTGTTCCCGGCGGAGCGACAGTCATGAATGCACACGGCACAAAGCGCTTCACGCCGGCCTCTTTCGCTGCGGTCGCGAGCTGGAATTGCGCGAGTTGCCCCCCGGCGTCGATCGCACTGATGAACACGTCCACACCCGCCAACGCCTTCACCAAATCTTCCAGCGGCCCCGCGATATCGACGACGCGGATGCCCACACCACGCTCCCCCAGAGCCTTAACCGCCGGCTTCGATGCGGAGGACGGGCGCACGAGAGCTTCTACCTCCTGCACCAGAAGAATGGTTGGTTCTATGTCCTGACGAGGGAGCGACGTACAGAGTCTGCGTCATTCAACAAACCCTTGAGAATGGATCTGCCGGTTTCGCCAGTCGCACCGAGGAGTAGGACTTTGATGGCCATAATGAAGTTGTCGGATGATATTATACTTTAGAACGTTCTGCCTTTTAAATGCCTTGAATCCCGACCTGTCGGCAAATGTAACTGGGTACTTAGTAATCCAACTGGCCGACGATTGAGGGTGCCTTCGCATTCGTAGTGCTGCATTTATGTAGTATGGATCTGTTTGCAAAAGGATTTAGTTCTTTCCAAATTGAAACCAGCAAGGTACAAATCAACTATTGGCTGTTATTCTACTGAAATACACTAGGATGTTCTGCTCCAATGAGTAAGCCAACTTCGGGATTGCATCGGGCTGAGTAAGTTCAACCGAGCGGATCATTAATCCCGCTGTGAAGTTTCCTATAATAACGGGCCACTGCCGACATCACTTGAAACTACCTACTCACGATTTCCCAATTCTGAGTCAACTGAAAAACACCCGTTTTAGTCCTGGCTTTCCAAGAAATTCTCTAAGGGCTTGGTCGAATGGCGTCAAGTGGAAATTTCCATCCATCGGCCTACAGGTCGGAGGATTTCCAGACTACTGGGCAGAGTAAGGAAGACCATGGATGGGTTTCACAGCAGTCACTCCTCTTCATGTACATAGTGGTTGCAGTCGAACTTGAAGAGTGTTCCGATTCACTCCAATTTTACGAAATTCAACCGTGAGAAAATTTTGATGGGTATGTTGAACTTCCCCGAGATGTCCGAAAGGTTCCAACTTCATTGGATGGTATCTAAGCCATTGGTGATTCAAACTTGAAAGTGCCAACGCAAGGATTAACCAGATTTGGCGGCTTTATGTGATAATCAGCGCCCTTGTGTGTTCCGTGCTCGAGATCAACGGCGACCAGATGTTGAAACGTTGAAGGCGGTACCTGCACCCACCGATCACTGCCACAAGGTAGTATTCTTCTCCCCACAACACCCGTCTGCAAATTACTACTCCTTTCCACGACCATCGGGAACCACATTATCCCTCCGAGGCCGTCAATGGACCTAGTCAGCACCACCACCGCAGATCCTATATTTCCTGAAGATTTGGAGCGAAAGATATGCGAAGTCTTGGTGGAAGACACTCGGGACATGTGCGGCCCGATATCACTCGTGGCCTCGCGATTCCATGCTTGGTGAGTGTACATCATGATTGCGCCACGTCTGCACAACAGCTCACAAGGGAGTATGCAGGATGAAAGACATTAAATTATGGACTGTCGTTGTCCGGGAGTCCGATGATTGGGCGCAGCGGATAAACGACTGCATATTGCCCAACGCGGGACTCATACGCGTACTCGTCCTCGACCTTTCGTTCCACAAGGACGATAGACGATGTGTTTTTTCGGGGGAGGAGTTATCGTCCATTCGGCGACTGCTCGGCGCCTCGCATAGACTGAGGCACCTCGCCGTGACATGGAACATATGGGCGTGCCTCGAACAGGAATGCGCCGCCCTCCGATTGCAAAGCCTCTATCTCATCTGGGATGGCGCCCGCTTTGACGGGAGAACGGAGGCAACTCGTATCGACGCCCCGACCCTGGAAAAGCTTCAGCATCCCGCCGATCTGGAATACCTTACCATGTTTGCACCGCTCTCTCTCGCTCCCGACTGGTCGCCTTGGCACGAACCGCACAGCCAGCTCCCAGTCATGGCGCACTGCACCAACCTCGCCTACGTCACGTATGCAGCCAATTTGCTGCAGGTCCTTCCGTGGACTGGTAAGCAATACCTCAAAGGGTGTATGGCCGTCGCTCTCCGAGCGCCGAAAGTAGACGGAATGCGAGGCGACGACTCTCGAAACAGTGCTCGGAAGGATAGGATTCCGAACTTCAGCACCCTTCATATGAGGGGTTTAGGTGAGCTGCTTCGGGAATGGTTGAAGAAGGTGGAAGGTCGGAAGAGCCTTTTAGACCATCCGCCGCCTCGCATGTAGACGGGTTATTCAGAGGAGACCTACAATTCAGAGATTATTCCACCCAATGATAAAAGATTTCCAGATCGAGAATGTCCCCGCGGGATGGCGTCAACCCGTGGCTCGTATCGTAAGTTAGACTCACTGCAGTGGGTGTGGTTGTCCCGAGTTTTTGAGCTTGAAGGTAAAAGCCTGGGTTATCATGACTCCTCGCTATCGCCTAGCTCACCAAAGATGGCTGTGAGTTGACGGAAAACTGTATTTCCCACCTCATCCCGCTGCAATTGGTGTTTGACTCAATTCAACGCAAATTCAACTTCGCCGAGATGCCCGAAGAATGGTTCAACTGCTGCCTAAACCATCGTCAATTTTACAACTGGAACATCGCTAGGGTGAAGAGTACTCGGGCTTGGACGCTCTTGTTTCTGTAATCGGCGCCCAGGTCTTCCGTGCTCGGGATCAACGGCGACCAGATGGCGTGTACTCCGACGCCACACATAGAACAACGTCCGTTTATAGAGGACTGGACGCCACAAACCAGTTTGATTCCTCACCTCCCAGACCCACACCACTCGTCCACAACCTACCACGGGAGTTTAGTGCTCACTACTCACATTCACCCTCCTGCACCGCCGTTACTAGTAATGGAACTCAGCTCCACCGCCGCAGACCCCACCCTTCCCCAGGATTTGGAGCGAGAGATCTGCGAGGTCTTGCTAGAGGATGCGCGGGACATGTACGCCACGATATCACTCGTGGCCCCGCGATTTCATGCTTGGTGTGTGTGAATGACTGCGCCATCTCTACCTAATACTAATCGTGAGGATGCAGGGCGAAACACATCAAATTCCACACCGTCGTTGTCCGGCGGCACAATGATTGGGTGCAGCGTATAAACGAATGCGTATTGCCGAACGCGGAGTTCATCCGCGTTCTCGTCCTCGATCTGCCGTTCAGGGATGACAAGCCTTGTCGTGTCTTTTCAAAAGAGCAATTGATGTCCCTTCGGCAGCTGCTCAGCGCCTCGCGGGAGTCAGGCACCTCGCTGTGACCTGGAAGATCTGGAAGTGCCTCGCGCGGGAATGCGGTGCCCTCCATCTTCAAAGTCTCTATGTCATCTGGGATGGCGTCTCCTTCGACGTAGAGGCGGCCAAGGGTAAGGCCCTGACTCTGAAAAGGCTTCAACATCCCGCGGCTTTGAAGGCCCTCACCGTGTACGCACCGCTCTCCGTCGAGCCCCACCGAACGGGAGCCGACATGTACTTCCCCGCCACCACGAATTGCACCAGCCTCGCCTACGTTACCTACGCGGCCAGACGAGTTGTCCTTGAGCCCGGGTGGGCGCCTGAAAACTTCAAGGGGGTCATGTCCGTCGGACTCATGGAGTTGCCAAAAAATATCGCAGCGGAAGAAGAGCAGAAGAAAAAATACCCCAATTTTTCCACGGTTTATCTGGACAGCTTGGAAGAGTTGCTTCAGCAGTGGTTGAATAAGATGGAAGGTCGGGACAGTCGCCTGGTGCATCCACCGCCTCGCATTTTGAGGGTTGACGGATGAACTGCCAGGAGACATACAGTGAGGCTATAGCCCAGAGAATATAAACGGACGATTGGTTGGTTTACGGACGATTGTTCGAATCAGTCGAGCGTGATGCCATCATATGGCTGGCCGTGATCAGATCATTCGGCTTAGTTCTTTCAAGTCCCTCCCATGCCGCTGGCGACACAACTTGGAAGCCTTGCCTGAGCGAAAACGGCGCAAATGGACGGTGCGCGTACACGGCTACTCAGGGCCACGGCCATTACAGCAACTCCCTTCGGCCAAACCCAGACACGATCGCGGAACTGATTGACGACAACAACGGCGAACCTCGACTCGGAGTGCTGCCACATAAGGAGCATGCTAGTCTGCACAGACACGGCTTACACACCGCATCGCGCGCCAAAAACACCTTGGCCAACGGATTGCAGTTGAACCTCATCCAAAAGATGCGTCGCGTTCTCCACCATGCCACGACCTTTATAGACAGATATTGAACCCACCTGGAATGCCTTGAGCCAGCTTGAGCCTCCCAAAAGCTCAGAGGCACTTTGCCGACGGCCAATTGTGTACGGCGTTTCAAAAAGTTGGCCGCGGCCTGACTTACGCGATAAGTCGCCGTGGACTGTGGTAGGTCTCACAAAAAAAACGGACTGAAGGCAATAGGTACTCCTCACAGCAAACTGTAAGACGAGGCTATGTACGAGTGGTCAGTGTCACCGACTACAAACTCACCCAAAAGCGTTGGCCAGTGTCCCATGACAGGTTCGATGGCGCAACTTCCGGCGACTTACGGACCACGGCGACCGACGACCATATGGTGCTCGCCGGCCGGCTCTACTTTTTCGCGCCTTGTGAGTCAGTTCTTCGTCTTACTCCCTCTCACCCTCTGCTCTTCTTCAAGTTTCGCAACCTCAAGCATGGCTGCAAACTCCGAACCAGAAAAAGTGTCTCAAGAGAAAGAAAAAGTGACCACAGTGGATGCTCCTGCACAAAAAGTCAAGCATGCGAAGGAGGATGACGAGCAGATCGTCCCGCACAATAACCTCCCTCTTGTTTTCGTAGCCTTGATGATGACGTCCTTTTTGGTACACAATCCTCCTTATTTCAATCCTCTTCCATTCCTAACCTTCCGTCCCAGGCGGCTCTCGATCAAACTGTGTAGGTCCCGAATACGAAGAAAAAACTCAGAGTTGACACAGTAATTCTGAAGCGTCGCCACCGCTCTTCCAACTATCGTTCAGGAGCTGGGAGGGGGCAAGAATTATTCCTGGGTCGGGAGGTACTTTGTTGCGCAGTTTTACAGAACAACGCTGATATTCCTTTAGCGCGTACCTCATCACGGCTGCAGCAGTGTCACCTGCCTACGGAAAGCTCTCAGACATGCTCGGCCGCAAGCCCGTGCTGTACCCGTCCATTGCGATATTCCTAGTGCGTAAATACCGTTCCTCAAATTTTTCTCTGCTTCATCCCGACGACATTAGATCGGTTCAGCACTCTGTGGGGCCGCAAAATCGATGACTTGGCTCATCCTGGCGCGCGCGCTGCAAGGCGTCGGTGGCGGAGGTATTACTGACTGGCTGAAATCGTGATTGGCCGCTGACTCGGATCTACCAGGCATTCAGCAAATGGTCCAAATTCTCATTGGAGATATCGTTACTCTGGAAGAGTGAGCGATTCTTTGTTCCGTCGTACTCCATCTAACCTATGTTCAGACGCGGCTCGTATGGTTCGTTCATAGGCGCGATGTGGGGAATCGCAGGGTGAGTTCTACTCCTTGTCTTGAAGTGCAGGTGTTAATCTTTAGCGGTCTAGCGTTATTGGACCGCTGATTGGAGGCGTAAGCGCACCGAGCAACTCCCCTGCATATCCTAACCCTGTTGAAGGCACTGACGGACCACGTCTCATGGCGATGGGTCTTTTGGATCAACCTGTGAGGCTCCCTTTCCTCATACCCGGGCGCATCCCTCTGATTTGTTGGCAGACCAACAGGCGGCGTCGCCGGCCTCCTCCTCTTCTTCTTCCTGAACCTCAACCCGCACCACGGCAAGTCCTTCAGACAGCACGTCAGCGAGTTCGACTTTGTCGGCCTATTCCTCTTCGTTGGCGGGATCGTGTGTCTGCTGCTGGGATTCAACCAGAGTCAGAACGGGTGGGATCACCCTGCGACGATCGCCTTGCTGGTGGTGGGGGTTGCTACTTTGGTCGTTGGAGCGGTGTTCGAGGGCTATACATCGAGATCGCCTATAATACCACCCCGACTGTTCAAGGTAAGATTGCCAATTCAGCGAATGGTTGGTTTTGTTGGCTGAATATCCCCCCTCCAGACGCGGACGACAGGCCTCATATTCTTGACTGTTTTCCTCCACGCGTTCTCGTTTTTTACTGCAGCTTATTACCTTCCCCTCTATTTTCAAATACTGGGAGCGTCGGCGACGAAGTCGGGCGTCTTGTGAGTTCCCTTCTCAAGTCCAATATCCAGCACAACGTTCCCGGCTGAAGAACCGTGCAGGATCATACCGTTTTCACTGCTCTCCTCGGTCACATCGGCGCTCGGAGGCTACACAGTGAGCAAGCTGGGTGATTTCAGGTCAGCTTCAACGCCGAGACCTGGAAGAAAACGCTGACTTCGACTAGGCCGATCATGTGGTTCGGTTATGTCGGTGTCTCGATTCTTGAACTGTGAACCCCGCGCTCACATATTAACTGTAGGCGGTCATGGCGATAGGCTACGGTCTCATGATCCTCCTCGACGAGCGGTCATCTCTGTATATATTCCCGTTCTCCTCCCCGAAGTGATTCAATGCTGACCGCTTCGACGACATATAGCGCCGTTCAAATAATTTACCCCACCATTGCTGGCATCGGGCTGGGCTTCTTGTTCCTCCCACCGCTGATTGGGATACAAGCCGCTATGCCCATCAAGGACATGGCCACCAGCTCGACGACCTTCGGCTTGTCCCGGTCCGCATCTCCCTCTGTAATATCCATGATCCTTCCGGTTCTTACGAGAGCAAATACCTAGGACGATCGGGTACACCGTTGGCCTCTCCGTCGGCCAGGCCATCTGGTCCGGGGTAAGTTTTTATCTTTTTTTTTTGTTGTTGTCGGGGTTTACGAGATGCCTTGCTTCAGGTCATTCGTCAACGACTTTCGAAGATCCCAAATCTCGGCCTGGATTTGTCGGGCTCTGGTATTGCCGATAGCGTGCGCCAGATCCAAAACCTACAGGTATGGAGTCCCTACGTCGCGCAAGACCAACACTTAATTATAACCCAACAGCCCGAGTCGTTGCGGAGGCAAGTGCTGCATGCGTACACAAGAGGCGTCTCGACGATATGGATCGTGAACACTCCGATCGTATGCATATGTTTCGTTGCCAGTTCGTGTTTTTTTTTTGCCTTGATTCTGTCGAACACGCTGATTTTTTTTACTGTAGCGCTGTTCCTGAAGAAGTACACGCTGAAGCGCAGGATCATCCGAACCGGGAAGGCGGGGGTTCCTACTGCTACTGTCCCCGTCCCTGAAGTTCGGGAAGACGACCTAGAAAAGGGGCCGGATGAGGAGGGTAGTGCTACTGTTACTCGAGAACACTCGGCGGAGCGCTCGTCGGCGAAGTGAAGTGGAACCGCGATACATACTGGGGATTCAACTCACTGGCTGGTGGGCGGTTTCGACGCCATTCATCTGGCCTCGGAACGCCACCATTTGGTAGGCCGCCTGGATGGTTGGTGTTGACAGTTGAGACGAAAACGAAACACAGGCCGCGGGGGATGACGCTAAAATTCAAATTATCTGTATTCGTGTTATGGGTTGGGGTTGAATAATGCATCCTCACTCAAGATCTTACTCTTTCGTCCTGAACAACAGTGATCATGAACATCCTGGTCCTAGGCCTATCGCTGGAAGCCACTGGTTGATTTGGTCGCACAGAAGTACCAAGAATATGTCGTAGCTTTATACGACAATCGTTCAAGCTTTCAGTTTGCGGTCAATTCGCCACTTTAGGACGTCGACCAACTGACAGCCATATGCACCTTGGGCGAAATTTTGAAGCGCTGATTCAGCTAAGTTTCGGCAAGTCTTTGATGCCGCAAACCGGCACGCCTCTTGTTCTCAACCACCATGTTCAAACGGCTCAGAACGCTCCCGGTTCCTTTCTGTCTCTGCAGACGTTCCAAATCACAATGGATCGTGGATGAGTAGGACTCGGGCTGCCCTGGACACTGGGTTTTCTCCCTGGACACTGGGTTTTCTCGACTGGCCTGTTGGCTTCAAGTTTGAAATTCAGATTCAAGACGGACGATGTATCATTTTCCATATCTAGGGGGGAACGTTGTAACTCCTTTCACTTGTTCTCCAACAGCACCGCTGGAATCACCATGTCCGGGTACATCTTCTCCGCTTTCCCGTCCAGCAGCTCGCGCGCAAACTCCACGAAGCGCCTTGGGCGGAACTCGGGATACAGTTCCTTGGTATCAAGATACCCAAGGTACTTCGCGTACTCGGGGGTATTGTCCCCGCGCACAAACTTGTTGTAATTGTAGTCCTGTTGCACCAACTGAAGCCAGCTCAGGAAGTTGTCTGGATCGGCTTTGTGGGCGGCAGCATGCTCGGCGCGTTTCGCGATGACGCTTTCCGCCGATAACTAGGTGCAACATCGAAGGTGAGCAAGTTTCGCGCTCGTAGTAATTTGCTCGAACTGACATATTTCCGCTCGATCTTCTCGCCTGAGAGTTCCTCCATGGTCTTGAAGATCTCGTTTTGGGAGAGAACATCTCCGGTCGTGATGACGAATTTGTTCAGCGTCCGGTCGTCCTTGATAACGCGGGCGACGAGCGGTCCGATATCGCGGAGGTCGATGAGGATCGACGGCTTGGTGCCGCCTGCGTAGATCTCGACTTTTGGCTTGAATATGGCGGCATAGTCCACGCGACCGGAGGGGAGGGTAGGGAAGGATAACTGGTGCCAGTAGCCGACGTCGATGATCGTATACGGGAGGTGCAGCCTCCAGATGTGCTGGTATACCTCCTCTTTCTAAGGGCAGTTCAGCTTCAAAGACCTCAGCTCGGATCCAAATCAACTTACCTTGTCGCGCAGGGACATCGTCCCCGGCGAAGCGACTGTTATGAACGCACACGGCACAAAGCGCTTCACGCCGGCCTCCTTCGCCGCCGTCGCGAGCTGGAGTTGCGCAAGTTGACCCCCGGCGTCGATCGTGCTGATGAGGACGTCGACCCCCGCCAGCGCCTTCACCAAGTCTTCCTTCGGTCCCTCGATATCGACGACGCGGATGCCCACACCGCGCTCCCCTAGAGCCTTGACCGCCGGCTTCGATGCCGAGGACGGGCGCACGAGAGCTTCGACCTCCTGCAGTATGGTCGGTTTCAAAATTATCTGACGACGGAGGAAGTGGAACGTACAAAATCCGCGTCGTTCAACAAACCCTTGAGAATGGACCCGCCGGTCTCGCCAGTCGCACCAAGGAGGAGGACTTTGATGGTCATAATGCGAAAGTTGTAGGATACTGGCAATAGTTCAGAACGTTCTTCCTTTTATACTTACTGCCCACCCATGGGCGAACTTACTGAGCCCGACCTATCCCGGCCACATCGGGAATTAACCTGACGAGCTATTTGCGAGGTATACCGCATTGAGTAATTTCCACCGCTCGGTATATACATTCCTTACATCTACCAGTCACGACTTTGCCATTCAGCATAAGCGTGTCCGGCAAAGAAAAAAATGACAGGGTTCCACGTCGCAATGACAGTGGAAATAGCCCATCCATGGGGCCATGAGCCATCGGGCTCAGATAACTCGCCGTTGAAGCGTAGAAGAAATGGCCCCGGTGTCCCCGATGTTACTTACTTCCCGCCGCACGTACTATTTACGTAACCCCACTCAACGCCCAAGAGCAAAAAAGGAAATACTTATAGTGAAGGTCGACTTGTGAAAAGGCTATTCACCCGCGCCTCCTGCGCGAGCATCTCGATGATGAAGATGTCGTCGGCACGGCAAGTAAACCAGAAATGGCGACAACCCGCGAAAAAATGAGCATATAGGTATTGCAAAGAGCAACAATTTTAGGTAAAGACAGTGGAATACATAGAAAAGAACGGAAAGTCCGAGGTCTCAGGAACGACGTTGGCGAGCGGTGTCTAGGAGCGGTGGGTTCAACCCGTCATGCGACTCTGCCACCACAGGTCAACAAGTTGAACAAACTCGGCTAGAAAAGGCAGGAGCTTACGAATTTGAACTGCTTCGCCACGGCCTCGGTGAGATCGCCAATGGACTTCTCCGCGCGCGCCAATATGGCCGCCGACATCCGAAGCCGCCTCTCGAAATCCCGTTTCTCAAACTGGAACCTATGGTTCGCGACGGCCAGCGCGAGTTTCGACTCGTGCAGCTGAGTCTTGAGCTGGTCCTTGTCGAGGCGGAGCTGGCGGTTCTCGCTGCGGAGCGCGGTGAGCTCCTCGGTCAGGCGTTGGCGCTCTGACGCTGGATGAGACGAATGGGATTGAAGGCCTGAATTGACGACGTACGTGCTTCCACCGCCTCCTCCGCGCGCCGACGTTCTGCGCGCCACCAAAGTCAACCGCTGCGCGCCTCAATTTCGAGTCGGTTCGACGCACCCTTCATCACCCGCAGCGCATTCTTGACCTTGTTCTCCTTATCCGCGCCCCGCGGCTTGGCAACGACGACGCCGAAGAGGTGCGGCGCGATTCCCCGCAACAGCGGCTTGTCGACCTGGGGTGGCTTGGGGACTGAGGCTGCCGTGGTCTGCAGGTCCTGGACCGAGACGGGCGGGGAAGTCGGGGGCGGGGGCGGGGAGGAGGAGTCGGGGGAGCGCATGAGGGAAGAGTCATCTTCTGAGCCTTATATATGAGGGCCGGGAGCAATGGGCAATGTTTCGAGTTCAATTGAATTGAAATTCCATCGAATTTCAGTCGAAACAAGTATGCGTGTTGCAAAGCGATTAAATCTGTATTCCTACATACATTCGGGCCTTATCGTACGTCGCGGGTTAGAGCGTGAGGTTGTATTCGTATTCACTGCTTGCGTTCTGCGCCATCCACAGCACGATGACAGACAGCATGAGGGCCACGTTCTGCGAGACGTTCGCATATCCATAATATTTGAACTGCTCTGCGTGGTCGGGCATAACGTATTTGAGCACGAGTACGGTCTATCGAGGGATTAGCAGTGAAGGAGGAGAATGTGTGATGCGACGCACGACGCTGCCAGCTAGGCCCCCTGCCATTAACGCAAAGCCCAGGAAGAGGAACAATCGGGCGCGCCACACGGCCCGCGAGTCCCCGAAGCCATCCTCGCCCCGAATTCGGTCCTTGTCGATGAGGTTGATGACCAGGAAACCGAGCAAGGAGCAGATGCCGGGTATCCAGTCGACGAAGGTGACATGGACGGGCACGGGTGTGTCTGGCTGGCCCCAAGGCGTCTTCGCATGAGCGGAGACGATGCAGGCGTCGAGGAAGAGCCAGTTCGCGAGGGCAAACTGCGCGCACGCTGCGTAAGTAATGCTGCGGCTGCGTGCCAGCGGTGAGGACGACGTACGAGGCCACCGGCGAGATATACGCCCACAGTTCGACGGTGCTTTCCAAAGTCGATGTCAGGGAACGGGTTGAGACAAACGCGTCGAGGATCGTAGGAGGATGGAGGAAGAGACATGGTGGTGGACAGCAAGTGTGGTTTGTTTGCCGCGGGCGTTGATGGCATCAACTTGCACTTGCGCTTGCACCTCCACCTCGAAATCGCCGACTGACAGCGGGCGGTTGCCGGGCAGACTCCCGGGCTGAATTTCTGCATTTACGTTCTTCCGTGCACGCAGGAAAATCACTAAAAAATGCTCAAAGTTCCAGTTCCAGTCGGGGCGAGCGGGTTACATAGGCTCACCAAAACTTCTCAGCCCAAGCCTATTCTAAGGTCGGGTCGAACTCGGGATCAAGACCGGGCTTTGACCCATTATTTTTCGTCTTGAACCAACTTCCTGTGAGTTTACCATCTTAGCAGCTTCAAAGCTGGCCTTTTCAACAATCCATACCGCACCGACAAATCCCGGCGCCACCGAATATTTCAGAGAAGCATTTCGGATTATCTGCTGGAAGAAAACCTCACTTTCTTCGTACCAATTTGGGGTATTGACCAAGCAAAACTGACAGTGAGCAGATATACCCATGGGCGTCAAGAATTTTGAACCCGACCTTGACCCCGTGTGCCCTCCTCAGGGTCGGGCTCGGGCTCACCCAAGTTTAGGCTCGGGCTCATGTCATGGGAATAAGGTTCATAAGCACCTTCTTCAAGACCCACACTTTCCCGGCTCTCCTTCCATTCACCTGCCATGCCAAAAGTCGCCATTCCCAACACGAGCATCGAGTTTTTCTTCACCGACAGTGGACCGCCCGAGCCAGAGGATTACACAACATACATCATTGTACACGGCCATACCTACCATGGTGGTGCGTCTCTCTGTCCACGGTCTAGTTCTACGCGTTGAACGAGATGAATGTAGGTGTCTTCCAGCGTCTCCATCCCCTGGCCGCCGACCGTTCCGTGCGTATCATCTGCCTTAACCGGCGTGAATACCCAGGTTCCACTCCCCACACTGCGGAAGAGCTTAAAGTCTATGCGTCCGGTTCTGAAGAGGAGCGGACTACACTCTTGCGTGCAGAGGGTGTGAACCTCGCTCTTTGCGTCGACGAGATAATCCAACAATTCAAACTGTCGTCTGTGGTACTTGTTGCCTGGTCACTGGGCAACACTTTCGTCGTGGCGGTCATGGCGTCGATCAAGTCCCTTCCCGCTCAAAGTCAAGTCCGACTCCGAACGTCCGTCAAGACGATAATCCTTTGGGGTACGATATCCACAGTTGAGATCCCTAGCATGCTCTCATAACCAATAGATCCTCCCGCCGAAGCTCTTGGAATCCCGAAGCCTCCGAGTTCCTACGTCCCTCTCTACGACCTCGACCTCGCACCTGAAGCCCGCGGACCCGCCTTCGGTATCTGGGTCCAGTCCTACTTCACCCACCCCGATCTACCGTCTCGCGACCCCAACCTCCTCCACCAGCGCATCCACGACTCTCCCTCTCTCTCCACCAAGACTCGGCGCATGACATTCGCCGACCTCTCCCCCGCCGAGCTACGCGAGATTACCGATTTTACGGTGGGCGACAAATGCGACACCGTCCTCACGCGAGCGGAGTTTAGGCCGATTGTGGCCGCGCTGGTGCGGGAGGCGATGTTCGATCCTGCGGTTCGGGCGGCGTGGGGTGACGTTGGCGTGGCGTATATCGTGGGCGAGGCAAATCCGTGGAATGTCCATTTCGCGGCGTGGAATATGGAGGAGCGGGTGGATGCCGGTGGTGGCAAGACTCCAATCAATTTCTGTTTCGTCGAAGGGGCTAATCATTTTGTGGGTTTGGTACTCTTGTGCTTAGTTCATGCTGAATGGATAATACAGGGAATGTGGGACGATCCGAGTAAGGCTCTCGACGCGCTTATCAGCTGCACCGAGTAGCGGGGACTTACCTGTCAATTTGTTCCCGGGTTGAATTTGTATCGAGCTTTCGCGACGTCTTGGAAGGGGGGATATTCGGTTGCATTCCAACTCTACGCTACATGTCTCGTTTTCTCAACCCCCATTCTTCTTCCTCCCTCGCGCTCGTGGTGCCGAAATACGTTAATATTTCAGCGAAGCGGGGGTCTCTGACAGACATGATCCTCTCAGTCCAATGCTTCGCCCGCTCTTCGTTCGCCAACGCGATGTATGCTCGAGTTAGGCGCATGTAGTGCATGATTCGTTGAAGAGGTTCCCCCGCGAACTCTACGTCCATCATCTGGATGATATTCGCGCTGTGGGCGGTGATGTGGTCGTCGGGGAGGGAGCGGTCGGCGAGCCACGCCGCGAAAACTACATCGTCGGCGGCGTCTTCTGACCCGAGGACTGCCTCCGTCAGGTGCTTCAAGTCCTCCGCTATCAAGCGCCGCCGTGTGTCGCTTTCGGCCGCCTGGTCGTCGGGCAGGGAGCAGAGCGGGCACGTGCAGTCGAACTCGTAGTGCTCGCTCAGCATCCGCAGACGCTCGGAGCGCTCGAGAGGTTCGGTTGAATACGAGAGGAATAGCTCCTCGCCCTGCGCGATCTGTGTTTTGGAGTGAATCGACACTGTGAAGGACTGGGGATCCCAGGTCAGCTCGACATTTGGGGTGCAGCTGCAGGAAAATGGTATATATCAGCCCACGTACGGCTGAGCTCATAACATGCGTGGAGCGCACCTGTGGTTGATTCGGGAGACATCGCGACCAAGAATTTTGTGCTGCCCGGTATACGACCCCGGGAGCGGGTCAGCTACCGCGATCGCATTCTGCGACAGAATGTTGTATATTGACCCGTCTGTGCTGAACAGACCGAAGAAATCCGCCCGCTCGCTTTCCGAGAGGCGCGTGGTCACGAGCGTATCCATCGCCCCGAGGAGAGCCATCCCGAGCGTGTCGTATTGTGGGTCTTCCGGGGTCAAGTCCCCGGGGAGCTGCGCGGCGGCGAGGAGAAACGGCCGCTCGACGATGATGGTCTCCCCGCGTTCGATGTCCTGGCTGGCAAAGACGCCGTGCCATGCGACGGAGCCGAGGGCGATTCGGCACATGGCTGGCCGAGATGGGGCGGGTAGTGGTGCGGGATTGAAGCCGTCCGCGATGAGAGCGGTTTTGGTGTCCCCCCAGAGGAGGCAGGCGGTGGAGGGCTCCCCGCCGCCGGCCGGAGAGGGGAAGCGGGCAAATTGCAGTGAGTAAGTCTGCCCGTTGGGTAGTGCGGTTTCGGAAAATTGGCTGTCGTCTGGGAGGAGGGTTTGTGAGGTGTATTTGCGCGTTTGAAAAGTTGGCACTGCGGAGCGCCGGGGCGCCCAAGAGAGTACTGGCGGTGGACGAAAACGGAGAGACCTGGCCAAATTCATCTCGACCTGCGCGCAGGAGCCAGTGATACGGATGAGGGGGAGAGCGCTGGAGGGCGGGGGACCGAAGTCGGCTAAGCAAAGTGTATTCACACGCATGCACCCGGCGCTCTCGCTTAGATTTCCCCTTCGAGACTCGAGTTCCCGGTCGATCGTCCAAGCCGCAAGGCTCATAACGCGCCATTGCACGCAACGACTCAAGCTGCACGCAACTTGGACAACTCATGCCATATCATGAACTTTCCTCGGTACGGTAATTATTCAAGTCTAAGGTACCATAATTCAAAAGCTCATAACTCAGTCGGCATAGAAGTTTGAGTGGTGATGTTTGCGGCAGAAAATGCAGCGCTGCTTTTCTGCGGCTGTCATATTTTAAGGACTCGCATTCTGTGGGGTCCGGCGTCCATATCAACTTGGGTTGAACTCTGGTTGAAATTTGTTTCCCACGGCACGCACCGCCACTGTGATTGACAGCTCACTTGTCTTCTCCCCTCATGATCATGGCTGGGTTGGACGCAGGTGAGTCCTTGCGGAAGTTCCCTCGGTTGACTCCAACAGTGCTTATTTATTCAACAGCTAAGCTTCAATCCATCTCGGGCTCAACAGAGCTGACTTGAACACGCAGCAATCCACTGATTCACGGTGGCAAAGCCCGAAGATGCACTGTCCAGATTCGCCGAACTGCCGCACTGATAGACCGTAGAAATTCTCTCCTTTCCTCGCTCTCTTTCCGGAAATTCACTCGTCACCGCCCCCGCTTCCTCACCGCGGCGGTCTTCCGTTATTACAAACCACTTGCTGACTATTCGTTGACTTACGTTAGGAGGAGCGTCTCGCCTCTTAAAAGCAAGACGACGCTGGTCGTTATCTGCACCAAATCAAATCCACCACGATGTCTCCACCTACGTTCACAACTTCTACCACCGCAGAGGAGGTCGCGACGGTCTTTGCGAAGGAAATACAGGGCAAGAATGGTGGGTTCAAATCTGAAGTGTTCCCTGCCAGTCCTCAGCAGCCAACTGATACCCGCGAATAGTCCTGATAACTGGGACGTCTCTGAACGGAATCGGCTTCGAGACTGCCCGTGTCATTGCGAAACACGCCAACCTTGTTATTATAACGGGATACAACCCCGAGAGGTATCTGGTTGCCCTTTTCGCCTCCTGAGTCGTACTTATGTCCGCAGGTTGAAGCTCTCTGAAGAGGCTCTCAAGAAGGAGGTGCCCGGCGCCAATATACGCCCCTTGACCCTCGACCTCTCATCCCTCGCGGCCGTCCGCAAGGCTGCCGCCGAAGTGAACGCATACCCCGAACCGCTCCACGTTCGTACCACCACCCATTTCGACTCCGAGAAAAAAGCGATATTGACTTGAAGGCGGCGGATGCTACATAGGTCGTGATCCACAACGCCGCAGCCACGATTAGTGGCGTGTTCAAGCTCACTGTCGACGGGCTCGAGTCGCAGCTCGCCACGGGGCACGTCGGGCCGTTCCTCTTCACCAAGCTGATCGCGGCGAAGATTATCGCTGCGGGCACGGCGGGGTATACCCCACGCGTCGTGTTCGTGGCGAGCTCGGCGCATCGGATGGGGACGGGGATTGATTTGGGGACGGTTGCGAGGCCCAGTGCGGAGGGGTATACGGCGATACGGGGGTATAGTGAGACGAAGACGGCGATGATCTTGGATGCTATGGAGCTGTCGAGGCGCGCGGGGGGGAAGATTAATGCGTATAGTCTGTGTCCTGGAGGTGCGATTCTTATGATATCCCTCCTCCAGATTAACCGTTCGTTCAGCTGTATCCACGAATATCAACCAGAAGGAGGAGTCGAGGGCGGATATGCTGGCTCTAGGTGGGCGTACCAGGAGGTTTCCGTGTTGATTTCGCTGACGACTTGAGTGTGCAGGTATCCTCACCCCAGAGGGCCTCCCGAACCCAAAGTACCCGTGGAAGACGATGGAGGAGGGCGCTGCGACGTGAGTTATAACTTTTATCCTGGACATGATCATGAGCTAACCTTCAATCCAGCACCGTGATCACAGCCTTTGACCCCCGCCTGGACGGTGCGCCCCCTTCCTTTCCTATGTCCTGCGACGGTACCTGACCATTTTAATTCCGAATCCAGCGGTGCCCGGTGCGTACCTCGAAGACTCGGTAGTTGCAACCGAGAAGATCGCGCCTCACAGCTCGGATCCCGTGGGTTATTTCCTCAGTCATCTTGGATGAACGATTACTGAGACGTGCTGCAGGAGACCGCTGCGAAGCTGTGGGCGATTACGGAGACGATCGTGGGGGAAACTTTCTCGTTTTGATGTGGTTCAAGAAAGAAATGTTTTCGGGGTGCCGCAATATTCAACCCAACCTTACGGTCTTTTATACCATGTATGTATGTATGTCGTTCCAGTCCCCGCACGCTTTCTCTACGTATGCTACCCACAGAAAAAAAGTCCTACGGTGTGTTGAGCCTCAAGTTGAACTGTCCGGGAACCGGTTGATGCGGTTGCGGGAACAGTTGATACCCTCTGCAACACACGGTCATGCTGTTGTATGGCACCGACTCGCGATTCGCGGTACTTGACGCGCCTACGCGCGCCCACAGATTTTACATCGTGCTGAGATGGCTGCAGCGATTGGTCGGATATATTCTTCTTTGCCGTATCACCGTAACACCAATCTGTGGGGACGGATAAGTGGCGCGAGCGACAAAATTAAAATGAGACCACAATGTGCTTTCCCTTACAGCCCGGAGGCTAGGACACAGCGATGAGACAGGATGTATTTTACAGCGATAATATTACCTTTTGGGGCGTGCGCGGCCCAAGCTGTGATTTTTTTTTTTTCGGAAAATAAAAATACACCCGCCTCGACCACCGTCCCTCGAGGCAGCCGCGAGGCACGAAGGACAGAGGGCGTGCCCGCGTACGAGATTGTTATTTTTTTGGCGAGCGAATCGTACGTTCTCAAAATATTGGGGTGACCTTGATGGGTGGTTAAATTTGTTGGGGCGGTCAATTTGAGCGGACACCGTTTCTTTCTTCCTACCACCACCACAATGGCCTCCAAACCGATCCGCGAGTACGATGCGAAGCTCCTGCTCGCTCACTGGCTCCCCCACGCGCCCCCGCCTTGCGCCGCCTACCCGACAGTGAGCAGCGACTTCAAGTACCCCAAGCCCCGCGTCGCCCAGTTCTCTTGGTCTGAAGAGGACAAGACTGGTCTGTTTCACCGTGTCTTGTTCTTACGCGCCTTGTTAAACAAGAAGGATAGACAACTACCTCGCCGCCCCGGGATGGATCGATACTACGTCCACAAAACTCGTCGCAAAACCCGACATGCTCATCAAGCGCCGCGGCAAGGCTGGGCTGCTTGCGCTGAACAAGACTTGGGATGGCGCCGATGGCGCCAAAATGTGGATTAAAGAGCGCGCGGGCAAGCCTGTCAAGGTGCGATCTTGATCTGAATGTCTCAGTCTCATTTTATTGACACTTTGTAGGTCGAGCACACGACCGGGACGCTGACCACCTTCATCGTCGAGCCCTTCCTGCCCCACCCTTCAAACACAGAGTACTACATCTGCATAAACTCTGGCCGCGAGGGCGATGCCATCCTCTTCACCCACGAAGGCGGCGTCGACATTGGCGACGTCGACTCAAAGGCCCTGCGCCTCGCCCTCCCCGTCTCCGTCCTCTCCGCCGACGGTACCTTCCCCTCCCGCGCCACCATTCAGTCCACCCTCCTCTCCTCCGTCCCCGCCGCGAGCAAAGACGCGCTCACAGACTTTATTCTCCGCCTCTACGCCGTCTACGTCCACCTCCACTTCACCTACCTCGAGATCAACCCCCTCGTGTGTCTTGACGGCGGCGACATCCAGTTCCTCGACATGGCTGCCAAGCTCGACCAGACCGCGGAGAGCATCTGCGGGCCCATGTGGGCCGTCGCGCGCGACCTCTCGCTGTATGAGGAGAGCTTTGGTGGCGCGAAAGCCGCGCCGAAGAAGGGCGGCGTGCAGGCAGACCGCGGCCCCCCGATGGTCTTCCCCGCGCCCTTTGGCCGCTCGCTGACCGCCGAGGAGGCGTACATCCAAAAGCTTGACGCGTCCACCGGCGCGTCCCTCAAGCTCACCGTCCTGAACGCCAAGGGCCGCATCTGGACCATGGTGGCCGGCGGTGGCGCCAGCGTCGTCTACTCTGACGCGATTGCTGCGCACGGCTTTGCCGGTGAGCTCGCCAACTACGGCGAGTACAGCGGGGCGCCCACTGAGGGTCAGACGTACGAGTATGCTCGTACTGTTAGTAAGTCGGATCCATATGCGATCTAGTCAATACCCTACTAACCGTTTCTCTTTCTTTAGTCGACCTGATCACCCGCGGCACCCCGCATCCCCAGGGCAAGATCCTCATCATCGGTGGTGGAATCGCCAACTTCACCAACGTCGCCGCGACCTTCAAGGGAATCATCCGCGCGCTCAAAGAGTTCAAGTCTGGCCTCGTTACCCACAACGTCAAAATCTACGTCCGTCGTGGAGGTCCCAACTACCAGGAGGGGCTGCGCGCTATGCGGTTCGTACTCTTTCTCTGTGCGCTTTCTGCTTTCCGACTAACCCTCCCTATAGTCTCCTCGGCGAGAGCCTCGGTGTCCCGATCAAGGTGTACGGACCCGACACCCACATCACGGAGATCGTCCCCATCGCCCTCGGTATCGACCTCTCCAAGACCAACAAGGCCGTCGAAGCGCCCACCACCAGCACCGGCGCGACCACCCCCGCGGGGACCGCCGTCGATGTACAGGACACCACCGCCTCCCCGACCGTCGGCACCATCCACCCCTCCGGCGCGCGCACCCAGCCCGACGACCAGATCGTGCACTTTGAGAACGCGTCGGCGCCGGGTTCGCGCCCTGCCTACCGGCCGTTCGATGCGACGACGCGGAGCTTCGTGTACGGGCTGCAGCCGCGCGCGATCCAGGGCATGCTCGACTTTGACTACTCGTGCGGGCGGAAGGCGCCGAGCGTCGCGGCGATGATCTACCCCTTCGGCGGACACCACATCCAGAAGTTCTACTGGGGAACCAAGGAGACGCTGCTGCCCGTGTACACCTCTGTCGACGAGGCGGTGGAGAAGCACCCCGACGTGGACGTTGTGGTCAACTTTGCGTCCTCGCGCAGCGTGTACTCGAGCACGCTCGACATCCTCAAGTTCGCGGCGCAGATCCGGAGCGTGGCGATTATTGCGGAGGGTGTGCCGGAGCGGCATGCGCGGGAGCTGCTGTGGCGCGCGCAGGCGCTGGGGGTGCTCGTCATCGGGCCCGCCACCGTCGGCGGGATCAAGCCTGGGTGCTTCCGTATCGGCAACTCTGGGGGTATGATGGACAACATCATCGCGTCCAAGCTGTACCGCGCGGGGTGCGTTGGGTACGTGTCCAAGTCGGGCGGCATGTCGAACGAGCTGAACAACATCCTGTCGCTCGTGACGAACGGGACGTACGAGGGGATTGCGATTGGCGGGGATCGTTATCCGGGGTCGACGTTCATCGACCACTTGCTGCGCTACGAGGCGGACCCGCAGTGCAAGATGCTCGTGCTGCTCGGGGAGGTGGGCGGCGTGGAGGAGTACCGCGTCATCGAGGCGGTCAAGAGCGGGCGCATCACCAAGCCGATTGTGGCGTGGGCGATCGGGACGTGCGCGAAGATGTTTGAGACGGAGGTGCAGTTTGGGCATGCGGGGAGTATGGCGGACTCGGAGATGGAGACGGCGGATGCGAAGAATGCGGCGATGCGGGCGGCTGGGTTCGTTGTGCCCGAGACGTTCGAGGAGCTGCCGCGGGTGCTGAAGGAGACGTATGAGGGGCTCGTTAAGAAGGGGATAGTTGTAGTGCGGGAGGAGAGTGAACCGCCGGTCATCCCGATGGATTACAAGTGGGCGCAGGTTAGTTTTGTTTACATCGTTTGGCTCGTGCATTGGCTAACGGCAACACAGGAACTGGGCCTCATCCGCAAGCCGGCTGCGTTCATCTCGACGATCAGCGACGAGCGGGGGCAGGAGCTGCTCTACGCTGGTATGCGTATCTCCGATGTCTTCAAGGAGGACATTGGGCTTGGTGGTGTCGTCAGTCTGCTGTGGTTCAAGCGCCGTACGTCGGATTCTTCATCCCGTCTGCCTCCTCTGACTGGACCTTACAGGCCTACCACCGTGGGCGACCAAGTTCATCGAGATGGTGCTCATGCTCACCGCCGACCACGGCCCCGCCGTCTCTGGGTACGCTGAACCGCTCTTCTTCTTCTTCGCCCACTTCACTAACATGATATTCCAGTGCGATGAACACCATCGTCGCGTCGCGCGCCGGGAAGGACCTCATCTCGTCCCTCGCGTCGGGGCTACTCACGATCGGAAGCCGCTTCGGTGGTGCGCTCGACGAGGCCGCGTCCATGTTCACGCAGGCGCGCGACACGGGCCTCACGCCGCGCGAGTTTGTCGACAACTCGCGCAAGGCGAACAAACTCAGTACGTTGTGGTGTCTTTCCTCTCCATCGCGATATTGACGAGGCCGTACAGTCAGCGGCATTGGCCACAAGATCAAGAGCGTGAACAACCCTGATCTCCGGGTGGAGCTCGTGAAGGAGTATGTGCGCAAGAACTTCCCGAGCCATAGCTTGCTCGACTATGCGCTCGCGGTGGAGAAGGTCACAACGGCGAAGAAGGATACTGTGCGTACTTGCTTTGTCTTTGCGCACCCTGCCGACTTATTCATTCGTTTGTCCGTTCTAGCTTATCCTGAACGTCGACGGCTGCATTGCCGTCTGCTTCGTCGACCTGCTGCGCGACAGCGGGGCCTTCACGCCCGAGGAGGCGGAAGAGTACATCAAGGTACGCATACCGCGGCATTTCTGGCATAGGTCAAACCTAACTCCACCCCCTAGATCGGCACGCTGAACGGGCTGTTCGTCCTCGGACGCAGCATCGGGTTCATCGGACACCACCTCGACCAGAAGCGCCTGCGGGCACCCCTCTACCGACACCCTGCCGACGACATCTTCATCAACATGGCGGATGTCTCGCAGCCGCGCGTGCTGGGACGGATGCAATAGGCGTGTTTTTTGGCGTTTTGGCTTCATGTTCTTGCGATGCGACGACGCTTTCTTGTGCAGGTTGGGCGGAGGAGGCCCGGCCGCGAAAATTAGACGATGTAGAATTATTACTGATACTCACTTGGCCATGTATATGGCATAGACAATATAATGATGCCCGCGCAGGAGGCGCGGGTGAATAGCCTTCGTTGGTCGAGCTTTGCCTCGCGATGTGTCCTTTTTTCCTTGAGCGGCGGGGTTCCGAAATTAAGTGGATCGCAAATCGTGATTGGCAGAATGCGGACCAGGCATTGACGCGCGTCGCGCCAGCATCTCAAATGCTGCCATACTGGTAGGCAGGTAAGTACATAGACTGGTAGGTCCCGTTAAGAAACAACCGGGCCCGGCAATCGAGTGCGAATTTTCTAAGCCCGATGTGGATGGTTGATTTCCACTGTCGTCGCGAAACCCATATTATTTTGCGGTTGACTGGGAGTTTGATTGAATGGCGCAAGAATGGCGCACATCCCGTGTCGGGATACGCTTCGCCCAGGGAATATAAAGCGGGTGTTTTGCGGTTAACTTGCACTTGGAAAATCGTGGAGGTACTTATGAAGTTATATTCCGGCACGGCTGCGCGTCAAGGACAGCACGGTTCGTCCCACATACCTGGTGATGCAGGTATATCTGCCGACCAGGGGAAAGTACCTTGTAACATTTTGATTTGCCGCTATGGTCGGAATTCACTAACATTTAAAAGGAAGAACTCTCTGAAGTGTTATCCGACAACTTTGCGCACAATGACCATCAAAGTTCTACTCCTTGGTGCGACTGGGCAGACCGGCCGATCCATTCTCGAGGGCTTGTTGAATGACGCAGACTTTGTACGTTCTTCCTCCTCTGTCGTCAGGAAATCATAACACCAACCATGCCGCAGGAGGTCGAAGCTCTCGTGCGCCCGTCCTCGGCTTCGAAGCCGGCGGTCAAGGCGCTCGGGGACCGTGGTGTGGGCATCCGCGTCGTCGATATCGAGGGGCCGCTGGACGACTTGGTGAAGGCGTTAGCGGGCGTCGATGTCCTGATTAGCACAATTGACGCCGGGAGTCAACTCTCGCAATTCCAGCTCGCGACGGCGGCGAAGGAGGCCGGCGTGAAGCGCTTTCTGCCGTGTGCATTCATAACAGTGGCTCCACCGGGGACGATGGCTATGCGCGACCAGGTGAGTTGACTTGGAGAATATGAGTCTAGGTTGAAGTTTTAATTCATGGACGGCCAGAAAGAGGAAATATACCAGCACATCTGGAGGCTGCACCTCCCGTATACGATCATCGACGTCGGCTACTGGCACCAGATATCCTTCCCGACTCTCCTCTCGGGTCGCGTGGACTATGCCGCCGTGTTGAAGCCAAAAGTCGAGATCCACGCAGACGGCACCAAGCCTTCGATCCTCATCGATCGGCGTGACATTGGGCTGCTAGTCGCCCTCATTATCAAGGATGACCGCACGCTGAACAAGTTCGTAATCGCGTGGGGTGAGGTCCTTTCGGAGAACGAGATCTTCAAGATCATGGAGAAACTGTCGGGCGAGAAGATCAAGCGGAGATATGTCAGTTCGAGAAACTTGCTACGAGCGCGAAACTTGCTCACTTTCGTTGCACATAGATATCGGCGGAAACCACCATCGCGAAACGCGCCGAGTATGATGCCGCCTCCAAAGCCGATCCAGACAACTTCCTGGCCCGGCTGAAGTTGGCGCAACAGGACTACAACTACAACAAGTATGTGCGCGGCGACAATACCCCCGAGTACGCGAAGTACCTTGGGTATCTTGATACCAAGGAGCTGTATCCCGAGTTCCCTCCGAGGCGCTTCGTGGAGTTTGTGCGCGAGCTGCTGGACGGGAAAGCGGAGAAGATGCACGCGGAAATCCCAGCGGCGGTGTTGGAGAGTCTATTAGAATAAGTAACGACATAAAACGTAGCCCGGTGAGGATACGTCGTCCGTCTTGAATATGAATTTGTCACAATCTTGCCAACAACCCAATTAGCCCAGTTGAGAGAAAAAACCCAGTCCAGGGAGAGCTGAGGCCAGAATTAGGGCCAGAGTCTCAAGCCGTCGTGACAGGACGGAGCTGGGGGCGTTCTGAGCCGTTTGAACATAGTGGTCAAGAGCAAGTGATGGCTTGTGATGGCGTGTCGGTTTGCGGCATCGCGAAACGGCGCTTGACTAACCACCTAAGAATTTGATTGAACGGCGAGGCCCTGAAGGTAAGGAATATATATACCGACCTGTGGAAATCATGTAAAGCCCAGTCAGGTTAATTCCCGATGTGGTCGGGATACGCTGTGCTCAGTAAGTTCGCCCAGGCGATATAAAAGGAAGGACGTCCTGAACTATTGTCCGACAACTTGCGCGTTATGACCATCCAAGTCCTACTCCTTGGTGCGACTGGCAAAACTGGCGGATCCATTCTCGAGGGCTTGTTGAACGACGCGGATTTTGTACGTTCCTCTTCCTCTATCTCGTGAGGAAATCATAACCATTCTTCTGGTACAGGCTGTAGAAGCTCTCGTGCGCCCGTCCTCGGCTTCAAAGCCGGCGGTCAAGGCTCTGGGGGAGCGCGGTGTGGGTATCCGCATCGTTGATATCGAGGGGCCGCTGGACGAGCTGGTGAAGGCGTTGGCGGGTGTCGACGTCCTCATCAGTACGATCGACGCTGGGGGTCAACTCGCGCAATTCCAGCTCGCGACGGCGGCAAAGGAGGCCGGTGTGAAGCGCTTTGTCCCGTGTGCTTTCATAACAGTCGCTTCGCCGGGGACGATGGCTATGCGCGATCAGGTGAGTTGACTTGGAGGATATGAGTCTAGGTTGAAGTTGAACTGATGACGGCTCCAGAAAGAGCAAATATACCAGCACATCTGGAGGCTTTACCTCCCGTATACGATCATCGACGTCGGCTACTGGCACCAGATATCCTTCCCGACTCTCCCCTCTGGTCGCGTGGACTATGCCGCCATGTTGAAGCCAAAAGTCGAGATCCACGCCGGGGGCACAAAGCCGTCGATCCTCATCGACCTGCGCGATATCGGGCCACTCGTCGCCCGCATTATCAAGGACGACCGGACGCTGAACAAGTTCGTCATCACGACCGGAGATGTTCTCTCCCAGAACGAGATCTTCAAGACCATGGAGGAACTCTCGGGCGAGAAGATCGAGCGGAAATATGTCAGTTCGAGGCACCTCTAAACATAAAACTTGCTCACCTTCATGTTACACCTAGATATCGGCGGAAAGCATCATCGCGAAACGCGCCGAGCACGCTGCCGCTTCCAAAGCCGATCCAGACAACTTCCTGACCTGGCTGAAGTTGGTGCAACAGGACTACAATTACAACAAGTATGTGCGCGGCGACAATAGCCCCGAGTACGCGAAGTACCTTGGGTATCTTGATACCAAGGAGCTATATCCCGAGTTCCGCCCGAGGAGCTTCGTGGAGTTTGCGCGCGAGCTGCTGGACGGGAAAGCGGAGAAGATGTACGCGGACTTGCCAGCGGCGGTGATGGATTCTCTTAGAGAATAAGTAAGGCGTTGAAATGTTTCTTGAATATGAATTTGCCAACAGTCGAGAAAAGACAGCGTCCAGGGCCAGAGGAAGGGCCAGAGTCCTGACGAACCATGAGCCGTTGTGAATTGAAACCTCGGCAGGGATAGAACGGAGCCGGGACCGTTGTGAGCCGTTTAAACATGATGGTCAAGAGCAAGGATGGCGATGCCGGTTTCCGGCACGAACGACTTGCCGGAAGTTGGAACGGCGCTTGAAAACTTCGGATTCAGACGTGCGGTCGTTGAGCTGCACCAGCATTTACTGCCCAAAGCTCGCAAATAGGACGCAAACCGAAAACGGGAACGACTTTTTTTTTTTACAACCAAGGCTCCAAGTTCATTAGTCATCGTACAAAGCTCCGACGTATTCATACACACACCCAGCTTCAAAGAAAAGCATATGAGGGGCTTATCACAACCGACCACCCCCAGAGAAGCGAAAAGACACCGACATTTCGCGAACCGCTTCCAAGAGGTTGCGATCTGCGACAGAGAGGCTCAGAAGCGCCTGCTCGTCCACACTGCTGTCCCACTCGTCCGCGGGGAACGGCAGACCGATGACTGGGCACACGGTACCCGGCTCTGGAAGCGTACCGTTCAAAAAGTACTCTCGAACATACTTCTGTGTGCAGATCGACGGCCCAGAGATTGAACAGTGCTAGAGAGGGAGCGGATGGTCAGCGTCGATTCCGTCGAGAGGGCCGCAGGGAAGAAAATGACACACTCCAACAGAGTCTTGGGTCAAAACAATGGACCCCGTGAAGCCCTGCGACATCTTCTTCGCACTATAGGTAGGTAGGCTGAGCTTAGGCGGTGTAACTGGGAGTAGTTCGTCACTTACGCCGAAAGAGGAGTGACCGGATCTGCGGGTACAAATTCAGTCTCTGCACAAATCGACAAAGTAAGAGAGGCACACCCGCTGTGTTCCCGATCAAGAGTATGGGAAAGCTGGTGTTGGCGATGAATGGCCCTATTGCTTTTGTCAGCCGAAGTTGCGGTGAATAATGTACACGAGCGATACCTCGGAAAGTGGTTTTCGGAAACTCAGGCCAAGCCCTGGAAATTTGATCTTGAATATCGTTCCAAGTCGATGTGCAAAGAACACTCACAGGCACGCCATTCGTATAGGCTCCCAGAGGTCGGCAAAACTCGAGGTCTTGCTCATTGCCTCGTAGTGTGCCAAAACCCCCTCGTAATCCTGGGTCATCCGCGCGCCGTCATTGCAAAGCACAGCAGACTCACTCTCCCAGACAGAAGCGAACCCATAATCTGAAGGCTCGCAAGCACACTCGAACGCAGGTTTTTCCCATATTTTAAACAGCGTCGTCCCGTTACCGACGGACAGATCAGCCAACGCCTGTGCCAATATCGGAAACATATTGTAGGGCGCATATAGTGCTTCGAAGATGGTATGCCGCAAGAGGGAATAGTCCACGAGACCGTAGGAAAGGTTCGTCCTCACGGGGATCGGCCGGGCGCGCAGAGACGCGTATATATTCTCGATGTTTTGCAAAATCTCCACGGCGGTGGGGGCAAAGAAAGCGCAGCCCTTGGGTCCGGCGGTAACGCAACCGTCGATGAAGTATGTCCACGCTTTGTCGGCGTCGAGGAGGTTGTTGGACCATTCAGCTAAGATGACGCTCTTCGACTGAATTAGCAGGTGAATCATGTTACATACTTGCGTAATAATTCTCGACGTCTGCGACTCCGTCGATAACGAGACGGCCGACGTTATCCTCAAAGTAAATATTAGGCAGATTAGTTCAAGGAGGTAGGAATTGAACCTACTGGAAACATCGAAGCAAATGTCGCGCCCAGGATGGTTCCGTATCTGACGATTGGGCTTACAAATTGTTGCTGCGGGACAGAGATGGACGCACGAGAATCCCCAGTACTGGAGTTTATCACGGCCGTGGGCTTGCACGATACGTAGCATGTCACGAGCGGTGTGGTCAGTATTAATGAAACGCAAGCTCCCGTCATCATGTTCTGCTGCCAAATTCCCATCGACGATCGCTCGGGCCCATAACCGCGCAAGGGTGTCGACGGAGGCGTTGATAGAGGGCACCTTTGACTCAATTGCGGATCCCCATACTTCGCGCTCGATGCGGCTCTTGTAGAACGAGACGCCCGGGGTCGATCTGCCAATGCCTTCAATGCGGGTTCAGAATGGTAAGTTCAGAAAAAACTGTACTGAAACTCACCACGAGGATCAAAGCCTATGATATCGAACTCGGGCCCAACGATAGTGGAGATCGTCGAGCCCTTCCGCGCGATCAAATCCACCCCAGAAATACCAGGGCCGCCTGGATTGATGAGGATGGGCCCTCGGTATTCCACAGAGTCATGGGAGACGACCGAATGTATACGTATCATTGCAATCGCGGCGGAGGCAACCTCGGGATTTGAATAATCGAGAGGCACCTTTGGCCAAATTTCTGTCGCGACTACAATGAATTTAGAAATATTCTCCGTACCTTCAACCGTGCGCATTGGTGCCCCGAGTAACAGTGTGTCCAGATGAGCTTTTCACTAGGAATAATCTGCAGAAAAGAGCATGAATGGCGCGCTACATCTTCAGAGAACCGACCGTTTCCCATGAAAAGCCGTCTTTCAACGAGTTCCCCTCCGCCGTTCGAGACGCCTGACGGTGGGTCTTGAGTCTCGGATATGGTGTTTCAGATAGGAAGCAGATCCAAATGGCGACGGAGAGCGCGCATTGCAAGGCGAGGGCAGTGAGTCCTAACATGATAAGAACGAAAGGACAGGCGTGTGAATAAGTCGACTGCGATCACTGCCATGTCCAAAATTCAACCCTAGTTCCTCGACGTCCCAGCCGAACGAACTCCATCACCACAACTTTCTTACACGACCCACGCTCTTCTTAGCGAAATTTTTTATTGCGCAGAACACTGTAACTATTACTTATAGGTTTTCCGACTCTGCAGCGGGAGCTGCAGGACGTTCAAGAATTTATCCCTGCTGGCATCCAACCCAAATGCTTCGATCCTAAATAAAACTCCATTCCTTCGTCGACGAAATCCGAGAGGCGGTCGACGATGTCAGAGCTCGGCCGCACACCGACGTCCTCTTCGGTCATGTATTCGCTGGGGGCAAAGTCCGTGGGCTCCAGCCAAGTGAGGCGGAATCGTTCTAGGCGTGCCTTGGCGAAGAGCGGCTGCGCCCGTCGGGCGGAGAGCGCGCCCACCAGGGCCTCGTAATCGAACCGCGCGACTGGCGGGTCTGCTGGTTCTGACTGGGAGCGCTTGGGCGTGTCGAGGGTGACGTCGAGTGATTCTAGATTTGGTATGAACGCGGCCGAATCACGCAACGAGCGCAGGATCAGCTCGATATGGTCGAAAGGCACCGGTCCAAGGAGAAGGACAGAAAGGTGTGGCATGAGGGGGAGGCCTTCCAGTGCTAGTTCGTGCGGTTCGTGGTAGTAAGCGCCCACGGAGAGCTCGCGCAGTGGGGGAGCAGAACGGGCAAGGAAGTCGACGAGAATTTCTTCATCCAGCCGAAGTTGGTGGAGTTTGGTGAGGGCGGGAAGTGTGAGAGGGGAGATCAAGTCGTCCAAACGGACCTCACTCGTTCCGTAAAGAATCAGTGATTCCAGATGGACAAGGGGTGGGATTTTTGTGGTCTGCTCGGGGTCGTCCCAGTCATTGCGACGAGGATCACGGACAAGGAAGCCAAAAGAACAGCTGACCAGGACCGGTGTTAACTTCAGGACATGCAAACAGTCCTCCACCGAGAAGTTTTCCGCATTGAATGTGGTCAACTGCGCCCACGGAATAACGACCATGGATGGCAAGAGCTGTGTTATAGAGACGTCTCGCAATTGTGGTGCATCCTGAAAGATAGTTATATCCGGATCAGGATCTGCGAATCCATATTTGAAGGCGTTGAAGTGACAATGCTGGTGGCTCCATCTGCGGCCGATTTTGAGCCTCTGGAGTAGAGGGAGTTTGCCGTGTAGGGCGGAGGTCAGTTGTGCTTGGTAAGACACAAACTCCGAATGCTTGTCGGTGAAATCCAAGTCGCACCACCGATATGAAGAGTCCAAAAGTCGTTGTAATACTCGATCATAGATCGCGAAGTTTGGGTTCACAACGGGCGCTGCAGCGTCAGCCTGGGCGGGCGGCTCCTGCGAGGCTTGAAAGTCGTTGGCCCAGAGCGTAGATATAACCCTCGCCCGTTCGATAAATTCCGAGGGTCTGGCACTCCCGGAGAAACCCAAAGACAAGGGCGAGGACCCCGTTCGAAGGATCCACTTCTCGAGCTCCATGGGAGCCTCTGCGAAAGACCAGCTCATTTGAATCGAGGTCCACAGCTGTGGAGTCTCCAGCGCAATCTCTCTCCATGCCCGGCAAACCCGCAGGAGCAGGAGCGGCGCACGCGCCACGGAAGGGTACAGAATATAGGGATAGGTGGATTGCAGGGGTGGCAGACAGCAGAGAAATATCTCGGCTGTTATTTCAGGCGGGAGGTCGAGAACCGGGTACTTGAGGGCGTTCAGCGTCCTGCGGATGCCTCTCTGTTCTCGCCGTAGGATAGGGAGTAGTGCATTGAGCTCGGCGAGACGGTGACGAAGGCTCTGGTGCTCTTCAACCATCGCGCTGTAAGGGCCTTTCAGGAATCAGCATTTGGTTCGCAAACGAGCAAGGATTCGACCCACGAGACGATCCTTCCGGGTTGCTGAAGGTGTGGGTCCAGGAAAGGAACTCGTGAGAACCATGATGGCCGCTGATGGCCGCGTCCATGTGGTTCAATTACGTGTATTCCCAGTCACGACCACAGGCCCTTATACACTGGACAAGCATGTCGGGCTCGCTCAAGCTTGCTACTTTTCATCCTGAGGCTGCGGCCCATGCCGTGGGTGCGTTCGCCGTTAATTCTGACCCGTCAGCTTTCTTGGTCGGCGCAAAATTGTTGAACGACTTGGGAATCGTGAATGTTGAGTTCTTGAGTAGCGAATTTGTTGAGTTCTTGAGTCGTGAAATTCGCTACGGTCGACACTCGATGCCGCGAAAAGCTATGTTCTGTTGAAATCGAAACGAACTCGATGAGTTTTGCATAACTACACGAGAAGAATGTCAATAATCCATAAGTACGAAGAATGTGAAGTGGGTATCCGAGAATAATAACCAGTCGGGTGTCGTCCGTAAGTATGAAAACGCGAAACGGGTATCCATCCGAGTCAATTGGCAGTTGGACCCTCAAAACCCCAAGTTCTTGTTCGTCGGCGTAATGAACAAGTCCTTTGACTTGATCATCTTCGCGAACTTATCCCCGAAACACAACCCCCCGGGCCAAAGCTTTTCAACGTACGCAATGCCTCCATTCTGTACACAGTCAAGTAAGTAACGAAGGAACGACAATTCAATCGAACACGCACCGCGCCATTCGTAACCACAATAAGCTCAAACGTCCCCTTGTATATCGCCGTCTGCCGCTTCCCCTCCACGAAGCTCTTCACATTGGCGACGACCACAGTAACATGCCCAGGAACCTTCGCGACCTGCTTGACCTCCTTCCAATCAAGCACGTCGCCCGCTGCGAAGACGCCCGGGATGCCCTTGAGCTGCAGGTGCGGGTCCACCTTGACGTAGCCCTCCTTGGAGAGCACACTCGGCCCGAGCGTCGCCACGACGCCCGTGTTCGGGCGTCCGCCGCGCGTGGGGATCTGTGGTGCGTCGGCCTCGATGCAACCAGAGAACAAAATCGAACCAAGCGCCTATGTACTCACCACCAAATCCGCCTCGATGACCGCGCCCTTCTTGGTCGTTACGCCCCCGGCGGCGGGGAAGGGCGGGATCTGCTCAATTTCGTCGTTGAACACCAGCGATATCTTGCGCGCCTTCCAGCGCTTGTCCGCGTCGATGCGGCTAAACCGGGGCCTGATCAATAACTCTCGGGGAGGGGAGTTTTACAACGCACTATTTGTCCGGGTAGCGCGACACGAAGAGATGGCTCTCCCGCTGCACGAGTGTCACCTTCTTCTCCTACATAACCCCCAAAATCAAACCGTCAGTCGTCAATCGAGAAAAACATCGCCAGACAGGGAAAATTGAACCATGGCCACGAACTTACAGGATACACATCCCGAATCTCCCCCGCAATCTCCGCGCCCACAGGCCCACCCCCCACAACCGCCACCCCCTCCGCGCTCTTGATATTCTCGCGCCACTCCTTCACATGCTCCAGCGCGCCCGCCTTCGTGGGCGGGAACGCTAGCGGGCCCTCCCAGATGCTCCCGCTCGCGACGACGAGCGCGTCGAACGGGAGCTGGTCGCCCGAGTCGAGCACGACGTGCCCCCCGCGCTCCGAGTCCTTGGAGCGGATGATCGAGGTCGCGGTCGCGTGCACGATTTTGCCGGTCGTGTTGGTGAAGAGGCGGTCGTAGGAGATGAGGACTTTGTCTTCGAGCTTGGGTTCCGCGGTGACTGCGAGGGATGGCGGATCAGTTGGGTTTAGTATGCAGCGGGTAGGGGGATGCGGTTTGGGGAGGCGGAAGGGAAGAAGAGAGAACGGAGGACGAACCAAGCATCCGGAGCGTCCCGGGATAGTGGAGGTAATACTCGCGCGGCTCGACGAGCGTCACCTTTGCCTGCGGCAGCTGCTGCGCGAGCGCACGCGCGATGCTTGAACCTGCCGAAGGTCGCCAGACGGCGGTCAATTCATGGTTGAAATTGAACACTGATGGCATACCAGCGGCGCCCCCGCCCAACACGACGATATTCGCGGAGCTTTTGGATTTGGCCATACAACTTGCAGCGCAGAAAGGCAGGAGGAGAGGTGGGAAGGAAAGAAGCAAGTAGCCCTACTTGTTTGTGCAAAGCAACAAACATTCCAAGAAGCGGGGTTCACTTGTGGCAGGCAGGCGTGGGACGTCGCCATCGGGTTGGTTCAATTTCCCACGCAAGCGCCTCACTCACGCCGAGCCTGCGAGACGCCGCCGTTCTGGATCGCTCCGGCCTCTGGTCAGCTGGAGGAGGAGGAGGAGGTATATTATACTGACGTGGTCCCACAACTGGAACAATCAGTCTACTACACATGATATCGTAACGTTCGTAGGCTAAAAGTTACCCATCAAATGTAGAGCACACGTACTACCAAGAGGGGGGCGGAAAATCTATACTGCAAGTTCAACTTCCGGCCTGGCTCGGACCAGAGCAGGCAGGCTGCCGGTTATTAACCTCGTGGGATACTAGTTCCGATCCCTCGGAGCCCAGTTTAAACTCCCCGGCAACCAAAGCCGTCGTCACAGTGGTCGACTCAACAGTCCCTCTGGGCACGCATGCAAAACTAACTACAAGGAAATAAGTAAGAAAGTAAAGAAAAAGAAGAGCAGTGAGTCGGCTAGCCCTGGGCTCAATCACACTGCATTTTTTAGGGGGTATAGATGTCTGGGTTGATTACCAGCATCGGTTCGCTATAGAAAACTTCAAAAACTTCGTACGCAAGCTTCCCCAGTAGGCCCAGGATTTTTTCCTTGATCAGGAGGTCTTTGAAGAATAATCCCGGATCTGTGTGGATTCCGCGAAGCTCGGGGTGAGTGGTGAAGACTTTCTCGAAGAAAACAGACCTGAGCGCAACCAGCGGCGCGTGTTTACACACAAACAACGCGTGAATCGCGTCCTCTAGGTGAGTTTTACAGAATCTGCATAGCCGCCATCTTTTCGGAACGGGGTCCTTGTACCGCTCGGCCCACCGCATGCGTTCCATTGCCAGTGCATGTCCGGACAATACCGCGTGCGTCAGGGCAAGCCGATGCTTTGGATTCCGGACTCGCAGGTACGCCCTGAAGGCCATCACTTTCGTCGTCCAGCTTCCGCTGACCATGACCCGTCGGTCCGGCAGCAAGTCCCGCGTTCGGGAGTAAGCATTGAGTTCGGCGTTGACTGTGCCTTCCATCGAGTGGCGGACATCGGCGATCAGCGCGTCAATGGTTCCCACAGCTATCGCCGAGTCGGCTTGCACGTCCCAGTACACCGGAATTGGCAACGTTGACAGGACCAGCACGATATCGTTGACCCACGACAACTTCCGCTGGCGCGCTAAATCCAAGGAATCAAGAACCCCATTTTTGACAAGGCGCTCGTCGTCCAAGCCCACCAGGTGTTTAAGGTTCCTCAACAGCAGCAATACTCGCCGATACGAGATGGGTTCCAGACCGGTCTCCGAGAACAATACCGCAGTGATACTTCGCTCGCTCAGTCCCAACATGCGCCGCAAGTAATGATGCTGGACTGCCTCCCGCTCAATTCTCCGGGTTTTGACCACGTCAGGGCAAATATCCGCGGCCGATATCAGATATGGATCAACCCGCGCCATGTACAGCGTCCGAGCATCCCACACTGACAACCCACCGACCATGCGACTCACAGCCAAGCACGCATTTGCCATCCTTTCGGCTTTTTCCAGGTACACACGGTGATGTTCCGCATACATGTCCTTCGAGTTCAGGTCGTGCCAAATTCCCACATACTGAAACATGGCGGCTTGCTTCAGAACTTTCCCGTCGAGGTAAAACTCTTGCGGTGTGTTCGGCTTGATCCCCATCGGAGCCCACAGGCACTTGATCGTTTGGATCTCACAGCCAATATTCCCCATGTGGCTGCCGGTCCCGTTCAACTTCGCCTGAAATCCATGGCCCGAATTCGACGTAATCAGTAAGTCGTCCGCATGCTCCAGTTTCGGAACGGCTTTCTGGTTGAGCTTTACGTCTCCAGGGAGAGGATATAGCTTGAAGCCGGCCAGCAGCAGATTCCAGAATTCTGGTGAGCTAGCGTCGCCGGTCAGCACACCTAAGAAGGAGAAGAAGCTCTCGGAGAGTTCGCTGTTTACACGGACCATGTATTCCAACTTGCTGTACAAGAGCATCAGCAGGTCTATCAAGTCGCCGGCGACCCCCATCGAGTTCAACGTCAACCACAAGACATTCCGGTTCACGGCCGGGAACGCATTTTTTAGGTCCACCACCGCAACATACATCACCCTGCCCTCGGCCGCGGCTCTGTCGGACATCACGCGCAAGAGCAGCGGGTTGTTATTTGTGCGATATGTGGCCCGGAACCCATTTTGCGTCTCTGGGATCAATTTGGCCTCTGTTGCGTACTCCTTCACCCGGCGATCGATGAGCAGGGTCAGAAATTTCAGCAGGCAGCACTCCAGCACCACAAGACGATAGCTCTCTGTTTTGGAGGGATCTTTCCTGCCCTTGAGAATTCCTGCGACCAAGGCGGCCAACCATTTCGACGGGAAGATTTTCTTTTCAATCACCGCTTGGAGCAACTCACGCAACTTCTCGTTAGGGATCGCCATTATGTCGCCGTAGGAGAAATCATCAATCCCCGACGCCGTGGACATGTTCTTTAGAAGGTGGGCCTTGCCCCATTCGATGTCCGCTAGCGTTAGTTTCCGTGAAAAGCTCTTCTTCGGTGACACATCCTCGTTGACTCGTGGCATCTGGTTGAACAATTCCGCGCTTATTCGCAATTGCTCTTTGTTGAACGACGCAGGGACGTCTTCTGGCTCATTCATGCGTGCCTTGAACTCTTCAGTCAAGTCCTCCAGTGTCACTTGAATTGGCTTTGGGCGCGGGTCGGTCCATCCACGAAGAACTCGCCAAAATGCACCGGCATCTTTGCACTCAAAGAGCTTATCCCGCAGCGACTTTTGGAGCAACCGTACCCTTTCGCGTCCACGATGGTCCTCAGCATCCCCGGAGGGTAAAGGTTCATCCTCGTTCTGGGATTTCCAGGCGGCCTCTTTCGGTTCGGCGATCTCGGGTAGCGATGTTGAAACTTTTACAACATCTCTCGCCTCTCCAGGAACGTCGGAGTCGGGCCACGGACAGCCCACAAGCCTACTGTAGCAGTCGACAGACTCAGAGTTCCTCAAACCTGTCTGTGCAAGCTTCCTGACGGCCGTTGCACGGGCATTTTCCACACCGCGCTCTATTCGCACAAACCGTGTCGGCGCTCTCCGGCAGGACAGCAACAAAGTTAAATCTTGAAGCAGATCGCCGTTCGGACACGACCAGCCAAGTTGAGAATTCTTCCCAGCCCAGTAGCAAGAGTGGCGGATGGCATACTCCGAGTGAGTGAACACCATCAATGACTTATCTGGGTTTGCCGCTTTGACTGCTAACAGAACTGCATAAATTGCGGCACGATTATTCGTCGGCGGCTCAGGACCTGGAACTTGAAGGGCGCAGTTTGACTGCGCCGTCTCCCCCCAGAAGACGGCAGCAATTCCCTTGGCACCGCTCGTTCCCGTCCCCTTGCCCGAGCCCTGTACATAAACTTGAACGAAGTTGGTTTCAACTGAAACATCGCCATACAAGCAGCGTAACATCTCAGCTGGGGTTTGTTTACTCCCCATAACCTCCTCGCACAGTCTATCCATTTCCGGGTCCTCCTGCGGCATCATTGGTGCTTGGCGCGGCGCCCTCGGTACGGGGCGGGGAGCCTCTTCCAGAACTGAACGATCCAATTTTAGGGTAAGGCTGACGTGGTCCGACCACGCCTCCGCTGGACTGACAGGTAAAGCTACGCTCAAGGATTTTATCATCGGCACCAGCGCCTCTGACACCAGTGCGTAGTCTACCGTTGCCTCTTTTTCTCCGAGTTTTTTTATGGAAGTGAACCTTCCCGGCGACGCATCCTCTAGGTGCGTGCCGTTGACGATGACAAGTTTTGACCTTTTCCAGGCCGAGAGCATTCTGCGCCCTCTTGTAGAGACGGAGGCCTTCTGATCCACCGAAAGGCGGGCCAGATCTCCCCCTGCCTTCTCCGATTGGGTCCGAGCATTGGAGTCGAGTATTAGAATCATTGGTTTTGAATCACTTGCTGTCGCGCAGAGAGTGAGTGTCTCTTCGAGTTTATCCTCGGGGGAAGTATCTGTGAACTGCTGCCAGCGAGATTTGTCTGGCAGAATATAGGCCCCCACAATCCAACAAGTCCCCAAATCCAACACTAGTATGTCGGGCGAGGATAAGTTTGACTTGGTTGCATGAATGTTGTTTCTAATGAAGGCGGTTACCCCTCCGCCGTGGCGCTCCCATTTCCCAGTGACTTTGCGGCACATTGAAATAGCATAGTAGCCGTGAGGCACTGCGAGACAATCCTCGTCGTCTGGCAATAGGTGCGTCTCTTGCAGCACAACAATGTCATGCCCTTTTAATAAATCCTCAAACTCAGGGCTGTAAAGCTTAACGCATAGAAGGCCTTGTATATTCCACGATAATATAGATAAATCATTGCTTCGTGTAACTACAGGTGTATTGCGCAATCGACTCCCAGCCCCACCTAGTTTCCCGTCAGGAAAGCGTAGGGGTTCGCAGTGGGCGACGAAGCCAGCCGCGCCGTGATCCCGCGCAAACCGTCAGGGATAGACGCGCCCGACCACGCCCCAACAAACATGGTGGCGTCGTTCGCGGCCGTAAATCCAACACTGAGGAAGGCGGGGTCAGACGCCGAGCGCTCGACGTAGTAGGAGGGGAGTGGGAGCCTCCCGATCCCTCCAGCGTCCAACACCTTCTTAAAGAACCCCGGCGCCACGCCTGTCGCTTTGGTGTCGGTATTCACGGGCCCGAACAGCACCAAGTGCGAGTGGGCGGCCTTGTTGGGTCGCCCGCCGCCGTTGAAGCGCTTGCCATCGGGGCCGAGGTCGTCGTTGGCCTTGCGCTTCTTCCCGCCGATCGCGAACTCGAAGGACGACGCCGTCGAGGCAGGGACGGGAGGCGTAGCGACAGCGAACGCAGGAGCGGGAGGTGCGGGGGTGGGGAAGGAGGGAGCGGCACCCTTCGAGGTGAGTATGTGGGCACTGAGGTCGAGCTGGACCCGCGCGACGTTCTCGCGGACGGCGAGGAGCTCGATAGACCTGACGGCGAGCCTGCCCTCCACCTTCTCGATGAGCTCGACGGCGCCCTGGAGCTTGGCGGCGAAGGGGCGGAGGTGCTCGGCGATGGCGTCGCCGACGCCGTCGAAGCCCTCCTGGACCGACTGGAAGAGAGAGGCGAGGTCGTTCTGGCTCGCGAAGGCGTTCTTGAGCGGGACACCCGCATCGCTGCAGAGGTGGGAGTCCTGGATGAGCCCGAGCCCGCGCTTAACGGTGTCGAGGAGGTCGGTGAGTTCGGCCAACTGGGACGTGTGGAGGGCAATGCGCGCGTCCGGGGCGATCCCACTGCGGACCATGCCGTCGAGGAGGTGGAGGCGCTCCTCGAGCTTGCCCGGGTTCGCCGTGCCCGCCCTGGACTCCAATGCGCGGAAGCGGGTCAGCACGTTCTGCACCAGGAGCTCCAGCGCGTCGACGCGGGCGGTCCCGGCGATGATGGTGCCCCCGAGGCGCGTCACGTTCCCGTTGGCGCGGGCAGCGGCCGCGGTCGCCGTCTCCGCCTTCTCCTTCTGGCCCGCCTTGGTGGTGGGGGGCGCAGCGAGATGGAGGATCTTGCTGACCTCCTTGTGGTTGGGGAGGAAGATGGGAGTCGCGTCGGCGTCGTCCGCTGCAGCGTCCGAGGTCGAGTCCGCAACCTCTGCCGCCATCGAGGCGGTGCGTGAGATGGGACGGGTCGCGAGAGACGGCCCAGCAGCGAAGCCGGAAGGCGGGGGCGGCGCGGCCTGGGTCAACAGGAAGTCGCGCTTCATCTGCGAGCTGCTATACAGCGTCAGTACTGGAAACAGCATGGCGGTCTGTTCCTCGCACCTGAGAGAAACCGACTGGTCGCGCGTCTCGAGATTGAGGGCCGCGAAACGCTCCGCGTCCTTGGCCTGCTCCGTCGCGAAGGCGGGACTAGATGGAACCCCGCCATCCTGGCGCAGGTTGTGCGTCGGCGCAGGTGCCGAGACAGAGCTACCGATCCACTGGTCAGTTGGCTGCGATATCGGTATCCTTGAATTTACGCACCCATGGTCTTCGCCGACAAAGTCCTGGAGCCCTTGCTCGACGAATGCCGTAGAGACGGGGATGGACTTGTTGCGGGTGAGCGAGAAGGTCTGGCGAGGTGCGTCCGAGTTCGGTACGTCCGCGGCAGGAGCAGTATTGGTTGGGGTAGACATGGTAGGGAATGTGAAGCAGATAGGTTTTTGTGCAGCAGAGGTTTTTTGCGGTCAGAAAGGCAAGGAATGGGAGAGACTGAGACGCACTTGAATATGCCCGAGTTTTATACGCCCGTCCTCCGCTTCTCCACGCGTGTGCGTTGCTCGAGAGGGGTCTGCCAAGGCAAAGAAAAAACTGCGGCCTGGATTTTAACCGGTGAAACACGGTGAGCTTCGAGCAAGTTCACCGTTTTAACCCCTATCCCTGAGGACCTCTGTCGTGTTCGCGCCCAGTTAGCCTTGCTGCTGGCGCGTTCGTGGTCGGTTACAGGAAGAGCTTTGACGAGCTGGCACGGAGCCCGTGATGGCCGAACTGATCCACGATCCGATGGTCGATTACACTATCGGATGGTGTGTTATCGGATGGGGCCTTCGTCGTCGAGCTCCTCGGCGGCGCCGTCGTCCCCGTTGTTTGCTGTCGGTGCGAGGGCGTCTCTTGAGAACCCACAGGCAGGGCAAGCGATGAAAACTACCGAAGAAGCGCGGTTCGTTTCGAGGTCTTCTCTGCACTATTTGAGTCACTGGATTTTTGTGCTCTAGCTCAAGTTGTAGTCCCTGCTGCTCTGAACAATGTTTTAGTGCCTTGCAGCACTTTGTAGGGGCGTTCTCGGGCTATATAGTCCTCCAAACTCAGACGGTCCAACTCAATTCAGCTTCCCATCCATTCGATGATGGTGGTTACGGAGAGAGGTGGTATCTGACCTTGGGCGTCCAGAAGTCCGGCGCAATGCAAAGTCCGGCGCCTAATCCTAACTTGACTTACTTCCTCAACAGTCTTCAATTCCGAGTCCGCGTGAGTGATAACACAGAGCAAGCCGACTGGTGGTATGTAATTATACCACCTCTGTGCGGCGCGTCAGCATAGTGTTCGCTGTCCGTTCCATGGTCAATTACGCACCTTCAACAGGCTTCCTACCACCCTCACGCACCGCCCCATACCTTGCCGGCTCCTCCTCCAGCGCAGCCGCAACCTCATACTCGTCATCCACAAAAGTAACCGGAAATTGATCTCTTGTGCTGTATTACGTAAAAGTAGCCCAACAGCCTTCCACCAGAATAAATTTCTACATATTCTCCCCCGATTCTGTCACTTGTTTCATGGGAATCGGTTTGGTAGTCATCTCAAGGACAGTTGAAATTTCAGTCATGCATCGTGAAACTGCACTAGTTTTTTGATTGTTGCAAAGAAACCTTTGAAGAAAGTTGTAGGAATGCAGTAAAAAATTGGGAAAGCCCTCAGATATGCTTTCCAGCATCCTGTGTGTATTCTATAAGGTTTTGAGACCACTAAAAGATGTTGTGGGCCTCAAAATCTGGGCAACAACCCAAAAGGTCTGGAAACGGAAATTTCTGATTTCCTGAGGGATTCTACGGCGTGAGGGTCCTAAAAAAAATTACCAATCACTATGGGGTATCCCCCATAGCAGCACCAACCAGATTAGACGCAGAAATTAAGCCGCAGGTAGCGGAATTCCTGATTTGGCAGAGCTGTTGAACCTGCCACTGTCTTCTTCGTCACAAATCACCGATAATGCAGCAATTTTAGCCTCTCCTGAGGAGCTCCTTGCATCTGGGGCATGTGTTGGAACCTGCCCGCAATACCCAGGTCAACACCGGCCATGTTGTTGCAGCCATGGTCATTTCTAGGGCATATTTTTGAGCATAGTTGTCAAAATTGTTTCACATCAAATTCTTTCAATTTTGGCACACACACTAGGTGTTTTTAATGTGTCTAAATGGCGGACGGGTGTGAAAGGATCCTATTCAGTATACTGATGTGCTTGGAACTAGAAAAAGCTCCAAAAGGAGGCTAAAATAAGCGGATTTCCGGTTACTTCTGTGAATGATGAGTAGTCGTAATACAAAGGTACCATCCACACGCCGCTGTCCCCCAAATAATCAGCCTTCCTCCCTTTCATCCAAGACAAACCCAAAACAAAAACGCAAAACCGAACTCACAAAAACCCAAGCAGCAAAATCACCCTCCTTCTTTCCATCCGCGGCCCGCACACATAGAGGACGCGGTTCCACGCGGGGATGAGGGCCGCCGCGGCGAGCATGAGCATGAGCTGGTAGGCCGCGTATGCGAGGAGGCGGTTATGAGTTTGGAGGTAGGGGCGGGGGTACAGGGCTGGATGAATGGATGCGCGGTGAGATGAGTCGTCAGTCGTCAGTAAGTGAGGAAGGAGGATTCAAGGAATAAAGGAAGGAAGGAAGTGAGGATGGGGAGGAGGAGCATTTATTCACCCAACGCAGCGCAGCCCGTGCCCGCGAGCGCCCACGCCTCCGCCGCGGGCGGGGTCAGCCCCATCCACGCGCTGAGAAAACAAAGCAAGAAACAGACTGCGAGGACGAGGGCAGCGGCGGGCGCGCTCCGGCCTGATTCGGCGGAGAGCAGCGCCCCCCATTCGAACAGGAGGAGGGCCGCGGGGAGCGCGAGGAGGAGGCAGTTGAGCACGAGGAGGGCGGTGCGCAGGTGGGTGCAGAGGGGCGTGCGTGGGGGGAGGAGGGCCATTCCATCGTCCATGGCCATGGTCGACGTCGGGAACAACGACCGCTGACTCGACAGATAGGGGGTAAGTCGCGTATTGTCTGAATCTGAGTCATTGCAGTGCGTCCGTGAGCCCTCGTTTGTGCGAAAACATGTTTGTTGGGATTGCGCGTTGAAATCCTGCCCAGCGATCGTTGGTCGATGCGTAGGCACCATGGCTAAGCGAACTAGAGAAAAAAATTGAACAGGTTGGACCTCCAGGAAAGTATTCAGAACGGAAGTGACCCAACCCCCGTGGCCAAGATAGCCGCAGAGACTGACTCTTTGACGAAATATCCCGAGCGCATGTTGTATTCATAGGTGCCACGCTGAGCTCGGAGCCAAGCTTCGTTTGACAGACGACAATCCAACCGCAGCCTTTCGAATTTTCGAGGTTTCTTCGGCTTTACTTACCAGGGCATTGAAATTCCTGCGTTAGTTACCCTTTGCTGATCTTCATGCCAGAGAACCGAACGAATACCCTGAATTTGAAGCGACCCAGGCAGTACATAAGTTTGAACATGTTGGAGGCCGTCGAAATCCGAGTTTCAACGCCAGAAAAGGCACTGATGTGCCGTCGCCTTGAGGTTACCCAGCGCCAGAATGATCCCTGGCAGAGACCGACTTTTGAGAGCTTTTGAGAGGTTTTGAGGGAGTTTTCAACCATCGTGGTGTCTGGCAAGAATGTGACAAGCGTGACACTTGTGTAATCAGCCTTACCTGATTTTTTTCATTCCCTTCCTCCTCCGCCAAAATGTCTTCCGCCGCCCGCACCCTCCGCCAGCTCGCCCGCGTCTCCTCAAGGCTCCCCATCGCCCGCGCTGGCCTCGCTCTCCCTCGCCTAGCACGCACCGCCCTCCCCATCGCAGCAGCCCGCGCCTTCTCCGCCTCTGCCCCCACCCTCAAATCTGGCTCTGGTGCGTCCAGCAAACCCAATGAATGAATGGATGACTGACTTACATGCACATGCACTGAATAGCGGACGTACTACTCTCCCAGAAGCTCGAGGAGGAGCTCAAGTTCGAGCTTGAGAGCGCCGCCTCCGAGAGCGGCGAGCCCGAGTTCCTCACTGCCTTCAAGGCGCAGGGTATCTGGAAGATCACCGACACGCCCGGCGACAACGAGGTCACCTTTACGCGCCAGTTCGGGAATGAGACGTGCGTTGTCCGCGTCCTCCTCCCCACTCACGCACTCCTCCTTGATTATATTCGTGGTGCGGTATGCTAACGCGGTTCTACATAGGATCCGGGTAGTATTCTCCGTCGCGGACCTGCAGAACCAGGACCCGAACGAGTTTGACGAGGACCTCGAGGATGAGGAGCGCGGCGAGGACGAGGAGCACGACGCGCAGGGCCAGGGCGACATCCTCCGCGCCGTCGTCTCCATCACCAAGGTCGGTTCTTACCTTTACCTCCCTCCCTCCTGTATCTTCGCGTGTTAATCGAGCTTTTCGTTCGTTCACAGTCCGCGACCGCCGGCGCCCTCGACATCGATATGACCGTCCAAAACGGGCAGTTCCTCGTCGAGAACGTGACCTACTACGCCGACACCAAGCTCGGGCAGGCCATCAGCGTCGAGAACGACTGGAAGCGGAGGGGGTTGTACGCCGGGCCTGAGGTGCGTTTGCTTTGCCTTCCTTCCTTCCCCCCCTTGTTTTTCTTCTGGTGTTAATTGAATATGTTTTATTTTATTTTAGTTCACCACGCTCGACGTCGCCGTGCAGGAGCAGTTCGAGAAGTACCTCCAGGAGCGCGACCTCGGCGAGGGCACCGCGTTCTTCATCCCCGAGTACGCGCAGTACAAGGAGCAGCGGGTACGCCCTTTCTCTCTCGTTTTTCCAAAAAAAATACACGCCGCTAACGTACGCACGCACGCCCAGGAATACATCCGCTGGTTGGAGAACGTCAAGGGCTTCGTCGAGGCATAGGCATAGACTACTTATTTACCTACCCCATTTAAAAAGTACTTACCTACCTCCACTCTTGAATATTAGCCGCCCGCTCGGCCGCCCTGTGCAGTGGGCACTGGGCGTACATACAGACATGCATACTAGATTCCACCGACGAGAATTTACTGAGTCCAGGGCAAGCAATGCCGTCGTCTATTTTCTCCTCTAACCGAAACCCACCGAAAACTTGCGGCGAAAAGGGTTGTGTGGACCCACAACGTTTACGTTGACGGCGCCTAAGCTAAGCTTCGTTTCAATGGTTGTTTCAGTCCGTCGTCTGTACCTTCAACCAGGCTCCCCCCAGTCTCAGAAGAAAAACCTCGCCTGGGTCCCTACGTGAAGTCAGTCGGAAGACATCATCAGGCTGATCCACGTCTACCACCTGTAAGATGTCCTTCATTGGACTCGGAGTGGCTCCCCGCACTGACACCTTATGCATTATGGAGGTTCGAGTCGTAAACTAAACGCTCTGACCGCCGTTCGACCATGTCTGTACCGCCAGCGTACGATGTACCATTCGGATCATACCCCAAAGACTTGCACTGGGAATCCCTCGTCCCCAACCCAATGCCTCTGTCTATCGGGATCTACGGGCAAATAGACAGGTTCCCCGACCTCGGCGTCGTCGTGAAGACTTGCTCTGACCCGCGGCACGCTGAGCGCGTATGGAACCTCATGAGCCTCGCAGGGGACTCCTCCGTCTCCCTCGTCGGTAGAATTTTCCAACGCAACAAGCCCGTGGGCTTCGTCATGCCGCTCGAAACGCCCGTCGTCGATGCGGACAACAACATCGCGGTCGCGGCCACAAAGGAAGAACGCGTGAGCATTATCCATCGGCTGCGCGAGCTCGTCGCAGCGCTGCACGAGAAGCACATCGTGCACGGGGACGTGAAGCCCCAAAACCTCCTACTCTGCGCCGACGGCCTCGTTCGATTTTGTGATTTCGACTGCGCCTCGATCGAAGGCGATGGGTTCGTGGCGCCCATTTATACCTACCCATACTGCAGCGCAGTGCGGGCACGAGATCCGGAGGTAGCGATGACTCGCGCGGAGGACATGTACGCCATGGCTCTATCGGTTCGTACTGAAACTCTCCTTCCTAACGCGCGCTCGCTGTAACCTGCTTACAAAACGTAGATGTGGCACCTCTACACTGGGAAAGTGCCGTTTACGTCCGCTGAAGAGCCGGAGGTAGACATGGACTGCACATTCGCCGGCTTCCTCCCCGACATGTCCGCCATAGACGACCCCGTCATAGCAACACTCATCCAGGAGTCCCTCGCCGCCGGTCCTGAACGCGCGGATACACTGGAGAGCGGACAGAGCGTCTACTGCATCACTACACGGTTTGTGTTTGGGCGGTGCAAGGCGGAGCCGGCGCATGAATATTCGAGACTCGTACACAGTGGACGATGTGTGGGCATGCGCCGAGGTGATGGGCCGTGTGAGTACCCGTTCGTGGATCCGAAGGTATTTGTGGCGGATTTGGAGCCTGTTTGCACGCGGTGTAATAAGGAGGTGGAATACTCTGGGTTGGGTAGTTGAGTTTGGATTCAACACCAATATATGGGTACATCTGTAGCTGTGACAAGGCGTGTTCCTTGCTTTTTTTGCCGTGTCGCTCCTCGTGTAGACGCCCCTTCTTACCCGAGCCATCGCTCATTAATCATTGTGTTGCTCTTGCTCCCGGGCGAGGTTTGACCGATGGACCAAAAACAAAAACGCGGGAAATTCGCACGACTTAAAATTCGAATTGAGTGGGAAAAGATGCAGCAGATACTTATTTGTGGAGCGCATTGAGGGTTCTGAGTCTCATCACGACCGCGGCCCAAGGGAGCTGCAATTGGTTTTCTTGATTGTGATGTCCAGATTGGGTGTGGCCAAATCCGGCTTGCGAACAAACAGGTCGAAACAACACTTAATCCCACCGCCATGTCCACCCTCGCGAACCCCAGCGACGCCGCCACACTCCCCGCCTCCCTCTTCGAAAGCCTCCTCCTCAAGCTCCTCGCCGTCCTCGAGCTCACCGCGCGCCCCGAGGGGACGGTCACCCCGCAGGCCAAGCAGGCGCTTCTGCATGCCGTGCGTACGGTCTTCCTTCTCGCGCGCTCCCACTCTGACTTGACGCGCCATTTTCCTCCATTCCGAATACCGCAACTACGAACCGCACAAAACAAACCAAAAGACAAACGACTTCAAAGCCACCCTCGCGCGCGCCAAAACTCTCGCCGCGCACCTCCCCGGCGGCGAGCTCCGCACCGACGAGCAGACGGAGGTCCTCGGCATGCTCACAGAGCTGCGAGATCGCAAGCGGTACGTCTCCTTTGCATCTCCTCCCTCGTCCCCTTCTACACTGTGTATCTTGTTATATGTTACAAGTCTATTTTGTTTCAAGCATACATGTACTCTATTTGTCGAAGGTATAATGCGTGCTGACCGCCCCTCGTACGCAGCGCCCAACTCGCAGACTTCTCAGCCCGCGCGCTCGCCTCGGGTGCGAACCCTGGCGCGCACAGGCCCGGGATGGAGGTCGACTCGGTCGCGTCGACGCCGTTCCACGAGTAAACTCTGGGTGCCATTGGGCCGCCATCACTCGCGGTGGACTTGCGATATACTTATACCCACGTCCTTGGCTGCATTAAAGCAAGCCGCATTGAGGCGACGTCCCGAGGAAACTTAGGCGTTGCAAAGACGGGAGCGTGCCGTGTAGGACGGGGGCGCGTTGGGCCGTACGCGTGGGGGCAAGATCTGGATGTGTTGTTGATTCTTTTCACTGGGTAACAAGTTTTACTCAAAGCATATATGTATATCGCGAACGATCCGCGTCGTGTAAACCTATGTAGTATGTATATATCAAGAAATCCACCACCACTTCAGATATGCTCCATCCACCCATCTCCGTACTAGGACGAATTCACCGACCCCCATATTCCCCCGGACTCGGCACCAGCCCGTCCGCCATATACCGCGCCACATCCGCCGTGCGCACCATCGCTAGCTCGACATTCCGCCGCTCCATCTCGCGCAGCAGCTCCATGTTGCCCGCTGCGTACGCCGCGAACGGCGCGCGCGTCGGCGATTCGTTATCCGCGCGCGGCCGCCCATTGGTACTGCGTCCACTCCCGCCAGTCGCGTGATGCCCACTCCCACCCCTACCCCCACTCCCGCCGCTCCCGTTCACGCGTCCCTGTGCCGGGGTGCCCAACGCCAACGCCGTAGGCAAACTCGCCCTCTGCTCCCGCTTCTTCATCCGCGCCACCGCGCCCGCGCGCGAATCCATGGGCGGCGTGTACTCCGTCTCGGCGAGCACGAGCACCGGCCGCGCGAGCGGCTGCGGGTGGAACGTTTCCGCCTCCTTTTTCGTTTTGGCTTTGTTCTTCCCACTACCGCCGCCGCTCTTGTCGTTCGCGGTCTTGGAGTTCGAATGGTCATTCGTGCGCCGCGACGAGGGTGGGCTGCTGCCGCTCACGCCAGAGGGCCGTCTCCGATGGCGCAGCACCAGCGGTTCTTCCTCTTCCTCATGCACCCTCTCCCGCTCCGGCTCCAGCGCCTCATCCTCAAATCCCACCCCCGCATACCCCACATACTCTATCCCCCTTCCCCTCCCCCTTTCCTCTCCGTCTTCCTCCTGGCCCACTGCAACCTGACCTCCATCCACACCACCCAGCGCCTCCTCCCCCGCGCGCTCCGCCTCCTCCCGCATCCGCCGCAGCACTTCATCAGCGCGGCGCATATCCTTCGCGCGCGCAAACACATTCCTTACCACCTCGCGCCCGAACCCGTGGTTCGCCGCCATCAGCGCGAGCGCCTGCTCGCCCAGCTGCTCTAGCAGCCCGCCTTCTTCCGATCCCACTTCCTCGTCGGCGTCGGGGTGATACGACGACGACGACGCGCGGTTGGACAGGGAAGAGACCCGGCGCGCAGGCGCAGAGGCAGCGGGAGGGGCCAAAACAGGCGGACGGCGGGGCGAGAAGAGCGAGCCGTGCCGCCGCGGCGGGAGGGGCGCGCTGGTGCCTGCGCGCGGGCGCTGTGGGGGGAGCGACTGCCGTGGCGGCTTCCGAGTCGTAGTCGTAGTCGTCTTACCATGGCCACCCTTACTGCTACTGCTACCACCACCCAACGAAGGCAACCCATAGCTGAGCGTCTGCGCTTGAAAGTCCACGCGCGGGAAGCTGTGTCGCCGCGGTTCTGGTTCCGATTCGCGTTTGGTGATGGGGATGGGGTTGGGGAAAGGTTTGAACCCGACGGGCAGCGGCGTGGGCGTGGGCACGGCGCCAGAGCGCGAGGAGCCGGAGCCCGAGCCTGGGGGCACGCGTGAGCCGTGTGCGAACGGCGGCGAGGCGAGGCTGTAGTACCGTGCATCTGCGCCGTCCCCAGCCACCCGCCGCGGACTCGGCCCCGGCGCGAGCGAGCGCCGCGGGTGCAGCTGCGCCTGCGTCTGTACCCTGCCCGCGTCCGTGTTGGTGTCCTGCGTCCCCAGACTCCGCAGACTGCGCAAATCCACGCTCATGCTCGATCGATGGCGATCGCGATTGTGCTGAGAGTGAGAGTGAGGGTGAGACGGAGAGTGACCGTTTTGGGTCGCGGGCACGGGCACGTTTTCGCCACGCGCATCGCCCGGGAACGGACTGGGCCAGAGCGGCGGCGGGACGTGGCGTTTCTTTGACGGTACCGGGGTCGGGGGATACACGACTTCCTGCTGTGGTTTCGTCGGCGAGCTGCCGGGTGAGCCCCAGTCGAGCGGACTTGGTGAGCGTCGACGGGGACTACTACTCCCATCCATATTCGGGCTTGAGGACCGAATCTCGCGTCGCTGCCGCTCGCGCTGCAGGGCCAGGATCTGGCGGTCGATGTCGTCGAGGCGCGAGGACGAGTGTAAGTCTTCGTCCCCGTACTCATCCGCCACCAACTCCTGCTCGTCCTCGTCGTTATCGAGATTGTACTCGACCTCATGATCAACTTCCTCGTCCGGCTTGTTGTCGTCATCCAGCTCCGCACCTAACTCATCCTCCTCGACCACCACCTCGGAGGGCGCACGCGCGGCAGGCAGCTGCACACGCGACGACGACGCGACGGCGTTGACCTGTCTCGGCGGCGGGGGTCGGCGGGGCTCTGGTTCTGGTTCTGGTTCAGATTCTTTCGCGGGTGCTGCATTTCTCTCATTCACAATCGCCTCCTCCACATCCATCCCGTCCCCGTCCCCGTCCCCCGCGCTCGGCGTCGCCCCAGCCCAAGCGCGCTGCACCCCCGCAAACACGGTCCGGAACGTCCCCTCCACGAGCTGCGGCAGCCCGCGCGATTTCGGCTTCGCGTTGGAACCCGAAACTGCGGAGGTGCGGCCATGGCCATGACCACTGGAGGACGCGGTGGGCGCGCCGGAGACAGAGAGGTTGGTCGTGGTCGGCGTGGGCGGGACGGACGGGACGGACTCGAAGAAGTCGTCGTCGGCGTTGTCGTCTTCCTCTGGTGCGGGCTTTGGTTTCGGTTTGGTTTTGGGCTTGAGTTTGGGTTTGGGTTTGGGTTTGGCGCTGGGAGCGGGTGGTGAGGGTGAAGATGGGTCGTCTAGGACTGTGATGTCTGGGTAGAGGTCGGGGACGTGGGTGCGTGGGCGGCGCAGTGGGGGTCTGCGGAGATAGTCAGTAACGCGTAGACAAAGACGATAGATGTATAGCGAACGACTTCGCGCAAAGAAAGAATGAAAGAGCACCCACACGTACTCCTCCGAGTCGTTCCCCGAGTGGTCCTCATCGTCGCTCTCGTCGCGCTTCGCACGCTTCCTCGCGTCGGCATTGGGCACGCTCTTGCGCTTGCGCTTCACCCTCCCCTTCGCCTTCCCGTCCTCGTCCGTCTCCCGCCCCGACGCGCCGCCCTCCTCCTCCTCCGCATCCGAGCCCTTCAACTTCTGCGTCCCATTAATCCAGTGCGTGTTCTCCGTCGGCAGCCCCTTCTTGACCTGGTACTCCTTGATGCGCTTGTTAAACTGCGACTGGTTCTTCGTGTATCGGTCGCGCCAGCCTTGCCATGGGTGTCGCGAGCTCCAGGGCCATTTATCGTGTTCCTGTGAGCGCGAATCAACACAATTCACAAAGTAAAGGAAATGACGCGACGACAGACGTTCTCGACGAGCAGCTGGTATATCTTGTTCCCACTGCGGCCTTGGATGCCGGGGTTGTACTTGGCCAGGTATTTCGAGAGAAGGGTGTCGTCTTGCGGGGTGAATGGGGTGCGGCCTCCGCTGCATATTTACAACTTCAGTATCGTGAAATGGGACTTTGAGACGACGAACGCGGGCATTTGGTTAGTTTATGGCAATTGAGAGGGCATCCAAGGTGTAATACGCGTCCTATGCAAGCTGGCAGGGAAAGCTCGAGCTGGTGGAGGGAGAGAGCAACACGGTGTGACGCCGACGGTGACAAAGTCACACCCGCTCCGATTTCTTCCTCTGCCTCGATGGTGACGAGAACAGTCCTCAACCGCGTCCTCAGCACCGCTGCAAAGGTTCGTCTGCACTATGCAAGCCCGTACAAGCACTCACAAGCCCTTGCAGCGGTCTCTGCGGTCTTTTGCCACCGTGCACAACCCCGGGCCATTCACAGAAATATCCCGGCTCTCTAATGGTCTGACTGTCGCCACAGAGGCTCACCCCCATGCCCAGACAGCCACCGTCGGCGTCTGGATCGACGCAGGCAGCCGCGCAGAGACCGACGCCACCAACGGCACCGCCCACTTCCTCGAGCATATGGCCTTCAAGGGCACCGGCCGCCGCACCCAGCACGCACTCGAGATCGAGGTCGAGAACATTGGCGCCCACCTCAATGCGTACACCTCGCGCGAGCAGACGGTCTACTACGCAAAGAGCTTCCGCAAGGACGTCCCCGTCGCGGTCGATATCATTAGCGATATCCTCCAAAACTCAAAGCTCGAGCCCGGTGCGATCGAGCGCGAGCGGGACGTTATTCTGCGCGAGCAGCAGGAGGTGGACAAGCAGATGGAGGAGGTCGTTTTTGACCACCTGCACTCCGTCGCGTTCCAGCGTGCGTGCGGTTACCCGCCTGTTTAGTTTAATCTGACCTCGTCCCAGACCAACCCCTTGGACGGACCATCCTCGGGCCAAAAGCCAACATCCTCTCCATCAAGCGCGACGACCTCGCCTCGTATATCAAAACCAACTACACCGCCGACCGCATGGTTCTCGTCGGTGCCGGCGGCGTCGACCACGGCGAGCTCGTCTCCCTCGCCGAGAAGCACTTTTCCGGCCTCCCCTCCTCCCCCTCCCCCTTCGCCCTCGGCTCCGTCTCCACAAAGACCAAGCCCACCTTCGTCGGCTCCGAGGTCCGCCTGCGCGACGACGAAGTCGGCGCCGCCCACATCGCCATCGCCGTCGAGGGCGTCGGCTGGTCCTCGCCAGACTACTTCCCCATGATGACCCTCCAGAGCGTCTTTGGCAACTGGGACCGCTCCCTCGGCAGCGCGGCGCACATGTCCTCGCGCCTCTCCTCCATCGTCTCCGAGCACTCTTTGGCCAACTCGTTCATGTCCTTCAGCACGAGCTACGCGGACACGGGTCTGTGGGGTATCTACCTCGTCAGCGAGAACCTCATGAACCTCGACGACCTCACGCACTTTACGCTGAGGGAGTGGACCCGGATGAGCATGGCGCCGACGAGCGTCGAGGTCGAGCGCGCGAAGAGCCAGCTCAAGGCGGGGCTGCTGCTCGGCCTCGATGGGAGCACGGCCGTCGCGGAAGATATTGGGCGCCAGATCGTCACGAGCGGGCGCCGGATGAGCCCGAAGCAGGTCGAGCAGGCGGTGGATGCGGTGAGTGTCGCGGATGTGCAGCGCGTGGCGAAGAAGTATCTGTGGGATAAGGATGTGAGTCTTTGTCGTGTCTTTACTCTTCTGCAAGTGCTAATCTCGCCTCCAGATCGCCATCGCGGCCGTTGGCAACATCGAGGGCCTCTTAGACTATAGCCGTATCCGCTCCGACATGTCGTCGATGGTTTACTAGACGTCGAGTAAAAATTATCCTCTCTTATAATTGACTTGCTTGGGTGGTGTCGTAGCGAGTGTTCTTCACAAGAGCGTGTCGCCGCAGATCAGCGACTGGGCTCCAGTCCGTTGTGAATCGCCTCGGAGTGAAAGCCAATGAGGGCCTTCCCGATTTTGGCTTCACCTTTCTGCTCTCACCAATGACTTCATGGTGCATATTTTCCTTCATGGCCGCACCATATTCCCTCTCGCTCTCCGACCCTGCGACTCCTTCCGCCGGTACATCGGAAATCCAACGGACGAACACCTTAGCAGTAACGGCGCTACCCAAGGAGTTCACTTTCAGCCTTTGCTCTTTGCCGTTTTGCGAGACCATTTCACGTACGTCCTCGCTTTCCCTCTTGCTTGAATTGTACTGACGTGCTCGACCACAGACACTACGGCCACATCGATCGCTGGGTCCCTTTACCCGGCTTCGGCCGTATCCTCATCGTATATACTCGAGAGGACGACGCCGAGAGCGCGAAGGTCCACAGCGACCCCATCGTCCTCGAGCAAACGCATGATAGGTACGTCGTCGTGATTCCTTTCCCAAGCTCAATGCCGAATCCACTCTCAGGCCGCCAATAACTCTCCCCGTGTACCGCGCCGACCCAAATCCTCTGCTACCCAAAGACTCGGACGACCTCGTCCCAGAAGCCAACTACCTCCGCCCGCCTGCGATCGAGAAGAACTTCCTCATCTCACCGCCAGGCTCGCCCCCCGTCGGCTGGGAGCCCATCAAGGAGGAGCCCCCAAACGCCACGCCACTCGCCGACGACCTTACATATGGCCGCGCTCCGCAAACTCCAGGTGGACGAGCGGAACGTCTCGGGGCCCGAAGTGCTGATCGAGCTCGAAGACGGCGGGTCCGGCGTCGGCGTGTATGTGGAGAACTGCGATGGCGAGGAGGAGGAGGAGGAGGACTGGGTGTATGGCGAATCCGCCCCGACGCGCGGCAAGTGGCGGCCAGTGACGGCTCTACCACCAGTCGGTGCTTGAGTCATTCGTGTGAGTCGCAATTCTTTCATTCTCCCTCTCGGATGATACCAATCAGACCTGTTCCGACCCTTCGTGGCGAGAGGACACTTGATATTGCCTATAATACCTCTGATCTTTTTTTTTGTCTTCCAATCTTCTTGTCTTCGTTTACTGACACTTCGTCTGGCAGGAGTTTCCCTGGTCCCACATCTGTATCAATATTGGTGAGTTTCTCCTTCGCACTGTCCTCCGGATGAAACAAATCTCAGACCTGTTTTGATCCTTAGGGAGATAACATTGATATTGCCTTTTTTTCTGACCTTACCTCGACTCCCTCAATCTTTGCTTTGTATGCTAACGTTTTCTCTCCAGGCGTGTAACACTCTGGGTTTTATTTAGATGGATTTTGTTGTATGTATGTCCAATGGATTATATTCTCCCTTGCGCTTTCGAATAGTGTCCGCATGCGCAAGGATTCCCGGAGCCTCCTACTGCCAAGCGATATCGACCTTTGCGGAACCACTCAACCGAGCGAACACGACCTCGAGGACGTAGACACCTTTTGACGATAGGATATGTGGCCTTTCCGCGACCGCTAGGGATTCTCCATCCTCCTACTATTTCGACACGCACGGACACGTATGTACACTGCCCCCACTTCTCAGCGTCACATACTTTTGTGCCGCGTCCGGAGAGCCTGCCCTAAGCACCTCCTGCGCGAGCGCGACGGACGAACGGCATAGCTTCCGACTGAGTCACACTGGTAATCCTGTTGAACAAGTCGATGCGTCTCAAGTTACGCATTTTCGAGAGGATCGTAGGACGTCCTGAGCGCGTTCAGTTAAAATTGTGGGGTTAGAATATTAATGGGGGAGGACTGACGGGCGTCAGCGGGGCGAAGGGAGAGGCAAGCTCGATGGGGGCATCTCGACGAGGTTGGGACAATATTCGATTAGTACTAGGTGAAAGGGCGATCCATGAGCGGACAAGTAGTTGAAGTGAGGGTATAACGCAGCACGATGCGGTCCGGGAGGATCAGGGGAGCGCTCAACACGCGCAGTTTAGGTAGACGTTGGGGCAACGCCTCAAACCTATGCAGGTAGAGGCGCTCGACATTAGGACAGTACTCTAGAATTTGGAACGCATTCCCGTGAAGGACGAGCGTTCGGATCGAGTGAAGATTGTTTGCCTGCCATCCAGCGAGGACAGAACGCAAGTACCCCGGATACGGTGGTACTTGCGTTCTATAATCTGGCTTGACCTCTGCCGCGAACGCCGGTTTGCGAATGGTTAAGACTTCTGTTTGACGCACAAGTTCATGCGCAAGGTCCATTGCCAAGTCCTCCGACCAGAGGTAACGCCGCTCGTTCACAGACCAGGTACGCCCTTTGAATTTGTACAGTGCGGAAATTTTGGCGCTCGCACAAATTTCGACGTGTCGCCAAGCGTGTGCCAGAAATACGCGGCGCAGTTGCTGGCCTCAGAGACTGCGCAAATACCCTTAGAACGCGCCAGATGATCCTTAGGAAGGACATGCCAGTCGAGGCAGGGCACTCCGCCGAAACTCCGCCGTCATAATTTCGGCGACATCTTGGGAACGGAGCTCCCCGCCTTCCTCGCATCGCTCTCGTTCCCAAATCGCGCAGTTGTCTACCAAGATGTCTGACGCGTTTGTGACAAGGGCGCGACGCGTGACCGTGATTCCGATTTTTTTGCTCTCGGCTCCGTCGCCGAGTTTGCGCTGACTGAGTCCCCCGCCGTCCTGCGTCCTGCTCACTAATCACTGGCGAGCTATATAAGCTACGCCCAAGCGGACCACCTCAAAAACCCGGACGTCTCCAAGTAATCGATAGGACAAAATGGAGTTCATCCCAGGACCCGCGGTTCACCAAATTCTCTGCGCCGATTGTGGTGCGTTTGCTTGTATCTGGGGCACGAGATGGGCTCTGAAGGTGCATCGTAGGAACCCCCATTACACCGAACTCGGCCAATCTATGCGTCGCTTGCTTGCGGAATACGTGAGTCTCAAGATATATTGTGCACTTGGTCGGATGCTCATGCGATTCGTGGGCAGCGTGGATATCACGGAGGGAATCCCGAAGCAAGGTTCGTGCCCTCGCGCTCTATTCAACCGATGCTTGAGTTGTGTGCTAACTCATAACCTTTAGCATCCGTCTCGTTTTGCCGGAATTGCGAGCGCTTTCTGTCGCCGCCGCAGACATGGACCCTCGCACGCCCCGAATCGTCCGAGCTGCTGTCCATCTGCCTCAAAAAACTCAAAGGCCTGAACAAGGTCCGCCTCACCGAAGCGCATTTCATCTGGACAGAGCCGCATTCGAAGCGGCTGCGGGTATCGATGACCATCCAGAAAGAGGTGCGCGTGCTGCTGTTTCTCTCATATACTCATACCAACCGAGACGACCGTAGGTTTTAACGAACACGATATTGGAACAGACGTTCGAGCTCGAGTATCTCGTGCAGCACGGGCAATGTCCGGACTGTGCCAAGCTCGCGGCAAAGAATACGTGGAAGGCGCTCGTGCAAGTCCGACAAAAAGTCCCGCATAAACGGACGTTCCTGTTCCTCGAGCAGCTTATCTTGAAGCACGGCGCGCAAAAGGACACGATCGCCGTGAAAGAAGTCAAGGATGGGCTGGATTTCTTCTACAGCCAGCGGAGCCATGCGATCAAGATGGTCGAGTTTCTTTCCAGCGTCGTGCCCGTTCGGTCTGTCTCCTCGTCTTCTTTCGCAGTTTCAAGCATACTGACGTTGTCTATAGATCAAAATCCTCTGAGCAACTGCTCTCCTCGGACACGCACACGGGTACAGCCAACTTTAAATTCACGTACTCGGTCGAGATCGCACCGATCTGCAAGGACGACCTGGTCTGCATCCCGCCGAAGCAGGCGCGCTCTATGAGCAGCATCAACCCGCTCGCCGTCTGCGTTCGCGTCGGCAACTCCCTGCAGCTGATGGACCCCACCACGCTGCAATCCGCGGACATTTCCTCTGCCGCGTACTGGCGCACGCCCTTCAACAGCTTGACCACGGTGTCCGACCTCGTCGAGTTCACCGTACTCGACGTCGAGCCGGACGGCCGCGCGCGGGGCAAATACGTCCTCGCAGACGTGCAGGTTGCCCTCGCCGGTGCCTTCCGCGCGCACAACCCCGACGACGACGCGATGGATTTTGAGGGCGGTGGCGGCGCGGCCGGACGCGCGGCGCAGATCTACCACACGCGCACCCACCTCGGCGCGATCCTCCAGCCGGGCGACACGGCGCTGGGTTACCACGTCACGAACGCCAACTTCAATTCTGAGGACTACGCGGCGCTACCCGCGGACCGTCTACCCGACATCGTGCTCGTGAAGAAGGCGTACCCGAACCGCCGGAAGAAGAGCAAGGCGCGGAATTGGCGGCTGCGGAGTATCGGGAAGGAGGCGGGTGAGGAGGGCGAGACGGGCGGCGGGCGCGGGGTTGTGGGCCGGATGGGCGGGCGCGACCAGAAGAAGGTGGAGGAAGACTATGAGATGTTCCTCCGGGAGCTGGAGGAGGACCCGGAGATGCGCGGGGCGGTCAATATGTACAAGGCGCCGGTGGTGGATGCCCGGATGGCCCCGCCGCCCGGGGAAGGCGGCAGGGCAAAGGGGAGAGGGCGCAAGGCGCAGTTTGCGATGGACGTGGATGTCATCGAAGACGCGCCGCCGGAACGGGTCGTCGTTGCGGAGGCCGAAGAGGACGAGGAGGAAGAGGAGGCGGACTTCCCCGACATCAAGCTGGACGAGTTGCTTGAAAACTTCGACGAGATGACCCTCGGGACGGGCGAGGAGGTGGTGCCACAAGATGTGTAGAGCTTCGTAGAGCCTTGTTTATCCATTGCATGCGTGAAACAGCAAATATTGGTGTGAGGAAAGGCGTAGATGAAGGAATATGTTTCTTTGTTTCAAGTCACCGTGCGACGAGACTCAGAAAAAAGAGGTAGAAGATCAGACTGAAGAATCAGAAAACTCTCAGTACTACTTCTGCGAATCTAACAAAGCTACATGGTGTACACCAGATTATTCTAGCGTAAAAGGCGAAGCTACAGCGGTGTACAACAGATTATTCTAGCAGATAAAAGACAGTAACATGATACAATATTTGCCCGAAGTTCCTAGTCTCTCGTAGACAGACTCTACAACAAATATCTCATACCTCGAAGGTTGTACGAAGTTCCCTACTCTGGAACGGCCGAATCTGTAAGATGTCAGCCTCGCAAGAGATAATCAGCTTGTGTAGGACGTACGGTTCCTCAGGACCAAGCGGAGCTGGGCCACAGCTAATGCATCCAGACGGAGGGCGAGGACGACGCGTGGGCTTGAACATTGGTTCAATCACACATTTTCAGACTCCGACAGCATCACTGATCGTCCACTACTTGCAACAAACTCTCACTGCCGCCCAATATTCGGCCAAAGCGGGCTCTATCTGGACAGGATATATGAGCGAGTTCAAATTGGGGCACCGTTACCGGCCATATCCCTGGCCATGGGTACAACCAAGTATTCTAATCTCGACCGCGGAAGATTTGCATTATCACGCGAATTACTGGCTGGACGCAGACCTCACCGACGACAGCTCAGACTCGGACTATGTTCCTGCTACAAGCGATGAGGGCTCCAGCAGCGATTCAGACGCGTCCGCTAATGACTCCAACGCGTCGAACGATGCTCTCAGCGAGTCCGAGTTGGCGGATCTCATCACTGGAACAATTTGGAGACGCTGTCCTTCCCCCAGTCCCTCCGAAAAGGCTCTCGAGGATCAAGAAGACTTGACGCGCCAGATTGCGGAACTAATCGAGGCGGAAAAAGGCGCCGCCGCCGTATACAACCCCGACCAAGTCGTCTCCCTCATCACGCAATTCTATGAGCTCTTAATCACCATGGGACACTGGCCCGAAGGCTGTCTTCGATACGCGCCGCACACCGACCCACCCGTGAACGAGAAGCTCGCGCGGGAGCTCGGGTACGCCCCTGCCTGCATCGCCCTCATGCTGCGCCTCCCGTACCTGGACTGGCACGAAAACGGCGACGACTGTCGCCTCATCGTCGCGCGGTCCCATTTCGCAGACTACACCCGCGATGACCATCTCAAGGATGGTCGCCGCGGGTGGCCTTATCAATGGCTAGCGGGCTGCTCGGACTACGATCCATGGCTCCTCCCAATCGTCATCTCTGGCCGGGAGGGCACGCACGTCGCGCTTGACACCGAGCTCGGCACGATCCGCGCTTGGTCGACCGAGCGTAGTCCCCCTCAATCCGCCGTGGAGTCGCGGCGACACGGCGAGATAGGCCCGACCGAGGAGGACCGGCTTCGCGCTCAGTGGACAGAATACCGGCGCACGCCTCTGGTCCCCGCCGCGCACTATCTCTCTGAGATCATATTTGCGTACAAATCGCTCTTACGGCTGCCCTTCGTCGACCCAGATACCAACGACCCAAAGGAAGACCGTCAATACCACTCATCTTATCCAAGCTGGATGATAACTGAGGTCAGTGTCGACTCTCAGCGAAGTATGGCAACACACTGAGATACTTGTTATAGGCGAAGGAGGAATACCAGACGTTGGTGACCTTGTACCGACAATGTGGATGGCCAGACCAGTGGCGGCGCGCCGAGTTTGTGGAAAAGTGGACTGTGGCGAGGAAGGAAATTAGAGCCCGGGCGCGTCAGGCGATGGAGAAAGAATCCGAGGGACATGAGGATGACCTGAACGACGAGCGATAGCGGCCGTTCTATTCGACCATCCGAGTTCTTCATCTTGGCGCAACCGGCCAGTGGCTCGTCGCCCCGAAACATGCTCCGATGAGCGCGGTGGCCCAGTCGACGTCTCCATTCGGGTTAACCCTGATTCGGTGCGACGTCTCCGTGAAGCGTATGGCGGTGCTGCTGCAAGACAAGGCCTTTCGTTTCGTCAGCCAAGAATTCGCTGCAGAGGCAGACGCCGCATACATCGACATTGGTTGTGCCGAGATTATTTTGACAACAGCGTGGTCGGTGTTTCAACAAGTCGTGGCTGAACTTGGTCGGAGAGTCAACAACCTTTCGCTATTATTGTACCTTCCTCTGCGCCCTATTTTACAAGGAAATAACTTTAAACTGCATGTTTTCTGGCTGATTCGAACTGCGGATCACGATTTCGCTCGAAATCGAACCTAGAACCAGCCGCGCTTGGTACAATGAGGGCCTTTGCAGTTTTGTCTTCACCTTTCTGCTCGTGGCCCTCACCATCTTTACTCCTAGCGGGCTTCGAAATATCGTCTGCTACACGGCTCAGCACTCTCCCAGCGGACCCGTTACCTTGTGGGAAAATTGCCATTTTAAGGCGCGGGAGGTGATTGCGCGTGTTGGAAAGTCAGGGCATCGGCATTACCCAGTTATGCCGAGCTCCATCGTCATCCGGGTGTCCCTCCGGCCTGACCCTTCCTCTCTCACCCTATCTTGCGCGACTTGCAAGTTCAAGGACGCCTTGTGAATGCTGCTGGAGCGCGCGTGGCGGGTTGGCCAAATCCTCAGTCGTTTCCCGAAAACCAACAAACTTCCTGCCCGAAATTTCTCTGTCGATCCGCTCCGGAAGGCAACCCCTCCGCGCTGGCAGCGTTATCTTCGTCGAACTGGCTACCTCGGACTCGGTGTTGGACTAGTCTGGGGCGTCGATACTCAGTTCAATGCCTCTGCACTCGGTCGAAACCTTAGAACACTCTGGGCGGTATAGATTCTTGCCTATATCAAGCCTTTACGAGATCTCATATTTTCCAGTGCGGACTCATAACCTACGAGTACAAGACAAAATTCACCCCAGAAAAGTCGGACCAAATCCCGCAACTGCATGAGCGCGTCGCCGACATCATGTTCAATCTCTTCACCTCGAACGGCGGGCTGTACATCAAAATCGGCGCGCTAGCCCTACTTCTCGTCCCGGGCTTGACATGCTAACCTGCATCGCAGGGCAAGCTATCGGCGCCAATGCCGCGTTCCTCCCGCGCCCGCTGCAGGTCAAGTTCGCCTCCCTCTTCGACGACGCGCCGCAAATACCCCTCTCGGAGATCCTCTCCGTCTTCGCCTCCGAGTTCGGTCGGCCCCCGAGCGGGCCCGGCGGGGTGTTTGAGTATTTCGACGAGCAGGCGGTGGCGAGCGCGAGCATCGCGCAGGTGCACAAGGCGCGCATGTGGCCGGGGCCGGGCCAGGCGACGGGTGAGGGCGAGTGGGTCGCTGTCAAGGTGAGAGCACCTCTACCCTTGTGTAAGGAGCGTGATTCTAACCATACTCCAGGTCCAAAAGGTGAGAGAATCGGAGGCTTTCTGTTCGATACTGACGCCCGGAAAAGCCCGCGGTGGCCAAACAGACAGAATGGGATTTGGGTGCATACCGCATCGTCATGTGGCTGTTTGAAAAGGTCGCCTTTGACCTCCCCGTGTACTTTGTCGTCGGTGGGTACCATCTCTGGCCCCGCCACCCAGCTCTGATCAGTCCCATAGACTTCATCTCGGACCATCTGCGCCAGGAGCTCGATTTCGTAGCCGAGGCCAAGAACGCGCAGCGCACCGCCGCCTACGTCGCCGCCGACCCGCATCTCTCCAAGACGGTCTACATCCCGCGCGTCTTCCCCGCGCTCACCACGAAGCGGATCATGACCGCCGAGTGGATCGACGGCGTGCGCCTCAGCGACCGCGCCGCGATCTTGCGCCTCATGGGCGAGCTTCCAGGCCACCCCGCGCCGCTCCGCGGCGGCACGCACGCGATCATGGCGCCCATGGTCGAGCTCTTCAGCGCGCAGATGTTCCGCTGGGGCTGGGTGCACTGCGACCCGCACCCGGGGAACGTGCTCATCCGCCCCCACCCCGCCGCGCCGCGCACGCCGCAGCTCGTGCTCCTCGACCACGGGCTGTACGTGCAGCTCTCGGACGAGTTCCGTACCGAGTGGTGCGCGGTGTGGGAGGGGCTGCTTGCGGGGGAGTGGGGCGTCGTGGACGGCGTGACGCGCAAGTGGGGCATGGGCATGCCGGATCTGTTCGCGAGCACGGTGCTCATGCGGCCCGTGAAGCTTGAGCGGGGGCGTCCGCAGCCGAAGCAGGATTCGCAACTGCGCCGGAAGCCGATAGAGGAGATGACCAACTACGAGCGCAGCGTTATGATGAAGGCGATGCTCAAGGCGTTCTTGATCGACACGGACCGCATGCCCAAGGTTCTCATCTTTTTGCTTCGGAATATGCGGTTCGTGTCTCCGTCCCCGTCTTTCTACCCCCGCTGACGCGCCTCTGCAGCATGGTACAAGGTAACAACAAGGCCCTCGGCTCGCCCGTGAACCGCATAAAAATCACCGGCCTCTCCGCGTCGCGCGCGCTCACGCAACGGAGCGGCCCGCGGGCGTACTACCACTACGCCGTCTTCCGCGCCGTCATGCTCTCCATCGACCTCGCGTTCTGGCTCGCGCGCGCGCGGCAGTGGCTGTGGCGCGTGCTCGGCGTTGGGCGCGAGGGGCTGGGCTTTGAGGACGCGCTCGAGCGCAGCATGCGCGGGCTGGCGAAGAGCGGGTTTGGGATGGACATTGGGGAGGATGCGTTTGATGGGTAGAGATAGACGTGTGTGTGTTAGATGCGACCAAGCGGTGTAGTCTTCTGCACCTCAGATACTTTATGTTCTATCACGACTAATTGTACTATTAGAGAACCCTACTCTCTGTATTTCGTGTGCAGTCCTCCTCGGGTTCCACGTCCTGAGGTTTCACTTCCCGCGTATCATAACCGTCCGCAGAGTCAGAACAATACGAAACCCGAAGGCCTCTGCGACGACGCAAGATCTATTTTCACGCAAAACGCGAATGGATCCGGAGTAGGTAACAAGATCGTGATCGCGCGTCCAAGACCTCTTTGTGTCTACTTTCGTGGACTACCCGCACGCTGTCTTCACGAAAGATCGAGAAATGTAAAGTTACGAACGCGCCTTTCCTTTCCTACTGTATGCTTATATGTCCGCTCGCTCTTCCTCAGGCCAGGCGGCGGCGTACCCCTCCCTAGGCTCAGGGGTTACTCCAAAAATTGCCATTGTGGGCTCCTGGCTTTCGTTCTTACCACTCGAACTTAGGTACCTTTCATTCAACTCGTCTTGGGGTTGGGGAGATTAAACTTAACGAGCGACTGAAATCACCTTTCCATGTCCTGCATCTTTTCGATCTGGCGTGATATTTTGGGTTCGGGGGGATCGTCATCGTGTTGTAGATTGGGGTTTGACGTCGCCCTGTTGGGTTTGGGGCACCAAGTTCAGGCCCTTCGAACACATTCACAAGCCTCGAACCTAAGGGCATTGGCACATAGCCCCTATCTCGTATTGAACCGTGGGAAATGTTCAACTTCGTCGAACTTTGGCCGGTGTTGATGCCACAAATCCTCAGTAGCAGTTCAGGTCCCGAATTAAAACCATCACGATCCACAAGTAAAGGTGCGGAACTCCACCAGAATCTGGAGCATATGTATTTGCCTATGGAAATAGAGCACAAGGGCTAGAAGAACACAAAATCTGCCGATCAATATGCCCAGCTAATCGCTGGATATTGGATATTGTTGAGTTGTTGAGTAGTATACTGAGCTTGAGTTGCACTGCACTGAAAACAAGGAATGTCAGTCCTGCAATGTGCCATGGACTTCAAAACATACCGCAAGTGGCACCCCAAGCATAAGGGTATTCGCTGGCATCTTGGCCAGAAGTACATTTCTGGCCTCAGTCAGGAAAGTGGTGGATTGCTGATTGTAAGCCTCTATCATCGGGGGTCAGTCAAGCTAGAAGTGGAAGATGAATCACTTACGAAGGTTGGCCTGGGATATTGTGAATCATTGGGCACTTGGCACTTCAAATCGGTTGGTGGTAATGGACTTACATTGATCCAGGCTCTGAATAAATTTGTTCATCTGAAGTTCTGCTAGATTTGGAGTAACGCACCGATACACAGCAACGATATTGAAGGCCGGAACACCATTAGTCGCTAGGAATTGATTATAACTGCAAGATATAAGTCCAAGCCACAAAATGCGAAGAACTGGGACTAACGCTTGGAAGAAATTCATCCATTCTTGGAGAATCTGCGCGGGGTCATTGGATATTATTATCCCGAAAATTTGACCGTACCCCATCGGCAACATGAACGAATTTTGCCCGGACACTGGAATCCAGTGAGGCACTCAACATCGACCTGAGGTAACGGCCACCTACGTCGGGTCATTCATGTACTCGATTGATAGTCCGGCCTTGAGTCCCCAGTTAAATTACTGCAGAAATGCAAGACAATGATAAAAACCTGTCTTATGAGATACAGAATTGTTCCAGGTCTCTTCGATGACAGTTTGGTAGGCTAACGGGGGATTAGATGAGGTGACCGAGATATCGAACCAACTGGGAGTTACATTACGGAATCTGCGACGTCCTTGAACAATGAACTGGAGATGATGGTGAATTGGGTAGTCAGTCAGAATTTATATGTTCATTACTGCTGCCCTGAATAAAGAGGAGGAAATCATGAGCATTCAAGATGAAGAGAAAGAGCAGATGTTTCCTTACTTTGCTTGATTTGCGACCATGTTGAGATCTGTCATGTAACTGAGGCATTGAAGCAGTATGAAATAAATAGAAGCTGACCAGGCATGGCATCAGTTTGTGTGGCTTGATGAGGAAGTCGGAGGCGAAGAAGTTGGTCTAGGCTTGATCCACGGGCAAAGGGCTAAGTGTCCAGAATCAGGGGGGAGAAAGAGAGGCTGGAAACCCAAAAAATTGCATCACGGAACACAAAGGTCTTAAGCCAGTTGCAATATCCCATATTGGCTAATGTTGGAGTATTGGCTAGCGGCATGAATGTGTCCTGTACGCACATATTGAACTATTCATTTGGGAGATAGAAAGCAATCCCACCTGCATGAATACAGTAAGAAGCTGGAAAAGAAGGTCAATACCAAAGGAGTCAAGTTTTGTTGAAAACCAACCTGCGCTTCATATACATGTTCTTTCCCGTAACCATTCCGCCTGGTCGACTGAGCACCAGTATCTGGGTTTTTAGCAGCCCACTGAAAGATGTCAGATATACTGGTCGATGCAAGCACTGTTTTCACATACATCCTGAGGGTTGTTACCATAGTTTTGCACTCTCAAGTCCGTAGGGCTTGCCCAAATCAGTAGCATCCTCCAAGCTGATGAATTGAGGAAATGACATACTCGGTAGGGTTCCGAAGGTCATAGTATCCTGTTGAAGGTGTCCCCCGGTAGTCCGGTGGAGTAATTGTGAGCCCCGGACAACCAGTTGCAACACGGGCCTCTATGCTCTCTTGTTAGTGGTAAACAAATTTATCTGGGACGAAACTTGCCCAGTAAGATTTCATCAAAATCCCGTCGCTCCGCTTCATTGCTGACATCATCCGGATCATCTGGGTCTGCAGAATCGTCTGCGAGCTCCGAACTGCACTCTGAAGATGAAGAATCATCTTCTGGAGTGGGGCAGGAAAAATCTCCTGGAAGCAAGGACCGTTGGTTCAGAGTTGAGTTCCGAGGGTGCCATTCTCTCCTATCCAGACTTTGTTGGAAAGCAGAGGCAAAGTCAAGGGTATAGCTGTGAGGAATATGAATTAACGATGAAGAGGGAGGAATTCGAAACCCTACTCAAACAAGGTCCATTGCTCATGGAAAAAGTTGAATGGTCCCAGAATCGGAGTTCGGCTTGAGCCCGAAAGTGTGTCGACACCCTGTAATTCAAGGTTCAAGACCAGCACAAAATCCAAGCTATTGCTGCTTACCCCATTGAAGTTCAGAGATAGGCCCACATTGACATTAGCACTGGATAGGTCGGCGGAAAGGCGGACTCCCATGTCAGCATCAGCTGAGATGTAGCCTGACAGCACTTGAATCAGCGGTGCTTTGAGAATCTGCAGAGAAAATCCTCACCAATCACGCCCAGATGCGCTGGTGTCCCTCTGAAAACATCAATAGTCAAAGCAGCCTCTGGGATTATGTGCACACTTAAAATATGGATGTTAGACAGTGGATATGTGGAGACAGATAGAAGGGAGAACTCAAGAGATCCTCCAAGTTGAATATTGTATTGCGGTGTTACGGCCCAGCCAAGGGGGATCGGTTGTATTTGACTGCTGACAAGGCCTTGCTCGGAGTCCGATGGATCCCCTATCAAGCCCCAAGCAATGCGTCTGGAACAAACAAGTTAGTATCTGAACAAAACTACAAGTCGGTTCTTACCCTCCTGGAAGTGTATATGTATTACTGACTGTGAAAGTTCCGGAGACTGATAAGGACCCCTGCAGGACACCATCTGACAGAATACTGTATGAGCCTGTATGGGAGCAACGGTCACGGTAACGGTCGACCTGTTGCGTTGCTTAATTTTGTGCGGGTCACAGTAACAATAGGGCGGTTGTCTGAAAAAAATAGTGACGTGCAAAAGAAAAAAAAATTGAAGGACAAAGTCACGATAAAAAACTGCCCTTTGTCCCGACAACAAGCCCATGAACTTGAAAAGCATTGTTTGAACTACAACTGCAGTCGGGAAGTAGTTCCCATGAGTACAGACACCCAAAAAACCACTCACACTTTGTAAGGTGTTGCCTCTTTTTGCAACGGTCACGCTCACTAAGGTCCCGTTGCCTGAAAAAATGGCAACAGGGGTGTCACGGTCGTCCGGCCGTTGCTCCCATACAGGGTCATACAGTAAGCTGAACTCCTTCATTTGCAAAAGAAAGACAATTACAGATATTGAGAATTGGACCAATCGTGACTTGATTCATTGCTTAGTTTGTGTGCACCAAGAAATTACAAGACTCACCTATTCCAAGATAAGAGAGCTAGTATTCACCGAATCACTGTAAGTCAGATGTAGATTTGATGCTGTAGGAGCACTCACACCAGGCCAAGATATCTCAGGAATCAACGGGACACGGCCGCTGTTATATGATGCTGTAGCCTTCCCAGACATCTCAAAGCCAAGGCTTGCAGATGCATCGGAGGATGCATATACATATGCCTGGTTGACTGCCGGGGGGAAAAGTGTTCCTTCCTGGGACATGTTAGTAACCACACCAAAACGAGGGAATCATAACCAAGAGTTACCATGTAATAACCTGAACCGAATCTGTATCAGGGTCCCGATAAAAGATTTCGGTGGTGAAGAACATACCATATGTGATATGCAGACGGGCTGATCCAGAGACAGAAATATCCAATGACGCTGTGAATGCTGCTGTCCCAGCGTCATTCCCACATGTCTGACTTGCAGAGTATAAAACCTGGTGAAATGATTGCTGCATAAGATCTGCTCCGCTTTGGCTTTGCACTTTGTTGAGACGGGCAGCCCAATCAGTGAAGCCACCGAACCAGCGCTGTTCAATCACCCCACACTTTACTGGAGAATTGGGGTCTGCAGTGTCAATCTCCAACCAGTAGCCTCTGTGATAAGTCAAATAAGATCGAGTAATGAGATGGCCTGGTATATGAAACTCACGGCAGGTTGGTTGCATCCACTGAAATAAACACCTTTCAGCAAATCCCCGAGTCTCGATAGAGGTGTTACTGACCTCTGACAAGGACTTCACCATCAGCTGCTGTCCTTGTCTCGGACAGCAGGTGGAAATTAAAGTCAAAATGCAATTCATGTCACGATTCGATTCCAATCTTATCGCGACAACGCCTATCTCGGAGGCACCTAATGAAGCGCCCACAGATGAGATAACGAAGGGATTAGATATGGACTTAGATTAGATAGTTGAACACCTGGCAAACACATGGTAAAAGAACATTGCAGAACATTCCGGCACTACATGTTGCAGCAGGATGGTTTACGCACCGAGTACATGCACGATTCATATTCACACGGTTCACAGAACAGTATAAGTAGAGTAGTTAGTTTCTTGTATTCCTTAGTCTTTTATTCGATTCATTTCTCGAAGTCCTGCGCATCTCACTCCCCAATCCGCTATCTCTGTATAGTCGGACGAGATAAGGCTTTGATTGTGACATAATAAAAGACTCCCCTTCGTACCACCCGTACCGTCATACCTCGCTCTCACCTACCACCACCCACGCACTATTTGCGTAAGCATTACCATTTCACCATCTCGCGCGCTCGCGCACTCGTTCCAAACCTCCTTTCCCTTTCCTCCATTTCCGACAACCCGTATCGGACCACTATAACAGACAGACGCTGTACCACGGGAAACGTTGAGTCCGTCCCAAGTACAATAGCAGTCGTAGGGGTACTGGGCAGATCCTCGGAGAGGCCCATCCTGCTATCGCCGGGGGTGTTGTAGAAGACCCGGGATAGTTCTGTTCGCAAAAGACCGATACGGACCCCACCAACCGCTTAGTGCGGAAGAAGACCAGTCGCGCTGTTCCGCGCACCCTCTAGCACCAGCTCTTCGGAGTCATCATCGTCGTCGTTGTCTTCCTCCGCGCACCCACCACCTCCTCCTCCTCACGGCGTACCTACACATCTACCGCCTCTTCCCTTGATACTCCCCACACCTACTGCGCCACCCACTTCACCGTCCCCCGCCACACACCTTTACCACTCGTTCCTGACCCTCACCGACATGTCTCACCACGCCGCATCCCAGGGGCCAAGCCGTGCCCCATCCCCTGCGCCTAGTGTGCAGATGAACGACCCCGAACCCCTTGCTCCCACGCCGAGAATCTCATCCTCTCGGATCACCCTCGCCTCTCTCCCGCCGCACTTTGACGGGAACGACAAGTCCAAGTGGGACACTTGGAAAGATGCGCTCGGAAATTACATCTGGGCATACGAGGCGGAGTTTCGCACCCTGAAGACAAAAATTGCCTTCACAATTTCGCTGCTCGGCAGCAAGGACGGCGCGCCCAGCCCAGCTTCCAACTGGGTCCGTAATTGGCGCAAGCGAGTGCTCGACGAGGACGACGAGCTACCGGAAGGATATTCCTTCAAGGGTTTTTTGGACGACCTTGGCAGGACGTTCAGGGACCACAATGTGCGCCAGACAGCGTACATTCGCCTTACCACCACGAGGCAAGGGAAGACCGCCTTGGCGGACTTCATCCAGGCGTTCGAGTTGAACGCAGAGGAGGCGGGATACGACCCACACGACGACTTGCACGGGCACCACAACCAGTTCCTGTGCGAGAACCTAGAGAACCTCGTCAACGAGGAGGTTCGCACGCAGCTCTATGCCGGGGGTGTAGAGATCCCGGAGGATTATGCCGGGATGAAGGCCAGGATGATGACGATCAGTCGCATCCTAGAGCGGCAGAAACTGCGCAAGGCGCAGCAGCCGAAGGCGGCCGGGACTCCGTTCTGGGTCCCCGCCAAACCTCCCCCACCCGCACCCAGCGGTAATTACCGGGGAACTGCGCCAAATTTGGCGAAGAAGCTCGGTCCGGGGGAAGTAGCCCCTATGGACGTGGATGCTTCGAAGTCGAAGGGGAAACCCTTCAAGTGTTACAACTGTGGCGATGAAGGCCACATGGCACACGAGTGCCCACAGCCACACCGGGAGCGTGGAAAGATCAATGTCCGCGCTCTGCGGACGAACGAGATGTCGAAGGAGGATTTCAAATTCCTCTTTGACCAGGCCCGGGCCATGTATGGCCAGGATTTTTAAGGAGGGCCCCGATCAAGGCCGAATCGGCGCCCCCCGCTTCTCTTCCCCTAAATAAATATGTTCCGCTTGAGGTGGAACCGACCGAGACCCGAAGTTCTTTTGTAAATTATATAAAACAGCGCACTGCTCTACGTACACAGGACAATATAGTAGTAGGAGTAGATGTAGAAAAAGACAAAAAACAAATACGTATTTTAGAGAATCTGAATCGCATCCGTAATATTAAAAACCGTAGAATGGACGAAGTGAACAAGCGTTGGAGTTTATTTAAAAAGGCCCCTGGAACCCAAACCAGTGAGAAAAATAGTGCGGATAAAAAGGGCGGTGCTACCGCGATGGCTCAACCCACAGTTGTGGGGGAAGCGCCAAAACACACACGAGTCCCCTTTGGACTCAAGAAGCAGGAGGCAGCCAGGTGGCTTGCACGACGCGCGATGGGTATCTCAGACAACCTATTAGCGCAGGAACTCCGGGAGTTCCAGAAGCAGCGGAAGCAGCATGAGATGCTGGTGTCAGTGGAGCTGATGTCTCCGGACACGGGGAAGACACGCCGTATCAAGGCGCTGCTGGACAACGGCTGCACTACCACGTGCATTGATCGGGCGTACGCCAAAGCAGAAAACCTTGAGCTCCGAGAGCTTGACCAGAAAATTGTCGCACGGAATGCGGACGGATCCGAGAACCTTGGAGGACGGATTACGCATTACGCAGAATTAATTATGGGAGTTGGACTCCACCGGGAACGAATAAAGTTCTTGGTTACAAATCTCGGGAAGGCCCGTGTATTTATCGGATACGACTGGTTATTTAAACACAACCCCGAGATCGACTGGAGGTCTCAGAAAATTACCTTCAGTCGGTGCCCGCCCGAGTGCAACATGCAAGGCACCGAGGAAACCGAGGGCTGGAAGCCGGAGGAAGCGCTCGAGGAGGGTGAGTCGATCTTGATGGTCGACTTTGCGGAGCACATAGACCTGCGTGTCAAGGCCACTCAGGCACAGCAGATGGCGGAGGAGGCAGATAGAGACAGAGAAAAGATGACGGAGGACGCGGTTCCGGAGCAGTATCGCGAATACATCAAGGTGTTTGCAAAAGAGTCGTTTGACCGACTTCCGGAAAAGAGGCCGTGGGATCATGCAATCGAACTAAAGCCGGACTCCAAGGCAGTTGATTGCAAGATCTACCCGTTGTCCCAGACGGAGCAGGGAGAGTTGACCAAGTTCCTAGAGGAGAACTTGAAGAGTGGACGTATCAGACCGTCGAAATCACCTATGGCTTCGGCGTTCTTTTTTATTAAAAAGAAGGATGGAAGCCTTCGACCGGTGCAGGATTACCGGAAGCTTAACGAGATGACGATCAAGAATCGTTATCCACTGCCGCTGATCTCGGAGCTTGTCAATAAACTCCGAGGAGCGAAGGTCTTCACGAAACTGGACATTCGCTGGGGATATAATAATATTCGTATTAAAGAGGGAGATGAATGGAAGGCGGCTTTCCGAACCAACCGCGGCTTGTTCGAGCCGCTCGTGATGTTCTTCGGCTTGACAAACTCGCCGGCCACTTTCCAGACAATGATGAACGACATCCTTCGCGAGTTAATTAACGAAGGAAAGGTCATTGTCTACCTCGACGACATCCTTATTTTCACGGACACTCTGGAAGAGCACCGACTTATTGTAAAACGAGTGTTGGAGATACTCGAGAGAAATCAATTGTATTTAAAGCCGCAGAAATGCGAGTTTGAGCGCAGTGAGGTCGAGTACCTCGGAGTAATTATTGGTCACAACTCCATGAGAATGGACCCTGTGAAGATCCGGGGGATCACCGAGTGGCCGGAACCGAGAAACCTCAAACAAGTCCAGGCGTTTTTGGGGTTCACCAATTTCTATCGGCGATTCGTACGGGGATACAGTGAGGTGGCCAAACCCCTCACGAGGTTGACGGGGAAAGAGGGCTTCTCCTGGGGAGAAGAGCAGAAGGCGGCCTTCCAGAAGTTGAAGGACCGGATTGCGGAGGACGTGGTGCTCGCACTTCCCACGGATCACGGGAAGTTCCGGATAGAGGCTGATGCATCGGAGGGAGCAACTGGGGCGGTGCTTGAGCAGGAGCAAGAGGGGGGGTGGCGCCCGGTGGCGTTCCAGTCCCATGGACTGAACGAGACGGAGCGGAACTACGAGATCTACGACAAAGAGATGCTCGCAATCATGCTCGCGTTGGAGGAGTGGAGATCTCTCTTGATGGGAGCGCAGGAGACATTTGAGATCTGGACGGATCATCAAAACCTGCAGTATTTTAAAAGTCCTCAGAAAGTCAATCGGAGGCAAGCGCGATGGATAGTTGAGCTGTCCGAATATGACTTCACGCTTTCTCACCGACCCGGAGCGCTGAACAAGAAAGCTGATTTACTATCCCGCCGGGCGGACCACGACCAAGGGAAGAATGATAACGAGAATATTGTTCTTCTCAAGCCCGAATATGTCCGATCTCAGGAGATCGTGTTAGAGGGACCCGAAGCCGAGATCATGTCACAGATCAAAGCGGAGAAGAAGGTCGACAAGAGCGTGAAGCTGGCGCTCCAACAAAAACTCCCTGGCTGGGAGAGGATCGATGACCTTATCTATTATAATGGACTCATCTATGTGCCGCACAACCCGGAGTTGCGAGATAAGATTATCGGGTTGCACCACGATAATGCTCTGCTTGGTCACCCAGGACCAAATCGGACACAGGAGATGATTGAGCGTAATTATTGGTGGCCACGGCTGGGAAACCAAGTTGGTGGATATATAAAAGCATGCGAGCCGTGCCAACGAACGACGGTTCATCGGTATAAGCAGGGAAAGCTTAACCCGCACGAGATTGCGGCAGGACCCTGGCAGAATATATCCATGGATCTGATCGGACCACTGCCGGTCAGCAATGGTTTCAATGCTATACAAGTCTGGGTCGACATGTTCTCGAAGATGATCCACTGCGAGCCAGTCAATATGGACTTGTCTTCCGAAGGTGTTGCCCGGTTGACCCGGGACCGAGTGATTCGATACCATGGAATTCCTCGCAAGATCGTCTCGGATCGGGATCCGCGGTATGTCTCGGGATTCATGAAGGAGCTGAACCGGCTCCTCGGCATTGAGATGAACCCGAGCACGGCATTCCACCCAATCACCGATGGCCAGACCGAGCGCATGAACCAGGAGATTGAGAAATATCTCCGTATCTATGTAAATTATCGCCAGTCGGACTGGGCGGAATGGCTCGCGCTGGCGGAGTTCACCCACAACGACAAGACAAGCTCGTCGACGAGCATGTCACCGTTTTTTATAAATTCCGGACTCCACCCCTGGAAAGGGATAGAGAATGCAGTTGAGTCGCGCAACGAGGCCGCGAACGACTTTGCTGGAAAGATGAAAAAGATTCGTGACGAGGCGACAGCAGCGCTGGAGAAAACCCAGAAAAGCATGAAAAAATATTATGACGCTCACCGGCGTGACGCGCCAGTATTTAAAGTTGGAGACAAGGTCTGGCTGGAGGGGAAGGACATAACCACGGACCGGCCAACAAAGAAGTTTGATGACTTACGGCTGGGGCCGTATGAGGTCATGGAGAAGGTGGGGGCATCAGCCTGGAAGTTGAGACTTCCGGAGACGGACAAGTCACATCCGGTCTTCAACGAGAAGCTCTTGACGCGCGTATGTGGAGCCTCCAGCGCATCGAAAGGAGAATCGCCCCGCTCCCCAGATAGTGAGCGGCCACGAGGAGTACGAGGTGGAGGAGATATTGAAGCACCGCAAGCGCGGCAATGGCTACCAGTATTTAATCAAGTGGAAAAATTATCCGCTGGCGGAACGGACTTGGGAACCTAGACGGCATCTTACACACGCAAAAAAGATGCTTGACAAATATAATGCGAATCACGGAATCATTATCCGTGCTTTGCCTATATTTCCGAAGGGCCACTGGGACTATTTAGTTAAAAGATACAAATGCCGCGAGGAGTCGCAACAATACTCGACGAAGAAGTTATTTATTCCTGAAACAAATTCCTTCATCGCCATCGACGAGGACGTCGATTCTAGAGGGGGGGTAATGTCACGATTCGATTCCAATCTTATCGCGACAACGCCTATCTCGGAGGCACCTAATGAAGCGCCCACAGATGAGATAACGAAGGGATTAGATATGGACTTAGATTAGATAGTTGAACACCTGGCAAACACATGGTAAAAGAACATTGCAGAACATTCCGGCACTACATGTTGCAGCAGGATGGTTTACGCACCGAGTACATGCACGATTCATATTCACACGGTTCACAGAACAGTATAAGTAGAGTAGTTAGTTTCTTGTATTCCTTAGTCTTTTATTCGATTCATTTCTCGAAGTCCTGCGCATCTCACTCCCCAATCCGCTATCTCTGTATAGTCGGACGAGATAAGGCTTTGATTGTGACAATTCATAAACCGGATTTGTTGTTGGTTTCATCGAGTTGAGGTTGTCCGGAAGTACCAACAAGTTATTGATTTCCAAATGTGCCAGACGAGCATAAGGACTCGGTCCACAGTTTGCAGGCATTTTGACAATTCTGCAACAAATCTTTGGAATCTAACAACTGAGATGAGGAGAAACTCACGTGTTTTTGGCCTCTGCCTCAAAAACTGCGCTGCAACCAGAACTTGGATCATCTTCCAATTTCAAACAAAAGGCCGTCACAACTTGAAGGTCGGGTGAATTGGAACAGCCAGTCAGCACCCAGTGAGAGCTGATGTCAAGGCTAGATAAGAGTGATGAGGGTCCCTGTCATGGTGATGATGTCAGAGTAGCCAATTATATTTGGGTGAAGGACATACGTCCATGGCGATCAGCCCAAATGCTTCGTTGTTTTCCCCTTGTCCCCCGTTAGGTACATTTTCATCAATAGGATCATCTTGTATATCCCATGAAAGATCCCCATCAGTGGGAGGTGATGGAAATAGATCATCCTGGGTTGGGAGTGAGATATACCGACGAGTTCATGTTTTTGAAGACTCACCGCATCAAAAGGCGAGTTGAGGGTAACACCATCCGGGGGATAGCTTGACAGAAAATAACTGTTAGCAACCAGAAGGCGTGACTTATGGATAGGTACCAGCAGAGTGACTTTTCCTGCATGGTGCATATGTGAAAGAGGCCCTGATCCCCCCAATGATTGGTATCTTTAGTGAATGTCCCTACAGGACAGACCTAACAAGGATGGATTCAGACGGGTAGTTCGAGCTTGATTGAAGTCACCTACATTGTCGTTGCAGCTGTAGGCAATAGACTCTTAGCTGTTGCCTCTAAGCCGTAAAATAACACATACTTTTGAGATTGGTGACCTAATGAAATAGGTTGAAAATCAAACAGATTTGGCTCGAAACTGCCAAACTTACCGTCTGGTTATTGAGAATGTTTTCCGAGATCAGCAATGAATTCCTTGTCAGAGAAAGACAAGTACATACACCTACATCAGAGTATGAGCACTCATCAGGCCAATCAAACCCATCAACTTACCATGCACAGTTTGTTGCGCTATTGATTTCATCCTGTGTTAGCCCCGACTGGCAGCAAAACTCTTTGTGCCCCGAAGTACATTTCTTTCCAGTGCCCCCTGAACAGTTGATACAATGTTTCACACGCAACGAAGACCAACAGACACAACTTACATGAATCACTTGCAAGACTGATTTCGCCCGTGAGACAAACACCATTGCAAAGGCCAGCTGTGAAGAATTGTTAATCTGTTATCAAAGTGGAGATACACTCCGAGCCGTACCAGACCCTCGCCATTGACAGCCAGGAGGTACTTGACTAGTTATCGCAGTCAGCAGGCGAGAACCCAACTTCAAACATTTGACTTGCTCGACTGGGCAACAGACTGGACGTCCTTGACCTCCACTGCAACCTGCGACAATGATCGGGTCAGTTCAAAAATATATCAACCGTAAAGACATACCTGTTTGGGGGTTGGCTGGAACATATGACGTGAAAATATGAACAGAAACACGAATTGAAAGTGTTCCGTACCAAGTTCACCATCGGTAACATCTGCATGTGGTCAGCTCAGCCTTCGGGAGAGAAGTGTTTCTTACCTGTGAGCTGGACATATCCGGACGGACAACTTTCTCCACAGCCGACTTGGGTGCATGCTGCTCCATCTCGGGAATTCACATCATGTGCGGCAGGAATTTGTTGGGCTGCAACAGTTAATAAACTTAGTGAAGACTGTGAAGCTGGCTGAGTTGACCTGGATCCTGGCCAAGAACAGCAGTGATTGCCTGTATATTGGTTGGAGCAGTCAGCAACATAATCCTACATTGAACGCAACAGACCGTGGATCTATGGAGAGTTAAATCAGCAGATCATTCCTGTTCAAGAACAGACCACTTACGCAAATGTATCCAAATCAGCCGCCCAAACCATAAGGCCACCTAGAAGGATTCATTCATCCAGTCGCTACTGGGTAGGATGCTGAAGAACCTACCAAACCCAGCGTCCTTTGCATATGCCACCTTGAGACCAAAGGTTTGCTCGTCATCATAACTGATCCAATTTGTCTGTGTGATGATTCAAGTTCAGAGTTGTCCAAGCAGGTCAATATGCCACTCACATCATCGTAAACCAGGTACTTCACTGCAGCCGCACTATCAAAAACTGGAGTGGATGTGCTTGTTGCTAGGATTGCTTGAATCTCCGAAACTTTTGCAAACTGGGTGAGAATAAAGCACCCAAAACAAAAGTGCATTCGACTTACATGATAGGATCCCCTCGGCAGCTGTGCATGCTGGAGAAAGGAATTACGAGTTTACAGTGATTCAGATTGAAGTTTGGACAACTTACGACCAGGCGGAGCCGGACCGGAGAATGGACAACCTGGGGTTGAACATGTGGCACTGTTGAGCTCAAAAGACCGTCCGTAAAAGCCAAGACCAAGAACTATTCGATCGATTGGAACACCGGCCCTCTGGAAAAGAGTAACACTCTGCTTGATCTCCGTTAAATTGGTATGGGCTTGCACAATGGACCCGATAAATATGTCCTTTGCATCCCATACTGTCAAAGCAACATCAGATCTTATCGGAGCCTAAGAAAGCCTGATTACCTCCATGAAGATCATAAGACATCAAGTTGACCCAGTCCGCAGAAGCAAGCAACCCCGGAAGGTCAAAGTGCTGTAAGTACCAGAAAGAACTAGGTGCCGTGAAGGTCAAGCCGAATGTGTGGCCAGACATGTCGAAGTCTGCTCTGAGCCTAGCCATCAGTGACACAAAGTTTGCGGTGTCGGCGGGAGTTCCGCCGCGTTCGCATGCAACTACAGGAAAAAATTGAGCCTGAAAGTTATAGTATTGAAGGCAAGAGTAACTTGCCTGGATATTCCCAATCAATATCTACACCGTCAAACCCATATGTGAGCATGAACCTAGAGACATTGTTGTCAGCGTATATCCACACGGGAATACAACCTTCCTACTGGATGACAGATTCTGCAAATGACGCCTGGGCCTCGGTATCTGCTGCGAGCTGGCTGAAAATATGTTGTGTCGGGGGGTCATTGAAGGCCCAGCCCCCGACACTGATATAGGTTTTTAAATTGGGGTTGGATTGCTTGAGGTTTGTGAAGGTTGTGTACTGGCTAGCATCCTGGTCACTAGCAGGAATGATCTGAAATGTGACCTGCACGAGAAAAATGTGTCTTCAGCTTCAACCTTGAATCCGAGATTTGATTGTCCTCACCGGGTCGATAGATGCAAATGCGTAGTTGAGATGAGTGTATCCTGCGGCTGGGATATTTTGCGGGAACCTGAATTGGATTTCAGTACCGACTATGTCTTGTGCAAGATACATACCATGCATCACATGGCCGACTCGAAGCCCATCCCTGTTCATAGTTCAACCACTGTAAAAGCTAAGAAGGCTGATCCGACCAACCTCGTAATATCCCACAACCCGTGAAGTGACAGGGCTGTTCACACCACTCGGGGTAACAGGCTGACCGCAGTTGGGACCAGTACATCCTGTACCACAGAACTCATCGGTGGAGCCACACTTGAAATCCATTTGAGCTTTGCACAAATAAAGATGAAAAGATCTCACAAATCCGAATTGGGAACAGCACACGTTCAGTGGACAAATCTCCTTCCCGGGAAGAGCATTGGGACCACATTCGGCTGTGGCATCGCAATTCGAGTGACAACCGGTACCGCAGAATTCGGGGCCATAGCCACAAAAATTTGAAGCTCCACTTTCAAGGAAGAACGTGATCAGGCCTGCGGTATTTGAAGAAGGAATTGCTCATACCAACAGGCTCCATTGGGACACGGGGTGCTGGCGGAACAGCTCCCGTCGAAACCAGGCGGTGTAATCGTGATATTGTTGCAAGAAAGGTCAGTGGTTTGACGACGTTTGGGGCCATCGCGGTTCAGGTTGAAATCTCTGGAGGCCGTTTTCTGGGTGACTGTATGGGTGATATGGAAAATCAAACCGGAGCTAGGAAACATGCTCGTTTCGTACCATTTTTGCCGGCTGCTTCCCGCCGAGGGGCGGAGGGAGAACTGGCATGTGACTTGGAATACTTCTGTGTTAGACGCTTCCGATGTTTTTCGACCGCAGGGGTGATATGGTAGGAGGATACACGGCCAGACGAAGAGCGCTCGTGATAGTTGAGAGAGCGAGCACTGTTGTTGACTTTTGCTCCAACCGCGTCGAAGGAGAAATAAAGGGCTGCGAGTACTGTGATTGCGAACAGGTTGCGCATCATAATGAGGTGGGGGTATACCTCACCTCGACTGGATCTATTTATGAGGGTTGTGGTGGCGCACAGATATACACCGGATCTGGTGCAAGTAGTTCAATTCGGATCGCCGCGCTAAAATGGTTGCATTACGTTCAACCTCGGGTTCGGATGGGGTTTTTTGAGTTCCGGGTTCAGTTAATATTGCCGAATTGCACCCTCAGGCCTCGAAGTCTGACCAACCATAAACAAAACGCCCAGGACAGGCGGCCATCGACGGGGAACCAGCGGCAATAAGATATGAGACCCGAGATCGCCATCTTGTTGCGGATTGTGTACGGAATTATCCGCGTAAGTAAGTAGGCCTTCCGACAATCTCGACCACATACAGATATACTTGCCATTCAATTCACTGCGTTATATCCATCTTTCACAGTTAAAAGTAGTTCACAACTTGACAAGACGGGTTGTACGACATACATAGCATTAATCGGAAGTCCTCCAGGAACAGAATCGGCGGGACTATCAAACCACCGTGATCCTCGCAGCACAGATCAGGTTCTCCAGGTTGCGCCGCAAAAGAACCGTGTACCCACCATCGTCAACAGCAGCTTTCGGAGATTAATCAATTGAATGTTCAAACGAGCAGAAGGCGAGAGAACGTACAGACAACGCCGCCAGGAACCGCGAGTGAATGGGTGTGAGAGGTTTCGCTGAGGAGATCCATGAACGCTTCAAGGACCACCTCGGCGTTATAATTGTCTTGAACGAGGGGGCCGTCATCATCGAGAATGCCGCTTGTGATGGCGCAGAAGACTCCACTGTCGACGGAGAACGTCCCTGCCGCATCCCACGACAGCGCCTCATCGAAGGGTGGTTCAGCGGAGAGCGGGTGGATATTTTCGTAGTCGATGGTACCATTGTGCACCCAATGTAAAAGGATTTGACCATCCGTGTCGGTCTGGCTGATCCAGACTCCAGGCCGCACCTTTTTGAAGGCCAATTCGAAATCGAGCTCTGCTTTCGCGAGCATAATGTCTCCAAACAGGAGGGAAGCGCCGCGTGGAACCTAGAAAACGAGGTTTGTGAGTGTTCAACCTCTGCCGGAGTAAGAGAAAGGGATGCACAAACCTCGAATATGCGCGCTCTGTGCGAATGGTTGAGTTGAGCGACGATTCGGGCGAGCCTCTCGTCCGGATCCGGATAGCCACCCGTCGGCGGCGCTGGAGAGGACGACGCCTCGGGAGCTGCTCGAGGTTGTTCCAAAACCCATCTATCTTCCGGCGTAGTCACAAGCCCGAGCCACCGGCAACATTTCCGACTAAGGGCATAGGGATCCGGGTCCCCCAACTGCGTGTTCACAATCACACCCAGCGGACGCTTCAAATCGAGGACAAACGGCACGCACGAATTGGGCGAAACACGAACACATTGCAGCTCGCAAATGTCGGGATCCCACCCCCACGCCGCCGCGAATTCATCGATGTCAGATTTCTGTTTCTTCTGCTTCTTTCCAGGTTCGTTGATGACCAGGGGGTGGCGGCAAAAGCGGAACACGCGACCCAGTAACGACCTCGCCTGCTCCAGCGATATGGGCGGGGTGATCACGTCGCTTAGGCGAATGAGTCCGGCGTCCTCATGCAATCGCATGGTAGTGTATACGTCGGGCATCTGCGGCCAAGCCCTCGCTGGAACGAAGATATGTGACGTGATGAGCGGCGGCATTGTTACGGAGGGGAGTATATTGCGTCCATTCCCTCTGAACTTGAGCAGCGGAACTTTGATGTAGGAGATCGGGGTTAAGCCTGGAGGTATTGATATTGGGTTCCCCGTCCAATCGTATGATGGTGGCGGCACCGGGGGAAGCCAATGAGCGGGCGGGACCGCGGGGAACCAGTCAGGAAGCTCAGTCTCCCAAGGATGGAGGTGGGAAAAGGGATCTTGAATGCCGACCTCGATGCCATTTTTCAACCCATCCGTTCGCACGAATGGGACCACCGGTTGCCCCAGTTGTTGAATAACTTGGCGCACAGTGATCGCATCCTCGGTCCGGATGTCAAGAGGACCTTGGGGCAGTAGCGCCTCGAAAAGAAGGGACGGTAGGAAGGGATGTCGATATTTCTTGTTTCCCTCCAAGCGGAGGCGCAAGAATGCGTCGCGAAACGGCTCGTCTAAACTTGCTGAGATTTCTCCAGTGACCCACGGACCTTCGGAACCAACGGGGTGATGATCGGCGGTGACGTCTCTGGAAGAGAGCAGAACAGGGCTCCCGGGGGGAGCAGGAGGACACGACCACCATTGCGTGCGGACATACTCAAGCTTGGCGGGTAGGCGGTTATTCTGTAAGTTTTCGTGAACTTTTGCCGCCCGTATTCCCAGTGATTTCTCGTCCGGAAATTGAGAACCCAGCTGATAGATGTGAGTTGGCAAATCCGTTTTCTTGAAAGGCTATATCAACAGAGTTTCAACCTCTTGGACCAATGAACACCTACAAACAATTCGTCTGTCCCTTTAACCTCCGCATCAACGCACTCAAGTACGCGTCTGAGCTCCTGGAAATGTGTTGCAATTACGATTCCTAATATCCTTTAGGAAGCGTCCTTAGACCGTCGATGCCATCAGAAATGTGAAACGTGACCTGCAAATTTTCATCACGTGTAGCCATATCGGCTCGTTGGCTCTTTCATTCAACCCGAAAGCACTTACTTCAAATCAAATTTTCGATCCGTTTTCGATTCTACTTCGATTGATGGAGTTAACCCGTCCAAAGTTGACGGTTTGCCTATGTCTGACTCACTTCGCGGCTTCCCGTTTCAGTTGCATGGCGTTGAGTTCTCTTTTTGGCACTTGCCATCAGACCCATGACCCGACCCATGACTCGTTCCATCAGCGCCTTATGATCTATGCACGTATTTCTGCTCATCTTTCACCGTTGCTCTCGCCGAGTTGCCGTCTGGTTTGTTAGTTTTCTTCTACTGGTAATGTTGGTTTCGGTTCCGACCTGTTCCAACGAAGAGTGGTTTTACTCGTCATCACACAAAGTAACCGGAAATCGGGCCGGGACGGGCTCAATTCGTAGAATATTTTGGTTTCAACTACATGTACATGTTCAGTAGCATGTATGGCCCCCCTTTGCTTCAATCACAGCGTCAACAATAGTCGGCATCCGCTCAATAAACGGGTCAATTTGATCACATGTGATTTCGTCCCAAACCTGTGAAATTGCCTCGCGCAGCTGGGCCTCAGTGCCCGGACGTGGCTGGCGCTCGCGCAGGCGAGTCTTTAGGATGTGCCAGACAGGTTCGATGGCCGAAACATCGGGAGAAGTCGGGGGATGGGGGAAAATGGTGATGTTTTTGTCGGCGAGCCATTTCTGCGTGATCTTCGCACGGTGTGATGGCGCGCCGTCCTGTTGGAACTGAAAGTGGGGGCGGGAACGCTTGATATCAGCATAGAAGTCGTCGAGGACACCCTCGAGCACCTGCTCAATGTATCTGGCAGCCGTCATACCCCCTCCCTTCCCGCCAGGATACTCCAGAATGATGAGGGGCCCTTTCACACCCTTCGCAATAATTCCCCACACCATGAGGCGTACCGGGCTCTGCGGGACTGCAGGGACGCAGCACTCCTCCAGGTACTCCTCCCCAGGCTTCCGGGTCACGTAAATTCGGCCCTTATTTTGTTTGGTCACCTTCCTCTTGCCGGCCCAATGTGAGCTGGTCGACGGGGCGAATGTTGGGCCGCGATGCCGCTCGACCGGCAATGATCACGCGGGAGGAATCGTACTTGCCATGCGACGGCACTGGCCCCAACAGCCACGTACCATCGATATCTTAGCCGCGGAGAACTGAGAAAATATATGCACCTCAACATCACGCGCGTCGCGGGCCAACAGGAGACTCTGGTGTAGCTCTTCTGCACGCTGCATGGATGTATGGCCCCCGGTTGGGTCCAGCACTGGCTAGGCACCCTGCCCGGCGAAAATACAAGGCGCTGTTTTGACTGTGTTGCTGTCGACGGTGAGAACCAAGTTCAGCCGGCGACCGGACTCGGAACACCGAATTACGTGACCTCGGCGCCTATCTTGTTCCTTGCTTCCTCCTACTTCGCCTGACGGGGCCTGGTTCAGCGTTAACTGCGAAGCCTGGACCGAAGGATGTATCCAACGATCTTATGGAAGCATGGCCTGAATCTAACCAGTTCTGGAGACTCGGAAGGCCGGGTGATATCCTACAATATCGGACCCATAAATAATGTGAAGACCGGTACTAACAGCATTTAGTTCACAACTCAATTTGAACCTCTGGATCTCGGGGTACTCCTCGAAACTGTCCGCGGCATGTCCAAGTACGCCAAAGTCTCGGAAAACTCAACCTAAAGACAACATCTTCCCAACTAGCTGGCAATCCTCGACTACTCGCATGCGTCCCCTTCATTTTTCGATCCTGTGTGGACTATACGGCCCACTTCTTGCCTATGGGCAGAATGTGTTCAATGTCTACGCCAACGCCAGCGATATCGAGCCTCTTCCAACGAATCCAGCCTGTGCAGAGGCGCTTTCCGCTGATATCCAATGTTCAGCTCGCATTGTGGACACTCTTCCGTCCTCGTCCTTGGCGCTATCGAACCTCACGAGAGCGGATCTGCTTGACCTATGCACCTCCACATGCTTCGATAGCTTGAATACCGTCGCGGCTACCGTCGACAAGGAATGTGTCGGATGGCCGTTTATCGTCGGCAGCGCCAGTTACGTCGCATCCCTTCCCTTCAGGAACCTGGCCTATCGTTGGAATATCGTGGGTCAACTTAGACTGTCGAGTCCGTCTGTATTTGTATTGACCCTCTCTTTAGGCCTGTACAATGGACAACTCGACATCTCCGAGTCGATTCTGCCTCGAAGAACAAGTACTTTCTTGTTGCTTACGCTCATGGATATTTGGGCTAACGAATGTCTTGCTAGGGACCGGCCTCAGAAACGGACCAGGATATTCTGTCCTTGCCAGCGACACAGCTCTGCAGTCAATGCAACCTTCAAAATCTCGAATTGCAGATGACGAGCCCATTCGGATGGGACGGCTCCTTGTCAGTGTGTTACCTACAAGAGTCTACTTCATCTCACCGATCCCCCACATATAGCGTCGATGATTGGCACGCAATCCAGACGACCTGCAACTTCCAAACCAACAACAACATCCCCGCTTCCTTGATATTCACCGGAATTGCCAACGGGTCAATGGCGAATGCGACTGCGTACATCGATTTTCGCTCTGTATTCAACCACGATCTCACGGAGAATACAGATCCCCGACTCGGTCGCCCGCTTCTACAGCGAAGTGTCTGTTCGGAAGTTATACAATTCAAGTACGCATTTGAGCCCCTCATTCTCTATCATTGCTCATGTATCCCAGAATGGTGATACCTGTACCTCAATCGCCGCCAGCAAATCCCTTTCCCTCGACCAGCTCATTTCGATCAACGGCCTGGATCTCAACTGCACCAAGCTGCCGCCCAGCGGAAGTCAAATATGTTTGTCGGGAGCGTGTTCGCTGTACACCGTTCAGGCCGCCGACACCTGCGTTTCGATCTCTGTCCAAAAGGGAGTTACATGGGCCCAGCTTCTGAAATGGAACTCGTGAGCAACCTCCCGTCGTACGATATGCCACCGTCTTGTGTTGAATAATTCTCAAGTCAGCTGAACACGTATTGCGATAATTTGGATGCGCAGATCGGGAAAAGCATTTGCGTTGGGTAGGCATTGCATCCTAGCAATGGATTCCGCACTCACACTGCTCGAAGGCCTCCCGGCGGTAGTTATTCACCGGCGTCCACACTTGCCCCAGTAATAGGTTTGTCCTCCAGCACCGACCATCTGATTCATTCACACCGCTATTATCAGGATCCCCGACAGCCATTGCGTGAGCAAAAAATCGGTTCACCGACAGACGAGTTGATTCATATTTCCTCCAATAGAACTCCCACTGCTCCGATTTCTCCGGGTGCCGATCGGGCGCATTGTGGGCAGTGGTACGTCGCCGTCCCAGGAGGTGAGGAATCAGTTTGCGCCTCCTTGAAATATCAACTCAGCCCTCCTCCAGATACATGCCCACAGGTAATTTGTAGCCCGACCTCAAGACTCTTCTGACCGAGAGCAGATCCTACAAGTATTCCAAATGACGAACGACACGTTCTACGAGGCAAGTAGTGGTTCATTCTTTGGCGTGGCTGCACACTCAAATTTCTTCCAGTTGAATCCCCTGGTCAACTCTGATGTGCGTACCCGATACTGAATCCTCCGACTTCAACGTTCAACCGTGGAAATTCATCAGTGTAGTAACCTAATCGCCGGGTTTTCCTACTGCGTTGAACTATTCGGAAGTAAGTTTGACTACTCAGCTGTCACCTCGATCCAATAACCTGACGTCCGCGCCTCAGACATAACCTCAACAACCGACGTATTCAGTCTCCCGACCACCGCGCCGCCCGGAGCAACCTTGATCCAATACATCAGCAAGTCGACTCTTCATCTATATTCCTCCATGCTCAACCCCATTCCACGTAGGCGGAGACTTTCCGGCCGGTACTGGCTTCCTCACCTCGGCCGCCAACGTGACGAACATGCAGCCCATTTTGCCCCCAACCACGGTTTTCACTCCATCAGCGACCCCGACGCCGACCATCGCATCCGGGACTATCAGCAACGAGACGTGTTTACAGTGTGCGTATCCGATGTTCCGGCTTCCCTTCTCGCTAGCTAATTAAAGCGAACCAGATTATGAGATCCAGGCTGGTGCGTACTGCCCCTCACCATGTTGAGGCTCAAGATTCACCGCTGCAGGCGATACATGCTTCGCGATTGAGGTCGAGTACGGAATCACCGACGATGAATTCCGCCTTTGGAACCCTGAAGTCAGTCAGCGCTCATCTCCTCCTCCCCATTCCTCCTGCTGACCGTTGCGCAGATTGATTCTAACTGTGGGAACATCGAAGTCGGATTGAGTTATTGCGTCTTCGGACCCACCATTTTCACGACGCTGAGCGGGACGTTTACTTTCACGCCAACCAGTGCGATGTCGTCCTCTGCGACCTCTGCTTCTGCGAGCGCAGTGCCCACCAACATCGCGAGCGGGACGATTACCAGCGGCTGTCTGCGTGCGTTATGTTTGCTCAACATTTGTCCCGAGTTTAATGGCGGAACGCACAGAGTACTATACCATCCAGTAGGTGATTTAGGATGCCGTGTTGATTGTGCTGTATGGATGACCGTAGGCCAAACGACAACTGCGCTCTGATCGACACGCAATTCTCGATCAGCTTTTCTCAGTTCGTGGCTTGGAACCCCGAAGTGTGAGTTCGATTTCAAACCGCGCTTCCTTACCCCGGGTTGACGAACATACAGTAACTCGGACTGTACGTTCCCATAATTGTCTGAACTCAGCACACCTTGAATCCGGGTCTACAGGCTCGAACATCATCTTGGACGAAGCATACTGCGTCAATGGACCAACCGTCAGCAGCTCAAGTGCCCCCGCGTCAAGTCCAACGGCCCCGGGCACGATGTATGTACCGCATTTGCCTCGATTGGTTTGCTTCCTCATTCGTCTACAGCACTACCGGCTGTACTCGTACGTCCCACATCCCACAACTAGTCCACAAACCTGACGACGATTGAATTCCGACCCAGAGTACTACACCGTCGTGTGCGTCCTTTCATCATCCAACCATACTATTTCTTACCGGACTGCTGGCACGATAGCTCCGGCGACTTCTGCGGGAAGATCGAATCGCAGTTTGGAATCTCCTTCGCGCAGTTCGTGGCCTGGAACCCCGAGGTCGATGCAGCGTGTGAGCCTTAAACCCCGTAGTTGATTTTCATACTGAGCCATTTTCTAGGTGACAACATCCAAGCGGGATTACAGTACTGCGTGAGTGGGCCGAGCTCAACCACATCCGCCGCGCCGACTTCGAGTCCGACCGCGCCGGGTACCATGTTCGTCGCCATCCACAGTTTCATATCCCGGACGCTAACTTGAACCGTGTTCTAGCACGACTGGCTGCACCGGTACGTCGTTAATTTTTCTGCCCTCGCCTCGCTGAGCCTGAAAAACAACGCACAGATTATTACACCGTCGTGTAAGTGCAGTTCCGAGCCCCGTACCCTCAGCTGCTTGATGAGGACTACTTGTAGCTCGGGAGACTTCTGCAGCAAGATTGAAGACCAATTCTCCATCTCCCTCGCGCAGTTCTTGAAATGGAACGCGGGCGTCAACGCACAGTGTGAGTGGTCACCGTGGTCAAATTTTGCTCAATCACATATGTATCCTTCCAGGCTCAAATTTGCAAATTGGGTTCGAGGTGAGCAGTGGGTTGAGTTTGAATTCGACGCGGTTTTGATTTAGTAATTTTTGAATCGACAGTACTGTGTTTCTGGGCCTTGAGAGCATCCTATATCTCCTGTAAAGAAGATGTGTCTGTGTGTAATAAAATTCTTCCCAAGAAATATATGCGCGATACAGGACGGAGTTGGAAGGTTTGCTGCCAGCTTGCTGCAGTTCGCTGCCAGGTATCTCGCCGTTGTACCGTGACTTTGCCGGGAAGCATTGAACGGAAAAACCCCGAGATTCAGGCCGTCGGAAGCCGTCGGAGCGTTTTGGGAGCGTTGATCTCGCGGAGGGTACTGCGCTCGTCGAGTCTTATTGGCACGTCCCACTGGCGCGTTTATCGCAATCTTGCCACGGCAGGATGACGGCGAGGTAAACAAGGCTAGAAGACACGAACAGTTCGCCCGTGGTAGTTTCTGGGGTAAATTCGCGTCCAAGGATGCTTTATTTGTTGGTGCTTCAAGATGAGGCCATCGGCTTCCCGCCGCTTCTCCTCCCCAAGTTCGACGAAACCTGTGCGTTTGAGCTCCGCGACGACGGGTAAAATACTCCATGTCAGTCATAGAGGCCTCAGGAAGGATCCACGAGTTTTTTCCGCTGATTTTGAGAGGCTCGAAATATGCAAGGCTGACTCAAACCGGTTTACAGTGCCAAAGAGTATGCCATTATATCACCAGTCTGAGGTATCTCGGTATGTGCGTAGATTATGTACATGTTGCTCCAATAACGTATAAATAACCAAAAAAAAACGAGGAAGAAGAAGCTGGCGCTCAAGCCGAGAGGACCTGCCCGTTTATTGGGCTCTCCGTTACACCAACCATCTTCTCCGTCAGCGCACTCGCTGTCGGGCTGTCGTCTGCCGACGACGATGCCTTCCCGCCCTGAGGGTTCCACGGCCCCACATCGCTGAGCGAGCAACCGCCCTCGCAGACACACTCGCCCCCAAAATCCTTCGGCAGATGCTGCTTCTCGATCTGCCCCAGCAGCAGCGGGCGATACGAGCTCGGGCCGCCGACGATGTGCACCTTTGACGCCGTGACCTCGTCGAGCCAGGGCTTGATCGCGGCCCACACGGCGGCGAAGGCCCACGGCGCGTTGATGATGTAGAACGCGCCCATGCACTCGGGGTAGTAGTTCTGCCCGATGTGCGTCGCGGCGAAGACGTAGTCCTTGACGCGGATGAAGTTGGAGAGGGAGACGCCGCCGAGGTCGAGGATGGTGAGGGAGGTCTCGACGGGGTGGCCGATGGCGGTGGAGCAGGCGGCGAGGCGCTGGGTGAGGAACGACTCGTACTCGACGACGAGGTGTTGGAGCAGCCGTTCTTGCGACGTGCATGCGTAGAGCGCCTTCATATTGAGGTTGCCTATACGCTCGATGTAGACAGGGCGCCCGGACTGCAAGGAGTTAGTTTTCGTGGGGAAATGGCGATGGGGATGACATCGCGGCGTGGCGAAATGCGTGAAGAAATGCACAGGAACGCGTCGCGCATCGACACGTACGCCGCACTCAATGAAGATACACCCACCTTATCCATATGCTGCAAAAACGCATGAGCACACTCATCCTTCGCGCAAATGAGCAATGCCACGTACATGATAGTATTGCGGATAATACTTGTCCACCTCTGCGATTTCAGTGAACTCGAATGACCTGAAGGGGCGCACAGGAGTTGTTAGGTTTTGGCTAGAAATGAGGCAGAGGGGACTCACCTAACAAGCTCGTCGACCCCAAAGTCCTTCCGCCACTTTTCCGCTGCGAGGAGCATCTCTTTTGTTTTTGCGTGGTCAAATTTGCGCGCACGGAGAAAGCTGTGGGGCGCAGGTGAGTTGTTGAATGGATAGGCAGCATGGGGCAGGGTGGACAGACGCGACAGCGCGCCTACGTAGACCGCGCCCTGCCAATGCCGCCACCGCCTCGCCACAGCGAACGCCGAACGCCGAACACCCACCGTAACAACGTCGCATCATCATGCCTCGCCGGAACGAACGTGCCCTCCGCACGCAGCTCCGCCGACAGTTTCTCCAGCGCCGCCTCTTGCACGGGCGTCAGATTCCCCAGACGGCCGGGTGGGGGCGTATACGAGGCAGGGGTCGCTTTCGCGTCTGCGTCTTTCTTTTCAGGCACCATCTTCGCAGTCATCGAGCCTCTAGGTGGTGGTATCGGTCCCAGGCGAGATGAGAAAAGAGCGACTGCAGGCGGGTGGAGTGGGTATACAAACAAGGACTGTGGAGCGGCAGGAGGAGGAAGCGAAATAAGGTACGGCGTCGATCACAGTGCCGCTAGGGGACCGATACAACGCAGGCACAGTCGAGGCCAGCGCGAGTAATCTAACTCTATCTCAGGCTTCAGGGTGTCGGTGGTGGTGGTGGTGGTAGGAGGCAAGAGGTATTACAAGCTTGAAGCTGAAGCGGTGACATGTGGATCGCTCTAACGTTATTCGGAATATAGCTGATGTATGTAGCGATACAACGGCCGCCAGGCACCGAAAAAAATGGGCTTTAGAGGAGGTAAGGTCGTGGAATGCGTCAGAGACATGCATAGCGAGGAAAATATTGGTCGTTTTATATTTTGGACTACCTATGCTACGAATAGATAGAGCAGTCCCCGCCTTGTCACCGTCCAGCCGACGAAAACGCAGTTTCCGGCTGAGCTTCAAGGAGCAGTGCAAGTGGTTTCCCCAGTTTCGAATCGAGTTTCCTCGTCCACGGTGCGAGCTCGCCAGCGGGTCCCCGTTTCCTACGACGAATCAGTTCCCCTTCGACGGGCGCTGGCAGATGTCCATCGTAGTCGGGAATCTGTAGCCTCGGGGGGTGAATCATCTTGACCACACGGAGAGCCACAGATCTGGGCTCGACAAGTTCGAAGCGCACAAGGGCTGAACCTATCCGGCAGGTAAGTGCCCATCCCAATTTGACGACGACCGACGAACCAGCATATGGATGAAGCTTTTCCTGGCGCTGCTCGTGAAACACGCGCACGTCGGTTTGATGTCGCTCTCCGCCACACAGGACCTGGATATAATTCGACTGGTGGAACTTCACCGAGAACGGCTGGTCAAATCGATGTAGCACCTTCCGGTCGCCGCGGTCTATCCCCCGCGGGAACAGCACCGCGGACTGTAGCAGCTGCTCTGTCGTGATGAGTCCGTCGCGCACGAGCAGCGTCTTCAAATGCGACGCGCGGTGGCTGGCTGACATGGCGCGCAGTGGTACCTCCCACGGAGTCCCGTCCGGAAGCAGGAGATCACGTCCGTGGATGAACGACCTCGGGCTCACCGAGGCGAGACGAAAGCGGATGCCGCTGGCGGCGAGGGGCAGACGGTCCGGGCGGTGGTAGTAAAAGAAACCTGAGGTCCGCGGCGGGAAGGGAATGGGCGCTCTTTGAATGAGGAGGTAGGAGAGGTAGTAGTACGCCCTCTTGACGTCGCCGTGAGTGACATAGTATGGCGACGAGGACAGGTCCACATAGTCGGACGGCTTCAAGCGAGCTGGATCCAGGGTGGAAAAGCGCCGTGAAAGTCCAGGTAGGGTTCGTTTGACTCCGCTTTGAACAGGACGCCATCGTAGAATCATGAAGAAGCGAGACCCTTTGGACCCTCAGATATTGGACTCGTAGGCGGTCGACGTGAAAGTTGGGAGGAAGAAGGACCGGGAAAGTCCGGCCGATAAAGCCGACCTGCCCGTTCTCACCAAGTGACCTTCAAGTTCATTTCCAGCTCAGGCAGCGACACTTTCGCAAAGATATGGCTACGATTGTGTTCCTTGGTGCACCCCGTGCATCCGACATCCACCGCTCTCCCAAAGAATACATCTGGCGAACGGTTTACTCAAGATCTGCGTCTGCGGCTGGGGAACCATCCCAAGCAGCGCCATACTACCTTCCAGCGACGCTTGAGGCCGCGAGTCGGCGTATATCGCTGATGTACCAAAACGTAATCTTCGACGACGACAAAGACGAAGAAGAGGACGTTCCAGCAGGTCAATCGCTCAGCTGCTCCTGGACCATGGTCCAGCTCTCATGTTTTTACGGCGCTAGACGAAACTTTCTTCACCTGGCCACCGACTGCTCCAGGCGACGAATCCCAGAGCGAAGACGAGAAACCAGTCCCCTCGTTCCTAAACGTGTCAAAGTCCATGGCCCTCCTCGAGTCCCAACTCGAAACCCAGGAGTCGCAGTCATACAACTACTCCGACGCGTCGTCCATCGCCAGATTCCCCGCATTCCACTTTTCCCTGAACGCCCTATCCTCGCTGACGGCTCTCGCAAAATCACGAGTCAAAGGCAGCCAAAAGGTCACCCTCCTCCTCGCCGTGCTCGAAGTCGACGGTCCGGACTCGTTCCACTTCAAGAAGGGCAAGGACGCCGGGAAGGTGGGCTTCGTCCTCAAGATGATCCTCGGCGACGACGACGGGAACGTGTGCAAACTGACCGCCTGGAGAGAGGTGGCACAAGACTGGGGCGGATGCGGTGACGAAATTGGCGCGAAGCGCGGGGATATACTGTTACTCACAGGTGATCTCTCTTATTATTTACAAGATCGGGCCGCTCATGTCCCGTAGACGTTATGGCGGCTTTCGAGCCCGGTAGTGCGGTTACGCTTACAGCCTCCCCATGGCAAAAGCCCAAGCTCGAAATATGCTACCGAACGATGCCATACACACACGAAGATCAGCGTCTGCGGCCCGATTTGCGGCTCGGGGCGAGTGATGCTTCGGTGCGCAAGGTCGCCGCAGTTGTGCGCTGGTTTGAGGGCATGGCTGGCCTCGGTGGTGGTTGATTATACAGGTCTAACGGAGCAAGAACATCACGGGATTCATCCTGAACCTATAATACATGTCCTATGTGCTTTTTCACCTCGCACTTTGTATTCACCCGGGGCCGATCAAGCAACACGGTCACCGAAACACCAAGTTCCGGGCAGCAAGCAGAATAAATTCGACACCAGCGTTTGGGCATAATGCGTATCAAGTACAAATCGTAAACATTCTAGATTTATTGTTACAAAGCACCACTTATTTCAAGCCATAGAACGGGCCGACTTGCGTCAAGCCAATCCAGAGGCCAACTCGGTCGGGCTCGCCCCGCCCGCGTCAAATTGGTGCTGGAGGCCCAGCTTGCCACGTTCCATGACGATCGAGAGGCCGTTGAAAGTCTCACCGCGGAAATTTGGCTGCCAGTGAACGGCCTCAAGCGCCTGCAAGATCGTTAGTATCTCAGCGTCTGTCGACAACAACTGGAAGAAAGTACCTTGCGCGAATTGACGCGACGCAACACTGCTTCGGCTTCCTCGTCGTCGCCGGTGAGAGCCTTGACTTCTTTGGGTCCGAGAATAGGACCGTCGTCTGCGAGGAGCGCTGGATCAACGCGCTGGGCGGCGGACTCGTGCATCTCGGGACTCGTGAGCCCCAAAGCATGCTGACAGAAATCCATCGCATTCTGAAGCTTTTCCTCCGTGACAGTCGGGTCGGCGGGACTGTCCGCCGCTCCTTGGATAACTGGCACGGAATTAGACGAGGAAGAGCCACAAATGGAACGGAGGCCGTACCGGGGCGGATGAAATCGAAGGCGCGGTCAAAATTGTCCTCATCGATCTCGGAGAGGACGTCGACGGATTGAGAGGTGATCTGACGGTACGCGCTGAGGACAACCAACAAAAATCTGGAGGCGCCAAATGAGCGACGCCGAACTCGTGGAACCAAATCCAACGAACCTGGTGTAACTGGTACCAGTTTTTTCAGTGTGAAACTTGATCGCGTCTTCCTCGGTGCAGTGACCGCGGATGGACGCGGCGATGGTGCTGGCTGCGGAGAGCGCACCGCTAAATGCGAGATGCACTCCGGAAGAGAAGAAGGGATCGATCTGCACAAACGATTAGCGTCCGACAACGAGCAGCCCGACGAAAGAACTAACAAAAGCTAGGGAAAGGATGTCAGCAAATTATTTTCAACCAGGTTGTTGTAACCGACCTCCAGCATCTCCAGCAATACGATAGTGCGGGCCTGCGTACTGAGAGGCAGAGTAACTGTAGTCTCCGGCGGCCCTCACTTCCCCAATGAATGTGGCGTTCTTAAGGAGGCGGGCAACACCGGGCACAAACTTGAGCTGATTGTGGTAATGCTCAGCGTTGGAGAGTGTTCCCTTCTTTTCACGGCTGGCATCCTCCTTGAGGACAACGCCGACCGAGACCTTGCCGCCATGCAAAGGGATGAACCAACACCAACCACTTTCATCTGAGAAACCGTGAACAAGGCGAGAAATACGCATGAAGCAATGTTACCAGTGAAGGCCTCGAGCCACGTAGCGTTCTCGCGGTCAGTGCCCGGCGCATACATTCCCTGTCCTGTCCAATATCCCCAGAACGCGACGCTGCGCAACGCCTGGTTGAACTTGCGGTTCTTGAGGTACTTGGTGGACATGATGCCGTTGCGACCCGAGGCGTCGACGAGCCACTTGAAGTTGACTTCACCTGCCCCCCCGGTGTCGGATGTCCATGCGGCAGCAACAGGCTGCTTGTCGTTGGCCGCTGAAAATTTGATGGAGTTGACCGAAACGCCCTCGAGGACGCGCACACCATTTTCGGATGCGTGCCTGAGGAGGATCTCGTCGAAGTCGGCCCGCGTCTAGAAAGTTCATCAACGGAAATCCGGATATGACAGCGGCGAATGCGACGAACCACGTTCCACGCGGCTTTCGAGGGGTCCGGGTTGATGAAGTCAGTGTAGCCTGGCCATAATCTGTCAACCGCGAACGAAACAAGTAAAAAGGACGAATTTACCTTCGCGTTTCATGTGGTTGAAGAGAAAGGCGGCTCCGCGCTATCCAACATGAGGTGCGGGACATAGAAAGGCGCGATGATAATGATATACCTTGATGCTGAAGCCAAAGTCAACCACCTTTTGCTCAACGCCGATGAAGCGCATGAACGGGCGGCACGACGGAAGCATGCTCTCCCCGACATGGTATCTCGGGAAGTGGTCCCTTTCGAGAAGGGTGACCTGAAAGCCCTCTGTGTCCATTCATTGTTAGGACGGTTGAAAAATTTTGCATCGTCCACTGACCGCGAGCCAACGCTGTAGCGGCGAAGGAACCGGCGGGCCCTCCGCCAATGACGAGGATGTCGGTTGCAGCAGGCTGTATAGAAGAGAACGGGGTCAACCATTATGGTAGCCTGGTTGGTGGACGAGGGTCCTTACGATAGCTTGGGAAGACATGGGTGTGATTTGAAGGGGAGTGTGAGCGGTGGATTCGAGGAGTTGTTGTTCATTCGTAGCCTTTGCTGGGGTCACTTTATAGTCCTCATTTTGCAGAGGATGCTAAAGGAGATGTCGGGTAGCTAGCTTATCTTGCCGACCAGCACGCAAAATAAACCAAAAAATCGAAAGTGAGTTGGATTGAAAACCGGGGATAGATGGGATTCTACCCGCTTTCAACTTTAGGCCTCTTGCCCGCGTTGAAACCTATACCGTCCATACACCGACTGGAGCTCGGCGATTATTGAAAGCAATAACGGAGGGCGACTGCGGTCGACGATCATCAACGATGTAGTGGTGAATGCAAGCATAAGTTCAGCCTCAGCCTGGGGGCAAGTAGCAGCTGCGTCGACGATTGCACAAGGCACCAGCCGGCGCAGGGCGCACCAAAGAAGTCGCGCGAACGTCGGGGCTCAATAGAAAGCTCCAATATTCGGTTGAAAGCAATTGGTACCGATAGTACCGATAAGATTGTATGAATCGTTTAGAAAGTTGAACGCTAGGAGAAATCAATTGATATTGGTGCCGAGAGTAGCCTCACTGGGCGTATGTATGCCTCACCTTGCATGTCAAGACAGGAAGGAGCTCGCGACCAAGCCGCCTACTAGTATACACCGGCTGTTCGGCGAATTGAAGGCGCTGTTGTCCGCTTGTTACCCGCCTAGCGTCGATGATGCTCGTTGGAGTTATGGAGGTATTCTAGACGTTCTTCTAGTCTCGACCGTCAAACCCAGGCCGACAAACCCGCAGTCGTTGCGGACGGTGGGCGCAAACTTCAACGGCCGTTGGAAAGTCTTTGCCGACGCGTCGGACACTGCGTTGTGGGTCCCACCGCTCGCATATGGTACCTTGAGTCTATTGAAAGGCACCTGTTTGCGAAAAATCGTTTTAAATTGTTGGAAGGGCAACGAAATGCGACCTACCACCTTCTCTGCGTGAAAAGGGACACAGAAAATTGTGTCAGTAACATGGCCGCAGGAAAGAAAAAAGCGTCCGCTCGCAATCGAATAGCGGAGCAGATGACCTGCCCTGCAGGATCTGCTGTAAACCCGCACCACGGGAGTACATAATCATCCATTGAGACGCCGGGAGCGGGACGATTTACCTTCCTGATCATTGCCAGGCCGCGACCGGTGAGGTACAGATATTCAATTCAGTCAAATTAGTCGAGCGGTGCCGCGGCGCGCGAACTACGGTCCCTACACGACGTTGGGCGGCGCTAAGGAGCGAGGTCACGCTGCGGCCGAACGGGCCGAACGTCCTTGAACCTGCGGGCATAGATATGAAGGCGGGTAGGGACGTTGGGGCGCAACGAACAGCGGGAAGTACGCAAGGAAGTAGTGAGAACGAATGAGGCAAGTAGAAAGAAGTAAAGAAAGACAAACTCGCCGTGAGAACATGTGACTTGTTTGTGACATATTGAAGCTTGTTTCCGAGTTCTCCCGTTGTTTCGTTCCCTCTCTTCAGGAGACTCCGCAGGCATTCCTCTCCTCATGCGGATTTGAATTCGGCGGTGGATTCATCGGTGAGTCTGTTCTTGGTCTGGTTCCGCTTGCAGTTTTCACCTGTCACTAGAGTTGAACAGTAACTCCAGTATCAAACCCTCAAGTTAACCGACCTCAGTCCGTAACTTGGTACTTAACATGGAGACACCGTGCAGTCCGTGATCGGCCACCAACTTGACTTAGCGAAATGAACTTCAAGTTCCTCGCCCACGGCAGGTTCGGGACCCCGCCAGCAACCGAGCGGTTCAAGTTTGTCACCAAGACTGCTCGAGTTTTCAATTAGTCCAAACTGCGAAAGCTCGCGCACAGAAAAAGAACAAGATGTCATCCCGAACAGGATACCCAGTTGGCCCCGCCCGACGCACTTTGACCAATCCGCTCTAAATTTGCGCCTACGCCACCGCCCGTTTTACCGTTCCCGTGCTTTCGCTGACGCAGGTCCAGGGATCGCGTAACTGCGCCCTGTACATATAGTGGGTCTGGCCTTATCGTTATCACCATCTTGCCCTCCCCTGGACCCACCCTCCGTAGACGCACCCTTTCCGATGGAAGAACCTGACGGCCCAATTTTTTTCCCGCTGTCTGACGAGATGGTGCAGAGTGTTCGTCGGACTTCGCAGTCCTATTATGCGACTTCCCCGCCGTCAAACGTCGGTCTCACATCCTACCATGCGACTTCCCCTTCATCAAACGTCGTGAGACCGACCAGCTTCGTCCTGTCCAACGAAATACTGCACAACCTCCGCCTCACCTCGGAATCTCATGCGACCATCCCCCCGGCGACCAAACTCGAGACCACCAAACTCGAGAGACCAAAGAGCTTGCATGTGCTGCCCGACGAAATGGCGGATGATTTCCGACTGGGTGCGGTATCTAGAGCCTCTAGCAGGCGGGTGTCTTTCGCCGCCAAATTTCTGGACAAATCGCCCCAGGTATCTGCTGCACGCGCACTCTACCTGAAGATCCTTGTCGGCGGCGTGACTGGTCTCTCCATAGTCGTGTTCGGGGTATTTTCGATATACTGGGGATCAGTTCGGACCACGCCGCACCACACGCTTCCTGGATGGATCGTCGTAGGCCTGGCAGTTCATGGTTTTGGGCTTACCTCATATGCCCTCGATAGGATTTCGACGGCGGCGCGGTAGGGCAGGCGGTTTCAACTTCCCTTAGCGCAATGAATGCTGGCACCAACGGTATCTCGTGGGCAGTGGTTTCCGCCAGCCAGTTCTCGGAAGGTATTTCTCAACTTCGAAATGCGATCGTGCAAGAGAAGACATGGTATGGAGTTACGAGTATGGGTTTTTTTTGATCTGATGTTCAATTCTCACTAAAATGACTCTCAGTAAATCCCGGGGCGAGCGCAAACCTCTCCGCGGCGATTTCGGCAGTAGATGTTTCGTATGATTCCTCGACGGCAATGACTTTCTTGGGGTCGGAGGCCAGGAACGAGGATATCTAGTAAGTTTCCGTGTTGATCTTTGGACGAGGTTGAACGCTAATTCATATTCACAGCTCCATTCATAGCCGCCTTGCTGCCGAGCAGCTGGATGCATTGTCGTTTCAATTCGGATTACAATTTGCCAAGAACATGTCTTTGAACTCGTCCCTTGCTGCCAATCTCACCACAATAATTGCCACGGCACCACAACTTATCTTACGCCCAATATATTACACAAGCGACAACATACGCCCTTTCGATGTCCTAGTGTATGTGTCTGCTATGTTGGCGCTTTCCCAACGACTTACCTTTATGTCCAGAGCGAGCGCTATAACCTTCGTCGGCCTCATCTACCTAGTAATCCTCTCGGTATGTCATGGTTGGCAACCAAGATTCGGCACAAACCGTATTGAGCGTTGACAGTTCTTCATCGTACTCGTCTCCGCTGGTGCCCGCGCGGCGACGGGCATCGAGAACCTCCTCACCCTCGGCTCCCTCATCCGCGTCCGCCTCACGACCTCCTTTGTCGCATACTTCTTCATCTCGGTACGCACCACTCATGCCTTGTTGGCGCAATGCACTCATCCCCAGTTTCAGCTCTTCTACACCCTTCTCAACCGTGCGTTCCAACTCCCGTTCAGCCGTCACTTCGGCCATGTTGGAATCGTGATTTTCTGGATGCTCAATTGGAGCGGCATGCTGGCTGCGTTCGTCTCGTCTACTTTCAAGTAATTAAAACCGCGACTAACTACGTACAGCGGTCTTGCACTCGAGGCGATGGTGACGTTGCTCACCCTGCGATTCATCCCATTCTTCCTCATCCTCTTGATCATCTCCAACGTCTCCGTCGCGGTGTACCCGCTGCAAGTCTTGCCGCACATCTACCGCTATGGCTACGCGTTCCCGTTCTACAACCTCTCGCGCGCGGTGCGCTCGATTGTTTTCCGAACCAAGAACGAATGTGCGTTTGTTTTGTGAACTTCTCCGCTGAGTGACGGTGGCTGATTTGGTTGTCCTCAGTGGGGTTGAACTTTGGTGTGCTTCTGAGTTGGGTGGCCCTCTCGTGCTGCACTCTCCCGCTGTTCCAGTGGTTCATGCGCCGACGGCTGATCGCTGCGCAGCGCAGAGCCGCGATACTTTGATCCCTAGATTCCTAAACAACATCGTAGACTATCCGTAGGATAAAGTAATAGTAGAGGGTTTTATCACGAACTACTTTCAATTCCGGAAAGATCGCGCGCACTCCCGTGTAAGTAAGTTACTTCCTTCCATCCCAAGCAAATGTAATTTCGCACACGGGCGGGCAACGGGCGGGTCCAGTTTGTCGCGCGCGGGAGCGTCGATTGGGAAGTGAATTTAATGGGAGACCCAGGAAGATTCCACATTGGCCGGCGGTAGGAGGTGCTTAGTGCAGGCTCTCGGGACGCGGAACAAAAGTATGTGACGCTGAAAAGTGGGGGCAGTCTACATAGGTACAGTCTACATACGTATCCGTGCGTGTCGAAATAGGTGTCTACGTCCTCGAGGTTATGTTCGCTTAGTTGGGTGCGATGGCTGCTTCGCAAAGGTCGCCGGTATCGGTGGGCAGCACGAGACTCCAGGAATCGGAAACTGTTCGAAAGCGCAAGGGAGAACATAATACATTGGACATACATACAACAAAATCCATCTAAACAAACCCAGAGTCCGAGTTACACGCCTGGAGAGAAAGTGTTAGCATACAAAACAAAGATTGAGGGAGTCGATGTAAGGTCAGAAAAAAAAGGCAATATCAATGTTATCTCCACAAGGATCAGAACAGGTCTGAGATTTGTTTCATCCGAAGGACAGCGTGAAAGAGAAACTCACCAATATTTGATACAGATGTGGGGCCAGGGAAACTCCTGCCAGACGAAGCGTCAGTAAACGAAGACAAGAACGTTGGAAGAGAAAAAGGATCAGAGGTATTATAGGCAATATCGAGTGTCCTCTCGCCACGAAGGGTCGGAACAGGTCTGATTGGTATCATCCGAGAGGAAGAATGGAAAGAATTGCGACTCACACGAATCAAGCACCGACTGGTGGTAGAGCCGTCACTGGCCGCCACTTGCCGCGCGTCGGGGCGGATTCGCCGTACACCCAGTCCTCCTCCTCTTCCTCCTCCTCGCCATCGCAGTTCTCCACATACACGCCGACGCCGGACCCGCCGTCTTCGGGCTCGATCAGCACTTCGGGCCCCGAGACGTTCCGCTCGTCCACCTGGAGTTTGCGGAGCGCGGCCATGAGGTCGTCGGCGAGTGGCGTGGCGTTTGGGGGCTCCTCCTTGATGGGCTCCCAGCCGACGGGGGGCGAGCCTGGCGGTGAGATGAGGAAGTTCTTCTCGATCGCGGGCGGGCGGAGATAGTTGGCTTCTGGGACGAGGTCGTCCGAGTCTTTGGGTAGCAGAGGATTTGGGTCGGCGCGGTACACGCGGAGAGTTATTTGTGGCCTGAGAGTGGGTTCAGCGTTGAGCTTGGGAAAGGAATCGCGACGACGTACCTATCATGCGTTTGCTCGAGGACGATGGGATCGCTGTGGACCTTCGCGCTCTCGGCGTCGTCCTCTCGAGTATATACGATGAGGATACGGCCGAAGCCAGGTAAAGGGACCCATCGATCGATGTGGCCGTAGTGTCTGTGGTCGAGCACGTCAGTACAATTCAAGCAAGAGGGAAAGCGAGGACGTACGTGAAATGGTCTCGCAAAACATCAAGGAGCAAAGGCTGAAAAAACTCCTTGGGTAGCGACGTTACTGCTAAGGTGTTCGTCCGTTGGATTTCCGATGTAGCTGAGGAGGATGGAGTCGCAGGGTCAGAGAGCGAGAGGGAATCCATGAACGAGAAAATATGTCGTGCTGTCAGTTTTTCAAACTCCGACGTGATGGCCGAGGGCTGTGCCAACGCGACTCAAACTCCAACCACGATCTCTGCGCGCAATTTTGCCCACAACGCCACCGAACGCATTCAACATATGATCCAGTGACTTGACCTGGTCACCGACGGACTCGCGATTCTCTTGACCTTGGGCTTGACTGACGTCTAATTCAATTCCAACTGGGCTCTCAAGTATCTGAAGCACCTTGAATTCATACGCACTATCAACGGCGCGACCAGCACTCAAGTCACTCCACTGCGGTGACTGAGTGGCCGTGATCATTTCGGACGTCTCTCCGCCGAGTTCCGTCTTTGGCAGAAATAGCCCGCGTCGCCGTTTCTGCGATCCTGTTCCCGTTATCCAACGTTATCGGTGACTTCGTGGACTCACGAGCGCATCTAACTCATGGAACGCGCACAGGAACTGCACGACGCTCTGCTGCTGGCCCGTGAAGCTGGCGATGTCGAGGTTAGTGGTGACTTCTGGTTTATTGTCAACATCTAAATGAGGTGGATTCCAGGAACTTGGGCGTATCCTCCAGTGCATAGAGACAGAAGTTGCGGGCACAGACGAGCTGTTTGTAAGTATGGATCCACTGCTGCCCGGAAACTTGGAATGTTGATATAGTCTTTCAAGAAAACAACCTTGCCAAAGGATATCCGTCGGTTGGCCGATCAATTTCCGGACAAGAAATCGCTAGGACTTCGGGCGGCGGAAGTTCACCAAAAGTTACAGGATAATCGCCTACCCGCCAAGCTTGAATATGTCCGGACGCAATGGTGGTCGTGTCCTCCTGCTCCCCCCGAGAACCCCATCCTCCTCTCCTTTACCGACGTTACGGCCGACCATCAGCCCGTTGGCCCTGAAAACCCGTGGGTCGTTGGGGAAATTCAAGCAAGTCTAGACGAGCCTTTTCGCGACGCATTCCTTCGCTGTCGTCTGGAGGGAAACAAGAAGTACCGGCATCCATTCCTACCATCGCTTCTCTTTGACGCGCTACTTCCGAGCGGTCTATTCGACATCACAAGTGAGGACCCGATGACGGTGCGTCAAGTTGTTGAACAACTCGGTAGACCAGCGATTCCTTTCGTCCGAAAGGACGGCTATGGAAACACCCTCGAGGTCCGTCTTTTGACGCCTTTCTCCAACCGGCATGCTTGGGAGAATGATCTTCCGGCCTGGTTCCCAGCTCCGCCCGCACATTGGATCGACCCGGTGCCGCCGCCGTCTTACGCGTGGACGGGGAGCCTGATACCTTCGTTCCCCAAGGCTACTCCGGTCTCCTATTACAAGGTTCCCCTCCTCAAATTCAGTGGAAATGGACGAGATATTCTCCCGTCCGTGACCGCTCCGCCGTTTATTACGTCGGACATATATCTACCTGTCTACCAAATCTGGCTCCCAGAGGGTCGATGGATTCCCTTCAACATGCATGAAGACGCGGGCCTCGTACGCCCAAGCGACGTAATATTTCCACCCATATCACTCGAACAGGCCAAGTCCTTACTCGGCCGAATATTTCGTTTTTGCCGGCATCCTCTGGTCATCAACGAACCAGGGAAGAAGAAGAGGAAACAGAAGACCAACATCTTCGAATTCGGTGCAGCATGGGGTTGGGATCCCGCTACCTGCGAGTTGCACTGCGTTCGCGTGGCTCCGAGTCCTCACGAGCCGTTCTTACTGGACCTCAAAGGTCCTGCGACTATCGCTATGCGCTCAGGGCATGAGCCCCACGATCCATACGCTGCGCACAGAGACTGCTGTCAGTGGCTCGGCCTTGTGACTACACTCGAAGATAGATGGGTGCTGGAACAGCTGCAAACTGATCCCCAGGCGTCGTTGTCCCCTCCAATGCAGCCGACGGCTGCCCTACCGGACCTGGACAAAAAGCTCACTGGCATTGTCCCGAAACTCAATAGTTCTCCCGAAGCGCGCATATTCGAGGTTCGTCCGTCTTATCACTCTGAGGTTCAAACACGGAACCTGATTTCACAGGTTCCGCGCGGCACCTCCCTCCTGTTCGGAGACGTTATGCTCGCGAAAGCAGAGCTCGATTTCGAATTGGTCCTCGACAATGTGCGGCCTGGAGTTTGGATCAGCCGGACCGACGAGGATGGTCAAGTTCTTTTGCATTGGGTATGCGACGGTTCTGTCGACTATGAAGATATCCACCCGCTCTCCGCTGAACCCCTCTTCGACGAGGCGCTTCCGTGGGATGCGGCGGGGACGTTCTCCGTCGACAGTGGGGTCTTCGGCGCCATCACAAGCAGCATTCTCGACGACGATGGCCCGCTCGTACGAGATGATTATAACGCCGAAGTGGTCCTTGAAGCGTTCATGGATCTCGTCGGCGAGAATTCTCACACGGGTTCGCTCGCTGTTCCTGGCGGTGTCGTCTGTGCGTTCCACGAATTGCTTCTGCTCATTTGAACATCTTGTTGATAAATCTTTTGAAGCTGCCGCTGACGATGGGGGCTACGAAGTTCTTGTGCGCCGCAACTCGGAGAACCTGATCTGTGCTGTGAAAATCACTGTGCTTTAACTGTCTGCTTCACTCGACCGCAGGCTGGTATTTACTACTTGCATCTTGCTGCTCCATAGGATTGATATGCAATATCTATTTTCTTGAACGCGGGTGCCAGAGCAATCGTGAAGGACCTCGATCTTACTCGAGAGACATCTCTTCCTCGGGACGTTCATCTTTATCACTTTTTTGTGCGCGAGAGGTTTGTTACATCGCCGAGTTATCGAGAAACGACCAGCTCGGCGATTCAACCAGTCGAACTTCGCCAGGCTGGCAAATGTCGGCATCACGAAGCCGAACGGCATGTTGAAAACCTGGAACTTTCGCTTGACGCGATATATATATACAGGGACGAAAAGAATGTGGGGCGCATGTTATTTTATGTGCCGTAGCTGGACTTTTACCGCGAAAACCCTCGGTCCGAAACTTCTCTTCAACTTTCAAGTTGGATCGGTCCCCTCGGTTGCCTCCATCTGTCTGCGAGCCATCACCCAAATATCCTCCTCCTTCCTCAAAAAGTCTCCCCAGAATTCCAATTCTCCCCGCGCGCGGGGCACACAGTAAACCAGGACGTGCGCCTCTCGTGCTGTCTGCACCAGCTCCAACGGGGGCCACGGAGACGCGGGAAGCCGCGGCCAATCCGCCTTGGCCGGCCAGAGTACCGCAACGGCAGTGAGGCGGAGTGCGACTCGGAGGTGTTTGAGCTGTGTCGCAAAGTCCCGGATGTGGGCAGAGTAGTATTCCGTGGACAGGGCTGAATGTGTATTGCGCTTTGAGGTGCGGTGGGAGAGCATCGCAAAATGTGTAAGGTTGGGAAGGTGGGCGGCGGGGAAGGTCCGCTCGAGGTCGTTGCAGTGGTGCGTAAAGTGGAGGTGTGTGATGTTGCGCAGGTTTTCGGGACCATGGGGTGTTTTGCAGATGCGGCGCCAGTATTGGGCCCATGAGTCATTCGACTTCGTGTTCCCGATGAGTACGAGCTGGATGTGCGGTGGGGCCGGCCAGTGAAAACCCTCGTTTACACAACCCAGCCACTCCAGGTAAGCCAATGGACATGCCAGCATCCTCAGATTCGGGCACGCCCTGATAATATCAGGGAGGTAAGTCCACGCTCCAATCCGATCATGAGTTCCCCATCCACCATGATAGGGACTGGGCGGAAGTTCTCCACCGTCCTGAATGCACAAGGACTGCACAGTTTTGGCTGCTTTCTCCGAGGAGGTGAGCAGATCATGGAGCGAGCTGAGGTGAAAGGAACGGCCGAGTGTCGAAACGTGTGTGAGGCGCGCGGCAAGTGTTACATCCGATATCAAGCGCGAGGTACGTGCGAGAGTTGCAGACATTCCAGGGAACGAGCCAATCACGATGTCTAGGATTGCGATCCAGAGCTCCAGCGGAAGGTCGCCGAGTGACCTTTCGCCCCGTGCAGGAGCTGCCACCACCTGCTCGAAGAGGTGATAGCGGCAAAAGTAAACTGTAGGTTGGACTCCGAGGCGCTCTTTTGGGTGGCGTCCACCTGGCTGACTCGTCTGAATTTGTTTCGGGGCGTTAAGAGGAGGGAGTTGAAGGCGGCAATTCCAACCAGCGACGTACCGTAGAGTGGGAGTATCTGGAGGGCCATGGAATGCAAAGGAGAGGGAATTGCGAGTCACTGTAGGTCACTGTTCGAGTCAGACGGCGTCTATTCATAACACTACCTTCCATCAGGTATCACAACCCATATTGGGGTTGTCTCATCTTTGTTTCCTGCCTAACTGTCTGAGAGTCTCTGAGTATTAAGGCTCAACCATTGAATTCGGTCGTGGAGATACTGTAATATACATCTCATGGATCATCCTTCTCAGACGTCATCCCCGCGCCCCGCTCCCGCTTGGAATCGTCGCGATCTACGGCAAAATCTACGGGCCCGACAGTATCCTTCATGCAGACTAGGAGCAACAGTCCCATTACCGTCAGGAACACAACAAGAAACCAAATTCCCGCCGCACGTCCAGCGAACGCCGTAGGCCCGCCGTGCGATATCTGAACACTGGTTTGAATGGATGTTAGGATGGCCGCGCCAATTGCGCCGCCCATTTGAAGTACGCAGGTGAACATAGCAGAGACAATCCCGGATACTTCGCGCGGGGTGTTAGCTAGGAGAGCAACACTGGGGGCATGGTTGGTCTGTCAGCTGTTTGGGCGCAAAGAGAGACGCAGGCGTACTTGGTTGTGGTATAAATTAACGCGGCGCCTGCGGTGCCTAGAAGGAAACCGGGGAAAGAAAACGGCCAGTAACGGTCTTCAGAATTGGCGAAGGGGAGTAGGAGCGTGCCTAAGATGATCAGAAAGAAACCGATGAGGATGACCCATTTGAGGCGCAGTTTGGATTGAAGGCCAGCGGCTAGAGGGAGGACTGGGAAAATCCCTAGGCCGATGGGTAGACTTGAAGGATGTTTCAGATGTCTATTGTCGGGATAAATAAAGGCGGCGTACAAATGCACTGCGGTCTTAATGGCGGACCAGCCATAGACGACCTCCCAGTACCACGAGAAGAGGAGAAAGATCGATCCCCACCACATGAAAGGAGCAAGGGAAATCACAATCAACACTGTGAAGTTTTCGTATCTCCACATTTTCGATGGACTGGAGAATTCAATTACGTGCAATGGACGGAATGAGGATGAGACGTACACGGAAGCATAGGACTCTTCCAGCCTCGATTCCCAGACGAAAAACAAGATGAGAAGGAATATGGAGAGAATGAGGGGTGCGAGAACTTTGGCTGAAGTCCAACCGTCGATGGAACCGGATGTGATGGAAAAGATGAAAAGGATTGAAGCCGCTGCAGAAATGACTGAACGGGGGAAAACACTATGCCAATTTCAGAAAGACGCACCGGCCGGTGAACATCAATACACCTCCCAACTCTAATCGGCGAAAACGCAGGATTTTCTCCGCTCTGGACTCGGCGGCGGCTGTTCTTTGAAGGTTGGGCACTAAGACCAGAGTGGAGAATCCAATTACTGCAGAGACGAGAGCACTGAAGTAGAAAACCCATGGCCATGTTGCGTAGGAGACGAACAGCGCGCCGATAATCAGGCCAAGAACTGAAGACTGATGTCGGTATGCGTTGTGTTTGAAACGAGAGTACTAACCGATTCCGATGGCGCCCATTCCACCGAACGCGGTGACAGCTTTGGCCTGGGTAATTGGGTCGGGGTACATGTGGACAATTAAGTGCAGGGCGGAGGGGATGGTCAAAGCGCCGCCTGAATATGATTAGAGCGCCAGCCGATAAATGCTTGAACATGTGTCGCACCTGCGCCAGTCAGTGCCCGAAGCACGATCAGAGGAATCTCCTTCCGGATAAAGCCGCCGACTAGTGCGAATATTCCCATCGACAAGGCCCCCGTAATAAAAACCCATTCTGATGGAGAAAAAATGTAGTTCAACGATGGAGGCAAGGATGAGACACAGCAAACACACTTGGATTGTACAAATCGCTCACTCTCCCGCTCTAATAATTGGACAGCAATAAGGTTAGCCACAAACCTGAATGAACTGAGCCTACTAGGCAGCACTCACGATAAGGAGCAGAGCAGCAAATGTCAGCTGGTATGCACTGAGAAGCCAGACACTCTGACTGTTCGGGATATCGAGCTGGACCGAAATGACGGGGATTGCGGTGAAGAGCGAGGAGTTGTTAAAGGTGTCGAGGAAGAGGGCGAGGCAGAAGATTGATAACAGGAGGAGTTTTTTGTTCTTGGGTTGCTTTTCGAGGATGTCGAAGGGGTCTGAGACGTCCAATGGCTTCTCGAATTCTCTCGCAACGGGAGATTGTAAATCTGCTGACATGGCAGTAAAGAGCAGACCACCTTCAGTCTTGGACCCACCAAAAAAAAAAAACGAGACAGATCCCGTCTGAACTATGGGAGAAATGCCGTTGATGCCAGGGTCGGTGGTGGGCGTCACACGCCGTGCAAGTCGGCTACGGTTATGGGTGAACGGTGGAGCCTTTGTAAACTGACCCAGCGGGTTACATATCGTGCGTCGCGATGCGAAAATCTGCGAAAGTGTACAGAGAAGAGGAAAATCAAAGACAGTGGGCGGGAACCTGTAACTCGAAGCAGACCATCGAAAAATGTGTACGGGTATTTCCATTGGATTCCGTCTGCAATGTGAAGCTCTGGCAGCTTAGTTGGAAGCCAACCTGAAAGCCGTACGTGGTAGCGGGAGTCAAGTGGCAGTATGGCACATATACTGTACAAGAATTACCTTAGCTTACAACACCAACTGGAAACAGGGATTTTGGGTTGCAACTGGTGTCAAGTCCCGGAAACGGTCACAACTTTGTACCAGGTTGCACTTTCACGAAAAGGCTTGCTTTATCAGGTTCCTTCGCTGAAGGACAAGGTTTTCAACTTTATGGTTGAAAAATCGAGTAGATTCTGATGGCGGTGATCCTATCGGCGGAACAAAGTGCGTGCCGACTCGCTGCCGACTTGTTGAAATGGAACACCAATGATTTTGTGGATTTATGTAGTCGGGAGGGGTATTTATACATGGAAACGATTAATAAAATGGTTAGAAACCATTCGGAAGATATCGAGACTCAAGTCCCGCCCATTCGTGGACCCTTTCAGGTCTTGCCAAAGGTGGTGGGTCCAAGGAGGAATTTGGGTTCTCGAAGGTGGGAAACAGTACTGTTGGTGGCCACTGATGTAGGAATAGTATATGAGCACCAGCCGGAGCCGCATATTTAGCGTAAACGGGCAGAAAACGATCCCGACGGAAATGGCCGATTGCCAACGCGTTTGCCGCCGTGAGGTATCATAGCCAAACAGGTACAAGCACATGGGGAGGTGTCACCCGCCTCGAAGATGCAACCCATGGTCGAAGATGTCATCCACAAGAATCAACTGCAATCCATGCAAGATTGAGATGTAAGTTGCGGTCAAAAACCCTGCAAAAATCTGGTAATTTTTGGACAATATATCGCCCATATGGCAGCGTGACCGTCGCGGTCATGGTTCAAGTTTACGGCAATGTTCCCACGGTTGAACCGATCCAAGTCAAGCTTCATATAGCCCCACCTTTCCAAGGGTGTGCGGAAATTGCGCTAAATTCACGGTTTTTACACAAGTTCATCACTAGATACTATCCTGCTTGCGAATTGAGCCGTTCTCTCTGACCGTTTCTTCTGTTATTTTCACGGCCACCGGAGCGCGGCTTCGGTTGGACAGCTGTGGACGATCGGTGAGACGAGTGGTCGATGACATGTTAATTCACTGACAGAATGGAGCTGGTGAGAGCTGCCAAAGTCCGGGATGTCTTGAACGCCTTCGAGCTCTTGGCGTAACGACTCACGACGATTGAGGGTCTGCGGATGGTTCCTCAGTTAGCATGTCGTCGAAGGCTGCGAACGATTGTGTTACCGATAATAAAGTCCCGCTATCAAGGATAAAATATTAGTGACGGACCGCGGATATCATTCCTCCGCTGAAACTGACGTATAGATGCGGCCGACCGGCTGCGAGAACAAAAGATGGAAGCCGGTAGCGGGCAATCTCGTCTGGAGATATGTTTGAATTTGAATCGCGCATAAGTGGGCTGTACTCACGAACATAACCAAGACCATTATCTGTAACATTGGGAGGTGTCAGTCTATGTTTGCTGTTCATGTTGAAGATGCATACGGAGAAGAAGGTGGCGAAAGCAGCACTTTCTATCGCAGCGCGGATGAGACGCCTGATCACCGAGTCCGTTTCTGTGCCGATGAACTGAATGGGAAACAGAGGATATGTAACACGCAAGACGACGAACTGCTAAGACCGGTGCGGCTCTTGTTCAAGTGGTACACAAGGAGAACTCTGGGGTTGTGTTAGCTTTGGCCGAACGTTGAGAAAGCGACGTACGTGATTGCTAAATCATTCACGACGCTCACAACGAGCCAGACGTCTACCAGAGGGGTTAATCGAGCTCCATCGTCGAATCTGCGCGGGGATGAGCGAATTCAACAGACAATCCTGCGACTCGCACTTGGAGATTTGGAAACTGAACACGCTGATCGTGATTGCAGTTGCCCCCTGTAACTCATTTTGAGCAAGAGATTCCCTGTAACAGCATGAGGGAAAGCTTACGTTCGCGACGGTAAGGACCACGAGCAGAAGGAACTTGTACCAAGATTTGGACAACTGGTATACTCGCCATGCCAAGAAGGTTTGAATCGGACATGCGGACCTGCGATGAGCTTCAGTCAGAGAATGTCGCAGAAGCCATGGAGAGAAGCCAGCTCACAGTGCGGTTACTATCGGAACTGCGCTTACCGTCCATGGCGCCGTTTGAAGGAATGGCGCATCCAGGAAGTGTTCAACCATGTAGATCCATAGAAAATAGACCGCGACGGCGCTATGGAAGGTATCGATGATGAATTCCCAAGCCACCAGATAGCTGTGTGAAGTTCAGTACCAAGCCAAAATATTCGACAGGCGCATGAAATATACCGAATAATCCTCGGATCCGACAGTCGGGCCTTCGACAGGTAGTACACCAAGAACTGGGTAGCGCACACCCCATACAAGAGGGTGTTCAACTGCCAGGATAAGATTAAAACAAAGACTCTTGAAAGCGGTTACATACCGTCGACCCGATGAGTATGGGTCCTAATAAAAGCTTGACGGGCTCCGGCGTAGCCATAGGGGGAGGAAATGGAGCGTTAATTCGCTGGCTCACAGTAAACGACTCCATTCAAATATCCATGGGTTGTGGGTCCATTTATGCACCCTTATGCGATATCCTTGTGGGCGCTGTCGACCCTGAAGTGATGGCGGGCCATCTTCTCGGCAACGCGATGCGCCCGGACGCAAGCCGCCACAAGCCCCAACGCTTCATAACGTTTTCAACCGGGGAAAACAACAGAGGCTTCCATTTCGCCGACCTCGTGCCTGTTCTGAGGCTGGCAGGGAAGCGCTAGCCGGCAACTGGTGCCAGGAGAATCGGTCTCGCCTGGAAATGGTTCGGGGCCGTGCATCAGAGGAATGCCAGACAGAGCGAGTCGGCTTACATGCCCAGAATCCAGTAACTGTAAGCAGAATCCGTCGCAGTGCTGGGTGACTGCGGTGAGAGCGGAGATTGAACCCCGACTCCCCGAGACAAGCCGAGGGTCTCGGCTCAATTGAGCGACTCGGCCGCCGACCGCTAATAAGTGGTATCAACTCACCAGAACCGCGTCGTCCATCGATGGCCTCATAGATAAAGCAAAACGCCCACAATGACCCACACGAACTCCGCAACATCGTGGTTCAAATCTCACGGCAATGTTCCCACGGTTGAACCGATCCAAAATGAGTTTATGACCCGCGCCCTTCCGAGAGTCTGCGGCTACATTCACGTTCTCACACCCCAAATCGCCACTAAATACTATCCCCCTTGCGGAATGAATGGTCTTCTCTGACCGTTTCCTGTGTTATCTTCACGGCCACCGGAGCGCGGCTTCGGGTCGACAGCTGCGAACGATCTTTGAGGTGAGTGGTCGAGTATCGAGATCTTAATTGATTCACTGACAGAATGAAGCTGGTGAGAGCTGCTCAAGTCCGTTTCCTCTGTGATTTTCACGGCCATCGGAGCCCGGCCGCGGTTCGACAGCTGCGGACAATCTTTGAGATGAGTAGTTAACTATCGGGATGCATATCACTGACGGTATGAAACTCGTGAGAGTTCCCAAAGTCCGGGAGGTCTTGGACGCCTCCAAGTTCTTGGCGGAACGAGTCGCGACGATTGAGGGTCTGTGGATGGTTTCTCTTGGTGAGTATGGTCTTGAATACGGCGACCAACTACTATTACCGATAATAAAGTCCCGCTGTCAAGGAGAACATATCAGTAACGGACGCGGATATTATGCCTCCGCTGGAACTGACGTATAGATGCGGCCGACCGGCTGCGAGAACAAAAGATGGAAGCCGGTAGCGGGAAATCTCGTCTGGAGATATGTTTGAATCTGAATCGTGTATGTATAAGTGGGCTGTCTGTACTCACGAACATAACTAAGACCATTATCTGAAAAGTTCAGAGGGGTTAGTTGGGCTTTGTTGTTTATGTTGAAGATGCGTACGGAAAAGAAGGTGGCGAAAGCAGCACTCTCGATCGCGGCGCGGATGAGACGCCTGACCACCGAGTCCGTTTCTGTGCCGATGAACTGGGTGAGAAAGGCAGTGGATATCTAATGCAAGAAAATACGGACTGCTAAGACCTGTGCGGCCCTTATTCAGATGATACACAAGGAGAACTCTGAGGATGTGTTAGCTTTGGCCGAACATCGAAAGACTAACGTACGTGATTGCTAAATCATTCACGACGCTCACGGAGAGCCACACGTCCACCAGAGGGGTTAGTCGAGCTCCGTCGTCGAATCTGCACCGGGATGAGCGAATTAAATAGACAATCCAGCGACTCGCACTTGGAGATTTGGAAACTGAGCGCGCTGATCGTGATTGCAGTTGCTCCCTGTAATTCATTGTGAGGAAGAGACTTTCGGTAACAACATGGGGGAGAGCTAACATTCGCGACGGTAAGGACCACGAGAAGGCCAAACTTGTACCAAGACTTGGATAACTGGTACACTCGCCATGCCAGGAAGGTTTGAATTGGACATGCGGACCTGTGATGACCTTCATTCAGAGAATATTACAGCAGCCTTAGAGAGAAGCTAGCTCACAGTGCGGTTACTATCGGAACTGCGCTTACAGTCCATGGCGCCGTTTGGAGGAATGATGCGTTCAAGAAGTTATCGACCATGTAGATCCATAGAAAATAGACCGCGATGGCGCTATGGAAGGTGTCAATGACGAACTCCCAAGCCACCATATAACTGCCGGGTTTGTTCAATACCACCTCCAAATATTCAACAGACACGTATACCGTATAATTTTTGAATCCGACAATCGGGCCTTCGACAAGTAGTACACCAGGAACTGGGAAGCGCACACCCCATACAGGAAGGTGTTCAACTGTCAGAATAAGATTAAAAGGCAGGCCAAGTAAAGTGGTTACACACCGTCGACCCGATGAGTATGGGTCCCAATAAAAGCTTGACGGGCTCCGGGGTAGCCATAGGAGAGGGAAGGGAGTGTTAATTCGCTGGCTCACATTAAACGACTCCATTTAAATACCTGAAGGATGTGGGTCCATTTATGCCCCCTGGGGCGAAAAGTATCGGTGTTGGTATCCTTGTGAACGGAGAGTCGCTGAAATGGTAGTGAAGGAGCCAGTCCACTTCGGTCTTGGACCTACCAAAAAAAAAATGGAAAAGAAGCAAAAGTGGTGGAGCGAAATGTATGGGATCTGTGTTAACGGAGAGTTACTGACATGGTGGCGAACCGGCGTGTCCATTTTGGTCTTGGACACCCAAAAACCGTGTTTGAGGTGGCGAAATGCCGCTCAGGCCAGGAATAGCGGTGAAGTATCTGACATCCGACACGCCGCGTGAGCGTTGACATCCTTTTGTTTTGTTTTGCTTTTACTGAGTCTGCTTTGCCAGCTCGAGAATGTCGACCATCCAGTAAGTTCCCGAATTTTCTAACCAGGGCTGACTGTGAACTTGCTGGCATGGTAGGTAGAGGTAGCCAGCCACTTCGGTCTTGAACCCACCAACTGAAGACGCCGCTGGAAGTACAGGTAAAACGCCGTTGGCCCGTTGATGCCAGGAACCGGCGTGCGCAAGTATCGGACAAGCCGCGTGAACGTCGGGATACTTGCGAGTCGAAATCGACAACAGTCAAACACCTAGCCAAAAGGACCAGGAGAGGAGGCTCATGAGGGAACCGCGCGGAATGTATGTAAGGGAAAGCGGAGATTGAATCATCTCCGCCGGGAACAAGCCGAGGGTCTCGGCTCCAATAACCGACTCGGCTAGTTGAACACGCACTGTCGACCGCTGTCACCTCGCCAGAACGGTAAAACCGCGTCGTCCATCGATAGATAAAAGAACGCCCACAATGACCCACACGAACTAAGCAACCCCCGCGACCCTGGTTCACAAACTTAGGGCCGTATCGATGCTATTTGGACTTCTGCTGGTCATTCCCGCCCTATACGCGGTCTTGCTAGTCTCCTGGCGTCTTTTGCGCAATTTTCTCCTTCACAAGACCACCGGATGCAGAAATCTTCCGCTTTTCCGCAACGGCCGTAGCCCTGACAAGAAAATTCAAGGGACAGCGGTGGTGTGTGGCGGAAGGTGCTTTTGATTTCGCTTCTCGTCTTCCACCCCCTTATGTGTGTTACCAACAGCGTCGCTGGGCTCCTCGCGGCCCGTATCTGCCACAACCACTTTGAACGTGTTCTCGTTGTTGAACCTGAAGCTTGGGTTGCAACTGACGAGGGCAGGAAGATCAAGGGCTGGGACCAAAAGGTTCAACGCACCCGTGTCGCTCAATATACCTCTCTGCACGGTGCGTTTCACGTATTATGACTCTGTTAGAGGGTGAAGATGCGATTTTTGTTGCAGCTTGCCAATGTTCCTTGTTCTCTGGCCTCAAGGATCTCTTCCCCGACATCGAAGAGGAATGCCGTGCTTCTGATATCAAGTGAATAAATTCTCACCTTACTTGTATGTTTCCACCTCTGACGACGTGTCGTAGGGTCGTCCCATCCAACCCGAGATTCAACCTCTCAGGTGTTCTGCTGCGTATTCCCTTTTCGAAGTACAAATCGGGACTTCCCAAGACAATGTACCTCGGACGGTCGGGTTTCGAGACCCTGCTCAGGTATCGTTCACTTGTGGTTTCTTGGCCTACATTTAATTCAGGGAACTAGACGTCTCGTCCTTGACCGGACTATGTTTCCGAACATTGAGTTTATGACCGGTACCGTGACGGATGTTCGCCCTGACCCAACCAATCCTTCGCGCATAAGCAAGGTGGTGGTTCGAACAGATTCTGGGACGGTCGAGCTCGAGTCTGCTTTGGTTGCAGGTGAGAGGCCTGACTTACGTTCGTGGTTCAACACCCAATAATATCTTGGATTAGACTGCACTGGGCCGACACGCGCAGGGTTAAAGTGGCTTGAACGTAGTCAATACGGATACTCGTCGACGTATTCCAACGGAAAGCTGCCATTGGATCAACTCAAAATCTCCTTCGACCAGAAGCTGCGCTATTCCTCGATAATGTTCCGCATCACGCCGGAATTCCACGACCGACTGCCTCTCCCGGCAGAGATGAAGCACACTGGACCCATTTACACCTTCCTGGACGAAGAGGTTGAAAAGGGACGCACCCTCTTCGCGTTGACGAGACCGGATGGAAATCAGTGTATGGACCTCGCGCTCTCCTTGAACGCGCATTGCAGTAATTAATATTTTGTAGTTCTGGCATTTACTGGACACCATGGGACAGTTCGATCGCCTCCCCAGAACTTGGCGGAGCTGAAGGAGTACGTCCACAGCCTCAAAGCGGTGGAACCCATCCCGGGTTTTATTTTCGAAATTCTGGATATGCTGGAGGAGGTCGAAGAATCTGCCGTGGCTGCGATTGTAAAAATCCGTACGTTTATTTGCGTTTGAGTATCGTGTGTTTGAGGTGACTGACATTCAGCTAGCACCGACTTCGTACGTTCAATACCATCGGGCGACCAACTTGCCTTCGAACTGGGTCGCGTTGGGAGATAGCGTCATGACGCGTAAGTCTGTCCTTCCGTTCCCAGCTGTTTTATTCTCAACGCGTCCCAGTGAACCCTTTATTCTCGTAAGCGTACTTTATTCGGTGCTCATCATCATGCTCAAGCCCGGACAGCGAGGGATGTACGAAAGCGTTCAGAGGCTCGCTCGCTTTGCATAACGTTCTCTGCGACGCACTCTCGCAGACCGGGAACACGCTCCCGTCGGATTTTTCGACGAGATTCTTTGCGGAACAGTTTGACAAGACCGACTTGGCCTGGCAGAACACCAAATTGATGGGTTTGTCGTTTTATTTTGTTGCAACCATACACATTCTCTAACCTCAACACAGACTACGGAGTGCCGATGACGGAGCCAATACCCGGCGAGAGTCTGTCTTCTGGAAAATATTTGCGCTGGTACATCACGCAGCTTCAGCATCTGGCTCTCAATGCAAGTTCCAGTTTTTACACGCCATACTACTAGTATCCCACCTCTAATGCTGAATTGACAGGACGACGACGCCGCTTTGGTGATTTATAATTCCGCTGTTGGCCTCGGTTCGCCTGTCGACGCCTTCAATCCCAATCTCGTGTTCAAGGTGTTCTTGCGGGCATTTTTCCGTTGATTCGGTATGAATCCGGAGATTTTGTATCTGCAAGCGCTTGAACCTGTGTAGCCTGCGATTAGTGATGGGCGGTAGTGTTACAAATAGACGACGTTAAACCTTGACGACAAGGGCTTATGCATTCTAACCCGACCACTTTGGTGTGGGCGCACTCTGGCCAACCTGGAACGAGAACGACAATTCAAGCGGAGCTCCAAACTCATCTGAATTGGCATGACCTGAAGATTAAAGCTAACAACCTGGACCACCATTCAAAGCAACCGCGTTGAAAAACCATGAGCCCCGTAAAGAAGATACAACAGAAGGATGAAGAACCTTCACTCTAGGATACCCAGTACCGTCCTCCCCACAAACTCCCCCTTGCGCCCACCCCCGCCCCGACTCGTGTGCTTGATAAAGCCGAGATAGTCCAGCTCGTGCAGCGCGCGGATGAACCGCGCCTGGACCGCGAGCTTCCACTTCTCCTCCTCTTCCTCCTCCTCCGCCTCCGCTTTGACCTTGCCCTTCCCCTTCTTCCCCTTGGCTTTGCCCTGGAGTTGACCCGCGGCCGCGACCGCCTCCCGCTGTCCCTCGAGCACCATGCGGAAGTTGTCAAACCAGTCGTACACGTTGATCGTCTTGCCCGCACGGGTGTAGCCCTTAAAGAGGATGCTCGTGTCGGGCAGGGATTGGAGGTCCTCGTCGTCCTCGTCCTCGTTCTCCCCATCCTGCCTAGCCTCGTCGTCGACGGTATACGAATACGGGAAGGAAAGTCCTGAGATGACGGAGGGCCGCAGCGCGGGGTTGATCATCTGGAAGAATCCACATTGAATATGGCGTGCAACGATGATACATGAGCTCATACCTCAGACGGGAACGGCGTCCGTCCGGTGTACCACACGCTCCACAACGGCGTCGATTCCTCCAGCGGCTGCATCAGACCCCTGGCCTGAATTTCAGCACGTCCGCATGGGTAAGGAGGGAAGGAAGTGGCGCACGCGAGGTAGTTTTCTAACCACTGGGCGATCTCCACCGGCGACGCTGGCGCCGACTTTGGCTGGGGACTTCGGAATCGAACAATTTGGACGCGGCCGTCGAACCCGAGCTCCCGGAGGGCCTGCGGGAGGGCGTCGAGGTAAGTGTGTAGCTCGCCGAGGAGTTCGTGCAGCCCGTCGCTATCCTCGTCGTGGTGCTTCCTAGGGCTCGTCAGCGAGACCGCGGAAATCATTGAGCTGAAGAACGCACCCCAGCACCTCCGCCAGCCCGCGCACGCCCTCCCCTTCCTCGCCCTCCACCGCGCGACTGACGGCCGCCGCACCACGCCACCGGTCCAGCCGCAGCCGCCGTTCACGCGCCCGGTTTGTCGTCGTCCGGCCCTCCGCCCCGCCGCGCAAAGATGCTACGACGACGCACAGGAGCCTCGCGCCGAGGCGGATGCGTTTTGCCCGGTCTGCGAAAGCCGTGCGCGCGGCGTCGACAGCCTGCATAAGGACGCCAGGCGCCTGCGCTTGGGCTTTCCATGCGCTCTCTACTGCCGGGGCAGGTTTTCGTGCGCGCTTGTGGGGAGGAGGTGCGTGGAGGCGTGCGAGGAGGGTGGCGAGGAATTGGGTCTCGCTAGGTGAGAGGTGGGGAGGTAGATGCGGCATGCGGAGGGCGAAGAGTGAGAGGGGCTCGGTGGTGTAGTGTTTTAGATGTGCGATCTGAGGTGGAGGATGAGCGCAAGTAGAGGGAAGGGACAGTGGGACGACTCGCCTGTAGGATCGATATCACCGCGTCCAACGAGGTGCTGTGCGTTGCGTAGTAGTCCTCGATAAACTCAAAGAGGGTGGGGCCGGGGAAGAGGAGGAGCTCGACGGCAGGGTCGAAGAATGTCTAGAAGAATATCAGTAACGACAGTGACGGGAGGAGAGAGAGATTGACCTTGAGAAGGAGCGTATTTAGCACCTCCGAACCAGAGGGTACCGAGAAATGATAGACTCGGAGCAACGCGAGCGTCGCGCGGGTGAGCGCGGCCTGTAGGTACGCTGGCGGCGATGGCGTCGAGAACGACATCATGAACGTGAGCGGAAGGCGCGAGATTTGCAGGCTGGGGCGTAATCAAGCAGTGAATCGGTGGTAGTTCATCGGCAAGACTTACCTGCAGATATAGAGCATATCCTGCACGATATTCGCATCGAACTGCTCAAAGTTATGAAGGAGCACCACGAGATTGGGGCGGGGATCTGGGCGGTTTGGTGAATATTTAACTGTGGCGAAGGGAATTTATGTACCTTCGGTGGCATCGTACCAAGCCTGAAGCAGCGCGAGGTCGTAAAGGGCAAGTGAGGTCGGTTTTCGCTTGGGTGGGTCTGGCGAGAGTCAGTTTACCGGGCGAAAGGAAATAAATGTGGATACCAATGAAGCCACCGATGAGACTCTTCATGGCCGAGGTGATGTTGGTACAGTCGTTCGCATAGAGGTGGTTAACCACAGTAAGGACGTCGCCGTCGTCGTCGTCTTCCGGTTCGAGACGGCTGGTCAGATGATCCAAAAAACGAGAGCCGCCGGAGAGATCTGCCAGTGGTCTATGAACGAAAGGCAAAGCCTTTGAGGGCGGGACAGACCACTGATTGTAATGACGGGAACCTCGGGAAAGGGCAGCCCTGGGAGCACGTCCGTGTCAATATTCGTTAACCGATGCATAATGTCGGAGACAACTGGGCTGTAGAGTTCCGCAATGAGGGACTGGGGCAATTAAAATTTAGCCATGCAATCTGGTGGTGGCATACTTTCATCCGGTCAAGACAACGTGTCCAGGCTTCTTTATAGGCTTCGAGACGCATTTGGGGGCCACTCTGCAAGTCAACCTCAAGGGACGCCAGTTGGTCGTCGGGCTCGTCGTCTCCAGCATAAGGAATGTAGACGGTGGTCTAGAAGATCAGGCAAACTCCCTGCTGGATTGAATGGCCTACCTGCTGGATGTCTTCGAGCTGCATAAACCGATGTGTACAACGAGTCGCGCAATTAATCCGAGCGAAACGAAGCAAAGGGGACACAAAAAGCGCGACGCGTCGTGAAAGTGCGGGTCAAGACGCGATGTGACGCTGTGACGCTGTGACGGCCCGAAGGAGACGCCGAAACGTGATCGACGAAAAAAGTTTTCCTTTCTCTTCCTTACAGTGCCCACCACCACCTCTCCAACACCTGTTTTTCGACCCAAAGGAAATTTTTGTGGACTTTTTCTGATTTTCTGAGCCACGAAACAGGTCAAAAGAATGCGATTGGCATCGAGATCTCACTTTTTCCCACGGTGTTTCACTTTTTCGGAAATTTTGAAAAATAAAAGTGCCCGTAGGCTGCTTCCCTGACCATGGGTGACCTTCCAAACCTGAAGGGATGTAATAAAACTACTTTCCCTTTATGTCTGCATGCTTTCGACCCCTCCTGAACTGAGTTTATATTTCAACCCAACGTGGATGCGGTCGGCATCGGTGATCGCCGGATTCCCACGGATGATTAGGGTTACCTATAAGGGAATATGATGGCATCATTAGGGTTAGTTTCACTTTTCCTGTGCTCAAAAAGCGAAATCTTACCGGATGATTTAGCAAAGCACATGCTAGCTTCCTTACCCTTCCTCTGTGTGTTTCCCACTGTTTTTGAATCCACATATACTTTGGTCATAATGTAGTAACGGTTTCAAAGTTTGGCCGTGTTTACCACCAAAAGCGGAACCGTGATGTGATGCCGGGCACTGTACGCCCACCTCCCCCTTCCTCACATCTTCTAATACTCTCAATGGGCAAGGACAAGACCGTCAAGGCTGACAAGGCCGCAGCCAAGGTGGTGAAGAAGGAGGACAAGTCCGCGAAGAAGGCTGAAAAGTCTGCCAAAAAAGCCGCTGCAGCGAGCCCCGCAAAGGCGACCGACCTTATCGCAAAGGCGGTCAGTTCTCTCATTTTCCTCACCGTATCTCCTTACTTATCCGTTCGCAGAAGAAGCAGACAAAGGCCGCCAAACCCGCGAAGAAGGTTTTTTTTTTCCCTCGAAGCGACTTTTTTTTCTTCTAACCAAACTTGAAGGCTGCAGACTCTTCAGACGACTCTGAGTCAGACTCGGAGGATGAGAAGCCCAAGGCTGCCCAGGTCAAGGCCGCCGCCCCCGTAAAAGCTGCACCCGCCGCCGACGACTCGTCCGACAGCGATAGCGACAGCGACGACGAGCCCGCACCCAAAAAAGCCGCCCCCACACCAGTGAAGAAGGCTGCCGCCCCTGCCCCTACCCCCGCCAAAAAATCCGCACCCAAAAAAGCCGCCTCTTCCGACGACTCGTCTGACTCTGAAGACGAGGCTCCGGCACCGAAGGCCAAGGCCGCTGCTCCTGCACCCAAGGCCGTTGCCAAAAAGCCGGACACCTCTTCGTCTGAGGACTCTGACTCGGACGACGAGGCCCCTAAGAAGGCCGCCGCCCCCGCCGCCGCAGTCAAGACCGCCGCCGCTGACGACGACAGCTCCGACGACTCATCTGATTCAGACGAGGAGATGCCCGACGCACCAGCGCCCGTCACCAATGGTACGTTCTTTTTCCATCCTACGCTGGATACACGCTTATCGCATGCACCCTCAGGCAAGAGAAAAGCCCCCGACGGCGACGCTGCCCCTACCAAAAAGGTCAAGCTAGCCAACGGTGACGCTGCACCCGTCGAGGTCGCCGAGGGCGAGGAGGAGATCAAATCCATCTTCGTCGGCAAGCTTTCGTGGAACGTCGACAACGACCGCCTCGCGCAGGAGTTCGCGAGCTGCGGTGAGGTCGTCTCGGCCACCGTCGCCATGGACCGTAACACGGGCCAGTCGCGCGGCTTTGGGCACGTGCACTTTACCACCACCGAGGCCGTCGAGAAGGCGATCAAGATGAGCGGGCAGGAGATCGACGGGCGGCCCGTCAACATTGACTATGGCCGTCCCCCGAACAAGGACAAGGTCCGCGAGAACCGCGCAAAGACGTTCGGCGACTCACCGAGCGAGCCGAGCCCGACGCTGTTTGTGGGCAATCTCAGCTTTGGTGTCGACGAGGACACCGTGTGGGGATTCTTTAACGAGTACGGAGGCGGCGTCAAGAGCGTGCGCCTCCCGACGGACCGCGACACGGGGCGGCCGAAGGGCTTTGGATACGTCGAGTTTGAGGACATCGAGGGCGCAAAGAAGGCATATGCGGCGGCGAATGGGCAGGAGATCGAGGGGCGCGCGATTCGGTTGGATTACTCCCAGCCCAGGGACTCGAGCGGTGGCGGAGGGGGCGGACGCGGCTTTGGGGGCGGCGACCGTGGCGGGCGCGGCGGGCGGGGAGGAGGACGTGGCGGCTTTGGCGACCGTGGCGGGCGTGGCGGGGGGCGCGGCTTTGGTGACCGTGGTGGCGGACGGGGACGTGGCGGGGACCGTGGTGGACGTGGTGGAGACCGTGGTGGACGTGGCGCCCCGCGGGGAGGCGCACGGACCGGTGGGATCGCTCCTTTCGCTGGTAAGAAGATTACTTTCGATTAGAGGCTCGCTTTCGCTCCGTTTTGGTTATGTTCTTGTGTCATCTCATCTACATGCTACCGTCGTCTACCCTTTCTTTATCCATGCGTAATACACAGTGCTCTGGTCCAATATCATTATTGAAGCATTAGGGTCTTTCAAAGTTGCCATTTCGAGCTCAATGTAATTCAAAGCTTCACAGACAGATCCTGCAGACTAAAGATTCAAAGAGTCTATTGCATCGTCTTTCTATTTCTACAGGATGGTGATACAGTCGTGCTTTATTGTACATCTCTAACGCGAAGACGATCTAAGAAGGACAAGTGCAGAGGTCGAAAGCAAGGGAAGAAATGGAGAGGTGCGTTCCGTCGTGTATTTGGACGCGTGCCTCATTGAGTTTTTAGACCTCGTTGCGCTAGAAAGGTTTTCAGCATTTAGGATCAATTCCAAGTGAAAAATTAGCGAACTCACGTAGTAGACACCGCGTCCCCGTATTCCAAAGGCTCGAGCATCCGGTCGATTTCCCGCCTTGCGCTTCCGGTGGTGATCATGATCGTCATCGTCACAGGGTGTCTCGGTGGCGTGAGCGGTCGAAGAAGTAGTGGTGTGAGTAGTCGAAGTGGTAGTGTGAGCAGTTGAGGACGAAGTGGTGGCGTGAGCGGAGGAGGTGATTGTTGTCTGTACCGTGGGCGAGGAAGTGGACGAGGTGGCGGCATGCGTGCTCGATGGCGAGGAAGAAGTGGTGGTCGTGTGCGCGGTGGACGAGGCGAGCGAGTCGACGAGGAGGAGCACGAAGATTGAGGTCGCGACGTCCTGCGAAGCCCACCGCCGGGTCTTGTTCGTCTCTTGCGGCATGCGGTGCTTGTTCGCGGCTCCTGCACAATCCACGGCTTGAGCAGCATCTGCTTCATTTGCGGGCTCCCCTGGAGCGCCTCGGCGAGGTCACCGATCAGACCAAACGACAGTTTCATTTGGGCGTCAGTTCGCTCCTCATCGAGGGAGCAGCGGTGGATGAGCTCGAGGATCGAGTCGACGTATGGGAGGAGCACGGAGACTGCAGCGAGTAGTGGTGATCAGCGACGGTGAGGGATGGGGTCAAAAGCGGGATGGCTACATACCCTTATCAGTGCCCTTGAAGCCACTGACGAGTCCAGTATACGCCTCCAGGATTCCCTCTCGGAGCTGGTTCACATAATCCATTGAGTCATAATCAAGCTGCGCAAATGTTCATTCAGCACATTTTTTTTTAAAAAAAAAGGGAACAGAAACGCACAGGATTGGGCGGTAGCGCGCCCGCCTGCCGCAGCACACTCATCGTCGTATCCAAAAACGGCTCAAACGACGGCCCAATCGCAATCGCAATGCCCCCCAAACCCGCTCAAAATGCTGATCTTCACGTTCCGGTTCAGCACCTCGCTCTGCAGGTTCTCAAGCAGGACCGTCATGAATTGGTTCGCATACTGCGCGGCTTGGGGCCCGAGCGCGCGCGCGATGTCGCCGATGATGCCGACGGCGACAGTGCAGAGCTGCGTGTCCTCGTGCGCTTTGAGAAGGGGAGGAAGGCCTGGAGGTACGGGAGGAAGTTGGCTTCGAGGGCTAGCGAGATGGCGGCGGCGTCAGCTTGGTGTAACGAGAGGGAGAAAGGACGGGTACGTACCAGCAGCAAGGGCACCAACGACGAGGAACGCGTCCTCGAGCACTGTCGATGGTGTTCATCGCACTGGGATATGGACGCAAAGTTGACCACAACGTCCACGTCGGGGTGCTTCTCCACCGCCTCGTCGACAGAGGTGTACACGGGCAGCAGCGTCTCCTTGGTTCCCCAGTAGAACTTCTGGATGTGGTGTCCGCCGAAGGGGTAGATCATCGCCGCGACGCTCGGCGCCTTCCGCCCGCACGAGTAGTCAAAGTCGAGCATGCCCTGGATCGCGCGCGGCTGCAGCCCGTACACGAAGCTCCGCGTGGTCGCATCGTAGGTCGCAAGGATAGAATATAACGAGCGAGAACCAACTAAGATATGGTGGGTTTGTAACGGCAAAGAACTCAGACTCCAGCGAGGAAAGAGGCATCTGTGGGAGGCAGCAGCAGCCGTTGGATTTGTGGGAGTGTCCTACTCCTGGGTTGCTCTTTGTTTCTTCGTCTGCGTGGTGCGTGGTCAAGTAATGCGGTCATGTGGCTTGACGCGACGCGTACAAACAGTGCTGACTTTGTTTGGTCAACTTTATGGGTTGGCTCTTGACCACCGAAAAATAATGTACATACATACGGCTACCTACTCCTACAATCCATGTAACTATGTGAAATCCTCCCCCTCCTCCTCGTCCCTGCCTTCCATCTGAGGCCACATACTCGTGATCTCGCCCTCCTCGCTCTGCTGCCCACGCTGCGACTTCAAAATTCGAACCGCCTCCCAGAACACGACCTCCGCGTGCACCGCCGCCGCGTCCCCCGCATCTGGAAGCGCGAGGACCGGCGGCATCGCTACCGGCGCTAAATGCTCTTCTGCGCCCGGCTCCCCTTCCGCCGAGGGCGGGCTGCGCATATAGCTGTGCGGGGTCTGGATGTAGAAGGTCGAGAAGAGCGCGGTGGCGGGACCGGGCGAGTCGGGGTCGGGGAGGACCAGCGCGAGGGTGGCGTCGAGGTAGGGTTGGAGGAGGGTGCGTGTGTCGAGGCCGGCGTCCGAGGGAGAGTTAATGAGGGGGAGCGCGAGGTAGAGGATCCCTGCGAGGGTGAGTCAGCATTGGTGGGAAGAAAGAGGAAGCCGGAAGACGACTACATTTTCCTTTGGGACACGACATGGTGCCTTCGCCGACCATGAGGGCCGTCGCAGCAGCCGTGGAGGAGCCCCCATTGGGGAGGGATCCTGGTGGGAACACGATGACGGCGGTATCGAGTACAGGTGGTGTTGCGTCAGACGTTTCCTCTCCTTCGACAACTGGGGCGGCCGCAGGGACGCCGAGAGCTAATGGACGGTTGATTATGGCAATACACCGCGCAACTGCGTAGCTCGGGGACGACGCAGAGAATGGCGCAGACAAAGCCGCTGGAGGGGGGACAGGCGCAGCGTGCGTAGGGTCGTACGCCGAGGAGTGTATGACGAGGGAGGAGGTGAGGCGGCCGAGAAAATCGTCCAAGGACAAGACGTGCGCGTGGTCTGAGGAGATGGTCGTCTCACGGAGGTTCCTGCCGAGGATGTAGACCGCGCCGCTGACAGCTGCTGTGCGACAGAAGCCCTGAGCGATTTCGCCGGAGCTGCCGTAGTGGCCGACGAGGAACGGGGAGGCGCCGTAGCGGCCGGCGGAGCGCAGATAGCGCCGTAGTCGGTGCAGGGCGGGTAGGGTAGGGTCTGAATTTCATGAGAACGCGGAACCCTACAAAGAAAATGGCGCATACCGCTCGGAGACAAGCAGTACGCCAGTGCGTACGCGATGGCGCTTGTCATCTCTTCGTTGAGTGAGAATGCCGCCTTGAGAAATTGAGGGAAGGGTGAGTCTGCATTGCCTTCCAGTTCCTTCGTGTCTTCAAAGTCTCCAGCAGCAAACATCAAGAAGCGCATGAGCCGTCGTTTATCGAGGAGCGAAATATCCTTGTTCTTGAATATATCCTCCTTGCTCCCGGGCACGGGCTTGATGGTTCCCGACGGCTCGTACACACATATCCGTTCAACGAGTCGGAAGCCCCCGTAGCGCGACACGCCGGAGCCCACCAGCGCGTCAATTAACGGGCCCGTCGACGGGATAAGCGAGGGCGAGAGGGAGAGTGAATACGCGCGCGCCTGCGCGATGCTATCCCCCGACCGGCAGGCACCGCGGACAAAAGGCTGAGGCTGATCCTGCCACTTGATGAACTCGTCGAAGGAGAGACTGGCCTCGCCGCCGCCGTAGTACTCGTTCTTGTCGAGGTGCGCTACTTTAAAGCCAGCCTTGGAGAGCGCGCTGCAGGTTGGCTGAGATGGATACTACTTTTGGCGGATGTCGGGCTCACGCGGCGGCGATGGACTCTGTCAGGCCTGTCCCGAGGACAATCACGTCGAATGTCGCGTCCTCTTCGTCCATGGGAGTGCCGGTAGTAAATGAGGTTAAAGTGTGCACGTCGAAGGCAAGCCTGTTATGCCAAATATTGATGGCTCTTGCTCTCTGACCACAACCACCACCACGACCCATATTCGTCCTGCTTCAGTCGGGTACATGTCGAACGAGATGCTCTCCTTATAGCGTTAAAATCCTCTGTCCTTTCTCCGAATATTCCCCTCAAAAATACCCAAAATTGCCGCACAAATACCGAGCGATAAATACGACGCAGATTGAGCGATCCTCGTGCGCAAGGCTGTATGAAACCAGCTATAGAGGGCATTAGCTGCTATAATAGCCATTCCCGCTGCGCCGACTGGCCGTATTGATCTCACACACGTTCGATCGATTACTTTTCAAACGCCAGTTTCGGAATGAAAAAAGGACTTGCCTTCCGCCCCCTCTCCTCGCCTTGAGCGATGCTCAACGGAACCGGTATCAAGATCTTCTCTGGTGTGTCTCTCTGTGCTTTCCTCCTCCTTGTTGTCTTGCTCAAGGTCCACAGGCACGAGCCATCCGGAGCTCGCAGAAATCATCGCTCGTCGGTGCGAAAAATTTGCTTCCGCTGGTCGTGTGCCACTCAAAAGTCCGCTCCAGCATCGGTCTCCCCGTCTCGCACGCAGAGATAACAAAGAACAACGTCGGGGAGACGAATGTCCGCATCGGGGGTATGTCCCTTGGACCCGACGCTTGCTTGGACTGGCGCTCATCACATCCCATCCCGCAAAGAATCTGTGCGCGAGGACGACGTGTACATCGTTAACACCGGATGCGGCGAGGTCAACACCTCGCTCATGGAGCTCTGTATCATGATTCACGCGTGCAAGATCGCGTCCGCGAAGCGCATCACCGCCGTCATCCCGCTCTTCCCCTACGCACGCCAGGACAAGAAGGACAAGAGTCGCGCGCCCATTACTGCCAAACTAGTTGCGAATATGTTGCAGCAGTCCGGCTGTGACCACGTAATTGTGCGCCTGCGGTCTAATTTAACCCAAGACTGGATGCTTATTCACGACGGCAGACGATGGACCTGCACGCGTCGCAGATCCAGGGATTCTTCGACGTTCCAGTTGACAAGTACGTCTCTTCCTTGATTTTGATTTTGACTGTGTACTCAAGTTGTTTTCGTAGCGTAAGCCGCGCACTCGGCCTCCCTGCGATCCCAACCTAACCTCTCCTCAGCTCTACGCCGAGCCGTCCGTCATCTTGTACATTCGTACCCACTTCAAGCTCGACGATATAGTCATCGTCTCCCCCGACGCCGGCGGCGCCAAGCGGTACGTCCCCCTCTGTTCTCTTCGTTATTCCTCCCTTTATTCAATTCAAAACAGCGCAACCTCCATCGCCGACCGCCTCGGCGTCGACTTCGCGCTCTTCCACAAGGAGCGAAAAAAGGCGAACGAGGTCTCGCGCATGGTCCTCGTCGGGCACTGCGCCGGCAAGACCGCGCTCCTCGTCGACGATATGGCGGACACGTGTGGCACGCTCGTGCTTGCCGCGCAGCACCTCGCCGAGGCGGGCGCCTCACGCGTCGCCGCGATCGTCACGCACGGGATCCTTTCCGGAGGCGCGCTCGAGGCCGTGATGAACTCCAAGCTGGAAAAGCTGATCGTGACGAATACGCTCCCGCAAAAAGCGAACCAGGCCGCATGTCCCAAGATCGATGTTATAGACATTGGGGCGGTTCTTGGGGAGGTGGTGAGGAGGAGTCATTATGGGGAGTCGGTGTCAAAGTTGTTTCATGAGGTGCCGTATTAGAGGGGGCGCCGCCGCTGCGGCGGTGATAGCACAAGACAAAAACAAAATCTAGAGTTGGATGAGGATGTACTTTTATCTGTTACACTATTATATAGAGGGACTGTAATGATTTTGGGTTCAAGGATGCGGCGGTGACTCGACTTGAACTGGACCACAACCACAATAAGGTGTATCTAGAGGTCAATATCAAGAAGTAAGTACTCAAAATTGGAGTTGTTTCAAGGACCAGGTTACTAAAGCAGTGGCATCGAACGAGCAACTTACCTGGCTGCTGCAATTTCAATCTGACGCGCGAGATGCTGAGCTTGAAAAAGCACAAAAATCAGACATCGTCAAAAGCGGATGGTTCACGGTTGGTCAATACAAAGCGCACGCTACGTTACGGTTCAGACCCTACTGCTGCTGTTGCTGCTGCCTCTGCTGCTGCTGCCCCCCAGCGCCTCCCGGCGGACCTCTCCGCCTTCCGCCCCCGCGTCTGCCCCCACCACCGTAACCGCCCCAACCACCGACATACGCGCCGGGCCCCAGCAGCCCCACGCCTCCGGGCTCCCCAAAGGTCGCGACATTCCGCTCGCGCTCCTCTTCACGACGGTTATACCCAAACCCGCCCCGCCCACGGCCACGGCCGCCCTGTCCGCGCCCGCCCTGGCCTTGATTTTGCCCGTGCTGGTTCTGCCCTTGCCCGTTACGCGGTGCGAACGGCGGCGGCGATGAGAGCGAGTCGAAGAACGACTTGGATGGGTTATACGCCGCGCCGTCCTTGTCCTTCTCCTTGCCACTCGCGGCTCCGGCAGGACCCCCGTCCTCCTCGTCGCTGGGGTTCGTGCGGTCGCTCCCGCTATCGTTGCTCGCGTTGTTATTGTTGTTGTTGCCGTTGCGACCACGCGCAGCCGCGAGGGCAGCCTTGTCGAACTTTGCGTTCATGCTCGCAAAGTCAAAGTCCGCGGCAGGGACCGCCATGCTGCCTCCACTAACCATCCCTTGCCCACCACCGTCGACACCGTTGTTTGTGCGCTTGGTCCGTTGGCGGCGCTGTCCCTGCGCGTTGGAGTTGGACACGCGCAGGTCGCCGAGAGCGCGCTCGACGGTCTCAAGCGAGGCTGCGGCCGTGTGGATCGCGTTCTGCCCTTGCGGGGCGCCGACGGGGTGGTTGGGGCGATGACGCGGGGCAGGCGGACGTGGCTGCTGTTGTTGACCTTGTTGTGCCTGCTGCTGCTGAACCTGCGGCGGCGGCTGGCGGGGTGGGAGCTGCTGTGCCGTTTGCTGCGCGTACGAGGGCGGTGGGGCTGGTGGACCTGGGGCAGAGGCTTGCGGAGAAGCCTGTGGGTTTCTTAGTCGCGTGTACTACAAAGGAAAGGACGGTCGGGACTGACCCCAAGAACGGCGGGGTCATCGTGAACGCTGCGCCTTGACACGGGTTGCTCATCGACAGACAGATCCTTCACTTCGGACGCGCGAAAGATGATATACTGGTAGGGTTCCTGGACGGGAGGGATATACTCGGCAACAGGCCTGGAGTCGAATGAATAAAGAAGGTCGTCGAGAGGCGACGTGGCACGTACCGACGAGACTCGGTGCCCATTGAGAACACTGTAGGAGGATGAGAATACGGGAGTGAAAGAGACGAAAGAGAGGCGACCATTTGAAAGCTGAATTGTGGATGCTGCAGGGTCGATGCCCGCCAGAATCCCTCGGTAGCGTACATCTGAATGAGAAATGAGAGAAATTGGTTTTCTGTGTATGGTTAGTGGGGAGCGTCGAGCAAGCAAGCAACATCTGTACCCAATGAAACTGAGCGCCATAGCGGGGAGAGCCAACAAGTCTAGGCTTTGATTTGTTTGGCTGGATCCACAACTTTTCAAGGTATGCCTCCGCAGGCGCGCTCTGGCTCAACTGGAATGGGATACGAGCGAAAGCGGCCATTACAGACAGCAACTACTGCCTCCTCGAGCTCCTCGTCTTTTGCCCGCCATACTTTTGCCATGCACGACCCCGGACAGCGTTCGGCCTCGCCGCCAGCCTCTACCTACTTCCCTCTCCTCTCAGGCGACACTGGCGCGCGTCTCCGACCGACGCCCGACGCGGAGCCGCATTTCGCGTACAGCACGACGTTGAGAAGGCACGCCGGGGACGGTCTGCCGCGCTCTCCCACGGAGTTGGCCCACGTCGTCAATGCGGAAGCGTCGAATTTGTGGTCAAGGGCGTTGAGCGTGGTGACTGGGCAGCCGCCAGAGACGGGGCTCGAGGATGGGCGCGCGACGCCGCCCCCGATGCAGGAGGGGGTTAGGGATACCATGTCTGCGAGGTTCGCACATGCTTCTGTTGAGGTGAGTTGCGCCATTTTCTTCGAGTTGGTGGTGTTCCAGCCCTGAGGTGGGTCCGGGGAAGACCCCGCAGAAATGCCTCCATTGACCGTAAATTCGGTCAAGAATCGTATACTAATATCTCCTTCCCTTGACTTCCCTTCCTGTCTCTCCACCAACTATGTATGCTGACTTGGTCCCAGGAAACGGTAGCTCACTTCCGTACTTCCGTCAATTCCGGTCTCCTTCGCTCCGATATCCCCAACCTCCTCGCGACCCATGGATACAACGAGTTCTCGGTCGAAACACCCGAGCACGTCCTCGTCAAATTCGCCAAAACAATATACGAGTCGCCACTAATCCTACTGCTATGCGCCAGCGCGACCGTCAGCGCGCTCATGGGCAACGTCGACGACGCGGTCAGCATCGCCGTCGCCGTCCTCATCGTCCTCACCGGTACGTCCAAACACCCACGCGCTCCTCAGCACCTCACCGGCCCCCAGTCGGCTTCGTGCAAGAGCAGCGCTCCGAACAGAGTCTACAGGCGCTTAACAAGCTCGTCCCGCACCACTGCCACGCGCTGCGCGAGGGCCAGACAATCCACATCCTCGCGAACGAGCTCGTCCCCGGCGACGTCGTCACGTTCGCCACGGGCGACCGCATCCCGGCGGACATCCGCGTCGTCGCCGCCGTAGACCTCGAGATCGACGAGAGCAGCCTCACAGGTGAGACGGAGGCGCGACGGAAGGGCGCGGAGACGTGTGTGTATGAGGACGGGCGGGCGAGGGAGGCCGTTCCGCTTGCGGAGCGCGGGTGCGTCGCGCATATGGGGACGCTTGTGCGCAGTGGCCGCGGGACGGGGATCGTCATCGCCACGGGCGTTGGGACCGAGTTTGGGGTCGTGTTTTCGATGGTGCAGGACGTATGTGTGATTTCGCTTCCTCGGTGACTCGTTACTCACTCATTGCGGCAGGTCGAGGATAAGAAGACGCCGCTGCAGCTGAGCATGGACGAGCTCGCCAAGAAGCTCTCGATTATCTCGTTTGGGATTATCGGTGTCATCTGCATTATCGGTGTGCTGCAGAACCGGTCCTGGCTCGAGATGTTCACTATCGGAGGTATGCATGCAGCTCCCCCAATGCCCATCATCAGTTGCTGAGATTATCGACTTCAGTTTCGCTCGCGGTGGCTGCTATTCCCGAGGGTCTCCCGATCGTAACAACCGTGACGTTGGCGCTCGGTGTCCTGCGGATGGCGAAGCGCAAAGCCATCGTCAAGAAGCTACCCTCCGTGGAGGCGCTCGGCAGCGTCTCCGTCATTTGCTCCGACAAGACTGGTATGCGTTCCTCCTCCTTCACAATGGTCAACTCATTTCTTTCTCCAGGCACACTGACGAAGAACGAGCAGACGGTGACGGAGGCGTACAGCGTTGACGAGATTACGCAGCTCGACCCGCCGCCCGCCACGCTCCCCATCGCGATCCGCAAGACTTTCGACATTGGCGCGATATGCAATAATGCGTCGATTGCACGGAATGAGGAGGGGATATTCGTTGGGCAGTCGACGGACGTCGCGCTGCTCAACGTCCTGCACGCTTTTGGCCTGCCTGATCGGCGCACGGTACACACCAGTCGTTCACAATTTACTCCCAGATACTCACGCCGTGATGACAGACCTTCAAGCGCCTTTCCGAGCGGCCATTTAATTCGGAGCAGAAGTACATGTCTGTGAGCGGCCTGCACACCGACGCGGGTCTGCAGCCCAACGGCGCTGCCGCCCGCGAGATGTACTACATCAAGGGCTCGATCGACACGGTACTCGAGCGGTGCAGGTTCTACTACGTCAACGACGAGAGCACGCCCGCGCTCGACGCGACGACGCGGCGCGTGATCCTCGGCAAAGCGCAGGGTGTCGCCAGCCGCGGGCTGCGCGTTGTCGCGATGGCGTTCGGTGTAGGCTCCAGCGCCGGGACGACGCCCGCGGGGAGCCGCAGCCCGTCGAGCGACGGCACGGGCGCGGAGCGAGAGAACTGGAACCTCGTGTTTGCGGGCTTCCAGGCGATGTTCGACCCGCCGCGCAAGGGCGTGGCGGACTCGATTGGGTTGCTGCAGGCGGCGGGGGTGCAGGTCGTGATGATCACGGGCGACGCGGAGGAGACGGCGCTGTCGATTGCGCGCGCGCTGGGGCTCAGGGTTGGGTCGCAGCATGGGCATGGGCATGGGCGGGCGGCGAGCGGGGTTGGGGGCGATTTGGGGACGAGTGCGCTGGCAGGGGCGGGGCCGAATGCGTTTTGCTTGACGGGCAAGGCGATCGACCAGATGAGCAAGGCGCAGTTGAAGGAGCGGGTGGGGACTGTGACGGTGTTTGCGCGGACGACGCCGCGGCACAAGATGGCGATTGTGGAGGCGTTCCAGTCGCGTGGGGCTGTTGTGGCGATGACGGGAGATGGCGGTAAGCAGTCGTGTTTGGTTTGTTGGGGTGCTGGTTCTGACGATAAGTCGTGTCTGTAGTAAACGATGCGCCTGCGCTCAAGATGGCCGATATTGGCGTGTCGATGGGTAAGAGCGGGACGGATGTCGCCAAGGAGGCGGCGGATGTTATCCTTGTCGATGACAACTTTAGCACGATTCTGCCTGCAGTGGAGGAGGGTGAGTATCTCTCTACACCGTTCGTTCGTTCATTCGCTCACCTTGTATTCCAGGCAAATCGATATTCCATAATATCCAAAACTTCCTGTCGTTCCAGCTCAGCACGGCCGCTGCTGCCCTCACCCTTATCACACTCAGCACCATGCTCGGGCTGAGCAATCCTCTCAACGCTATGCAAATATTATTCATCAATATCCTTATGGACGGTTTGTCCCCCCTCTCTCAGTTTTCGCTTTTGGTTGTCTTAGCAAAGACGCAGGTCCCCCAAGTCAAAGTCTCGGCGTAGATCCTGTAGACCCGGCGGTGATGCGGCGACCACCACGAAAAAAAGACGCACCCATCATCACCCGCCGCCTATTATACCGCGTCCTCTTCTCGGCCTCGATTATCGTCGTCGGCACGCTATTTGTTTATATATTCGCGCTAGAGGACGAGAAGATGTCGCGCCGCGAACAAACCATGGTGCTTCCCCCCTGCCCTGCCCCTTGACTCCTCATTCATTATCTCGTTCCAGACCTTCACGATGTTCGTTTTCCTCGACCTTGTCTCCGCCGTGCAAAACCGCGGCATTGGCTGCGGGCTCTTCCAGAACAAGATGCTCATCACGACCGTGTCGATATCCGCCGTGTCGCAGCTCGGGCTCGTCTACGTGCCGTTCATGCAGGCGATCTTCCAGACCGCGGCGCTCGATCTGGGTGACCTGGGGATCATACTGGGGCTGGCGGCGACGAGCTTTGTGCTGCATGAGGCGCGAAGGGGGTATGAGCGGAAGCTGAACCTGGATTTGACGTGGGCGCATGATGTGGGGGAGATTGTTTGAGGACGTAACTATCTAGAGGAATCAGATATGTATTATTATTATTTGCGGAGAGTAATTCAGGTTAACACTGGTTGGGAGATCCAAGTTTTTCACCAGTATTTACGGTGGAAACTGTGGGTAATTCTTCAGTAGTTTTTACCGACAAACTTAGGTGAAAAATTCAAAACATTTCCACTGCTTTTCCAGCACAAGGTGAAAAAACCGAAAGAAAGCTAGAAAACGGTGAAAATGTTCTGAATTCTTCACCAACTTTTTCAGAGAAAAATTGCTGAAAAATAACCCACAGTTTTCACTGAAATTGGTGATGAAAAACTTAGATCTCCCAACCAGTGTAATGTGAGGCTGGTTCATTGACGGCGGAAGCTGCGTGTATTGCTCAATGTAGTATGTATCTACAATGCAAGCTGCATCCGAGTCCATATTGCTAGAGGTTAGTCTCAGCGCCGGTTCATGTATTCAAAGGGGTATTAAATAAGTCGCCCTTCCAAGGGTGCACCGGCATTCAAAAAAATAAAAGTCAACTCCCTCAGAACTACGAAGCGCGGGAAGTCCAGACTTCGATTTGGGGTTGAAGGAGTCTCTGTGCAATGCTTTCATCCTTTCTTCCAGCCATCAGGCAGGCATTGGCGGGGTCGAAGGGACCCCTCATTATATGTGCAAGTTGGGCAGTACGGTTAGGGTATGTGGTAATCATTTTTGTTTGGTGTCCGTAGTTCAGTTCTCGTACGTCTTTGTAGCTCTGCTTTTGTCTGCAGTTGTGGGCTTTCCTGCGAGGACATATGTTTGGTTTGACATAAAATGAATTAAACATGGTGCAATTAGTTGACTACGACAACGTCTCAAGTACTTTAACGACTTCGGAGAGAACTGTCCAAATAGAGTCTAATGTAATCTCCGGGCAACCCAATCCAAAGTAAGCCGCATTGGCCTCCGCCTGGAAGAGGCGGGACACAAACCGATAGGCCTCGTCTCGAGCTGAGGCACCCCCGTAAACCTCTCGGATCTCCTTGACCAACTGGGGATTAACGCGAATCTTAACAGAACCACACAGTTCAACGATTCAGACGAGATTATCAGGTGAGAAAGCAGAACAAGCAGGTTTCAAATTCGCAGGGCTGCAGAAGAATTGGCTAGTCTACGTGTGAGCTGGCGGCTCAAGAGCCATGTAAAGACACACCCAGCGGTGGGAAATTCCGCGCTCATGCAAAAGTGTATCCGAATGAATTAGATTCGGTAGATATTTTAGGAAATTGCCGACTGGAAGCAAGAATATCTTCTATGAAAGCATCCCCAGGATGAATTCTCTCAGCCGCCCTTTCGGCATTCAATGATTGGTATGATCTCAACAAAATGTTGAAAGAGCCACTGGAACGAACACAATCAGAGATTGTTTCGGCACCACCGAAACCATAACTTTTCATGTTGAAAGTGGATTTGAAAGAAGTCCTTTTGGTTTTTTATAACAGGACACTGGTTGGGAGATTCAAGTTTTTCAGCTCGATTTACAGTGAAAAACATCGTTTGTTTTTCAGATGTTTTTCAGCGAAAAACAAGGTGAAAAATTCAAACTTTCTTCACCACTATTTCAAGTGAAAATCATTGTGAAAAACTTGAAACAAAATTCATGATGATTCTCAGTGTGTTTTCACCAAAAAATTCACCAGTTTTTCAGAGATTTCTCAGCGCAAAAGCAGGTGAAAAGTTCAAAACTTCTTCACCACTATTTCAAGTGGAAACCGTTCTGAAAAACTTGAAACCAAACAGATGAAAAATTCAAAACCTTTTTCACACAAGTTTTGACGGAAAAGGGAGTGTAAAATGTGTGAAAAACTGCAGTGAAAAAAGTGGTGAAAAACTTGAAACCCGGTTTTCAATTATTCAGACATTTTCCAGGTGTTTTTTGCGCGGAAAAATGGGTGAAAAACTTGAAAGCTGGATAAGATAATTCACAAGGGGTGAAAAAGCTCGGAGGCAATGCCCTAGAGCCTCAGAGTCCACAGAGGAGCTTGTAAGTTAACAGGTGGGATGTTGGTGGTGACCTAAATTTAAACTTCACAGTAGAGCAAGGATGTATGGCGGTCAGAGTGTCACTTTAATAAAAGTGACCCAAACTCTCTGTTTTCGTACAATTTTTGAGGATCCGAGTGTGAAATTTCGGTGAACAAAAAAACCTTTGCAATGAGGACAATCTTTCCACGGAACACACATGTAAGTTTTTGAGTCGGTGAACGAAATTTGGTCGAGGAGTCGAAGTTTCTCGGCAGTCCAGAAGTTTGAGTGGAAAGAAGAAACTTTCATTTGAGAAAGTAAACAAAACTTGACCGACACTTTTTTTTTCTGAACCACGCACAATCTTGAGTTGAACTCAACAAACTTTGGTAGGTATGTGGCGGTGCTAACCCTAGTTTGGTCCTTGCTGAGACTGCATATACCTCATTCGAACAGTTGCCGTGCTCGCAGAGAGGGCTTGGAAGTAGGAATCGGCCGACCATGACAACAGGGCCATGAAGCAGACCAAGGAAGAGGATCGCAGGAGACCATCTGTGAAAGCATAATTAGTGTTGCTAAAGGTCCCCAGTACAACTGTAGGGCATCTAGGAAAGCATTAGTCGCGTCGTTCAGGGGCAGTTGAACTGACGCAGCAGGAGAACTGACCGGGGATAAGTGTCCACCGGATCAAGCTAGGGTTAGCACCGCCACATACCTACCAAAGTTTGTTGAGTTCAACTCAAGATTGTGCGTGGTTCAGAAAAAAAAAGTGTCGGTCAAGTTTTGTTTACTTTCTCAAATGAAAGTTTCTTCTTTCCACTCAAACTTCTGGACTGCCGAGAAACTTCGACTCCTCGACCAAATTTCGTTCACTGACTCAAAAAGTTACATGTGTGTTCCGTGGAAAGATTGTCCTCATTGCAAAGGTTTTTTTATTCACCGAAATTTCACGCTTGGATGCTCGAAAGTTGTACGAAAACAGAGAGTTTGGGTCACTTTTATTAAAGTGACACTCTGACCGCCATAAGGATGGCAATTGGAACACAGATCAGGACAGCATAATTGAAAGCCTTGGATGCATGTCCAATCTATGGTGCGCTTCACTTAGTCACCACCAATTTGTGACAACGACTAAAACTCCTTCAAAAAAAAATGTATTTTTTCTATCCTCTTGCCAAAAGCTTCAGTCAATCAGGGGGGATTTTTCGACAAGAGGGATTTTATTTAGAGTCAAAATTGAGTGAGTTATATTTTTCGGTCCAACCAAATTGGGACTGTGTACGAAACCGGGCTCCCTACTGGTCAAAAGCACTCGCTACCCTGTCTGGAACCCTCCTGTGAGACCTGTACTTCGTGGAACTGAACTGCCGGACGTGCAATTGAGCATCTTGGGTTCCCATCCCGGCCCGATACGCGTCCATCCACCGAACCATGCGATGTTCCCAACGGCGAATTGTTGCAACCGAAACTGATGCCAAGGCCTTCGGTAGGTTCTCCTTCAACGTGTCGAAGGTATAATCGGAGTGCTCGCGAAGGTATCGCTTCACCATTCCCCAGAAAAACTCAATAAAATTGAGTTCGCAATGAAACTTGGGGAGGAAAATGCAGAGATGGCCGGCAGCTTCAATGACCTCCTGCACCAGTGATTTCTGCTCTTTGAAGTCGGGCTGAAGCTCCAGGATCCGTTTGCAGCAGCACGCCACGGCGTCGTGTTCAAGTACATCACCAGGGGTTCGAAGAGTTCCCTGTTGGTGCGGAACGCTGCCTTCCACTCATCACCCTTTCAGATCCGGACATTGTTGAAGCCCCAACGGATGTCAAGCTTCGTGAAGAACCGTGCACCTTTCAAACGATTGATGAGGTCGTTGATCAGCGGAAGTGGGTACCGATTCTTCACAGTCATCGCATTCAAGGCCCGATAGTCCTGGACGAACCGGAGGCCACCATCCTTCTTCTTGATGAAGAAGACCGGAGATGCCATGGGAGACTTTGACAGCCGAATCCGACCAGTGGCAAGGCCCTCCTCGATGAACGCGTCGAGCTCGCGCTGTTCGAGGGGTGAGATAGGGTAGACCTTACAGTTGGCCGGCTTTGAGTCGGGGACGAGTTCGATGGCGTGGTCCCAAGTCCGGCGCTCTGGTAATGAGTCGAACGCTTCCCGACTGAAGACATCCTCGAAGTCGCGCACCCACTCAGGAAGGGGTTCCTTACCGGGTGCAGAGTTCTTGGCATGGGCTTCCGCTAGGCGTTGAGAAACCGTAGCGGAGGCTCGGATGTCTTCTGGAGGAGAGAAAGTGGTGTAGAAAATACGGTCTCCATCCTCAATCGGGTCGTCCTCGTCATCAGAGTCGTCGGAGTCATCCGGGGATAACTCAGGCAACTCGTCCTCGAACTCGTTGTCGTCCTCCTCGCCAGAGCGAAGGTCTGTGTCCACCGCACAAATGTGGGGTATCGGACCTGCGCGGAGCTGCCGAAGGATCAAAGCGGAAGTTTTGGTATGCTGGCGCTCAATCCTTGCCTCATCACGGCAAGTCGTACAGACGGAGGGGCAGCGGCTCATTTTTACCTCTCGGGATTCCCAGTCGATCTCCGGGTTATGCTTCCGAAGCCAGGAGAACCCGAGAATGAGCTTCTGCTTGCCAAGCCGAGTGACGGCAAGCACGGCGCGCTCGCTGTGCGACTTGTAGCGCAGGATGACATCTGCGACTTCCCGGATGCTGCCGGCCTCGTTTGGAGAACCGTCAACGTTGAACACCGGGATGGGACGAGAGAGGCGGCGGAGCGGGATCTTGTTTTCCGCGGCATACTCGGAGTCAATGAACTCAGAGGTAGCGCCACAGTCCACGAGTCCAGACAGGGAAAGCTTGACGGCGTCGTCGGTGAATTCAATCTCAAGGGGGAGGTGGAGGGAATTCGCGCTGGCCTCAGCTGCAATCGTGAAGTGTTTGGGAAGCTTGCGCTCCCACATAGGCTTACGACACAAGCGGAGGGGGTCATCGAATACCGGGTGGTGTGATTTGTCAGCAACAGGGATTTTGCTGATGTGCTGACATAACGTGGCTGTGCACTCTGCACAATCTGCGCAGGGTGTTACGGCATGGTCCATTTTGCGGAGCATTACGTCAGGGGGAGTTTGGTTGGGGGGTGCGTCTACGGCTTCCGTGGGTGTAAGAGATGGATTGTCAGACTCATTACACAGGACAGAAAAGCGGTTATGGGACGCGAACGAGGGCGCACTGCTCACTCGTCGCGGGCGACAAAATCCTCCTGGGCAGCAGCTGCAGTGTGCTCGGCCACAACCTCGGCAGACGCAATGCGTGCAAGCAGCTCCTCCAGCAGTGGGCCATCAAGCTGCTGGACCACCTCATCGAGGATATTGATTGAGCGCACATCGACAGGAGCGGTGCAGTCACGGGCGAAGTGGTTTGGGTCACCACAACGGAAACACCCTCGGCGAGGCGTGCGCACGGTCGACATCCATTGGGATGGGAGGGGGCAGGGCAGGAGCAGCGCGGTGAAACGCTGACTTCGGGGCTGGCAGTGAAATGATATGCAAATTGAAGACCGTCGAGATGAACTCTAGATCCAAACTACACCCTCTCACACACACTACCACACTCTAAGTCCTCGTTGAGTTCGGGGGTTCCAGTTAAAGTATATAACTGTGGCAATCCGACTCGTTCTAAGGTAACTGTATCGTCTCGACGGCTATGATTGATATGTTCACGTCTGTCTCTACGGCTTAGTGCGGTAGGAGAGTTTCTGAGAGATATGTGGGACGTTCTAGTACTCGATATACACTCCAGACAACGTCTAGAGGGCTTGGGTGTTAGTTTTCTGGTATTCCGACTTCGTCGCTATAATTGGTTCAAGCAATCTTCCAACGTATATCTCAATCTCTCCCAATAGGTAACCTTGCGACTTTAACTTGCGAATCTTATAGGTAACCCTTGCGAAGAACTTGCGACAGACATTTTTAGATATCAACCGAATCAATATATTGTGATTATGGAATAACCCAAATGAACTATAGCTTCAAGTGGTACACCGAGGGGAAGCACTCTTTCTGTGATGGGTCAAGACGAGGGTTACTCGTGGCGACTAGCAAAGAAGGGGGGGATCCACTGGCGTACTTACTGATAAACTACTGTATTTATACCTGAACTGAAATGAACCCGTGATACTGAACTATGCGTAGCTACGATGATAACTTGAGTCTCGAGAAATGATTAGTACACAACGGGAGAGCCCAATTATAGAATACTTCCAAACCGTAGCTGCTTATTGGCTCGGGCAGGGAATGGCCTGCCCCGGGTGATGGTATATGCCTTTTAAGGACCCAACTACTTTAACCGACCATCTTGTCAACACTAGTTGACTTACTCATCCGCCAGATGAGTCACTCCTGCTATTGAATCGCAGGATCCGCACCTGCCACCTGTCCGAGTAGGATAGCCGAAGCTTTCACTAACACTAGTTAGATTCTGGAACAGCTGATCGTCGAGACGATAAAACACTGTTCCAAGTCGTGGGAGCTCTGCCCCTCCCCGTGATCCGAGTTTGATAATTAAGCTTCGGCCCGCTCGCCAGCTCGGTAATATCTTAGCTTCAGTTGAACTTTACTCCGCTTCGTAGATACGATCTCCTCGCCACTCATTGGATGGATCCCTACTGACTCTTCCTCATTAGCTCGTACCAACAGACCCCAAACCCAATCTGAGTTGGTTGGGCCGTTGTTGTCCCGACCAACTGAACCAACGGTGAGCTTCGACCCTGGTTGGGAATCGTTACTAGTCAGTGGCTTAGTTAGCCCGTATGTACGACCTCTTTAATTACAACTGACGGCTCGGAATAACCTCAGTCCCTTAGATGTTGTACGAGCACAGACTGTAGCTATGTAGCTCTTTGCCTTGTAGTGAAGTAGGATACTAGTGAAATTGATAAATTTCACCAGTAGCCAAATCCCAGGCTCATCATCTCCCTTTTTCATTAATAGTGACTGTCCCCAGTCAACTTCTATGTTTTCCAACCGTCGCTTCGATCTTTAATCGTTGTTGTGATCCGATTTATAAACGGCGGAACCAAATTCCTCTGATTGACAGGAAGCGTCAGGACTTATCCACAACCGTTGTGTCAACCGAGCCCCAAACGCCTCTGTTCGCTACCCCGTCTTCGCTTCGGCCTTATCATCTTTTTATTGAGATGTCCCACGTAATCCTCGCTCCGATCTTACGTCTCAGACAAGCCCTGGGAGGCGCTAAGTCCGATAGGGTAGGAAGCCCCTAATATTCTCTTGTTTTACGGACTTCCACCGGATTTTAACACCCTTTCCTCCCTGGCCTGCACAGTACACCGGCCGGACTTCAAGGGATCAAACTCCGCAGTGAAGCGCCGAACCTAGATGCCGGGGGCAAATAAAAGTAAACGGAAAATTTCCATCAAAATCTTTCGCTTTCTCTTCCTGCCACCACAATGTCCAATCCTGGAGTCAACAATATCCATGCCGTCCCCATCCCTTACGACTTTGGCCTTGAGGCTCTCACGAATCTTGGCGACAAAGTCGTCGAAGATGGCGTCCTCACATTTGACCTGAATATTCCGCCCTATTGCCCATCTTTTTCGTCGTTCCTCCAGACGCCGAAGGCCCCCGTTTTCTTGCCACTGGCCTGAGGAAATTCGTGGACTCCCCGTTACCCACACCCTCCGCGATATCTCCGCGCTGTATCTACTCAACTTTCCGCCTATAATTCGCCTACTGCCGGCGATGCGCGTTCCTCGACGCTTGCAGGGGGTGGATAGTGAGTGGACGAGAATGATGCTGGATAAGGCAGTCCCCGCACTGGTGCGCCTTATTCCAATTTGAGCCTTCCGTGCTCCCTTTTCTAGCATCCCTCTTACTTCCTTTCGTGTTTTTAGGATAAATACCGCGCCTACTTTCATCTCTTCGAACGCACCCCGCTTCAAGCACAGTTCTTCAAGGCGCTCCTACGGGTTATCGTGGACTCATTCCCTCCAGAGGAACACGCGCAATGGACTTCTCATTTCCCCATCCCTCTGAATGAACTGGAATCGGTACGTCCTCAGGACCTGAGTCCCATCCCTAGATCTAACTATCTCCAGGCCGGACCCTTGCCTGTGGCGTTCCGTTTCTCGCCCTGGCGGGAGTTCCCCCTCGACTCACCTCTCGCTCCGTGTCCAATGCACAAAACTGTCTTTGAGTTTATGCAATCGCTCCCCGGGGACTCGATCCGCGCACTCGTCGGTATAATCGCAGATAACAACCGCGTCTTCACCCTGGATGAAGTTCGCCCGTTGTTGAATGGCTCAATCGTAGCCCTGGTACGTCCTTGCGACTCGGACCTTCTCGTTTTATCGCTAACGCCTTTTCTCCCTATTAGTCGCAACTTCAGCGTTGCCCGTCCAGGTTCTCGAACGTTATGCATGGAATCTTTAACGCCCTCCGTATCTTGATTAATCAATTCCCTGAGGGCGCCGAGCGAACCATCTGGTTGTCCATACTCCCCAGCCCGTCCAAGGTACGTCTGCCCGAGCACCTTCGTCTTCCTTTTACTGACAAATCGTAGGATGGATTTATGCCCCAAGGGTTCTATATTCCACCTATCGACGCGACCTTCGACTCGATTTACACGCTCGAGGCCACCGAGATGGCCGAGCCCGAAACCTTCCCCGATCGCCTCGCGCGTTCTTGGCACGCCGCCTACCCCGCTTTGTGGCCCGACGTCCTCAAGACTCGTCCTGGTCCTGCCAAGGCTTCTCCCGTAAAGACGCCGCGCAAGACTACCAAGTCCGCGACTGGTGATGGTGCGTTTCTTATATTTCTATCCAGCTGCCCCGCCGCTAACTTTGTATAGACAAACAAAAGGGGAAGGGGAAGGAGGTCAACGCTCCCGCCACGACACCTGCATCCTCGGGCAAGAGGAAGAGAGCAAACGAGCCATCGAAGGAGGGGTTTGCCTCGGGAACTGTCGTTATCCAGGTGCGTTACTGCATCCTCTCCTCTGCCGTCTGCTGACATCTTTATTTAGCCGCCTACTTCCGTACCGGGTGGCCGCGAACTTCGCCCACGCGCCGCCAAGAAAGTGAAGGTTTCGGAGAAGGCGCAGCAGCCCGAGGCCTCCCCTTCTCAGTCGCCTGCTAAGGTAGCGTCGTTGATTTTTATTGTTTAACTTGAGCTAATCTTGGACTAGAAAGCCAAAAAGGATAAAGGAATCGTGTCCGTCCGACTCCTCCTGCCCGGACGCCCTCGTATTCATGTATTTTCCAGTGCCGCTGCTGCCGCTGCTGCCGCCGACGGCGAAGACGAGGAAGAGGAAGAGGAGGAGGAGGAGGAGGAGGAGGAGGTCGAGGACGAGCCCGCACCTAAGAAGCGCAAGCTTCACGGCCGCGCCGTCCCTGCGACTCACCCTGTCAGTGCTAAGTCTGGCAAGGAGACCGACGCCCCCATCGTCTACTACCCCGCCGGTCCTCCAGCCATCAACTTTGAAGGCCTCTCCCTCGTTCACGCGAATCTCCGAGTTGGCCCCGCGGTAGGTCTTCTTTCTAACTCTCATAGTTTACCGACTTATACGACCGCAGGCGCAAGTTAGCTGCACTAATTGTCTTTCGTTGATTGGCCCCTGCGTTCCGAACGGCGTGGGCCTCCGCTGCAAGCCCTGTAAGACGGCTAGTCGCTCCCATTGCGATCACCAATCCATCGCCGCCGACCACTTTACTATCACCAACGCAGTCGCCCTTCGCGCTGAAGCCGCGAATGAACGTGTGCTTTCTTCTTTGTTCGTTGTTTTGGCTTGCTAAACCCTCCTAGGTCTCAACGCTCGTATCGAAGAGGCCGTTGTGTCCGAGCGATCCCTCGAGCTCGCCCGGACCCAATACGCCTATCAATTCTCGCGCTACCAAGTCAACCTGCTGCGACTCTCGGAGAGTATCAAGGTTACCGAGGAGCTGTACGGCGCGGAGGGACGTGCTATCGTGCATGGTCTCCATGAAGACGAGCGCCCTGTCTATATGGACGCCATCGGCCGTCTTCAAGAAGATCTTGGGCTCGCCCTTGGTGCGAACGTCGAGGCGACCCACGCCGGTTATAGTGAAGCCAACTACTTCGCCAACCCCGAGTACCAGCGCCGCGTCTATCTCTACCACTTCGGCGGCGACAAGGAGAAAGTACCCCTTCCCCGACAAGGCGGAGTACCTTGCTCACCCCAACCCTCTCACGGTGCAACTCACCGGCCCATCCCGCATCCGTCGTTCCCCAGCCTTGGATGACCCAGTCGTCTCACACCGTCGCGAGCGTGCTTCCGCGTCCGAGTCCGGAGAGGAGGGCGAGAAGGTGGTCGAGTCGGAGGACGAGTCTGTCCCGGAGACGCCTTTGGTGGGGGCTGCTGTGATTGGTTAGGGGCGGTGATTATGGACACCTCGTTGCGACTGGTAGTGTATTTCCTTCCAGCCCAACCCCTTGTTTTATCTCTAGCTTGTATCTAGCTTTGAATACCGCGTGCATGTACCTTGCTTTCGAATACCTTTTGCGAATCGAACAGCTTTTATTGCTTTTTAAAACGAATATTTTAAGTTTGAAAGTTTCGCAAGTGGTCAGGTCTGTCTGGTATCGTAGCTATGATGACTTGTATATTTTCAACAGTTGAAAATATACAAGTCCGTTTGGTACCGTAGCTATGATGACTTAAAGTCTTGTAGCCTAGGTAAAATCGAACCGTGGGATTTATCCTCGGCCAAACTCTGCGGCGATCACTCATCAGCCTGGCTCTGCCGCATCGGTCGGCAGTTATCTTATCCCCGCAGGTCCCTTGGCTTAATGGTGATGAACTGAAATTTCAAAATTTCAAACGTCTTGTGTTTTCTTGATCATTGCTGCCGGTTATCGTGTAATCTGATTTATTTAAGCATTCGGTAGGACGCCCACTGCGCTGGTTCTCCGATAGCGTGGGACCCGGAATCGTTTTGGGTTTTGGACTTGGTATAAAAAGAGGGCTGGATCGTAGCTACGATCGCTCTCCCCTTCCTACTCCTCTAAAATGACCAAATTCGATGCCTTTGCCAAGTCTCATTATAACCGCGAGAACTGGCCCACTCTGCCTTCGTCTCCCAACTATTTCTCTGACCCTAGAGGTGCGGATATGCTGCTCAGCCTTAGCCCGGTAACTATCATCGTATCTTCGATGAATGCTGTCGCTAATTAGCCTCTCTAGGGTGCTGGTACCTGTGGTCGGTGTCGTAGCTCCCACATCGCCTGCTCCTTTTTCCGCAACAGGCAATCCTGCCCTGTCTGCATCGTGAAGAGCGTGAGCGGTTGCTCCTGGACCTTTCGCGATGGCTTCGTGGCGCTCCTTCGCACACACCGTGATTCGGAACTCAAATTGATCGAGGATCCTGGTGCGTTTCTTCTGCGCGCCCTGATCTTCCATAACTTATTTATTCTGCAGTCCTTCGTGTCGCCTTCTTGTCTCAATTCTATGCCGACTGCTCGCTAGCTTTCATGCTTTTCGACTGCGGCAGTAGCACCCCCGAATTCATCATTGCCTCAGGCTATTCTGCCGTTATCAACAGCATCACCGATCGTACGCTCATTGCTGCGATCCTTCTCCTGGCCCAACACCTTAAATTCGATGATACTCTCATCGAATTGTTGATGTCTCGCGCCTCCACTCTCGCTAACTTACCTGTTATTGCTGAGATGCAGTAGTTTTCTGTAGCTACCGTTGTTTTTGTACTAGCTCATCGCAGCTACATACCCACTCGATCTCTAACTTTATTTATCCTTTGTCGTACTTCGTAGTACTGGTGTGTCCCTTTTCTAGAGATTAATGACATTGCCAATTTTGATCATTTCGACGAAGTCTCGATCCTTCCGCGGGATTTGCACGGGAATATTTCCTTTGCCTCCTATGTCGGAATCATTGGCTCCACGCGATTTGGACAAGTCCATCATTGACTTGTGCTTCTCAGCGCTTCATCAATTGGATCGGAGCTTCGTTTAGGCGAGTCTGGATCGATTAATCATCTTTATGTAGAGATGTTGTTATCGGGTTCGCTTGAGGGTACTATTGACGCCTTTGCTTTCGCTAGCGCTTTAGCGCTCTTTTTGGAACGTTCCGAATCTTCCGTGAGATCACTCGTGCGCACTTGTCTCTCGATTAAACCTTCTGAGTTGTCCAAGCGCTGATCTGAAGATCGTCGAGACGTTCAGATTGTGTCAAGGTATCCTTCGTGCGTATTTGTGCCTCGCTTAAACCGTTCGAGTTCGCAAATTCTAGCTGAATCATCGTCGCGACTTGGTTGTTTTCACTGGACTTGGTTGTTTTCACTGGTTCCCTCCCTTTTTCATAAATTATAACTGTCCTCAGTTATTCGTTATGCACATATCGCTATGTTAGGCAGTCCAATCCAGCTTACGCAAGAGACGCACTTGGAACCGTATAAAACGGACGGGAAGTTTACACCGTATACCAGTATCTTCCACGACTACCCCGGCCTTTTCACCATGGTGTCCTCTCCTGCGCTTAAAAAGCTCAACCAAGCTCAATACGACTCTCTCCTCACCATTGGCGAGTCTGTTGGCGCCACGCGTTATCCCAATCGTGACAAGCAAAGGGTTTTTCTTGACGAAAAGACCACCGCCCTTGTACGTCGTATTTTTCATCGTCGCTTCACTGCCGACTGGAAATTTCCACAGGAGGCGTTCCTTCCGTATATTGCGCACATTGCTTCGGACAAGCTCCTCTACGACGTTGCTTATAGTATCAAGAATTCCTATCACCAGACCGCCCTTGGCCCCAACGGTGTTATTGCTGGCCGCTACCCTGTTGTGGTTGATTTTATCTCCCGCATCAGGGTTGAGCGTGATCGTGCCAAGAACGGCGCTCTCCTCAACCAGCAAGTTCATCGCGCCGAGCTCGAGGACGCGCGTAATCCCAACGCGTCGACTCTGGAGGCTGAGACTCAGGCTGCGAAGGAGGCTGCCGTTGCGTCTAAACCTGCTAAGAAGTCTAAATCTAAGGTGCGTTTCATTGTCTCGTCCGTATCCCTTCGTGCCAACTGACTCGTTTCCTCAGAAAAAGGTCAAGAGTCGTGCTACCGTTGAGGATGGTGACGAATCTCCTTTTGACGACGCGGATTACCCTGTGGATGGCAATGGTGAGGCCGGTGACCCTATGGTTATTGACGGTCCTGACCCGGTACGTTTTAGCGATCATCGTTGACTGTATCTCCACACTCAACGAACTTCGTGCCGCGTTCCGGGATCTTCAGGTGTCTGCCCCATCTGCGGCGTCCTCGTCCCCTCATCGCCATACCCAATCTTTGGATGAGCGCGTTCTTGTGAGTCTCTCAGCCAAGGCGGCCCGTGTCGTTGAGCAGACTGCTCTTCTGATTGCTCAACACAGACTCCGCCAACGGTCGAAAGTAAGCGCCCTTCGTCGGTGCGCATATCTTTTGCTCGAATCAAAGGCTTTGACCGATCCTCGCGTCCTTATCTCAAGGCCATGAATATTCTTGCCCGCACTGACCCTGTGGTAGAACAACAAATTGTTGCCGAGGAGTTTTCTCCTCCCTCCACCCGCAAGCGGGCCAAGCGGTCTCATATCCACGCCCATGAGGACTCCGAGGAACAGATCGCAGGTACGTTCTTGTATCGTAGCTATGATTCGTAGCTCATTCCTTTGTATCTTTCTTAGCTGCTGAGCTTGCAACCAACAACCCAACCGTCAAACATACCGTTGCAGCCGCTCACGCCGCGCTCGCTCCTCCTTCCTTCGAAGATAGCATTGGTTCTCTCCGACTTCAAGAGGCAGAGCTTCGCAGCCGCGTCGCGTTCGCTAACGCTCAACTCCGCTATCAACTTGACCACCGCGAATACCTCCTCAACGACCTCAAACGCGTCATGGATTCGCAGCACCAACGGTCGCACGGAGCGTCTCATGTATGATCTCCGTCCACGCGTTCGGTGAGTTCCTCCCTGTTTCTAGCGCTTGAGATGAAGGCCCCTAACAGACTTCTCCCAGGGACGTGCGTCGGGTGGTTTTTGACTCTGGAGCTAACATCGCCGTCGTTGATGGTCGTTGCGCCTCTTGCCACACCACCTCGCATTCCCCTGAATATTGCTAGACCTTATGTATTCCTTACTTATGGCCTGCCTCCTTCGTCTAACTCCCAATCCCCTCCTTTATTCCGGGATCCGCTTCTGTCGTCCAACTCCTAGTACTGTCTCTACTTAGCTTCACTTCCCTCGTCCAACTCTACCGTCGCTCTTTACATATGCTCCTGTTATCACCGTCTTTTTTTTTATGCAATCATGTCGTGGCTTCACTTGGACTTTGGTCGGTTTCGCTCGCCCCGACCTCCTGGGGCCCAGTTCAGCATTCCATCCTTTCTCGAGATCGTCGAGGTCAAGGTCGGGTGCGTCATCACTTAAGTACCCGTCGGAGTCGCTATCTTCCTCATCGTCGAGACGTTCACCTCCTGGTTTTAAGTGGACTCGGTCAAACTGCAAGTCCTTTCCTAGGTACTTGTTGACCTCCTCGTCCTCCTCTGCCAGTTCGTCCAACTTCTCCTTCGAGAGGTCGATCAGGTCTAAGATATTCCCGGGGAGTTGTATTGACTTCCGCTGTTCAAATGGAATTACCCTGAACTGGGCTATCTTCCCATGATACATGGCCCCGTCTAATTCACAACAGAGGTAGGAGCCTCCCGCCGTGCGTCGGACTACTACCATAGGCCCCATATATCGGGTCTCCATTTTACTATTTAAGGACTTCTCGACCGACGTATTCCGCACGAGAACCAGATCTCCCGGCAAGAAATTATAATCCCTGATGGTATGCTGGTTTTCTGCTTCGTAGCGACGGACCGCCTTGCGTTTTTCCTCGTTGACTCGGTTCTTCATCTCGTCAACGTGTACCGTATGCTTTGCCAGGGCTCGCGCCCGTAAACCAATCAGGTCACCCGTTGAAACGCTGACTACGGGGCTGGCAGTGAAATACTTATGCAGGAAAAGCTCTCGAGGATAAATCCAAGAAAACCCAACTACACACACACACACACACACTACCACACTCGTTGTCTCGTTTTGTGAGTTCGGGGTTCCAGTTAAAGTATATAACTGTGGCAATCCGACTCGTTCTGTAGGTACTTGTGTTTAATTGTATTCTTGTTGGAATCGACAATCCACGTCTGTCTCAGCCGTATGATCGACCGAAGCTTCGGAGAAGGTGATTTGGGACGGTTCTGACTCGGTTTCACTCTAAGCTAGGCTCAGAGGGCTTGGTTAATAGGTTCTTTGTTGACTTGTTCACTTTAATTGCTTGCTTCTGGTTGACTTATACGTCTAGTTCTCAATTCTGACTTTGCAATTATACCCTTGCGACTCGTGTTTGCGAAACGTTTAGGTATCCCTTGCGAAACGGACTTGCGAACTAAATCTTGCGACACGAGTTTGCGACACGAACTTGCGAAACGAACTTGCGACACGTATAGATATCAACCAACACTCAATATATTGCGAACAGGAATAACAAAGGAACTTAGAGTTCCAAGTGGTACACCGAGGGGAAGCCGACTCTTTCCGTAATCGTCAATACGAGGTTCTCTCGTAATGACTCGCAGGGAAGGAGGGGATCCACTAGCCTTAACACTAGGAGAGCTCTCTAATTTATACATGACGGGACGGAACCAATAGACTAAATATGGACATACGCGAGATGATAAATACTGGTTCGAGCTTAGCTCGAATGGATTAGTTATACATTTGGGAGAGCCCAATAATAGAATACTTGAATACTAGAACCTGATTGGTTGAACGAGGTTCACTTCAACCAGATGCTTATTGATACTTCTCATCCCTCTTGGACGAGTCATCCTCCTATCAGCACTACTCCATTTGTGCTTAGTTCGAATGCTTGCTCATTCGGGTTTTCCCGATGAGTCTTATCGCCGGATCCGATCGGCCGAGATCAGCTGCCGACTAGGCCGAGCCACGGGAGTTCCCTTGTACTCCGTGATCCGAGTTCGATCCTGCCGCCTTGCAGTACTTTGTCGCTGAGAGGACTATTAAATTATAGTCCTTCGCCAGATTCCTCCAAACCCGTCAAGTCCGAGTTCATTCGGACTTTACTTGTATTCTCCAGATGGATCCCTTACTACTGTCTCCTGGTTCGACCCTTGCCGACATATCCCAAGCCTAGTCTAGACTGGTTGGAGAGTCGTTTGAAATGACTGGACATCCAACATGAGCGCCCACGTCTTACCGACGCCGTTGCTAGTTGTGAACACCCAGCCATAGTTGCGCAAGTCTGGTTTGTATACTTTACAAGTATGCTAACAGCGCGGAGCCGCCTTAGCCTGCTGAGACTAAGAGCCTGGACTATACAATTATACTCGTAAGCTCCCGGTAAGGAGTGTAGCTAGAAGCAAAATTGATAAATTTCACTGGTAGCCGTTTTCCAGGCTCATCATCTCCCCTTTTCATAAATATTGACTGTCCCCAGTCAATCGTCGCCGTTTTCTGTGGATACAAGTCCCTTCAGACTTTAATTGTAAGGTCCGTTAGCCAGATCGCAAAATTCTTCTAAGTCCGTTCAAGACTTTAATTGTATAATCTGCCTCCGTGTGGAATTTTAGCGGAACTAAAATCCTTGATTGACAGGATGTGTCCGGATACCCTTCGCGGGGTATACCGTTAATCCCTCGTCCTATTCGCTTCATTTCCCATTCTTGACGCTGCCTTTACTCGGTCCGAACTTGACATAATTGTGTCAAGTTCGTGACACGTAATGATGCTGACGTCCAAGTAGTGGCGCCCAAGACGGAACTTTTCCAAAAAGGGAATGCCCCTATTTTTCGCGATTTTTTCGCCAATTTTCAACGCATTTTTACCCCCCTTGCATTGTATGCTTGGAAAATTCACCCTTCGGCTTGATCAAATCAAACTCCGCAGTGCTGCTGCCGATCAGTCAATAAGAGCAAAGCGAAATTTTCCATCAGGATCTTTCGCATTCTCTTCCTGCCACCATGTCGTCTTCGACCTCTAACACACCGCCCGACTTCAGCCGTACCCAGTTCGGTCTCGACGCCATCGACACCTTCCAGCGTCGTGCGTTTAACGCCGACGGTGGACTCGCCTTCGACCGTCGTCTCCCCGCGATGTTGCCCACCGTTTCCAGTCTTCGCCTCCCCTCTTCTGTGCCTCTGTTTCGCCCAACTCTCGAGGAGCTGTTCCCTGCACCATCCGAGTTCACTCCCCGCGACTTTGCGTCCGTTTACCTCTTCAGTTGGCCGCCCATCATTCGGCTGCTGCCTGTGCTCAAGGACGCGCGCCGCCTCCGTAACGCGCCAGTGGCTTGGTTGGGGAGGATGGTGGGGAAGTCAATGCTCGCCCTAGTGCGTGCTGAGACTGCTCTGCCACCCTCTATTGGCTAACTTTCTTCAATCCAGCGCGCCTTTCGCCGCCAGTACAACTTCCTGCCCCACACCAACGTGCAACGGGCCTTTCTTGGTGCCTTCTTCCGCCTCGCGCAGTCCTTGGAGGGCAAGGAGCGCGACGAGCTCCTCGAGGTTTTGCCGGGCACGACGGAGGAGCTGGCATCGGTGCGTTTTACACACCGATTCCAGCTCTGAGTTTCCTCTAACTTCTTTCCTCAGGCCCCAAACATTCCTCTTGGACTCTGCTTCCCGGGGTGGGACGAGTTCGAGGACAAGTCCCATGTCGACCCGTTTCCTTTTTCTCGCGAGGACTTCTCGTATCTGCAGATGATTTATAACCCGCCGCTCGCCGACCTCGTAGCTTTGTTGTCCAATCGTGCACCCGGCGTCGACCTCTCATCGATGGCCTCTAAAATTGCCGCCGCTGCTGGCTCCATCGTAAGCCTCCGACTTAGAGTCATTGATTGGCCCTTGCTAATCCCTCTTCCTTCCAGTCTCTAATGTGTTTCGCAACTCCCGCCGTCCACAAGCCGCTGGTCCATAAGATCCTCAACTCAATCAAGTCCGTCCTCCCAACGTTATCATCCAACGATACGTTGAGGACTTTGATTCGCCTGTTGGACGTGGAGTTTGTGACGGTTTGTTTCTTCAACTTCTTGTCCTTCCAAGCTTGTTGTTAACGTTTGTCACAGACCGCGCCTGTCGAGTCCGGGTTTTTCATTCCCGCCCCCACCGAATCTTACGAGGACGTCTACCCGGAACAGGCCGTCGAGATGCGCGATCCGGGACCGTTCCCTGATCACCTTGCTCGCGCCTGGAAGGCCCGCTACCCTCAACATTGGGAGGCCGTGTTGGCAACCACTCCTCCGCCACCGAAACGTAGGTTCTTTTCGACTTTGAGTTTTCTTGAACTAAATTTCTGGTAGCGACACCCTCCCCGAAGAAACCCTCGCCTTCCAAGAGGCCCTCTACCTCCTCGCCTCAGAAGTCACTCTCGCCGCCGCCTGCCATCGAAACGATGGACCCCGTTGTTGGCAAAGGGAAGAGCCGTGCCCCAGCACCTTCGTCTGCGGTACTGTCGTTCTTCCTCCTTTAATGCTTGGTTACTTATCATCGCACAAGCGTCGTCAGCCCGCGCGCCTAGCGCGCCAACCAATGGAGGAGGCCCGCGCGAAGACTGCCGCCGCCAAGGTAAAATTTCGACTTGTGTTCGTTTTTCAACATGCTGACTAATCTCTGCTTAGTCAACCAAGCGGTCCAACACCATGTCCGTCGACATTTATGGGTTAGGTCGGCCTGTAATTAATATGTTTTCTAGCGCCGCGTCCGAGACCGCTTCTGATGGTTCTCCGTCCGGGAAGACGCGCAAGCGCAAACACGGCGACGACGAGCCCGAGGAGCAAAATCTGTACCCTCTCCTCAAGCGCACCACTCGTAGTCGCGCCAAGAACGCTGAAGAGGGTCCCGATCTCATGTCGCTCGCCCCCACCATCAACTACAATGGCGTGGTGAAGATCCATAAAGGGCTGGTCGTTGGAGCCAACGTAAGTCCCTTCCTCTTCATAATTCTTTCTGGACTGAGCCTTCCTTATAATTAGGCGTTGTTCCGTTGCATCATTTGCCACAAGAGGAACATCACTTGCACCCCAACTGGTGTGGCTCATCGATGCGAACACTGCGCGGAGCATAGTCGCGACTGGTGCGACCACGCCGCCACCGCGGAGGAGCTCTTCCATTTCATCAACGAATCCGGGGAGAAGTTCCAACACTCCAACGAGTGTAAGTCCTTCTAGTTCCCTCTCTCCTCCCCTTTCCTTACGCTATTCTTCTAGCGTTTAACTTGCTCATTGACGCCGCGTACCGCGATCAACAAGGCTACCTCGATGCGCGCACGAACGAGGAGCGCCAGTTTCGCCGGTCCCTCGTCTCCATTACGCGTCTCACGGCCTACCTCCTGGCGTCTCCGCAACCTGTTTGGTCCAACGGCGCTCCCGGTCGTCCATAACATCCCCGAGCCTTTCCGTCAGCTCTACATGGACGCTCTTGACCAACTCGACGACGACTTCTCCGCCCATGTTGAGGACAACTTCGCCGTTGCCGAGGACGAGATGGAGGCGTATCGTTTCGTCGACGACGCCGTCACCCAGCGCGAGATCTTCGTCCGCTACCTCGACTCGTCGATCTCCGAGGAGGACATCGAGGCGGGGTTCCGTGAGCAGCGCCTGGCGTACGACACCAAGGGCCCTCACAGCGACGTTGGTGCTTCGACTTCGGGCCAACGCCCCACCAGCCCAACGATTACCGAGGTCGCTCATCAACCCTCCGCTCCTCCTGAGGATGGTGGCGACGAGTTGCATGGCGAGGGCAAGTCGAACGAGAACGGCGGGCAGGCGATGGACGTGGACAACCGTGACGACGAGCGGTGAAGCCCGGGCACACATAAGTAGCGCATTTCCTTCTTATACGCCTGTGGACTTCTTTTCTTCTTACTTTACACCTCGCGCGAACTTTATCTATCTGCTGTTTTGTCTTAGCTATTAAGTACCTGCTTTTCTGCACTTTAGCTATGTAATGTCTGCTCTGAATAGACTCCGCTTGAGTCCTTTTAATGCGTGAACTCCCTAAATGCAAGGACCTTGTCCGAATTTCTTGGCTTGCAAGCCGGATTTTCTTCTAAGTCCTCATAATTGTAAAGTCCGTATAATTGTATAGTCCTTGGGAGGGACTTTACAATTATAATCCTAGTGTCTGACTTCAGACTACTAAGTCCGTTCGTAGGTTTTACGAGTATAGTATTCTTTTCACTGAATACCCAGTGCGAGGCTCGAACCCCGGCACTTCGGCTTGAACTTATTCCCACGGTTCAACTTTTGAACTCGGTTATTCCGTTATCGAGCGCATCACTGACTGCCCGATTTGGGCTTCCCTTCGATCTGCGCTATTATTTCAAACACAGATTTCTAAGATAGAGGGTACCGTACCCGCTCTTCCTTACGCATCAAAACGTGTTTGGTCAGTCGCGTCCAAGCTCAAGTTGATGGTTCTTGCCCCATTTCGGTGGTTTTCGGCCTAAGTATAAATTGAGACTTTACAATTATACCCCGTACGCCTCGATTCCGTCTGCCTATGCCTGCTCCTGACTGCCTTGCTAAGGCTAAACTTCTTCGCGACGAGTGGCCCGTACTCCCACTTACTCCGGACGGAATATTCCCTAACCGTGACGCGGCTAATCAACTTTTGCGCCTACCCGTGGTAAACACTATAATTGTTTGCCCCAGGACGGCCCGCTGACTGCCCTACAGGCCTCCGATAGCTGCAACAATTGCCGTCAAGCACACGCCGCGTGCCTCTTCGACCAATTTGGCCGCTCATGTCCGCTCTGTTTGCTCAAAGACAAGTCTGACTGCAGTTGGGCGCTCCGTGGCCATTTTGCCAAGGTTGTTCGTACTTATCGAGACGGGCGCACCCGGGACATGTACGGCCCCAGTGAGTGCTAATCTTCTCTTCGACTTTAATTGCTTGAACCCAGTTCCAGCCTCAAAGCGCGTATTTACGAACCAGTTTTACGCGGACTGCCGGCTAGCATTCCTGATGTTCGACTGTGAACGTAGTGGACCCGAAGCTACCATTGCTGCCGGATACTTCGCCTTCCTCCACCGTATTTCTGATTCTACGATGCTTTGTTCGATACTTCTCTTGGCATACAAGTATCAGTGCGACGAGGCCATGATCGAACGGATCAAAGCCCGTGTCGACGGTCTCAACTCTATCCTGGCCTACCAGGCCCTTCTCTAGCCTTATTTAACCTTCTATGTACCTTCGTCGTACTGGTGTATCCTTTACTTGTAAAGTCAATGATAATCACCAACTTTTACTTTTATTGCAAGTCTCGATCCATCCGCGGGATCTCGTACGGGACTATTATTGTATGGCGCCATTTTGGTTATCTAGGTACCATCCGATCGTACAAGCCCATCATGTGCTTCTTGCAATATTTTAGAATTGCATGCGCCATTTTCCGGACCGACACTTGTATCAGTAAGCGTTGGCTTCGACTGTATGACTGCTCTATTCGGAAGATGTCGATATTGGGCTCGCTTAGGTGCCGTAATGTCGTCTTCCAACTCGGCTAGGGCTTTTCGGACTTGTCTTGACAGGTCTGACACACTTCGGACTTAGCTCGAATGCTTAGTTGTGCGCCTTTGCTGCGTTGGACTTAACTCGAATGCTTAGAATTCGCAAATTTTTGCTGAATCATGCACTGGTCCCCTCCCCTTTTCATAAATTATAACTGTCCCCAGTTATGCGTTTCATGAATAATGGTGTTGGGAAGCCCGATTCAACTCTCGTCCGAGTTGGGCCCTGAATCATATAAAAGCAACATCCTTTTTACACCATACTCCAGTTTATTCCTCGACTACCCTGGCCTCCTCACCATGGTTTCTTCTCCTTCGCACAAGAAACTTAACCAAGCTCAGTTCGACGCCGTCCTCGCCCTCGGCGAGTCTGTGCGCGCCACCCGTTATGACAGCCGCGACAAGCAACGGTCTTTTCTCGATGAGAAGACCACCGCCCTTGTACGTCTCATACTTGTATTGTTTGCTTGTGCAAGATTTCCTGACTATTCTTGTATTCCTAGGAAGCCTTCCTTCCTTATATTGCGCACATCGCCTCTGACAAAGTCTTGTACGACGTCGCATATGGAATCAAGAACTCCTACCACCAGACTGCCGTCGGTCCCAACGGCGTCATCGCTGGTCGCTACCCTGTTATTATGGACATCATCTCTCGCATCAAGGTCGAGCGCGACCGTATCAAGAACGCCGCCCTCCTCGGCCAGCAAGTTCATCGTGCCGAACTCGACGAGGCTCGCAATCCGTCAGCCGAGACCTTGGCGGCCGAGCTTCAGGCCACGAAGGAGGCCGCGCAGTCCTCCAAAACCTCCAAGAAAACCAAGTCTAAGGTGCGTTTCAACTTTAATTGTATAGTGGCCGGGGCGAACTTTACAATTATAGTTCTGACTATTTTCACAGAAAAAGGTCAAGAGTCGTCCTACGGTGGAGGACGGCGACGAGTCCCCTTTCGACGACACTGACTTCCCTGTGGAGGGCAACGGTGAGGTGGATGACCCTATGATCATCGACTGTCCTAACCCGGTGCGTCCAGCCGAAATCGTTAAATGTATCATCGAGCTAAAGAATCTTCGTCTGGCTTTCGCCCGGCTCCAGGCCTCAACCCCTGCGCCCGATCCTGCGCCTGCTCGTTACACCCAGTCCCTCGATGAGCGCGTCCTTGTGAGTTTTCTTATTTCGCAGACTTTTCTCGTTTGAACGGTCCGCTCGTCTGATTGCTCAGCCTAGACTCCCTCCTCGAAAGATAGTAAGCGTGCTTCATCGGTGCGCATCTCTTTTGCTCGAATCAAAGGCTTTCACCGACGTTCCCGCCCTTATGTCAAGGCTATGAACATTCTTCGGCGTACTGACCCCGGAGTAGAACAACAAGTTGTTGCCGAGGAATTTTCTCCTCCCTCAACCCGCAAACGCGCCAAAAGGTCCCACACCCATGCGCATGAGGACTCGGAAGAACAAATTGCAGGTGCGCGGACTTTACAATTATAGTTTTCGTTGTACTCAAACTTTACTTGTGTATAGCCGCCGAACTTGCAACCAATTCCTCAACAGTCAAACGCACCGTCGCAGCCGCCCAGGCCGCTCTCGCCTCATCTACCATCGAAGATAGTATTGGTTCTCTCCGACTTCAAGAAGCCGAACTCCGGAGTCGCGTCGCCTTCGCTAACGCTCAACTCCGATACCAACTCGACCATCGCGAATACCTCCTCCAAGACCTCAAACGAGTCATGGAGGCGCAACACCAACGGTCCAACGGAGCGTCAACACTCTAACCTTCGGCACAAGGCGTGAGTCCCGTTTCGCATACTTTTAAAGTATTGCATACTGACTTCTGTTCTTTCAGCATCTACGAGAGCCAGAACCGGGTCGTATACGACTCTGGGGCCCAGGTTTCCGTTCCATTCTGCCACTACTGTGGTCCTATCCCTCATCGCCCTGCTCGTTGCGCTCCTGGCTTCTAAACACTTTACTCGTATGTAATCCCTTTTTCATGTATGCAATCCCTTCGTCCAACTCCTACTCCTGTCCTTCCTCGGACCTGTTTCTATCCGACCAACTCCTATTTCTGTCGTTCCAGGGCTCATTTTCCTTAGTTTAACTCCTCGTCGCTCCTTACATATGCCACATTCCTTGTATGACCTATGCAATTTTACTTTTTGAGTTTCGTTCAACTTAGTTCGATTTTCCTCTGGTCGACCTTCGAGGGCCCATATCAGCATTCCAACCTGCTTCAATCTCATCTAGATCCAGGTCGGGTGCGTCATCACTCTGGTAACTCTCGGTATCGCTATCTTCGTCCGATTCTTGGACTCCAGACTTTAATTGTATGCCCCGGGAAGGCTTGATTCGAACTCTTTCGAATTGCAAGTCCTTCCCTAAGTACTCGTCCTTGCCCTCGTCCTCAGCGGCCATCTCATCCAACTTCTCCTTCGATAAATCGATTAAGTCCAAGATATTTCCCGGAAGCTGAATGGCCTTGCGCTGTTCGAACGGTATTACTCTGAATTGAGCGATTTTGCCATGGTACATGGCGCCATCCATCTCGCAGCAGAGGTAGGACCCTCCTGTAGTGCGTCTTACCACCACCATTGGCCCCATGTATCGGGTTTCCATCTTACTGTTCAAGGATTTCTCGACCGAAGTATTCCTGACTAGCACTAAGTCCCCGGGCTGGAAATTGTAATCTTTAATTGTATACTTGTTTTCCTCCTCGTACCAGCGGACTGCCTTCCTTTTCTCTTCATTCACGCGATGTTTCATCTCGTCAACGTGAACCGTGTGTTTTGCCAACGCCCTGGCTCGTAAACCGATCAAATCACCAGTCGAAATTGGTTCACCCGGATATTCAACTAACCAAGTCGCTTCTTCGACGTCAAGTGGAATAATTGGATGGGCTCCGCATACAGCGAAGAACGGAGAGCACCCTAGGCCACGTCTCACGGTAATCCTGTCTGCCCAAAGGACTTGCGGGAAGAACCAATACCATTTCTTGGGATTGCCCCCGGTCGCCTTAACTAAAGACTGACGAATATCCCAATGTCCGCGCTCAACTATCCCATTTGCCTTAGAATTGTATGGTGAAATCCGAATTCCTTCAATCCCATACTTGGCGTTCAACCACTTTACCGCGGCCAAGAACTGAGGAGCATTGTCTGTCACGATTACCTGGGGACATCCCCAGCGACAAATAATGTCTTCTAGCAGAAACTTGCCAAGCGCCTCAGCGTTGTCTGCGCGCAGAGGCCTTCCTTCAACATATCTTGAAAGCGCGTCCCTCGCAGCAACTGAGTATCTATGATTGTTCGACGGTACTCCCATGATCATCACATCCGTGTGGATTTTCTGAAATATGCTCGGAGTCATCGTTGCGGCCGGTGGGACCTTGAGGAGAGTTTTCTGCCTTAATTGACAACTCAAACAGCTTCGTATATACCAGCTGATGTCCCTCTCCATTTCTGGCCACCAGAACCGTAGCTCCATCAACGACTTGGTTGAATAGAAGCCTCGGTGTCCTATTGCGTTATGGGACGCCCGCATCATATACATTCTGTGCTCTTTCTCGACTACTAATTTATGCGTGGAACCTTCTCCTTTCCTGTAAAGTCTGCCCTCTTTGGAGAGGAAGAACCATCTAGTGTACCGTAGGAACTTCTTGAACGCTTTATCGTCCATTCCACTTGGTCTTTCCAACGGATCGGCCAGCCAAGACTTTACAATTAAAAGGCGCTCGTCTTGAGCTATTCCTGCATTCGTGCGTTGACCCTCGGGATATTCCTCCCGCTTGCTCGGGTCGTTCTTCAAACTCAACCGTGGGAGTAATAACTCCTCTTCGGGTGGGTCTATTAATAGGAACTGCGGCATCACTAGTCCTTCGGCCGCATAGGCACTCCGGACTTTAATTGTAAAGGCCCGTTCCTCCTCTATCGCCACTGATACTTCATCATTGAAGTCATTGATCGAAGATGCTACCCCTTCCATGGATTGATAATAACCTCCCCGTTCGTCGATGTCATCCTTGAAATCATCAAACTTGTAAGGTTGCTCAATCGAATGATCCCAATCCTCGTGATTATCCGGGGAAGGATTCTCGTCTAGTCCTTCCTCCGTGTTCGGGAATACCTCATCTCCAGGCTGAGCCTCTCGTCTGGATAATCCATCGGGCGGGAAGGTTGCTCCCTTTACATGTTTGAGCTTAAAGTGGAACATCAGGATTTGTTCAATCCACCTGTTAATGGTCGCGTTCGGGCCCATTCCAGGATTATTTAGCATCCCTTTGATATACAGAGCATCTGTCTCCACCACCAAGTGTCGACACCCGAGGAGCCAATATTGCATGGCCTCCAGAGCACGCTTCAACCCATACAATTCTCGTTTGGGTTGCGAGAACCTGGATTCTCGTCTGTTCAGAGTAATGGACGCGAACTTGGCGTAGTGGCGTTTCATCTTGTCAACCAGGTCTATCTGGTAGATTTGAATCCCAACCGCCATCCAAGACGTGTCCACAGCTAAAACAATATCCGTGTCCCAATCATAGTTCAACGGTCTCAAGTTTTTCTGCGCTGTAGATAGCTTTCTTTAATGCTACCATTGCCTCTTTCTGAGCTTCCTCCCAGACGAATTCAACATCGTTTCTCAATAGTTTAGAGATAGGCCTTGCAATATCTGCATATCCCTTGATAAACATGCGAAGTACACCGACTGTTCCCAGAAACTTGCGTACATCGGATTGGTCCTTGAAATCACCCCACCGAATGATTACTCCAATCCTGTCCGTACTGGGTCGTCTGCCCTCATAGGAGCATATATGGCCTACTACCGAGAATACATTCCAACACAGGACCGATTTCTTGCCTGAGAAGGTACCACCGCTGTATTTAATGCGTTGGACTACCCTGTTCAGATTCTGGAAATGCTCCCAGACGAATCGTCGAATGCCACTGTTCTCAGGAATAGTCTCATATGTCCCATCGGCATTTTGGTACCTCGAGCCTGGCCCTCGTATTGGAACATCATCAATATACGGAATCGTAACATGCGGGATCTCGTCTCTCAGGATAAAGGTCACATCGTCGTGAAATATCGGTACCGAGTTGGTCCAGCCTTGGGGTAACTTTACAATTCTGAGTGCCCCGAAAGGCGTCTGGAATGTTGTAAAGTCCCTAGACCCTTCAGCGATGTCTCTGTGATCGTACCCAGAATACAAGTCTAGTACTCCCCCGCAAGCTCTCCCAGCGAAGTGGCTAGCCAACTCGTCGGTTGCAGGCGGTACTCCCGAATGGGCGATAGTAACCGCGTTTAATGGCTCCAACGAGTGCACCAATCGAACACTCTTGCCATCTTTCTTGACTACTCCGAAGAATTTACTTCGGTACGAGGAGTTCGACGGCTCGTATACTCCGGCGTCAATCTTGGTCTTTATTACCTTACAGAATTCTTCTAGCTGACCCCTTGGAATGGGGATGCTTCGCTCAACCCAGACGTCGTGTTCAACCAGAGGAAACTCCACAGGAGGAAAGAAGTCATGACGGAAAGTACCGCGTTGTTCATCATTCCAGGCGAAAGCCTTTTCTTGCTTGCTCATGAAATCATGCATGAGGTCTCTTTCTGCTTTGAGCAGGAAGTCTCCATCATGCGCCGCGTCTATAATTGCTTTCTCTTCTTCCCCATACCTCCCAGTCGGTTTCCACTCTGGAGGGTTAGGATTGAGAGCCGGCATATCCTTCAACGGGTCTCCAATGATCTCTCGCTTGATTCTAAACTTGTCAGGCAGCTCTGTGTAGACTGGTCGAACTTTCAAGCCCACTGGCTTGTATTTCTTCCCAGCGAAGACCGATTTTGGTTCATAATTGTAAAGTCCGGTTGGGTCCGGGATTTCCGTTTCTGAACCATTATTGTATTCTTCCTTGCTCACAGAATTAGGCTTTCCTGGGGTATGGTGGGACTCTGGATCCTTGCAGCACCCACAGACGACACCCTGGCTCAGTACGTGAGTCGCTCGAACCTCACGTCCGGCTTCAGTGCCTCTGGACGAGTATTCTTGCTTAGTATCGCCTGCTCCGGTATCTGGCTTCTCTGCCATCTCCCAGGTCAATACTTCATATTTCCGAGGCTTAGCATTCTTCTTTCTCTGCTTCACCCCTGTCCGAAACTCATCGAACAACATGGCCGCTTTCTTGTCTTTCTTTAATGCTCGGGAACCGCGGGAAGCACTAATGTATGCTTCCTTGAGCTCTGTTGGATTAAATTGCTTCAATCGAGGCTTCATGTATCTCTGGATTTCCAACTCGTTGAACCTATTGAACCCGATTTGGACCGCCAATTCTCCTCCTTGATGCGCATCCATCAATTCCTCGAAGAACGTTGAAAACCCTGTTGAGTCGGTGCTGGACCCGCCGTTGGTATATCTTCCTCGTCAAGGACCTCTTCCACCGTTGGCCTCTTGTCCTGTCTAGGGTCAGGAGCGGGGACTGGTTTCCGACTTCTAGGATGACTTGGCATCATGCAGCGCCTTCCCGTGTTGGGGTCTTTCAAGGTCAAGGTCTGAGTGCCATCAGAATTGTTTTGTACTTGACTCTCGGCAAGGACCTCAAATGGTCTGCCTAAAAGTATATCGTACGCCGCTCCTCGAATTATGTGGACTTGCAAGAAAAATGTGAGTTCTCCGAACGTGAACGCCACATTCTTAGCTAGACCAACAGATTTTTCAAGACTACCGTTCGCACTCTGCATATAGATCTGAATATCCGGATTCCAAAGAACCTTGGATTTAATTGCCTGCTCGAGGGACATAGAAACTATCTGCGACCCTGAGTCCGTGACTGCTTCAACATAGCCTTGTTTATTAACCATCGGAAAGATTACTCTCAGCGACGCCGAATCCTTCGCAACGTATACTTGCTTGGGTGCCTCATTGTCACCCAGAGATTCCAAATATTGCATGTAGGGATCCGGGACTCGGACAGATCCAGCAGGCAGGCCTTCACTGTCGTCGATCGTAACAAACACGCTTGCCACCCCTGGCAATTCTTCCATTGAAATGGAATCCGGTTCAAGTTTCAGCTCGCCATCCTCATAATTGCTTTCATCATACGAGAATGGTAACTCCTCAATATCTTCTGCCAACATAACCTCTTTGGTTCTGGGAATTGACTGTCTAACCTTCGTAAGTTTGGCTCTGGTAGCCTCCCTCACTCCTGGTGACACGGATAATAAATCCCTAGCCCGTATGGTTACTTCGGCGTCGAGTATTCTTTCTGAAACTTTTCCTTCCATGCCTGGCTTCTGAATTGGAGCCCTGACCCTGTAGGCCTTCTCTTCCTTCGCAGGTGGTTGAGGATCATCCTCCTCCTCACGATCTTCCATCGCTACTGGGTGAACAATCGGAACCACCTCTTTGTAGGGCAACTCTGGCTCTTTTGCCGAGTTGACAAGTCCCTTGTCCCTACGATCTCTCTCTTGCATAGCTTCTTCGAAACGGACGCGCCTGCTGGTCACATCCTTCCCAGGAATCTCGATAACCACTTCTGGTCGAGCATTCTTGAAAAGTTTGTTGCTCTGGTTCCGCCCATCTCGATCGTCCGTTTTCTTGCCTTCTATCCGGTCCTCAGGAGGCTTGGCCAATCTAGGCTTTCTAGAGTTCGCCTCCATCCCTGGACTACTTATAAATTTGAGGGATGACCCTCGCCATTATTCCCACTTCTGGTAACGGCGAACTGATCATGGGTTGGATCTTTCCCCGTAAGCCCTTTCAATAATATGTTTTGCAACGCATACTGAAGTTCTTCCTGGAGATTGACCGTAGGCTGCACTGGCTGAGTCTGGGCCACAAAGGCGGGTTGAACCGCCTGTTGAACCACGGGATAGGCACCTTTGTTATAGTTGGCTTTCTGTGTTGCCGTAGCGAGCTTTACTTTTAAAGTACGTATCTCATCCAAGGCCGTGTCCAAGACTTCCGGCAACTGATCATATGCTTCAGACTCCTCATGATAATAGTTCTCATATACAGGCTGGGTTACTGCGACCCAATTCTGCGATGCAACTTTATCACGGTAGGCGTCCATGACTTTAATTCCTTGAGGAGTATTCCCAAATGGAATGGACCTGCCATTACCGAGACGGTGTTTACCATTCTCGACAACCAGCCAACCTTTTCCAATGTGCTCACTCTTCATCGGACAGTCTCTAGCAAAATGACCGCCTTGTCCGCAATAATAGCAATCCTCACTCTGAGGATTACCAGCATACGAGTTTCCCTTGAAACGGTTCGGGACGTTCATGGAACTGCCTCCTTGTCCCATATCCCTGCGGAATTCATCCTTCTGAGACGTCCTCTGTGTGTTTGAACTCGAGGCCGTCATTTGTTGAAGAGTTTTCACTACTTCAGCATGTTCCCGCTCTCGCTGCCGCTCATTCTGAACGAACTGTTCCTTCAACGCCGAGATTGTTTCGTTTAAGTCGTTGATCCGCGCTTCGCTAGATTCCATCTTTACTGTAGGAAGAATTCCTGAACGCTTCGTGTCAGTAAGTGACAAGTCCGTGGAATCATCCCGGTAGGTTGAAGCCATGGTTTCTGCCATCTTAATCAAGTCTGCGATCTGAATGGGATCTTCTTTCCTCTTTACCTCGTTCTCCTCGGCACCAGCTGCAGGTGCAGCTGCTGGAAGGTCTAATTGACTTTTCAATAATACCGCCGAATTGATCGAGACCTTAATTGTAGTCGCGAAAGACCTATCAAGGGTTTCAAGATACATTTTGCAGGCGACCTGGTTCGTAATAATAGCAGGACTCTTGAACAACTTTTTAACAGTAGTCAAGAATTCCATACCAAAACGAGTCAAGACTCCTTCATCTTGTAGGGTAATGCCTTTGTGCTTTGTGCACAGTTTAGAGAGGTAATCCAGAGTACCAGTCCTTTCGGAACCAATCTCTGGATACGCCTTGTAAACTTCTTTCAAGAAATCTTCATATGAATGCGGCGCCGCATAGGTAGCAAGAGCTTTCCAAGTTTGTTTCTTCCTTGCGGGAAGATAACTCGTAAGGTGCTCTTTCATAGCCTGTGGCTCCGTTATTCTTGCAAGACTCAAGATTTGGTCAACGTGCTCGATGAAGGTCATGAGGTCTTCATAATCTTCAGTCAAGAACTTTGGCGCGTTGTTATCCCATGCATACGGGACTTTGAAACTCGCGAGACGTGGATTCGCGTCCGCAGCATTTGCTGCATTCTGCTCAGCCATTTCTTCTAAGTCTCTGGGTGGAAAGGGGAGTTCGGATTGTTCGCGAGGAATTCTAATTTCCTCGGTAATTATTCTAGTACTGGGACCAGCTTCTGATGAAGCTGACGGGTTGGGTTGTTTCCTGGTTCTTCGAGCCTGAGACCTGGTCTTAGCTTCGTCTCGCGACTTGGCTCTAGCAGCGTCTGCGGGAAAGGTTGCCTTTCTCTTACTTGGTAGAGGTGGAGGGTTCTCGGGAGTAGGATCTCCGGTTCGAGGTCTCAACGATCTTCGCAAGTATGGTCTGGGGAACCCTGGCTCTAAAGGTTCAGATTCGCCTTCGCCGCTAATTTCTGGGTCTTCTGCTTGTGCAGATGTGCTTTCTCGTATTGTCCGATCCAGCTGGCTTGTTAAGCCTTTTGTGAGTCAAGTAAACTTGACAAGTATTCCGATTCTTTCGACTTTTCAAGTCTGAGAATGCAAGAATGAATAATCTCTCCCGACTATAATCGTTCGACACAATCCAAGAACGAAGTCAAATGAACCCCTCGCGGTGGGCTCCAGATGAAACGCTGACTACGGGGCTGGCAGTGAAATACTTATGCAGGAAAAGCTCTCGAGGATAAATCCAAGAAAACCCAACTACACACACACACACACACACTACCACACTCGTTGTCTCGTTTTGTGAGTTCGGGGTTCCAGTTAAAGTATATAACTGTGGCAATCCGACTCGTTCTGTAGGTACTTGTGTTTAATTGTATTCTTGTTGGAATCGACAATCCACGTCTGTCTCAGCCGTATGATCGACCGAAGCTTCGGAGAAGGTGATTTGGGACGGTTCTGACTCGGTTTCACTCTAAGCTAGGCTCAGAGGGCTTGGTTAATAGGTTCTTTGTTGACTTGTTCACTTTAATTGCTTGCTTCTGGTTGACTTATACGTCTAGTTCTCAATTCTGACTTTGCAATTATACCCTTGCGACTCGTGTTTGCGAAACGTTTAGGTATCCCTTGCGAAACGGACTTGCGAACTAAATCTTGCGACACGAGTTTGCGACACGAACTTGCGAAACGAACTTGCGACACGTATAGATATCAACCAACACTCAATATATTGCGAACAGGAATAACAAAGGAACTTAGAGTTCCAAGTGGTACACCGAGGGGAAGCCGACTCTTTCCGTAATCGTCAATACGAGGTTCTCTCGTAATGACTCGCAGGGAAGGAGGGGATCCACTAGCCTTAACACTAGGAGAGCTCTCTAATTTATACATGACGGGACGGAACCAATAGACTAAATATGGACATACGCGAGATGATAAATACTGGTTCGAGCTTAGCTCGAATGGATTAGTTATACATTTGGGAGAGCCCAATAATAGAATACTTGAATACTAGAACCTGATTGGTTGAACGAGGTTCACTTCAACCAGATGCTTATTGATACTTCTCATCCCTCTTGGACGAGTCATCCTCCTATCAGCACTACTCCATTTGTGCTTAGTTCGAATGCTTGCTCATTCGGGTTTTCCCGATGAGTCTTATCGCCGGATCCGATCGGCCGAGATCAGCTGCCGACTAGGCCGAGCCACGGGAGTTCCCTTGTACTCCGTGATCCGAGTTCGATCCTGCCGCCTTGCAGTACTTTGTCGCTGAGAGGACTATTAAATTATAGTCCTTCGCCAGATTCCTCCAAACCCGTCAAGTCTGAGTTCATTCGGACTTTACTTGTATTCTCCAGATGGATCCCTTACTACTGTCTCCTGGTTCGACCCTTGCCGACATATCCCAAGCCTAGTCTAGACTGGTTGGAGAGTCGTTTGAAATGACTGGACATCCAACATGAGCGCCCACGTCTTACCACGCCGTTGCTAGTTGTGAACACCCAGCCATAGTTGCGCAAGTCTGGTTTGTATACTTTACAAGTATGCTAACAGCGCGGAGCCGCCTTAGCCTGCTGAGACTAAGAGCCTGGACTATACAATTATACTCGTAAGCTCCCGGTAAGGAGTGTAGCTAGAAGCAAAATTGATAAATTTCACTGGTAGCCGTTTTCCAGGCTCATCACCGTTGAGATAGGTTCGCCTGGATATTCCACCAACCACGTCGCGTCTTCGACGTCTAATGGGATAACAGGATGCGCACCACACACTGCGAAGAAAGGTGAGCACCCTAGACCGCGTCGGAAGGTAATTCGGTCTGCCCATAAAACTTGTGGGAAGAACCAGTACCATTTCTTCGCGTTCCCGCCCGTAGCTTTGTACAAAGACTGCCGAATATCCCAATGTCCGCGCTCTACGATCCCATTAGCTTGGGAGTTGTAAGGTGATATCCTTATCCCAACTATGCCATACTTGGCATTTAAATACTTCAGGGCGGCGAGGAACTGAGGTGCATTATCCGTTACGATGACCTGTGGACAACCCCAGCGGCAGATAATATCTTCAAGGATGAACTTTCCGATCGCTTCCGCGTTATCTGCTCGCAAGGGTCTTCCCTCAACGTATCTTGAGATTGCGTCCCTCGCTGCTACCGTGTATCTATGATTGTTCGATGGTACCCCCATGATCATTACATCCGTGTGGATTTTCTGAAATATGCTAGGCGTCATCGTCGCGATTGGCGGGATTTTGAGGAGAGTCTTCTGTCGAAGTTGACAGCTCAGACAGCTTCTTATAAACCAGCTAATATCTCTTTCCATCTCTGGCCACCAGAATCGTAGCTCCATTAACGACTTAGTCGCGAAGAAGCCTCGGTGCCCCATTGAGTTGTGAGACGCTCGCATCATGTACATTCGGTGCTCCTTAGCTACCACCAGTTTGTGAGTGGAGCCTTCGCCCTTTCGGTAGAGTCTTCCTTCCTTGGACAGGAAGAACCATCTGGTGTAACGCAGAAAGCCCTTGAATTCCTTGTCGTTCATTCCGTTGGGTCTTTCCAAAGGATCGTTCAACCAAGACTTAACTAACTCTAGCCTCTCATCTTGAGCGATGCCTGCATTTGTCCTTTGTCCTTCTGGGTATTCTTCCCTTTTATCCGCATCGTTCCTCAGATTCAACCGTGGGAGTAACAATTCTTCTTCCAGCGGATCAATCAATAGGAACTGTGGGATCACAAGTCCTTCCGCCGCGTAGGCTTTCCGGACATTTATTTCATACGCCTGCTCTTGTTCAATAGCTACCGTGATCTCTTCACCGAAATCATCTATTGTTGTTGCAACACCTGCCATGGATTGAAGATACCCTCCCCGTTCGTCTATTTCCTCCTTGAAGTCATCAAAGGTGTACGGTTGGTTAATCGAGTAATCCCAATCTTCATGCTGGTCCGGAGAAGGATTCTCATCGAGTCCTTCTTCGTTGTTTGGGAATACCTCGTCACCTGGCTGAGCTTCTCGCCGAGACAGCCCATCGGGTGGGAACGTAGCTCCCTTGACGTGTTTGAGCTTGAAATGAAACATGAGAATTTGCTCAATCCAGCAATTTATGGTCGCGTTAGGACCCATTCCTGGATTGTTCAACATCCCTTTGATGTACAAGGCATCTGTTTCTACTACCAAGCGTCGACACCCTAGCAACCAATACTGCATTGCTTCCAAGGCTCGCTTTAGCCCATATAGCTCTCTTTTCGGTTGAGAGAAGCGCGACTCTCTCCTGTTCAGAGTGATCGAAGCGAACTTGGCATAATGACGTTTCGTCTTATCTATCAAATCCTGTTGATAGATTTGAATCCCAACGGCCATCCAGGACGTATCTACTGCGAGAACTATATCTGTTTCCCAGTCATAGTTCAACGGTCTTAGATTCTTCGCATTATAGATAGCTTCCTTCAAGCCTACCATTGCCTCCTTCTGATCCTCGTCCCAGATAAACTCTACATCATTGCGTAGTAGTTTGGAGATTGGCCTTGCCAAATCGGCGTACCCTTTAATGAACATCCTCAGGACTCCAACTGTCCCTAGGAATTTTCGTACGTCCGACTGATCCTTCAGGTCACCCCACCGGATGATCACTCCAATCCTATCGGTGCTTGGGCGCCTGCCTTCATAGGAGCATATGTGGCCAACTACTGAGAACACGTTCCAACATAAGATAGATTTTACTCCTGAGAAGGTCCCACCGCTATACTTAATGCGTTGAACGACTCTATTCAGGTTCTGGAAATGTTCCCAGACGAACCTCCTTATGCCCGGGTTCTCTGCAATTGTCTCATATGTCCCATCCGCATTCTGATACCTCGAGCTAGGTCCGCGTATGGGAACATCGTCGATATACGGTATAGTAACATGAGGGATTTCGTCTCTAAGGATGAAAGTCACATCATCGTGAAATATTGGGACTGAATTAGTCCAGCCTTGAGGGAGCTTCACAATCCTCAGAGCTCCGAAGGGTGTCTGAAAGGTGGTGAAATCTCTCGACCCTTCCGCAACGTCTCGATGATCATATCCCGAGTACAAGTCCAACACTCCTCCGCACGCCCTCCCTGCGAAGTGACTTGCCAATTCGTCCGTGGCAGGCGGTACTCCTGAGTGGGCGATGGTGACCGCGTTCAAGGGCTCCAGAGAATGTACCAATCGTATACTCTTGCCGTCCTTCTTGACTACCCCAAAGAATTTGCTTCGGTACGAGGAGTTCGAGGGCTCGTAGACCCCCGCGTCGATCTTAGCTTTGATCACCTTGCAGAACTCCTCTAGCTGCCCTCTAGGTATGGGAATGCTTCGCTCAACCCACACCGAATGTTCAACTAATGGGAATTCCACTGGTGGAAAGAAGTCCTGACGGAACGTTCCTCGCTGGTCGTCCGACCAAGCGAAAGCCGCCTCCTGTTTAGACATGAAGTCGTGCATGAGATCTCGCTCATCTTTGAGCAGGAACTCGCCTTCGTGAGCTTTGTTAATGATTTCCTTTTCCGCTTCTCCATATCTCCCGTGAGGTTTCCACTCTGGAGGGATTGGGTCAAGGGATGGCATATTTTTTAATGGATCCCCAATAATATCCCTCTTGATACGGTATTTGTCTGGTAATTCTGTATAGACCGGGCGAACTTTGAGCCCAACCGGTTTATACTTTTTCCCAACAAAAACCGAGGCTGGCTCTGTTTCAGCCGAGTTCATCTCGCTGAATGTAGGATTTCCTTCCCCATGATCATGAGAGAGGTCTGAATCCCCACAGCAGCCACAAACGACATCCTGGCTAAGTACGTGAACCGTTCGAACCTCACGTCCTGCCTTGGTGCCTCTGGGCGTTTTCTCCGATTCCTGCTTATTTTCCACTTTCTCTGGGGTGTCCGTAACTTCCCAGGTCAAAACATCGTATTTCCGGGGTTTGGCATGCTTCTTCCTCTGTTTTACGCCGGTACGAAATTCATCAAACAGCATGGCCGCCTTCTTGTCCTTCCTTAGTACTCGAGCTCCTCGTGAAGCACTAATATAGGCTTCTTTGAGCTCGGTCGGGTTGAACGCCCTGGCTCGTGGCTGCATGTATCGTTGAATCTCCAACTCGTTGAACCGGTTAAACCCAATTTGGACTGCCATCTCTCCTCCTTTCTGCGCGTGCATTAAGTCCTCGAAGAATGATGAAAACCCTGTTGAGCTACTTCTGGTTCAGCCGTATTGTCTCGACGGTCATCCTCGTCCGGTACTTCCTCTACCGTTGCCCTGTTCTCTTTATTGGAGGCTGGGGCTGGTGTTGGTTTCCTGCTCCGAGCTTGAGTAGGCATCATGCAGCGCCGCCCCGTGTTCGGATCTTTCAAGGTCAACGTCTGAGTCCCATCCGCATTATTCTGGACTTGGCTTTCGGCAAGAACTTCGAACGGGCGGCCCAACAATATGTCGTAGGCCGCTCCTCGGATGATATGGACTTGTAAATAGAACGTTAACTCCCCGAACGTGAAAGCTACGTTCTTAGCTAGACCCACCGATTTCTCGAGGCTGCCGTTCGCACTTTGCATAAATATCTGAATATCGGGGTTCCAAAGAACTTTAGATTTCACGGCCTGTTCCAACGACATGGATACAATCTGGGATCCAGAGTCTGTTACTGCCTCTACAAGCCCTTGCTTGTTGACTAGCGGGAAGATAACCCGTAGAGATGCTGAGTCTTTCGCCACATAAACCTGCTTGGCCGTTTCATCTTTGCCTAAGGTGTCCAAGTATTGTAGATATGGATCCGGGACCCATACAGATCCAACCGGGAGGCCGTCGCTCTCACTTGTCGTGATGAAGACCCTCTCTACTCGGGGCAACTCATCCATAGCTATGTAGTCTGCCTCCAGAGTTAACTCATCGTCTTTGTCTGTGAAGGGCAACGCAACCATTTCTTCAACCATCAAAACCTCTCTGGGTTTCGGCGGGTTGGAGGCTTGCCTAACCCTGGTGAGCTTGGTTCGGGTAGCGTCCCTTACTCCTGGGGAAATAGCAAACAGATCCCTTGCGCGGAGTGTAACTTCGGCGTCTAAGATCTTCTCAGACACCTTGCCTTCTACCCCTGGCTTCTGGATCGGCGCTCTTACTCTATATGCCTTCTCCTCCCCTCGAGGCGGCGGAATGTCATTGTTGCGTCGATCCTCCATGGCAGGAGGGTGGACCAACGGCGTAACCTCTCTGTAGGGGAGCTCAGGTTCTTTTGTCGAGACGATTTCTTCTCGTTCTCGCCTGTCCCTCTCGACCATAGCTTCCTCGAATCGCACCCGCCGCTCGGCTACGTCTTTTTCTGGAGCTTCAATAACCACCTCTGGTTGAAGTCTCCGCACCGGTGCGAAACTCTTGTCTCGCTTTTCCCCATCGTTTCCAACCGAAGGTTTGCCATTTCCACGGTCCTCAGGAGGCTTGGCTGGTCTAGGTTTTCTAGAGTTCGCCTCCATCCTTGGACGCTCTATAAATTTGACGGGCCTTCTCCGTTGTTGTTACTCCTGGTAACTGCGAACTGGTCCTGAGTTGGGTCGCTCATCGGGTTGAACCCTTTTAGGAACAAGTTCTGTAATGCCAGCTGAACTTCCCCTTGTATATTTACTTGGGCTGGTTGGCTTTGGGCAAAATAGGCGGGTTGAACCGCCTGTGGGGCGATGGGATACATACCTTTGTTGAAGTTAAGCTTCTGTGTCGTCGTAGCTAGCTTAACCTTTAAGGTACGTATCTCGTCCAACGCCGTGTCCAGGACCTCAGGTAACTGGTCGTACGCCTCCGCCTCGTCGTTGTAATAATTATCGTAGATAGGTTGCGAAACCGCATACCAGTTCTGCGAAGCAACTTTATCGCGGTAGGCCTCCATGACCCTAATCCCTTGTGGCCCGGTGCCATATGGTATAGATCGCCCGTTACCGAGACGGTGTTTACCGTTCTCCACAACCAGCCATCCTTTCCCAATATGTTCGCCCTTTGTGGGACAGTCCCTGGCATAGTGACCGCTCTGCCCACAGTAGTAGCAATTCTCGTTCTGAGGGCTTCCCGCGTAAGAATTTCCCTTAAAACGGTTCGGAACGGTATTGCCGTTCCCATATCCTTGAACCGGGGTTTCGTCTCGACGATACTCGTCCTTGTGCGGCGCCTTGTCCCTGGCCGGAGCCGAACTAGAGGTAGTTAACTGTTGGAGGGTTTTGAGAACCTCAGCATGCTGGCGTTCCCTCTGCTTCTCGTTCTGGTTGAACTGCTCTTTTAGCGCCGAGATAGTTTCGTTTATATCTTCGATCCGTGCGTCCCCAGATTCTATCTTGACCGTAGGAAGAATTCCTGAGCGCCTGGGTTCAGAAACGGCCATCTCCACAGAATCTTCCTTGTAGGTTGACGCCATGGTTTCTGCCATACTGATCAGAGCTTCGATCTCGATTGGATCCTCTTTGCGTTTTATGTCCGCTGCGACTGCTGCAGCTGGGGCCGGGAGCCCTAACTGGCTTTTTACTATTGCGGCGGAGTTAATAGCTATTTTTATAGTGGCTGAGAACGACCGGTCTAGTGTGTCGAGATACATTTTGCAGGCTACCTGATTCGTGACGATGGCGGGATCCTTGAACAACTTTTTAACGGTTGCCAAGAATTCCATTCCGAAACGAGTCAGGCTGCCCTCATCTTGTACTGACAGTCCTTTGTGCTTTTTGCACAATTTAGAGAGGTAATCCAGCGTACCAGTTCGTTCCGAACCGATTTCTGGATAGCCTTTATAAATTTCCTTCAAGAATTCATCGTAGGTATGTGGAGCTCCGTAATTAGCCAGAGCTCTCCAGTTCGCCTTCTTCTTTGCGGGAAGGTAGCTAGTGAGGTGCTCCTTCATGGCCTGAGGCTCCGTTATTCCTGCTAGACTCAAGATCTGATCGACGTGCTCAATAAATGTCATGAGATCTTCGTAGTTCTCCGACGTGAATTTGGGCGCGTTATTATCCCATGCATATGGAACTTTGAAACTAGCAACCCGGTGATTCGCATTCGCGGCAGGCGCGTTTTGGTCAGCCATCGTTTCTAAGTCTCGGGGTGAAAGGGGATTTTCGGTGTGATTGTCGCGAGGAACTATTTGTTCTTCGGTGGGGTTTTGTGTAATGGGACTGGCTGTAGTAGCTGAAGTGGAGGGCTGGTTCCTGCTCCGATAGGCCTGGGAGCTGCTCTGAACTCTGTCTCGCGACTGGGTCCTAGCAATATCCGCTGGAAAGACTGATTTTCGCCGACTAGGAAGTGGAAGAGGATTGTCAGGAGTAGGTTCTCCTGTTCTAGGCCTCAACGAACGTCTTAAATCGGGTCTGGGAAAGCCTGGCTCTATGGGTTCCGATTCGCCGTCTCCGCTAATTTCTGAATTTCCTGCTTGTGCAGATATACTGTCTCGATTATCTCGATCCAGTTGGACTGTTTAGGTCTCTTTTGTCAAGGTGAACCTTGGTTGGTTTTTCTCAATCGAGATATGAAGAGTCGTTCAAAGGTGGTCTAAACAACACAATTCGAGAACGAAGTCAAATGAACCCCCTCGCGGTGGGCTCCAGATGAAACGCTGACTTCGGGGCTGGCAGTGAAATGATATGCAAATTGAAGACCGTCGAGATGAACTCTAGATCCAAACTACACCCTCTTCACACACACTACCACACTCTAAGTCCTCGTTGAGTTCGGGGGTTCCAGTTAAAGTATATAACTGTGGCAATCCGACTCGTTCTAAGGTAACTGTATCGTCTCGACGGCTATGATTGATACGTTCACGTCTGTCTCTACGGCTTAGTGCGGTAGGAGAGTTTCTGAGAGATATGTGGGACGTTCTAGTACTCGATATACACTCCAGACAACGTCTAGAGGGCTTGGGTGTTAGTTTCTGGTATTCCGACTTCGTCGCTATAATTGGTTCAAGCAATCTTCCAACGTATATCTCAATCTCTCCCAATAGGTAACCTTGCGACTTTAACTTGCGAATCTTATAGGTAACCCTTGCGAAGAACTTGCGACAGACGTTTTTAGATATCAACCGAATCAATATATTGCGATTATGGAATAACCCAAATGAACTATAGCTTCAAGTGGTACACCGAGGGGAAGCACTCTTTCTGTGATGGGTCAAGACGAGGGTTACTCGTGGCGACTAGCAAAGAAGGGGGGGATCCACTGGCGTACTTACTGATAAACTACTGTATTTATACCTGAACTGAAATGAACCCGTGATACTGAACTATGCGTAGCTACGATGATAACTTGAGTCTCGAGAAATGATTAGTACACAACGGGAGAGCCCAATTATAGAATACTTCCAAACCGTAGCTGCTTATTGGCTCGGGCAGGGAATGGCCTGCCCCGGGTGATGGTATATGCCTTTTAAGGACCCAACTACTTTAACCGACCATCTTGTCAACATTAGTTGACTTACTCATCCGCCAGATGAGTCACTCCTGCTATTGAATCGCAGGATCCGCACCTGCCACCTGTCCGAGTAGGATAGCCGAAGCTTTCACTAACACTAGTTAGATTCTGGAACAGTGATCGTCGAGACGATAAAACACTGTTCCAAGTCGTGGGAGCTCTGCCCCTCCCCGTGATCCGAGTTTGATAATTAAGCTTCGGCCCGCTCGCCAGCTCGGTAATATCTTAGCTTCAGTTGAACTTTACTCCGCTTCGTAGATACGATTTCCTCGCCACTCATTGGATGGATCCCTACTGACTCTTCCTCATTAGCTCGTACCAACAGACCCCAAACCCAATCTGAGTTGGTTGGGCCGTTGTTGTCCCGACCAACTGAACCAACGGTGAGCTTCGACCCTGGTTGGGAATCGTTACTAGTCGTGGCTTAGTTAGCCCGTATGTACGACCTCTTTAATTACAACTGACGGCTCGGAATAACCTCAGTCCCTTAGATGTTGTACGAGCACAGACTGTAGCTATGTAGCTCTTTGCCTTGTAGTGAAGTAGGATACTAGTGAAATTGATAAATTTCACCAGTAGCCAAATCCCAGGCTCATCAGCGGGGCTGCGGGGCCATGGCAGCGACCGGACCTCGGAGTGGGGGAAGGGGAAGGCGACCAGTGACGAATGTGGAGTGCCCAATCGGGGCAGGGGCACGAGTGGAGTTCCCGGGGGCGCGGTTACGTGCGCTCACTTGGGACTCGTACTGCCGGTAGGCACGCCGACGCCACCCAGGGTAGTCGATGAGGGCTGGGATGTCTCCCGATCCGGTGATGGCAACGTTAATCGCTGGGTCGAGTCCAGTGCGATACTTTGTGACCTTGATGATCTGGTCACTGAAGCCGGCGAGGTCCACGAGGTCCTCGAACTCATCCGTGTACTTGAAGACATCACGGGTGCCCATGTGGTACGCCTTGGACTCGAGCCGGAGGAGTGCATGGTCCTGCTCGTTCTCCTGCACGAACCGGAGCTTGAACTCGGTGACGAACAAGTCCCAGGTGGGGAAGGGGAAGGGGGTCTTGCCAGAGTGGCGTTCGGACCAGGTTTGCGCAGCACCCTTGGCCATGAACGAGAGCGCGTACCGAACGACCCGCTCCTCAGAGCCAACTCCGTCGACCACAAAGGCCTCTGGAATAAGCACCGCATACGACCGAACGGCGTGGAGGAACGCTCAGCCTTGGGTCCGTTCGCCGTCAAAGACGAAGGGAGGATTCGGTCGGAGGACCGATTTTGTTCCTGCGATGGGGGTGGCAAAAAGTGCTGGACCCGGGTCCGGAGCTGGGTCAGCAGGGGACGGGGCAGACGGGGATGCAGGGTTTTGGGGTTGGTTTGCCATATAGGCCTGGATGCTCTGTAGTATGCCCTCCAGCGAGGACATCCGCGCTTCGAGATCGGTCGCGTCGGACATGTCGTCGTTGGGAGCAGTGACCAGGGAGGAGGGGGCAAGATTCGAGGTGGGGATGACTGGGGTAGCAGACAAGCTGTCCGAGTCCGAGTCTTTCACACCAAAGCCCGCAATCTTGACCGGTTAATCCCTAGGAAGAGTTTCTTCTGCTGTAAGGGCAACCTCGAGGCCCGAGATAACTCAAGAGTCCTAGCGAGGGGAATCCGAAGTTATAATAAATAGTAAAGAAATACAGGAAAGCCTAACACACCTAGCGAGGGGAATCCGAAGAGAAGAAACTCTGAGGATTCCCACGCCGGTGCGAGTACATATACTACTATACAGTACACGTGACTATGAGTCAGAGTCGGGTGAACGCAGCCGGCGACCGAGGTCACGGGCCAGGTCACAGGCGGAGTGCCAGCGGGAGTCGCGGGAGTTGACGGGACGCTGACCGTGGGAGAGGGAGGCGGGCCGGAAACTGGGATCGGAACGGCGTCGGAGAGGGGTTCCCCTGACAAAGACTGGTTTCAAAACGCTTCCGCGTAGGCGGCAGTTGGTCCGCGAATTTGGCAGCGCGCGGCGGGATTTGCTCATACGGACGATGCAAACAAGGCTGCATGCTTGGTTGGATCCAACATCGGCTCTGAGCGCTCCAGAATTAAATTCGCTTTTCCAGCAAATATAATGAGACTTTGCCCACGATGGCAACAGTTGGTTTGGGAATTTGTTGGTGACATGCGGGATTTGTTGGGATGGACCCTGCGGACAAGGTGGAATGGCTCGCGGAACCCAGAAATGTCTCACGGCGCTCCAGAATTAAATTTGGTGCTCAAATGGAATATAATCAGCCTTTTCAAATTCTCTGGGGGGCTGTTAAATGAGTCACAAGTGTTGACTGGGTCCGATGCCTGTGTTGGAATTGATTGGTTTGCTCTGCAACAACTGTGTGCCATTGTTAGATTGGACATGCATCCAAGGCTTTCAATTATGCTGTCCTGATCTGTGTTCCAATTGCCATCCTTGCTCTACTGTGAAGTTTAAATTTAGGTCACCACCAACATCCCACCTGTTAACTTACAAGCTCCTCTGTGGACTCTGAGGCTCTAGGGCATTGCCTCCGAGCTTTTTCACCCTTTGTGAATTATCTTATCCAGGTTTCAAGTTTTTCACCCATTTTTCCGCCCGAAAAACACCTGGAAAATGTCTGAATAATTGAAAACCGGGTTTCAAGTTTTTCACCACTTTTTTCACTGCAGTTTTTCACACATTTTACACTCCCTTTTCCGTCAAAACTTGTGTGAAAAAGGTTTTGAATTTTTCATCAAGTTTTTCAGAACGGTTTTCACTTGAAATAGTGGTGAAGAAGTTTTGAATTTTTCACCTGCTTTTGCGCTGAGAAATCTCTGAAAACCTAGTGAATTTTTTGGTGAAAACACACTGAGAATCATCATGAATTTTGTTTCAAGTTTTTCACAATGATTTTCACTTGAAATAGTGGTGAAGAAAATTTGAATTTTTCGCCTTGTTTTTCGCTGAAAAACGTCTGAAAAACAAACGATGTTTTTCACTGTAAATCAAGCTGAAAAACCTGAATCTCCCAACCAGTGGGACTCCTTTCAAAGACACTTTCAACAGGAAAAGGAATTCTTTCGACGGCACTGAAACAATCCCTGATTGTCCTCATTCCAGTGGCCCTTTCAAAATTGTGTTGAGTTCATACCAATCATTGAATGTCAAAAGGGCGGCCTATGTGAATTATCTTGGGAATGCTTTCAATGAGGATTATTTGCTTCAAATCGGCACTTTCCGAGATTTTCTATTGACTGTAATCCATTCGGATACACTTTTGCATGAACGCAATATTTCCCACTGCTGGGTGTGAGAGTGAATCCAGCCATCGGGTCAACATTCTTCTCTACTGTGTCCTCGTCCTCGCTCGTCTCCATGTCATCCAATTTCTCCTTCTCAGCGGCGAAAGCGAGTCGCAGAGACTCCATGTTTGCCAACTTCATGGTCCTGCACATGAAAGAACACTTGTGCAACTTGATAGTGTCCTCGATGCCCTCTCGGCCATGATCTCCAACTCCGGTTGCCCTGGAAAGAAGGATATATGAGCGAGAAGACGAAGGGAGCAAGATCCACGAAACATACCCCGACATTGAATGGGTCATGGGATCAAAGAGAACCAATTGACGGGGTGCCCCAGCCTTTTCAGAGTGTAACGGGCCTGAAGTAGGAGCATCAGTGTTATATCCGAGCCCGAGGGGGATTGGATATAGGCCAGCCGAACGATCGGACAGCCTCCGGGTCGAGGCTGCGGACTGACCAGACGGTACCAGAGGTCGGACCAGAGGTTGGCGACCGGCGGGCTGACTAACACAACGCCACAGGGGGTTAAGGGCGAGTGTACTGCCTTGGGACCACAGGACAGATTGGAGTAGTCAGACGGGGACCGGAGACTCCGGTAATGTACCGGAGGCAGAGCGGGAGTGTCCAACGCAATGGGACAAGTGCATTGCCACAGGGAGGTGACAGGCAAGTGTATAACCCATTGTCCGGAGACCGGAGCTACCGGAGGTCGAGTGGAGTTGACCGGAGTGAACTGGACGAGTGCAGCACCTCTTAGGGACGAGGGGTGACTGCACCGCCTAGGTCCGGGAGGACGAAGGCAGGTCCGGGGAAGCTCGATGGACCGGAGCAGCACTTGCCGCAGCGTGACGAAGGCAAGTGTGCTATTTATAGTCCGGATGAGCGGAAGGGGATGGGAAGTACGACCGGTAGACCGGTGACTCGGATTGTTCCACAGGAGGGGTGAAACAACGTTTATAATCAAACTGAAGAACAGAGACTATGCTAGGGGATTAAATACTATGAGGCTTATTGTAATAGGTAAAGGGGATAAGTACGGGAGCATGTGGAAGTAACAATAAGACAAAGTTCCAAATGGGGTTAGAAGTTTAAACACAATAACAGAGAGGACGAAGGAAAGATAACAAGACAATAAGACAATAAGAAAGAAGTCCTAGTACCACATGGCTGAGGGCCAGGTGGTACTATGGTGCAATTAAGACACCATAAGATCCCACGAATAAACCTTTTGGGTGACCGGTACTAGTGTACCGGTGGTCTACCGGTGGAGGTCTTGACTTGTCGTAGGGCTTCTAGGATAGAATGGTGTATGGTATGAGACTCGAGAGCAATCCATAGTAGTGTTCCGAGATGGAGTGGTGTTCATGGTGAAACAGAGTCGAGGTTCTGACCGGCGGGTCACCGATGTGACCGGTGTGACAGAGCAGGACTCCAGAACGATGTCTGGGATGTTCCAAGATGGAATGATACTCTTGGTGAATCGGAGTCGAGGGATCGACTGGTGGGTTTCCGGTGTGACCGGTGCGTGACCAGTGTCGATGGGTTGACTCTAGGAGACGTGGCATTCTCAGAGTCGAGTGTTCGACTGGTGGGTAACTGCTATGACTGGTATGTGACCGGTGCGTGACCGGTGTTGATGGGTCGACTCCAGGAGACGTGGGTGGGGTCTGAGACACTTGTATGGTTATACTGAGTTCCACATTACTCCGGTGAACCCGAAGATTGACCGGAGCTGATGCGTGGATGTGGAGCGAGTCGGAATGTGGTCTGGAATATCCATGCTTGGATATATTGAGTTCCGGAAGCCACCGGTAAACCCGGAGGTTGATCTTGAACCGGTGGGATCTGGATGTGTCTGTGCATGGATGTAACAATCAGCAAGGATATTATGCAGGTCATGGAACATATATATAACCTACCTTCACTGGGGACACTGTACAAAATAACAGCCCAGTATATTTTCAGTATATCCTCCGTATATGTTGAATATGCTTAGAATATGCGTGCGATATACTGGGTCTGTATATGGTCCGTATATACAAAATATACAGACCATATACTTAGAATATATGGACCCCGTATATGCTCCGTATATTGGTCTGATATACGCCAAATATACTTACAATATATAGAGTCCTGATTTGGACTCCGTATATTGGAAGTACAACAGCCAAACATTGATGTGCAACTCCCTAGGTGGGCACTTTATTAGATTTAATTAAGCAGGCTTCCTTTGAAAAGTTACTCTCTAGTTAAAAGCATGGGTTTTCGTAGCTCTCACCTGGGTCTGCTGGCCTCGCACAATATGCCAGGTTGAAGCTGATTAAAGCATTATAATAAAGTGCCCACCAAGGGGGTTGAACCAAAGACACATCAAAGTTTGGCCCTGTTGTACTTCCAATATACGGAGTCCAAATCAGGACTCCGTATATTGTAAGTATATTTGGCGTATATCAGACCAATATACAGAGCATATATGGGGTCCATATATTCTAAGTATATTGCATACATATTCTAAGCATATTCAACATATATGGAGGATATACTGGAAATATACGGGGCTGTTATTTTGTACTGTGTCCCCAGTGCTTGAAGGTCCGTAACAGCTAGGCGACACGTGGTGTGCTCAAGAACAAAGTGCGTAAAGGCTGACATCGTTGCAGACAGCTTGTTTGGTGTGTTGTTGGAGCCGCCAATAATACCACTGAATTTTTCAACTGCAGTACTCGAACGGAGGGGCTCAACAAGGTAAGCTGTGTCGACTTCCTTGTCAGCTCGGGACCGGACAAGAATGACAAATGCATCCGACACAAGAAAATCTGCAAAACATATCAGAATGCCTCTCTCGGAAGTGGAGTGATACGACCACACTTCTGCACCCGAGACTCGAGCATGCTCTTCGAATGTGTTGTGAAAGATTTCCAAGTGTTTCATGCGCACAAGGCCATGAAGCAATAGACCCAGGTTCGGGCCATCCACACCCTTACCACGGCTCAGGCCGACATCAAAATTTATCTTTGCGACCCAGAACCTGGGGGCCCCATTGATGGTCAACTGTAGAAAGTGTGGTCGGCACAACCTGCGGATGAAACAATACATGGACCTTGTACACATCCTTGGACCTCCCGAGGTCGGCCTGTTTCACGCTGGACAAAGTTCACAGCTCTATCTTGCCTGTTTGGACCGTGTGAGACTTGTCCATTGACACAGCACCAGTGTTGCTGTCAATAGTACAAGTGACGGCAACAAATTTTATACTGTCCTTGGGGGCAGCAACATTGAATGTGACCCCGGGAGCAAAGGAACTTGAGAGGATGACACCAACTTGTGCGAGAATAAGTCAACAATATTGGATGGAAATGAATACATACCTTGACTGGTCTTCGAACGCTTGACGGTGTTATCAGACCCCTGGCTAATCCGCCTTTTACGCTTGGATTGTGATTCCTCTTCCTTGTCGGTGTCAATTGGAGACATGATGGAAGCAACATGTTTGAGGTACTGGTCAGTACGCAGATTGATGTAAGCAAAGACAAAGAAAAGAAGGCGGGAGCGGGAGATGCACCGAGATCTTGTCGACAATGATTTCCATGTCCATGTAGGTACCTTTGGGCAGACCCTTGTTGGTTTTAGTATTGTCCTTTCTAAGCGCCAGCTGACGGTCGCTCCGTGAGAGATAATGCATATAGAGGTTTTTGACACTAAGAGTCGTGGCCTCGGGTGAGATGCGGAAGTTGTCCTTGAAAGAGAGTTCGCAGTATTTTCTAGAAATGGTTTGGATGTAAGCTCAGATATAAATGACTGAATGAGAAGCGTATGAGGTCAGCTCAAGAACATTTCCCTCAATCTTGACCCATTTGAGATTGATGTGCTCAAGGATACTTTAGAGGACGTCTATTTGACATGGGGTTAGATCTCTTTCGAAGGCAGAAGGATTGACTTGTACCAGGTAGGGTTTGTCACTTTCAGCTGGATAGGTTTGCCGTCCAAACTGATTGTCAATCTTGTTGTCTGTCCGAACCTATTGATATCCGCATGGTTAATTGTGCGAGCGGAATGAAGAAAATTACTCACAGTGTATATAATAGTCCAGGAAGCGCCTCGGTTGGCACCCACACAGTTGGTGCGCTCCACTAGAGGTTGGGGATTTGTGCCAAACATCTTCTGGGATTTTTCAGGACACATAATACGTGCAGCCTCCCTGCCAGGGTCCTTGAGGCCATTTTCTTCGTTGTCTGTGGCAATATTAGTAGAGGAAGGAGGGGAGCCATAAGAGGATTGACCGCACAAGAGGCAGGTTCCACACAGATCTCTTAGCTGCCGACCAGTGAGACCACACATTGAGCAGGACTTATAGGCCTGTAAAATGGACGTCAGTGCTGTGTCATTTAGACCCATGTAGGGAGAACCAACCTCCACAGACTTGCGCTCAAGGTCAGAGAGATCAGCAACTGTGAGCTTCTCGCATTGAAAGCAAACGAAATGAGAAGGGTTGGAGTAAATCAAAATGTGCTGGCATCCATTGTGGACATTTCCAGCGCCACCACAAGGCGTATTGTTCACTGTCAAGGCTGGAGACGACATGGTGGTAAGGAGAGAGAGCAGACAAAAAAAAATCTGCTATTTATATCAGGCACAAGAACTCATGGAGATAAATGCCAAGTGGATGCTGCACATATGTTTCAGTACCCTCCAAGTTACACGACGGGAGCGTCTTGACAGAAGGTTTACGACTCAGGCAAATGGACTGCTCAATTTGAGGCCTACAGAATACGAAGACCTGCATATGTACGCTGCATATATTTGCTAGGACGGGATACAATCAAACCCTGCAACATGTTTTGCAAATTGAGGTTAGCCGACATGTACGCAAATGGGACAACAACAACAGTAATGTGCTGGCGGGACCGGGGGGTCAGTTGGTGCATGCAGGACCATAGGGAACATGTCTGCAAAGGAATCAGGATAGATCACTTGGAATCGTATTTGCGGGCCTACGATAGATGGACTTGAGTTTCGCCCGAGGCGTGTGGGAACGGGTGCAGCAATTTGGTACAGTGGAGTGGGAGGCAATAGGGCGTCCTGAAGCAGCGGACGCGCAAAGCCGAGGTGTGTAGTGAGAACTTTAATAGCAAGCGTTGAGCAAGGCTAACAAAATCAAAGTGCAACTTGTACTCACAGCGGCGGTGGCGGGGCGTTCGACGTCTTCATGGCGAACCAATACAGGGGCCACATGGGGAAGGTCCCAGAGGACGTGGTGGGCCTGCGGAATGAGGCATTTCGGGCCAGAACTGCAGGAGAAAAGTTGAAATTGAGTGGGGAGAGATGATTAATGTTTAATCAGTACTCACGGCAGTGGCGGCAAGGCGTTTAGCGTTGTCAAGACAAATCGACACAAGGCCAGTGTGGAGGAGGTCACAGGAGACGTGGTGGGCCTTCGGAATGAGGGATTCGGGCCAGAACTAAAGGCAAAAGGTCAAAATTAGGTGGGGAGGGTAAAACCAACATTTAATCAGTACTCACGGCAGCGGCGGCGATATGTTTAGCATCGGCGAGACGAATCGACACAAGGGCCGTGTGGAGGAGGTCCCAGGAGACGTGGTGGTCCTTTGGAATGAGGGATTCGGGCCAGACACGGGTGAAAAAAAAGTCAAAACCCCAAGGCTGGAATAGATGTGACCAATTCGTAACTCAGGGACAGTGTCAAAGACACCATGCACCCGTTGATTACGAGGAGACAGGCAGTCACCGGGCTGCTCATCATCCAAGGACAGCACTTTCCTGGAATCTGCCCATGGAGGCAGAGGAAGAGGTGCGTGAAACATCATGTGACTTGCCAGCTTCTGCTTCCCGGACAGCCACTGATTCCAAGTCGAACCTCGAATACACTACGATGTGTCGCCCGTCAAAGAAAGCCGATCCTGCCCCAGCTGAACATGAAATGTATGTCTCTTACAAATTGGCATTAATATTTCCCAAACCAAACTGCAGCAGAAGTACCTTTGAACCAACCAAAAACAAAAGAAAGTAGGAAAGTTGGCCAGCTGTTCTCACCTCCCACTAACAGTCCTCAGGCGTAACAACTCTCACCGCGGTCGAGGAGACGAGGCCATTAAAAAACACCGGGAGGATTACGCGCACAATGGTATGTGTACAAGAGGGGACGGGAGAAGATAAAACAATGTCGTGCCTCACATAGTGTTGCCGCAGTCCGGTTCGGTCCAGTTCAAGACCAATATTTGCTGAACCTAGAACCAAACCCGGGGTCCGGTTTGGCCAAATCTCTGAACCTCGAACTGAACCCAGGTTCGGGGTTCGATGGGGTCCGGTTCAGGTTCAAGAGGGGTTTGGACAGGTTCGAACCATTTTTTTCTTCCCACGGTTCAAACAACCAGAAAAGCACCAAATAGATTGCCATACAGGTTGTACTATGCTTATGTTTCATCACATTGTACCCCCATCATCACAATAGCTGCTTCTGGGACCCCAAGCCTGAATACCCCAATTATCGTCACATTATCCAGTTGAAACTTCAAGCGGGGATATTCGCCAGAGATGGTGACCCTCAACAAGTTGAAGATGACGACAACGACTTGAGGTGAGTCCATACTTCCCGGGTATCTTGTTAAACTACTATTTGAATTTGGTGTATGATGACACAATCCGCGACCCCTTAAAGCTCAGCCAACCAACCGGCAGCACCGAATTTGAAGCGCCTCTTGTCCGAAATTCCACCCAGACTGAAGTTTCGATTCAAATTACCTTCCAGACCTCATATAACTTCGCTCTTCCCACAATTTTTGGAAGTTGAACCTGTGTATGTCCCGAGAGGTTCGGGCGAGTTCGAACCGGTTCGAACAGGTTCAGGGAATTCTCAGAATTTGTGAACCTCGGGTTCGGTTCGGCGAACCCCACAGCCACCGAACCTGAACCTGGGTCCGGTTCAGGTTCGGTTCAGGTTCACATTTGGTTCTGAACCTGACCGCGGCAACACTAGCCTCACATGGATGCTCATGACTGCACCAGTGGAAAGGACTTTTGACATCCCTTTTCTGGACCATTTCATCTTGTGGTCCAAGAGTGGCCAAAAGGTCGTGGACCTCGTCGCAGAGCATTGGCCAACCCCATCCAATCAACTGCCGGTGCCCACCACGGATGATAGCTTAACCCTGCTTATCAAGGCTAGGGACCCAACCCCGGAGCAGTTCAAGGCGATGGGCCCAGGCGGTGTTGGTCTGTGGCTTGTGTGCAACTCCAAAGGCCAATCACACCCAATAAAGAAAAATCTCGGGTTAGGTGGAAAGGGCCTACGGAAATGAGACCATTCAGCAACACAAAAAGCATAGGTGGAATGTGTAGCACTTACTGCATGTGGAATGTGTCCCTGAATGAGAGACAATCTGCGACCCTTTACACTTGAGTGAGATGGAAGAAAATCAGCGGCTGTGGATTTGAGTATGGAAAGGACGGCTTTCAGCAGCACTTTCCACCCGTGCTGAAAGGAAGCCTTTCAACTTTTGCCGCGGAAATAACTCCATATAAGGAAATATTTCCACGGCAAAAGTTGAAAGGCTTTCTTTCAGCGCGCTCTGAAAGGGGTACTGAAAGGTAACCTTTCAGCAGCTCTTTTCTCGGTGCTGAATGGTGTCCTTTCTGCTCAAGTGGAAAGGGTCTCTGATTGTCTCCCTTTCAGGGTTACATTCAACCTACACTAAGTGTTGTACATTTCTCTCATCCTTTTTGTTGTCGCTGATTGTTCTCCTTTCCGCAGGCCTTTCCACCTAAGTGGAGATTTTACTCTATTGGGTGTGAATCCATAGAGGTATTGTCCCCCAAAGAGATCCAGGCCCTCGAGGAGGATTGTAACGAATATGTACAGGCTCTCTAATAGAGAGCCCTACCTTTGTGTATATATATGTTGCCATCATTTATTTGTACTAGTTATATGTCGGGGGTCAAGTTGGGTGGGTCTTCAGTTGACATCCACCCTACTTGAATCCCGAGGACTCTATAATACATAGATCTTTGGACTGTTTATTTGGGTGCATTGTTTAAGCTACAATCCACAACCCTTATAAGGATGGTCTGCCATGCTGGCTTGCGATGCAGTTTGCACATATCATCCCAATCCCCCTCTCTTGACAAACTTTTGGCACGCTGGGACCACCTCATTGCCATGGGTCTAAAATTCCCTAAACCTGACCCCAATCATTCGAGAACGGCCACTGTCCACCTCGGCGTGTGGGGCCTCTTTGGCCATTTTCCACGCATTACTGCAGACTCCCTGCAGAATGACATCCGTGACCCTATCAAGCGAGTGGCGGTACTCAAGGCAATGGACACAATGCTGCAGCATCTGAAGAACAAGATTGTCACCAAGATTACCCCCACCATGGACGAGATCGTTCCCGAGCATATGCACTTGCAGGATTGGTAGGTTCATTCCCTCACCCATTCAACCCTTACCAACCGATTCACAGCCTTCGTGTCCATGTGCAGCGACTGCTCCGCAAGGAGTTTGCCGCCCGACCCAGCCTCAACTTTGGTGGATTGTTCTTCACTGTCGCCATCAAGGAGGGGTCGAGCGAGCTTATTCACATAGACTGGAACAATTGCCTGCAGAAGTATGCCCTGATCTTTTGCACGGGGAATTACACCGGCGGTGACTTCTGCATTCCCCCACTCCAGATCCGAATCCCGTTGTGCCCAGGCTCTGTGCTGGCGGTCCGAACCCGTCTGCTTGCTTATTGCACCACCTCTCTGGAGGGTATTCTTAGAGGTCGTGATTTTGCTTATGTTTAGGTATATCCAGTTGGGTCTGTTATAATTCAGTCTTAGCCTAGTCCAGATGAATGCAATGTTGTTAACAGAGGTTCCAATTTCCCAAATTGGTGTGGCTGTATTTGTCCGTTGTGTTCGCCTTGTTCCTTGTTTGTGTTGTTGTTACCATGCCTTGTGAAAGCCAACACCTGTCGTACAGTACAAAAGAATATACTCTTAGTAACTCTGTAAGCCTTATAGACGAAATGCACAATCACCGAGTTGGAGATTCGAACCAGCAATCTCCAGTCTTCAACCCAAAATCGAAGTCTGGACTTCCTGCGCTTCATATTCAGAACAGCCAAAAATGGGCCTGGAGAATCTTTGGGAATTTTTTGGTACTGGTGAACTTTGTTTTCCAAGTCCCTGTGGTCAAGAATCCTCAAGATAATAGATTGCACACCAGGTTGTGTTTGCAACACTGATCTCACACTAATCTCCTGTGCACAACACAATGAAATGCAACAGGCATGATTGCGAAACTCAATAGGGGTGTAATTCCAGCTAAACCATCTGAAAACAATAGATGTTTTTGATGTGTCCACTCAGGTGATGCAGCATAGCCACAGTGGCCAAACAAAGCACTGTCTCTCCTCCTGCTCGCCTGGAAACCCTCCACAAAATAAGCTTTATGATGATTTTTATTGCGACACCTGTGGGTGCTCAGCATATAAGGTTGGGAGACTCTTTGTGACTGACCCCACGCCCACAACATGAACTATTACCCACCGAATTATCCACCAAGCACCCAAACAGTGGCGTATCTACTTGGAGCATGCCTGATGCCAGCCCCAACCCCCCAGCAACAGGCTGTCGCACAGATGGAACACTTTCCTCAACAGCGGCATGTTTGAACACACCCAGAGATCCCAAAGCCACCCGCAGTTCAGCAACAACACCATTGATCCTGCTCTCCTTGCGCAGTCCACAACAATTATATACCGGGTACATCACAATGGTTTGAGTCACTCTGTACTTGGCCTAACATTATCCAGGAGTCCTAGGGGCAGGTGTGCCTGCTGCGAATTGCGGTGTAGGTTCGTCTTGGTCTATTACTTGTGCCTCAACTACAGCTCACAGGAATTCGAAGTGAGCAACATCACTGTTGAAGTCCTTGTGTACAGCACCGGAGAAACGAACAAGAAGGGGCCGGCCTCAAGACACAGATCATATTCCCCCCCTGACATTTCACCTGTTGACTTCTACTCGCGAATCCACGCCCAAATGAATATTGATCCAGCCACAGCAATCCTGGGCTGGAACAGGATTGAACAGATGCAGCAGACACAGCACATTTCAGATGCAGCACACGGCATTAATGTGCAGCACATCAATTCAACCTGTGGCACATTATCATCAGATGCAGCATCCCACCGTCAGATGCGGCACCCCGGTTTGGCAACACAAACCAACCAACTCAACTTTGTATCGCACAATATCACAGGTGAATAACAAGCAAATTTCTACTATGTTACATGAGAGTTTCAAAGATCAAACTGTTTAGGTGTCCTTTGGACGTGCTTCAAATCCTTGTCAAGCACAAGGGCTGGGTCGACCTTGCCCCTGAATTTGCGCTTTTTTTGACGCCGGCATGGTCTCAACAACTGGCTCTGGGGTTGAGGGAAGAGGGGACAAAGGGGGCACAGGGGGGAGGCAGGGGAAAGAACCGGGCGGGGAAGAAGTCACCGAAGGATCGGCCGCCTGCAGCGCAAAGAGGTAGCTATAATCAAGGTTTCATAACTCGAAGGAAGTGGACGGCGGTGGTTCGAACCAGGACAGATCGAAATCAAACCCACCGTAGTGGGGCTCGGCAAAGTTGAAGTTGTTGCTCTGCACAGTGGAGGCGCCAAAACGATTCGCACCAGTGAGGAAATTTCGGGGTCCAGCCAGTGATCATGAGTGTCTGACAGCTAAAGCCCCGAAACAGCGGCTGGCGGCTCGTCAGAGTGGTCCACATCGAAATCTACAAACTTGAGTTGACCGTTGCGCTGGTATGATTCAAGAAACGTACCAAGGATCATATCGGACGAGTCCATATCCAATGTGTCCGTGGGGATATCAGACGGAGGGAGCAGCAATGATTCTCATTCTTTGAGTAGGAAGAAATTTCAGAGAAAGTAAGGAACACACCTGCTTTCTACGCGTCGAGGGACACACGACGCGTCGCCGACTTGTTTACATAGAAAGTGGTTGTGTTTGGTGATCGGGCTATTGGACGCAGTATATAATGCTATCGATTACGAGCAGAACGCTCACTCTTACTTCTACGATTACTCTGTACTACACACACCACATTAGACAATACCATTTGTTCTGGTGTACCGTGTGTGCTCAGAGTAAGAAGTCGAGAGCCCTTTACACTTTTTTACACCTTACTCAGGTTTTCTGAGTAGTGTGTAGTTTCGCAGCTGCGAAACGTAGTACAAAATCTTTAGTTTCGTTCTTTTACTTCATTCTTGTACGCGATGAGCGGCAAGAAGAGCACGAAGAAGACGGGGAAAAAGGTGCGGTCGAAGGCGGCAAAGTTGCTGGTGCAGACGTCGAAAACGTCTTCCGCGATTGAGCCCGATGACGGAGGAGAGGCAGATGGCAATTCTGTCAATCCGCCACCGGGACCATCGATGGGGGCTGTCAGAGATGACAGTGGTGAGACGCCCGCCGTGGATGGTGAGATCGCGGGGGATCAGCTTGGATCGCGCCAGGATAGCCGGGAGATGTCATCGATGTCTCCTTTGACTAGTCTGGAGCTCACGCCTTCGCGCGATGAGCTAGCTTTTTTTCATGCGCTTCAGCAGCAACAGTCTGAGAATGGTCCCAACCATTCCGTGTCAGCGGTGGCCGGCCAAGAGCATACAGCGACTACTAATGGTGTAGGGCCCAAAAAATCGAAAAAACGGACAGTTGCGATTGAGGAAGTAGACGACGAGGATGACACACCGAGCATGATACTGCAACGCAAGCAGAATCAGGAACGGGAACGATGCAAGGCGAGCTCAGCTGCAGTAAGCGTACCTCCTCCTGATCCTGCATTGACGCCTCTACCGCCCTCACTTCCTTCTTCCATCCATTCCATCCACTCTGTTCATTCCATTCCCCCTGTGCGTTCCGAATCTCCGTCGAGTGTGACGCCTGACCGTGGAGTTACTTCACCGTTGGGTGGAGGACGAGAAAGGACCGTTGCCCATCTTATCTCGATGCTCCCTGGAACGCCGGTGGATATTCCCCGCATCGTTGTGGATGGACCTCCGCTTGTGCTTGAAGAAGGATGGACACCCCACTCGGTGAATTCCATTCTTGACGGGTATGCGCGGTCATCTGTGCCTAAGCCAAAAGTGCGTCGTCAGCGCGCTGGAAAGGAGCGTCGAATTACGGACTCTAGTGATTCGGAGGCATCCAGCTCCGAGTCGAGCAGTGATGAGTCCCGTACGGAAACATTAAACGAGCGTATTTGTCGGATGCGCGCGGAGATTGCCCGGGATCGAGCTATTCGAGCGGATCCTGTGGCGTTTAGACAGGCTTGTGAAGACGCGGCCATCGCACTGAATCGATCCGAATCGAGGATGACCAGGTATTCGCGAATGAGTTGGACGCGTGGTGGGCCATGGAAGATGCAGACGCCGATCTTGCCAGACGGTTAGCTGCGGAGGACGAGAGACGAGACCGCAAGAAGCGGAAGCATGACATTCAGCGCGAGGTTGAGCGTAAGCTGGCGGCGACGACTCAGCGTCAAGGAGGGAGTAATCCCACGGCCGTGACACCACAACCAGTGGATGCCGGGCTTGCAGGACTGTCAGCGGCAGCCAATTCCACGCCGAAGCCACCACTGAATTCAACGCCAGTGGCGCAGAACCAGCCTGCGTCGCTGAACCAGCGGATCACACATGATTTTCACAATCGTGTGATTTTGCAGCGGTACCGTATTCAAGAATTAATGAAAACTGGTGCATCTGGCGTACCAGATCAAGGTATTGACTGGGATGCCGCTGGGAGCCAATTGAGGTGAAACCAGCGCCGAGTAGGGGGAGTTTGGTAGGTACTCGAGGAGGAAATAAACCTTCGAGTGCTAAAACTAAGCCGTCCTCTAAGGTGGAGGTGAAACCTACCATGAAGGCCGATATCCGCCCGTCCACTAGTGTCAAAGCTGAAAAAGACGTCAGCGCGGGCGGAGTAGGCTCGAATAAACCCACCAATATACACCCGGAAGGGCACCACTCCCGGGAAAAGTGCGAGCAAGAAAGAAGGGGGATCTGATCCATCCTCCAGTTCGTCGAGCTCGAGTGAATCTGATTCGGATGATGATAAGTCATCGGAACATAAGAAAGGATCGAAGAAAGAACAGTCCAAGTCGGGAGCGAAGAAAAATAAAGGTGGACGAGACGGGGACGCTGACCCCTCATCGTCGTCCAGCTCTTCGTCGTCTTCATCCAGTTCTCCAGATGGCAGCGACGATGATAGTGGGGATAGTGATGGTAGTGGTTCATCTAAAGGATCGTCTACCACCCCTCGCAAACGCCCGGGCGAGTCGAGACGCAAGTACGAGCGTCGGCGTCGTCGTAACTCTCGGCGAAAGCATCACTCGCACGGACGTCAAGACCGGCATGTTATTCAGCCCGGCGATCCCGTGAGCTCGGGATTGCCGGCTAAAAAGATCAAAAAGTGGAGGATGTCGCTCCATTACCATTACGAGAAGCTGTTGAAGGAGACGTTGCGAAAGAAATCCAAGGTACCGGCTGTATTCGAGGATAGCCGCAACGTCAAGTTTCCTGCTCCACCCAACTATAACGGGTTGGGAGGAATCGATAAGTTTGATGATCATATTACTTCAATGTGTCGGTGGATGGAGCTCCATGGCATGGGAGGTAAGAAAAACGATCATAAGCGCGTCCTCGCTCATGGATTTTATCTTCATGGGGCCGCTAAAGACTGGTATGAGAACCAAGTCGTTGGATTGTACCGGTCTCAGAAACATTGGACGTACCGCGAGATGGTACTTGGTCTGTTTGATAGGTTCATTGATACCTCCTGTGTGCAGCAGGCAACAGAGCAGTTTTGGACTGCCAAGTATTCGTCGGAGCTAGGAATCATGGGGTTCTACCATGAGCTCGATACCGCGGCACGGCGCATGATTAAGCGACCTGACGAATATACGTTCAAGACTGAATTGATGACGCGGATGCCCGCAGCAATGGCAGCCGACCTTATTTCAAGGAACGTCACTGCAGAGCAGGCGAATATCGCGACGATCATGGACAGTGCGTCTAATTATGAGTGGCATAAAAGTGTTGGTAAACGATATGCGCGGCATCGGGATCGCCGTAATAATGGTGATTCGTCGCGCGGGGATAAACCAGGGAAGGAGCGATTGGCTATGGGGCGAAGGGATGCCCCCTTTGGACCTGGTATCAATGGCACAAAGGTGGTACGGGTCAGTCGCGACAAGCTGGAGAACGACGTACGGTATAAGAACTTTTGTCGTGCGAACGTTCAAGTGATTCCACGCGATACGCGACTGGGAGGTCGCGATGGGGGAGGGAGTGGGAATACACGGCCGATGCAGACCGGCGCTGTTAAAACAGTGGCCTGTTATAGATGCGGAGGACCCCACTACCAGTCGGAATGTCTCCAGCCGCCGAACTCGCAGAATAAGCGGGGTGGTCAACAAATGATGTTTGCTGGACGAGAAGTTCAGATAGAGGACGCAGAGGAGGGAACAAAAGCAGAGAACGAAACTACACCTAAGGAGCAGCTCCGCAATATGGCGGAGGAGAGCGGGGACGTCCCAGCTGGCCCAGCTGACGAGGGACTGGAATACGACTCTGAGTTCATGTATGCGTATCAATCCGAGTATTCGAACTACTCGGATGATGAACGTTGTGCGCATATGTACGAAGCGGATGATGGAATGCCGAATCTGCATTATGTTAGTGATTTGGAGGACGAGGAAGATGAGGACACAGCACCCACGTTGGAAGACGTGAGCGACTCGGAAGAGGAGGAGGACCACGATGATAGCATGTCGGATGTGTTTGAGTCAAGCACAGGCGCTGATCCCGACCCGGGACATGATGAGTCTGAAAAAGTTCACAGTCCGAGTAAGCCATCGAAAGCGCCAAAACGGGAGCCCACGATGAGTGAACGAGGACTATATGAGCTGTGCAACGACTACTCTGACGACGAGTTTATCACTGAGGCCGACATTGACCTGCTGGCGCGAGAAATGGCTTTTTTCCATATGGTATCCGGGGATGCCGCGGGTACCTGCGAATATTTTGCAGCAGGGCAGGAGCGATCCAGCAAAGACACTGGATCATCTAAACAGACAGGGCGCAAGTCAGTCTTTCTGAAACGGTCCAAAATATCACAGGCGCGGCCCGCACGTACCAAGGCCGAGAACTTTTGCTTGACTGCACATGTCAAGGTTAACGGCACAGAGGTGTTCGCGCTATTTGACTCCGGATGTACCACCGAGGCTTGCAGCCCTGAGTTCGCAAGCGCAACCGGAATTAAGGTGTTCCCGTTGGCGACTGAGGTTACCCTCCAGTTAGGAACAGCCGGAAGTCAAGCAACGATTCACCATGGGACTATTGCATCGTTAGAATATGATGATGTGAAATCCGATGAGTATCTAGATATCGTTCACCTAGATCAGTTTGACCTCATCATTGGCACCAAGTTCATGCGTAAACATCGTATGAGCATTGACTTCCAATTCAATACGCTGCGCGTGGCGGGGGTACCGAGCACTACATTATCAGTTAAAGAGGAGTGTTCGGAGGTAGAGCGACGGAACACCGCCTGACGGCTTGAACGGGATACACGGGAATGACTTGCGGATGCAGGAACATCCGTCCCTGCACCATCCACGTCCTGACAAGCCGAGCCGTCCCGATCGATACACGGAGGAACTAGAGATGGGCGAGTCACCTGGGAAGAGGAACCAGATGAGGAAGTACTCGCCGCGTGTGCCAAACCCACTTTGCCAGGGGAATTACCAGTCTTCCTAGAGGAAGGCGTTGAGATTACGAGTAAAGACGGGGAAAAATTCCCCGAACTGATTATGGAGTTTTCGCGCGCTCGGTTCCCTGAGCAGCATTCAGCTGCGCAGGCACAAGCACGAGCAGTCGAGGCGCAGACGGTTCCGCCGACTGAGTTGGCTGAGCCAGTTCCACTTGCTGAAGAGGTGAAGAGACACTTCAGTAAACTATTTCGAACCGCCACGGATATCCATATCCGTGGGATAAAAGAGGGAAAATTCACATTCACCGACGAGGATATTCCCAAACTGCGCGAGCGGTGGATGGAAATCAGTGTTGACATTATGTCTGGAGTACCCGAGAAAATGCTGCCGCTTCGGGCGGTGAATCATCGTATACCATTGATTGACGAGGAGCTGTTGTACCACTACCACCTTCCACGGTGCCCCGATGCTATGAAGAATCAGCTGAGTGAAAAAATTCAGCGGTATACGCGGGCTGGTTGGTGGAAACCCGTGCAAACCACACAAGCAGCTCCTATGCTGTGCATCCCTAAAAAGACGGGGCTGTTGCGGACAGCGATTGATTGTCGCAAACGCAACTCGAATACGAAGACGGATGTTACTCTGTTTCCAGACCAAGATGAGATTCGTCTCGATTGCGCGAGGGCGAAGTATCGTTCTAAGATAGATATGTCAGAAGCGTATGAGCAAATCTGTATCGTCGCGGAAGACGTATGGAAAACTGCATTTGCTACGGTATATGGCACGTATGTCAGTCATACCATGCAGATTGGAGACTGTAACGCACCTGCAACATTTCCGCGCATCATGACAATGGCGTTCCAGGAATTTATTGGATGGTTTGTCCATGTCTACCTGGATGATATTTTCATTTTCTCTAATTCTATTGAGGACCATGAGATTCATTTGAGCAAAGTGTTTGAGACGCTGCGCAAAAATGAGTTTTATCTTAAGAAGGAGAAATGTGAGTTATACGCGAAACGCTGTCAAGCGTATTTGGGGTTATACACGAGGTCCACTGGGTTTGGCTTTAACCAAGTGTTTCTCGTAAGTTCGAGATTTGGGGTGTGAAGTGAAAGTGGATTGATTTCCGGAGAAATCGAGGAAGGGTGATGGAGTAAAGGGGGATGGATAAACGGGGATTTATCCGGGTAAGGGTGTGGGGATCGTGAGGGTGCGAAAGATAACCAATATCTTTCTCGTTAAGCGTGGTCGTGTGGCGAAAGATAACCAATATCTCTCTCGTAGGCGTAGTCGTGGGGCGAAAGACAACCAATATCTCTCTCGTTATTTGTAGTCGTGGGGCGAAAGACAACCAATATCTCTCTCGTAGGCGTAGTCGTGGGGTGAAAGATAACCAATATCTCTCGGAGGCGTAAGGAGAAAAGACTCGTACAAGTCTATTCGGGAAGAGGCGGAGGGGAAGCGAATGAAAGTGGGCGGGAAGGTGGTGAAGTGGGTGGGAGTCGGAAGAAAGGGATGGGTGGTGTAAGGTGTTCGGATGTGGAGTTGAAGTTGGGTAGGAGTGTATTTCGATGTCCTTTCTACGAATTACATGGGGGTTTATATACTGCTACTATGTGCTCAAGTATGTTCGCGTTAGTTCTTTCTACGCAGCCATAGGCAAATATTGGAGTCATAATGACTCAGTGATAAGGTACTAGCTCCGCGTCAAACTGTCCAGGAGGTCGTCTAGTCGGCATTCTGTCGTTTCGATTGTGACTCCGTTGGCTGTGCGAAGCACAGCTTCGCGTGGTGTTTCAGCCGTACTGATGTTGCCTTCGGGCTATTCCTCTTCTGGTTGATTTGCCATCAGATCGCATTTGGCCGGGGCTGTGCCAGTCCCACCGACTTGTTGCCAAACACTTTGGCAACATGACAACGCATGGACTGCCTGGGTCATGTCATCGACAACCAGGGACTTCACGCTGACGCGGACAAGATGCAGCGTATCCGCGAGTGGAGGAACCCGCGGAGTTATCATGATATTCAATGATTTCTGGGACTGGTTCAGTACTTGTCTCAGTTTCTCCCAGATATAACGACGTACACTGGTCCATTAGCGGCTATGACACGCAATGGAGCGCCATTTGCATGGCGCCCAGTGCATCAGGCCTGCTTTGACACCATTAAAGTGATATGTTGCAAGACGGCGATTCTCCGACCGATTGACCCAAAACTCAACGAGCCGATTTGGGTTATCTGCGACGCATCAGTGTCGGGATTAGGAGCTATGTACGGACAAGGACCAACCTGGCAGACCTGTCGGCCTGCGGGATTTATGTCCAAGAAATTTACATCCGCGCAGCATAACTATCGCGTGTTCGAGCAGGAGACGCTGGCGATACTGGAGGCGCTCCTGAAATGGGAGGATAAGCTGATGGGATATCGAGTACATGTGGTTACAGACCGTAAGGCGCTCGAGTTTTTCCAAACCCAAAAGAAAATGTCAGGACGGCAAACGAGATGGATGGAATATTTGTCTCGGTTCGATTTTGACATTCGATATATTAAAGGGGAACTCAATAAGGGCGCAGACTGTTTGTCGCGTTATTATGAGAACGATACATGGGAAGATACTCACGACAGCAGTGAGTTTGTGAACGCCGGTGTCCGGCTTGACCCCGAACACGATGATATCCCGTGGGATCGCAAGGTTGAGATCGAGCAGCTTCATGCGATGGAAACGCGTCGCAGTGCTCGGCTCAAGGAGAGGATTGAACCAAGAGACGAAGAGGTTGCAGCTATGGAGAATGCTGAGGCCGCCGCAACAGAGAAGGACAGGGATATGGCTGCACGACAGACACAGTCTGGGGTGTCCCCGGAGGCGGCGCCGCTGGAGGATCCCGCCGTGTTCAACTCGAGAACGCGACATGACTCGATACCAACGGATCCTGTTCTGGATGATGAGTTTTTGAATGCAGTACGGACCGGGTACAAGACCGACATATTCTTCAAAAAGATCCTGGATAATCCGGGGGATTTTGAGTTGTTCAAAGTCCGAGATAATCTCATCTATGGGCGCAATCGAGGCAGGGAGGAGGTGTTGTGTATCCCCAACGCTAAACTGGGGGAGAAGTCAGTTCGAGAATTGATCACAGAGCAGGCGCACCAGACGTTAGGTCACTATGCTGGACAGCGAACAGGGGTGTTATATCTGTGATCACCAAGGCCGTCCGCAGCCTTCCGCCGGTCCGATCCGATCCGCTCCGCTCCGCCGTTTGGCGGAGGGCAGCGGAGGGTCTTCTCAACAAGTCAACGCCAAGTCAAACATGTGGAGCAACCCTACGCCCTCAACCCTGGTTCCTGACATATCCACAAGGTCGTTTCACTTATCCGTGATAACCATCGGATAAGTCGTGTGGATAAGTCCACGTGTCGGGATAACCCTGGGTTATCCACATGGTTTCCATTCTTCCTTTTGATTTATTATTAGATAAGTCTAAAACTATATAAACCCCATAGTATAACCTGTATTCTTCAGTTTGATAATAAACGTTTCTTCGCTACTCCCTCTGCGAAGAGCTCCGCGCACTCCGACCTCTCCGGCACACTTGCGGAAGTCTACCTTCCCCTCCCTACTGCCTCTGTCCGTCAATACCGTGCAGTAAGACTCGCGCAGCCCCTCTGTCGCGTAGTCTCATCCTTTCGCTCAGTCCGCTCCGTTCTGCCTCCGCTCTGGTGCTGTCGCGGACCTGGAACCTCTGGTCGATTGGCCCTAAATCCCCCGCACGGATATAACAAGGGGACTACCTGCGTCGCTGGTACTGGTGGCCACGGATGTCTGCGGAGGTGACATTATTCTGCGATAGCTGCAAGACATGTCAGCCCAATAAGCCATCGAATCAACGACCTGCCGGGAAGCTGCATACACTGCCAGTCCCCGCGCGGCCATGGGACTCCATAGCAATGGACTTTGTGGGCCCTTTCCCTACGTCGCGTGGGTTTAATTATCTCTGGGTGATTATCTGCCGATTGACGTCGGCGGTGCATCTGGTGCCAGTAAATACGACTACGAAGGCGACCGAGTTGTCAATGATTTACCTTCGGGAGATTGTGCGTCTTCACGGTCCACCTCGGTCGATTGTGTCGGATAGGGACTCCAAGTTTACGTCGGCATGGTGGAGGGAACTTCATCGGTTACTTGGGGCGAAACTGCTCATGTCCACAGTGTTTCATCCTCAGACAGATGGAGCCACGGAACGGGCTAATCGGTCGATTGGCCAGATGCTAAGATCGATGATTCAACCAGACCAAAAGGACTGGATAGATAAAATCCCGCTGGTGGAGTTTGCTATAAACGCGAGCATTAGCGCATCTACAGGATATGCACCGTTTGAACTCACCGGTGGTTATATGCCATCAATGCTCCGTGAGTTTGTCACGGATATTCAACCGCCGCCGGGAGTAAAAGCCTTCGCAGAAAGAGCGCTCGCAAATCTGGCGGAGGCCCACGATTCAATTATCGTGTCGCGCGTGTTTGCTACGGTGCAGGCTAATAAACGGCGGCGCGAGGACCCACAAATTGATCCTGGTACTTTGGTATGTTTGTCAACGGCTAATCTGTCGTTGCCGAAAGGACGTGCAAAGAAGCTTACCCCGCGGTTCGTTGGGCCGTATAGAGTCCAGAGAGCGTTCCCGGGGTGCTCTGATTATGAACTCGAATTGCCAGAGGTGCTGGCATCACGACGGGTGCACAATCGGTTTCACGTTAGTTTGCTGAGGCCGTATATTGAAAATAACGATGTGCTATTTCCTAGCCGGGACCGGCCTGGAGTGTATGACTTTGGGCAGCCTACGGAGGATGAATGGGAAGTCAGCGCTATAATTGCACCCCGCTGGGTGGACAATCGCGTTGAGTTCCATGTTCAGTGGAATCTGGGCGACACAACGTGGGAACCGTTTAATGCAGTTAAATTATTATTGGCATTGGATGACTACTACGCGCTGCATGGGGTGAAACGGTGGCAGGGACTACCAAAGCGGCGGGCCTAGCGGAGAACATGGTGGGCGGAGGCAAACGGCATGACACGCTGATCGCCGGTCAGTGGCGATGAGCCGAAGTTGTTCAGACTCCGCAGCGGTCATCAAAGCCTCGTGTAAGGCTGGACCGTGAAAATTAGTAACATTTTTCACTCTTGTCTCCTACCCTCATCTCGACCACCAAATCTGCGTACCAACTATCACAAGCAAATTTCAGTCGCAACCCGCGGTGTAGACGTTCTGAACGATGGATGTGGATCACCCGGATGTGCACCTGGGTGGCGACGCCCAGGAACCGGGGGTTATATTAGACCCTGCAGTCGTCCTGGAGCCCCAAGACGTGGTCTTGGGGGGAGGAGAAGGGGCAGACGACCTTGGGGATACGTTTGCCGAGTTGAGCGAGTCGTCAGCGTTGACTGATCGTATGTTGCAAGGACACTGGCGCGTCCATGAGGCGCTGGGGTCTGTGATATGCGAGAGCGCGTTGAAGGTACTGAGAGGGGAACAGGGGGAGGAGCCAGATTTTCTCGAGTGTAACCTGTGCATCGAGTACTTCCGCCACGTTGGCGCGGGGGTGGCGATGGGGGACGCGTCGCTGAACGTGGCACTGCGCGTTCGTGATGTGCAGGCTGCTGAAGGCGTGCAATCCAGCGATTTGACACGACTTCGGGGAGAGGTAGCCGCGTTAACGGCAGATCGAGAGGCTGGCGCAAGGACGTACGCGACACTGCGCGCGAGCATTCCGCGCAACTGGTCGACGCGTGCCATTCCTATGTACTGATGAAAGAAAAATATAACGCGGAGAGAGCGATTGCTGATAAGCTCGAACTGCGCGTCGCTCAGCTTCAACGGGAGCTGGACGATCTCGGCGAGCGCCCGCGTAAACGGTCCACCCCCAGTGGAACGCAGACTACGAATACCCCGTGCGACACTCCGCGCATCCCACAAAATGCTCTCGGCGCTCCAGTGGTCCTGGAGGTATGTGCAGAGAGCGTGTCTAACGAGGACGTACATATGGCTGACTCGAGGTCATTACAGACATCCATCCATGCACCTGCGCTCAATAGAGATATGAAGTGGACCACGCTCACGGGCATTCCGCTTCAGATAGTGTCCTATCGGGTTACAAACGACAACCAAATCTCACCCCAGTATCCCGATGCATTGCTCGACGCAAGTACACTCTCGGCAACCAGTCGAACGGCCTGGAACCGCATCTTGTCTATGTCTCACACTTGCCGGTGTTTTCCAGTAGGATTGGTGGTGTTTGCTGCGTATCTGGAGGCGCGGCGGTTATTCGAAGAAAACAAGACGCTATCAGAACTTCAGATAATCATTTTGGCGTTGTACACGATGCCGAAGTGGTTTGTCGACGCGTTTCGTAGTTGCACTATCGATGCGGCCTCCATTCGCGCTAATCGGCATTTCTGGTCTAACTGCTCTCATCCGGCATACAGGGCCAGCGTGTTCGAGGTGGCCGCGTACGTGCAGCGACATGGGCGCGTTATCGAGGGATGCCCGTTCCTCGATGAATTCCACTCCCTTAATAGTGAAGCGGTCGCGGGTTATATGATCTGGACCCGCATCTGCTTTCCACCATCCAAAAGCACAACAGGTTGTGCGAACTGGATCACCTACTTGTTGCTCGAGCTATTTGCGGTTCCCCGAGCATATGCGGAGTTGATCACAAAACTCAATCTTACTATCGCGCCTATCCCTAATCTCGTCAACCTGACCCATGGCGTAACACCCACCATCACGAGTGAGGAAGTTACCGCTAGGCTGGCAGCAATGGGATTCTCGTTAGAACTTGCCGACAATCTCTTCCGGTTCGCTGCTAATCTGTTGAGCGAGATCAACCTCTCGCCCGACGGACGCGGGCTCGATAGAAGCGCAACGCTGGCGCTCCACGACGTGCAGAAACAAGAAGTCAATTGGTATAAAGCGCCGGCTAACTCGCAAGGATTTATTATTACTCGCGCGCCCGGACTTCCCTGGCCGGAGAAATATAACCACCTCACACTCGCCCAGGAGTATGGGGTGTTCATCAAGGACATCCCGATCCCCCCGGAGACGGACCTTGGCAAAAACGGGAGGATCACGCTTCTTACTGGATCGAAACCATTCAGGAAACATGCAGATAGTGTTGGATTGTCGAGGATCACGCTTCTTACTGGATCGAAACCATTCAGGAAACATGCAGATAGTGTTGGATTGTCGCCTACGGCACCGCCGGCCACCGTCGGCCACTGTCGCTAAACGCGGCGGCGTTGCCATCACTCGTGGTACGACGCATCGAGGACGTGGGAACAAGCGCGGACAATATGGAGTGTTCGCCATCCGACTCACGGTCCACACCCTTCTCAGTTTGCACCACCGTCGGGCCATCATCACACACACCCACACCGCCACAACGGCGGCTCGGCCACACCCGGGCAGAGCTCGATGCATTTTCATCATCCACCACCACATTCTGCAGCGCCACCTCACTATACACCGGCGTCATTGTCACATTCGCATGCGTACGGTCCATCTACCGCATCGTCGAGCACTACACCCTACTCGTCGTCGTCCGCACCACCGACATCCGCGTTCGCCAATGTCTCGCTGGCCGCCGGACCTGGGATGCGTGAAATGGCCTCCGAGCCCCCGGTGTACCATCCCGCCAGCGGTTTCGGACCGCCTCCATCGTCGTACCAGTCCATGCCGCCCGCCACTACCCCCGTGCCTATTAGCGCAGGTAGCTCCGCGTTCGTCAACCCCGCGCTGACTCACCACGACTACATGGGCGCGATCACCGGCGCTCCGCACAGCTACGACGGATTTACCGGCGGACAATACCATCATTAACCACCATTCCTTCTCCGACGATTAACGCCGCCCGAAACATCATTCCCCACTTTTCACGTACCGCGACCATCGCCGACCACACCAGTCGTCCTTGCCATTGGACTAGTTGGAGTCCTACTCGTGATGCACCATTCCTACTATCTTGGACACCTTCACCCGATCCTCCTTCCTCATTCAACCACTACCCATGGAGACTGTGGCCAGTCTAAAACGGGAGAGTGTTACGCGTCGAGGGACACGTGCCGCGTCGCCGACTTGTTTACATAGAAAGTGGTTGTGTTTGGTGATCGGGCTATTGGACGCAGTATATAATGCTATCGATTACGAGCAGAACACTCACTCTTACTTCTACAATTACTCTGTACCACACACCACATTAGACAATACCATTTGTTCTGGTGTACCGTGTGTGCTCAGAGTAAGAAGTCGAGAGCCCTTTACACCTGCAGATACTTCCTTGTCCTCCGAAGCCGACAGAATCTCCACAACTTCCTTCGTTCCCTCCGTCAAAATCCGAGTCTGGACCCCCCAGCAATGGGTTCAAGTTTGACCGGTGGAGGAGGTGATTTTGCGCGAGAGGAGTCTAAAAGCATGAAGCTGGTTGACGTCGATTCACTGGTTGCCAATGAACAGGTAAAGGTTGGCCTGGATGAAGGTAGATAGGTCAATCTGGATGTGTTCAACATGTCAGGAGGTTGTACAGGTGTCAGTAGGTGGGAGCACGGCGCGTACCGAGCTTCCAAATGCCGCAAAAATGCTGTGATGGTGTTTGATGGCATTTTGACATGTTGTGGGCGGGTTTGAGGATCTGGGGTGGGAGCCAGTGGTAGTAGTGGGAAGAGGGAGGAGTAGATATGTGGTTGCTTTCTGGCCGCGTCAACCCGAGATTTGCGTGATTGTTGCAGCGGCACCACTATTTTAAGCTGGTGCCGCATCTCAACCAGATGTGACACATGTGCTGCGTCTGAGCAGTATGTGCTGCATCTAAAATGTGTTGTGTCTGCCATGTTCTCGGGCTGGAAAGAGGCTCAGGAACGCTGTAGCGATGCTTATAGGCAGCTGTCTTCGCACCAAGATGTGATAAACGTGTTTAGTCGTTTGCTCGAAATACAGGGCAGGTGCCGGACAAAGGAGGTTGTGATGGAAATCATCAATTCTGTGTGTTCTTTGCCTGTCATCTTCTGTCTTTGACTAATGTACTCAAACAGGCCAAAAAAACCCGAGGACCAGACTGTGAAGAAGACCAAGAAACCTTCCGAGAGCGCAGTTACTCTTCCGGAGCTGCGTAATGTCAAGGAGAAACCCACCTGTGCTCAGCACCCTGGCAAAAATTGCTGGTGCTACATCTGGGGCCTGCAGGACAAGCATCCCGGTCAACATGTTCCCGTAGATCTTGATGTCCTTTTGTTGTGGGCGCACCACATGGTGAGATTCATTCCTCTTTCACTGGGCACAAGCCACCATTTATAGACCCTGTAAAGTGAAAGTAAATTATATGCAAATTTAGAATTTGCTTAGCATTTGTGTCTCATTTACGGGCACCGCAAATAATGAATATGTTTTTTGTTTATATGTTCTTTGCTTCTTATTTACGTGGTCCGCAAATTCTAAATTTACAGACTCCGTAAATTGGAATCAAATAGAAGCAGCAACCAAGTGATGTGTACCTGAACCTGCCATATATGGTAATTTTTATTTCCTTTATAGGATAGATGTGGGAATCTATCAAGCTCTCTTTGGGTTGAACCTGTCCCCAAACACAGAAACAAAAGTGTGGAAACCTGGTGGCGGCCAGGAAAACACTGAGGGAAAAGTCACGCCAGAGTCAACAGGATCTCGGTATGGATTGGAAATGAGCGAGCGAGGTACAAGGTAAAAGGCAAAAGGTAAACTGTGTATGTAAGCTGTCTGATGTCTGTAAGACCACTGGGATTACAAAGTGTCAGGTTTGTGTGGCATCAGTTACACTGAGGTGACAACTAACACACAACCAGCAAATCACAACATTATTGTTGGGCAAAAGAAAAGGCCTCTTTGAGGATTGAACCTAGGGCTATCCAAAGCTGGCAGTGTTGGATGTCGGCACCCTCCATTAGTTAGCAACTTGCCCTTTCGTATTCCTAAATTCACATTGGAGCTATGTCAACTGCTCTCTGGTTTCCACTCTGGAAGCCAGAAAATAGTGGAAAGAGCCTTTGACAACACACGGGAGGTTTGTTTGGAATGACCCCACCCCCCGCAAATGCAGATGTTATTGACAACTAATTTGGACCTGGCCACCTGACCACACAGAAACCCCCATATGCCGCAACACAATCCCAATGTAACATCCAAGCCCGAAAACCTGTGGAAATTTAATTATGCTGGAGATGTAAGAGCTGCTGAGGATATCTTGCTGACATTTGAGGGCTTTTCTGTCACAATGAGCTGGCGGGTCTTGTGTGTATGTCAAAGGCTTGATTCAATGAGAATCAAGGTAGAAATGGGTATTTCAAGAGCCAAAAGGGCTTCGAGTTGTCCTTGGAGCTGTGTGTGGACCGTGGCAAGTGCCAGCCATGCGCTGGCAAGATACGCGTGCAGGCGGGATATGAGCACTATCTCGTCTGCATATATCTGCAGGCGCGTGTCGGTGAGCCTATGTTAGGTACTTTGCAGACTAGAAGTGGTTTGTGAGTAAAAGATGATGATTAATTGCATCAAAGTCACAAAGGTGACTACGCACAGGGAAATAATAAAGAATACCTTGTGAGTGGAGATTTTGTTGAATAATTGTAAATTGTGAATAAAAGTGAAAGGTTGAGTCTTTATAGGAGATCCCAACCACTGTTAGTGTCGTTGACAGATTCCTGCCTTTTGCTGGGCAGAATGGCAGAATCTGTCACGACCCGACAGAATTTGGCAGAACTTGGAATTGATCTCAAGCCATTTTGTGGTCAGGTGCAAGACACATAAATTTATTTCCCACTTCATATATCACAGCTTTTACTTTACTGCCTGCCTGTCCTTTGTAACTAATTTCCTCTCAGGGAGTGTCAGTGGTGAAAAAACTCTTCCTCTGCCCTTCATGGCCAGCCACAAACAAGCTGCATTCACCACAAACCACTTTGAAAAGAACGAGTGGTGGAAATGCAACTATTGCGGAGATGATGAAGGTAGCCCCAGTGTCAAACTGGAAGGACGTGATAATGTCCTTGGCTTGCCAATGACATTGCACTCTCGCCAGCGTCCCAATGTGCTGGCCAGAAATGTGGCCTTGTGTTTCTGTTATATCCGTGCACGTACAAGTCCAGGATGTGACCAGAAACCTCCTAGTGGTCACCGGTCAATCGACCGGTCCCGGCCGACCAGTGGATACCCGTGGGATCTTCTAAGGTCTTATTGCACCATCCTTGCGCCATACAATCACCAGGCCCTCAGCCTATGGCCAATGGACCTCATCCTTATTGTTCAAGACTTCTCTGTTATTGTGTTCGCCACTCTAACCCCATTTGGAATCACCTCCTATTGTTACTTCCACATGGTTCCTATTTCTTACCCCTTATACTATACAATAAGCTTCACAGTATTTAATCTCGTAGTCTACAACCTTGTTCTTCAGTCTGATAATAAATGTTCTCTTCACTTCTCCTCTGTGAAGAAATCTGATTGTACTCCTCCGGCACCGGTCGTCCTACTGGTCATCCTCTGCTCAGTCTTGGGATACCTAGTAGGGGCTCGCGCAGCACCTCTGTTGCGATTGCCTTATTCCTGTCTGCTGGACTCGCATCCCCGTCACCGGTCATCTCCGGTCACTCTTCGCTCCCTGGCCAAAAGTCCTCTGCCCTGCCACTCAGATATAACAATACTCCAAAGTGATTTTTGTGCGCAAAAGTGAACCATGGAAGCCGGGGTACTGTGAACGGCCATAGCGTGGACCACGCGACCCATTGTGATGTGTCCACCATCCGCCGTTTGTGCGCCTCGGGCTCCTCCTCCCATGAACGTCTGGTGGTGCAAGAAGTGCCATGCTGCGTCACTCGCGGGGCCTTTGTGTCGTGCACTGCGTGTGTGCTCGTCTCGCATCAAGACTAACCGTGCACTATGTGCTTACTGCCCAGCACGAGGTGCAGCCTCTGCCTGGTTTCGGCTACCCATCCTCCTCGCGCGCACCATATCCTCATTGTGTGCTCTCGTCACGTAGTCAGTGCCACGCCCTCATTGCGCACGCGCTGCGGATTTAGCACTCAACTTGTTAGCCACACGGACTGTGCGTGCAACTTGTGCACATGCAACGCCGCACGAGATCATTGTGCACGACATACGCGTGGACTTGTGCGGCACCATTGCAATTCCACTCCTGTAAGCCCATCATTGCGCGGGTATGACCACGCACGCAGAGCACTCATCGCACACCAACAACAACAGAGTTGCACAGAGCATCATGCAGATCACATTACTACGGAGCTCGGCCTCCAATACGCTGTGGGGCTACCTGTTGCTCTAGCGCAATGTAATCTCACACAAGTCGGGTGCTGCTCGTTTGGCGCGCACTGCACGCTCGCCGTCAAACGCTTTGCCGCATCCACCACTGAGTGCCCATGACTCGCTGTTCTGCATGGCTCCAAACGGGCACACCTACAGCTCAGCTGAGGTTGTAGTGTTTATGCAAAATAGCCCGAGTGTCAGACACACTAGCCAATGCAATGCAGAGGAGATGCAAAGAGGCCAAGTCTGTGCTCAGAATGAAGTGGGGATGAAAGTGCCTATATTGCTAGTGGAGATACGACCAGCTCAAGACTGGAGAGTGCTACGAGTACAGGGACGTATATATACTACTACTATGCAATGCCGAAGCCTCGAGGCGCTCAGTAAGGCCTCAGTCAGCAACATGTGTTGCTCAGTCAGAAACATGAGTTTCTGAGTAAGAAACATGAGGCTATCACTAATACAAGTCCGATATAGCTAGATAAGGTCCGATATAACTAGATAAGCTTCTAAGTAAAGATAGAACCGGATCGGAGCGGATCAGAGCAGATCTGATGATGATCTGATGATGCTGATGATTCATGACACCGAGGCGCTTCGGGCGTGCCATTGCAAAATAGGCTGAATGTTCTCAGCGTGGGAATATCATACTAACTGGGCTCTCCCGGCTCAGCGGCAGCGCGCGCTTAATTGCGCTGCCTCAATGCCGTGTCCTGCCGTTGGGGTGCAGTTCCCAACACCTCGGCATCAACAGCAGCGTCTGTCAGTTTCGCAGCAGACGGCACTACGAGTTTGGACAAGTGTTTCTTGCCAAACAAACGCGTCACGAAGATAGATAGGGGCTCAAACGACAAATATATTCAGCATTTATAAAAGATACAACATCAACGGCGACGCTGGCGTTTGGCGGGCGGGGCATCGGGAACCTCGGCGGCACTGGGGCTCCGTGGGCGTTTGCTATTGCTAACGATCTTTTAGCTCATCTGTTACGTGTGAAGCGAACAACGCACTCACCTCGCCGTCGCCTCTGCCAGCAGCCCTGTGAGGACCCACTTCACGTCCTTAAGCGCGGCCACCCACTCCTCCGTTGTCTTTCCCTCTCCGTCAAACCACCACGCCAGGCACAGGAGCACCGTCAGCATCCCGTTGCCCCCGGGCCTCACCAGATCCCCCCACGGCCCCTCCTTCTCCGTCAGAAGCCGTCCTTCTCCGTCGCGCACACGCCAACTCGGGGCCATTCTGTCCCACCATCCCTTCCAGCTCGAGATGTGATCGCTGAGGACGAACTTGGTCGGCGTCTTCGTTGTGGACCGCCCTCCTTTTGTCCACTCGTGAATGACCTTCGGCCTGCCCGCCGTTGGCAGTGGCTTCGTCTGCATTCGATGTCCATGTAAGTTTTCCTCCAGTTTTCCAGTGTCCTGACGCTTACCGAGTGCTGGAGGCCATAAGCGCGCTCCAGTTTTGTCCATTCCACGATTGTCGCCGTCCATTCCCGTCCTCCGTTCCGCGACGACAGCATCCCGAAGCCGTCCGCCATCCACTTCGGCCACCCCGACTCATCGACGACATCGTCACCGACGCTACCTCCGTGCATCTTCTCACGCGCCTTCTCCTCCTCGCGCGCCTTCAGAAGTTCTTCCGCTCCTCCTCGCGCGCCTTCTCCTTTGCGCGCTCCTTGCGCGCCTTCTCCTCCGCGCTCTCTTTGCCCCCGTTCGCCGCGCCGTCCTCCTCGCTCCCGCGCTCCCCGCTTGGGGCCCCGCCCGCACCCGCCGCCACGTCACCCACACCCGCCGCGACGTCCTTAACAAGCTTCCTATGGTTGGCGTTGTTGTTCTCACGCACGAGCTCATAGTCGGGCATCTTCCACCTCACGTGTGCCAGGAACTTGTCGCGCGGGCCCTCCTCCATGCCCTCCACCTCCGCCCACAACTCCGCACACATCGCGGTCGTTACGTCGCGCCCTTCCAGCTCGTCTATCTTGTCCGCGCCGCCCGTGTCGTTGCCGCCGCTTCCCTCTTCCCCACCGCCGTTGTCGCCGCCGCCGCCCGTGTCGACGTTGTCCATTACGATTTCCCCTGCGTCATTGATGCTGTGATATCGAGGGTGGTGCTGAGGCGGGTCGAGCGCCTGGTTGCGACGCCCCCGCCCGCTTTCTTGCGCGATGGTTTTGGGGGCCCTTTCTCTGTACTCCCCTCCCCTCCTTCCCCTCGCACTGCCGCCGAGGCCGCCATCAATCCCAGGCCCTCAAACGTCGCGCGGTTCCGCCAGATGTTCACCTCGCGGAGGTACTCGTACTCGTTTGACACGGAGAGGAGCCCCATCAGCTCGCGACGTCTGGGGGTGGCCTGCGCATCGACGTAATCCTTGACCACGTCGGGCAGGGTGCAGCCGTGCTTGAGTTTCGGTGTCCAGGGAAGCGCTACGGGCACGAGCGTGGGCGATGGCGTGGGATCGGGGGACTGCGATGGGCGCGACACACTTGATGATGAAGATGACGATGAAGAGGATGTCGTCCTCGCGCGCTGCTTCCCTTTCGCTCTTTTCCTTCCCTTCGCCCTGCCGCGCTCCTCTTCCCCATCCTTGGCGCCCTCAACGCTATCGACGCCATCGACGTCGTTGCCTTCGTCTCCCCCCGCCTTTTCCGCTGCTGCCGGTACAGCTCCACCTGTTTTGCAGTCTGTAGCGTTCTAATTAGTTTCTACCTCAAGCTGCAATATTTTTCACGTACGCGGGGCCGTCTCGAGCAAGAATTTCATGAAGTGACCGAGCACGAGTTTCTTGAAGGCTTTCATGTCCCATTCGTCAAATTTGAGGCCCTCCCCGGGGCCGTCGACATGGGTGCGTCCTGAATGCATGCTGTGGGTTCTGTTAATACTGACCAGCATAGTATTTAGATGTCACTTACGCAGTTAACGCGAATTTGGTCGAGCCGTCCGGCGGCGGCGGCGCGCCTGCGAGCAGCGTGACGTGAAAACCCGTCATCTTCGCGATGCCATCGATGAATGGCTGCACCACCTGTGCCAGATTCGTGCGACAGCTGTACACGCAAGGCTCAGTTTCGGCCTTCCTCGAGAAATGGCATAACTTACGCGCAACGGTCGTCGTCGTTCAGTGTTTCCGGGGCCGAGATTCTCGCGGCGTTGCCCTCGTACTCCCGAAGCGCCTCCTCGTGCTCCGCCTTCTGTTGCTCCACGAGCTCGTCGATGACCTCCTGCTCCTCGGCGTCCAATAACTCCTGCGCCAGTTTGCACCGGAACGAGAGCACCTGCTTTGGTTCTAAGCCAGCTGACGGCCACCGCTCCTGAAACAAACTCTCGACGTCGTCCGCGTAGCCCTCTTGTTGCATGTAGAACTTGTGGAGCGCTAATTTTTTCGGCGCGCTTTTGGCTCGTCGGAAGTTTAGGAGCCAGTCATCATAGGGATTCTTGTTGCTGCGGTTAGACACCGTCTTCCGGTAAGAGAACCAATGCTTGATTTTCTGCGAGATGAATTGACATTAGTTCAGCTGAAGTCTTTCGTCGCGCGCGCCCCACGTACCTCCCTGATATCCGTCTGGATGGTGTCCTTGAGCGCAGGATTGACGCCTCCGGTGCTCTTCCACTGCAGCTCGTCGTCGTCGTTGTTGACGAGCGTCTTGTCCGCTGCATCAGACGCGTCTGCCATGCCCGTCCCTTCCTCCTCGCTGTCGCTCTTCACTGGCAAAGGCAGCAGTTGTGAAAGGTCAATGGGCGCGGCGGCGATTGTTGCAGCGAGAGGTGTACCGTCGGCCGCCAGGCCTTCGTACCACGGGAAGCGCTCCCACCACTGCGCCATGAATTTTGTGATGTACGGCGCAATGTTCCCTCGTCCTTTCGCGGACGCCGCGAGGTAATCGGGCTTGCACTGGGTCAGATACTCCAGTCGCGCGCCGGAGAAATTTCCTTGGTTGCCTCGCTTCTTGGGCTCCTCCCCCTCCGTTTTCTTCTTGCGCGGCGCGCGTTTTCCGGTGAGGGGTTTTTTAACAGTTTTCGCGGACATGATTGAGGTCTGACTTGGTCGTTCCAAAAGAGGCAATCGTATTTGCACCTGAGGCGAATAACAAACAAACGAGTGATCCCTCACCTCATCATGGTCGCACCCTTCTACCGCCGTTCCCGCCCTTCAAAGTTCCGCTCTTCCAATCGTGCTGAGCGCAGCCGCATGCGTACGTTACATATCTACATCCGCAATTTTCCTTCTTCTCAATATCTTTTACAGATAAAAATCGCCGCCTCCTCTATCCTCCTCTCCACCATCCCGTTGTCTGGGGCGACTACATCTTGTATGACGGCGAGCATAACGATTGGAACAATTTTGCCACCCCCCCTCCCGCCCCTCCTCACGCCGCCGACTGGAACGACTGGCAGGCCTGGCAGTCCTCCTGGGAGGCCTGGGCGCTTGGTCAAGGAACTCTTGAGTGGGGCTGGGGCGCCGACCACAACAACAACGACGGCTTGGGCCCGAGCGGCGAGGGCTGGGGGAATGGTGGTTGGGGGAACGGTGGTTGGGGCGTCACTGACGCTGAGGGCGTCGAGCGTTTGGATGCCGAGCGCATCGAGCATGCGTTGTTCGAGTCGGGTTGGGGCTGGCAACCGGGGCCGCAGAGAGAAATGCCCGCGGGCGAACGACACAATCTCCTCGATGACTGACGCCTCCCCCCCCCCTCGTCGCTCGCTTTTACGCCGTTTCTTAAATTTTGAAAATCATATCCCATCCCGCCATTTTTATTCCTGCCCCATGTCCTCTACAACCAAAGATTCGAGACTCGACAAATGCGACAATCCAATCCAACCAACGATATCCATGTTGCGCCCTTTACTGACCCTCCTCTTTTTTGGCTTGACGACGCCGATGCTGGGCAGCTCGCTGTTCCTCTTGCTCTGCCTCATGACACCGTTGACGCGAGGCTCGCTGAAGCTCACGGCGATACGGGAGGCAATAGTCCTCGTGTGGACAGCAGGTACTATTTCGTGTACCAGGCGACACACGACTACCGCGAAGAAGGTCAGCTCGCTGTGCTCTTCCCAGCTAACAGAAAGACATTACCAGATATCGACGACCGCGCGGCGTACGGGAACTTTGGGCATGATGGTATGGAAGTTGGAGGCAAGTCGCGTGCGTGCGTTGTCATCATTTTCCCGCAGGCTAATAAAACATCTCGTTCAGCCCGGACTTGTTTTCTACCGACATCATATAACTATAGTACGGCTATAAAGTATTCAAGCATCCAGTTCACCGCCGAGCTATCGAGGGGAAATTAGTGTCATTGAGATAGGGCAACAGCGGCATACACACGAATCAAAGCTGGGACCTCGACGAGGACGCGGCGGAGCGACGCTTTTGGGCTGCGCAGAGCGCGCGGTCGTGTTGCCCCCTGGGCCCCCGCACGCGCTCGATTTCCTGTGCGAATTCGAGTTGGAGGCGCATGCCCTCTGACACAACACCTCCACCCTCCTGCGCCCGCTGGAGCTTGTCGCGCGAGGACCGAACGTTCGCCGCCTCTGCAGCTGCGAGCTCCGCCCTGCCGCGGGGTGTCTTCAAATACGCGAGGATCTCGTCATCTGACTGGCCGACGAAATTGCCCGCCTCCTTGAGGTAGCCGCGTCGCGCCTTGTCGACTAGGCGCTGGTTTTTACTCTGCGTCAAGCGGTGCAGAGTGACTTCGTCGTCGCGGGCGCGCGACGCCAGGTAAGTGTTCGTCCCGCGGGGGGGTACATATGTGTTGCGCTGGCGGACAACACCACCTCCCGTACGAGGCGCTGTCGGTGGGGGTCGTGGAGCGCCGACGACTCTGGTGATGGGTTGTGCACGACCCGGGACGAAGGTGTAGGCCATATCGGGCTGGCTGAGGGCGTGGAAGGTGGGCATGTCGCGATTGGAGGTGGACGCGGAGGCCGGGGTCGCGAGGCGGCGCGCGCGTCGCCGCTCGTGGAAGTCCTTCCACCACGAGCCGGAGCGGACAATCTCGAAGTCTCGTGCTACGCCGTTGTTCATGGCAGTCGAAACGAACCGTATGATTGGCAATCGGCTGATGATTAAGCGGTTGTTGGTCGGGCACCCACCACACATGTCGCGCACTCACCATCCCTTCGGCTCCTAGAATTGTAGAGCGGGACACCTGATGCTCCCCCGGCGGCGAGCAAACCAAGTCAGCGTAAGATTCCATTTACATATCTACATGCATTGCCTAACAACCGAATCCGCAGGGATGCCATCGCGATCGTGTTCGTGTTTCTGTCGGTCGCGCACACATCACGTTGAAGTCGTGCACCCACCACGGATGTTGGACGACGTCGAGCGCCACTTTAGAGGCCAGACTATTTACGACAAAATTGGGGGAGCATCCTGACATCCAGAGTTCGAAGTCTGTGAAAAACCAGGTGAGTTTGCCAAAACCATGGTTTGCGTCGTCGTTTACTCCAACCTTGCATAGACGTGAAACCTATCAGCTTGGTTTGAAGACATTCAAAACTCGATAATGTCATGAATCATCAGCATCATCAGATCATCATCAGATCTGCTCTGATCTGCTCCGATCCGGTTCTATCTTTACTTAGAAGCTTATCTAGTGATATCGGACCTTATCTAGCTATATCGGACTTGTATTAGTGATAGCCTCGTGTTTCTTACTCAGAAACTCGTGTTTCTGACTGAGCAACACATGTTGCTGACTGAGGCCTTACTGAGCGCCTCGAGGCTTCGGCATTGCATAGTAGTAGTATATATACGTCCCTGTACTTGTAGCACTCTCTAGTCTTGAGCTGGTCGTATCTCCACTAGCAATATAGGCACTTTCATCCCCACTTCATTCTGAGCACAGACTTGGCCTCTTTGCATCTCCTCTGCATTGCATTGGCTAGTGTGTCTGACATAAGCTCAAGACTCCCCTCTATGCTCGTTCCTCCTCCGATCCCATCATCCTCATCATCACCCTCTCCTCCAAACTCATCCAAACCCCGAAATCACTTTAATAGAAAAACTCCCTTTTGCACCTTCAATAAATCCTGAGCCCTTTAGTTAGTAGCTAGCCCTAGTCAATAAGGCAGTAGGGACAAAGGGACTTTACCAGGGGTCCTCTAGAGCAGAACTGTTGGGACGAATCCTCTGTGCGAGGTAGTCTTTAGTCCATCAGAAAACAAACGGTAGTCAATCCGTTGATTCTGAGGTTAGGGCCCAAGTGCCTCACAACTGCGCTCTAGTTTAAGCCGTTGACTTGCGGAAACTGGTGACGAAAAAGACACCTGTGTATCACTTCCCAAAGGCTTACTATCGGGTGCAGGGTTGACCTGTTTGCACAGAGCAGCAACCTACCTTTGGCGCCTTTCCGACCGCGTTTCTATCACCATCTACATACAAACCATCCAATATGTCGACCACAACCACCCCCTTTCGATACTCTCCCCCCCAACGACCCCGTCTATGAACACCTCACTCCGGAGATGCGGCAGATGTCAGCCCCAAGTCTCGAAACTGCGGGATTCTGGGTCCTGCTCTGGGCTGCTATCCGGACGCTTCTGGGAAGCTTCACTCAGCTTCTCGGTCGCCAAGAGCGCTCTACGCTTGCAACTGAGCAGATAGCCAACGCTGTTCAGAGTTATACTACTCGCCCCGTGCACAGGAAGCCGCTGAAGCTTGATTCACCAGAAAGCTTCAGTGGCCAACCTGACAAGGTCGAAGCGTTTCTTAACGCATTGACTTTGTACTTTACCGGACAGCAGATCGGAGCGGATGACCAGCGTATCATCTTCGCTCTCTCTCTTGTCAAGGGAGGCACCGGCGAGATTGCAAGCAGTTGGGCGAACTTGCAGCGCAAGCTCATCGTTGAATCCAACGGCAATCCGAACAACGGGCATATAGGAACATGGGCCCAATTCGTTACGGACTTTACTGCGTACTTCCAGTACCACTCCTCCAAGGATGAGGCGCAGATAAAGCTCGTGAAGCTGCACCAAGGAAAGAGCACTGCCGATGAATACATCACCTTGTTCAAAGGCCTTGCTCCTTCTAGCGGCTTCAACAGCGAAGCGTTGTTGGATCACTTTAAACGAGGGCTAAACACTCCGTTGCGCACTGCGGTGTTTAACATCCGTCCCCAACCAGTCACTTATGATGATTGGCTCAAAGAGGCGTCAGAGTGCGATCGCACCTATCGCAAAGCGAAGGAGTACAACGCTGCGCTAGGTAGATCCACTGAGAGAGAGACTGTGCAGCAGAAGGCAAAGACGCCCGCTGTACAAAGCGCACCTCGGGTCGAGAAAGACCCCGATGCGATGGACGTCGATCGGCACAGGGACACCCGAGGCACTTGTTATGCCTGTGGTAAACCTGGGCACATCGCACGGTTCTGCCCCAACCCGTCCAAGGCCCCCAAGTTCAATGTCCGCGCTATGGCAAAGGAAGACATTGCTGAACTTTTGAGGTCTATTCAGGAACTTCCGGATTTTCAGGAGCGCCAGGAGTGAGCACGCACTCGCTGGCTGATCGTAGCACCTATGCCCCTTCCCATGTAGTTATTCCCGAGCTTGAATCTATTCTACATTCACCAGAAGCGGTAGAGATGCGAAGTGCAAAGAGATTTCCTGAAAAGAAACTTGATCCCGGAAGTGTTGAATGGACAGCTAGGCAGCTTCGGATCGTGAAGTCTGAAGTTGCTATTGGTGTCCTGGACATATGGGCGAATAGGAGAAGGCGGGCGGAGGTAACAGAGGAGACGGTTCGTGAGCTCAACGAGCTGGATGACGACAGCTGCGTTGAAGCATTAAAGGAATTGAGGAAACCGAAGCGTTACATCCGAGGGACTGGCAATCAACTCAATATCGATGTGGTCATCAAAACACTCGATAACCAGTCCCGCTTCAAGCTATCTGCGTTGCTTGACTCTGGATGCACGGGGAGCTGCATAAACCGCGCTTTTGTGCTCGAGCGCAAACTGAACACAAAGCACTATCCCCGTCCCATCCCGGTCTACAACGCCGATGGTTCGTTGAATTCGGGTGGTTCGATCACGGAGTATGTCGACCTTATGCTCCAGATCGGGCAACACGTGGAAATTCTTCAATTTGCTGTATCGAACCTCGGAAAGACTGACATCTTCATTGGGCATGAATGGCTCAAATTGCACAATCCATCCATCGATTGGGCAAAAGGAGCTGTCACGTTTGACCGTTGTCCGGTGCGCTGCGAACCTTTAGGGGGGTGGGTGGATCCTGAGTCTGATGACCCGGAACCGGAAGATCCTGAGATCGAAGAGGGAGACGTTCTGCTCATGGTTGATATGCAAGAGGAAATCAAAATCCGCGCTTTTCAGACCACAGCAGCCAAAGTGTCTGAGAAGCAGCATTCCAAGAAGAAGGAACCCACCTTCGAGGAAGCGGTGCCTCGCAAATACCATGAGTTCAAGGACTTGTTCGACAAAGAGAGCTTCGATGAGATGCCGCCTTCTAGGCCTTGGGACCACGCTATCGAGCTACTTCCCGACGCCAAGGCTCTGGACTGTAAAATCTATCCTCTCAGTCCAGAGGAGCAGCGGCAACTCGACGAGTTTCTTGACGAGAACTTGAGAACAGGACGTATCAGACCATCCAAATCTCCGATGGCGTCTCCATTCTTCTTCATAAAAAAGAAGGATGGAACTCTTCGACCAATTCAGGACTACCGCAAGCTGAATGATATGACGGTTAAAAACCGCTATCCTCTTCCGCTTATCCAGGAGCTGGTGGACAAACTCACACACGCACGTTACTTCACCAAGCTGGATGTCCGTTGGGGCTTCAATAACGTCAGGATCAAGGAGGGAGACGAGTGGAAGGCAGCGTTCCGAACTAACAGAGGGCTGTTTGAGCCTCTGGTTATGTTCTTTGGCTTGACCAACTCTCCAGCAACGTTTCAGACAATGATGAACACAATCTTCAAAGATGAGATCGACGGCGGAAAAGTCATTATCTACCTCGACGACATCTTGATATTCACTGAAACGCTGCAGGAGCACGAGGTCATGGTCCGGAAGGTCTTGCGGAAGTTGCGTGCAAACAAGCTGTTCTTAAAACACACCAAATGCTCGTTTGAACAGTCCGAGGTAGAATACCTTGGTGTGATTGTTTCGCACAATGCAGTGAGAATGGACCCTGTTAAAGTCGAAGCTATTGTCAACTGGCCTGCTCCTGAGCAGAAGCGAGATGTGCAACAGTTTCTAGGGTTCATGAACTTCTACCGTCGATTTATCGAGGCTTTCTCGGCCATTGCCAGACCGCTGTCTGTGTTGACAGGAAAAGGAGCGTGGGTGTGGGGAGCGGCACAGGAGCGTGCATTTGCGGAGTTGAAGCGTCGGATCACGTCGGCACCGGTCTTGGTTATGCCAAGAGCCCGTGGACGGTTCCGTTTGGAGGCCGACTCGTCGGATTATGCAACTGGTGCTATTCTGTCTCAACAGCAGGAAGACAATCACTGGCGGTCTGTTGCATTCATATCCCATGCATTGAATGCAACGGAGCGTAACTACGAGATATACGACAAAGAGATGCTTGCAATCATGCATGCACTGTCGGAGTTTCGCCAGTACCTGCTAGGAGCCTTGGAGGACTTTGAGATTTGGACAGACCACAAGAATCTCGAATACTTCAGGAAGCCTCAGAAGCTGAATCGACGACAGGCGCGGTGGGTGGCGGAGCTGCAGGAGTACCACTTCACCCTGCACCACAAGCCGGGCAAGGCCATGCAGAAAGCGGACTACCTCTCGAGACGAGCAGGTCATGAGAAGGGGGAGCACGACAACGAGAATCTGGTGCTTCTCAAGCCAGAGTTCTTCCGAGTTCATCACCACGATGTCAGCGCTATTAGCGATGATTTCATGGCTCGGATTAAGCGTGCTGCTCAAAATCGTGACAAGCTCGTTGTCCGCAATCTTGCAAACAAGGAGAAGGACTGGGAGGAGCTGGAGGGCGGGATTGTGACTTGGAAGCACCGGTTCTATGTACCCCGAGATAAGAAGCTGCGTGAGGACATCATCCGCGTTCACCACAGCACTAGTCTCGCCGGTCATCCCGGACGCTACAAGACGCAAGAGCTGATCACGCGCAACTACTGGTGGCCGCGTTTGCAGATAGACATTCGTTCCTATGTAGATGGGTGCCAGGCTTGTCAAAGAACCAAACCACGACGAATGGCACCCCCTGCACCTCTGTCTCCAAACACGGTTCCCACGCGTCCCTGGCAGATCGTCTCCACTGATCTGATCGGTCCGCTTCCGGAGTCTAACGGTTACAACGCGATCCTGGTGTTTGTTGATCGATTTGGAAAAGCTGCAAAATTCCAAGCAGTCCACATCGAGCTCAACTCCCTTGGTTGGGCCAAGCACTACAGAGATCGCGTGTTCCGTGACCATGGGCTTTCGGAGCGCCTGATCCACGACCGGGGTCCGCAGTTCGCATCGCAGTTCAGCAGGGACTTGTGCAAGCTATTAGGCATTAAGCAGAACATCTCTACTGCGTACCACCCACAGACCGATGGGCAGACAGAACGGGTCAATCAGGACTTGGAGCAGTATCTCCGGATCTTTGTCAATCACCGTCAGGACGACTGGGCTGAATGGCTTGCCATTGCTGAGTTCTCCTATAACGACAAAGTCCACACTGCTACTGGGTTCTCCCCGTTCTTCGTGAACTCTGGACAACACCCCTGGAAAGGGATTGAGCCCAGAGGGACGGTGCGCACGCCGGATGCCGAGAAGTTTGCCAAGACCATGCAGAAGATCAGAGAGGAAGCAGAGTTGTCTCTTAAAGCAGCTGCAGAGACAATGAAGCGATTCTATGATCGGAAGCGCACAGATGCTAAGGAGTACAAGGCAGGCGACATGGTTTATGTCGAAGGAGTCAACATCACTACGACTCGTCCTGCTAAGAAGTTTGATGACAAGCGCTATGGTCCTTTCAAAGTGCTTGAAAAAGTCGGATCTTCCTCCTATCGTCTCGAACTCCCCTACTCTTGGAGACACAAACACCCTGTCTTCAATGAGGTCCTCCTCTTCCCCTTTGTTGAACCCAAGTTCCCCTCTCAGAAAACCCCTCCCCCGCCGCCGCCCGAGCTAGTTGATGGTGAAGTGGAGTATGAAGTTGAAGCTGTGCTAGATTCGAGAGTTAAGCGTAGAAAACTCGAGTATCTGGTGCATTGGAAAGGATACGGAAAGGAGCATGACAGTTGGGAACCAGTTGAGAACTTGACAGACAACGTGGGAATGGTAGCGGAATTCCATCGGAAAAATCCGTCTGCCCCACGTCCCCTCCCTCGCAACGTGCGCCTGGTCTATAGGCGCATCGAGAACTTTACCACAACACCTCGATTGCCGGGACATCTGTACAATTGGGAAAACGGAAAGCTTGATGTTAACACCACCGAACCCATTGTGTGGACACAATCCTTAAGAGGGGGGTAATGTCATGAATCATCAGCATCATCAGATCATCATCAGATCTGCTCTGATCCGCTCCGATCCGGTTCTATCTTTACTTAGAAGCTTATCTAGTTATATCGGACCTTATCTAGCTATATCGGACTTGTATTAGTGATAGCCTCATGTTTCTTACTCAGAAACTCATGTTTCTGACTGAGCAACACATGTTGCTGACTGAGGCCTTACTGAGCGCCTCGAGGCTTCGGCATTGCATAGTAGTAGTATATATACGTCCCTGTACTTGTAGCACTCTCCAGTCTTGAGCTGGTCGTATCTCCACTAGCAATATAGGCACTTTCATCCCCACTTCATTCTGAGCACAGACTTGGCCTCTTTGCATCTCCTCTGCATTGCATTGGCTAGTGTGTCTGACATCCTCCTTCATCAAAACCCCCCCTTATGCTTTCATACGACATATGGTGCGTACACTAGGATCATCTCACCTCCCTCGCTCACCTTGCTTTAGCTGCGCCTACAGCCGCGGCCCAACCAACACCACCCCGGGTCTAGCAAGCCCACGTATGTCTGGTTGTTCGCTCTCTCCGCCCTTGGTTAATCGATTGAACAGAGTCTGTCGACGCCGCATCCACGGAGACTTCGAAGGCTTGAAGGACGGGGTGTTACGGTGGTTTGGATTATTGCTGTAATCTGTCCTTTTTCTCGTCGACCTCCCGAATGCCCAATACATATTTTGAATTAACACTTGAAATCTGTTATTTTATTCGTCGACCTCGTCGACTTGCCCCAATACACAATATCAGCAAATTGATTGGAATCTGTGTCCTCTTTCCACTATCTTCCATGTCGCGCTGCGCTCTCCCCTTCCACCCGGATCCTGCCCAGCCGCCTACACCGTTGACCGGCCAGAAGCTTTACCTGGTAATGGGGCCAGAGTGCGACACCCCCGGCGCCTATGTGTCGTGGTAAGCGCCAAACCAAACTTCACTTCGCTATCTGATCTCTTGCTTCGATAGGCCCAGCGCGAGCGCGCAGTACAACAAGTACCCCACTGCTACCCTCAAGAGCTATTTCCGCTGGCATGAGGCGCAGAGCGCGTGGTGGGCGGGCTGTGACCGAGGAGAGCACAATCATCCGGGTACATCTATTTCGTCGATTTGCCAGTCTAGCATTTGCTGAATCTTGCACCTAAATCCATTCAGCCGCAGCTCAAAGTCCTGCATCTCAACGTCCCGCAGGTCAACGTCCAGCAGCGCATGGACCTGCTACACCACGTGTTGCTGGTTCTCCGCGCCCCCGCGTTGCTGGCTCTCCGCGCCCACGCGTCGCTCCCACTTCACCTCGTTCTCCCGTCCCAGTATTCTTGATCTCCAGTCGCTCTCCGTCCCCCGCGGCTGCTTCGCCGCCAGCCCAGTCGCGTCAACAACAACAACAAGGCGGCTCATCATCCCCCGCGCAGCCTAAAGGGAAGCAGCGCCATACGCCTGCAGCAGCGCGGGACACTCCACGCCCTCCGCCCGGCGCTCCCGAGGGCCGTAAGGTGTACGCCGTCCGTGCACTGGACGATCCGACGGGGGGCGTCGTCTTCTCCGACTATGACGCGGCGCGTTCCTGGTACCTCCAGAAGCAGGCAGCCGGTTTTGAGCCCACCATGGTGACCGGGCACTCCCTCACCACTGCGGTAAATTTTACCGAGCGCTTCCCCCAGCAAGAAGGCGGCGAGGCACAGCACCGCCGGAACCTCGTCGAAGAGGAAAACCGTGCTCGGCGGGAGAGGGTGCAGGTATCCTTGCAGCGCGCGCGCGAGCGCGGCAACATCCTCGAGAGCCTGGGTACGGCGTGCGAGGAATGTGTTGACGAGTCGGACCATTTTTCCGATGAGTCCGATCTGTCTCGCAGCACGGCGTCTTTGGCCTCTGAGCTCGAGGCGCGCTGGTCGTATGGGGGGGAGTGGCGGTATTATCGGGCGGACGGCGGTCACGGGAAAGCTTGAGAGATTTCGCGGTATTTTATGCTACGTACAAGTAAGTAACTGCCCCTTTACTTATGTTCTTCGTTCGCATCCTGTCCGTGTCTCTGCGCAATGCCAATGTACTCTTGCCGTGTTTGCAGCTGTGTGACAGCCGTCACAAATTCCTCCAGGCGCCCGATGTCGAAGCGTAACCCAAGGAAGCGCCCAGCTACCGATATCATTGAATACAGCTTCGAGGATGTGTTTGGGGAGGCCGGCCCCTCCTTCACCTCGCAGTCAATTTCGACTGACTCGCGGAGAACCCTGGAGACGCGGCATGCGTTGGAGGTCCCATCTCCCTTGAAGAGGAAAAAGAAAATCCACTTCTTCGCCGACGTCGGGGACGATTTTGAATACATCTTCGAGGATTTGGCAGCACCACCACCCATCCTCTCATCTGCGAAGCCAGTGAAGACGCGCGCCAAACGCTATCTGTCATCGGTACGTCGTCAACGCGTCGATTCGTGCAACCTCGCTGACAATATGACTAGGACGCGACGTTAAAGCAGTGGGTGCCCGCCGTGGATGAATACCTCGCGGAATTCCTACGGTTGGAAGGGAAGGGGTTCGTCGCGCGCGACTGGTGTCCGGCCTGCCCAGAGAAGACACGGGTGGCAAACCCTGAATACCGTTGCATTGATTGCTTCCATCCGGACCTGTTATGCAGTCAGTGTTGTGTCGCACAGCACAGGGACCATCCTTTGGATCGCATCGAGGTAATCGTCATCTGAATAACCTGGAGCTGCCTACTAACTGTCGACAGATGTGGAACGGCGAATTCTTCGACGCAGTGAGCCTCAAATCGCTCGGTCTACGTATTCAATTCGGTCACGGCTCATTTGAAACATGCGGCAACCCTCAACCAGGCCATACCGACTTCACCGTGCTACATAGCAACGGGATTCACAGCGTCAACGTGGATTTCTGCGGCTGCGACCAGGCGCATCTTGCGGGAACGCCTCGAGAGCAAGTTTTGCGACGCTCCTGGTACCCGGCAACAGATCTCGAGCCGCGGACCTGCGCAACCTTCCGGCTGGTCGAGCTATTCCACATCTTGACCTTGCAAGGCAAGGTGACAACATACGATTTCTATTCGGGCCTGGAGAAGGTGACGGATAACAGTGGGCTCGTGAAGCTAAAGGTGCGCCTCACTTCGACTATCTGTGCCGTGCAGCGTTGACGAATCGTTCAGGACAAATATAAGTCTTTTATGCGTATAATGCGCGAGTGGAGACATCTAATCATGGTCAAACGGGGGGGGATCGGGAACGATGGCAAACGCAAGGTCGCCGAGACAAAGCCAGGGGAGCTGGGGCCCGATTGCCCTGGCTGTCCGCGGCCAGGTGTTAATCTCCCGTTCAACTGGGAGAGCGCGAGTAAAACTGACAGGTGCGTCTTGGATTTCGGCGGAGGAATTACGAACTGACAAGTGAAAAGATACCTCTACATCCTTTACATTGCCATCGACGCGTGCTTCCGCCTCAAGCGCCGATTGGTATCGAGTGAGGCGAAGGACCCCAGTCTCGGTCCTGGCTGGTCTTTCTTTACCGAGGACGCTCCGTATCGTGAGTACTTGCTGGGGGTGACGGATCAGAAAGAGGTGTGTTTGTCTTCAATGCGCTCTGGGATGATCGTGCTTCTAACAGAATGTCAGATGAGTACATGCAGCGGACTCGCCGCGTTAGACTACGCCAACACGAAGTTTTCGCGGGGTTATGGTGCGACGGGCGTAGGGCTCGGGGTCTGCGCGAGACACGAGTTTGTCCAGAAGTCCAGCGCGGCGGATTTGCAAAAGGGAGAGCGGTATGTGTTGTTTCAAACGAAATAAACTGAGACTAACGTGCTGTTTAGCTACGCGAATATGGACTACATTTTCGCGTCTTTAATGCGCCACCACAGCGCCAACCTTTTCAAATTCATTTCATACGACATCTGCTGCCAATGGAGCAAACACCTGATGGGTCGTCTGAAGAAGCTGCCGGCTAGGGTTCGCCTTACTCTCATCATCGCGCTCGTGCGATTCCTCATCCCGAAACTGCACATCTATGGCCACAAGATCAAGTGCCAGCTTTACTTTTCATTGAATTACACCCCCGGCTCGGCGCGGACGGATGGCGAGGGCATCGAGCGTCCTTAGGCCAACATTGGGCCGGTGGCAACGAGCACGAGGGAGATGGGGCCGGGATCGCGACACGACACGCTCAACGACCACTGGAGCCATTGGAATTGGCAGAAACTTGTGGGACTCGGCATCCTCCTCAAGAAGCGCCTACTAACTGCAATTCCGGAGCGCAACTATCAGGCGGAATCGCTTGCGACATTCACCAGCAACCAGATGGAGAACGTACCTTCGTGGAAGGCAGCGGTGGAGGCTTTCGAGGGAGATTCCTCGAAACCGAATCCGTACGAGATTCCCAAAACGGGTAAGTCCGCCGCTTACGTGGTCCCAATATCTTGTGTTAACACTGCGAGCAGGAGCTTCAGAGCACGACGTACGTTTGGAATGCGCGCAGGAGGAGGCCGCGGCGCATGCGGCGGGCGTGGCTGCCATCCACAACGTCAGCCCAAGCGCATTTATCCTCGCGGGGCTGGATCTGGAAGAGCAACAGTACGTGTCCCGCTAGACATGAAGCGTTGATGAAGACTGACGATCAAGTAGACGCCAAATCCGCATTGAGGTCGAAACGCGCAGGGATCAATCGACGAAACAAAGCGCCGAGCTCCTGGAGAAGCGCACGAAGCTGAGCCGCTATATCGCGCGCTTCCGAGCCCTCCAGATTGCGTACACGCCGGCCGCACTTCAGGCATTGGCCGACCGCCCAGCGCCAGCGCCTGCCACCGCCAAGGCGCAGGAAGCAGCAGCACACGTCGAAAACGTGCCGCTGTACCTGCTGTCGGCTCTGACGGAGGAACAGCGGGCGTCGGGTTGTAATCGGGGGGTCGTGGCAATTGAAACGCGCCTGCGCGACGCCCAATGCCGTAGCTCTCTCGACGAAATTCGTAACCTTTTGCACGTTAAATCCCGGTTTCGTACTTACAAAGGGGGTAACGTGCGACATCAAGGCTCCACCACTCGAGCACGGGGGCTGATGGACCGAAATGATCAGAAGCTGCGAATCTACGGGGAGAAATATGTCGCGGCGTGGGAGGCGAAACGGTGGCTAGTCGGGGGGCGCGAGGAGGACGTCGGTTGGCGGCGACTGAACCCCAAGAAAGACCTGCGCTGCATGGAATCGGAGGATGATGCTGCTCAACGGAGCAAGCGGAAGGTGCGGGGGAGGAAACGGGGAGTGGGGGAAGCTGCAACGGAGGAGGAGCGTAGGGAGGGGGTCCAGGAGGGGCAGCGCGGCAAGGGGCACGCAAGCGAAGGCCGACGGACGGTGTCGTGGATATGGATGGGTGTCGACTTGTCGACGCCGGGCACGAGCGAGGCAATTCTAACCGGTACGCCCATTTTTTAACCCAAAAAGGGAACGGATGCTGAAATATATTCCAGGGTTGCGCGCTGAATGGGCGAAGGCGTGGGCGCGGACGCGACGGTGGACGGAAGAGGTGGCACTCCTCAAGGAGGAAATGCGGCGCGTCCCCGTCGCGCTGCGCTGGAAGGCGCAGTGGTGGCGGGATCGGCGGGAGGTGGCGGAGTTTGCCGGGCTGCATGCGGAAGGCGCGCGCGCGTACGCGGCGCGTCAGGCGGCGCTGATGGAAAGGATTGCAGAGAGGTTCGAGACGATGTGGGCGGGCTTGAGGGAGCTGGAAGTGGTGGAGGGCGTATCGGCTGAACCCGAGGAGCAGGCCGATGAAGCCGAAGGCGACAAGGAGGACGAGAATTGGATCGCGGCGGAGAGCGAGGGAGAGGGGGGCATAGAGGGGGAGGATGAGGAGGGCTCCATTGGCGAGCCGGAGGACGACACGGAGGACGATTAGTAGGGGGGAGCGGGGTTTTAATTGCAATATTTGTTGGCCGCTTTTGATGCGTAGGGCTGTAATATTGATTTGTGATCACCTGTGATGGCTAAGGAACCATGCCGAGGATACAGGACGGCACCTGACTATGCGAGGGATGCCGTGGAGCCGTGCAACCCCCTGACAATAGGTGTTCCCACGCCTGAGAACTTTCCTCGTATTTTGCAATGGCACGTTGGAAAGTTCACGGTGTATTATGCATTGGGTCTACTGCTACGGGTGTACAGCTTGAAAGAGAGATAGCGTACCTAGGCTGCACGGAGAAAATCCAAGCTCCCAACATAATTTGCCGCACGCGGCGGCGTTTCAAGTCGCAGCGCGCAAGGGTTACTTCTACCAACAATAAAGGTCCGAGACGCTGCCCTGTGTACTTGAGTTCGCGTCAAATGGCGAGTATTTAGCGGAAGAAGAGCACACCTATGGACATCAAATCAAATCTCTGTGTGACGCCTACTTATTATTATTACACGGCCTAGTGCCTATTTGTTCCTGTATTGGTAGAGTACATAATCATCTATCTTTTATTCTCTACTCTTGTCGTCTCGACTCAAATATATGCGTGTCGCGTCTCTACGCTCTCCTGGTCGCCGGAGGGTCACAGCGAACGAGCAAGCCCTGCATGCAATTTCCCATCTTTGTCAACTTCCTCAGCACCTGTGGAAGTACCAAAGCCATCGGAGCACTCATTGGCCTTCTCTCGTCTTGTTATATCCAAGCAGGGATATAGGAGTCTAGCCGACCAGTTGGACAGAGCTCCCGTAATGTATTATCGACCAGAGGGGGATGAGACTGGAGGTGACTGGTGGACTAGATATTGCAACACCACAGAGGGGCAGGACAAGCGACACTATCCGTTGATCCCAGGAGAGGACAAGGACCGGGTGGGGGGACAAGACAACCGGTGAAGACCAGTGACTTGGATTGCTGCACAGGGAAGGTGAAGCAACATTTATTAACAAACTGAAGAACAAGGGAGTAGACTACGAGATTATATACTTATTGTATAATATAAGGGGAAAGATAAAGTGTCCATGTGGATGTAACAATAGAGACAAGAACCCATATGGGGTTTGAAGTTCAAACACAATAGTAGAGAGACTTGAACAATAAGAAAGAAGACCTAGCACCGCATGGCTGAGGGCCAGCTGGTGCTATGGTGCAACTATGGCGCCATACGATGTCCACAAGGTATCACCAGGCCACCAGTACCGGTCACTGACCGGTGCTACCGGTCATGGTCTTGAGTTGTCGAGGTGCATTCTGGAGGTTGGTTGTGCATGGATATAACAGGTCTCTAAGTTGAATAACACAGTAAATTTGACAGCCTGACCAAACTCATCAACATCATTTGATGTGTCACCCGGCAGTCTGGCCAGCAGCTGTGCCTTCCAGTTGTCTTCCTTCTTGTCATTGTTCATAGCCTGCTCGTCTTTCCCTGAATATCCTCCTTCTGCAACTCTTTGAACAATGTCTGGTGCCTCACAACAATAGAAGCCTGGTCCATGCCATTAGTTGGAGTGTCATGCTCATATGACTAATAATAATGCACCTGTACCCTGCTACTTGCCTATTGAGCTGCACTTTTGTATATTTTTGTGGTTGGATGGCCGAGTGGTCTAAGGCGCTAGAATCAGGTCATTGTCTCATATCTAGTCCTCCGGGGCGTGGGTTCGAATCCCACTCCAATCATGTTTTTGGCAGTTGCCGGCCTTCGCAAGATTCTTGTCCGTGGCCGTTAGATGTGTCCCTTTACTGATCTTGCCTTCCCATTTGCCTCGGTGGCTCACTGAGGTGCTAAGCGGGATGCGTGCAGGAAGCATTGTAACATGCATCCGCTTGGCATAAATGACCTGGTGCATGGATTAGTGTGTGGATGAAGTAGAATCAAGTGCACTGACCAGAGCATATTCTCATAAGTATGGAGGTAGTAGCTGTAAGAGGGCTGGCCCTGACCTTTCCATATGGTTGGTTGACTTATCCTTGACAACCATCGGACAAGTCGCATATTAAGTCCACGTGTCGGGATAACCCTGATTCTTTCTGCATGGCCAGGGCTAAGTCTATTGTTAAATCCACATGGTTACTATTTATCTTTTATTACATAATTAGATAAGACTTATCCTATATAAACCTCTTAGCATAACTTATATTCTTCAGTTTGATAATAAACATTGCTTTCACTCTACCTGTGAAGCCACGGTGGACAATAGCTTGTCCTTTTCAGCTTTGGGGCAGCGTGTCCATGAGTACGGCTTTGCCTTGTCCTTTCCCTTGTCCTTGTGCTAACTCCGGCCGCTTTGGCGTTTCGGATTCTTCCGCGGCCACGCTGCAGCCGCGCGTCCTCGGGAGTTTCCGAGGTTGAAATGATCCCATTGATGATTTTTTGCTCAAGGCTGAGGTCTCAGTCGAACTCTCTTGGATGAGGCTGGCATGACGGAGATAGGTATAGGTCTGAAGGTGGCGTGAAAAAAATGGAGGAATAATATCGAAGAACATACCAAAAATGTGCTCTGAGTCGAACAACTCTCTATCCTGTTGCATTCAACCAACCCAAATTGCACACCACCAAGTATGGGTGATATTGGGCACTGTTTTGAGACTCTGCAATTTTTTGTGGACTACAGATGGGTGTCGGCGCCGCGTTGGATGTTGGTGTGAAAGTTGTGAACGCCCCGGCAGCACCCGGCACGTTTTCAACTGTCACACCCCTCGTGATGGAACTCCATACTGGCCGTTGCATCACCGTCTCTTGGCCTCCAAAAATTTCCCAGTCACTATGCAGTGGGACACAACAGCCCCACCAAGTTCTACCAAAATTGGCTGGTTGAGTACGGTGGAAGATCAATTTCTAGGTACTTAGGCCATATTCTCGCCCAGTTTTCACTTGGTATTGCACAATTTTTCTGCTTAAACCTGTAGTACAGTGATCTATGTGAATATTAGGCCATTCCCAAGAATATTCTAGCACCAACTAAGCCCTGCAGCTGCAAATCAGTACTCAGATCATTTTCTGCCGGAAAGCTCCGAGCGATGATGGCCGCCACGAGGCCGCGGAGGAACCTGAAAGGCCCAAGCGGCCGGGTTTAGTGAAAGGACAAGTACAAGGATACACACGAGCCGGGTCAAAGGACACACGGCCCCGGAATTGCAAAGGACAAGCCTTTGTCCACCGTGGAAGCAATCCGAGTTCCGACTCTTTCCCGTTCATCCGGACTATAAATAGCCCACTTGCCTTGGTTGCCTTTGGCAAGTGTTGCTCTGGTCCTCCGAGCTTCCTCCGAACCTACCTTTGTCCTCTGGGACGAAGGGTGGTGCACTTCCCATTACCCCCGTGGTGTTGTTGCACTGGTTTGCTCCCTCCGCTCCGCTCCGACTCCGCTGTCCTCGGACTGCGGACGTTGAGTGGACCAATCGTTGGTCACCCTCTGTGACTATACATTGGTGTTCGGACTCCTTCGCTCTGACCCCGTTGCCTTCGGGCTGCGGACATCGAGCAGTCTGCTGGTTGCTCCGTCTCCATCTCCGTTGCTTTCGGGCTATGGACCATGGACGACTGCTTCCATCTGCCCCCATGGAGCCAGGCAGACAAGGCTCGTGCAGCACCTCTGTCGCGTACTCTCATCTTTTCGCTCAGTCCGCTCCGCTCCGCCTCCGCTCTGGTGCTGTCGCGGACCTGGAACCTCTGGTCGATTGGCCTTATATCCCCCGCTCGGATATAACAGGCACCCTGCCACTCACAGGCAAGACCTTCCACCAATTTTTCTACCCCAACAATTGGGTGTATGTCAAAGATCTGGTGACAAAGGAAAGTAATATTATGGATCTTCAAAGGCCATCTCATGGTTCAGGTATGTGTTGTTTGTTACCATTTGTAACGGCCTTCGAGTACATCTCTCCCTCCTGTTCAACCAGGAGGTATAGTATATATTTTCTCTTGTTGGTTTTTACGAAGCTCTCACAACGACTCATAAAGTTACGACATACGACTATGTATTACAAAGACTCGGGGATATCCCCATTGGAATCATCATCTTATCCTTACCCTCTCATGACGAAAGCCACCGGCACTTCCCAGTCCTCTTAAAGACTGGTTAGCTTGGAGGCCCTGCAGTGAAGGTAAGCCTTGCTAGTTCCTGGTACTCACCATATCATGGAACTCGGGCCTTCTACACCTCAAACGGAGATCCCTTCGAGGCAGAGACTCAGGACCCTAGGGAGATCCCCAGGCGCCCTGTGCGCTCGTGTACGCTCTCTTCAACACACCATTCAGACGCTACGTCTGTCTAGTAGCTCGCCAGCCGCTCACCTCGGTAGTTCATCCAACTAATAAGTATCTGTGCGACATTCCTCGACGTGTCCTACACCATTGCATGACACCAAACTCATTTTGACTTGTCTAGGTTGCAAAATGTATTCTTCAGGGTCCTACGGTTGTGCTTAGGGGCCCCGGCACCACTTGAGGTGAGTGCGGGAATGCAATGAGACGACCCAAATACACATAGGGTATAAATCTTGCAATTTTTGCAGTTTTAGTCTTGGAAACAGGAATAAAGCCGGAGAAGGTTGCACCAATGGTCTTTAATCAGTATCTGTATGGGCGATTGGTACCTGCTTGGTGGTACAAGGAGAGTTGAGCTGAGCCCTGAAGTATCAACTATAAACTAGTTGGTCGTATGACGGTCTAACTACATATACCAAAGGGAATATAACAAAGCCTAAACTATGAGACCAGAGAAGACTTGAGCAGTATTCATGGGCAATACTAAGGGAAGCATCCTAGTGGGCATTGGGGAACATGCCAATGGTGGTTTAGGCACACCACTGAGCTCCTGAAAAGGGACCAGCGGGCGTCTAAGGCACCAAAGGCAGGTCCATCGCGGGATAACAGGACGAATGTGTTGAAGGACCAGTGGGTCCAAGGTACCGAAGCTAGGCTTTAGACGAGAATATTGGCCCAGGGGCAATGCCAAACAGGGATTGCGTGAGAGCGATCACGATGGCATCCGAATTGGGAAGGACGCACCAACGGCTGACTGTTTGCACAGAAATGAGTATACACGTGCAAACTGAGAACAGCTTACTCACCTGTGTCATGAATCATCAGCATTATCAGATCTGCTCTGATCCGCTCTGATCCGGTTCTAGCTTTACTTAGAAGCTTATCTAGTTATATCGGAACTTATCTAGCTATATCGGATTTGTATTAGTGATAGCCTCATGTTTCTTACTCAGAAACTCATGTTTCTGACTGAGCAACACATGTTGCTGACTGAGGCCTTACTGAGCACCTCGAGGCTTCGGCATTGCATAGTAGTAGTATATATATATGTCCCTGTACTTGTAGCACTCTCCAGTCTTGAGCTAGTTGTATGTATCTCCACTAGCAATATAGGCCCACTTCATTCTGAGCACAGACTTGGCCTCTTTGCATCCCCTCTGCATTGCATTGGCTGGTGTGTCTGACACGCAAGCTTCCCAAGCACTTCACAATTGCTGCCGAGGCTAGCACTAATTCCCTCCACCTCCCGCTAGAGATTGAGTTTACGCACAACGCAGTCAAGCTCTCGCTGTCCAGACTCGTGGACTGTGGTGCAATGTCCGAGTTCATCGACTCGGAGTATGCAGCGGAGAACAAAGTCCCGCTGTGCTGCCTCTCTCGCCCCATCCCTGTCTTTAATGTTGATGGCACTCCGAACGAGGCTGGCAGCATTTGGGAAGTGGCAGACGTCATCCTCTGGTACAAGTCGCACAGCGAGCGTGATGTGCTTGCTGTCATCCGTCTTGGCAAGCGGAAGCTCATCCTTGGGTATTCTTGGCTCCGGAAGCACAACATTGACTGGGAGACTCGAGAGGTCAAGATGAGCCGCTGCCTATGACTTGCCATGACGAGGCAAGGATCAAGTGCCAGCATGCCAAAACTTCCGCTTCGATCCTTCGCCAGCTCCGTGCGGGTCCGATACCCCACATTTGTGCGGTGGACATGGACCTTCGCTCTGGCAAGGACAATGACAACAAGTTCGAGGACGAGTTGCCTGAGTTATCCCCGGATGACTCCGACGACTCTGATGACGGGGATGACCCAATTGAGGAGAGGAGATCGTATTTTCTACACCATGTTCTCTCCTCCAGAACACATCCGAGCCTCCGCTATGGTTCTCAACGCCTAGCGGAAGCCCATGCCAAGCACTCCACACCTGGTAAAGAACCCCTCCTGAGTGGGTGCGTAACTTTGAGGATGTCTTCAGTCGGGAAGTGTTCGACTCATTACCAGAGCGCCAGACTTGGGACCACACCCTCAAACTCGTCCCCGGCTCGAAACCGACGAACTGTAAGGTCTACCCTATCTCACCCCTCGAACAGCGCAAGCTCGACACGTTCATTGAGGAGGGCCTTGCCACTGGTCGGATTTGGCCGTCGAAGTCTCCCATGGCATCTCCAGTCTTCTTCATCAAGAAGAAGGACGGTGCTACCGGGTGTTGAATGCGATGACCGTGAAGAATTGGTACCCACTTCCGCTGATCAACGACCTCATTAATCGTTTGAAAGGCGCCCGATTCTTCACAAAGCTTGACATTCATTGGGGCTTCAACAACGTCCAGATCCGAAAGGGTGACAAGTGGAAGGCAGTGTTCCGCATTAACAGGGGACTCTTCGAACCCCTGGTGATGTACTTTGGCTCCGGCAAAGGATCTCATCATGTCTGGCGACATCATGGGCATTAACAGAGGACTCTTCGAACCCCTGGTGATGTACTTTGGCTCCGGCAAAGGATCTCATCATGTCTGGCGACATCATGGTATACCTCGACGACATCCTCATTGCACATTCAGACATCAACCGGCATCACGAGATTGTCCGGGAGGTGTTTCGACGTCTCCGGGAGCACAAGCTCTACTTGCGCCCAGAGAAGTGTGAATTCGAGAAGTTGTCGATCGAGTACCTCGGAGTGATCATCTCACACAACCGTGTCAAGATGGACCCTGTCAAGGTTGCTGGTGTTGCTGCCTGGTCGACACCGGAGAACAAGACGGATGTGCAGCAGTTTGTTGGCTTCACAAACTTCTACCGGCGGTTCATCCAAGCCTTCTCCAACATTGCCCGGCCCCTCTTTGACCTCACTGTGAAGGGCAAGGTGTGGGTTTGGACTGCAATTGAAGCTGCCGCGTTCCAAGCTCTAAAGGACGCTGTCACCTCTGATCCAGTCCTCATACTCCCGGATGAGTCTCGGATGTATCGCCTCAAGAGCCTGTTGCTAGTCCAGCGTAACTACGAGATCCACAACAAGGAGATGCTCGCCATTATTCGGTCACTCGAGGTGTGGCGTTGGCTCACAGCTTCCTGTCGAGATCTGGACCAACCACAACAGCTGGTTAGGTTACAATAACACGTTATCTTTAGGTTGTACGCTAGCGACGTAATGCGTCATAACACGGGGTTTTGCGCACAGCCACCACGCAGCCTATGGCCGCGGCAGGAGCGATTTTTTTGGCTGTCGGACTTTGAAAATGACTTGAGCGTCGTTGGCGCTGCCGCGCCATCAATTTCGGCGGAAAAAAACAAATATATAGATAGGGGCTTTTCACCCAAAACGGTCCAAAAAAGACGGCACTTTGGCCGTGCTGGTACCTGATACCTACTCTGGTAGCTACAGCTCCTTTCTACCCCATATCGACGTCGACATCACCCTCGACGCCGGCGTTGCTTGCGATCAGCCGCCGCAGCATCCACGTGACATCAAGAACGCTCTCGACCCATTCCTCATCGTCCGCGTTCCCCAGCTCCTCCTTCCACCACTTCAAGCACATCACTACGCTCAATAGCCCATTCGCCCCCCGCGCTCCTAGCTCTTCCCACCCGCCATCGCCTTCCTGCGCCATCCCGCCCGTTTTGACCCGCTGCCAGGCGGGATTCACCGCGCCCCACCACCCCTTCCAGGCCTGGGCAAACGCGCCCATGTCCTTGATGGGCGGCGTCCCCTTGCGCGCCCGCTGAATCCACCATCCGACCTCGGTGGGGCGTCCTTTCGTCGTCAGGGCGCCGCCTTTGCTCTGCACACCATCTTCAGCGCAGTTTCCTTTCCTCGCGGATGAAATCACTTACGGTGAATCCACTTCCCTCCTCTAGCTTCCACCACAAACTGACGAGCTCCCCCCAGCCCTTCCACTCCTTCTCCATGACCTCGCGCGCGTCACTCGCCCACTTCGGCACCCCGTTACTCGTGCTCGCACTCACAATCCCTTTCTTCTTCCCCCTCGCTTTCTTTGCTGCTCGACGCCACGTCGCCGGGCACGTCCTTGTCGGTGGTGTCTGTTTCGCCGTGGTTCGCGGTCTCGCGGGCTGCGGTGTTGTTGTTGTGGTCGTTGGCGGCGTCCGTGTCCGCATCTGCGTCTTGGCTCGCCGTGCCGCGGGCGTCAGTGTCGTTGTTTTTCGCCGTGCCTCCGCCGTGGCTCGCGGTCTCGCGGGCTGCGGAGTCGTTGTTGTGGTCGTTGGCGGTGTCGCCATCTTCACCGTTGGCTCCTTCCCCGCCGCTAGCGCCCCGCCTCCTCGCCCGGGTCTGCGGCGGCTCCACAAGACCCTCGCCCTCGCTCACATCGCTCCCAGACGACTCAGCACTCTCCTCCTCGTCGCTCTCCTCCAGTCTTGGGCGTTTCTTCTTCGGAGCCGTCTTGCGCGTTGGCTTGCGCTTGCCTTGCCCTTCGTCGCTTCTGTTGCGACCTGCAGCCCCGCAGCCGGTAGCGATGCCGTTTTAGCGCCTGCACAATTCTCCGCTAGCTTGTTTTCACGCTGTAGCGCCATGGCACTGAGGCCCATCAGCTCCGTGACACGGCTCTCGCGCGCTTCTTCGTCCATCGACTCCAACTCGCGACGTAACGCAGTCCGCACCCCCAGCTCTATCATACGCGCCTCCAGCGAGCCTGGCGGCGGCGGAGTAGTCTGGCGCCCAAGGTCTAAGGGTATTCCGTCGGGCGGGGGCATGCTAGCGCGCGTGGGCGCTGGAACCGATGCGGCCGTGGACGCGGGTGGTGACAATGGGAGTGGGGGACGTGGATGCGGTGGGAAGTGGGGCCGTTGTTGGGGCGGGCTCGGTCATCTCTGTCTCCTCGCGCGGCTCGACATCTATGACGAGTAAAGGTCAGTCGTGCAAAATAACGCATTAGCAACCGAATACTTACTTGCATCAACCAAGAAGCGGACAAATTGGTCCAATACAACCTTGTACCCTCCCTCGTCCCACTCCGTAAAATCCTTCTCCAGATCGACACTCTTCGCCTTGGTTTTCCCTGAGTGAACGCTCACCAGGGCTACTTTGCTGTCATCCACCAGTCGTCCAGCAATGAGGGTGATGTGGTAGCTCGTATACGCTCGCAGGGCGTTGAGCAGCGGCGTCACGACCGCGCTGAACCGCAGACGAGCCCTGGGTTGAAGTGTTAGGGAGTCGACGGCGCGCTTCAATTGGGTCGACTCACTCCACCTGTTCCTCCTCATTCGCGCTTGGCAACCCTTCCTCCGCATCCTTCCACTGCTCCAACTGGTCTTCGTGTTCCAACTGCGCTTCTAGCCTGATCCTCTTCTTCACCTCCTCCGACTCGCGCTCAAAAAACTCTCGCGCCACCTGGCAACGCAGCGAGAGATGCTGCCGTCGCGGTTCGTGGGCGTGCCGCAGCTGGAATTCCTCCTCGACAGCGGCCTTGAACTCCTCGTGCTGCATGTAGAATTGATAGTCTGTCACGCGTTTGGGGGACGCGCCGTCGGGGCATCGCAGGCGCGCTAGCCACGGGGTATACAGGTTGCTCGTCATTCCCATCGCATTGCGGTGGTGATTATACCAAGTCTTGATTTTCTGGCGGCGCGCGTCAGTATGCCACAGTCGACACCAAGAACATTCATCCTCACGCTTTTGATTCTCGTCTGCACCGCTGTCTTGCTCTTTTCCTCCTCCGCCGTCAGCTCCTCCACCTCGTTCACGACCACCATCGCATCATCCCCCAGCTCCTCGTCAAGCGGCAACCGCCAGTGAAACAATCTCCAGTATTCGCTGAACAGGCCCGGCCACCAGGCGCGAGTTTTGCCTGCTTTTGACGCCTCCATGTAGGCGGGGAGGTTCTGGATCCGGATGAGAAAGTTGAATCTTTTGCCATGAAAGTCGCCCTTATTGCCCGGCTTGAGCTTGGGCTTGACCTCGTCATTTTTTTTTCGGTTTCTTTTCGCGAACTTCGTCAAGACAAAGGGCTGTCGCTCGGCACCCGTAGCTGTACCATAAAGCCTTCGGTCCTGTGTGTAGCCATAACATAAGATGCCTTTCTCGCCGGTCGTAGCCACCCACTCAGCTATGCCTTGCTTTTGCCTTGGGCACGCTTATCCCTGTGCCGGTTCCCTCTCGCAGCCATCAGGCGGCACTAAATGCCGTTTAAATCCTCGGAAATTCGGTGTAAATTCGTGTATCTATTCAAACAAATGGGGGAAACGACGCATGTCCCAAAAAGGCAGTCCAACAAAATATTCGAATATTTATCACGCGTTGTCCGCTGCAGCCCCTTCCACATTTCCAGCTCTCCCTACACCTCCCACCGCTGTACTATCCACCACCACGTCTCCCGCGATCCGCGCAAACGCCGACATTGCCTCCACGAGCAGCCCATCCTCACGCACCGCTGTACGAACAGCGGTCGTGGCAGACGTTTCCCATGCCGTCTGAAACTTCCGCGCAAGGTCACGATGCAGGGCAGCTTGACGGGCAGCGTAGGCGGCAAGGCCCGACGCCACCTCGCGCGACACCTCCCCGCGACTTGCGGCCATGGACTCCTGACGTTGACTGCCAGCGCAAGAAACGAAGCACCCGCTTCATTTCCTCCCGCAGCAGCTCCACCTCCTCCTCCCAGTGCTCCTTCCGCGCCTTCGCCTTCGACCACTCGACACGCACCGCTAGTGTCTCATTTAGTCGTTGTCGTAGAGCGTTCTCAGCGAAAAGGAAGGACTCACAATCATGCAGCTCCGCCTCATCCTCCCCAGGCCCCCCCCCCCCGCCTGTCCAAATCCACGAGAAAGTCTTCTTCTTCGACGAAAGTGCGGGCCCCTGTCGACGCGCCCTCGAACTGATATTTCCCAGCCGCTTGTGCGCAGCCGCGTCAATTTCCCGCTCCTCATCGAGCTGGACGTCGGCGGCTTTGAGCTCCTTCCATTTCTCACACTCCGCTCGACCCCGCAAGGCGATGAGGGCGATGAGGGCGCTGCGCGCGCGCCTGTACTTGGCGCTCACCGCGTCGACACGCTCTCCAAGCTGACCGATGAGCGTGTAAGCGCGCGTAGCCGCTCGTTGGCCGACAACACTCTCATCGCGGTAGTTGAGAAGATGCCGCTTGGCGTGGAGACGGCTACGCAAGAGGGTGATAGAGTCCTCGCACTGCCCCTCGCGCAGCTTGGCCTCCATCGCGGGGAGGCCCTTGCGGCAGCCGTCGACCCTGTCGGCACGGAGTAACCCAGACGGTAGGTATAATTTGATGTCTTCAGCCTTCGGCGGTGGCAGCTCGGGGTCGCGCGCATCTTCCTCCGCCTCCAGCTCTCTCACCGCGGCAGCCATGTACACCGCCTGCAGTTTGCGCCAGCGCCGCAGCTTCGAGAAGAATGCGACGCGCATCTCCTGCACGCGCTCCTGCTGGTCCGCTACCAGCAACGTACGTCCACGCGCCTCGCGCTTGATTCGCTGCCTGAACAGAGTAAGTATTTATGCTCCAGAAAATGGAGCGTCTTGACTCACTGCGCCTCCTCCAGTTGCAACCCCCCGACCAGAAACGACGTCAGACTCGATCCGTGTAACTTGCCCCCTCCAGTTGCTGCCTCGTCTGCCTCGTCCTTCGTTAGAGCAAGACGTATCACGGCCTCAGTGGCTCCACCTGCCGTCATGTCAGTGAGAGACACGCTCGTTATAGTATTGTATGGACTTACGCTTTCGTCCCCCTGACAGCAAATACGGATTAGGCTGCGTGTGATCTGCCTTCCAAGCGTCTATCTTCGCCTGCCAATCCCGCTTGACGCTGCTCCGCAAGGTCTGGTCGACCTCCTTGAAGGCTGCTACCTGACGATCCCGCTCGTCCGTGGCGATGATAAGCTTGCACGGCAGTGTCGTTCCTGTAATTCAGGTGAGTGAGCGAAGCACAATATAGTCGACGCAAGTCACGACGAACCTTGGCCGATATTTTTTGCGAAGTTATGGTGATCGATCTTGTCCTCGATGGCGTCCGCGCGCGCACCCGCGCCCATCTCCTTCGTTGCACATGAAATGGGATTGAGCACTGACCACGTTCTCTCGATACCCTCCCCATCGGTCCTCCCAACACCGTCCAAGTAGGTGAGCGAGTTCTCGTTTTGACATGAAACCTCGTGTGCTGCGGCGTGCCAGACGGGCAGCGCGAACAACAAGACGATGGAGGCGAGGTCAAGCCGTAGTTGCTCCGGCATCGCTGCCATACGAGACTGCAGGTTGATCTTCCACTGGCATGCGATGTCGTATGAGATTGCCAGGTACATCGCGGTAACACCCAATATTGCGGACAGTAGAATGTAATCCATGTTGGAGTAACTGAGAAAAGAGTATGTCAGTGCTTGAACGCTGGCGGATTAAATTGTGGTACATACCGTTCGCCTTTCTGTAGATCGCCAATCCCCTGCGGGCGAACGAGTTCGTGTCGAGCACAAACCACTCCGCCCACGCCCGAGCAGCGCAAGCCCGTTGTCATGCGAGTGTCTTTCTGCAGGAGTGCCGCGAAGGCGATACAAGTGCTAACCTGCATCCTCGCGCGTCAGTTATCGTTTCATTGGCCGACAAGAAATGGAGACCACACTCACGTCCTTCTCTGCGACGTAGTTCCGTAGATGGCTTTTGTACGGCGCGTCTTCTACAATATAGCCCCATCCATCGCCTAATGGTGGATCTTCCCGCTCGTTGGCGCGCAGTCGATTTTTCAGACGAAAATTGGTGTCCATTGCTAAGAGCAGCATATAAAGGAACCTGAATCATTGGCTTCAGATGAAATACGCCCTCGGAAACGCAAAGGGGACGTGACTTACTGGTACTCGGGCGCAACATCGCGCCAGCCCTCGGGGAGATTCTTGCCGTCGTGGGGACACGTCCAGCACTCAACACCGCATGCACCCTTGCGCGTGCAACGTAGAGGCGTGGGTTGATGACCGAGGCCGGCGCGCTTGATTCGTTTCAGAAACGAGAATTGGCGCGACATGTGCCCAAAGGCTTTGTAGCGATCCTATCATCGAGGTCAGTGATGTCCGTAATCTGGCCGTTTAATGTGACGACTCACTGGTACTTTCTCGACGTCGCACGCCGCGTCGGTCTGACTCTCCATGGCCCCTACGAAGTCATGGACGTTGATATTTCCAATGACATTCAAGACTCGAAAGGTCTCCAGCGCCTGGAAGGTGGCGCACGTTGCGGAATCGACCGTCGTAGCGGGGGTACCACTCGTTGCGGAGTAGTTGTTGCAGGTTATTGGTGTGGTCGGACTTGTCGCACCCGCAATACTGATAGGTCACCGTGTGGATCGCCTCAGTGTCCATCACGACCATCTCGTGCGTCACAGGCGCCGGGCGAGGACAGGCATGTCCTCCGTGTCCCAGTTGATACACGACACCCAGGTCCTTGAGCGTCGTGCGCGCCCAGAAAGCGCCCTTCCATTCCTGCCAACGCCAGTCAGTGTCCAGTCAACGTGCACCATCGAGCACTGACCTTGATGCGATGTGAAGGACCCAGAGAGTGACGTGAGCGGACACAGTCGAGGCACTGAACGAAGACCCCGCAGTCTGTGCAACGGAAGCGGCGTGAGTGCCTGGTGTAAGCGTTTTTGCAACAGCTGCAGGCTTTCTCGTCCAGCGCGTCGCCCAGACCGTCCGCCCGTATCGTTTCATCGAGGAAAAACTGCTTGAGGTTACGCCAGAGAGACATAGGGTCGTCCTAGTCCAAATGAGATGAATGTAGCGTCGTACGCAGCAAGTACTCACCGAACTGAGGTATCTTTTGCGTTTCTCTCCTGCTTCGACGTTGTCGATCCTCTCTTCGTCCGGGAGTTCTTCCTCTGCTTCACCTGGAAGAGGTTCCCAGTCCCCGAGGGCGTCGACCAGATCGGAAGGGCAGACTCTCCGACGTTTCACACCGATGTTGTGAGCGGACTGGAAACCCCGCAGTCCATCGTGGAACATGTAGAAGCCTTTGTCGCGGGCTGTCTCCGAGGGGCGGCTCTCGTATTCGAAGAAATCATTGTCGTTCCGCTGTGAGCGATTGGGGGCTCTGAGAGAGGTGCTTTTGGCGAGGAAGAATGGCCGCATGTCGCTTGCTGGCTGCAGCAAAGAGGAGAGAGGAGGAGAAAAGCAAGAGGAAGAGAGTGCGAGAAGCTAGACCAAACATGTTGAGTTTTCAGAACCTGGCCCGGCCAGGGTGTCGTCGTGGCGCCAGCGCTCAGACTCGCTCGACGAGTCGTTTGAGGCAAGTTGATGATTTCCCACGTGCACCGCGAAAATTATGTAATAAACTCATTATGTCGACACAGGCACAAAATCACGATTGAATAAAAAATGTACGCGGACAAAGTGTATACCGAGAGGTGAGGATATGCGAGGATAGCGCGGACGGTAGTACAGTACTGTTAGACTGGGAGCAGTAGGGACTTGGACTTCTTCACCACTATATTACCCTCTCTGTCCGGGAAGGCGAAAGCTTGACGCCGCTCGAAACGCGAGTGTTCCCCATCGTGGCAGCGGCAGCAAAGGTTTTGAGGGCCGTTCCGGGAGATGATCTGGAGAAGCAGGTTAAAAGGCTGAGGGAGATAATGGAAACGAAACACATACAGTGATGTGATGACCGCGCTCGTCGTGGTCAAGTTCATACTGAGGACGGTTGATCTGGTTCAAGAGGGACCGGACCCTCTCGACGCCCTCGCCGTCAGTAGGGCAGTCGTTGCGGTTGCGGTTGGCGTCAGGGTGGAACGGGTTGGTGGGAAACGGGAGGGCAGCAGGGATGTCGGACACTGGGATAAACGGGCTTGAATCATAAGCCTCGCCCGAGGGCGAGGGGGGGTCCGCCGCTGCGTCCGCGAGGCTACAAATAGGTGTGTGAGTGAGAGGTGTGTTCGATGGTCAAGAGATGAAGAGGGGACTCACGGCTCTGAGTTGGCATGGGCCTCGCCGTCCGCCGCCGCGTCCGCAACTACGGATAGAGCCCGTTCAATGATCAAGAAAGATATATATTACCTCGTTGCAGCGATTATGGGCGACCCAGAGTCTGAAGGTGCCATCGATTCGAGGGACGGCATGTCTGAGTCGTCGTCAGAGTCGTCGCTGCGACGGTGGACATCAGCCCCAGCAGATGGTGGACAATAAGTAAAGGAAAAGACGTACTCGAAGAGCGAGTCGGTCGAGGCAACTTGCATGGTGTAGACCTTCCAATAATAGTCGCAGCAGAGGTCATACGATTGCATGTTGGGGCTGGGAGCTCGGCGACGCTCCCTGGTCCTCCGGTTGGTGATGAGGCGGAGCATGTGACGTTGTCTTTTGTAGTAGCGTTCCCGGTAGCGGTCCAACACTTCGTCCCGTTTCGCCCTGATGGGGGAGTGAATTCAAGGAGCCGAGGGAACAGGACTTACGCAGGTAAACCGTAGATCACGGTGGTGCTGGACATACCGTATGTCAAGAGCACGGCGGGCGGCGCTGGAGATGGGTTAGAGAGTTGAAGGAGGTACAATATAATGTGAAAATCTTACCACTGGAAAGGGGCGGGCCTTCTTCGAAATCACTCATTTTGTGAGGAGAGGGCGATGCAGACGGGGGGAGTCTGCAGGAGGTATTGCACAGTGCGAAACCTTTTATAGTGCCAGCGTTGTTTGTCCGTGATGAATCCCTTCGCTTGGGGCGAGATCTCATCGTGATTTGGAATTTGTGCGCTTCACCGGATGGTCTGTTGTCGACCGCTTATTACCCGATATTCTGTAGCCACACGGCGGCTGAGATCAAAACAGGAAGATGGACCGGGCGCTCACCCTGCAATCTCCCGCTTCCCTCGCATAAAAAAAACTCCTCCCCCTTGCCCCTCCACTCCGCCGTCCTCGTCTCCGCAATGCGTCTAGACTTTAGTCACTCCGTTCCACAGCTCGCCATACCCCTCCCCCCGCAGGCCCACGTCCCCGACTATAACATGCCCAAGCCCGACTTCCCCCTCGAGCCCCATATAAAATTCCCCTTCCAGCGCCACCTCAGCGAGGCGCTGGCTGCCGATGACCCACCCCGACCATTCCCAAACGATCCATTGCCTGGTGAACTACCCAACCCGGGCTACGCCCATGCTGGGGTTCAGGCAGGTCGCGTGCGTCACAATACGCGCCATATGATGCGCGTGCAACCCTTGCTCGAAGCAGACCGCAAGGCTCGCTTCCGCGTGCACGAGGCTGTCGCCGCCGCTGAACGGCGAGCCCACGAGGCCAAAGGTCCCGCCCGTTCACTCAGACCTCCAGCGCGCTCGTCATGCCGCCTCACGATCTCACCCCTTCGGAACTCGCGGAGCTCATGGGACCGAGGAGTCACCCAACGCGTCTCTCTGCGCAGGAATTGGATGGGCTTACAGGGCATCTCCCCGACGCAGACGCAGAGCTCGATGAGCTCGTTCAACTCATCGGAATCAGCACTCTGGCTCGACAACTCCCACTTATCTTCCACCGGCTTCTCCTCTCTGCGCAGCGCCTCGCACGCGATCCGTCCCCCGATTACGACGATGCTATCGACGACTTGATTCGCCACTTTGACGAGGCCGATATTTTGGGTGCGTGTGCAAAACCAGCTGTAAATCGGTTTCTTAACATACTCCTAGATACATCCACCCCGCCTCCATCCTCCCCTGAGCCCCCCGTAACGCCGTCGCGGACGCGCCAAGTGCAGTCAATCCCGTCGACTCCCCAGACAGTGCGGCCTGCCTCTGGGTACACCTATACGTCCCCCGCCGGCACCGCTCACACTGTGAGCTGGTTCGAAGCCGGTGCGAGGACCCAAGGCATCCGCGGCGCAGCTGTAATGGGGCCCAAACCGCGGTCGGCCGCGTATGCCATCTTCTTCGGCGTAGAGATTGGTGTTTTCGAATTGTGGCTGGAGGTTCATGCGCGAACCAACCGCTATCCTCACACCATTTTCGCGGGCTACGCTAGTTTGGAGGCCGCGACTGCTGCCCTCCAATACGCGCGCGCGAAGGGGTGGACTGGTGATTCAACCCCGCCGCCTTACGACGCTGCGCCGCCCGTTCCCTCCAACTACGAGGACAACCCTCTCAACCAAGGGTCCACCAGAAATCCGACGAGTCGGCCTCCAAACGGAACCGTCCACGGGCTCTTGGCATAACCAAGACCGGTGCCGACGTGATCCGACGCTTCAACTCCGCAAATGCACGCTCCTGTGCCGCTCCCCACACCCACGCTCCTTTTCCTGTCAACACAGACAGCGGTCTGGCAATGGCCGAGAAAGCCTCGATAAATCGACGGTAGAAGTTCATGAACCCTAGAAACTGTTGCACATCTCGCTTCTGCTCAGGAGCAGGCCAGTTGACAATAGCTTCGACTTTAACAGGGTCCATTCTCACTGCATTGTGCGAAACAATCACACCAAGGTATTCTATCTCGGACTGTTCAAACGAGCATTTGGTGTGTTTTAAGAACAGCTTGTTTGCACGCAACTTCTGCAAGACCTTCCGGACCATGACCTCGTGCTCCTGCAGCGTCTCAGTGAATATCAAGATGTCGTCGAGGTAGATAATGACTTTTCCACCGTCGATCTCATCTTTGAAGATTGTGTTCATCATTGTCTGAAACGTTGCTGGAGAGTTGGTCAAGCCAAAGAACATAACCAGAGGCTCAAACAGCCCTCTGTTAGTTCGGAACGCTGCCTTCCACTTGTCTCCCTCCTTGATCCTGACGTTATTGAAGCCCCAACGGACATCCAGCTTGGTGAAGTAACGTGCGTGTGTGAGTTTGTCCACCAGCTCCTGGATAAGCGGAAGAGGATAGCGATTTTTAACCGTCATATCATTCAGCTTGCGGTAGTCCTGGATTGGTCGAAGAGTTCCATCCTTCTTTTTGATGAAGAAGAATGGAGACGCCATCGGAGATTTTGATGGTCTGATACGTCCTGTTCTCAAGTTCTCGTCAAGAAACTCATCGAGTTGCCGCTGCTCCTCTGGACTGAGAGGATAGATTTTACAGTCCAGAGCCTTGGCATCGGGAAGTAGCTCAATAGCGTGGTCCCAAGGCCTAGAAGGCGGCATCTCATCAAAGCTCTCTTTGTCGAACAAGTCCTTGAACTCATGGTATTTGCGAGGCACCGCTTCCTCGAAGGTGGGTTCCTTCTTCTTGGAATGCTGCTTCTCAGACACTTTGGCTGCTGTGGTCTGAAAAGCGCGGATTTTGATTTCCTCTTGCATATCAACCATGAGCAGACGGTCTCCCTCTTCGATCTCAGGATCTTCCGGTTCCGGGTCATCAGACTCAGGATCCACCCACCCCCCTAAAGGTTGGCAGCGCACCGGACAACGGTCAAACGTGACAGCTCCTTTTGCCCAATCGATGGACGGATTGTGCAATTTGAGCCATTCATGCCCAATGAAGATGTCAGTCTTTCCGAGGTTTGATACAGCAAATTGAAGGATTTCCATGTGTTGCCCGATCTGGAGCATAAGGTCGACATACTCCGTGATCGAACCACCCGAATTCAACGAACCATCGGCATTGTAGACCGGGATGGGACGGGGATAGCGCTTTGTGTTCAGTTTGCGCTCGAGCACAAAAGCGCGGTTTATGCAGCTCCCCGTGCATCCAGAGTCAAGCAACGCAGATAGCTTGAAGCGGGACTGGTTATCGAGTGTTTTAATGACCACGTCGATATTGAGTTGATTGCCAGTCCCTCGGATGTAACACTTCGGTTTCCTCAATTCCTTTAATGCTTCAACGCAGCTGTCGTCATCCAGCTCGTTGAGCTCACGAACCGTCTCCTCTGTTACCTCCGCCCGCCTTCTCCTATTCGCCCATATGTCCAGGACACCAATAGCAACTTCGGACTTCACGATCCGAAGCTGCCTAGCTCCTGGCGCTCCTGAAAATCCGGAAGTTCCTGAATAGACCTCAAAAGTTCAGCAATGTCTTCCTTTGCCATAGCGCGGACATTGAACTTGGGGGCCTTGGACGGGTTGGGGCAGAACCGTGCGATGTGCCCAGGTTTACCACAGGCATAACAAGTGCCTCGGGTGTCCCTGTGCCGATCGACGTCCATCGCATCGGGGTCTTTCTCGACCCGAGGTGCGCTTTGTACAGCGGGCGTCTTTGCCTTCTGCTGCACAGTCTCTCTCTCAGTGGATCTACCTAGCGCAGCGTTGTACTCCTTCGCTTTGCGATAGGTGCGATCGCACTCTGACGCCTCTTTGAGCCAATCATCATAAGTGACTGGCTGGGGACGGATGTTAAACACCGCAGTGCGCAACGGAGTGTTTAGCCCTCGTTTAAAGTGATCCAACAACGCTTCGCTGTTGAAGCCGCTAGAAGGAGCAAGGCCTTTGAACAAGGTGATGTATTCATCGGCAGTGCTCTTTCATTGCTGCAGCTTCACGAGCTTTATCTGCGCCTCATCCTTGGAGGAGTGGTACTGGAAGTACGCAGTAAAGTCCGTAACGAATTGGGCCCATGTTCCTATATGCCCGTTGTTCGGATTGCCGTTGGATTCAACGATGAGCTTGCGCTGCAAGTTTGCCCAACTGCTTGCAATCTCGCCGGTGCCTCCCTTGACAAGAGAGAGAGCGAAGATGATACACTGGTCATCCGCTCCGATCTGCTGTCCGGTAAAGTACAAAGTCAATGTGTTAAGAAACACTTCGACCTTGTCAGGTTGGCCACTGAAGCTTTCTGGTGAATCAAGCTTCAGCGGCTTCCTGTGCACGGGGCGAGTAGTATAACTCTGAACAGCGTTGGCTATCTGCTCAGTTGCAAGCGTAGAGCGCTCTTGGCGACCGAGAAGCTGAGTGAAGCTTCCCAGAAGCGTCCGGATAGCAGCCCAGAGCAGGACCCAGAATCCCGCAGTTTCGAGACTTGGGGCTGACATCTGCCGCATCTCCGGAGTGAGGTGTTCATAGACGGGGTCGTTGGGGGGGAGAGTATCGAAAGGGGTGGTTGTGGTCGACATATTGGATGGTTTGTATGTAGATGGTGTTAGGAACGCGGTCGGAAAGACACTAAAGGTAGGTCGCTGCTCTGTGCAAACAGGTCAACCCTGCACCCAATGGTAAGCCTTTGGGAAGTGATACACAGATGTCTTCTTCGTCACCAGTTTCCGCAAGTCAACGGCTTAAACTAGAGCGCAGTTGTGAGGCACTTGGGCCCTAACCTCAGAATCAACGGATTGACTACCGTTTGTTTTCTGATGGACTAAAGACTACCTCGCACAGAGGATTCGTCCCAACAGTTCTGCTCTAGAGGACCCCTGGTAAAGTCCCTTTGTCCCTACTGCCTTATTGACTAGGGCTAGCTACTAACTAAAGGGCTCAGGATTTATTGAAGGTGCAAAAGGGAGTTTTTCTATCTAAAGTGATTTCGGGGTTTGGATGAGTTTGGAGGAGAGGGTGATGATGAGGATGATGGGATCGGAGGAGGAACGAGCACAGAGGTGGTAGAGGGGAGTCTTGAGCTTATGTCAGACACACTAGCCAATGCAATGCAGAGGAGATGCAAAGAGGCCAAGTCTGTGCTCAGAATGAAGTGGGGATGAAAGTGCCTATATTGCTAGTGGAGATACGACCAGCTCAAGACTAGAGAGTGCTACAAGTACAGGGACGTATATATACTACTACTATGCAATGCCGAAGCCTCGAGGCGCTCAGTAAGGCCTCAGTCAGCAACATGTGTTGCTCAGTCAGAAACACGAGTTTCTGAGTAAGAAACACGAGGCTATCACTAATACAAGTCCGATATAGCTAGATAAGGTCCGATATAACTAGATAAGCTTCTAAGTAAAGATAGAACCGGATCGGAGCGGATCAGAGCAGATCTGATGATGATCTGATGATGCTGATGATTCATGACAATTCCCCATTCAGGCTAGCAGAACTGCCGAAAAGCGGCTGCCGAACCGTCTGCCGAAGCCGCCCGCATAAAGGGAAATGGGAGGCTAGCTGAGGCCATGGCTAGGTCCACTCATGAAGACATCCAATCCATCTGGCTACGTCCATGTCACTTTTACTATATATTACAGCTTCGGCTCTCTACTTCTGCGGCAAGCTCGTTGTCCCCTGGGACAAGGACTTTTGTCGCCAGATCCTGGAGCAGCACCACAAGACCCACGTTGCAGATCATGCCGGTCGCTTCAAGACGTTGGAGCTTGTCTCCTGGAACTACTGGGGCCCCAGCTGTCCTGACATGTTGGCCGGTATGTCGTGACCTGTGACCTGTTCTGCTGCACCAAGGCAATCCGGAAGCTTCCTGTCGGGGAGCTGCACCTGACAGAGGTCCCTCCAGACCGCTGGCACATGGTCTCCGTAGATTTTGTTGTGGAGCTTCCTGAGGCGCATGGCTATGACGCCATCATGGTCGTGGTCGATGTTCTCGGAAAGTATGCTCACTTCAATGAGTGCACAACTTGCATCGACGCGGTAGTGCCGCCCTCCTGTACTACCACAATGTCTGGAGACACCACAGGACCCTAGAGAAATACATCTCTGACCACGGTCTGCAGTTTGTTGTGGAGTTTACCAGAGAGCTCTGGTGCCTCATCGGGATCACTCCAGCCACCTCCACGGCCTATCACCCGCAGACCGACGGTCAGACTGAGCGTGTTAACCAGGAGATGAAACAGTTCCTGCGTATATTCACCAATTATAAGCAGGATGACTGGGACTATCTCTTGCCAACCGCAGAGTTTGCTTACAACAACCACATCCACTCCTCAACGCAGCAGGTCCCGTTCATGACCGATACTGGTCGGCTCCCTCAGATGGGTTTTGAGCCGACTGGGCTGCACTCGAAGGTGGAGTCAGCAAACGAGTTCCGTGATAGGATTGCCTCGGGTGCCTCTGTAGCCCAAGCCGCCCTGGTGAAGGCCAAGGAGGAGTACAAGCGGTACTACGATTGCCAGCGCACCCCAGCACCGGACATCAAAGTTGGTGACCGTGTCTGGCTTGACACGTCGGACATTATGACCACTTGTCCGTTGCAAGGCCTCTTGCACCAGCGTCTTGGCCTCCTTAAGGTGGTTAAGGTCGTCAGTTGAGGAGCCTACAAGCTTGATCTCTCTCCTCACCTCTCCCGTCTCCATCCTGTCTTCCCCGTGGTGAAGCTGCAGCTCGCCGAGGACGACCTGTTCCTGGGACACCCAGGCTACGATGAGCCCCCTCTGGCGCTGCCAGAGCAGCCAGGTGATGCCCCAGAATGGGACGTCAACAAGGTCTTGGACGTGAAGATCCGCTGGAAGTCACTGTATTTTAGGGTGTCTTTCAAAGGGTACGACGCTTCACACAACCAGTGGGTTAAGCACTCGGACATCTTTGCTCCAGGAGCCGTAGCAGAGTACTATTACACCCATCCAGCTGCTCCCCGCTCCATCTCTGTCACCGCCTTCAACTCCGTCCCCTTCCACAACCCCTCCCTCCATGTTCGGTCTATGCGTTGAGGCGCCACATTCCAAGGGAGGGATGATGTCAGGGGACACCCCTCCCGACACCCTTTCGTGCCCTCCAGTCCAGCCCGATGGCATCATACCTGTGACCAGGCCTGGGATCTCTGCCAATCACTCGTCGCTCGCACTCGCCAGTTTGGGAATCTGGTCAGGACTTGTTCAGCGTGCACATAGCAGATAACAAAGAAGAAAAGACCCTCCTGACCTTGGATTTCGGTTTTTTCAGGCTCGTACCCTTTTTCGAGTCGGGTTTTTTCTGAATTTTCAGGTCGACAATCGTGACCTGGAGTAGTTTCCCAGGCTTTTGACTTCGCGCACGCAGCAAGCTCCTCACGCGCGCTATTGAACAGTCAAAGACCAGTCACAGCCGGTCCTCTCAGCCCTCCACTTCTATCTCCACCACCACCACCAGCTCCAACACGGCTTTTGTAGTATTAATTTAATTTTTTGGATTTCCTTTTTGGGACGCTAGACAAAAGTCTCAATGTCTGGTCTAAGCAACAAAGACAGTCTTCAGATCCACCAGAAAGCGTTCAGAGCATGCCTGCGTCTCAGGAATGCAAGTGTAGGCAGATGAGGGAAACAGTGCATCGGGCTGTGTATTCACGCACCCCATCCCAATCTGCGAGACAGAGGCAGTTGCAGTTGCCGAGATTTGTACTGCATGAGGTCCTCTTGCTCAACAGCTAGGGGCTGGAAAAGGTGTCACGAGTACACAAAGCAGGTAGACACTCACATATTCCAATGTGTCAGCTTTGCCAGAACCCCTCTCTCCCCCCCTCCGACTCTTAAGCAGCAAGCAACACTGCTATGCCCTCGCCCTCCATGCCCACCAACTCCTCGTTGATCATGAGGACATCAAGCAGCTCTCGCTTGTGCACCTGAGCGACTTGAGCGTGGAAGACGGTGTGGTGGGCCGTGGCACGCATGGCGAGCCCATTGTCAAGCAGATTGAGGATGGGCAGCTAGTGCACAACCGCAGCGCAGCGGCTGCAGAGGAGTGGCACGCACTTGTTTAAGTTGGCGGCACCACCTTGTGCGGACTGCCGACTGCGCAGGGGGAAAGGGCCAAGGATCGGGGTAGAACATAGCAGCGATGTTATGCTGCTGAGGAGGAAGGGAAGGGGAGGAGCTGCGACAGCATCGGGTTGCACGCACTTCTCTTCCCTGCGGTGGATGGCAGCTTCACACTTATCAAGGACGACAAGCCTACAGATGAGGGGGTGTACACTGAGCTTGTGTGTCGTTAGCGCCTTGTCGAGGAGGAACAGGCGTGCAAGGTGGGGAAGGCTAGGACACCCAGTATCGGAAACACAGGCAAAGGAGGAGGTGTTGCACAGTAAGTATACAGAAATATGCAAGACAATGTAAATCAAGGGTTGTTCAAGACAATCCTAGGAGGAATAGTGAGTCGGGAAGAGGCCTCTGAAAAAAGTGAAAGGCTTACTTCTCATAGGTGCCATGGCCACAAAGCCGCACCCAACGGTGAAAAGCTCTCTCAACTCCGTGTTTCCCACCCGCAAGAGAAAACCACTTGTGCTGCTTCTTGTGGCATGAGCACCGGAAGCCGCCTCCCGGACACGCAACATTTCATGGACGAGGCCCTCATCAAGCGAAGGGGGAGGAAAACATAGTGAACGTACCAGTAAGCTTTCGTTCTGGGGTGGTGTAAATCACGATCCAAGTCACCTTATACTGAGCAGTACAGGGCTTGTATTCCGGGCGCTGTCAATCAAAGTTCCTAGATTCACCCCACATGATTTCCTGGCAGGACTGAAGCATCCTGCAGGCAATGTCGCCGCGGTTGTATGCAGTGATATCTGCTCTGTCCTGTTGAACGACAACATATCTGATGCCCTCGCCGTCACAATATGGGTTGCGGCTAGTGAAGTGAGGAGGAAGAAGCAAAGGAAGAAAAAGGACCTACAGGTTAGGAATGAGATGATGATTTCCAAAACAAAGGGCCCGCATGAAGGGAATGAGCCGTGCTCGAGGACGGGGATGGGAAGACCGAGCCATATCGTCTGAATATATGGAGGTCAGAATGGTCAAAGTTAAACTAGGAAGGTCTCAATGAGCACTTACTGAGTTATGTTATGTTTGCAGGAGAAAAGAAAATTGTTACAAGAGCTGTCAAAAGGCCGGAGGAGGAGGATAGAGCTTGGGGGTAGTGTGGATCCAGAGAGAGATAGGGAACGGTCAGAGGTGAGCTAAGAGGGTATAAACAATCATTTACTGAGTTATTCCATCCTTCCAGGGCCAAGAATTGTCCCAAGAGTTGTCGAAACACAGGAGGAGGAGAACAGAGGGTGGTAGTAGTGGATGATCAAGAGAAGGATGGGTTTGACCAACCAGCACCAACAAAATTCATATTTGGTATAAAAAAAAACATGTATCGATACTGGACTAGCTATGGTTTACATAAAGGCTATAATACTTGCTGAAATCCCTCGCTTTGACCAGGGCACCAATTTACTGCATGGTGTCATGTCACACCTTCGGATCAACCTGTTCCCATTGTCTTTGTTTCCGATGTGACAATCATGTTGCTCGGGCTCTTTCTCTACCACCACCACCACATTAACCACCAACAACTGTGTGGCAGGAATGCATTCCCATCTGACTTCGCGTCAACATACAGGTGACTTGGCGTCAACGTACCTCTTCAACTTCATGTCAACGGCAACAGGAATGCCAAAATTCCCGATGTGAGCCACTTCATGAGTTTCTTCCTTGCTTACCTGTGATACTGACCCCCCTTGTTCGACAACTTTCAGCTTGTGCCGGGTCTCTACTCCGCTGAAGGCTACCACTCAACCTGGGAGATTTCATTGAAAGTCTTGAAGGTGTGCGGCTACTTTGTTTTCCATTTGTGGCATTCACTGTTTGCTAGCATTGGCTGTCACGTCTTGAATCGAGTGGCGCACTCAGACTGAACGGCACCCTGTTATATCCGAGCGGGGGATATGGGGCCAATCAACCAGAGGTTCCAGGTCCGCGACAGCATCAGAGCGGAGGCGGAGCGGAGCGGACTGAGCGAAAGGATGAGACTACGCGACAGAGGGGCTGCGCGAGTCTTACTGCACGGTATTGACGGGCGGAGGCAGTAGGGAGGGGAAGGTTGACTTCCGCAAGTGTGCCGGAGAGGTCGGAGTGCGCGGAGCTCTTCGCAGAGGGATAGCGAAGAAATGTTTATTATCAAACTGAAGAATACAGGATATCCTAAGAGGTTTATATAGTTTTAGACTTCTCTAGTAATATATCAAACGATTGAATAGAAATCATGTGGATAACCTAGGGTTATCCCGACACGTGGACTTATCCATACGACTTATCTGATGGTTGTCACGGATAAGTGAAACGGCCTTGTGGATATGTCAGGGGCCAGGGTTAGGGCGTAGAGTTGCTCCACAGGTATAAGCTTGGCGTTGACTTGTCGAGTAGACCCTCCGCCGCCCTCCGCCAATCGGCGGAGCGGAGCGGAGTGAATCGAACCGGCGGAGGGCTGCGGAAGGACTTGGTGATCACAGATATAACACACCCACGGTTCGAACGGCCGGCTCGAGCTGCGAAGTTAGTGGATTTGGCTCGAGCAGAGAAGAAAAATTTTGCGCTTATGTCAGGCACGTGTTGATAAACCCAGTGTTCAGACCCCGACGCTGGGTCAGAATTTGAATTTCGGCCGACCAACCCGCCAAAATCAAATCTTCAGAAAATTCCACAACACTCCTAGGCATCCTATTTCTGTGTCCTTATAGGACCGGTACCCTCCTTCAACAAGTTCAGGCTACTCCGACGTACCCCGGTTCATCCGGTCAATTCGGTATAGGTTCGTCTGGGGATCCGAACCTAAGAGGGGGATACTGTTACATCTGTGCACATTCACATCCTAAAGACCACCCTGGACTTTGGAACCCACTCCGGCATGCTCCAGCCTTAGCAGAAAAAAATCGGGGGCGGGGGGCATTAGGGTGTCTGCGGGCTCGGGCTTGGGGGAGAGAGGGGGCGGAGGGGCACGTTGACGACCTTGGGTCGAGATCACGTTGGTGATCTCAAACCAAGCCCCCTCCGACCTCGCGGTTGAGCTCTGCCCACCTCCGCCGGCCCAATCCCATTCCCCCCTTCTCCGCCTCCACCAGTTGCCTCTGCTCGCTCCCAGCCTCCTGCGGAGGGTCTGCGGACCGTTTCGAAGCCTGCAGGCCAAGGGTCCTTCGCACCGTCTGACTGGGCCAGGAGTCGGAGCCCGCTTCTTCTTCTTCTTCTTCTCCTTCCGCTCCTTCTTCCTCCCATCTTTCGCCGCCTTCTTCTTCTCCACCTCTCCTTTCGTCTTTCCCGCTCTCAAACCAGACTCTGCCAATCTTCTGCGACTAGGATCGTCAGCGGGGCGCTCGTCGATAATCCCGCGTTGGTCCGCAATGACAGACACCTCGTCGGCTGCGCGGATGAACTACTCCCCACAGGGGGTCCATGCGACCCCGCGCGCGGATGTGCTCGGGGTGCTCGGGCGGGTTTTCCATGATCGCGCAGACGTCGTAGTGGTCGAAGGAAATCTGGAACCGTGCTGTGTTCATCTGATCGACCAGGTTTTCGATCTGCCCCTGTTGCAGATCCAGACGATGGCGGAGGTAGTCCACCCTCGTGAACGGACCCTCCGCACGCGGCTCCGCCCATCCCTGTCCAGTTCCGCCGTGTCCCGCTCGACTTGACGGCGCGGACGCTTGACGGACCTGTCCGCCTCGTCGTCCGCCTCGCTCCGCGCGTGTTTTCTCCCCGTCCGCCGCGACAGCACGCTCGGTCCCGCTGGCTTGCACCGCGACATGCGCGCTGGCGTTAGCAAACATTTCTTCTTGCGGAAAATGCATTTCCTGCAAGAATACTTGTGGTTCGGGACGTGGCACGAAAGGCCGTATTCGACACATCGTTTGCAGATGCCGTCTGCCAGGTTTTCGTTGCAAATTCAAAACAAGAAGAATGAGATAAAAAGAAATAACTTAACCTTCACCCCCTTTTCTTTCCTACTGGCCGCCGATCCACCCTTCACGGCCTCTTCCTCCTCCTCCTCCTCGCTGCTCATCTCGTTTCCGTCCCCGGTCAGAGTCTGCGGACGGTCCCCGAAGTTCCCCAAGTCCCGCTGCACTGAGGCTTCCGCCTGGATGGGCGGGAGGAGGTGATCCGCCTCGGAGATAACGGGTCCGCACAGCTCCGCCTTGCTCAGGCCCGCCAACCCCTTGCAGATCGTCCGGAAACGCTCTCTCTCGGCCTTGACCTCCTTCTCGCACTCCTCCGCCTGCGCCTCCTGCGCGTCCAGCTGCTCCGCAAAACAACCGCTCCCAATCCGCCTTGTCCTCTGCACTCTCCTCTTTCTCCTGCTCCTCGCACTCCCGCTCCCGCTCGCGCACGTCGGCCTCCTCATCTTTGCCTTTCCCGCTGCTCACTCCCCCTTTGCCTTGGGACCCGCGGTGGTCGCTCCCCCGTTGTTACTGCCTCCGTTGGGCGCTCCTGTGGGTGCTGGGGGCTGGGACATGGTTTGGATTTGGAAAGGGGCGGAGGTGGTGGTGGTTTGTGGGAGAGAAGAAAAATTTCACGCTTACGTCAGACACGTGTTGATAAACCCGCTGTTCAGACTCCGACGCGGAGTCGGAGTCTGAATCGGAGTTTGAAATTCCGCGCCAACCACGCAAGAATCCCATCAGGAACAATTACCTCCAGTCAGGCTGCCTCTCCTAGGACTCGCAGAATTCGCTCCCTCATTCAACATCTTCCTCCGCCCATCTTCCGCCGGTTCCGCCAGCTCCGCATTCCGCCGCGCGTCGGAACCTCACCATGGGTGGGATCGTCAAGGGTCGTCGGGGCGACAACCCTAAGAGGGGGATACTGTTATATCTGTGATCACCAAGGCCTTCCGCAGCCTTCCGCCGGTTCATTTCACTCCGCTCCGCTCCGCCGTCGGCGGAGGGCGGCGGAGGACTTCTCGTCAAGTCAACGCCAAGCCTATACCTGTGGAGCAACTCTACGCCCTAACCCTGGCCCCTGACATATCCACAAGGCCGTTTCACTTATCCGTGACAACCATCGGATAAGTCGTGTGGTTAAGTCCACGTGTCAGGATAACCCTGGGTTATCCACATGATTTCTATTCCATTGTTTGATATATTAATAGAGAAGTCTAAAACTATATAATCCTCTTAGCATATCCTGTATTCTTCAGTTTGATAATAAACATTTCTTCGCTATCCCTCTGCGAAGAGCTCCGCGCACTCCGACCTCTCTGGCACACTTGCGGAAGTCAACCTTCCCCACCCTACTGCCTCCGTCGGTCAATACCGTGCAGTAAGACTCGCGCAGCCCCTCTGTCGCGTAGTCTCATCCTTTCGCTCAGTCCGCTCCGCTCCGCCTCCGCTCTGGTGCTGTCGCGGACCTGGTCCTTCTGGTTGACAAGGCCCCATATCCCCCGCTCGGATATAATAGTACTGTATGGTTTCCTTGCCCTCCGTGTCGTCGCTGTCAGCCAGTGCCAGGCTAATTCCATGCTCAACAATGGTCAGTATGTGTTTGAATGGGCCGAGCATGCGAGCAAGATTGCGGCCGTACGCGCAGTAGGTGGTGCAGTGGGGGGAAGAGTCGTCATAATTCTCGTGGGGGCTGCTGCCAAACAAACTCACGCGCCCACAAACGACACCAATGACCGTTCTTGGACGACAACTCACCGACGTTTCTGGTGGCCCTGCCAGCTACGGCCTTTGCGACAGCCAGGGCCTCGGCGGGGGTTAGGTTAGAGGCGTCGTTATTCTCACCGAGGATTGTCGACATGGGCGTTTGGAATGAAGGGCAGAACCCAGCCCCCGGTATTTATGTGCCATCCTTATCTGAAACACCATCGCACAGAATCCGTCGTCACATGTGTGTGATGAAATCAGGACCCGGCCTTGCAATTCAAAACCTCGAGCGCCCCAAATGTACTACCTCGTATCGCTATCCTCTGGGTATCTCTGTCTTAAACTGGAACAACTGGGATGTTTACTCCAGCAAGACTTGAATTCCAATGGCCCCAAAAACCAGTCGCCATTGCACAAATGGTCCAGAATACAAGTCCCGATCCATCTGCGACCATGTGGGTTCCAAGGATCGACACCGCATTGCGACATGATATGGATGTTATTCCCTGCTCCGCAATGTGCCCATAGTCCCATGAAAGAGCGGTAAACATTCCGAATCTGGTCCAACTTGAATAAACCTGAACGGACAACTATTGCACCAGCTCATTTAAATTGGTGAACTTGCGGCGAGCACACCTCTAACGGTCGGAATCGGCCTTGTGGAGACAGGACAGCGTGCTCATCATTGATTTAGAATTTGGTTCAACCATCATGGCCGGCGCGCACCCGTGGCTCATCCGCTCGACGAATCCGATGGTCGGGTACTCCTTCCTACTTTTTTTCTGCTCTTGCATTCCACAGGACTACAATATGTGCCCCAATGGTACTCCCCCACCCAGTCCTGTAATATAATATATCCGGTTCACAGGGACCCTGAGACGGTTTGCTCCCATTTTTTCTGTTTCCAATCCGGTGGGATGACGCGCAGTCACAGCCTCAACGAAGTCAAGTCCCCAGTGATGACTGGGACACAAGAACCGTTGTCGCAAGTGACGGTGAAGGCTCCAAATCAGGCGACGAGAGCCCGGTCCGTGTTTTACCTGAATCTCTGCCGGGTTTGGTGCGCTTCCAGCACTGGGCCCCTTCTATGCACAAGACGGAGGTGCTGCAGGAGATATCGTGTGAATACAACAAAGTAAGTTTGCAAATTCATGGTTATCGTGGCACCAAGTTCTGACCTGCGACTACATACAGTACATACAATTTTCGCTCGGCGGGTATGTGGCTGCTGTGATCGCTGGTTCAGTCAGCTCATGTGCAGTCTTCCGCACCTTTACACCGTCGACGGAGTGCCATTCTGGGTCAAGTACCACAAGTTCGGGTACGATTTGCAAGGTGTCTCGGCGGATTTTGCTGTCGGCTGAGCCCATCTCATGGCATATTGTCCCGAAAATACTTGCATCGTATGTGATTCACTCTTCCAACATCCCCAGTCATTATATGCAAATTGCTCACAGTCGAACGACCTCGTGAAATGGTCGCTCAAGGTCAGACTCATCTGTTTCCTGGACATCAACATAACTGATGCAGTTTGCAGTTCAATGAAAATCCTCGTTTACTACCCTCTGCCAACCTGAAATGGCTGGTTGAACAAGCTCCAGAAGATGAAGACGGTCAAAGTTCGGACGACCAAGATTTCGGTACACTTCTCCTATAGTTACAAATCAATTTATTTGAATTTGCACGCTCGGAAAGTGTCTCACGACTTCTCCAGAGCCCCTCGATGAGGCAGCTCATCCTCCTCGCCTTCCTTCTGCTCATGCTCTTTGAATGCCCTCCTCCATGCTCTCAACGGTTTGACACTAGCAAGGGGCTCACACTGCATCAAAATGTCTGTGAAGTTGTCAACGAGTACGATCTGGGACTTGACCGCGCTGTGGATTGCGAAAGCAGCGCAGGAAGGATGAAAAGGTTGCAAGCACTGCAGCAGCAGCAACAGAACATCATTTGGTATGTCTTTTATGGTTCACTGGCATCTATGGCGGTATCCTGAGCATGCCTACTAGGGCCCCGACTCGGATGCACCATCTGCAGACGAGGACTCGCTGATGCCTCCCGCATTCAATGAGCCCCAAACTCCTCCACACGAGCATACACCGTCACCGCTGCCATCACTGCCGCCTGCCGGTCGAGGCGCTCGAGTCTGACACCCACCTTGGAAGCTGCTACAGCAACTGCCCCTCCCCCTATCGAATTTGTGGAACCTGCACTCTCTGATACTCAGTCCGAGCCGGAAGAGCCCGAGGAGGCAGCATCTGAATACCGTTGGAACTCGGTAAAAACTGTCGCCAATTCATTCAGCATATTTCGCGACTATCCCGCTCTCCCTACCCACGATCCTGACTTGACAATATCACTCTCGACTCAGTCCGATGTCCCAGCGCCTCCCCTCCGACAACCGCAGCGGCTGTTGAGGACTCTCGCCTTTTGCCGTTGACCATGCCGGAGACGGTAGCAGCTGCCCCTCATGGCCCCTTCCGTAACTCAACTGTGTTTGGCTTTATGAACTGGGTCTGGTCAGGCTCCAGTGTCAAATCCATTGCGAAGTGCACCCGGCTTCTCAACTTTCTGAAGTCCGACACGTTTAACAAGGAGGACCTCAAGGACTTTGATCTGAAGGCGGAGACAACGAATTTTGACAAAGTCCTTGACGGCAGCGTCGCTGACGCTTTGGGGTGGGTTAGCGGGGCAAAGGACGGCTGGAAGGAGGCTGCTGTCAATATTGAAGTTCCGGATGGGAAGAAGCGCACGGCAAGCGACCCCATTCCCACCTTCTCCGTTCCCGGCCTCCATTTTCGAAATCTCACCCAAACTATCAAAGATGTCCTCGAGGACCGCGCATCCCGGTATTTCCACTATACCCCATTCAAGCACTTCTGGCAACGCGCTCCGGACGAGCCAGTGCAGCACATTTACGATGAGATCTATTCATCCAATGCGTACATTGAAGCTCATTCGAAAATTCAACAACAGCTGGCAGAGCCCAATTGCATTCTCGAGCGAGTCGTCGCTGCACTGATGTTCTGGTCAATTCGAGACATCTCGCCAACTTTGGGACCGCATCCCTCTGGCCTGTCTACCTCTTCTTCGGGAACCGGTCCAAGTGGGTTCAGGGGAAACCTCGCGCGGGTGCTTGCCATCACATCGTGTACATGCCCAAGGTATTTTGACTTGTCCCATCGACATGCGCAGTTGCCGGACAATTTTTTCGATTGGTTCCAGGTGTAAGGATTTAGAAGTGGCTGGCCAGCACACAATACCTTTAGACCAAAAGGTCTCAATGATAAGCTCGGGCTTATCACCTGGCCAGCCTATATATACTAGATAATGCCCAGATCATGACACCAGGGCGAGACAGGACATGCTCCATCCGCAGATGTTCTGACCCACTGCCGTTGTGAACTCATGTATGCAATTTGGAAGCTTATGTTGGACGGCAAATTCCTCGAGGCCTGAGGCCTGCGAACACGGAATCGTTGTTGAGTGTCCAGATGGCATCTCACAGAGATTTTACTCCAGAGTCTTCACTTACTCTGCCGATTACCCCGAGAAGTATTCAGTTCACATTGCTCCTTCGTCGCCGTCTCACGCTTGTTCGTAGAGTTCTCCTCGCTACCATTCGCAACTTGGGCAAGTGCCCGTGCCCCCGCTGCCTCGTGGACAAGGCCGACCTTGATCAAGTTGGTACCGTCTGCGACGACCAGTGACGTGTTGATACCCAACGTGTCGATGATGACCACTGCCGTGACGCGCGCGCGACTGGATCTACCACAAGGGTCAAAACGTCAAGAGCACGGCTGTAGAGCGCTTGCTCTCTCCGAAATCACGGGTCCCAACAGTGGTAAGCATATAACTGTGTTAGCTGCATCACGACTTACTCTGCGCTAAAATGTGTTCTCGATGCTTGCAGATTATACCAATATCTTCGTGATGCTTGTCGTCGACTTTATGCACGACTTTGAGCTTGGCGTCTGGAAGGCGGTATTCACACACCTCATTCGGATCCTGGTTGCCCACGGTGGTGACGTGGTTCAAGCGCTTAATACTCGGTACGTTGAATTTTAATTCAGAGGGGTGCGTCATCTCAACTCTCTGACATCTCAGCTACCGTCAAGTGCCGACTTTTGGCAAGGGGACTATTCACCAGTTTACGAACAACACATCTGCAATGAAGAAGCTGCTGCTCATAACTTTGAGGATCTATTACAGGTGCGCACTTTTCGAACCACAATGGTAATCAACCAATTTGTCCCCAGTGCGCTCTTCTTGTATTTGAGGAACTCCTTGACGACCCCCACAGCGCAATTATTCAAGACCTCTTGTTTACCCTCGCCTATTGGCACGCATTGGCAAAACTGTGCATGCACATCAACTCCACTCTCAACTGCCTTCAAGACATGACAAAACAACTCTTTTGGCAACTGCGCTACTTCACGAAGGTTACATGTGCAGCGTTCAGCACCCGCGAGTTGCCTAAGGAGGAGGCCGCCTGCGGTAGACGTAATGGAAAGAAGGCGGCAACTGCGAATGCAGCTGGGCGCCCACTGCCAGCCGCAACAGGCGGTAGTAAAATCAAAGTTTTCAACATGATCACATATAAGGGTCACTCCCTCGGCGACTCTGTGCGCACAATTTTCTTCCTGGGTACGATCGACTCCTACTCCACACAGCCAGTAAGTCCTGTGGCCTCATTTAGTTGTTGTCTCCCTGAGGCTGACTTGATTACAGTGTGAAGTGGAACATGGGAAGCTCAAACTTTACTGGCGACGAACCAGCAAGAATGACGCCGTCGGGCAAATAACCCAGCTTGAACGACGTTAAGCGGCACTGGTCAAAATATCCCGTGAGCAAAAGGAGGCTGATCGAATCGCAGCTTGTATCCCCGAAGTCGCATCCTTTCCCGAGAACCCCGATAGTGCCGCCAAACGCAAGCGCCCTGGGAAGAAGCCTACTAAGAAGGTGTTGCCTGCTCTCGATTTTGCAGAGTCGGAATCCCTCCCCTACACCGTGCCCGAACTCCATTACCACATTTTGCCATCACACAACTTTCATTTCAACCTAACACTCTGGGTTGAGCGAGAACCAGGCCGACCTGGCAGTGCAGGTATGGCTTTGGATTGACCGCGAATCTCTCACACCTATCTGAGGCTATTGAACAGGACTTTCAGCCCAAATTCCAGGAGCATCTGCTTGGCCGCCTCGTTCACCCCACCTGGTCCGGTACCGGTAACGAGTTTTCAGCCGAGGAACGCAACCAGGTCTCGTTCGTGGGCAACCACATTTATCGACACAAGGTGCTGCGCATCAACTTCACAACATATGATGTTCACACTGGCGGACCCTGTAAAGTGAAAGTAAATTATATGCAAATTTAGAATTTGCTTAGCATCTATATCTCATTTACGGGCACTGCAAATGATAAATATGTTTTTTGTTTACATGTTATTTGCTTCTCATTTACGTGGTGTGCAAATTCTAAATTTACGGACTCCGTAAATTGGAACCAAATAGAAGCAGTAAACAAGTGATGTATACCCAAACCTGCTATATATGGTAATTTTTATTTCCTTTATAGAATAGATGTGGGAATCTATCAAGCTCTCTTTGGGTTGAACCTGTTCCCAAACACAGAAACAAGAATGTCAGGTTTGTGTGGCATCAGTTACACTGAGGTGCCAACTCACACACAACCAGGTTCTGTCAGCCAATCACAACATTATTGTTGGGCAAAAGAAAAGGCCTCCTAGAGGATTGAACCTAGGGCTGTCTGAAGGTGGCAGTGTTGGGCGTCGCCACCTTCCATTATGTCAGCAACTTGCCCTTTCAGATTCTTGAATTTGCATAGATGAAGTTGGAGCTGTGTCAACTGCTCTCTGGTTTCCTCTCTGGGAGCCATAAAATAGTGGAAAGAGCCTTTGACAACACACAGGACTTTTGGAATGACCTCACTTCCATGTTATTAGGGGAGGTCAAAGCCCTCGGGAAAGGCGATTCTGGAGGTGATTCCAAGGCGATTCTGATGTTGATTCTTGACCGATTCTGACATGAGAATCGGTCAAGAATCAGTAGTAACTTTGACCCCCCACTTTGGAATGTCGATTCTGAGCCGATTCTCCCTTGTAAAGCATGTGGAAATCAATTATTTAATATATTCATGAGCGAAGGATTGCACCTCTACAAGTGGCTGTGTTTTGTAGAGGTGCAATCCATCGCTCCACCACCACACTGATCATTTACGCCCACCACTATGCTACACTTTTCATCGTGCCAGCGCCGCGCGCGCGACGTGCTGAAGACATTCCTTGACCACCACACCACATGTCTAAAGGCTGTCCTTCGCCGCAAGAACAAAACTACACCCAACTTTACCCGCGCTGGCCTAGACCCCGAACAAATTAAAGAAATAAATACCGCCGTGACCTTGGGGCCAACGGTGCAAATTTCCGACACGCTCTCCATCAACATGACATCCAGCTCTGACTCTGCCTCCTCACTCCAGTCCTCAATCAGCTCCAACCTATCGAGAGGTGCATCTTCGGCCACCCTTGATTGGTCAGAACTACTGGGATCCGACTGGCAAGGCTCCTCAACGTCAACATCCACAGCTACTACCTCAGAGGACTCAGAGGACTCAGACAGCATGCCAGACTTGCATCTGGCCGGTTATTCGGACTCGGACTCGGACAGCGTCACCTTGGACAGGAGTTCCAACGCAAGTTCAACTGCAAGCTCAGGGGAAGATGGGGATGATGAGGGGGGGTGGGGAGATGATATGGACATAGAAGATGAAGCAGGACCTGATGCTATCACAGGGGGCAAGCATAATGTCACTTGTCATTGGGGCATCCGACAGGCATGTGTTGCGTCCTTGCTGCGTCTTCGCTCGGGACTCGGCAGAGCTTAGGTAATACATACTGCATCAATGCACAAGTTCGATTCTGAGTAGAAACAGCTTTTTGTTTTGAACTACATATCGTTAAACTAGTGAATTTCATATCTTTTACCATCTGGAAAATCACCTAAAGAGCAGGTATGCGAGGTATGAGGTATGTCTGAGGCTGAGAGAGGTCAATCACTTGGTGCCTCAAGTTTATAGCTCCGAAATGGTGATGGTCTGGCCTTTACCTCAGGCCAAAAGATCGGAGCTTTGAGGCTTTAGTACCAAAGCCAAGCCAAAGCCAAAACCTTGACCTGGGTCTGCTTTTGTCCCAGCCTGGGATTTTAATAGGCCAGAGCCAAAAATCACCAAATTCTCCTGCCAAAAGCCAAGGCTTTCTAGCTTTCAGGCCAAAGCCATGGCCTCGGGGTTAGCTTGGCTTTCGCTTCTGGCCTGGCCAAAAAGTTCCCCAGGCCAAAGCCAGGCAAAGCCGGGCCAAAGTCTCAACTTCCAGGCCAAGTCAAAGGCCAGAACATGACTCTCAGCCTACATACCCCACAATAATTCTCTACTGTCATCTTATTCCCATCTTGAAGACTTATTTTTTGCCTCCTGCCACCCTTAATCCTGCTCATCCGACTTGCCTTCGACGTGACTCGTGTCTAGTTGCAACACTGTATACAAATTTTTATTAACCACAATTCTCACTTTATAATCAGTTACACAGTGGATTCTGGATATAAGAGGTGGATTGTTGGAACTTGGAACCATATTTGATAGGTTCCGATGGTCCCAAAAGGCGTGAATCAAACAAAAAACAACAGCAGAAAATGTTGTTCTCACTCGGAATCGAACCTGTGCAGTGATAGAGCTTATATTATCTAAGCTCGTGGTTACTGGCAATAGTGGTTTCTGAACCGTGCGCTGACTAAGCCGATTGCTGAGAATTTGACGGCAAATGTTGTTCGAAGGTGAATTATTGACCTATTACTCTATGTACGAGTCTGGAAAAGTTAGAGTATGCACTACAGACTTAACCCCGCCTATCATAATATTCTGGTTCACTGTCGTACCCATCATCAATGTCCATCTGACTCGAGACGACCAGTTCGGGTGCGGGTTCAACCACAACACTGCAAAGGCCGGCCCCGACACGTTGTGAGATGTCTGCACGCTTGGCAATGGCATCCCGAAAGTACTCGCAGCTAGGGTTCACCAGGGGTAGAGGTAGAGGTACGAAGAGGCCAACCTCTACCCCTACCTCCAAGACCTCCAACCTTTGAGAGGTAGACCTCTACCTTACCTCCGAAACCTCGGAGGTATACCCCCGGTACCTCTATCTAGACCTCCAGAGGTTTACCTCCAAAGGTTTAACATCATTCCCACTCAAGGGCGACCAACAGATTAATAAAGGTCATTGTAATTGCACTGGAAGACTTCAAGTAATTGTTATATACTAGTCGGAATCACCCTCGTTGTGTGCTGCGTGTTCCTTTCCCTTGCCCTTCTCTTTCTCGCCCATATTCTCACGAACTGCCATCTGGAACTCCTTGTTGCCAGCAAGATCATGCTTACTCCAGGACCAGAGACAGAGGAACATGCAGACAGACTTAGCAGAGAGTCGGTTGCGGGTGAAGTGAAGAAGTTGCCGACCACGCGAGAAAATAGCTCAACTCCAGTCGAGGTGGCTGGGAACTTATTAGTAGTTGTTCGGCGGTGGAGTTGGACGTAGAATACATACAGGGGACACTCAAGTAATCAAGTGCTATCTGGGAGAGTGTCGCAGGGCAGTTGCATTCATAGAAAAGTGGGTAGAGGAGACCAATGCAACTCGGCCAGCAAGACATTGCTCAAACCTCCTGACTATGGGAGGTATGGTGGAGGTACGGGAGGTCAAGACTTTGGCTGACCTCTACCTCTACCTCCTTGTACCTTACCTCTGACCTCTGGAGGTATACCTCTACCCCTGGTGAACCCTACTCGCAGCAGGTATCTCTGGTCCCGCGGCCCTTTGGGCCCGATTTGGCACGTGGTATGTCCGATGCAGAAGTTTCGTCCGCGTTCGGCTCTTGTACGGTGTTCGCGATGTGCCAGTCCAGTTGAAGATCCAGGGCAGCAACGGAGAGATATCCTGTCCCTCCCCGACCAATTCCGAGCGCCGCATCCAGTTCCTCCACCGACGCAATGGCAATGACCTGTGCAAGAATTTCTTTCACCTTCTCTGCGTGGTGCCGTTTATCATCGTCGTGTTTGGTGTGCATGTCGGCAACGGTCTTCATGTGCAATACCTGTGCGTGCTTGTTCTGTCGACTAGCCCCAGATGCGTCCGCGGTCCGAACCTGCACCCGAATAGCCTGCTGAGTGTGAGAGTCCAATGTTGACTGGAAGGCAGAGGTACGGTTGGCCTTGTACATGTGCATGGCGCTGTGATATTCAATTGTCATATTCGGAGCAGACTTGGCAGCCCCTCGGAAGATTCCAAGTTCGCTTTCGTTGCCGTCGTTAGTGACCTCAAGCCACGCGCGTTCAATATTTTCTTGAGAGAGTGAGGAGATGGGACCATCCTCGCACCATTCCGTGTCGAATCGGCCCCATATTTCGAGGGCACCTTTGCAATATGCAACGATGAGTGGATCAACATGCTCCAAATTCCACTCAGCAATGCGCCTACGGGTAGCGAATACGACCTCGGGCTGCTGCCACACTTTGCCGTCCAGAGTGGATGCTTCGAAGGACACATCGACACCGGTGATGAGCTTTGGGTTGGCCGCAATTTTCTCCAGGTGAGCGTGGACCTTTTTGTGAAGCGGTCCAAGCCTGAGAAGGTTATCCTGGGTGCGCAATGGACCTCGGACCTGAATCGAGCTCGTTAAACTATCCTGAGGAAGCACTGGCAATGGCGTACCTCAAGCATATAGGGCACATCAACACACTGATTTAACAGAGAAATAACGACGAACTCGTGGCGTGTTGCTGAACACGAGAGGCCCCGCTGGACGTTCAGCTCCATGTGGTTCAAGGCGTGGCTACCCTTGTTCTCGCGAACATATACTAGAAACTGGAGTAGCAGCTCCATATGAACCGTGATGATCTCACAGGCGGCAGCGTGCAATTGGAACCGAGTGTTGCTGGTGTCCGGAAAACAGATATTGAGTCCCGTTTCGTGATCCCAGAAGTAGCGGAGTGTGTTGGCCACTTTAATTGTGCCCCCAACGGTGCGATCCTCCACCCGAGTTGCCGCATCAGTTCCCACGCCGAGGTTAGCGGCAGCTTCGTTGTCACGAGTGAACATCTTGAGGGGACCTGGATGGCCATTGTTGATCCACCACTGTTGCATTGCTGTGATGGCACCTGCGAAAGTAATCAGCCATTTTCCTGTGCGATGCGAAGTTAAGTTCAATCTAACCTTTGAATACGTTCAAGTTCTTGTGCATGCAGCACCCCCCCCAGATGAAGAGGTCGATACTCTGCTTCTCCTCCGCTGTTAACTTCGAGAACTCCTCCTCTCCAAGCTCGCGGATGAACGCGGTGAATGCGGCATCGTGATGATGGAGCCGATCCGGGTCTTCGAGCAGTTCCCATGCAGTAATCCCTCCCGCCTCGGCGACCGCCGCCTGCGAGATTTTGAATAGAATATCTGCCCACTGGGCGGGGGGCATTTGAGCGATGGTGCGTTCGCCTCGATGCTCCCGTTCCAGTCGGGTTTTCATCGAAGCAACCAGCCGGAACAACTTCTGGTATGCCGCCTCTATGAGCTCCTCCCAGCCCTCAAGTTGCTTCTCGCTCGTATGATTTATTGCCATGCCGATTCCGAGGAAAAAGGTTTGCTTTGAGTTGTCTTCGTTGATGACCGTGGCGCGACGGGACTCAAGGTTGATGTTTTTGTGAGTCGTTCCATCGCTACTAGCAGTAACACCTGTGGGAGAAGAAGCCGTGGTGTTAGTGCTGGTTAGATTAGAACTCAAATGATTGAACCATACCTTTTGATGTTCCGACCGCCTCCACAAACTGCATCTGCGACGCCACACCGCCCTCTTTGACGGCGCGGCGAACAGTACGATCAGAAATGTCTCCAGACACCGCAATTCCAAGTTTTTCCGCGATACGTTTGAGCACACCGACAACTTTACTCGGGCAGACACCATCAAGCGCAACGAGGTCCGTTATCATATCGCGCGTCGAGTCCGGAACACCACCTTTCTCCTTCAGTGAGAAAGAGAACAGGTGTGTTATCTCGTCCTTCGCCTTCGCTGTGGCTTTGGTCGCCGCAGTTTCGAGTCGGTCCGGGATGCAGCGAACCTTTTGACCGATAACATGTAATTTCTTGCTCAAGAACTGGCGCGCGGATTTCTGCGATTCAACATCAGCCCGGAGGCTAGAGGCCTCGGCCGCGAGCCCCATAACCTCGTCTTCCAAGTCGTTGACCTGGGCCTGGAGGTGATTGTTGTCCTGCCGAGTTTCTGCCAGCACGGCGGTTTGATTTGCATTTGTGTTGTGGGACCGCTTCAGCTTCTTGCGGGTGCTGTAAAGCTCCTTCTGGTAGTCATCGGCGCGTCGCTTTGCATTTTGGAGCAGCTTTCCCCTGTCGTTCTCTTTGTCATCGTCGGAAGAATCGAGGGAAGGTGAGGATGCGGCGAGAGCCGTTGTTTGGTTTTTCTGGCCTTTGGACCGCCGTTTACGTGTTGTTCTGAATCGGAGGGCTTGTGGGACGGGTCCCATGACCGGCGGGGCACTTGACGCGTCAGCGGCGCGTGAGGGAGGCGAGAGGAGATGAGGGAAGGGACGAGACACATTTGTTTGTTCTTATTTCTATTGCCTTCCGATAAGTGATCCAGGTCAATGTAGTACGCGCCGTCAGGGACCCAATATGGCCCAAGTTCGGGTCGAAATGGAGGTTTGAGGGCGATTTGTATACCTTCTTGGGAAAATATTTGAGAAAAGCCGACAAGAAGTGCCTCAATCCAGGAGATGGTTGGGCCGATCTCAACAACACTTGAGGGGAGGGAAAAAATTATGCGACCAAGAAGTTACACAAAATCATGTTCTGAGCACTTTATCTCAATAAAACAATAGGTGAAACTACCTAGTTCTGCCTGCACTAAAGTCCGCCACAGAATGCGGCCAAATGGCTTGGTTCCGCATTTGGTCGAGAACGGTGATGTGATCAAAATCCCACTGGCCTGCCGGTGACCAAAGCCCGGGCAAGTACTGAGCAAAGATGTTGCGAAGACGCAGCGCATGCCTGTCGGATGCCCCAATGACGAGTGCCACTATGCTTGCCCCCTGTGTATGCGGAGCAGCAGTGCCTTCAGATGGGTACGATCCCAGCTGGAGACCATGTACCGTGATTGCTATGAACTCCCGCGCGACGAGTTTCCGCACCCGCCCGGCCCTGCCCTGCTACAGCACGTCCTCGGGACTCTAAAAACGCCCGGCCTGACCTTTTCCGGCAGGAACTTCGCGTGTCCCCCGTTACCTTCGACAAACTCGTCACCAAACTTACTACCGACTCTGTCTTTGTCAACAGCTTGTACAATGGCCAAATGCCAGTTGAAGACCAGCTTGCCATCACCCTCTTCCGCTTTGGACACTCAGGAAACACCGCCGGTCTCCAGAAGGTTGCTAACTGGGCCAGCGTCGGGAAGGGTACCGTTCTGCTGGTGACGGGACGTGTGATGACAGCCATCCTTCATCCGGACTTCATGGCGGAAGCAGTGCGGATGCCAACGGCCGCAGAGAAGTAGAAGGCTAAGGCATGGGTCGAGGCCCATTCTTGTCGCGCCTGGTGCGACGGCTGGTGCATGGTCAATGGTACATTGGTAGCTCTCTTCGACAGGCCGTTCTGGTTTGGTGAGAGCTATTTTGACCGTAAATGTAACTACTCTCTCAACGTTCAGGTGCATCGTGTTTTTCCATTCAATCACATTGAAATTAATCCGTCTTTAGGTGGTCAATCTGCCCAACTTACGTATCATTGACTTCGATTATGGCTTCACCGGCAGTACTCACGACTCGACCGCTTGGGCCGAGACTCGTCTCGCCAAGGAACGGCAAACACTGCTCGAAGATGGTGAATTCATCTGGGCTACACGGTATGTCTTCAACTAATTCTATGCACGTCAAAAGCTCAGTACACCTTCAGATTGAGATTCTCGCAGGACGCGACATTTCGACTCACCACTCGCCGCGGATCGTTACACAAGGGCGAACCCTTTGCCAACATGTCCTATATCTTTTTCACGGATGGCGAGGCAGTGGAGAGGTTCTGGGCCAACACCCGCGGAAATCAGCTTATTGGGCTTCTAGGACCGGTACGTGGTCAGCACGCGTGATTTCGAATTTATGAAGCTCGTCCACGAATACAACAGCGGGGAAGGGGAGGACGGGTGAATCTTCGAAGTCGCCGGAGTCGTCGATGGATTGGAGAAGATTGGTGACCGACGGGAAGTGAATGGAGCTGCCGATGTCGTTGCTGAAGGAGAGTACCTCCGAATGGAAGGTGGGGCGTTCGATATTTGCGGCGTTGAGAGTCGCGGTCGTGATGGCTCCCAGGGGAACGCGAGCGGGCGGCGATGAACGAAGGTGCGAGGTCGAGGGACTGCCCGACCCGGTGTTGACGGTGACATGAATGGTTGGTGCGCCTACATTGTTCGAAGGGGGTGTGGGAGTCTTGCGAGCCGTCCGGGCGCGCTTGCGCTGGGGCAGAAAGAACTCCTGGAAAACAATGTTCTCCGGGGGCCTCGTTGGTTTGGCGTTGCCGACGGACTAGATGTTGTTCAATGGCTCGGACCGGCCGAGAAAGGTGCATTACTCACAATTTCCTTCGCCCAGAGCGACAGTTCGTACAGCGACACCGGCTTGTGGTTGCCATCGGGCTGGATATAACAGTGCCCCTTGTGCTTCGCGCAGGCAAGACTCGACTTCAAGTGCCGAAATTCTCCCGTGTATTCGAAGGTCTTCCTCCCATTCAAGGCGGATCCGTTGGGACTGGACGGTTCTCCTCCCTTGCGCTTCTTGCTTCTCTTGGCGAGCCCGGGGGTTTCTTCGGGTGGGTTCTAAAGGACTGTCAGTGAGGTAAGTAAATCCCAATAGAAAGGGGACGCACAAGGTTATGGATGATGCAGGTAACCTGCCGCGTCCGCGCCCGCGCCGTTAACCCTATCCCATGCTCCAGGCAGGCGTCCCAGTCCGCCGCAGTGGCGAGAGCACGAACAGGTGCGGCGGCCTTCTCCTTGTCCCATTTATAGCCAATCTGTGCCGACGCAGTCTCGAGACCCATCGTCTCGCAAAGTTCAACAAATGCCGTGTTGAAGGGAACTCCGCGACCGTATTTCTTTGACCGCGTAATTTGCGTAGCCCCAATCACATTTGTATTGGTCGGGACGTCGAACGCAAGCTGCGTTCCTACGTAAGTTGTGTCAGTTGGGACCGACAGAAGAAAAAGATACGACGACACCTGTAGCTGCTGCGACTGCGGGGGCAACAGTCTCCACGGCCTCGGGAGTATACGGAGGAGGAAGGCCTTGATTCTCGGGTAAGGGGGGAGGATTCTGAGGCGGCGGAACCAAAACGGTCCAGCCGTCCTGCTGGGCGGTGTGCTCCCGGTAATAATTGTTCTGCATAGTATTTTGGGGGGATTAGGGAAAGCAGGGGAGGAATATATAGTGGCGAGCATGGTTGGAGCAAGCGTTGGAGCAAGGTGGAGTCACACCACCGCGTAGCGGGGATGACGGCCTTGTGGAGCGGGTACAACAGCAAACAGAGGTCAACCGAAATCGAGGAGCAGCGTTTCGTAAAAGTGGTACAAACTATTGAAATCAGCTGTAATGGGACTTGCGTGAGTCACTGCCCGCATCAAATGATTGACACTTACACTCATGCAGCCGTTCCTCCTCGTCGTCCAGCGCCCCGTGCGCCGTCCATATCCACGACATGGTGCGCCTCGAAGCCCCGGGGGCATTCCGTGGGGCTCGAGCACCGCGACCCGAGTTGATCATTGCGAGCTTCTTGCGCGCCGCTGCGTCACTCTCCCCCGCATCCCCATCCAGTCTCGCAGCAGCCTCGCCGGAGAGGTTGATGAGGGAGGCACGCGCGTAACGGTATTTGACAGCGCAGGCGTCGACCCGCTCCCCAATTTGCCCGATGAGCGTACGCGCCTTTGTGGACTGAATCTGCCCCGTGACATGCTCATTGCGGAACATGATGAAGTGTCGCTTGGCGTGTAAACGCGCGCGAAGCTTCACGAGCGCATTACTGCACTGAGCGACGTGAAGCTTAGCCTCCATATTGAGGAGGCCCTTCACGCATCCCCGGAGGGGGTCGCCGTCCGCTGGCATTTGAGTTGGCATGAACAGCTTGATCTTCTCAGCCTGGGGGGCGGGCACATCAGCGTCGTGTTCCGCCTCTCGGGCAGCAATCACGGCAGCTGCGCCGGGCATGTACACCTTCTGGAAATCTTCACCAGAAGCACTTGGCGCCAATCCTGCAGCTTACCCTCACGATCCGCCGTCATGAGGGCCGTGGGTGCTGTGTCCGCGATGATGCGCCGCCTACGTTCTGCTGTTAGCGTGAAAACGCGCGAAGGAACGAGAGGGGACACACTGTGCTTCCTCGATCTGCAGCCCAGCGATCAGGAGCGCAGTTGCGCTCCGCCCCTGCAGCGGCAAAGACCCCCCCGCAAGGGCGGCGTCCTCGTCTTTCTTGACCTCCAGACGGACTTCGGCTTCCGTTGGACAATCTGGAGGTCGGTGAGAATCATATGATGGTCAAAATCAGGCCGGCGCACCTTTGCGCAGCAGCGTATATGGGTTCTGGTGGGACGACGGGTCCTTTATCCAGTTGTTGATCTGGTGCTTCCACTCCGTCTTGACTGTTGACTCAATGGTCGCGGAGATATCCTTGAACGCCTCAACCTGCCGATCGCGCTCCGCGATTGCGACAAGTAGTTTACGTTGGAGGGCGTCACCTGTAACCTGTGAGCATATTGAAACAACGAGTCCACACCGAACGCACCTTGGCCGATGTTTTTGAGGAAGTTGTGGTTATCAATCTTATCCTCCAGCGTGTCCGCCCGCTGCCTGCGCCCGGCATCCTTCGTGTGATTTGCCGCGGGGTTCAGCACCAACCAGACGTGCTCCACGCCCTCCCCATCGCTCTTCCCAACGCCGACCTTGAAGCTCAGACTGTTGTCCTTCTCGCAGTCCTCGTTGTGAGAGCCCACATGCCAGACAGGCAGCGCACATTGAAGGGTGAACCACCTGGTAAGACCACTTTTCACCTCTTCGAAGAGGCTGCTGTGGTATCCAAAGCAACCTCCTCGAGGAGGCAGCGGTTGTGGCCATGGAAGGTACATATGGAAGGGCATTTCCACAAGCGGGGGTCAGTAAAATTAGTGAGAACCATAGGAAAATGTGACCCTTTTAGACTAAAAGGGTCAGTAAAAGATGACCTTTCCACCACTTCCATAAAAAAATTTGGCAGTAAGTTTGTTACCCCCTGTACGTCCTCCACGGCTTCCACCCTCCCATTATGAGCATCAGTAGAAAAATGTTACCCCGGCGGGGCTTCCACCGTTTCCACCCAAAATTTTAAGAGGGTCAGTAGAATTTGTTACCCCGGCGGGGTTTCCACCGTTTCCACCCCAAATTTTAAGAGGGTCAGTAGAATTTGTTACCCCGGTTGGCTTCCACCGTTTCCACCTGAAATTTTAAGAGGGTCAGTAAATTTTGTTACCCCGCTCCGCCTCCATCGCTTCCACCCGAAATTTAAAGAGGTCAGTAAAATTTGTTACCCCGCTCCGCCTCCATCGCTTCCACCCAAAATTCTAAGAGGGTCAGTAAATTTTGTTGCCCCGCTCTGGTTCCATCGCTTCCACCAGAAATTTGAAGGGGGTCAGTAAATTCTGTTCAATTGGCTGTCAGAATTAGACACAATTCTGCAGTACAATCAGGGGGAATATCCATCGCTTCCACTGAGGCCCTAAAACGGACTTGTACACCATATTCTGAGTCCAAAACTCCACTGCTTCCACCTGCAGAGTTTGATTCCTTTCCTTCAAAATGGTAATAGAATTCCGCCGCTTCCACAGGAACCAGTACCACCTCTAATCCTTATCAGTAGCTACTGTCAGGACGGTCTCGAACATTTCAGTTAGTTCCTCATCCTCTGCATCTTCCCCTGCATCACTATCGTCTGTCTCCCATCCGTCCTCTGCAGAGGCAGCCCCGCCCCTATGTCTCTCAACTTCTTGTGCAACCGCCACCACCTCCGGATCGTCCTCGTGGCATTTCCACCTCATCATCTCGCCTCTTCGCCTCAGCTCGTCTAACCCCAGGAACCAGTGTACCAGTGAAGTGTCTCCCAACCTTTTTCGACATGTCTGTCAGCCGCTTCATGTGCCCTTCATCAAACCTCCCCCGCCCCCATCTGTACTTCTTGACAAAGAATGCGAGATGGGGGTCCACCAATGCCACCTCTGCCTCCTTCTTAATCAGATACTCCTTCTCGTCTCGGATGTAGGTAACAAAGCCCCGGATTTCCACATGCAGCTATAGAATCCCTTCCTTCGCACGCAAAATCTTGAAGTGTGTGTCCATAAGCTGTTGGGCAGCCGGCTTAGCCCATGGATGGAGCTCTGCATTTGCCTCAGGATCACGGAGGATGTCAAAATTGGCGAGGAATGTGAAGTCCATCACATTATCCCAGGTCACAGGGGGCATGGGTGGGCTGAGTGTGGATGCAGCCAGGTTATACCGCCCGAGTGCTGCCCTGCTTGTTTGCAACCTGGTCTGCAGTGCTTTGGCAATGTGCTTCCGAAGTTTGTAACCTGCACCTATATTAGGCAAGAACATTACAATATACCAATCATGACTTACCTGGCTGAGAGTCTGAGAAATGTTCATTGTTAGCTGCTTCTCTACCAGGCACTGACAGCGGGTCAGGAGTATCAACTGGTGACCAGGTCAGCAGCCCCCTTCCACTCTGCCGTGTCTTGGGTTCATAATGATGCCACTCCCTGCCATCATATACAGCGGGAAGACTGTTTGGTTGGGTGAAATGTGGGTTCTGGACAGAAGAAGAGTATTTCGGGTTGCTGACAGCTGTAAAGCAGTCAGAGGAGTTGCTTCACTGTAGTTTTACCATATCTTGTATTCTTTTACTGGTCAATCACTACCGCTTCCATGGAAAGTCTGAATAGTGTCTGAGATGACCACGGCTTCCACAGGAAGAAATGAGACTTAAAGGTACAATTCTCCACCGCTTCCATACTGAATTGCAAGTGTTGGGCCGAAAAACCGGGCCCACGCACTCGTACTGCCCTGCCCACGAACTCGTACCACATAACATTTGCCAATAGCCTGACTACAAAGGCTGGGACTAAAATTCCTAAGAGACAGACCGTTCTATTAGGCCTCTGGGTAGGCTCAGAAATATTCCTGGATAAACCCTAATTTCCTGGACAAAGTTTAGGCAACAGGTTCCAATATCCCTCAATCTGTTGTTATTTTCATATAGGTACCCCATCCTTTGACTGCTACCACGACCTCACTTTTGAAATTTGGGCATATAATGGTCAGGAGAGGTAGGTATGACCCCTGCTGAGTCCCTGGTGGTCCCATAATCCGTTCTAAACCCCCAAACCAGTGACAAAACCTTCAAAAGAGCCAAAGCGGCAGCTGCAATAAAATCTCCACCTCCAAAGACTCTGGCCGCCAAAGGTCAGGCATGGGCAGAGTAACAAGAAGGGTGACTCCCCACTAGCTTGTTGGTGGCCTAGTGGCTCACTGGAGTAGAAACTAGGCCCAAAAGAATGAAAAAGAGCGGATTTGTATGGCAAAGTACTATTGGTACTACAAGAGCTTCCAGACAATCTCAATTTGGCCCAGGGCTTGTGGAAAGATCAAGGAGGAGCCCACCACACATCAGGAGTGTTTTGGGTGTGCTTGTGAGAGCAGCAGAGCCTATAAGGCAAAGTTTGCCCACCATCAATGTTGTTTATTTCTCGTACTCAACGCTCAAAGGAACCGAAAATTCAGCTGGAAGAAGAGAGTTGACTGCCACGAGCTATCGTACAAGCTCTTTGGGGATCAGCAGAAGATATCAGGGCCCAGCAACTACAGATTGGAGTGGGTGATGTACCAGGAAGACAAGAAGTGAGTGCAACACATTGCAGACACACTCTATGTTCACCATTCCAATGAGGTTCAAATTACCCAAGGGGATGGGATGTACAGGTATATCCACAAGTGGGCACAGTGGTTCAGCTGCTGGTGTGTATTCAAAGATTGTTGAAGTGCAATGCGATTCCAGTGGAAGTGGTGGAACCTGCATGCTGATCTGTGGACTCTGTGGAAATCTGATACAAAAGTGGGCATTTGAGACGGTGGAAGCAGTGGCTATTGGTCCTAAGGCCATCCTTGAGCCAAATCACTTTCCCCAGCTCGCTGCAACTCCCACTTTAATGGCAATTCCCAATGGCCCTCTCAAATGCCGCCCTAGCATGATGCCTGGGAACGTGCCCAAATGCTAAGTTGCTTGGAACTGGTGTGTACATAGACTAGTGTATCACAGTAATCCTCTTATCTATTGTCCCGAGCTGAATTCAGTCCAGGGATAAACATGTTGCTGAGGGCATTGCACAATGCTTGCCTGCCTGGGTGGTACATACTATGTGATGCAGGGGACATCCACACCTATTGAGAGCCACCTCTGGATCCACTGCTACCCCATTACTCCCCCACCCCCTTTGCAACATCATGATTCACCCCAAACAGATCCGATCATCATCGGTGTCCTATGGCTGAATCAGCTCTCAAGTCGAGTGCTTTGCCTTACTGTCCATACAGATCCGTGATTTGAGGAGGCCACACACCAGGAACAATGCTGCCTTAATGCCATGGTCTCCGTCACCCAATTGCCGCCGCCTCCTCCTCTGGTAGCACCAGAGGCTGGAAATCTGCAAGGTGCAGGACATTGCTGATGGAGAGCTACCATGAGTCAGACGAGCATTGACCGAGTTTTTGTTGCTGTTTTGCACATTTCCACTCAGCGTATCTAAGTCTTTGTATTATGTTTTACCCATGTAATTAGTGTCTTGTTTTGATGGATACCATGGAAAACTGTATGAATAATGGAGTGAGTGTCCAGTGGAAGTGGTGGAAGTCCTAGCTGAAAGCACAAAGTCCGATTTCTGAAAGGTGTGGTGGAAGCTATGGAACCACATATAGAACCTGGTGCGATTGAACAGAATTTACTGACCCCCTTTAAATTTCTGGTGGAAGTGGTGGAGCCAGAGCGGGGCAACAAAATTTACTGACCCTGTTAAAATTTCAGGTGGAAACCGTGGAAGCCCAGCCGGGGTAACAAATTTTACTGACCCTCTTAAAATTTTGGGTGGAAGCGATGGAGGCGGAGCGGGGTAATAAATTTTACTGACCCTCTTAAAATTTGGGGTGGAAACGGTGGAAGCCAACCGGGGTAACAAATTTTACTGACCCTCTTGAGATTTTGGGTGGAAACGGTGGAAGCCCCGCCGGGGTAACAAATTCTACTGACCCTCTTAAAATTTTGGGTGGAAACGGTGGAAGCCCCGCCGGGGTAACATTTTTCTACTGATGCTCATAATGGGAGGGTGGAAGCCGTGGAGGACGTACAGGGGGTAACAAACTTACTGCCAATTTTTTTTATGGAAGTGGTGGAAAGGTCATCTTTTACTGACCCTTTTAGTCTAAAAGGGTCACATTTTCCTATGGTTCTCACTAATTTTACTGACCCCCGCTTGTGGAAATGCCCTTCCATATGTACCTTCCATGGCCACAAACACCGCCTCCTCGAGGAGGTTGCTTTGGATACCACAGCAGCCTCTTCGAAGAGGTGAAAAGTGGTCTTACCAGGTGGGGTGAACTTGTCGAGGTGGAGGTGAATTGCCTTTGGGAGGTTTTTGTTGCGCTTGTCGAGGTTCTTCTTCCATTGACATGCAATGTCATACGAGAGCGTCAGCAACATCAGGCTGAACCCAAATAATGCCGACGCGATGATGTAGTCCATGTTGGAATATTGTTATATCCGAGCCCGAGGGGGATTGGATATAGGCCAGCTGAACGATCGGACAGCCTCCGGGTCGAGGCTGCGGACCGACCAGACAGTACCGGAGGTTGGACCAGAGGTTGGCGACCAGCGGGCTGACTAACACAACACCACAGGGGGTTAAGGGCGAGTGTACTGCCTTGGGACCGCAGGACAGATTGGAGTAATCGGACGGGGACCGGAGACTCCGGTGATGTATCGGAGGCGGAGCGGGAGTGTCCAACGCAAATGGGACAAGTGCAGTGCCACAGGGAGGTGACAGGCAAGTGTATAACCCATTGTCCAGAGACCGGAGCTATCGGAGGTCAAGTGGAGTTGACCGGAGTGAACTGGACAAGTGCAGCACCTTTTAGGGACGAGGGGCGACTGCACCGCCTAGGTCCGGGAGGACGAAGGCAGGTCCGGGGAAGCTCGATGGACCGGAGCAGCACTTGCCACAGTGTGACTAAGGCAAGTGTGCTATTTATAGTCCGGATGAGCGGAAGGGGATGGGAAGTACGACCGGTAGACCGGTGACTCGGATTGTTCCACAGGAGGGGTGAAACAACGTTTATAATCAAACTGAAGAACAGAGACTATGCTAGGGGATTAAATACTATGAGGCTTATTGTAATAGGTAAAGGGGATAAGTACGGGAGCATGTGGAAGTAACAATAAGACAAAGTTCCAAATGGGGTTAGAAGTTTAAACACAATAACAGAGAGGACGAAGGAAAGATAACAAGACAATAAGACAATAAGAAAGAAGTCCTAGTACCACATGGCTGAGGGCCAGGTGGTACTATGGTGCAATTAAGACACCATAAGATCCCACGAATAAACCTTTGGGTGACCGGTGATTTACCGGTGGAGGTCTTGACTTGTCGTAGGGCTTCTAGGTTGGTATAAGGTGTGAACAAGACTACAAAGTGATGTCTGGTATGCCATGGTAGTGTTCCAAGATGGAGTGGTGTTCTTGGTGAATCAGAGTCGAGGGGTTGACTGGTGTGTGACTGGTACGTGACCAGTGTCGATGGCTTGACTCTGAGAGACATGGCATTCTCAGAGTTGAGTGTTTGACTGGTGGGTGACTGATATGTGACCAGTGTTGATGGCTCGACTCCAGGAGATGTGGATGAGGTCTGAAACAGCTGTGCATAGCTATACCAAGTTACAGAGCTGATGGGCAGATGTAGAGCAAGTTGGATTGTGGTCCGGAATATCTGTGCATGGATATATTGAGCACCGGTCAACCTGGAGGTCGATCTTGAACCAGAGGTATCTGGCTGTCTGTGCATGGATGTAACATTCACAGATGATTTCCTCCTGACTCCTACGTGCGCCAACGCGACGAGTGGATACCCAAGTTGTCGGCCTTCTTGGACTATGCTGGGGAGTGAGCTGACTGTGGCCTGGGCCTCCACAAGTCACCATTGAGCGGTGCAACGTGCTCTCCCTATTCCGTATTTGCGTAGCTCCCGGTTGGTTCGACACCAAGGGTTTTGCTCTCACTGGGGACACAGTACAAAATAACAGCCCCGTATATTTTCAGTATATCCTCCGTATATGTTGAATATACTTAGAATATATGTGCAATATACTGGGTCTGTATATAGTCCGTATATTTTGTATATACAGACCATATACTTAGAATATACGGACCCCGTATATGCTCCGTATATTGGTCTGATATGCGCCAAATATACTTACAATATACGGAGTCCCGATTTGGACTCCGTATATTGGAAGTACAACAGGGCCAAACTTTGATGTGGCTTTGGTTCAACTCCCTTGTTGGGCACTTTATTAGATTTAATCAAGCAGGCTTCCTTTGGGGAGTCACTCTCTGGTTAAAAAGCATGGCTTTCTGTAGCTCTTACCTGAGTCTGTTGGCTTTGCAGAGTATGCCAGGTTGAAGCTGATTAAAGCATTATAATAAAGTGCCCACCAAAGGAGTTGAACCAAAGACACATCAAAGTTTGGCCCTGTTGTACTTCCAATATACGGAGTCCAAATCAGGACTCCGTATATTGTAAGTATATTTGGCGTATATCAAACCAATATACGGAGCATATACGTGGTCCGTATATTCCAAGTATTTGGTCCGTATATACAAAATATACGGACTATATACAGACCCAGTATATTGCACATATATTCTAAGTATATTCAACATATACGGAGGATATACTGGAAATATACAGGGCTGTTATTTTGTACTGTGTCCCCAGTGTCTAGTGGAGGCACACTATACCTATGGACTCTTTGCTTATATTTGCACTGATCGTTGACCGATCGTTGACCATTGGTATTTGAGTAGCCACCACTGTCATGTACAGGGGTTCGTCTCTTGCTTCCCACCACCACAATCCTTTTCCTGAGTTACTCTCCTGCGCATTCCTGAGGCTCCAACGACCTCTCTGAGCTAAGTTCATCCTATTCTAAGTTTATATTCCCATCTACCTGTCCTCTAGATCTTCCTCTCAGGCCCTGGGCATTCCCAAACACTCATACATCAACCTACCCTGCATGACCATGCACCTCTAGTTCCCTTTAGGGAACAACACTTTTTTCTACGCTGGGCCGACCTAGGGCCAGTGCTAACACATTCCAATGTTGCTTACTGAGTGCAAGAACCGTTTGGAACATCTGTATATCTTTTTTTGTTCATCCCATCTGTATATCTTTTTTGTTTCATGGTTGGATGGCCGAGCGGTCTAAGGCGCCAGACTAAGGATCCGCTCTTGTTAGAGCAAATTTTCTCACGGGAATCTGGTCCTCCGGGGCGTGGGTTCGAATCCCACTCCAATCATCTTTTGACATTTTGTATCTTGAAACAAGTTCCTCCTAAGATTGGACCTAGAGTCCACCTCCGGTGTGCAGTCACAGAGGCCGAGAATTGACAATTGTGAAGCTTGTGCTCCTATATTGGCTTAAAACGCAGGCAGAGGGGATCATCAAATACCGGTGCAGGGGGAGTTGGTTTCATAGCTGTGGAGGTCAGGTCCACAGCCACCAGATCGCTCTTGGCAATGACGTAGACAGGTGAAAGTGGTGCAGATTTTGCATACACTTTTTGTTGGCGTGTCATCGCTATTTTTAGCCAACTCCTGGGGTGTGTCTATTCCACTCACTTGGCGCGGGGGGAAAATCGTCCTGGGCGACTGCAGCTCCGTGTTCCGCAACAACCTCGGCAGAGGCTAAACAGGCAACAAGCTCGTCAAGCATGTCAGCACCGAGCTGCTAGATAACCTTGTCAAGCACATCGACAGTGTGGACATCAACAGGAGGTAGTGCAGTCGCGCACGAAGTGGTTTGGGTCTCCGCACCAGAAGCATCCGCAACGAGGGGGGTTCCTAGACCGAGTATGGTCCACGTCCATGGGGACAAGAGGGAGGAGAGCAACCCTCTGCGGTGGTGGCGCAGGTACCGCGAGCGCAGGAACCACCTGAGCACAGCCAGGCACAACCGAGAAATGACCAGTCGACCCAAAACTGGCGGCTTTTGCTCAGAAGAGCGACTCGTACTGGCACAGTATGCATGGAGACGCCAGGCGGTGTAGTTGCGCAGGTCAGGGGGTCGCTGGACCTGGTGATGGCGAGATTAATCACCGGGTCGAGCCCTGTCCAGTATTTAGTGACCTTGATGAGCTCATTGTCGAAGCCAGCGAGGTCTTCGAAGACGTCGTGGGAGCCCATGAAGCACTGGCGGACTCGAGTTTCTGCAGGGCATGGTCCTGCTCATTCTCCTCAACAAAGCGGAGGCGGAATTCAGCATGAAGGCAGCCCAGGTGGGAAAGGGGAATGTGGGTTTAGCCTCCTGTCGTTCTGCCCATTGCTGCACAGAATCCTTCGCCATAGAGGACATGGCGAAGCGGGCGACCTTCACTTCAGAGGGCTCGCCACCTTTGGTGAATGCCTTGGGGAGGAGGCGGACATAAGATCGGATGCCATGAAGGAATGCCTGACCCTGGGTCCAATTGCCGTTGAAGACAAACAGGGGGTTCGGTTGCAGGACTGACTTTGCCCCAGAAACGATGTTGGCAAATATTCCTGACCCAGGTCCGGAGCTGACGGGGCAGGGGAAGGCACCCGTTGGGGGTGTGTGTTATATCCATGCACAATCAACCTTCAGAATGCCCCTCGACAACTCAAGACCATGACCAGTAGCATCGGTCAGCGACCGGTGCTGGTCACGACTGGTACGTATACTGGTGGCCCGGTGATACCTCGTGGACATCGTATGGCGCCATAGTCACACCATAGCACCAACTGGCCCTCAGCCATGTGGTGCTAGGTCTTCTATCTTATCGTTCAAGTCTCTCTACTATTGTGTTTGAACTTCTAACCCCATATGGGTTCTTGTCTCTATTGTTACATCTACATGGACACTCTATCTTTCCCCTTATATTATACAATAAGCTCCACTACTATATAATCTTGTACTCTACTTCCTTGTTCTTCAGTTTGTTGATAAACATTGCTTCACCTTCCCTGTTCAGCAATCCGAGTCACCGGTCCTCACCGGTCATCTGGTCCCCCCACTCAGTCCTCTCCTGGGATCAACAGATAGTGTCGCTTGCCCTGCCTCTCTGTGGTGTTGCGATATCTAGTCCACTGGTCATCTCTGGTCTCACCCCCTTCCGGTTGATACACCACCTGAGCTCTGTCCAACTGGTCAGCTAGACTTCTATAGCCTGCTCAGATATAACAGGGTGAGGTATTGAGGAAGGCCACAAGGCGATTGAGGGTCACCTCAATCCAGGTCATGCACTCCTCAGCAATGCCAGTGGCAGCAGCGGGGTCTGCCATAATGGGATTGAGGAGAGGGGAGGAGGGGGCAAGATTTGAGCTAGGTGAGGCGGAGCGCTATTGGAGCGGTCCGAGCCTGGCAAGCCAAAGGTCTGAATCTTGACCGGTTAATCCCTTAGAGAGTTTCTTCTGCTGTAAAGGCAACCTTGAGGCCCGAGAATACTCAAGAGTCCTAGCGAGGGGAATCCAAAGTATATCAATAATGTACACTAGAATACAGAAAGGTATAACACACCTAGCAAGGAAGAAGAAACTCTGAGGATTCCCACACTAGGTTGGGAGTCTAAATATGAACTATACAGGTGCATGTGACCAGAGTGATCAGCAGAGATCCCAGGCTTGGTCACAGGCGGAATGCCAACGGGAGATACCAGAGGGCTTAAAGGGGCATTGGGAGGGGGTTCCCCTGACAATGAGCAGTTGTATCCTTTCATTCTAGCTAAAACAACAGAGAGCATCCTGATGAAATCCACCCTGGTCAAATCAATGGGTCTTGCTTTGGCACATCGCAGCGCGTGCAGTTCGTGCTATTCTGTTCCTGACTTTGGAGGAGGGATTGAAAGGCCCTATATGCACCTTCCCATGATTTTTTAAGCTTAAACTGATAGACAGCACACCGCGTAAATTCATGCGGCGAACCGGGAACACTGTGAAATAAAAATGTTAAATTCATGGCAGCTATTCGCAAGGTCTGCACCAGTGGATGCGGCTGCTCAAATGGTGAATTTAGTATATGGACGTAGCCAAATTGGCCCAGAGTTGAGTGAGAAACAATTCAATTACTGGGCGGCATCAATCATGATCAAAAACTCGCAGGTGTGCCAACTCTTTTGCAAACAGCAATAATTGGGTTGCGGAAATTTATTGACAGGCACATGTGAGTTCCCAAAACAGAAAAATAGACTAGCTCAGTATTGGAAAGTTGCCAGAGGCCGCCGCAGCACCTGAAAAAAAAAGGAAATAATTGAAAGGACTCCAGTCAGTGTTTAGAGCAGGAGCCCGTCCATAATCTTTAAGGCTTTATTTCAGTATCGAAATTAAAGGTGGTGATGTTTGGCAAAGGGTTCTGATGACCGGAGGTTGCCGAAATGAGCAAATGAAATAATGTTGCTCCTTCTCAGGATCCCAATTGTCTGCTGCTTCCATCTGGCTAATCTTCCTCTTTCTTCCCCTCCTTTCTTGCATTTTTTTTTTTAAAAAAAATTCCACATACCTGGCTCTAGTGCAGTGCCCTGGGATATATAAGCACCCGATTTGGGCATGGGTCATGTCCTTTTTGGGCAAGGCTCTTCACACACTGCTGTCCTCTTCCGCCACGTCGTCCTCATCCTGCTCAGGCACTTTCTCCCTCTGAATCACATCAATGCCTCCAGAAACCCCCCTCCATTGACACCCTTGCTCTTCAGCTTGAATTGAGCACGAAGCACGCAGCCGAGACAAACCTTTTGCACAAGAGTTTCAGCATTGACTCGCATCTCCTTTGGCCCTCGAATCTCCAGCTAAGCCAGTCAAGAGCAAGGGGCCTTCAACCTCATCCGATGAGACAAGTAAAACCAACCAGTGAGCCATTATTTTCCGACCAAGATGCCCAGAAGTCTTTCCATTGTTATATCTGTATGGGCCATATAGTGTCCAATAAATAAAAAATCTGAAATGACAACTAAAAGTTGAAATGACACCAAACCAAAAAAAAAGTTCAAATGATTATCTCGCCAGAAAAAGTTGAAATGACACATCTGTTGAAAAGCATGCCCATAGCTTGCCCATAGCAAGTCACTTTGAGACTATGAGACGAAGTTGTACTTCGCTTATGATGGCTGCACCCCTCTGGCCGGTCCACCCCACACCGCGCGTCACCGTCTTACACGCCCTCTTCCGCCACGACTCGCTGGTACCCTCGCCCCTGCTGAGTTCCACGAACTCCTGTGCCACATGCCCGACCCCGCACGCCCGCAAAGAAACTGCTCGCGGATTGGATGCGAGATCAATCAGAGGCAGGTGTGTTGTTCAGGGCCCCGGAACAAATTAGTAGTAGTCCTGTCCAACACTTTGTAGCCTCCAATATCCAATGCCTCCCTCATTGAGAATGGACGGAGGATGGTACAACATTTCTCTTGCGTCCCACCATCATCCACGCCGGAGCGAACCCATTTGGCTCAGGGCCCCCAGGCCAAGTGCATAGTAGCAATTTAGTTAGTCTTTCGTAGACAGAGGGTACAACAAACTAGCTCGTACCTTGCTATGTTGTACAGTTTAGTGCCGGTTTGGGTCGGAGCAAACCTCCGGCGGACCCACTTTTGACTGGGGCTGTATAGAATACTGTGATTGATTCTCTTTGGGTTTTGGCCCTTGGATGTGGAGAGCTCAATTCTGAACTCCGGGCACTGTACATTTGAGTGTTTTTACCTCATGGTCATCTGAAGAATATGCAACATGTCAAGAGTCATTTCAAAGATATGCAACATGTCAAGTGTCATTTCAAAAATATTTGGTGCAACTGGTGCCTTTTCAACTAAATCCCAACCATTTCAACTAGTTTTTATTTATTGGACAGTATATGTGCCATATATCTGTGCACGTTCAAGCCCAGGACTTGACCAGAAACCTCCAGGTGGTCACCGGTCACTCAAACGGTGGATACTCATGGGATCTTCTAAGGTCTTATCGCACCATCCTCGCGCCATACAATCACCAGGCCCTCAGCCTATGGCCAATGGACCTCATCCTTATTGTTCAAGACTTCTCTGTTATTGTGTTCGCCACTCTAACCCCATTTGGAATCACCTCCTATTGTTACTTCCACATGGTTCCTACTTCTTACCCCTTATACTATACAATGAGCTTCACAGTATTTAATCTCGTAGTCTACAACCTTGTTCTTCAGTCTGATAATAAATGTTCTCTTCACTTTCCCTCTGTGCAGAAATCCGATTGTACCCTTCCGGCACCGGTCATTCTACCGGTCGTCCTCTGCTCAGTCTTGGGATACCTAGTAGGGGCTGGCGCAGCACCTCTGTCGCGATTGCCTTATTCCTGTTTGCCGGACTCGCATCCCCGTCACCGGTCATCTCCGGTCACTCTACGCTCCCCGGCTGAAGGATCATCTGCCCCGCCACTCGGATATAACATCCATTAACAGTGGCCCGTAGACTGGTCCTTCAAGATCGATGAAAACCACAACAACAACAAGTCAGCACCACGGCGGCCGGGCCTTGGCAGGCAATAAACACTGTCACTGTCCTTCGACCAACACCTCGTCCGGCGGTTCGGCACCCTCTTCCAACATGCGCGGCGCGACCTCGCCCCACTTGAGCAACTCTGTTGCCCTATCTCCCGCTTTTCATCCCCATCGGCGGCCCTCCCTCGCAACACGCACGCACAGGCCCAACGCTGCAGATGGTGCTCGGCTCGCCGACATCGCCACAGCAGCATCACTGGCCGCCGCAATATGACGCAGGGCAGATGTGTCAGCACAGGGCCTCACTTAGCAAGCTTATTGCAACGTGGGCGACTGGGCGATACAGAAAGAAAGGCAAACGCGGTCGAGTAGGCTCTGGAGAATAGACTAGAATAGTGTAGAGAAATACAGCGCAGCTACACTAGCTTATATAGGAAAATAGGTATCCAGGAGGCGGTAACCCAGGGTTAATGCAACAGGATAAATGAAAGGTACGAAGGAGAGGAGGTGTAGGAAGTGGGCAGGAAGGGGGCTCCTGTACCTTGACTTGGCGATCGATCCAGGAGTGCCCGGGTTATTCCCAGGGGTCCGGGTTATTAAACCGGGTTAATAATCCGGGTTATTCAAGGGAAGTGTGGGAAAGGTGTGGGTGGTGGAAAAGGTTGGAAAATGGGAAAAAGTGGTAAATCATGACAAGATGTATCCAGTACACTTCAAATTCATCAGTCCGACATCGTACTCATACCCACAGGGCAGCAGCAGCTCGAGCAGCGGTGGCGACCCAGCAACATGGTCACCGGGTGCCGCCCCAGCAAGGGCAGATGCAGAACAGGCATGGACAGCGATGGTGACGAGTGAGTGTCCTCTTGCATGTCTTCGTCCTTGGCTCACTCATCGCGCTCTCTGATAGGGCAGCTGGGGTGATGGCTGCGCTAGTCTGTCGGGGGCCTTAGTCCACGCTGGCGCGCTCAATTCGCTCAATTCGCTGTGGTCGAGGCCCACCAGCAGTTCCGGAGGGAGGCACGGGAGAGCGGGTGAAAGCAGCGTGTCGGGAGCTCGCGACGTCAGTCCCCGCTCCTTCTCCAGCGCCGTCGCTGTCGCCTCACCACCCGCACGCTGCTCCCGGGGCGTTGCAGCCTCCGTATGCAGGGCTCCCCCGCGCCTTCGAGCTGGAACATTGATTGCTCGCACGCGGACTCGAGGATGATGAGCATGCGGACGACGGGTGTGAGAGGTTGAGGCCGCCCGGATGGTGCAACGCGTACTGCGACTGCGGCATCGAGGGGCGCGACCTGGTATTGGGTGGGTGTGGGCATCTTACAGACAGATTTGTATGCATTCCTACTTTTGCTTGATTTTATTTCCGCCTCAAATCTTGTTGCGTATGCAATACTCGTCGAAACTGTAAATTTGAAGGTTCGAGCTGCTTTGGAGGACGAAAAGAGGGTGAGCATTAGGCGAACATGGTAAATAAAAATATGACTGGAATATGATTCGAACCATGGCTTCGACAATCGAAAAGTCAGTGGGGCAAACCGTTTGGTTATCGGAGCTTTCAAGTAGGCTCACGGAGGTGTCCACATCCACCTACTGAGTGAATATTTGAGAAAAAAACTTTTCAAATATTTCCCAGGACATATGTAGCACCAGGGCCACATACCTCCACCAGTATCGAGCCGAAATGTTGCCGAAATGCACAGAATTCGGCCGTCGTGCAGTGCATGGAAATCAGTTAGTGCCCGATTGGGACTATTAGTGACCAAGCTTTCCCAGCATCATTTTTAGTCTGAATGCGGATGGGTATTTCCCATCCGCCCAATTTAGTGCCCAAAACGGGTTGACAGTTATTTACACGCACTTTACACGAGGCTCCCTATCCTTTGTCTTCAACACTCATTGCTGGCTACTATGGGAAGAGATCTGGGTGGTACAAATGCTCCTGGGCACAATGCTGGAGGTGCCAGACCTGGTTCTGGCCCAAAGAAATCCAACAATCCTGCTGTCGAGCTGAATCCAGCCCCGAAAGCTGTCAATGAAACCAATCATGCCCCCAAAGGTAAAATTTGAGCAGTGGCATTGGTATCCATGCTCACATCCTTCCAGAGAGGCATCCAGTTGTTGCAACAGGCCCTCAAGATCGCATTCATCCACTGTTTGGTTTGTCCGGGTGCATCTTGTTCCTTCTGCAGACTCACAATCATATGTGCAGCTATGCACAGTGCACAAGCAAGTTCGTCTCGCAAGCGTGGCCTCTCGGAAGTTGCCATATCTGAGGATGAGTCTGATCCCGTTTACGTTCATAATCGGATGCTCGGTATGTTTGACTCGGAGTTTATTATCCTCCATTTTCTTGAACAGAATTCTAGCCCGAGAAGAACAGATGCGCTCAGATTTCATGGCATCCTCTGCAGATGCTGCTTTGAATGCCCCACCAGCCTTCTTTTCTGGCACAGTTAATGATACCTCTCCGATCCCAGAGGATAGCTCAGAGGACATTTCTCCCCCAGAGTCTACTGCCATAGATGGACTAATCAAGACATACCTCTCAGGCATAAAGGATCAGATAATCTCAGAACTGAAGATGACCCAGAAGGTCAAGTGCTATGATGAAGGGACTTTCTGGATGCACCCCAGAGACCCCTACTTTGCTCTACAGAAATCGGGGAAGTCTCCCACTGGAGTCACTCCAGACTCGTTATACTGGCCATCTGTCTTTGTCTGGCTTCCAGAGTACTTGCATAAAAATGGACTTGCTGCACTGGGACTCAAGTGTCCCAATTCAGCATGCCAGAAACACCACACTGGTGTCTCACTGTCCCCGAAGGGTTGGAATGATGACCCAATTGCACGCAGGGTTGTCGGCTTGGATCGAGTTTATTATGTTCTGACTCGACGGGTTCAGTGCGCGTCGGCAGGAAATGGATGTGGCAAATCCTGGAACTTGTATGATTCCAAAATCATGGAGCAGCTTGACCCGGGCTTATCAGCTGCCTTCCCGGCCTTCCTGACACATCGCAGTGGAGTTGACAAGACTGTCATGACTCTAATCCGGGCTGGGATGGCCAACTCAATGAACTCAAATTCTTGGGCTAAAGTTCTCCGAGAGCTGCACTTCCGGGAGAAGGATCTTAGAGAGTTGAATTATCTCTACGCAGTCATGACCGAGCAGGCAAAGGGGAACCATGCTGTGAAAGTCTATGAACCATTTTCGGACTTTGAAGATCGTTCTAAATATGCCGGATTCACTCCACACCGGACTTACATCACAGCTATCTATGTGGACTACATGGATCACATTCGATCCCCTCTTGATCAGTGTGTTGCAGCACTGAAATGTGAATTTGCCAAATGGGATCATAGCCATAAACTCACAAAGTACTTGATGAAGCTGGGGGGTGTAACAATCTTTGCTGGGCTGTTCACGCTGGTAAATGAGTTTGAGCAAATTCGTTACCAAGCTTTTGTGCCCACCAAGTCATTAGCTCATATTCGCACTGGCTTGGAAGAGATGGTGAAGTCCTTGGAATCTCACGGACACCCGCCTGTTCGCTTGGGGTGGACGGATAATGTTGCAAGTGATTCAGCTACATTCCTTGACTGCATCCCGTCGCTAGGAGCCAACCTTGACCACACACGACTGGAGGACTTTTCTGAACTTCCACCGCTTGTGTTCCCAGTAGACATCACTGTCAATGTGTGCTCCACCGAACTGGAAATCATTTCAGCGTGCAATCTGATACTGGAGAAAGTGACCAGTGACTCACAGCTATTTCATGTTGGATTTGACATGGAATGGGAGTACTCAGGCTCAGAATTCTCTCGAGTGTCAAAAAAGACCTCTCTAATCCAGATTGCCCTTGATGGAGTTGTGTTGCTACTGAGAACTCATTTACTCACCAAACTACCGTCTCCGTTGTTGACTGTCCTCCACTCCGAACAAATAATCAAGGTCGGCAGAAACATTGGTGGTGATTTGGCCAAACTTGCACGAGACTTTCCAGATTACCAACTCCCCAGCAAGGTCAACGGAAAATTACCTGGGGTTGTTGAACTTGGTGCATTTGCTAAATCAAAGAATGCAGTTCCTAAAGGCACTGCCTCACTCTCTGCTATCACTGCTGCTGTTTTAAATGTGCACTTGTCAAAGGAAGGCCGAGAATCACCTTGGGATGCTCCTTCTCTCAGTGCTGACCAGAGGAATTATGCAGCATCGGATGCCTGGGTGTCCTTGGAAATTTGGCGTACACTCAAGGATTGTGCATCCATTGGTCTACCCCTCTCAATTGCAGGCCCTGTTGGCCAGGCTGTCTCAGTATATCTGTGGAAGCAAGAGGTGGCACAGGGGATTGTTGTGCCTCAACCTCGTCAATTCCCAATTTCAGTAGGCTTGGAAAATTCACAACAGGTCCAGCTCAGTGTGTCGACAACAAGGACCAGAGCTCTTATTGAGATAACAAATATCCTTGCGCCAAAATGTATTCTCACTCATCATAAGAAAACACTGGAAGAGTTGAAGGGAAGCAATGTGAATTTCTTGGCTGTGGTCAATATATCATCCTTGAGGACCCGTAGTCTCGAACCACCCTCAGCAGTTTATGCTGGTGCCCCTCCGGAAGTGGCTGGAGATCTTGTCCTTATTCCTCCTCCTGCTCTTGGCTCACTGGATTCCGGCAACACTGTCGAGGACAGTGATAATTCAGAGGACGAGCTTGAAGTGGCTGATGGTGAAATGGAATTTGTTCAGCCGTCAACTCGGGGTGAAAATCTATCAAACATATTTGCAGATGTGTTCCATGAAATGGCAAAGGTCACAAAAACAATAAAGAAGAAACATGTGCTTCACGACTACTTTGCTGCTGCATTCTCAGACACTATGCTTGTTCCAGACAAAGGGGATAAACAGCGTCTGGTTGACTACTTAGCCAAATCAGGGAAAACTTGGGAGAGTGAACGTTATGCACGACCAGACTGGGTATGGAAACGAGTCCGCCGATATATCCCAGACCGAACAGTGCTATATCCTATTCTCAAGGAGCTTTTTGACTGCTGGGGTCCTTTGACGTGCACTGTCGGAAATGTAGTTCTGCCGCTGTTTAACAGTGAAACACGGAAGAAAGCAGCAGCTGTGTTGAATGATGTTCGGAAAGGAATAATATCTGACCCTCCTGGGTTCTCAGTCTTTGTCTTTGAAGGATGTGACCAAGCTGGTCTCAATCTCTTCCATTGCATACGGGGCACAAACTCAGTTGAGGGAGCTGTCCATACTCACATAATCAAGAAATTTGGGTCCTTGAATGCTTCCCCACCGTTAGCCGATGCATTGGTTGCAGATTTCCGTCATCGCCATAACACGGAGATGGATGCTGTTCACATCAAGGGAAAGACTGAGTACCGCGGACATCATGACCCCTGGATTGACCACGAAAAGAATCGGATGCAGGGTGAAATTCCATGGAAACGAGAATGGAATGCACCAACCTTGTTCAATGATTGCAATCCATTCAATTTCCCGCCGACCGTGGAGCAGTTTGGGATTACTCGCATCCCGGATACTCTCCGAATTCAAGGAAACTTTGATGGGGCACCTGTACCGGACCCTTTGTCTCTGGAAGCTACTGCATTACCATTTTCGGCCATATTTCCTTTGAAATTGCAGTTGGGAACTCTTAGCGGCAAGCGAACAAACATTTACGAGTACCTTGCATCAGCCCAGCACACAAAATATGCAGTGGTTCCAGTCCACACCGCAGAGGAAACCAAACTCTTCAATCAGGAAGTAAAGCATGGGGGGAAATGGTCTGTCGCATCAGGTCAACCATCTTTTGAAAACATGGCTGCTTGGTGGTCCAGTCAGGCAAATGGAAAGACTATCTTCTACAAGCTACCTGAACATCTCACAACACAGTACAAAGCATGGCAAGTACGTCAGGTGCAGAGGGAGACTATGGTGGCCACTCGCAGCATGCGCAGACCGAATGAACAACGTATCAGATCTTCGACACATGTCTCCCAGGTTCTCCCAGCCTTGTCCATTTTTCCAATATCCCAAAGAGCAGTGGTCCAAAGGGAACAGCCAGTTGCCTCACAAGCAATGGTGGTGAGTGCTTTCACCTTGTTTTTTCTTCTCGTCTAATCCAATAACAGGGGACATCCACAGTGTTGGATATGCACCCGGAAAACATGGAGCTATCTGAGCCTGTCCTGTTTGAAACAACGGCCACAGAGGCAGTTCAATCTGAGGAAGTTCTACAGCCATACAATCCACCAATCCAAGTAAGCCATTTATTCGAGTCCACTAGCCCAGGATTAAATATTTCTCAGCATTTGCTGCAGCCACAGATAACACTGGCACCTGCTTCGTCTGGTATTCAACCCACTATTTACCAATCAAACAGTACATTCATCTCTTGGGATAATGGCCAGGGCTCCAATGCTTCTGCCCGAACCCGTACCTGCAGAGTTTGCCAGAATGCAGGCAGAACTACACAAATGTTGAGTTGTCCAGGCCGAAACAACAGGACCCGATGTGTTGGAAGAGAGTAGTTTACACACTTTGTCTGTTATGTGTATCACTGTATGAGGGTGGCTTCAATCGAGAAGAGTTTGAGTTCGAGCTTGTAAACAAGGGTGAAAAAAGAATGGTGAGGCTGAGACTCGAACTCGGGACCTCGTGAGATCGGCACAAATGCAAAAAGGCGTCAGAAACACGTCGGGCAAGAGACCATGCTCATGTTCCCCCGTGGACAGCCAGATCAAGTATATTTGAATAGAAAAACATATTTTCCAAAATTCCAGACACCGCACCACGGCCCAGAATTCTAGTCTCTCTTGACAGACGCTCTCAGTATGTCGCTCGTACCTCGCGATAGAGGCTGATTCCGAATTCGGCTCGAGCTTATTTCCCGTTCAAGTTTGCACTTGAGGCTTGAGCCCACCCTAAAGTGGGTAATGGCCGGTGGTGAGTGTGGCCTGGAATCATTCGAGGATAGTGTCCCGAACTTCAGCTTCAGTGACGAGTCGCAAGCCCTTCTGCAGATATACCTAATGCGTTGATGAATTTTCTCGGTGACCGATTATATATGTACGCTAAAACACGGAAAGAACAATGGTGGTAATACACGTGAGACCGTAAACGAAAGCGAGAAACGATAAGTATGTTGGGGCTCGTACAATAGAAACTACCATCCCGCATAATGGTAGGTCGAGGTGTCCCCCATGCTATAATTGCGCACGAGCTTCTTCTTCGGCGCACCCGCAGGCACTGGCGGGTCCATCGGCGGGAGCGTGGCATCGCGCCGCTCCGCCCCCGGCGCCCGAGGCGTCACCCGCACCAAACTCTTCTCGGGCTGCCGCCCACCCTGCACTGTCGTCACATTGACGGTGCTCTTCGTCCGACGCGGCGGCGGGCCAGTCATATCCGAGCGATAGGTCTTGCGCTGCCAGAGCAGGTTGAGTCGCAAACTCTCCGACATCTCGTTGCGCATCATGTGCTGACGCGTCGTGCGCGGTGTTGACGGCGGCGCGGGGACGGGGAGGTGGTACGGAAATCCAACAGGGCCGGACGACATCGACTGATTCGACGGTCGTTGAGGGACGTAGTCGTCGCTCGCATTGGGGTTCTTCGGCGCAGCGGCCCACGGCACATCGTCCGCTTGCTCAAACAACCGGCGGCGCTCAGACTCCCCCGTCTCCACCCCGTTCGCTCCACCGTTCTTGGCGCGGGACGAAATTGCGCTCTTCTCAGCAAGAACACGCAACTTCTCCTGCGCGACGCTCTTTGAGAAGATTCCCTCGTCGTGCGCGCGCCCCTTGCCTTTACTAATACCACGGCCCTCCGCGTCCGACTCGTCATCTTCCTCATCATCGTACTCCATGCCAGCTGGGGGACCCTTGGGCCGGTACCCACTCCGCGACGCGCTTCCATTCTGTGGTGTCGTCGTGCTCGGCCCAAGCACGGGAGTAGCGACGATCTCCGGCCCCTCCCCCACACCCGACACCACAGGCCCCGCGACAGCGCTCTTCCCAACGGAGCCGCTTGTCCCCGGCGTACCAAAATGTGGTGTTGACATGGCGCGCGGCATATTTGGGCGGCGAGGCAGGAGCCCAGCCTGGGCCGGCGTTGGCGGTTTCTGTTGCGGCGGAGGTGGCGTCGGGGGCAACTGCGACTGTTGCCTGACCGCGGGAGGTTGCTGGTGATGTGGCTGCAAAGCAGCCGACGCAGGTGTCGGCGGAATGGGGGAAAGCTCCGACCCGCCAGCACCCGTCGGTGGGCGCGCGGTCATCATCAGTCCGAGCCCCGCAAGTCCACCGGGTCGAGACTGTCGCGGCGGCGGTAATCGACCTTCGATCTGCTGCTGAAGCTGATGCTGCTGCTGATGATACTGCTCCGCGACTTGTTGAGGGCGGCCCCCAAGCAGCAGTGTGAGGCCGCTGGGGTGCGCACCAAGGGAGGTGAGGTTCTCGTAGCTGTGGCGAGGCGCCTTGGCGAAAAGCTCCCGTTGGCGCTGCGCTTCGTGCATCGCGCTGGAGAGGGTCGTGGCGCTCATCGTAGCATTGAGCGCGCGGGCGGTGCGCGCATTCTGTGCCGACGCAGTATGCTGGTGCTTCGTCGGCGCGGCCAGCGCAGGCAGGTGCCCAGCCGAACGACGGAGACTCGGCAACTGCCGCAGGTCGTTACCACCAGTGCTGTGTCCCCGCGCATGTCCCAAATGCGGCCCCGGCTGCTGCTGTTGCAATGACGGTGGTGGCGCCTTTGCGTTCGTGGCCACCTCCTGCGCCGACTCGCTCTCATCCTCGTCCTCCCAACCGCCATCCTCCTCGTCTCCCTCGTCCACTTCTTCTTCCTCCTCCTCGCCACCCTCGGCGCTTGCCCCATCCACCCCGCTCTCATACTCATAATCAGTCCACTCGCCTTCCTCCTCGTCACTAGCCACCATCACCCGCGACCGCCCTTCAGTCCTCATATGACGCTCCACCAGCGCCGTCGCTGCCGTCAGTTCTGACGGCAGACCCAGCGCATTGGGCGCCTCGCGCTGGGCCGCACTTCCCTCGCGCGCATGCCCGGGCCGCGTCCCGCCCTTTCTTGACCGCGACCGCGAATGTTGGCTCCGCATCGGCGGTCGCGCAGGCTGCTTACCGCGAACACGCACGCGCACATTCGACGACGACGTCGTGAGCGAGCTCACCGACCGCGCGTCATCCCGGTCGAGGTCGACACCATTGGATTGCGGCGACGCAGTCATCTTGAATAAGTCAGTTTCGTAATTGCAATGCAGCACAAAAACAACATACCTCGAGGCCCGCACCGAGTCGACCAAGAAAGGGCGCCGGTTTCGGTTGAGATTGAGGTCGTTGCTCCTGTGGCTGCAGCTGCTTCGCGGGCGGGGGTTGTGGCGCTTGTTCTGGTTTCGGCGGCTGCTCGTGCATCTCTGGCCGCTGGAACTCGCGCGAGTCCGGACTCCGCCGTCCACTACTGCCCGCTCGTTCGCGTCCACGTCCGCGTGCACTACCCACTCCGCGCGGGTGGCTATTAACGGACGAACTCGAGCCTTCGCCACGCTCCCGCGAGCTTTCGCTACCGCCACTCCCACTTCCACTCCGACTCGAGGGTGAGTCAGACCCATGCTCTTCACCGTCCCGATACGAGTTGCTTGAACGCGAGGAACTGTGCGAGCTGCCGCTCGGACCGGGTTCCAGGTAAAATTTCCCCCGTGGGGTCGCCTTTGCGGCGGTCTCCGTGGCCAGTGGCCTGAGACCACCAATGGGGAGGTTGTGCGTCGACTTGGGCGCGTACGCAGACGGGTCCACGCGTGTATACGCCGAGTCGGCAGGGGGGAAAACGGGGGAACCCATGCCGCGTGTTGCGGATCGTGGTAGGAAGAACTGGCCCGGAGGGTCACGGCGCGTCTGGGAACCTGCTGTAGGTGAGGACGGAGCAGATAGACGGCCAGAGGTGGACGGGGACAGTGTCCGTGGAGGTGCCGGTGTGGATGCGGCGAGAAGCGGAGTAGCTGGAGGAGTGGGGTGTGGAGTGAGGTTTGGCGTCGCGTTGACGATGTGAACGCGAGGGACGGGTGCTACGGGCTCAAGGCAATCGTGTGCAGCAGGAGATACGGCGATTGAGACGCGGGAAGAGGAGGCCGAGTCAGAAGAGCTGCTGGAGGCGGGGGTTGGGTAAGCTCCCTTCTGGGGCTGCTTCTTGGTGTCTTCCTGCTGCTGAATGGGCTTCGGGGGGAAGTCGGGTGAAACCATATCGCGCATGATCCGTCCTGCAGGGCGTGCGGTGGTCGGCATCGCTGTGCGGATCGATCAGAGCGATGCACGGATATTCAGAGGGAAAAGAGAACGCACGAGGCCGGGGTTGGATTCGGAAGAAGGGGGGAAGGGAAACAGCACTTTTGTGCGTGGTGGCGGCAGAATGTGCTGATTTTGAGCCACCCATGTCCTCACTGCAGACAGATTCCGGAGTGGGCGGCCACGGGCCATCAAGGGGTGTCTGGACACGACCATTGCGAGATAATTGCTGGAACGAAAGGCGCCAGGAGATGTACTCTAGACGAGGGCCGCCGAGGAGCGAGTCCTTTGATTTTGAAAACACTTTTTTTAGAGAGAAGAAGAAGTGATTAGTGGGAGTATGATGCAAGTAGCAGGAGAAGAAAGGACGTACGGGCCCAGAGGTCGAGGGCGTCCTGTGTGTCGAGGGCGTCGGGCTTGAGGGCGAGGACGGGGCCAGAGGCGGACATTGTGGTTGGTGGCAACAAGCAAGCTGGCTCGCACTCGATTGCGGTCCGACTCTTCCTCCACTCCCATTGATCCGTCCACCAGCTGACCAACCACATGTCCACTAGCTCTCATTTCAATACATACAACCTATCCCCGCACACCACACGTAACTTCCCCGCACTCGTATACTGCGTCTATCTGCTGCCCTCCTTGCTTGCCCTCCTCCTCACCAGGACCTCACCCTCCACCCATCTCTCGTAACTTATCTCCCTCGGGCTGATGACCTCAACTCTGACCACAGACGCCGAGTTTCACCTGGCACTCCAACTCACATGCAAAAGCCAGCAAAAGCCCCGCACTGGTTTACTTTGTCTGTGGATCCCGGTCTCTTTCTCCCCTCACGACTACCCTCCGAAACCCCCGTAAAATATTAACCGCAACCGCGACTCGCTACCGTCGTCCAACACGAGGCTCTCGGCCCGATTCCAACTCGACCCTGCGCGTTAATTATCCCCTCTCCAAAGCACTACTTCCGAATCAATTGATCAAGGTACTGGACTACGACTACTCCTACTAGTCTCAATTCGGCGCCTACCTTCGACTTGACACAGCTCAACTCCGAGGAAACCAGAGATAGGCGGCGCTATCACAACGCCTTGCTCCGGCACTTATCGCTCTCCGTCCGCAAGCAGGTTGTCACGGTCAGCAGTGCATGCACGTTTCCGACGTTGCTCATGCATGTTGGCACTGCATCGGACGTTATGGATGTTGGCACTGCATAAACCTGCATCGTATTCAAGATACGACGATTGCGAGTATTTGATACATCGAAACTGTTTTGCAACCCAGCCAGCGTGATTCCAACCAAACCAAATTCCTTGGATTGAGTCAATACTACATCCTCAATCGTCGAGCCAGCATTCAACATTCTTCCGGATCCCCGAGCTACCCGAGCGCGACCATAAATGCGCGGGATCGCATCAGATTCGCCGTAGCACACCGACGCACAGCGGTCTTACTCTGCTATGTAGGTATTGATTCACCAAGTCCGACCCACTACTATACATACCCATGTCCCGCCACGTCGCATCCCAGGGACCGTCGCATCTGTCGCCCAAAATATTTCCCGCTCAAATGAGAAGGATAACCGCTCCCATCCACCGTCGACGCAATTTAACTACGGCATAAACGTCAAGGACGCAAATGAGAGCTTCCATGGCCTCTAAATCCTCCAAGTACTTTCCTTCTTCTTTTTGACTTCGAACCAAGAACCCAAAAACAGAACCGTGGGAACTCTGACGAGCATGTTGAATTTTCTCATGCTCATCCTAAAGGTACATGTACGCAGTAACGCACTGCATGCAAGTCACGTCTCGCAACTCCGCCAGGTCCCTAAATCCGATCTTTCCTAGGCCTACAGCCAACGTCGCGGCCCCATCTTCAACCCGACCAACTAAATTCACGTACTACTTACGTCTCCGCGGCCACTCCCGCGCCGACCTGCTGACCGGTCCAAATTTACTGACGCTGAAGCTCCAGTGCTCCTCCCCCTCCGAGGCAACCCAGATGCAGATGGATCGATGTCAACGCGGGGAAACGCGGGGAAAACGTCACCCCACCCGCAGCGCCGCTCTCGCCCCGCCGCTCCCCGTTTGAGTTGTTTACTTCTACTGCCCGCCGTTTACCTCGGTCCCCCGAATATTCAGCGAGGAGTTCAGATACACGTATTTCCAACCGCCGGCCGCAACACTGGCACGTGGTCAATAGTAAGCTGCTTGAAAACCTCAAGTAAGATGAACAAGTAACCATCTCCTTCAATGAACTTTGGACCGAAACGATACGTACGAATCGGACCACGTTTAAGTACTGCGGATGGCAGTTCAAGCCGGGTTGGGAGTCACTCGCGGATCAGTGTATGTAGGTTGCATGCCCGACTCGAGTTTCGGACACGAAGCGTAGAGCCTATCCATAATCCGATGCTAGATTACACCAAAGTCGTGAAAATACTTTCCGCAACACCCAGTGCGGCCTCGCCGACGCGAACTTCCCACTGTGGCCTGGGATGAGGAGGGAAGCAGGAACCGGGAATCCCTTGCAATCGCAACCAGTCTCTCCATGCACTCCACGTCCGCTGGGGAAGAACATCATCAGGGAGTGGAGAACATTTCATCGTACCGCTGGTCGTGTTGCGGTAGGAATGCCCACCAGCTGAAACTTTCCGAAACCATCCAGCCTATCTTGTGGGCCGCCAGCGTCTCCTCGCCAACACCCAACATTCCCCAGCACACCATTCTAGGGCTACAAAGACGTTCAATGTCAATTGTGAGTGTGAATGAGCTTAGAACAACAACGCACACTTTGGGAAAGGGCATGGCCCATCCTACAAAAGCGATATCAAAAGCAGCCCAGAGTTTGCCCGAAAGCACGACTCACTTGACAGAAAGCTTCTTGATTGTTTTTTTGGCGCTGTTGAAGGCGGACTCCGGAGGCAGTAGAGTTGAATCTTTGTAACAAGTTATGTAGCGCCTGCACAGAATGTATGAAGCACGAACGCCATCGGGTGTTGGCTAGTGCGATGGGACGAATGTGGGGTGGTTACTTGCGGGTTAGAGTCTCTGGGTGAACGTTCGAGTTGTCTCCCGGAAAGGGAAGTGACTTCCCTGTTTGGGAAGCTCGGCACCGACAGCCCCTATCTTTGTTCCTCCTTTCCCTCTGTCATGACAGACGTCCAGGCCAAGGCCGCCCCCACCACGGCGAAAGCAACAGTGAAGCCGGGAAGGGTTTGTACATCTGCCGTTTCAACACGCCCCCAGAAGATACATCTCACTCATGCCCCCACATCTCACTCACTCGCCATCGAACAGTTTCCGATTACCCCTGAAGTCGCCGAGTTTTTGGCGACTTTGTTGCCGGATTCTAGCCCTCAAAACATGCAGAATTTCTTTGACGACACCTTCGACACGGGGGACGGGTACGATGCCGCCATGAGCGCATTTTACAGCTACCGAGATGTCGGGACTGCTGGTGTTATGATCGGCGTGCGTCCTACTTACTTGCTTTGTTGCGCCGCAACCTCATATGCATTACAGGCCACGTCTCCCCCTTCACACCCAGATTTCCCCGTGATTTCCTGCGACGCCGGCCCGTTTACGATACGGTACAACTCGCTCTATCCCGCCCACCTTCAGGCGGGTGTCCCGTTTTGCTGGAGCTTTACATTGGCTGGCGGGGGAAAGAGAGCATGCCTGACTGGCAAGAACAAGGCATCAGCTGTGAGATTCAGGACGCCTTTGGCCGATGGGGAGAGTGTACAGCGTTAATGGTTGTCCCATCCACGCGGGTTCGGCTCACGTATGATCAAGAGCAAACCAACGGGCAAACTCACGCTGGGCGTAAAACCAAACGGGTTACGCACGAGCTCGTTTTCCCGCCTGATCCACGGGAAGAGTGGATTACTGTGCACTATATGTGATTTTTTGCGACCAACAAACGACCTCGTCGTTTCTTCTTCTTGTGCAATACTCAATACTCTATGTACAACAAATAGGACTCGATTCAATTAGGATTACTGTATAGCAAGAACGGCGTACATACGTATATGGGTATGGGGTGAATGCAAAAAGAGAGTACGTGGGATAGGAAACATGTAAATGTCGCACAGAAAAGAAAATCAATAGTTACCCAAGGAAACAGAGGAACGACCCGCGTTTTATCACTTCCCTCCCCGTCGTCTACTCATCATCATCGTCCTCCTTCGGCGGCGGCCCCCCACCCATCGCCGCCTTCCTGATAGCCTGCCGAATCGGGTTCGACTCTGGCGCAATCTCCCCCCTCCTCTCCAAGCGGTCAAATACCACAAACAGCTTCTCCATCTCCCGCTCCTTCTCCTCCTCCGTCATTTCTGGCGCTGGCTCGCGCGCCTCCTGCACCGTGCCCGTGATGGGGTTGATGTTGTCTGCGGCGGCGGCGGCCAGGCTAGCAGGCGTCGTGGAGGAAGCCGGCGGTGGCGGGGCGTTCATTATGCCCTTGTTGAATAGGAACCCCGCGACGTTGCCGTACCCAAAGAGCGTCGACAGTGTCGTTGCTGTATGGGTTGCGTTAGCGTTCGCATTACAAAAAGAAAAGCCAGAATCGCAACGTACCATCGGAATCGCAGACCGCAAACAACATCTCCCCCACCGAATCCTTCAGCCGCGGGTGATATACGCTCCCCATCAGCCTCAGACACCTCCCGAGGAAATCCGGACGTCCCTCCAACGCGCCCGCCTCCGCACTCCGATCCAAATCCGGCGGACACACCCAATCACGCGTCCGCGTCCGCGCGCCCTCATCCGCAATGCACAACCGCGTGATGAGCACCACCAGCGGCGACAGCTCGTCGTCCAGCGTCGCGCTCGGGCCCGCCTCCGCCTTGACCATCTCGCGCACGGCGGCGTCGTCCGCCTCGGTCGCGTCGGGGAAGTAGTGCGCGAGCGCGACCTCGAGGAGCGCGTGCGCGCGGAGGAGCGTGTCCCCGGGGAGCTTTTTCGCGGAGCTTTGCGCGCCCTGGCCAGAACTGGATGCGGAGGCTGAGGGGGGGACGGGCGAAGGGGAGCGCGAAAGGGAGCGGCGGCCTGCGGCGAGGACGGAGAGCGCGCGGTCCAGGGTGCTCGATTTCGGGGATGTGGGTGTGCCAGACCGGACGGGGGAGTGCGTGCGGCTGGAGGTAGACGAGGAAGAATCGGCGCGGCGGGGGCTTGGAGGGATGACGACAGGCGGCGCGAGCACGGCGGGCTTGTGATTTGGGGAGGAGGTACCGCTTGAGCGAGGGGAGGCGCCGAACCACTCGGCGCGGAGAGCGGGGGAGACGGGAATGGTGATGAGGGAGTGAATAATGTGGGTGAGGGGCGCGGCGACGGGAGCGGGGAACGTCGGTGGTAGTGCATGGAAGACACGGAGGAGAGGAGGGAGTATCCTGCAGCAGGGTGAGTATTACAATGAAACTATTCCCACCAAAACACGTACGGATCTAGTTTTGGACTCCAGCTGTCTCCAATGACCTTGTTGGCACCCCCGTTCTGCAAGGACTTGGGGTAGTGCATGAGGATGTTGAAGGTGAATTTGAGGACGTCCACCATGGCCTCTTTGGCCATTTTTGTGCTAGACAGTAAGCTGCCCAGAAGGAGGTCAAGCTTGCCGCCAATGATGTCGATAACGGTGCTCCCATTGCGCTTCTCCTCGACGAGGTTCGTGATGAACGGGGACGGGTGCACAGTCGCGAGGAATAGAATACGCGACAAAATGAATATCTGATCCGGATTTGAAGATTTCTAGAAGGTCGAAGGGAGACGGCGGCTCAATTGGCGGATTGGGACCGCGAAAGAAAAAGTGCACGGACCTGGAGCTGGGATATGCAGGTGTCGCCGCCGTTTACATCTTTGCTAATGAACACTCTTCGTGCGCTCTCGATCAACAGTAGCGCGTTTGCAATGCACCGGAGTGCCTCGCCCGATGCTTCGGAATCGTCTTTGAGGGACGCGACGAGACCAAGGAGGACGGAGAGATTGGGAGCAGTCCCAAGTGTTTCTGAGCCAGTAGGATTCTTGCCCAGAGTCTTTACGGCCAGCAGAGCGAGTGCATTATCTGCAAGAAAGAGTCAGTCAGCAGCGATTGAAGTGATCATACGCGCGTCGGCGAGGAAGTGAGCAACCTTTTGCAGGTATACGACTTTTTGCCTTGAGGTCGTTGAGGAGGGACTGGATGAGCTCGGTGCGCGTGGCAGCGTCGAAGGTGAATGGTCCGGCTGCGGTGATTTGAGCCCGAAACGGGTGGAATACAAGGGAGATATTTAGATACCGTTTACAATGGCATTAAGGACGTTGTGTATGTCTGTGGCGGATGCAGCCTTGTACTGCTGCAGAAGAGAGGACATTTTGGGGGAAGAGAGCCGGAGGACACAGTTGCCAGGCCGTCAAGATGAAACGCGTCCGATTTGAGTCGGCCCGTAAACAATAAGGACCAAAGGCGATCGTTGTCCTTCAACAACCTCCGCCACAGTTCAATATATGTTCAGGGAAAAGACAAGGCACCGCGAAAACAATATTGGCAAAAGAAACAGGCACACGTCCAACTTGGCGTCGGCTGCAACATCTCACCTGACACCAACCCTCCTGGCATCCAGTTTTCTTACTCTCAGCCTTCTGGCAATAGACGAGGGATGGTAGGTAGTAGGAACAATCTCGTTTGCATTATAATAAAGTCGTATAGTCTTCGGACGGGATGAGCACGCGAACACAAGCCTGAAACTCAATTTCAAGTCGACCGGGCAAGATCATCGAAACTGGGGACAGTGAGCACAAAGCAAGCTGGACGAAGGTTTTGCTGGACGATGGTTTTGAACGACGGGGTAGCGCATCTTGCGGGCACGGCGCAGAGAACATCAAGGTTCATATTCATAGCATGCGACATGAGGAAATAAGAGTACGACGTCTTAAACCACGGTACCCGCGTTGGAAGCGATACGGGGCCACAGATCTGCCTGCACAAGGTGTAAGAGACAAAATCAACACGTCGAGCAAAGCAAGACATACGCATTCTTTTGCGACCGGGCCAGTGATAGCTGAGCCCTTCATCTCGCCCTTGGGGTTGACGATAACACCGGCGTTGTCCTGCAGAGGCACATGAGTTATTGAGTATACGACACAAGGCTCAAAACGCACCTCAAAGTAGAGGAAGACGCCGTCCCTCCGCCGCCATGCTTTGCGTTGACGAATGACCACAGCGGGCATCGCTGGAGCAAGATACATAAGTCACAGTCGCGACCGAAGAGAAAGGGCCGGCCGCCGACGCACTCTTTTTCCTGAGCTCGGGCTTGCCCTTCTTCACCGAGGCCACGACCATGTCACCGACACCGGCGTCGGGCAGTCTGTTGAGGTGGGCGCCGAAGCCGTACGGTTCAATGATAAACAGACTCTTCGCGCCGCTGTTGTCTGCGCAATTCATGACCGCGCCGACGGGGAGACCGAGGGTCAGACGGAATTTGGTGCCGGAGGCTCCTCCACCTATGAAGCGTCAGCATGGAGCGTCTCAACGACGACGCCGCCGCCCGCAACGCACCGCGGGCTGTTGCCATTTTTGAAGATTAGAGAGGATTGAGGTCTTGACGTGTGGATTAAACTCCTGAAACTGTGAAGTCACGTGCTACACGGCACAGCCACCGCCGCTTGGACAATACTCGATTATAATGTGCGTCAGAATATTAATACAATTGAGCTACAGCAGGGGTATGGTTGTAACGTTGCGAGGCCTCAAGTCCGTGTACCCTCGCTCTCTTTATGACAAACTGGACACCCTTGGTCTAACCGCGCACGCACGACCGATTCAAAGGCAATCTTCCCACTCAGTCCCCGTGCCATACTATCTGCCATCCCAATCCCGCGCAAGGCTGGGTCAGGCTGGGACGGGATATGGTCCCCACCGCTGGTACACGCCGCGTGAACGACATGACGACACAAGAACAATATAACCAGCGCTTGCGGCGTCTCCTGCAACGACCGCGCGCATATCGGGCAAGCCGTTTTCGCTGCAGAAGATTGTCGGTTGCGTTTCAACGGCGAAGAGCAACAACAAACGTACCAGTGAGAAAAAATCCAGCCGTCTGATCCTTGTGTAGTTTGCGCGCAAAGTCCGCGCTGTCGCCATTCAAAATCGTCTGGCATCCCTCGAGGAGGGAGATCTGCAGATGGAAATCCTGCAGGATCTTGATCAATGCCTCCTGCAGACCAGGGATCTCCAGCCCGTTCTTGATACGCCGAATCAGGCGCAGGGGACTGATTTCTGGACCAACGTTCTCGAGTAATCCGCGGATGAACGCTGGGGCGAGGTGAGTTGTAAGTCCCAAAGAAAAAAGCTGCACGCACTGGGCCGCGTCTCCGAGTACTTCAGCAGATCCTCCCATAGATCATCGTCGTTCTGCTCCTTCGCAAAATCGATGGCCTGAAATGACGGTCTCAGAATTATCGAGAGGAGCAAGTATCGGAAGCCACATACCCGGTGAACGTCCCCCAGTTTCTCGATAATGAGCGTCAAGGCTTGCTTGTTGTTCCCCATGCGTCCAAGAAGGAAAACCATCTCGGGCACAAGACTGCGCTCGTCACAAACGTGATACGCCTGTCGCGGCCAGAGTATGAGAAACCACATCTCAGATGCTACTGTAACTCACGTTTTCCAGATTATAGTCGTTGCTCGCCCGCAGGAAATCAATGAGCCGGGGCGTCGCAAACTCGGCGTATAATTTGACCTGCACGTCGGCGAACTCCGACACCATGTGCGGTTCCTTGTCCATCAGGGCATCCAGGTACAAAAAGAGGAAATACGGCCTGCTTTGCAACTGCTTCACGACGCGTCCAACCTTACACGTCTATCAGCAAAGTTGCTGGCAAACGACGAAGGGAAACACGCTCACGGGAATGGAGTGTATGTGATCCACCAGCAAGGTGATCGCCTCGCTCTTCTCAGAGGGTCGACCCTCCTGCTTTCGCTTCTCCATCAACTCGTGATCGAATTCGACCAGGAGCAGCGCCTGATCCTGCACGTCCGTGAACAAGTTGTTGTCCCGGATGAGATCGAACACGTTCGGTCGCCGCAGGCGCAGGAAATAGGTTAGCGCCTTCCCGGGCTGGCGGTTCGCGGTGTATCTAGGTGGGAGGTTCATGACCACATTGGAACGACAGCAAAGAGTCGCACAGCTCCGCAAGACACTCCATAAGTATAATCGAGTCCGTGCCAGTTGTCCGGTCGAGATCGGCGAGCACGGCGATGATGACGGCGGAGATGTCGTATATATCCTTTGGCCATTCTTTAACGGTTTGCAATAAAGACTGTTTCGGTGTGAATAAGCCTTCGCAATGCAATTCAAAGAGTAAAAAATAATCCTACCTTCCGGTCATGGGAAAGAAAGTGCGCGAGGATCATCTCATATACGAGGTGATCCAGCCGCGGGGAGTCGGTCGGAACGTATGGAATAATGGCCTTGCATAGATATGAGAACCGGGATATGTACGAACCAGAAACGGACCTGTAATTGTTTTTGCTGCTGGAAAAGGAAGATCCATTTCTCCCACCGCTTCGCATTGCGTCCACACACTTTCGGCGTCAGCCGGGCCGCATTCACGAACTCGCCTTGGAGGATTGAGCAGAGGCGATACGATATTATAAACGACATACCATCGCTCACGAGATGCTGGATATATCGCTGCCCGATCTCCACCGCACTCACTGAATCTCCGCCATCGCCATCGCCCCGGCCGTCTGCCTCCAACTGCTCCACCTCCAGCAAGGCCTCCTCATACCGTTTCCGCTCGACGAGCCACGCAATGTGATCTCTCCGATCCCTGCGCTTCACAATGACAACATCCCTCGGACTCAGCACGACATAGCAGCGCTCTTCGTCTGGGCCATCCCCACCCACTTCGGCGAGCAGGTAGTCGTTACACCCCCATGACTGAAAGTCCGTCAAACTAATTGCATCAGCTGCCCCCGCCGGCGAGATAATCCGCAGCTCAGGCCGCTCCGCCAGCTTCCGCGCCTGCTGCGCGCGGTCGACCGTGAGCTCCTCGAGGAAGGATGTGTCAGGTGGTGTGTATGCAAGGATGAGAAAGCAGAGGGTGGAGGGATCGGTGGGGGTTGTGATGGTTGGGTGGGGAACAAGACCAGCGATCATACAGTCGGGTTTGAGGACGAGGGTGATTTCAACGAGGAGGGGCGGGAGGTTGGCGGATGCGGGTGAGTTGTTAGTGCGTGGTCGTGCGCGGACGCGGGCGACTTTGATGTGGTCCGCCCAAGCTATGAGGAGAGTCGAGTCGTCTTGCCAGTGAAGCGTGCACTTGAATAAATCAGCGCGCGGGCTATCTGGCGGACGATCAATAAAGGTAATGCGCGTCTGCGACACAGTGTCATATATTTTGACCCCCTGCTCAGAGTCAGCATAATGCGAACAAAGGAGTCGGTATACTGACGAGGTCATTGGCCCACGCAATAAGTCGACCTCTCCAGCGTATTTGCCAGATTGGCCCTTCACCCGTGTGGAGGATGGTCTCCTTGTGCCCTAGCCACCCTTTCTCGTGGAGAACGAGGTTGCCCGCCATCCCGCCGCAAACAAACGCACGCGACGTGCGCTTCGCGAAATTAGGCTCTAGGGCAACGCTTCGCATGGGCCGCTTTAAATCAAACGCGTACGATTCGGCCTGGGAGTGAATAACCACCTGTCCTAGAGCGCAGATAAATAAGACTTTTTGAGCAAGTCGAGTCACACACCGTCGATTGAGGCAGTCGCGACGTATTCTGCGGTCTCGTCCATTGCAATGTCGATTATTGACGCCATGTGGGGTTTGAACGACTTGATTTGATTCCCCGCAAGATCCACCATGTGTATGACGCCGCCGTGCGTGCCCAGAGCCTTAATGAGTGGTCAGACGCCAGAGGGATATTTGAGGAAGAGCGGCCCACCAGTACAGACTTTGAAATGCAGAGTGCGGACGCGGAGTCTTTCTTGAGCAGCCCAGGGACTATGCCGCCAATTCGTTCATATTTCAGGGACGGTTCCTCGTCGTCGTCCTCGTCGTCGTCCTCATCTTCTTCGTCCTCCTCTGAGCTTTCTGCTTCGTCTACAGACGAGACAGTCCCTTCCGATTCAGGGTGACTTGGTTCCTCCGTTGGAGACTCGGACATTGGTTTCTCGCCGTTGGTCGTGATTCCTGGGTTATGTGGGACGATTATTGGCGGTACATCGACCGCATTGGCCTCCGGAGTGTGCATCAAGAGCGAATCGGCCGTGTTATGATCGGAAGCTTCAAGCCCATCGCTTAACTTTTTCCTCCCGCCTTCAACATGGCCAACCCACAAGAGGCCTCGTCCTCGACCATTTCCTCTGCGTCGTTCCCTGATTTCAATTCCAAGGTCCAGGCCGCAGCTCTCAATGCGACCCGCACCGCTGCCGGGCTTCCTGTCGACATTCCGTTTCACCGTTCAATAGACCCTGAATTGGCCGAGGACCTGGACGCGTTTTCTTCGCGCGTTCTCACCCTCACAAACAATTTATTGTCTTTGGTTGCGACTGCCGACCCGTCCCAGTCCAGCAGGCGCAAGGGAAAGGCAAAATTACAAACACAAGATGATATTGTCGATGATTTCCATTCGTTGATAGTTGACTCTATGGATCAACTACTGGAGCGAACGGTAGGCATTACTGGGAAATTCTTTCGCCGTATCTGACCTTCCCCAGGACATATGTCTGGACGAGTTCCTTGGGCGAACCAAGGCTCCTCTTGTCGCCATAAACTACGATGCGCCCGGACTCCGTAAGGTCGTAAAAAGGGCTCCTCTTCAGAAAGGACAACTGGACCCCGCCATCCAGCATGCTTCCAACCTCATGAAGCCCCAACTTGCTTTCACACATCCCGTGAAAAACACCGACCAGCCATGGTATCCCGCGCTCACCCATAAGTTTAATGCGCAAGTGCCGTTAGGGCACATCTTCCGCGATTCAGACGCGGAAGCGATCGCGTCCGTGATTCCAACTCTCGCTATTTCTTGCCACTGACTGGGTCTATAGGAATCACCCGTATCGCTACGAAATAACCCATATCTCGTACCCACAGCGCATGTTTCTCCCGGCCGAGCCCATTCCGGCGACTCCGTTCGAAACTACATCGGCTACCTGGGTGTCGACCCCCGACGCCCTCGAGGCCATGTTGGACGAGCTTCGCGGAGCCCCTGAGATCGCCATCGACCTGGAACACAACAACTATCGGTCGTACGCGGGGATCGTGTGTTTAATGCAAATTAGCACGCGAAAGCAAGACTGGATAATCGATACGTTGGCATTGCGCGCAGAGCTGTCGACAGGCGGGTTAAACGAGGTCCTGACGGACCCGAACGTGGTCAAGGCATGTTTCAATCTCAATTGGCTGAACACGTTAATGATGTAGTGTAGGTGCTTCACGGTGCCGAAAGCGACATCGTATGGCTGCAACAAGACTTTAATCTATACATAGTCAATCTATTCGATACTTTCCACGCATCTAAACTCCTGGATTTCCCTCGTCACGGCCTCGCAAACCTGCTAGAGATGTATTGTGACTTTTTACCAGACAAGAAATACCAGCTCGCTGACTGGCGCATACGGTAAGCGTTCAGAACGTCTTCATATCCTTACCATCTATTAACTTGTGGCAGACCCCTCCCCGAGGATATGTTGCAGTACGCTCGCTCGGATACACATTTTCTTCTCTTCATCTACGACAACCTACGCAACGCCCTTCTCGACCGCGCCGTCTCACGAGCGCAATCTAAATCCCGCTCGCCATCGCCTGCACGGCACTCTCCTCCATTGCCTGCCAACACGCCACCTGAACAGGCCCTGATTCGACAAGCACTCATGCGCTCGGAGGAAACGGCGCTGCGGACGTACGAAAAAGAGGTGTATGATTTCGAGCGCGGTAGCGGAAGCGGAGGATGGGATTCGCTTGCTCGCAAGTGGAATAAGGGTGGATTGGTCGCGGCTGCGGAGACGCCGTTGGGCTCCGAGACGCTGCAGCGTGCGGTCTATCGCTGTGTACATGCGTGGCGCGACGAAATCGCGCGCGCGGAAGATGAGAGTACGCGGTGAGTTATATATCATTTTTCGTCTGGGTCGTTCTATTTATCGTTGTTCAGGTATGTGCTGCCGAATCATTACCTCTTCCAACTGGCAGAGCGCCCGCCGGCGGATATGGCCGCACTGCTCCAGGTGTTCCAGTCGGTTCCCCCAGTTGTTCGTCGGCGCGCCAAAGAGTTGTTAGAGGCGATTCGAGCCTGCTTGCAGCGCCATCTGTCCAAGTCCCAAAAGGTCGCTCCCGTCGCACCGCCCGTGGAAACGGAGGACGTGGAGATGCAGGTGGATGAGGTGGTCGTAGAGATCGCCGCCCCGACGGGCAGCGCATCGTCGAACTTGTGGTCGCTGGCTCCAGGAACGGCAACGCGTGCCACAAAGCAATCCGCGCTGTTCGGTGCTTCGTTGCCTGCGAAAACCCCCGCGGTGGCACTGGCCGCGTCCACCAGCTCTCTATTCGGCGCCAAAAACTCGACACCGACGCAGGTAGTTTACATACCTTCCGCTTTGTTCATGGCGTGCTGCTGATTTCCTCATCTCAGCTCGCCTCCCGCTTCCAAGAGGTCGTTGCGCGTATCCACAGCGCGCTCGTTATCGTCCCCAGTATGCCCGTCGTGGATCCCGCGGTCATGGCCGATTCCGCACCTGCGGAAGACGAACTGGCGCATGGCATGCAGGTCGAGGTGCCGTACGTTCCCGCGGCTCAACGAACGACGAAGCAAATTGTGGAGGTCATCGACGACTCCATCGTTGTTGTGGGGCAGGCGAGGCAGAAGAAGCGCAAGCGGGCAAAAACTGATGCCGATGCGGAGGCCGCGACACCGAGCGGCGAAGAGTCGGGCCATACGAAGAAGGCGTCGTCGAAGGCGAAACGCGCCGCCGAACCCGACGGCGAGGCGTTCGACTTTGCCAGTGTGCCGAATATCCTGGACGACGTGCCGAATGGGGAGGACATGCGGATGAAGAAGAAGAAAAAGCAGAAACAAGTCAAAGGTGAGAATTCTCTTCTTGTCATTTCTTTAACCGCGCTGACTGGCCCCAAACGCAGACAAGCCGTTCTATGGGGACTTCCCTGCGCCACCGAGGGCTCATAGTGATTTGAAAAGTGGGAACCAGTCGCATACGTTTAAATAGAGTGATTATAACACCTGGTTGGGAGCAGGCGGTGCGCTTCGAGACACCAGCAAAGATTGAGACGCAATTCTACATGCGGAAGGCACCATCAAAATGTGTGACAACACGCGTCAAATCGCGTCTCTCCTTACCCACAATGGCTCCGTCGCAAAAAGCCGCAAAGTCCTCCCAAACCAACGGCGGCAAAGACATTCGCGCCTTCTTTGGAGGCGCAGCTAGCCAGAAAGCCACTCCGAAGCCTACAGCCTCGAAAAAGCCGACGCAGGTACACCTTGTCGCCATTGCGCAAGGGCCACTGCAATAACGATGATTCCTTCCAGTCTCCGCCGATTGGGCTAAACAAGACGGACGCTATTGAAATCAGTGTGTATCTCCCGCCGTCTGACACGCTCAGGTTGCTTACTGAACCGCCAGGTGATGACGAAGATATGTGGGTGAAATTTGTACATGGTCCACCAGCTTTCTGAGGGAGGATTGAATACGCAAGGCCGTCCGCTCAAAAAGCCTCGTCGTGAGTTATATCTACTATCCCCCCGCTGCTGCTTATGTTTCTGCGCAGGTCAAAAGTTCCTGCTAAATCGTCCTCGGTGCGTGTCGAATGCATATTGCGTAGACCGCGCCGAAGCTCATGTGGCTTGTTGTACAGGCGCCCCTGAAAGAAGACAAAAAATCACCTATTGGACCTCGCAAATCGGTCTGTCTGTCTTCGCTCTACTGGCCATGGCTCACCAACTTTAGGCGTCGTCTGTTTTGAAACCGATGGATGTCGACAGCGACGACGAGCCCGCGGTGAAGAAACGCAAGAAAGCATCCGCACTCTTATCCAGCGACGAGGAAGACACGCCACCGAAGAAGAAGGCCGCCGTCGGCGCTAACAAGCCCAAACCACGGCTGTCCAAGGCCAAGGACGACGACTTTATTGTCGACGACGACGACGACGGGTCTCCAGCACCGAAGATGAATAGCAGGACGAACAGTCGCAGGGCTTCGACGCCGCTGTTCCTTCCCAGCGACTACGAAGATGAGGACGACGAGCCTCCAAAGAAGAAGTCGGCAGCTGTGAAACCGCGACCTTCCAAAGCGAAGAAGGATGCTTTCATTGTGAGCTCAGACGAGGACGAGGACCCGGCTCCCAAGAAGTCTGCGGCAAAGTCAAAACCGAAGGCGACAACGTCCAAGCCTCCGGCCAAAGCCTCCGCGAAGGACAAGGTGAAGGAGGAGCCAGCAAAGGAGAAATTCAAGTGCGGACTTCACTCTGATCCTCGTCGCCGATTCTAACATTCATCCAGCTGGGCAGCCGCCAGGGCCGCCAAGCTCGCCGGTCCAAGCGCGCCAGGCTCCAAGGCTGTCCCCGACGGCGAACCCAATTGTTTGGCGGGCCTCGCGCTAGTCTTCACAGGCGAGCTGAGTAGTTTTTCGCGCGAGGAATCCGTCGAAATTGCGAAACGTTACGGAGCGCAAGTGCTGCCCTTCATTTTGTTTTCAAACTCTGACTGTATTGCAGACGCGTCCCTGGGCAGCCGTCGAGCAAGACGGACTATGTTGTACTGGGTGAAAATGCCGGACCGTCCAAGTTGGCCGCGATCAAGAAAAATGGACTCAAGACCCTCGACGAGGATGGATTTTTGAATCTCATCGCGACGCGAAAGGGTACCGGACAGCTGGACGAGAAGACGTTGAAGAAGATGCAGAAGGATAAAGAGGACATCGAAGCGGCCGCGAAGGAGATGGAGAAGCGGGAGAAGAAGGCGACGAAGGAGCATAGGTATGCGCGATTGAAATTGATATGCAGTCGTTTACCTACCCCTTCCAGCTCCGGCTCCTCCAAAATCGACCCGAGCTCGCAACTTTGGACTACTCGCTATGCGCCGCAGAACATCAGGGAAATATGTGGGAACAAAACGCAGGTCGAGAGGCTGCAGCAGTGGTTGAAAGATTGGTGTGTCTCTTTCCATGGGCTTCCTTATCTCGTTTTCTCAATTCAGGCATCCCCGCACAGGCCCAATAGTCTCAAGTCGGGGTTCAAGAAGCCGGGAAAGAGTGGCATGAATGTATACCGCGCCGTCCTGATTACGGGGCCACCTGGCATCGGCAAGACGACCAGCGCGCATATGGTAGCGAAGTTGGAGGGGTTCACACCGATCGAGCTGAACGCGAGCGATGCCCGCAGCAAGAAGCTCGTTGAGGTAACCAATTCGTCCGGGTCTACACAACCCACGACGAGCTGACTCTTTCGCAGAATGGGATGAATGTGAATAATACGTCGTTGGATGGATACATCGCGGGCAGTCGCGTACGTCTGTTTGCCTTGCAGACATAAAATTATCGACGGTTCACCTAGGAAAGGGACGGCGTGGCCATCACTGACCGAACGGTCCTGATCATGGACGAGGTGGATGGGATGTCGGCAGGCGATCGCGGCGGTGTCGGTGCCTTGAACGCTATGATAAAGAAGAGCAAGGTCCTTCATTCTTCTTGATGCGACTACGGTTCCGACTCACTGGATGCAGGTACCCATAATCTGCATCGCCAACGACCGGGGAGCGCAGAAATTGAAGCCACTCATAAACACTACGTTTTCCATGACTTTCCAGAGGTTTGTGATCCTTCTTATTGACACGCATTATACTGAGTACAATCATGCAGGCCGCCTGCCAATATGATTCGCTCCAGAATCATGACAATCGCCTTCAAGTGAGTTTCGTTGGTCTCTCTACTCTCGAACTGACGCCTGTCTTAGGGAGAAAATGAAGGTTCCTGCAAATGTGGTCGACCAGCTCGTTCAGGGATCGCAGTCGGATATTCGTCAAGTCTTGAATATGTTGTCTACTTGGCGCCTATCGAGTGACACCATAGATTTCGACGAGGGGAAAGCCCTGTGAGATCCAAATGTTCTCTTAGTGAACCACCCACTGACCGTGTTGTTTGTCTGTACAGGACACAAATGAATGAGAAGTATATCATCATGAGCCCCTTCGACATAACTTCGAAGATGTTGGGTCCTAAACTCTTTGCATACAACTCCCGAGCGACTCTTGGTGATAAAATGGAACTGTACTTCCAGGACCACTCCTTGATGCCTTTAATGATTCAAGTGCGCCTTCTCTAGTCAAGTCTCTTTTCTCAGCTGACGGTTCGCGGAAAGGAAAATTATCTGAAATCCACCCCGACGGCGCTTCAAAAATACGACGGTCCGATGAAGATCCTGAAATCCCTCGAGTTGATGGACAAAGCTGCATCTTCGATATCGGACGGGGATTTGGTCGACGCATTGATCCACGGGTTGGTCGACTCGGCTTTTCCATCTCAATGTTTCTTAACACTCGGGCAGACCGGAACAGCACTGGGCGTTGATGCCGCTTCATGCAGTGTGTTCAACGATACGTCCTGCGTCCTTCGTGTACGGCATGGGCGTGCATTGGGGAGGAGCTGACCCTATCGCGTTCCCCAAGTAAGTGCGGCCCGCGATGGACTGCAAGTGGTACTGAAGCAATGTTTCAATAGATGGCTCGGACAGAACTCGAAGCAGACGAAGCTGAGTCGCCAATTGGGCGACGTGCAGATTCGGATGCGCCTCAAGGTCTCGGGCGACAAGTCGGAGATACGGCAGTCGTATATCCCTGCCCTCTTCCCGCATATCGTCAAACCGCTGAGGGATGTGGGGGCGGTGAGTACGGCATCATCCATTTTTTCGTCCCTCATGTGGGATCTCGCAGAGCGCCGTCGAAGAAGTCATCGAGAAGATGGACGAGTATTATCTGACTAAAGAGGATTGGGATGCGATCGTCGAGCTCGGCGTCGATGAGCAAAAGGACGAATTGGTGTTAAAGAAGATCTCTTCCGCCACAAAGACGCATTTCACGAAGAAGTGCGTTTCCACTACCTTTATCGTTCGTCGATTCTGATTTGTGCAGGTACAACGCTGGAGAGCATCCGATTCCCTTCCACAAAGCATCGGATTCAGGCAAGGCCCCAAAGAAACTCCCCGGTGGACCCGCGCCAGATCTCGACGACGTCTTCGATGTGAGTTCAATCCGCGTCCAACGCATGCGGCAACTGACTCTCCATAACAGATTGACGAGCCAATCGAGGATTCGGACGACGACAAGAGTAAAGATGCGGACGATGACTTCAGTAAAGATAAATTTATCAAGGCACCTAAAAAGAAGACGATCAAAGCTGCGGCGCCCAAGAAAGCGGCAGCGAAAACAACGAAAGTAAAACCGAAGAAGTGATCTGATTTTGACTTGCATTTTTTGTATCATACAGTATTCTAATTAATCGCTTTCACGCTCATACGTTCGCCAGCAAATACTCGCCTTGTTTAGCTGCTTCGTCCGTTGTCTGACATCATCTTCCCGCCCCTATTCAGCACAATGCCATCTCAAACTCGCGCTCGTGCTGTTGCCGTGTCTGCTGCCGTACTTGAAGCTGAGGCTTTGGAGGTGGACTCGCAAGGCGATGCCGCGGAGACTCAAGATGAAGATGAATCGATCCGTGTGTATCATGTCTTTCCTAATACCGTTCTCCTCAATACTCACTTACGTCGGTAGGTGTTACAAACGATCTAAACCTTGCTTTCGAATATGACGGCGTGCGCGGCGTGTTAAGGGCTTTGGAAAAAGAAGAGCCATGGTTCCCCGAGCCCGTCAGAGAATATCTCGCGTCTCAAGAACCCTTCTCCTCCGCCATCTACAGTACAGCATCGTCGCTGATTTTTTCGACCAAGCAACCGGGGCGCCGGGGCCGAGCCCATGCTCGGCTGGGAGGACTTGGACATGCCCTCCATATCCCTTCCGTTTTCTGTGATGGAAGCTATAACATCCCGAACAATGGATTCATTCGCAACTCCAGGCACGTCGACTAATGAGGCAGGAACAACACAGTTCCTTGGTGGAGTGAGTGCCTCTGCTCCTGCGTCTTCGAGGGAAGCTCGTTTTCCTCGCTGGCTTCCGCTGCCACAGATCCGCCGCGACATGCGAACGTGCTGTCCAAGTACGGGTCCAAAATCCAAGTGGGTATCCTTTTAGAAGCTTTGGAGTTGTCGCAGAAGAACGGACACTGGACCCCGGGGCTTGAAGACGTTCCGAATATCCGAGGAAGAGTTCAGGAGGAGGGAGCCGAAGAGGAGGAGGAGTCACCACAGCGTAAGAGACGAAGGGGACTGTCCTAAACAAGAATCCGAGCAAAGCCTACGAGGTACGAGCGCCGTACCGATAGAGTGTCTGTCAAGAGAGACTACTAGTAAGCAAAGCCAATCGTGGGATGGGTCTTTGTTATAGGTAACTCCGACGACCCAGGGTGAATTTTTTATGTCATCGCCTACTTGCTATGAACCTGGATTCTTCTTCAAGTTGCGAGTGAACTTATGAGTGACAATCACACTGTGACACTCTTTGACCTGTACCACCACCATCTTTTTCCGAATTTTCGTTGAATGAGTACCGTGGTGAATTGGTTGTAAGCCGATGGGTGGATTTCATTCTCTTCTATGAAGCGAACTACCGCAAGTCTAACCGGTCGCGGTCGAGACTTCTCACCGCGAACCTCGAACTGACAGTTGATCTGATATATTCCTGAGGCCCTCAGTGTTGGCCTCAACCCACCTACCTTCTCACCTCCTCCCTCTGTCCCGCATTCTTGGCCACAGAAGCCGGCCCTGAATTTTCTGTGCTACTGGCGGTCGTGTTTAGGGTTGTTTGAAAGAAAGGCGTTTGCTTCATGCCAACTTCCGCCAAACGCCCAGCGTCGCGGTCTCCCGATGGCGAACGACGCCCAAAGCGCCACCTCACCTCGTCGCCGCCAGAAGAGGGCGAGCTCGACGATGAGCAGGTCCCGCCCCCCACCACTTCCCTGTCCCTGCCCGCAAAACCGAGCCCTGCGGTGCTCGTGAAAGGCAAAATGGCGATCCCCTTTCCTTTCAAAAAGAAGGAGCCCCCAGCCGTCGTGGCCAAGAATGTCTTCGACATCAACACGCCCGTTGTGCATGACCGACCCAAGGACGACAACCGCCGCCCCCGAGACGACCCGAAACGCAAGGCGCCACGACCTTCGGAACCTTGGGATTCGACCTCGAATAGACACCAGTCGTCGGCTCGGAATCATCGTGCGTCTTCACCACGTCGCTCCAAGTCCCCCTACTCTCGGCCGCCAATAAACCCAGAGGTTATACGATACCGTGACTCGTCTCCTCGGTGGGCGCCGCCGGACGACAGAGGGCGGGACAGTCGTCGGTACAATGGGCCTGACACCTATCGCGACCGGCCCTATCGAGACTCGCGGGATGATCCGCGCGCATGGACTCGGCGAGATGAGCAACCACGCAGAGACCGAGACAGTTATGACCACTATTCTGGACCACGGGACGACTTCAACCATTACCGACCAATATCACCACACAACAGCTATAGACCGGTTTCCCCTCGCGGAGCAGCATACCGCCCTGTTTCGCCACGACCCCCACTTTCGCCTCCCCGCACGCGACACTCTCCTGCCCAGCCACCCCCGCCGACCTCTTCTCCCCCTCCCCCGCCGCCTCCCGACGCCCGCTTACTTCCCCGCGATGCTCCACCTCCCCGCGATGCTCCACTTCCGCCTCCTCCCGCCTCCCTCCCACCACGGCCCCCTGCCCCCCTGGATATGCGTTCGCCTCCTTCCATGGTTCGGCCTCCAGCGAGTCGCCCGCCTCAGTCGGAGGTCCGCAAGGAACCCGTGCGCGAGATGGTGCGTATCGCGCTCAAGCCGCCTCCTCCGCGTCGCTCGCAAGCCGAGGAGGAGAAGGCCTATGGACGCGTTTTCAAGGGTTGCGGTAACAAAAACGAGTACGAGATCACGACAAAACTTGGAGAAGGGACCTTTGGGTGCGTTTTCGTTACCTGTCTGCTCATCTTCCTTGTCCTTAATGTGTTTGAACACTCCAGTGAAGTCCACAAAGCCATCCACATCTCCACTCGACGTTCTGTCGCTTTGAAACGGATCCTGATGCACAACGAGAAGGAAGGCATGCCGGTGACGGCGCTACGTGAGATTAAAATTCTCAAGGCGCTTAACCACCCATGCATCGTCAACATTCTCGACATGTTCGTCGTGCGCAGTACCGCGACAGACCCCTTGTCGGTGTACATGGTCTTTCCCTACATGGATCACGACCTCGCAGGGCTCCTCGAGAACGAGCGCGTAAAACTACAACCGAGTCACATCAAGCTCTACATGAAGCAGTTGCTGGAGGGCACCGAGTACATGCACCGCGTACGTATACGTCCGCTTGGTATTCTGATGCCACTTTTTACACCCGCCCCGCGCAGAATCACATCCTCCACCGCGACATGAAGGCTGCGAACCTGCTCATTAGCAACTCGGGCTCGCTCCTCATCGCGGACTTTGGGCTCGCGCGTGCGTTTGACTCGGGGGACAACCCGAACCGCGAAGGAAAAGAGCGCAAGTACACCAATTGCGTGGTGACGCGGTGGTATCGGCCGCCAGAGTTGCTGCTGGGAGCGCGGCAGTACGGCGGGGAGGTGGATATGTGGGGGATCGGGTGCGTGCTGGGGGAGATGTTCATGCGCCGGCCGATATTGCCTGGGACATCCGACCTCGATCAGCTGGAGAAGATCTGGCGGCTGTGCGGGTCGCCGAATCAACATAGTTGGCCGAATTTCGAGAGGTTGCCGGGCTGCGAGGGTGTGACGCGCTTCGAGTCGTACCCAAGAAAGCTTACGGCGAACTATGAGCAGTGCGTCCTTTTTTTCTGTTGCTGTTCTGCTTCCTCCGAGGCTGATGTGCTTTTTTCAGTATCGGGAAGGAGACATGCGATCTTATGGATCGTCTGCTTACCTGCAATCCCCGTCAACGTATCACTGCGGCTCAAGCGCTCGACCACGACTACTTCTGGACTGCCCCGATGCCGGCCGACCCCAAGAGGTGTGTTTTCGGCTGTGTGTTATTCAATGTGCACGAGCTGACGTTTTTGTAGTCTCCCTACGTACGAAGCCTCGCATGAATTTGACAAGCGCGGGCACCGGCAGCACCAGCAGCAGCAACAACATCAGCAAGGCGGGCCACCTCCGCAGCACCTAGACCAGCACCGTCAGTATCGCCCTCCAGGGCCTGGCGGCATGCCGCCTCAGCACCATCAGCAGCAGCAACATCAACAGCATCCGCCCCCTCACCAACAACACCCCCCAAATCCCAACAACTGGCCGCGGCCGAATGCTTACAATCAGCCGCCGGGGTACGGCGGGGGGCCACCTCCGCGGTATGGGCCCGACGGCGGGGGTCCACCTGCGAGATATGGGCCCGACGGCGGGGGTCCGCCTGCGAGATATGGGCCCGACGGCGGGGGTCCGCCTGCGAGATATGGGCCCGACGGGGGTCCGCCTCCGAGGTATGGACCCGGATACGGCGGGGGACACGGGCACGGGCACGGGCGCGACGGTGGTGGCCAGGGACGCGGACCGCCGCCGGGTTGGCAGCCGCCGCGGAATATGGGCGGGGGTGGGGGTGGTACTGGCACACGACCGGCGGCCTTGCCTGCGGGCCTGCCTCCGAAGCCGGTCGCGCCGCAGGGTGGGCTGCCTCCGCCTGGTATGAATGGCATGAACAACGGGCGGAGGCCGCCGGGTGGTGGTGGGGAGGGCGGGGAGGCGCTCAATTATGGGTAAGTAGATCATTCTTAGGATGGGTTTAGAGGGCGTGGTGCTTGCGGGGGCACTGTAGATAGGCGCAGGGTGCGCAGTGCATATAACATAGTGTATTAACTGGTAATTGTCCATAGTCAACTGCATACATACATCAATTCACCTTTACTTTCAACCGAAACTGCTGTGACTTGTGACGCGTCACAATTCTGGTTCTGTTCACCTGTTGGTCTCAGACTTAAACCTGGAATGCATCGACGCGCGAACAAGTCGAAAAAGGTGCGCGTCTTTCGCAAGCTCTACGCTGAATACTGACTAGCTAGCAGGTCCCGAATGTGCGGCTGCGACCGGCACACCCCGACGCGATGGCTCGCGCCCGTGCAGCGTCGCCCGAGGCCGCCAGCTGCTGGGCACAAGACAGCCAGATCGTCGGCAGCGATGACACGGTTATGCTCGGCGGCTCGTGTCCGCGCCCGTTCAGGAATGTCGTCGTTTGTGCCACCGGCGTCCTCGACAAGGTATGTACCCCTTCGACGCGTCGACGCGTCGAGATTGACCACCCGTAGCCCGAACTCTTCAAACTCGCCCTTGAACTCGGTGCGACGAGCGTCAGTGCGTTCACTGACCGCGTAACCCACCTCATCGCGGAAAACCACGGAGGCGCAAAATATTTGGTGAGTCGCGTCGCGTCGATTGACGCGTCCAATTCACTAACACGCATCGTTCTAGTGTGCGTTAGAACGCAAGATTCCCATCCTCCTCCCCTCCTGGATCATCGAGAGCCACCGCATCTGGCAGCACGGCGACGACGTCGACTTGGTCCAGGTGCGTCTTGTCCGTCGTTCCCTCCTTCGGTTGTACTTATTACCAACGCAGAGCATGATGCTCCACCGCCTTCCCCCCTTCTCTGGCGTAACCCTCTGCATATCCGGTATCCCCGACATCGTCCGTCGTACCAATATCAACAAGGCTTTAACCGCAGGCGGGGGCACCTATGTAAAAGACCTCGTCCGCCCCGTGCGCGTTACGCACCTGTTATGCAGCGGCGAAGAGGAGACGGACAAGATGCGCTACGCTGAGAAGTTTAACCGCGTGGGCGAGGCGGACCCGCCGATTCAGATCGTCTGGGAAGAATGGTTCTGGGATTCGCTGGAGTATGGCGGTGCGTGTTTCTGCTTCTCAATTTGGTACAAGCACTCACGCGGAACAGGACAATTCGACGAAGCCAAATACCAAGCGCGCCTTCCGCGACCGGAGCGTCGAGGTGCGCTGCTCTCCCTCATTTTTCATTCCAGATCATAGTTATTAATTGCTCCCGCGCTCAACAGTTCCCCGCCCTCCTCCTCCCAACCTTCGCGCCGTTGGCCCCGTCCCATCCTCCTCCTCTTCCTCCCACCACTCCGCACCACCCGCGTCCGCGCCGCCCAACCTCCCGTCCCACGGCCTCCACCTCAACACCAACATCTCGAGCGCGTACGACGAGGACGACGAGCCGCTAATCGCCCGCATCCAACGCCCACATGCGATGGCTCTACAGCTCTGGGGCAGTCTTCTCAAGCCCCGCGGGTACGCCGTCGACGAGGCGCGCCGCGGCGTTGTGCTGAGCCCCCAAAAGGCGCGGGAGGCACGGGAGCGAGAAACGAGTCGGGTGCAGGACGAGGATTACCAGCCAGCGCAGGACGGCGATGAAGGCGGAGAAGAGGTGGCTGGGAAGAAGGAGAAGGGAAAGGGGAGGGAGAGCGTACTCTCGAGCTTTAGGAGGCAAAACTCGGTGGTGATCGCGCCTCGGACAACAGCGGCTGCGGCGGGGCGGGAGCGCGAACGGATGGTCAGTGCGGGTGCGGGCCCGAGCCGGATGCCGTTTGGGCGCAGCGCGAGTGTTCTGGCTGCCCAAGCTACGACAACTGGCCCCAAAGTTCTTGGCGCAGAGGATACTATGCATCTCGACGGTTCTGTGCCCGCACCGTCCCCGCCCTCCACCGTATTTGCGTCCCTGCGCTTCCTACTCCGCGGTGAGACGGATACGCCCACTGTGCGAGGGGCGATTGAGGGCGCGGGGGGTGCAGTGGTCCTCAGCGGCGACGGTAATGAGCATGATTTTGTCGTCGTGCGGCTGGTTAGGTACGTTCGAACCTCTTGCCATTTTCTCCGTCTACATTCCAACTCGATTCTTTCTACCCCAGCGGCTCTCCCCTCTTCTTCGCGGACCCCTCCCCGTCGTCGCGCGCGCGTTACCGCACCGAGTGTTGGCTGGAACAGTGTTTGTTTACTGACACACTCGTTCCGCCCGAGACGCATTGCTGCTTTGTGCCACTGGGAGTGCGGGTGCCCATTGGTGGTGTGTCCCGTTTCGCTTCTGTTCCCCGCTCTCTCTTTACTTAAACTGACATTCAACTCAGGCGCCAACAAAATAACCCTCAGCTTCTCGGGGCTCGAGGAGAACGAGGCATGTTGGGTGCGGAGGATGCTCAAGGCGCTTGGTCAGTCCTCGCTTGATCCGCCGTCGAATATCTACTGACTGGAACAGGCATCACCCTCGCTCCTGCCTTCTCGCGTTCCACCACGCACCTGCTCTGCCCCGCCGGCACGGGTCCAAAGTATACCCGCGCGCGGCAGTGGGGCGTACCCATCGTCAGCATGGCCTGGCTCGCATCGATGGCGCGCGAGGGGCGGGTGCCCGCTGTGGGTGACTTTCTCGTCGATGGGGATGCTGGGGTTGTAGACAGCGAGGTCGAAGTCGTGCCGCCGGTGGGGAAGGGGAAAGGCAAGGAGAAGGCGGAGGAGACGATGGTGGATATCACCAATAGTTATGGTAGGTTTCTATTTCTCGAATTGGCAACGTTTACTAACCATATACTAGACAGTCAATCCCCACCCCCGCAAGACCCTGGAAGCGCGAAAGCGTACTTCCTCCCACCGCCGCCCCCTTCCGCGCGCCTGTCCTTTGGCGAAGCCGGACCCGCATTATTAGGTGCCTCCCGCCCGCCGCCCGCCTCACCGAGCCCACCGAAGCAGCGGTCGTCATTGATACGCCGGCAATCCACGAATCCTAATATAAACCGGTCTCCATCGCGCATGAACAGTTCGCCGGTCCGCCCGCCCACGCCGTTAGCACTCGTGGAGCACGCGGTTCCGGCGACCCAGAGTAGCGTCAGTTCTAGCACCACGAGTGGAACTGGCGCCGGTGGCGTCCCCGTAACGCGCACGAGCCGCGGGCTCGTCCGACGCGCCACGACGTTCCCCGCGCTCGCTGCGCGTGGGGACTCCCTTACGCGCGATGGCGGCCGCGGCCCCTCCTCGTCCTCCCCCGCGCGTGTTCCGTCGTCGACCTCGCCGTCGCCGCTGCGCCCGCGGCCGCGGGGCGTCAGCGTCTCACCACCCAAGATCCCGGACCATCGGACGAAGGCGCTGCAGGATAGTATCGTGTCGCTCCTGGGTCAGAAGCGGCCTGCGACGCCGGATGAGGGCGATTCGATGGGAGCGGGGCGCGCAAAGCGGGGGAAACATCGCTCGAAGGTTCGTTCGCCATACTTTGATATTCTCTTTCTATTTGACTGACAACCTGTCCATAGCCCCAATCCCGCCAACCCTCCGATCTCCTCCCAGTTGCTGTCGCAGGTGACGACCCCTCCGTCGACCACCACCACCTCATTTTCGGCGCGGGCCGGGGGCGATCACTCTCCCCCGCCCCCGATGGCGACAGCGAGTCGTACGAGGCCTTTTCCCTCGGCGCGGGTGCGGACGAACAGAGTCTGCGGGTGATGTATGAGGACCCTGGGCAGCGGGCGGAGCTGCAGCGACTCGCGAGTTTGATTGGCGAGCCGTTGGGCGAGCAGAAGAAACCGAGGAGGAGTATGAGGAGATCATAGCGGATGGAGAGAGGGATGGATGTATTTTTTCTGCCTTTTTATTATCAATGTTCTGACTCACCTCCTTGCCTTGTGGATTCCCATGGTGTCGGTTGATATGGCTCTCTGCTGGCACCCGCACCTTTTATGCGGTTTCTCCAGCGTTTTGAGGGCAGCACAGCAATCCCAATGTTCCGCACCTCCTGTGTCCTGAGCCAAACATTCGAAGTTCGTGAACTGCCAAGACGTCCCTGGACTTACTTGTATCACTCGACGTGGGGCTTACGGCGAGACTCCCAAAATTCAAGCACGATATTTCAATACGAATAGAGACCAGCGGGTAAGCTGGGACCTAAATCGTCAACAGCTGGGAATAGCAGGTATCCGGCGAAGGATTGGCATCACTTGTCCGCTCCAATGGAACACAAACTGAACCGCGGCCATGACAAAATTCTCGTCTTTCGAAGCAATCCTGGACCGCAGCTTCCGTTCGCTCAAGGCAAGTCTGATCTTGTCGAAGCGAGCGACAACTTGGTCTGCCTTCGGTCGCGCGTTGGGATCCTCCTGGCACATATCATCGACAAGTCTTTTCATAAACCCGAATCCTTTCTTGCCAGGGCCCAAGTCCCCGCCCTAGAAGCACAATTTGAATCTTGTTTGAAACATCACGCGAGGTTGAAGTAACCCCACCTCAGAAAATTCCTGCCGAATGGTGTTGCCCAGACAGTAAATGTCGACAGCAAAGGGATCACATGCTTCCCCCTGGAACATTTCTGGCACCGTTTTGTCGCCTCCCCACGACGGGGACCTAAGGTGGGGTCCAGGACCAGTATATCGGCGTGATAGGTTGAAGTCGATAATGTAATATTTAACTGGACGTTGAGTGCGAGTGAGAATTGAACACGGTGGACCTTGGTAGTCTCTGCGCAGTGTGGGTTTGGACGGGTGCGGTTGGTCGTCGAGGCTACGAAATAACCCCTTGGAATCGACCATGAAGTTGTTGGACTTGAGATCTCTAACGAAGTTCATGAGCGGTGTAGATGGATTTCTTTCGAAACTCACCCATGTGCGATATTGTTTTCATGCATAAATTGTACGCCCTTGACAAGTTGTGGATGGACTGTCTTTCCAGCTACGTGGATAAACCTACCTCGAAAAGTTGCCTGAAGCATTCCACAGTTTCCCCAACAGTATGAAACTGCGGAGATTCCAAAGGATAGAGGAGAGGCATCACTAGTATCATCACATCCTCCAGGTCTGGCAGCGAGATAGTCTCGTAGACGGGCACACAATGGTTCCGCGAATCATCTGCGATAGGTTCAGAGTCAAAAAAGCACGCAATAGCCACTTCATGCGGATCGTCGTCGCAGTCGGACAACTTGAGAGCGACTAGGGAACCATCCGAAACTCGAGTCGCGTCCATCAGTTGACTATACTGAGTTGACTCAGTCGGCTGGTCAGTGGTGATTACGACAAGTGAAAAAAACACACCGGCAGGCGGCGTCCGTCTTCAGCGGAGTAAGACTCTTTCCGTGTTTTCCAAGATGGGACCCAATCAGGATGAAAGCGGCGCCGAAGCTGGTATCCGTGTTCGAGCAAGAACGGCTGATAGTCTCGCCAGAAGGCCTCTCGGAGGTCAAGTTTGTCGCGGGAGAGTTCCCTGAGGCCTCTGTATCGTTCTTTGTATGACATCGGGTTTATGAAGAGGCGCAGGGGAAGAGGAGCTGACAGCTGTGTACAAGTGTGGCCACCTGGACCCACAACTAACAATGTCGTTAAATCGAACCGTGGGAACTGCGATCATTTGTCTGAGGATATTGTTGTGATGTTTTCATCGAGCGTGAACTCATTGTTCACCAACGGCTATGGCCAAGGATAAATCCAAGACACTTCGAGGCTGGACCGGCTGAAGCTAGAGTGCCGTGGTAAATGGTTGGATACCGTGAAAATCGAACCGTGGGAAATACACTTTTGTATACAGGCGCGGATAGTGAGTACATCAAGAAACAACTGAGATAGGTACAAGGCGTGTGCCGCCAGGAGAGTATGAGAAAAGTTGGATAGATATGGTGGAGATTCGGCGTGGAAGCCTGTCCCTTCCCGTTTCGCCTAAAGGCGACACTGCGAGAGGGGAGGAAGGCGATGAAAGGCCATACTCTGCATCGCTGGCGTCAAGTAGATGTAGGTTGTGTTGAACGACTGACCTGGTCCAATTCAACCTTGTTACCCAGTCGCCAGATGCGATGGCTCTCCGTTATCCAGGAGGGTAGGAGGATGGGAATGTTTATCTCGAGGGCGCACTGTCGCAACAGATTAAACCTTGGCAGATAGCGCGACGACCGCGAGGCGACGCACCTGGTACTTTGCCCCGCTATGGCTCTCCGCAATGAGATGAGTTACGCGGTCCGTGAGCGGGTGTAGGCAGGTCGCGCCTAGTTCATCCGCGAGCTTGAATAACTCAGGCTGCATATCCTCAGCCGACACGCGTCGAGGTGGAAAACAACAACATACCTTGCCCGGAACTCCGGTTATACACAGGACCACGTTTTTAAATGGTTTCGCTCGGGGAAGGCTCGCCTGGTAATTGGCCTCGTCTAATTGACCTACTCACATTCGCATTGCTGTAGAGAAAACAAGTAAGACCCACTCACCCCCAAGCTCCAATGAGTCCCAAAACCATTTCTCCCAGACGATCTGAATCGGCGGGTTCGCCTTGCCCGCGCGGTTGAACTTCTCAGCGTAGCACATCTTCTCCGTTTCGAACTCCGCTTCGCCGCTGCATAGCAAGTGGGTGACACATACGGGGCGGACGAGGTCTTTTACATAGGCGCCGCCAGCTGCGGTTACAGCCTTGTTGATATTGGTACGGCGGACGATGTTCTCAATCCCGGTAATGCAGACGGTTATGCCGGAAAAGGGCGGCAGGCGGTACAGGGCTATACTCTGGGTGCTCGTGTCATTGACTTTGACTTGAAGGGTCAACTCAAAGCCTGCGGCGTACCTGGGCCAGGTCGACGTGACCGCCGTGCTGCCAGAGGCGGTGGCTCTCAGTAATCCATGACGGACGTAGGATGGGAATCTTGCGTTCCAAAGCACACTGCAACGACGCGTGTCAGTGAACCAAACGCGTCCATGGACGCGACACGACTCACCAAATACTTCGCTCCTCCATGGCCCTCAGCGATGAGGTGGGTTACGCGGTCAGTAAGTGGATCAACGCTCGTCGCACCGAGTTCAAGTGCGAGTCTGGACAGCTCAGGCTACACATCGTTAGTCCCGACGCGTCGAATACCACTGAGTAGTCAGTACAAAGAGTCAAAGACTGACCTTGTTGTGAACTCCCGTGGCGCACACCACTACATCCTCAAAAGGCCGTCGACGCGCGGTTGCCGGAGATTTACTGGGGAGTCGGCAGTGGTTCTCTGGGGTCCAGCTGGCGGGCATTGGGAGAAACTGAAAGAGAGTCGGACTTTGAAAATCGACACGATGCCATAATGGGATCAATTCTCACACGCTGGCACAGCTCTTTGCTTTCAACCGTCAACCTCGACGAGCTCTCCCTGCCCAATACCATGGCCAACCTCTCTCTGCAGCCACCGAAGCCGTCCCAGGCTGACAAGGCTTCCCTTGACCCCACTCTACATCCACACATCGACGCTGCATTGAAACAGCTCAAATTATGCACCCTGCATCTTCGACCTGTCCTTGGTATACTCTCCGACGAGCTCAGGATATTGCACAGATTGCATTACAAGGCAAAGAATGAACACCGGTCGGCACTCTTCTGGCGACGGGTTGTGGAGATGCGCCGATACAGCGTTTGCGTTCAAAAACTCGCACTCCCTTCCCTCCTCAATTCTCTCCGCTATTCCTTTTTTGCTCAACACTTGGAACAAACGTGAGCATTCCTGACATGAGCATACATCACCCGCCTTTTTAAGTGCCGCCCAAGACCAAAGCTACTGAAAGGATCATGGACGCATTACCCCGACCTATCCGCAGTCTCGTTCGTCAACCAGCGCCTTACCGCGTCGGTCGCCGTAGTCCAGAAGGTGACTGCACGATTTATATTCCCATTGGTTCCTGTTTCTCATCTTGAATCACAGATGCATGAGCGCATCATGCAAGCTTACCAGTCAGTTCGCGCTCCTGAAGTTCACCCTCGAGTATTTATCTACGTGTCATTCTCAGATCACTCTCGCTCGCCATGCAAACTGGCGCTTTTATTCAATTGCTTCTGACACTCGCTGGGATAGCATCTCGTCTGAGTTGGCTTGCCTCGGAGCTTGCCTCTATACTTCAGCAGACACAAGAAGCCGTCCATCGCATTTTCACTACGCTCGATGTGAGTAGACCGGACCCGATGTAAATGTAATGTTCTTGATGATCACTTTGTGTGGCGCCTTCGTGGGTCCATCCTCGTTACTCCTTACTCTATCCACCGCCGTTCTGGATGTCGTTCAAGGAACGCTACAAGATCGACTTCGGGAGTCCAAGCTATGCACTCAGCCTGAAACCGGAGAATATGGGCGCGCGTGAGTACTTTTGGAGAGACTACCGACCATGGTTGCTGGAACGCGGATATCGACTTCGCCCTCGGTATCAGCCTGGATGGGTCCCATCGTGGAAAACCTACATGCAGAGGCGATATGCAGAGGACTCTCAACGTCCCGGGGTTCGTTTCGCTCTTGGCTGCGAAATCACTATTCTTAACAACGAGTGCCACTTAGTACGGCAAGCTTATGGACGCTATCCGAATTTCGGACGGCGCATTTGTAGTCCTGAAAAGATCCGACCCGGAAGCATTCCCAGATGAGGTGGGGATAGCGGAATACTTTTCCTCTCCGTCCTTAACCGCCGATCCACGAAACCACTGTGTGCCGGTCTACGAGACGTTTTCGGTCCCCGACCTGAAGGATGCAATAATCATAGTGATGCCTCTTCTGTATCCCATGGACTGTCCAGAATTCGACACGGTTGGTGAAGCCATCGAGTGCTTCAGACAATTATTTGAGGTGCGCATTGACAGCTTCAAGTCGCCACTCATCCCTCACCCACAACAGGGTATAGAACTGATCCATGAACATAATATTGCGCATAGGTAACCGAAGCGATTCTCGGCTCTTCCTGACGTCTTCTCACCTCACGCAGGGACTGCAAGTACGACAGTTTCATGGTGGACTCGAAAGCCTTGTTTCGAGGACCCAATGACCAGCCACACCCTTGGATGAATGAGCGACGCAGAGACTATCAAGGCCCGCCGCGAACTGTGACTACTCGCACTCGATCTCCGGTCAAATATTTCATCATCGACTTTAATTTGTCCTGTCGATACGATGGCCCTGGTCCACATTTGGAACTTCCAGGATGGGGCGGTGACAAGACAGTGCCAGAATGGCGGACGGAGAAGCTTTGCGATCCATTTCCTGTTGACGTCTACTGTCTCGGAAATATGATTCGCGAGAATTTCACTGAGGTCAGGTCGCATGTTTCCGTTCGAACAACGTAAAATGGGCTAATGCTTCTGTAGGGATGGGAATTAGGCCCAGGGAGGAAGGGGTTCGAGTTCATGGAACCTCTTGTCAACGATATGTGCCAAGACGATCCCAATGCTCGACCCAAGATGCCAGAAGTTGTCGCCCGCTTTGGACATATCCGGCGCGGTCTGAGCGAGCGAAAATTGCGCTCCAGAATTGCTCGAATGGACGAGAACTTGATTGCTGGAATTTTTCTGTTTATTTTCCATTGGGCCAGACAAGTCGCGCCAATCTTTCATCGTACTCCAGCTATTCCGACATGTTGATATGTATACGCTCATCCTCGCAGCTTTGCTGATTATTCTCTTGCCTGGTTCCATATTTTCGAGAACAGACGACGAAAACCAGTACATTCTTCCCACGGTTCAAATTCAACACGAGTACAAAGAAAATTCAAACGCAAAGTGGTGAGCCTCCTGGTGTATCCCAAGTAAGGCCGGGATGTTGGATCTTTAACAGAAAGTATGGCGCAGAGCTGTTAAGCGCGGGAGCAAACAATGGGTATTACATGACATTAAAAAAAGAGGGATTGCTTACCTCGACGCTCCGGACGCGGAAGGCACGCCTGGTACTTGGCTTCGTCAAATTGCCCTGCTCCACATGAGTGCTCGCACCAAATTGAGAAGTAGAAGCACGCACCACCGCACTCCAACGAATCCCAGAACCATTCTTCCCAAACGATCTGAATCGGCGGGTTCGCCTCACCGACGCGATTAAACTTCTCAGCGTAGCGCATCTTGTCCGTCTCCTCTTCGCCGCTGCATAACAGGTGCGTAACGCGCACGGGGCGGACGAGTTCTTTTACATAGGTGCCACCGCCTGCGGTTAAAGCCTCGCTGATATTGGTGCGGCGGACGATGTCGGGAATACCGGATATGCAGAGGGTTACGCCGGAGAAGGGGGAAAGGCGGTGGAGTATCATGCTCTACACGTTGGCAATCGGTACATCAATCAGGAGGAGGGAACGACGGACAAGACGCACCTTGGCCAGGTCGACGTCGTCGCCGTGCTGCCAGATGCGGTGGCTCTCGATGATCCAGGACGGGAGGAGGATGGGAATCTTGCGTTCTAACGCACACTAGAACGATGCGTGTCAGTGAATCGGACGCGTCAATGGACGCGACGCGACTCACCAAATACTTCGCGCCTCCGTGTTTTTTCGCGATGAGGTGGGTTACGCGGTCGGTGAATGCAGTGACGCTCGTCCCACCAAGTTCAAGGGCGAGTTTGAAGAGTTCAGGCTGCGCGTGGTGAGTTCGACGCGTCGACGCGTCGAATGGGTACATAAGTACCTTGCCGAGGACGCCGGTGGCACAAATCACCACGTTCTTGAAGGGGCGGGGACACGAGTCGCCGAGGATAACCGTGTCGCCGCCGTCAACAATCTGGCTGTCTTGTGCCCAGAAGCTGGCGGCCTCGGGCGACGCTGCACGGGCGAGCCTGAGGGCCATCGCGTCGGCTTGTTCTGCCACCTCGTACCAGTGGGCCAGCTGCATACCGACGAGGTAAACGTCATCTGCGGACAAGCCAACCAGCCCTCCCGGCTGCCTCATGAAAGCCATTGCCTCGTCAACACTGTTGATGGACGGCGGGGACATTGCAGTGTTCTTCAAGCGTGGTTTAGTTGCCGGTTAGTTGCCGGTCTGCGATTCAGTAAGCACATCGCTTCGACGTAAGGAGGGACGAAGAACACGAGAGAGTCGGCCACATATTCTGCGGGCAGTCCAGTTGAAAGGTCGAGATCCTCGAGATCAGTTTCAGTGCTGTAGCTTGCGATGTCGGGGTAGGCAAGGTATCAACGTTCCATTCGAATCAATGTTCACGAGAAATTTGCATCCGCACTCACTAGTACTCTGCTGCGTCCACCGATAGGCGCGAGGGAACATGGGTCTACCCGTAGCCTCATTCACGATCCCGCCGTCCCTAAATCCAGATGGTGTAGGTGTCGTTCTTGAATAAATTACACAGGTACGGGCTCGGCCAGATATACGCATGGGCTTTAGTGCACCCAGGCCCAGGCCAGCAGCAGAACTATATACAGACCACTGGTCAGTTGCGGAAATAAAAGGAAGGTGGGGAATGAGAGTTTTAAGCAAGGAGATGGAGCCTGAGTCGGGAACACCGTTATGTGCCGATCACGCCAGAGATCTGCATCGTCGTGTCCATCATCGGAACCCAGTCAGGAGTGGAATGTAGGCTAGCGCGCTGTGGACCGTGTTGAGTAATAAACTGCTCATTTCGTTAGGAGTGCAGCCCGATTTAAATTTTTCAACCACACCGTTGCAACCGCAGGGGGGCTTTTTTTTTTTTACCTTTGGGCCCTTTATGCTCTGTGGTTTCGGCAGGACGAAAACGAGCAGCTCGTATGGCGCTCTATGTTAGTATGTAGTCGCATTGTGAACTTCGGTGCGTTTGACAATTACCAACCGTGGGAGGCCGCGATGAGCCGGCGATCAACAGCGATCAATGATCACAACTTTGAGCACTTCTCCTTTCTCCCCATTGTCCTTCCAAGAAAAATCGTAACGCGTCAACGCGTCGACTCCTCCACCTCTCTTTTCATCCGATGTCCGACTCGACGGACGCCGAGCGCCCAAATAGCCAGACGGCGATGTTCGAGCGAACATATAACGAATACATCGCAATGGAAAAGCCAGTTCCGAAACCATCCTGGACCTTTCCGTCTCCATTCGTCCCGTATGCAGACGTCGATTATGCCCGAGAGGGTACTAGCTGGGGCCCACAACCCCGAACGGTATCCACTTTGTCTTTGTCTTTAACGCAGCTTGAATTTTACTACATAGCTAGCCGAATTACGCATGTACACGCTTTCATGGGCCATCCGAAGCAAGCCGGACTGGCAGAGCAAAATGCTAGACCCGTCTATAATGGGGAAATGGCGGAAGGAAGCGCTCGACCAACAAGAAGCTTTGCCATTGGCAGAAAAGTTGACGCAGAATATGATGAGAGTGCTGGTTGATACAGTCTGCGTTACTTATGCTGATATCATCCCCAGGTGGACTACGTTCTAAGCGAGCTTGCTGCGTATGCTAGGCTTTCGGACTCGATTTCTGGCATCGAGGTAAGATAACTATTGATGCACTATTGCCACGGAATGAACCGTTTTCAGAGTGGCCCTTTCGACGCCATCTGGTACTCGGATCGTCTCATATCAAAGGAAACATGCACTCTTTTGTGCGCTGCCGTTTCCGAACTTGAAAATGTTCCACCCGAGCTAAAAGACTGGCATCCCGGATCGGACGGCCAAGTCCTCGATTTGGTTCATCCGTCGCTCTACTGCATCACCTATAGCCGGACGCGGACCTCGAATCTCGATCTCCTCGCGCCTCCGGAATACGGGGATGAACTCAGATTTCTTGAGAGCGCACACTCTAGCAAATATGCCTGGCTCCCCTCTGATTTTGTCGTCGACCCAATGGACGGTTCGGCGAATTTGGTGTCGCCGTACATAAATAACCTCCACCCCACGAAACACAAACCTGTATATCGCCTCATCGAAAGCGTCCTGTCTTCGTTCGTGCCATTGTTCGAGCGCGTGCTCAGCCAAATCAACGGCCAGGACAAGGACTTGTATCGCGACATTACGCCAGGATCCGGTCGTATAGTCGTCGAACGAACCTTCGGAACTTGGGCGGGATATCCCCGCAAATTCGCGGGGGTGACGGTCCCATGCATTTGGAGCAAAGGCGAGGTAGAATGGAAGCCCGAGATGACCGATGCGGAATACGAAGCTGCTCGCGAGGCTGCACCAAAAGTTTTGCCCGAAGCTTACAAGGAATACACGGGTGAACTGGAAAAATCGATTGCGCCATATTCCCTGCGCGGCAAGACGATCCAGTGCATTATCAAGCTTGCCAACATACACTTGACCGCCGACAAACCTGAATACAACGGAGGTAGCTGGCATGTCGAAGGTGCGAATGCTCCACCGATTCAATACTGTGGAATGTTGACACATTTGTCAGGCATGCTCAATGAGCGCATTGTGGCGTCTGGTATCTACGTAGCAGCTTTTCCCACCTTTCCCTTCCTTCGCTAACATTTCCGGCAGTATTATGACGAGGAAAATATATCCGAGTCGCGACTTGCCTTTCGCGTGACCACAGGCGCTCCTGCGTACCACGACCAGGACGACACTATGTGTATGAGCCTTCTGTATGGTATGGTTCGGTGCGTCAAAAAGGTCAACTCACTCCGCCACAACCAACGGATCCATTCTTTCCATTTAGTGACTCCCTTTGCTCTCAAGATCTTGGGTCGATCGTGAGTGGCTGAACAAACTCTGCAAAATTCCAACTCTACCGATTTCATCTAGAAAACGAGTGGTGGACGTGCTCTGGCGTGGCCCAACATCTATCAGCATCGTGTTGGTCCCTTCCACCTCACTGACCCGACCAAACCAGGCCACAGAAAGATTCTCGCCATCTTCCTCGTTGATCCCTCGATCGACCCCATTCCGTCTGCTACCAATGTTCTTCCTCAGCAGAAGGACTGGGCCTTCGACGCGCTGGAGGAGGCGAGGCATGATCCGACTTCGATGTACTCCAGACTGCCTGCGGAGCTCTCCAATGAGATCCACGACAGACTTCCCCACACATTCATGACTCGCGATGAAGCCGAGGCGTTCAGACTGAAGCTTATGAATGAACGCACGCAGTTCATCAAGGTCAATGACGACTTCCCATTGCACACCTTCAATATGTGCGAACATTAACCATTGAAATCCTTTACCTCTTGATTACAACCGTATGTTACAACTTAACAATTGATTTTCGTTTGCTCGAAACTCCCACGGTTCAAAATGTATGCCTCAGCCAAACGTAGACGTTTTGAACTCGAGATACGCGAGACTATTCTAGACATCCCACGAGTATACACCCCCCATCGAGCTAAACCCAATTGCACCCAATTGCTCAAATCCACCGCCCTGCACAAGGACCGTATCGTCGTCTAATGGTTCTTCGGGCATCGAGAACACTGCGTCGCCGCCAGACTCAGAGTGGTGCGCATCCTGCACGTCCGCTTTAGGTTTCTTGGGCGGGTCCCATCTCCGTCGTCGAGCTTTCACAGCCGCTCTGAATTATAGTGAGACGGACGTCACAATGACCATCTACAAAAAAACGCACCGTTTATCAGCCATTCGAACGCGCTGCTTCTCGCGAACTTCAGGCCGTCTGAGACCTCCATCAGCACCTGGTTGGGTTCGGATTGGGCCGGAGCAAGGACTCACTGTGAATACGCCTTCATGGCGGCTTTGCGGCGGCTCTTTGCCGCTGCGTCCCTGTCAATGGTCGAAGAACTGCCCTGGCCATCCACTTCGTCTGAAGTTCGGTGTTGGTTGTGAATCAAGGGCCTTGTCACACTGGTCGACGGCACGTCAGTTTGTGTGTGGTGCATATCCGTTCCCGTGCGTACCTTTCCTGACGCTGAGCCAACGGCGACGAAGGTTCTGGAGCGGGAAGCATAGAAAGATTGGTTTCGCCCCGGTCTGAAGGCTCCGCTGAATGAACCCCGGAAGACGAAGCCGGTTTCCTCGTAATTTGCCGAATAGACTCTGCTAGTGACTCAAAGGGTTGAGCAGGATTTTTCTGCGCCCGCGGCTCTTCATCGGCAGGTATTACTTCGTCCCACGAATAAACACCTCCCATGGAGCCAAACCCAAATGCTTCCAAGTGCTCAGACTCACCACCGTCCAACAAAACCGTATTGTCGTCGGATGCTTCTTCGGGGATTGAAGATACTACGTCCCCGCCAGACTCAGAATGATGCGCGTCTTGCACGTCCACTTTGGGTTTCTTGGGCGGGTCCCATCGTCTTCGTCGGGCTTTCACAGCAGCTCTGAATTATAATGAGACCGGAGGCTATCATCACAGATACAAAAAGGGTACCGTTTCTCAGCCATCCGAACGCGCTGCTTCTCGCGGACTTCAGGGCGTCTGTCCTCTATCAGAACCTGGTTGAAATTCGGTGATTGTAATGACTCACTGCGAATACGCCTTCATGAAGGCCTTTCGGCGGTTCTTTGCTGCTGCGTTCTGATCAATAGTTGCAGATTCAGGACCGCCCGGGCCATCCACGTCGTCTAGGATTTGGTCTTGAACTGTCTCCCCGCTGGTCGACGCTAAATTAGTCGGGGTGGTCCCTGAATCCTCCCGAGCGTACCTTTCCTCAGGCGACGCAGGCTCTGGAGCAGGAGCCACAGATACATCTTCGTGCCGGTCTGGAGACTCTGCTGGAAGAATTCGGGAAGACGAAGCAAGTTTCCTCGGACTACGCCGCGTAGGCTCGGGTGGCGACTTGAAGACTGGTTGAGTCTTGGACCGAGCAGCATTTTTGCGCGCGCGCGGCTCGGGAGGCGATACTTCCAAAACCCGTCGCGGCGTGCGCTTCGTCGGCAGTCCCGAGCTTGCCATGGGGGCGTTTTCAGTACATATTTCCATCAAGGGGATCGGAGGAGCATCGGATGGGCCGAGCATTCCTACTGCGTCGTCTGCGCGCGTGGCGGCCAGAAGAACAACGTCCTCCGCTTCAATTTGCACCGCAATTTTGACTTTCTTGGGCGGGTCCCACCTTCGCCGCCGTGCTTTTATCGCCGCACTGTAAGTATGAGAGCGTCAACATACGAATCGACGAGCACGTGCCACGGAATCAATCCTACATACCGTTTCTCGGCCATGTGAATCCTCTTCTTCTCCTGAACTTCCGGACGATGTCTGACAAGATCGTATCATCAGACATTCAACACCGGCACAGTAACTGGGGGGCGGACCGCGCGTAATATTTCGCTGAGGCTTTTCGGTGCTTCGCCTTGACTGCAGGACCAGTACTGCGCAGATTAGTCCAGTCCGGTGGCAGCAATGTGAGCACTCACAGATAGCCCATAGGATCGAACTCTCCGTCCTTGGGATCGAACTCTTCTTCTTCCGAGTCCGATTCTGCCTCCGAGGCGCCCGAAGACGCGTCCGGGACCGGAGTGGAAGGTCGTGGCTGTTTATTTCGAGTGTTCCTGAGTTTGCGAGTGTCCGGTGGTGCCTCGATAGGGCAAGGTAGGATACTTTCGAACAATGTCTGAGTCTCTTTCGGAGCGGCCGCGGGATCGGAGGAGGAAGAGGAGGACTGGTGCTCGCTCCCTGAGACGTTTGTGCTTTGGGTGGAAGTCGATGAGTGCTCAGCAACAAAGGTTTCGAGTGTCCGCAGGGCTGAACTTTGGATTAGCGGCCCCAGTCAAGTTAGAACAGGAGTACGCACGTTCAGTCGAGTCGGGGAGGGACGCCGCGGGATGGTTGCTCTCTTTGGGCTTCCTCGGACGATCGCTTACCCGCCGCTTTGCTTTTACGGCCGCTCTGTAACATCCAGCTTAATTAATTACCGTGACGATGGAGCCTTGACCTATCGCGTGCACATACCGTTTTTCAGCCATCTGGACCCGCTTTTTTTCGCGAATCTCTGGATGTCTAAGCGTGCGGTCAGTCGGCACGTTGTGTCAGTGGTAGAAGGACGATGGGCGCCTCACGCTGCGTAGTATCTTGCAGAGGCTACGCGACTCTTCTCCCGCCGGAGCGCCTCACTGCTTCAGCGTTAGCAGGCACGATGCTCCCTGCGGCGGGAACCACCGTCAAACAAACGCACCGTTCATCGAGCGGTCCAGACACCACCTTCTGTCTACGGGGCGGCGCGATTGACAACGTCGGGGGTAAGCGGCTTTCAGTGTTGTTTCTGGGTCTGCGAGACGGCCCGGAAGCAGCTGATGTCTCGATGATAGGGCAAAGTGGTATCTGAGATACTGTCGGAGCGGCAGGAGCGGAATCGCAGCTTGAGGAAGAGGAAGAGGAGGAAGGTTGACGCTCGCTGCGTGAGGTGCTTGCCGTTGCTGATGACTGGTCGGTACTTGTAATGCTCCAAGGTGGGATGATTTCGAGAGCTGAAAAGATTGGTCCCAGTCAGAGAAACAGGAGTATAATGGTCGTACGTACGTCCAGTCGAGTCGGGTAGAGAGAGATGGAGTGCCGTGCTCTCTTTAGGCTTCCTCGGACGATCACTTATCCGCCGCTTTGCTTTTACAGCCGCCCTGCCAGGTGTTAACATTCTTAGGGTTGATCAAACATACTGGCGAATGCATTGCGCGTACCGTTTTTCAGCCATCTTGACCCGCTTCTTCTCACGCATCTCTGGATGTCTAGCCGTACGGTCAGTCAGTCAGCGTTCCGTCGCTGGACTGAGGAAACGCTGGGTACTCACGATGCGTAGTATTTTGCAGACGCAAGGCGACCCTTCTCCCGCCGGAGCGCCTCGCTGGAAGTTCAGTTCAGCGTCAACGTCAGCATGGTCATCTTCAAACAGACTCACAGTTCATTGAGCGGTCCATCCACCACCTTCTGTTTACCGGGAGGCATTGAGTCTTGACGAAGATCGACGCTCCGGGCAAGAGGTCAAATCAGAAAATGATCCGGACGACGACCTTCGGCATGTTCAATCTCATTTCTATTTTCTATTGAACCTGAGGTATTCATGGTATTCTGGGAAGCATTCTGAGTTGGCGAGAGAACCACAGACCACTTGGCCCGGGAACACCGATGGGGGCAAGCCGAAGCGGGTGGAAAGCGCTATAACCAGTCTGGTATGTACAACACGGTGACCGGTCATATATATTTGCATTGCCCGAGTGAACACGACCAGGACGACAGGAGACCAGGACATGCAGAACCACTTTATGAGGAGTCCAGAACAAAACTGTGGAGTGTGTTGGCGTCCGACCACAACAAGGGCCTGCTGCGCGTGCCGTCGTCCCTCGTGCTTCGTTCGAAACACCTCGTCAACGGTGGTGCGCTTTCCCCAAAATCTCGTGCTCGCCGTATACGTATGCGCGAATAAACTCAACGGTAGCTGTGAAGATAGGCGCCGCCGAGGTTGGGTAGGCACGCGCTGTTCTGAAAACGGAAATTCTTCAAGCCAAAGGCATTGCGGACTCGAAGGACAATGGTCAGTCATTTTGGTTGTGAGAGCGTCCATAAAAGCAGCACTTACTGATACCGCGCGAAATATAGCGCTTTTCCAGGCATTGAGCATTCCCTCGTCAATAGTTATGCCGGGTGGTTGACCAGGGGCGGTGAGGTAGCCGGGCACCGTCCCCGCGTCAAACAAGTCTGTCCAGAGGATGAGGAGGCTCTTGCCTGCAAGGTCCCCGGATAAAATCAGTCCATCGCCGCGTCTCCGCGCACCACCGGTCGGATCCGGGTCCTCCTCATACAACTCAACGAGGATGCTGGTTGGCGCTGGCCGTTGGGTTGAACTTCGTCGATGATGAGGAGGATAACCAGTTTAATGGCGCCGCGCTGAGTCGAAGGAAAGAAGAAAGTATGGATGAGAGACATATGTACAGAATGATGCAAGCTTGCCTCGGCCGCGAACCACCGGTACATGTCGTTTTTCAGCTGGGTGTGCGTTTCCGACAGACCAGTTTCGATGAAAGCAGCAATTCGGGCCGATTGACCTGTCGGGATAGATGGTCTGGGCAGGCTCCTTGATTTGCTTCGTGCTTGAAGCGCGAGTATCGGTTTCTAGAGATGCAATTTTTTTAATGGTGGGAGAGAATCAGAAGACAATACCTATTACTGTACTTTTTCGTTCAAATCGACGGTCACGCGTCACGCACCCCTGTGTCGTTCACGAATTTTGGTCGAGGTCACGCGTCACGGACCCCAATGCCGAATAGGTCTGCAGGTTCGTCACCCAGCAAAAAAATTGTGTTGCACGGGAAATGTAAATTTTCGGGCTTCTGAAATGCTGGTGGCTTCTGAAATGCTGGTGGCTATGAACTCACTCATTTTGAGCCAAATTTGCCTCCTTCAACTCAAATTTCCACCATGTGGTTGAGTTTCTTGGTTGAAAATTGCATTTCAAAGAGAGCAACTTGAAAATTGTGGTTTGTGTCTAATTGAACAGCTCAATATTGCCTGGATGTCCAGGAGTCAACATCGAACATGGTTGCATGACTTTTGGGCCACGTCGAAATTTTCCGGCTGTCACGCACCTCCGGCAGCGCTGTCGAAGTGTCGAATCGGAAAAAAATGTCACGCGTCACGCCCAGGTTCGATTTGAACGAAAAAGTACAGTACTTACTTTGGGAGCCTCCAAAAGTGAAAGTCTCCCACACCGGGGTGTTTAATTGGCTGCTCATAGCTGCGGTGATGAGCGGAATAAGCATCGAAGTGCCCACTTCGTGAGCGTTACCAGACACGAAAACTAAAATACGGTCGTCCGGCATATACGATAATCTGAAATTAGTTGTTAAGAGGATAGGTGTTGCGGGTAAGGAATAGAGATACCTGAACCGAAGTCCATGCTCGTATCGTTGTTCGCACAGATAGCGGAGAACCGAGGGCCACTCGGGAGCCGATATGTATCGGGTGAAAGAGGTCCCCACGTACACCTCCCTGGATTTTTCGAAAAACGCAATCAAATCATCGAGAGTTCGAGACAACATGAGTAGAGCGTCCGAGCAGCGAGCTAGGGCGGCGGGCGCGCGGAAAGGAGGTACTTTTGTTTGTTGTTGTGGGTTCAAACCGAACTGTTGATCAAATCAACTGATGATCCGGATTTCGGCTTGTTCAACCCAAGTTCAACCTTGGTTCAACATCGGTGGTCGCAATGGTTGTAGGGTGTAATATTGCACAATATTGCACCACGAAAGCTACATGCAGGTAAATATTCCATAAAGTACGCTTGTTTCGCTCGCTACCGAACGTTAGGAGTGCGGCGGGATCAATCGGGGTCTCGAAACCCTTGTCATCCACTCCTAGCTCTGCGCCAACCATTTCCGACATGAGACCGTCCAAGACAGACGCTACCTACACGTCGAGCACCCCCACTGCGGCCACTTCCATTGCAGGGAAACCTAATTCCTTATACAACACCGTGCTGGATCATCAACAGCCCTTCACCCAAATCCACAGCAACCTGTATGATCCTTTCTTTCTTCTGAAGCTTTACTCGAATTTGGCGTCCTGAAAAAGCTCCCCAGATTTCTCGTTAACCAAGGGTACCGTCCCGCGTACGGACCCATGGAGGGAGACACTACAATCATGGAGGACCTCGCTCACCAAATCGCAATCCTAGCCGCTTGTCAGCACATCCCCCTCTCCGTCGTCCCCGCCCAGTACTTGCGTTCTCAACTAGCCTTACACGACCCCCTGCACTACCAGCTCCGTGGCATCCACCCCGAAATCTATCGCGGAATGGAGGACACGGCAGTGATCATCGTCGCCTCCAGCTTGAACTTTGCAACGCCTGAATCGAGCTGCCTCTTAGACAACCTGGTGAAGATGCTGTCTGAGTCAGCGTCGTCCTCGCCAATCCCCGATATCCATCTCATACAACTCGACGGCGGCCCCGCCGTCTTCCGGCCATTCTTCAGCGGCGCCGGCGTATTCAAAATCGACGGCGACGGCGTACTCGTCACTCCAGACGCGCCCGTTGGCACCGGTTCCTGTATTGCAGTCGGGGACGGCGTAGCGACGCTCGGCCCAGAGATACGGTGGGGAAGCAAGGCCAAGAAGGCGCTGCAGAGACTGTACCCGCCGGGCCACGACAGTTTGTATATCGATTCCGCGCAATTCTTCCTCGCGTCGGGGCATTTGGTGATGCCCATGCCATGGGATACTGCCAGTGGCGCCGGGGCATTATCCTACAGCCATCAAGATGTCATCTCGCCTTCCCCCCGCGCCTTCGACACCCAACTCCGGCGCAATGGCGTCACGCCGGAGCACCTCGCTGAGATGGGGAGGCAAGAAGCGCGTCAAAGCGCCGCGTTGGGCCCTCTCAAAAACTGTGACGAGCGCGAGTATCGTGATCTGCCTCCCGAAATGAAGAAATGGAGCTGGGGCAACGTCGAGGCACACCAAAAATTTGTGGAACGAAGAGCAAAAATGGGGGCCCTTCAGCTGCGATACGGACCCCCGCGCCCCCTTCCCATACCCTGTGGTACAACATTAATTGCAGAAAACAGTGTCGAGAAGTGGCTCCCACCCGCGCCGGGAACACTCCCGTCACCAAATGTGCAACTCCCTCCGACCCAAGACCCCGTCGCATGCTCAGAGACCGCAGAGGACCTCCACCAATTTGCGGAAAAGCGCGTCCATATCCGAGACTGGGCGATAATCAAACTCTCCCCCTCAATAACCGCGCGGCCCCCCCATCCCTTCCGCCCCGCCCCCAAAGACTTCTGGACCCACCCCCAAGTTGGTAGCGTGCGCTGGGCAAACGACACCAGCGCCAGAGCGGAGACGCTGGGCGTGGGCCGACCGCACGCATGGCTGGTCGAGCGCGACGGAAACGGTGACGGGATGCGCGTCGCGCGCAGCCCAGTCGGATTCCCACAAGAAATACGGGGCGCCGCGCCTCGAGACGGGGACTCGGGCACCGCCGTCACCACCATCACGTCCTTCCCCGAGGCGGGCGTGCTGTGCGGCGCGCTGCCCGTCGGCGCCATCATGGGCGGCCTCGCGACGCGGGACGCAGCGCACGTCCCGTTCGCCTACCTCACGGACTTGAGCGACGTCGCGGAGCGCATTCTGACGGTTTTGGGACTGGATCCGGAGGCGGATGCGGAGGAGATCCAGTGGGCGGTGGCAGCGTAGTATGTTTGATGTTGGTGAGCATGAAGTCATTTAGCTGAGGTGGTTGGTCTCTTTCTTGAATATATTTTGAATTTTTACTTTGATCTGTTAACCGATGTGTCGTAGGAGTTCGTGAACTATAACGAAGCGGATCACTCGGTGAGGCAAGAGAGACAGAAGAAAACGTGTTTCGATGCAGAGCAAGTCTCCGCACCTATTCTCCTTTGAACCAAGACTCGCACGCGTTTCCGAGCACGTCGGACGTTGCTCCAACCCAACTGGCCAATATCGCGCGAACTCCGTCAGGAAGATTGGCATGAGTTTGGACGAGAATTCGAGTTGAGGTTCGAGTGCGCGACGGACGAGGTGATGGTGTACGAAGGATGAGCTGGTCGAGCTGGGTTGAGGTTGATTTTTTCAACCTGCATCAAGTAGGATTCAGTTCACGAACAACTCGACGGAATATCCGATGTACATACAAGCCGGTCGGAGAGGGTTCGCTGCATTTCCGGCCGCTGGCAGCAGTGGATTCGCTTCGCGGCATGAGGTCGATCTCGAGAACTCTCGCTGCCGAGGTTTCGATGTTTTGAGAGAATCACCACCTCCCCCGACGCTCAACGCAACGAGGACCCTCGAGGCAAGGCCAGGCAACGCAAAGGAAGCGATAGGAGAAGAGGGTTTGGCCAGCGCGAATCGCACGAGTTATTAACTATGTGATCCCAGTCCCAAAGTCCTCCTATGTAAAGTGAGTCGCGGCGTCCATTCCGTCGTGTGTGTTAAGAAGGATTCAGTTCTCGACACAACCGGAGGCGACTCGTGGATCGGCTATCCGACGTTTAATGGACGCAGTGGCAGCAGTAGATTCGTATTGCGGCGGTTTGAGGACGATGTTTTGACAGAATCTCCACCTACCGACTTTGAGGACAAACCAAGACTGCTCGAGGCAGAAGAAGAAGAGGGTTTTGTGAGCGTAAACCGAGTAGAATCTGAAGGGTCATGATATATAACCGCGGAAAGATCCCTCCTGACTCGGAGGAGGGCACTTGCCTGTCCGATTGAAAACCAGCGCGCGCGCAACAGTCAACTCCAAGCAACGGCGCCTTGAGGCCAGACAAGGAAGGCTATCAGGGAAGAGGGACTGGCGGGCGCGGGATGCAGAAGTGGAGGGTACTTAGCACGAGGTCAAAGCGACGGGAAAGTTGGTTGCTGTTTGGTCGCGTCCGAATAAGGAAACATCGCCTTCTGTCTTCCGCACACTCCTCGCCGGCGGCATTTTCGTATCCCTGGCGCATTCTAGATCTTGGACACGCGCACATTTCTATCTTGACGATGGCCCGACCTAGGCCCACAAAAAAAAACACGGATGGTGGCCCGTCCCTGTGTGTGTGCGCTATCATATTCACCCCTTCGTGTTTCGTCAAACGCCGATGGTGCCGACGGAGATGATGCCGGGAGCGGTCGCTCCTCACCATTCCCAACGTGGTGATTCACTTCCAAACGTACATACTTGGCGTTTGGTGCAACTGTACTATCAGAAGCCGACCTGAAAATCCGAAGCTCCAAGATTTGGATCGGACACAGTTTACCGAGGAACGAGGGCAGCATCAACCCTGTAATTTCGCAATATTAATGCGGTGTCCAAATCCTTGCAGGTTCGGGTGTCTTACGCCACGACCCAGAAGCGACCCTTGGGTTTCATACATGAAAACATGGACCTACTACTTCCAACATCAACCCTTTTTCTGACTCTCAGTCCTGCAATAAATGGCCGCCCAACCCAGCGAGGAACACATTATGGATCCCGTGGACGGACAAAAGACATCGCACGCCAGCTCCTCCGACCTGGTGCATCTACCAGACGAGTACAACCCACTGGTCTCGCTGACACCGGGTCGCAAAGGATTTATCCTCTTTTTCCTGTGCCTCGCCCAGTTCTTGGATACCTTCATGAACTCGGCCCCCTTTGCTGCAATTCCCCCGATTTCGGTCGATCTCAACATCAGCAATGCCGACTCCGTGTGGCTCATCAGCGGATATCAACTCACATTCGCAGCTCTCCTTCTCGTTGTCAGTTCTTTCTACTCTATGCTTCTTGTCTGCTCATGAAAGTGACAGAGTGGGCGCCTCAGCGATTTGTACGATCCCAGTAGGCCATTCTCTTAGTCCCCTCGATGAAACTCTGATCCAAGCTTGTCAGAGATCGTCTTTTCCGTTGGTGCAACGCTCATTGGTGGCCTATCCCTGGGTGCAGGATTCGTTCGCGCCCAGGTACCGCTCATCGTCTTGCGAGTATTAACGGGAATTGGTGAGCATTCTGTATGTACCCGATAACTACGCGGGTCTCACTCTCGTTTAGGCGCTGCTTTGACCGTCCCATCCGCCCTTCATCTGATTATCCACATGTTTCCGGACCCTGCTAGTCAGGGGAAAGCAATCGCTGGCTTCGGAGCGAGCGCGGCGTTTGGAAATGGCACGCCCCGTTCACGCGTGTTCGCCTGGGATATCGACTGACCATTTTTGTCTCTCCCAGTCATTGGCCTTGTGATTGGGGCATTGATCGTGACCTACGCCAGTTGGCCTTGGGTGTTCTACTTGTTTTCCATCCTGGGCTTTTTTCTCGCCGTCGTCGTTTTCGTGCTCGCACCATCGCCGCACCGCCCGCGTATCGTGACGACGGCTAGCCGGTTCCAGCGTCTTGATCTAATCGGCGTTTCACTCCTGACCAGTGCGTCCGTCTTTCGACTTGGAATTGAATTTGCCAGGTCTAACTGTTGACCACTAAGTTGGTTTGGTTCTGTTCATATTCGGTGTCACTTCGGGATCGGTCAATGGATGGAATTCAGCACGTTGCCTTGCCCCCTTCTTCATCTCGCTCCTCTTGATCGTGGGGTTCTTTTTCTACGAGGCTCGCCTACCCGCGGATATGGCTGCGCTGTGAGTGTTACCCGCTCTGAGGCTCATTTCCTCCAACACTCAGCCGTATCTCAGTCCTCCGAGTCTATGGGCATTCACGAACGTGGCTATCCTCGTTGCGTCAGCCCTTTTACCGTTCATGTGGTGGGCAACAGTGCAACTGCTGTTCTCCTGGTTGTGGCAAGATGGATGGTCTAGAGAGACCGCGGGGATTGGGCAGAGAGCACAGCACTCCTCTTAGTCATCTTCACCATTTTTTGTTCGCTACGCTCACCGTCTTCACCGTCTCCCGCCTCATATCGTCGTATCTCCTAGTCGTCGTCTCAGTGTTCGATTTTTTCGTCTCCCCAGCCTCTTCCCTCCCTAGGATATTTTTTGCGCGCCCTCGACGAATGCCTGCAGAAGGCCGGGTACAACTCTGCCGAATTCTCTGGCCACAGCTTCCGTCGCGGGGCTGCTTTTGCCGCTGCTGAGGCAGGTTATTCCCCGGAGCAGATTAAGCTCCTGGGCCGCTGGAAGTCGGATGCATGGAAGTTGTACGTCGACCAGCCCCTCTCCATCCTCCGCGACCTCTCTGCTAGGCTCCACCGCGTCCCCGCGCCCACATCCGTCCGGCCTATCTCCACCCCGCCCTCCATCAAGTTCGTCATCCGCATTCCTGCCCGTGCCCCCGCTCCTGCCCGCGCCGCCCCCGCCCCCGCCCCTCCCCCCACTCCTCTCGCTCTCTCGTCGCCATCCAGCACGGCTCAACGCCCTCCCCGTGCCGGCAGCACGGCGAGAACCCCGCGCGCACCCGCCTCCTCCCCAAAACGCGTCCCTCCACGCCCTTCCCCCCTCGCCTCCAGCTCCAGCGCGCCTTCCTCCTCGTTGGAAGCTGCCGCACCTGCCCGCCGTGTCGCTGCCGCCCCTGCCCGCCGTGTCGCTGCCCCGCCAGCGACCCATTCCGCTGCCATCCGCACCACGGCCCCACCTACCCGCGCTCGTTCTGTCGCGCAGACTCGGGCCGACACCATGCGAGAAAATGGCTGGCACTGAGGTGTCTTCTGGAGTGCCTTCGGCGTCCTCGCGAGGTTCTCCCCCACCATCAGCTGGTCGCTCGCGAGGTGTTCCGTTTGGGCTGCCGAGGCTCTCCCTTTCTTAGGAGCATTGCGGGCTCAGATTAGAGCCATCTTCCCCACCCTCTACCTATTTTACATCTCACGTAGTACTACAAATGCGATCGTGACCCAATCCTGGATGGTCTAGAGAGACCGCGGGGATTGGGCAGAGAGCACAGCACTCCTCTTAGTCATCTTCACCATTTTTTGTTCGCTACGCTCACCGTCTTCACCGTCTCCCGCCTCATATCGTCGTATCTCCTAGTCGTCGTCTCAGTGTTCGATTTTTTCGTCTCCCCAGCCTCTTCCCTCCCTAGGATATTTTTTCCGAGCCCCCACCCACCATCCCTAGCTATCTTGACGTCCTTTTTTGCATGTTTGTGTAGCCAGTAGCTACACAGTGGGCTGCCGAGGCTCTCCCTTTCTTAGGAGCATTGCGGGCTCAGATTAGAGCCATTTTCCCCACCCTCTACCTATTTTACATCTCACGTAGTACTACAAATGCGATCGTGACCCAATCCAAGAAGTCTACGGATGGTCTCCCATCATCGTAGCTCTTCACTTGTGCGTCTTCAGTTATTTATTTCCCCGCGGCAAGGTCCGACAAATCTATTCCCAGCCTCCCGTTGGGTCTTCTTGGATTCCCAATGAACGCCCTCGCCAGCTTCTTGCATCAGATTTTCCCTCTCAAATGGGTTATCACTGCTGGTCAAGTTTTGGCGCTAATCGCCACTATTTTACTTCCATTCGCGGACACGGAGGCACGATACTGGCGTTTTGCCTTCCCTGCGTTCTGCATCGGCACCTCAGGCATCACTATCGCGTTTACCACCGTCAAGTAAGAACCGATGCATCGTCCTCCCGTGTCGTACCACTAATGCGATTTTCTCCACAGCATCGCGATTTTTGCTTCCACGCCTCCTGCCTCCGCCGGCGTCGTCGGGGCCCTCTTCAACTGTGCCCTCCAACTCGGATGCGCCGCGGGAACTGCTATCATTACTTCGCTGCAGACATCAGTCCAGCAGACGCACGGAGGTCCGACCGGTTACGACGGTAGAAAAGCTGGGTTTTGGTTCCTGTTTGGCCTTCTGGCGCTTTTGACGGCGGCTCAGGTCGTGTTCATGAAGAACACGGTTCCACCTTTGAAATAGAAGAAGATGCAAGACAAAGTCATCGAAATCAAGGAGCTCGTCGAATCCGAGCCTTGAATCTGCTTTCATCTGTTTCTGAGCAGATGGTAGTTCTGGTTTATAGACAGTCTTTCTTTCAACCTCATGCGTTCTTTACACAAAATTACATTGCGCTAATATACAGCTGATTTCAAAAGTGGGAGGCTCACACAGTGAGTCGGCTCATGTATTGTACCACTCCATATTGAATTGCTTGAAAAATTCCACGACGATCGAACCATGCGAGAAATGTTGACACGTCGGCCTCGGACTCAACTCACCTAGCCTCCGAACTCGTGCACAAACGCATTCAGACTCCGCAATACACGTACCTGACCCACGGCAAGAACTCGGACAAAAGACTGTACCCTACTTGAAGGCTAGACCAGGAAGAATGACAAGCAAGCAAAGGGCCATCAGCGAGCGCGACTCAAGCAGATAGACGTTGAAGGGTGGGTGGACACGAGGAGGGAGCAATTCGAACTCGGCGAGCAAGGGATATACCGACTGCTCAAGTTCAACTTATACTCGTCCTCATTGTCGGCGCCCCCGGTGCTGGTGCTGCTGCACGAGGATAGATGAGCATTGAGGATGAGACGGGTGGCCATGGCAGCGCCCGAGAACCTGCGGGGGGTGCACACTTCGTTCAAGTAGGGTATCCGATGTAGATGTAGCGGCCCCGCTATCCCCCCATACAAACCGGTTGGAGGGGGTTCACCGCATTTTTCGGCCACTGACAGCAGGCGGCAGCCACCTCGCTTCGCAGAGCCGAAGACGAGAACGTTAACACTCGTCACCGCCGCCGCGAACATTGACCTGTACCTGTAAATCAACCTCTTGAGATCTCCACCCATCCACCCGAACACAAGGCGAGGCGAGGCGAGGCAAGGCAAGAGAAGCGATAGAAGAAGCTTAAGGAGCGCGTATCACTAGCCCGAGTCATCCCAAGGAACGTCTTCGTCGAGTTCGTCAAGTTCGTGTCGTTGCGGTCTGTTGCGTCCGAGGTAAGTTGGGAACTTGAAGGAAATCTCGGACACTCGTGCATTGGCCATGGTTATCCGATGTACAAACCGATTCGCCAACCCGTTTCCCGCCAGTGTCGGTGGCAGCAGTAGATTCGCTTCGCGGCACGAGGACGTTGCCGACGTTTCGATGTCTCGCGAATGTCGGCCAAAGAAGCGGAGGCCGCCTCGAGGGTGGCAAGGGAAAGGAGGGGATTGGCGAGCGCCATCGATCGAGCAGAGCGAACGGGTCGAAGAGGACTCCGGGCGGGGTTTAAACCTGAAGGCCAACGTGAGTTTACTGTTCAGCGTCTCCACGGAGTCGTCGGCGGGGGTCGTCGTGATGCGCATGTTGGAGAGGTGCGAGGCAGAACGGATGAGAGAAGAGGGCGTGAGCACCTCGAGGCTCGACCAGGTAGGGAAGAACAGAACAAGGAGAACGGAACTTGGAAGCGGGATTGGCGGGCGCGAATCAGGAAGAACAGAACGAAGCGCCAGACAGACAGACAGCTGGCAGAAGTCATCGATGCGGATCCGCCACACGACGCAGGAAGTTGGGAGGGCGGGGACGCGCACAAGACCAGGATGTGGAGAACAAATTGAAGCTACATCGCGAAGTCAAGAACGGTAAACCTTTGCAGCGGTTCTTCTTCTTCAAATCTTGTATCGTAGGCTATACCGAACGCGGTGGAAAGATCCCTCAGCAAGTGACAGCGCTTGGTCCGGAAAACCAGCGGGCGCGCAACTCCAAGCAAGAGCGCCTCAAGGCCAGAGAAGGCTAGCAGGGAAGAGGGATTGGCGAGGAAGAACGAAGTGACTGGCAGACAGTTGGCAGAATCGACCAAGCAGAAGAACTGTCGTCGACATAGGCATTCGAGGGCGGGCTCTACGCGCACATGCCACAAGATCAAGATGTGGAGAACGGAGAACAATTGCAGAAGCTACAAAAACGGTGGACCCAAGTTGGCCCGAGCCCGAGGCATCCATGGCCAGCGGAGCATTCCCTGCGATGCCATTCGCCCATGTGCCGGTGGTTTACGCGACGCTAGTGGCAGGAGGGGTACGGCAGAACCCGGGCCCGGGGACGGCGCATGATGGTGGGCTGGACCGGGACGCTGACCATGGTGTGCTGGAGCGGGAACAAGGATGAGGCAGAGATTGCTGCCGACGGTGAAGGGGGTGCGGTTGGGAACGGACATGGGAGTGAGCGGGATGACGGGTGCGAGTCTTTCCGGGGATGGACTTTGCTGGAAAAGGCCGTGATCTGGCGTCTAGAACGGCCGTAGACTCGGCCCAAGCCTGCTAAATTTGCTGCATTTTAATGGTATTGGATTGGACTATAAAGAGCGCAAAGGAAGGAACGGTCCTTTTGTCTGTCGCTCGTGTGATATCAAAATGGAAGACTCCTCTGCTCGTCCTTTCCTCCTCCCACCACAACAACAACATTCACCCTACAGAGACGTCTCTGCACGCACATCCACGACCCGCGTAAACGACGACATGGACGACACACAGGACTTGCCCCAGGAGGAGGAGGCCCAGCAGCAGCCAGACGTGCAACCAGAGCAGCTCGAGCCACAGCCAGAGCCAGAGCCAGAAGCACCCGCAATGCCGCAGACCACACTCACCTTCCTCCTCGTATCCGGTCGGCGCCGCACAATGGCCTTTGACCCCGACACGACCGTCGGCCGCGTAAAGGAGCTCGTTTGGAACGCCTGGCCAAGTGGTCCGTCGTCCCTTCATTGACATTCACTCCACCACTGCTCACACGCGGGACCACAGAGCCCGAATGGCAGGCCGAGCGCCCCCCCGCACCCGCCTACCTCCGCATCCTCTACCTCGGCAAGATCCTCCAGGACGAGGACACCCTCACCAGTGCGTTCCCTCCTTGCTCCTCGTTCATCACAATGACTGACTCCCCACGCAGAACTCGCCTTCCCCTCCTCCTCCACCCCCTCGGCCCCCGCCCCCGCCACCATCGTCCACCTCTCCATCCGCGCCTACGCCCCGCCCCCCGACGAGGCCCTCAAGAAGAAAAAGTCCACCCGCCGTCGCGGCACCAACGCCAGCTCCACCGCCGAGCCCGGCGGCGCGGAGGGCGCGGAAACGGAGGAGGGCGGCGGGTGCTGCTGTGTCGTCTGCTAATAATGCACTGTGCGCGTCCCGACTCGACTCCCCACTATCACATGCCTATGCGTCGCCCACACCACACCGCTGTCTATACTATACCCACCCACTCCCCTCTATTCGCCGTCCCGTTAGGCACTCCGGCGTCCTCACGGCCCCCCTCTTCCGCCTTTCGACCTTCCTCCGCGCGCAGGAATAGCCTCGGACAGGCACGCCGTCCTACCCTCACCGCTGCAACGGCTCCTCTCAACGAACACGGTCCGCCTTCAAGGCCGACCTTCTTCCGTCACCCATACGCAGGAATAGCCTCGGACAGGCACGCCGTCCTACCCCCGTTGCCCTGGAACCCTGTACCCCGCCCTGCGCCCCTCGAGACGAGCTGGCTTTGATCCCCACCCCGCAGGACGCCTGTGCTCAAAGGCGCAAAGACACCGCGCGCAGGCGGGCACCCATCCTCCGGCTACAGCCGCTGCTACGCACACCGCGTCACATGCCCCCTCGGTTACCCTTCGCGATTCGCGAAGGCGCGAATCGGAAGAAGCGCGCGTTGTAATGACGCGCGACTCGGACTTGCTCTCTTCCCCACCTCCCCGCCCTCCGTCCGTCCGTCCACCACGACGACGACACCACACCTTTCAATCCAATCCACACTCACAATAACTCAGCGACTCAGCTACATACTCATGCTCCCACTGCTCACGAATTCACGACGTTCACGACCCCTTCCTTCTTCTTCGCACCCACGCACGCGTATCTTTATCTCTATGCTGCTCCATCTCCACATGTCACGACTCGCGACTCACGACTCTCGTCTTCCTTCCTTCCTTCCTTCCCCTAATATCTACCGCACTCCCTATACCCCCATCGCCCCTCGACCCTCGACCTTGCTTGCTTTGCACATTGCTTTGCCTGTCCGCCTGTTTTCCTGGCTTTCTTTATTCTGTCTTCCTCATTACCTCTTTCCTTTTATTACCTTGGGACACGCACAACATACATGGAATCCAACCTCTCTCTTCTCTGGAACACAAACTTGTAATTACTTTACTTCAATGGATCTGATTTATTTTTACCGTACATACATACTTGCATACAGCATGCATACATACATGTACTACCGCTTGTTTATCCACTACTCCTACCTGCATGCGACGACGACGACGCGACGATCGTGCGCAGGAACAGGCAAGCCGTCGTCGCAAGTTCCTGCTCATCACCTCCTGTACCCCTCCCCTCCCTGCCCGAGTCCGCCAATCGCAAGACTCCTGTCAAGGCCAACGCAAACGAAAACGGCAAACGCCCACGGAAACCGAAAATAGCTGCAGGGGTGGTTCGTTTTTAGAATCGCCGGCCTCTTCAGCCACGAGTAGCGCAATTCGCGCACCCTGAACTTGCCTTTGTCAAATTGTCAATGGGTACGTTAAAACCACTGAATTAACCCGGAGCCGCAGTTCACGATTGACGACTGTGATTTGATTAATGGCATCCCTCTCCTTCCCTTCCGCCTACCGGTCATCCCGCAAATTCACGGTCCGCGTTAACGACGCTGCATTTGAATTCGCGGCCAGAGTTAGCGCAAATCCGATTTTTCTTTATTGCCTTGGAACCAGGCTCTCACTCATCCTTTCAAACTGAACGCGACGCAGTCTAATTCTAGACGGCTGGATGCGTCGGTAAGTACATACTTACATACACAGCATACATTCAGTCTAAGTCGAGCTGAACAATATAAAGACCGGTAAGTAGTCCACTCAACGACGTGATTAATGCCCGGTTTTTAGTTGGACTCGGTCTCGCAATTCCCTTCCCATCCCGTCAGCCTGGTGTCATCCCGCAAATTCACTCCCTCGTCCACACTAACTCACTCACTGACAACTGCGGTTGAATCCACGACTGCGGTTGAATTCACAGCGCCACCTAACACCTACCGTCTTCCAACGGCTGAATTACCGCTGCTGCTGCGGAGTCGAATTCAGCGCCCACTTATCCCACTTTATCCACGACTGAGTCTATTGTCGGTAGCATTGATATTGTCGTGCTAAACTTGGCGCTACTAGTGGGAACGATTCGCAGGCATCGCAGGTAGGCTGGCCTCGGGGCGGGCCGGTCGTACAGGACCGAGGATTGTGTGGCCCGGTGTGGGGTGGTCGTGGGTGACCTGTGAATATTTAAGTATGTAGGGTGAGATGAACAACCTCTTCCGCAGTCCGCAGCAGCGCTGGGCAGAACATGAACATAAGGTGGGTACAAACGAAGCCGAAGAAGCCGAGGTTCAACCGTGGGAACAAAATAATAATGGACTTCCTTCGAGCCAAGGACGAGGACATTGGCAAAGAAGAATTGCCAGGGAAGAATTGCTGGGCTGGCCAAATACACACCGAGATATAGCGCACATGAGATGGCGTTGAATGCACCCCTACCCCTGCGGAGGGGTTCCAAGTGGCACGAAACTTGAACAGTTCTCGTGGGTGCAAGCGCTAGCATTTAGATGCAACCCATGGATGGAGGACCCCAATGCGGGTCGGGGATTTCCCGTGGTGCGTGGAAGGGAGTTTGAGTGTGAATGCACCCGAAGGTGCTATTACGCCAGGTGAGATGAAGGTTGAGTTTTTGCGCGGCTGATTCGTCGTGAGATTCTTTAAGCAATTCAATATGGAGAAGTAGACCGACTCACGGTGTGAGCCCCCCGGCATAATTATTCCCTCTTGGTGGTGATTTCAACCACTTGAAGTTGAACCGGTGAGTTTAACGCGCCTCACGTGTGTGCTTCCACGGTTCAACCAGGTACGCACGCTGCCCTTGTGCTCAGTCGAATACCACTATCCGGCTTGGAACGCGTCAAAGCAACAATCCCACGGTTCAACTCTGATTGACGCACAGAGTCGTCTAGCCAACTGTTCCCACACAGCTTCCTTTATAACTGAATCATGACCAGCACAACAGCTTCAGAAAATCCCTCAAAGCCCAAAGCCGTCGCCGTATACTGTGCCGCAACCTTCGGGAAGCAGCCCGCCTATCGCAGTGCCGCCACTTGTGAGTCGTTTGCCGCTCCTTGCAGAGAAATAATCAAACCTCCTCCTGCCGCGCAGCATTGGGTGCGGCGATCGCAAAAGCGAACCTTTCGCTGGTCTATGGCGGCGGGACCTACGGTCTCATGGGCCTCGTATCGAGCGCAGTTCTCGAGGGCGGATGCAACGTCACCGGCATCGTCCCCATGTCGATATCAATCTCAGGCAGCGAGGGCACACCGAAGACGCACGCTAACAATGCGCGCCCGGCACTGAAGGAGGTATGTGTGTATGTATACATACAGTCCTTGACGCGCCCTTCCCAGTCTGATGTTACTTACTTATCGGAAATCTCAGAAACGCAGTGCTTTTGGATCCAAATTATTCTCGAACGTCTTCCGAACGGGGCCCCCAGGCGCGAAACCGCGTATTGCCGAACCAGAATCCAACCCTGCGCCCGCACCGGACGGGGTGCCGCGCATGGAGAGGGTGGGCCGCCGTCTCCCTCGAATGTAAGTTGAACCAAGTACTAAACTTTTGACAGATCATCGTGAACTCAATGACGGAGCGCAAGTCAGAAATGGCGAAACGCGTCGACGGATTCTTCGGGCTTCCAGGCGGCTTCGGGACAATAGACGAGGTGGGCGACCGTCCCCCCCCCCCCCCCCCCACCTCCCTCGTCTTGCTAAGCAGATCGTCTCCCAGATCGTCGACGTGATAACCTGGACCCAACGAAGTCTCTACTCCAAACGTACGTTGTTCAAAGGTGCCTGCCTGCCTGTGGACCACGGAAGCTCACCGCATGCCAGCGATTCTGCTCATCAACGTCCTGTCTTTCTACGAGCCCCTGCGACAGATAATCCGCACCGGAATCGAGGAAAACTTTATCCCTGGAATCAACGAGGATTTCGTCATCTTCATCGATGGACCAGAGGCACACAGTGAGCATGAAGCGTTTGACTGGGGCGCTGCGGCCCTTGCGGCCTTCGCTGCATGGGAGCCACCACTGTTTTGATTGATAATGTGGAAGAGAAGGACTCTTTTTGCTGAGCAGCTCAAACCATATTAAACCTTATGGTTCAATCCGCTTGCTTACCCGAGAGTGGAAGAAAAGCCCGCTCATCAGCGATGAGCTCACCGTAATTTAGACGATCTCACTTGGTATTCTTATCGTTCTGGCGCGGACTCATCTGTAACATCAGTTTTCCCAACAAACGTGCTTTTTAATCTGACAGTGGGCAGGATCTCGCATCTTTCCCTTTCTTGACCCCCAGAGTCGAACTGCTAGCTTCGTCCGATCAACCTGGTCATGTAAGTGCTCATCTAGTACTGTCAGTCGTTTGTCGATACAAGCTGCAACTAACTACCGAGTCCTACATACAGAGGGTCCTGAGCAGGCGTCCCGTACAGCGCATCTATATCTTGCTGGTACTGTGCTAGAATAACCGCGCGCTTCGGTGAATGTTTCGAAGTAAAAGTGAACGGCTTCGAAGGTCGGGCCACAATGATCATCTGGACAACTCGGTCAGATATCTCTCTTATTTGGGTTGCAGAAAGCAGTATGTTGTACCTTCTTGGTAATATTGCAATGACCCATGTTGATTTTCTCCACCAAGGGCCTGGCAATTCCAATTCTTAGCTTACTCCTCCAGTGAATCTAGAGAAAAATAGTACACACCAGATGGAATCACGAAACTCAACCAGAGCACCAGGATCATCGTGGTCAAATTCATACTTGGGCGCAAGTTCGATGAGCACTCCGCACTTCGTCCGCGCGTGCCCGAAAATGACTGCAGCCAAGATAGCGGGGTCACTCGACAGTATGTTTTCTGCGCGGTAGTCATTAATACGGAGCGCGTATCCTCAGCAATTCGATACACACCGAGGTGGACCGGATGAATCTGGCATTTATTTCGGTCAGTTCAACATGGATAAAACAGCAGACTGCAGGGACATACGACTTCGCCAGTAGCGAGCATTATATGATCATCCCCACGGCCTACATATGTTCTCAAACGTGAGCGCACATCTCTCGTCCAGGGAGAAGACCGTAACCTAGAACGCGCCAGAGATTCTCGTCAGAAAGATGGTGAACGAGTAAATCCCCGGTGTTGTATGCGCCTTGACTATGAATGGTATCGTTAACGCACGACAGGTCTTGTGTTGGTGTCGCCTGCAACCAGCTTGATTAAAAAGAAGTTGAAACTGACCACGATGACACTGACCAATAAAAGCAGCTTGTAACTGCCGTCCCCGACGGGCACAAAAACATGAGCACATTGTGGGTTTATCTCGAAGTACTCCCATCCTTTCACGGCGGAATACTCTGGGTTGGCTAAATCAGAATTGAGACATAGTCAAAAACAAGAGTGATACCAGGAATCATGACACTGATTTGCCCGCCCTCGGTACTCTTCGTGAATTTCAGTGCCAATGACTATAGCAGAGGGATGGAGTCTAATCAACTCACTCCATAAGTTGGCAAGAGCTTCACACCGGCTGCTGTCAACTCGTCTCCAGCAGGTCCGCTGAGGAGTTTGCCGCCAAACATCTGGAAAGAAAAATGATATCTGTCTTTGCGAACCTCCGTCAAGTCAAGCCGACTCACCACGCCCTTCAGGGTACTTAAAAACTCGATTTTCGCCTTGTCGCGTGACCATTCCTGGAATTCAACCAGATCAGGCCAGATTAGGAACGACCAGGAGATAGGTACCTGTATAAACCGTGGGTTGGCCAAGGCATAGTTTACATTGGCAGCACGGTAGCCTTTGAAAACGGCCTCGGGAGTTTGGATCGTGGCCGGAGTCTTTGGTTCAAAAGTCGCCAGTGTATAGCCACATGTAGACTGCGCCACGAACCGGTCCAAAATCAGTTTCTTTCAAAGAAAGGAAGAAGCAGGAGAAAGAGCGTACAGAGAACAGCATGAACAAAAGTCCGAGAGTGTGAAATAACTCAAGCCCTTGGCAGCCGAAAATTTCGTGACACAGGGGCTGCTTGCTGAACACTGAGATTCGAAGTGAGTTGTGAGTGGAATTCGAAGTCTTCCCGCATACGAGCAGCCATGGCACTTTGCAGAGTACGCCGTAAAGTCCATCGAACGGCTCGGGGGTATTCTGAGGTCGAAGCTGTTACAGAACTGATTAGCGACAAGCTCAATCTTCTGGAAAAAATGTTTTCGACCAGATGAGTGAACTATGAACGTGATCCGATCCAAATCCACGATCCTAGGCGGAATCTGGCTAGACAGGGCCTTTTCGCCATACAACATCTCAAATGTGGGCATCTCGTGTATCTGGGGTGCCGCCTGAGAGGGATTGCGTGTACGGGCATTCGCAATGGCTGCCCCAGCCAGATTTCGGATGTGCAGTTCAGTACTGACAAGCACATACTGAACTGAGTTGGACGCGAGGAGATAACCAAGAACTTCCGGTGAGAAACGGGGAGATAACGGGAATACAACTATTCCTGCTCGAACCATTCCCATTATTGTGGTGAATGTGGTGATTGTGTCTAGTACATGATTAGTGCATTTATTTCAACTTAGAGAAAGACATACCACTGGTAGCAAGAACGGAAACAATAGTCGGAGGGTTGTCGAGTTGGTCAAATGCCGAGACGTAGGTCCCAGCTCGGTGAAATGCCTGCTTGAAAGTGTTGTAGTTGACATGTTTAGTGCCATCTTCCGTTGCATAGACAAACAAGGGGTGCCCGGGATTGTTCTCGGCGTGCCATTCGAAGAGCTCAGGGATTGAACCCCTACTGCCATCGAGCGGCGGTGGTCGAAATGTACAAGAGACTGAGGTACCATGCGGACAAGGAGCTTGGGCTGGGGCCTCCAGAAGAAAGGGCGGAGGAGACATGCTATTCGCCGCGCTGACCGCATCCTGCCTATTTTATGGTATTGTTGGTGAGCTGGCAATGGCTCACCCAGAGTAAGCAGGAGCAAAGCCCGCTTTTTTGACGTGGGAAGCACACAGCAAGCGCAAAGCCCGAAATTAAAATGGAAGCCACACTGCCTCGGTCAGTTCGGAGTACATTGAACTTACTCGGTACAAAATTTATAGTTAACACAAAACTCTTGTGGTGCACTGCACACTCGATATGACGCGTGCAGCGGTGGAAAGGATAAGGTGAAGGCCTGCCGCCCACCTCGTACACACATGCTCAGGTTCTGAAAAGCTGGTACCCGCGGCCTGTCTCCACCTATTCCAGTTCGCGTTCCTCAAGGGTGCTGGTCAATGTCACACAGCACTACCTTGCCAAATTTGTTGAGGAGCAATTGGGTTGGTTGCAACAACGGTTTCAATACACACAAAATAAAGTTCAAAGTAAAGAAGACACGAGTTCCACACATTTAAACGGCCTCTTCATCACGCCTGAGGCAATCAACCTGGTCAGACTGTGTTGAAAGGTGGAATAGTCAGTACTTACTGGAGAGTTGTTTTGTTAGTGCCTCCGGGGATGTCGTCGTCAACCCATCTGACCACGGAGGTAGACTGCATTCTGACGTTAAAACAAACTTGGTGGGAAATCAACAGGAAGGACATACAACATTGACGGTGGCAGCACCACCATTGCTCGAGACATTGGTGAGGGCAATGTGCTGATTTCCATCGTGCACCGAGAACGTGGAGAGGAAACCGTTGGGTCCAGCAAGATCATCCCGAAGAGATTCGCGTGCCATCAACCTAAAGTATTCCAGAAAATTTTTAGTTGTCAAGAGACATGCAACACAGAGCTTACATGCTGCAGACAGAGATAACATAGACTGGGGGCAACAGCGAGTTATAATAACAGGGGGCAAGGAGAGACATATGGGGAAACCTACGATGGAGACTTGGAACGATGAAAAGCATGCTTTGGAGGGAGTTAGTGTGCACTTTTGAAAGGCAGACCTGGTGCGCACAAGACAAAATTCCCTGGCATGCCAACAAACTGAAAACATGTTGTAAGACTTTGTTACAGGAGTAGTAGGAGAATACGCACACAGATGAGTTGAAGAAGGGCAAAGAGACTGCAGAAAAGGTGGTCATCTTGGTGTCCCAGATGATTGAAGTGGGATTCACCTAGTGAGGGCGCCGCGATTGAAAGCGTAGATTATCATCCTGTCTAGTGTGGAATCCGTCCTGTTGATATGAAGTTAGCCACAAGCTGAGTCAAAATACAAAACAGACCTTCGCAGACCGGTGCGAGACCTGCGCAGAATGGTGCAAAGGATTGCAGTGATGGTTATATCACAGGCAAGTGATCCACTGCTTTGCGTTGTCGATATGGGCTACATTAAATGTGAGCAGGGTCACTAGTAGGATCCAGTGTACGAACAATAGTTGCAGCCTGAAGGCCACTGTAAAGATGAACCTTGGCCCTGCAATGGAATGAGCTGAACTCCAGATGAAGGATCTGGGGTGGAAACATACACCATCACAGTTTGAGCTGTTGACTCGATCAGAAAAGAAAAGACTTGTGTCCGCTGTGTTGGCACGCACCGATTCCTGCCGCTGTAGATGTCCATGTATGTCAGTTGATGAGTTCCTAATTTGACCAAGCACTGACAGAATTGAAGGAGCGCAAACAATACCTAGCAAAAGGCATGTTTGGTCAGGGCGGTTCTAAGCAACTAGTATTACTTACAACAGGTGCAACAAGTTTCCAGTTGTGTTTGCTCACTGTCATAACCACTTTTGTCAGTATTTCAGAGGGACTCAATGGTGCGACTCACGAATGAAGATTCGACTAGCGTAAAAGCTGTGGTTGTGGGTGTCAACTTGAATAACTGATGGGAATTTAGAGTGTCGCAATCGTCCACTCACATTTGAGCCGTGAAGGTGACAATGTACTGGATATTTATTTGAGGGTATTGATTTACAACTGCGCAGAGACTTACAATTGCGCACACCATGACCTAAATAAATGGTCAGAGGAGGGTTAAAAAGCGCGGAGAAGCTTCCGTGAGCTCACGTCTGCCTCGTAGCTGCCGCAATGAGGATATCAGCTAACTGAATACCATTGTAAAGAAGACATACAAGATTTCATTCTGACCAACGGCATCACCAAAGAGCGTGATGAAATCCTTGTAGTTCATCATGGCCAGAAAGATTGAGTGGATGGTGGAAAAAAAGCTGAAGCGTGTTGAGTATGATGGGATGGGCCCGGAAGTAATGGTTCCTGACCCAAGAATTCCAACCTTGCGGGACAATAAGATACAATTATCACCGTATCGGCGGCAAGCTTACCACAAATCGGATTGAGATGGGATCTGTCCTGCCATATTTCCGAAAGTATTGGAGCACAAGGACCTATGGAGATATAAGGTCTTGACTCGACAAAGCCAGTGCTACTGACGAAGGCGATACCCCATAGGCTATGTGGCAATGTTGTCAGACCCCAGGAGAATGGTAAAACGGGCACCTACGCCGTGTCGAGGGTGTATGAAACGAACTCGATACCCCACGTCATAATAAAGTCCCGGGTAGTGCCAATAGTGGGAGGGGTAGCTGTGGTTGACATGATATTGCGACTGCGACCACAAAGACAGACATAGAGCAGTAGGCATTCGTAGCCTTTAAAGAACTCCTCAGGTTGATGGTGATGGTGGTGTTTGCGAGTAGTGTATTGGGAACGATCCACATGCTCCGTCAGTGTGTAGCCGAATATCTGGTTGGACGGTGTTTAAGTTCCAGACTATTATTTGAATGGTAAAACGCCGTCGGAAACCAGGTACGAAGCGCTTCAGTACAAAAGGTGCCGTTTACTTAATCCCATTTGGAAACGGCGAACGACCCGGCATCCCCGAGTCCGACAGGTAATTCCCCGCCGCCGGGTACACACAGATTCGAGTCAGATACAACTTCAAGTACACGACATGAAGTCTCCCCTTGCAATCCCCAGCTCCTTCCCATGGCCAGGCTGTATACCGACCACACATTCAAGGGCAGCGATGGCATTGAGATCTTTTACACCGACAGCGGCGCTCCCAGCACCGTAGACTACACCACTCTTGTGGTGTTACACGGGAGCGCTTTCAACGGTGGTACGGTTGCACCCAGTTCCATCAAACACTTATTTGACTTCTCTCTTAGATGGGCTTGTGGGCCTTCATGAGCATGCACACAAGAACAACCTCCGAGTTGTCCTGTGGAACCGCAGAGACTATCGCGGGTCGACCAAGTACACCGACGCGGAGCTCAAGGACTTGCACGAGGGACGCAAGGTCTTCCAGGACCGCCTCGCTCTCCTGCTTGCGGAATTTTTCCAGTACTTCATCAAACACGAGAACACTCCAGCGCTCACTGCCGACCGCAAGGCTGGAGGCTTCATCCTTATGGGCTGGAGCTTTGGCAACGCGACCACGCTCTCCCTGCTCTCGGATCCCGCTGTCATCCCTACGGGCATTTACAACACAATTGAACCTTACATCATGTCGCTCGTCATGTATGGTATGTTAAATTCTATTGGGACTGGCCTGGTCTGATTAAGGTCTGTGTCAGATCCTCCTTACACTGCGCTGGGTTACATTCTTCCCGACCAGGAGAAGTACTATGATCCCTGGACCGACCCCGACTATCCTACTCCAGAGCAACTGTACGACAACTTCCAGCAATGGGTCAGCTCCTACTACACGCACAAGAACATCGGCTCCGGAAATCGAGAGGAGATGTCGTTTGAAAAGAGGACCGAAAAGCGCACTGTCGCCGGTTGGACCGAGGAACAGAAGGAGAAGTATTTCGACAAGGTGGCCGCAGTTCGGACTGAGCTCCCCTCGTACGACTGCTTTATTTACCTTCACATTTGATGCCTCATTCATTCGAATCTGCAGATACGCGCCTCCCATGCAGGCCCTGCTTAAGGCGCAGACACAGGAAGTGCTTTTCAATGAGAGTCTTTTGGCCTCCCACTTCCCAAAAGTCAACATCTTTTACATCTCGGGCATGCAAACGTGCTACTACTGCATGTGGGCATACATGGTGTCCAGCGGCTCCTACAACAAGGCTTTAGCTCTCAACTCAAAGGCGCGCCCTACAAAGTTCAGGCTCGTCGAAGGAGGGAACCACTTCGTGAGCACTATATATTTCTATATATTGTACTTGATTCTGATTCGCGTCTCAAGCTTCACTACGATTTGCCTGACTTGTTCTTGAAGGAGATCGTCGTCGGATGCAGAAATGTGTGAGATGAGCTTCTCAGTTAGAGGTGTTGGTTGAGCAGTCTGGTGCGTACTGAGCCTGTATTTTGTCCTCGAGTCGCCGTTCCGGGATAGTTGACCGCTCGTTATTTAAACTTATTTTGAACACTCTCCACTGAATTTCTGCCTACACATGAGGGGGGAGGGCGTTGGAGGTCCGTTATCAAGTTGGGAGTTAGCTCGCCGTTGTCCCCCATGGCCGTCAGAAGAATCAGATTTTTTCGCGGCGTCTGCATTCTGACGGCCGGCGTTCGGGCGCTGTTCGGGCTCATGTGGTGAATATGACACCGGCCCCGCCACCCGTGTTTCTGTGGGCGCTCTGGCAGATCGAAGAAACCTACTGTCCACCTCAGAATCTTCTGTGCGTCGGCGGTGTGGGCAAGATGGACCGAAGCATTGGCGCCGACTGTTGGTAGCTGGCCCGGTCTTCACAAAAGTTCACGAAGCATCCATAGTAAGTGGTGACATGACACCTCACAGGTTTCTGTGGGCGCAGTGTGGGCGAGACAGAACTGGGCCTGCTGTCGGCCAAGGCGTCAGTACCAGGCTCTGGTGAGGATCCAAAATACATAAAAAAACAAAGCACCGGCAGCTACTGAATTTTTTGCTCTCAGCCGTTGTCATTTTTCGAGTTGGGCGCAGGATCACGGAGACTCAGAGTCACCAGGTTACCTACGGCGATGAGATGCCATCCACGCTCGAGCTTCTGTGCTACCTACCAAAGCCCGCATCGACGCACGACGACAAATCTCGAGGCTGCCGAGGTGCAGTTCTCCGTGAATGCGACCGCCGGTGCTCCGATTGAGACGTACCTGGTTCGAGACCGCTCAAGTCCTCCGCCTTCTTCAATTGGTCTTCGACAGATTCCAGAAGTCTCAATTCAATGATTTCGAGAGTGCGTCCTGCCGGGTTTCCGTAATGGCGTAAGTGATTGGGACGACTTACTGCAAACTGGCTCAGTTGACATTTCAGCGTTCGGTGTTTCAATCCTCGCGGCGACTATCACGCGGCCTTCGCGCAAGTGTTCAGAATACACCGTTCACCGCCCCCTCAAGACTTGATGCCAACAGCGTGACCCACATGCATGTTGACCCACTCACCTATCCGTGTGATCGATTCTTGAATTGAACAGATAGCCTGACCTCCTGAAAACAAGAAAGAGAAAGAAATTACGCGCGGGCGACTAGAGTTCCCACGGTTGACACTTGATTCTCACGGTTGAGTTTTCATCTGCGCCCTTTTGTCGCGATCAGTCCAACATTATGCAGAAAGCTCGCTGAACCAGATCGAAGTAAGTATACAACTCGCAGCAGGGAAGCTAGGTCGAATTTCTGGCCATCCGCAGCCGCCGCGTCACGGCCCCAGCACTGCGCGCCCTCTGGTCCTCGGGGATTCAGCAGGGTCGCGGTGAACGGCGCAAACGTCGCGGTGTGTTTGGTTCTTCAACCTGGTACGCAAGGTCACGGTGTGGTCCACCTCCACCGAATCAACGTGCTCGACGTAAAAGCCGGCAGCGTGATAACGCACAAGGTCGAGGAAGGGGCGGAGGAGGCGATAGCGCAAGCCGAGTTCTGTGGACAGAGCTTTGGGACAAGCCACCCGTGGCGATACCGGGAATCCGAGACTATGTATGTAACTGACACACCTGAGACTTGCTCGAACGCCTCATAATCCGGCTGCCTGAGTGGCGCGAGATGTAACGGTTGAGCGAACTAGAAATAGTGAAACAGAATCTATACATTTATCTCAGTACTAGGACCGGAATCAAACCGCGGTGGGATATTGATAATCTTCCCAATCATCGGACTTGCTCTTCGCGGGGTATCGAACGTCTGCCCCCGAGGGGTTATCGGAGGTGCTGACAGTGACCCGATCCATACGAACGAGGGTCGGGTGGGTTCCATTGTTACTGTAGGAGGCCGCCGTTCCAACTTGGTTGGTGGCAGATTCGAAAGACGCAGTCGACGACCAGACTGTTCATCCCATCAGATCAATTCCCAAGTCAAAATCGCACGAAGGGGACGTACTGGTGGCAAAGACAGTAGCGATGATCTCAACATAGGTGTTCGCCATTTGAAGGCTTGCGGCTAGCAAAACTTGGCCCGTGAATATGGCGACGATTTGGGCCACCCCAAACATCACTGCGGAGGTTTTGGCTCGTTTCAGTTTCAACTCGACTAATTATGAGACGAACATGGAAAGACGAAATTGGTGCTGGCGATCCAAAATAGGTGTTGCAGTCTGCTCACGGAAGAACCTGATAATCGCTCAGCAGATACAATTGCAATAGACTGTAACCTACTTTTCGACGAATTTACACGGCCAATCGCTTTCGATTTGAACAAATGGCCTTTCTCGGCAAGCCTCCACAGAAAGAGAGCGGAGATGTACCTGAAATTATGAGCGACGATGGCCCGAGAAGATGGATAGGATCGCACCCATTGTCGGCCAGCTCCAAAATAAAACCCACTTGAAACCAGACTGGCTGTGTACTAATGATGCTGAACTGGTTTGCAAGGCCGCCGCGCAGGGTGATTTTGATCCAATTTATGGAGAAAAGGACGTTGACCACGACGCGCCCAATCTTGATCGCAACGGGGAAGGCCAAGAGTGCGGGGAGCTGCGACCTGGGAAATGCGGCTGCAATGCGAATGAGAAGAACTGCTTCCGTGAACCATGACAACCAGATGTCGAATATTGTGAATATGAGATCTGGTCGTTCAGTTACCAAACCTGCAGACAATGCAGTTCAGTTCACTGGCGCACCTTCGACAATACTGACCACCGCGAACGGGAAAAGTATGCTCGAGATCTGTGTTTACAGTCAGCGAAGCACACCAGTCCGACAGTGGAGTGACATTACCCAGAGGTGCGAACCCAACACGCCCAAGAATATCCCAGAAGAGATAGCAAGGATATTGAGAATGAATATCGGTCCACGGCGCGACTGGGGTGTCGAAAGTGCAAACATCATGATAAGCAGAGGGACAAGCATTGCGGCGAACACGGTCAGAATCAAAATGAAGGGGAAGGCGGGGCGGATGGCGTCCACATAACCCTGGATGATAGGGACGACCAGCGCCGTTGGAAGTGATGTTGGACCCGGTGCAGACATGGCGAAGTCGCAGACTCCACTGCGTGCTTCATTATATACCTCTCCCGTCAGCGTTCACATGGTATATGGTCGCATATGATGCCGCCTGGGAACGCTTGACAGAATCATGAACAAGACGGCAACTTCACACGCACTCACGCATGATCGACTGCTGTCGACTGATTTCACGGAGATCCAAGGACATTCGCGACCAGTTGCATCGACGTCGATTCTACGCGACCTTGAACGATATCGACGAGGATACTACCTGTTCATTCGAAAGGTGGGTCAACAAACTGCGAAATTATACTTTTGACGCTGCCCACCACACGGCCCATGGCATACCCGGACTTGTGGAGATGCGGTCAGCTAACCACTCCCATGTCGAGCGTCGACAAATCTGTTGGGACGAAGGCTAGGGCAGCGCAGTGATAATATATGTTGCAAACGAAAAGATTTGGGTGATACGCCATCGTGTTGAACGGATCGGGTTGATATCAGAATCACGAACGACGAGTCCCAGGGAACGGTGGAACTTGCGTGTATCGGCGTCGAAGCTTCCTCAATTGCGCCCTCACCGAGATACGAGAAGGGCGTTTGTAACAGAACATCTGCCAGATGCGTCGAGGTGAGATGGCTAAAATTAGGAAAAGGCATGGTGAGTACATGTTCTGGTTAAAGCGCACCGGCACCTGCTGTTGAACATCCCGATGAATACTGGAAAACACAGAAGCAGATCCTTCCTGGTTTGTGCCTAGATTAATATGGCGTTTCTTACTCCATCTCCAGTCAGTCGCAGATGACGACGTTCAAGGAAACACAGCGATCGTCAGTTTCGGATTCAACTCTCGCGGTGCTTGATGGAGTTGAGAGTGTTCGAGATTCAGAGAGTTGGGAAGGGCCGGCCGATGATAACTCATCCATAAACGTCTAAATGTTTCCGAAAAAGCTATCGATGAAGTCGGCAAACGAGTTGAAGACCTCGTCGGGAGGATGGGATGTGCGTGTCTCGTCGCCGGGGCGGTACTTCCCGGTGCGCACTACGAGGTTCAAGTCAGCGACGGACGTACAAGGAGAAAAATAGCAAGCAGAGATACACGTACCGAGCACTCGCCACAGCCCTAGTTCTAACGCACCCTCTCCCAGATCAGCCTCTACGTCGTCGCCGACGATGGCCACGCGCGCATCCCTCGGGGGAACCATGACTTCATCGCCAAATAGGCCTCCGTGGGTGTCTATATCGTTGAGCACGGCTTCGAAGAAAGACCGAGAAGGTTTCCCGACAACCCTTGCTTTCACCCCCGCCGCAGCGTGCTCGAGCGCCGCGACAAATGGCCCAAGGCCGAGCGCCAGACCGCCGCTGGGGGATTCGAAGAAGCGGCTGGTGTGTGCCGCAATAAGGACTGGCTGCTGTGGCGATCTGGCAGGGTGTTCGCGCGCCAGGATCCGGAACGCCGTGTTCAGATGCGCGTAATCGAGACGTGCGGGGCAAAGGCCGACAACAACCGCGTCAAATGGAGTGCGATCGTCTTCCATATAGTTTGTTTCGAGGTGTAGATCTGTGCGGGCGGAATCCGAGAGTATGAGGAACGGCCTCGAGTGGTGTTTATGGCCTTTTCGTTCGAGGGTTCATGTCCATGGCCCACCTGCGGATACCCATGTCTCGTATTACGCGTCCCACGGCGGCAACACTGGTCCATACTTCGCGCGGACCCTGCTTGGAGAGAGAACCCGCCTCGGGTGTTTCCTGAACGTCGAAACCGAGTTTACGGAGGCGCTCAGACACGTCGTGAGTCGATTCTTTGCTTGTGTTACTGCAAAGTCTGTACGGTATACTGGACGCTTGCAGAGGGAAAAACGCTTCGACGGCGCGGGGTGTGGGCGTGGATCCAACGTGTAGAGTTCCCGAGATATCTATTAGCAGCGCGCGAAAGGGCGGACGCGAGGGCATGAGCGTCGGTGTGAAGCCGCAAGAGGCTGTGCCCCGACCTGAGATTCTAACATGCACAAAGAGCAGTGCCAATAGAGAAAAGTATAGTTTTTCTACGAGGTAAGTTAAAGAGAGATTTATCTCATTATCAAAAGCCCCAGTGTCCACTTGAAAGTGTCGAAAATTCGAGCTTGAGGCCAGGCTGCACAGCTAGCAGTCGGGAAACCAGCTGAGTGAGATCTGGGACGATGTCGTTGTCCTGCTCGCGCGCCAGCCGCCATCTGAAAACGACGCGTCGCAGTCGAGGCGGAACGGTGAGAATATTGATAAGCCGCTCGGAAAGATGCTACCGAGGTCGCTATATGAGACATGATAGAGCGAGGAGATTAAGGACGGACCAACGCTGTGTGCGGCTCGAACATAGGATCCGAGCGTCCCTTGTCAGAGGAGACGCGGACCGAGAGACTATCGAGGCGGGGAAAGAGCGCGAGAATCTCAAGCAGAACTGCGCCTTCACAAAGGTCCGCGTACAACATGACGCGAATTGCCAGAGATGTGATCGACTGCCGCTTCCAGCGAATGCGCGTGAGGGTATGCAGCAGTTCCGCCGTCGTCCCACGCGTCACGGACAGATGAGTAGGCTCTGAGCCGGGGAGAACGAGGGCCATGAGTGAGACAGGGCCCTTGTAGCGGCACAATTGGGGGGCGAGAGGAGTGGATGGAATCTCGTCGATATTCACTGTACACGACCGGTTTACATCCACGGTGATGTCGCGAATGGCAGGGAAGGGCGAAATGGCAGCGTGGACCTTCGTGTAGGTAGTGTCAGGGAGTGCGAGGGTGAGTGCATGTAGACTGCGAAACGATGCCATTGCGCTTTTGTCGGCGAGGAAGTGTTCCAGTCCGATAAAATGGACAACACCGAGTTCGAGGGAGGTCAGAACTGCAGCATCCAGCATGGAGAGGCAGGACAAAGCCTTTTGGCCATCTGGCTGAAGGGGGAGGGAGATATCTGTGAAGCCGAAATGCGGCACAGTGATTTTGAAGGAGGTCGGCACATCTGGGCGAGATGGCGCTCTGCCGTGGATGTGCAGCGTCTTCAAGTGAACGAGATTTTCGATTCGAAGTGCGGGCAGCTCTATCATGTACCCGGTGAAGTTACACGAGAGGCTCTGTAGATTGCCGAAATGCGAGACCGCCTCGAACAGGGCATCCACGATGGGCGAAGAGCTGGGTAGCACCAGATGACCGGAGTGTATGGAGACGTGACACGCGCGGACATGAGGGGCAATCTTCGGCGAAGACCAGAACGCGAGTAGGTCCAGTTCTCGTCTGATTGTGCCGTTCATGCCAGCGTGTAAATAGACACTGGGGCGATAGGTGAAGCTCTGGTATAATCCAGGGAGAGAGAGGTCGTGGAATAAAGAGGAGACGGCGTGGATGGCCCGGAGAGACTGACGAGGCAAGTCTTCGAAGACGGTGATCCAAATTTCTGGTGGCAAGTCGAAAAAAGCAGTGGGATTCGTCGATCCAGTGGCAAGAGCAGTGGGTCCCGAGGGCGGCGGCGATTCCATGATGTCCGTGCTTTCACAAACTCGACGCGCAACAAACAGCTTCACGCAAGGTTACAGGACTTGGTTGTGGTTGAGAGCAAGAGGCGACCAGAGTCCCAAAAAGGAAACATGCCAAAATGGCGACCACCACGACCACCGACGACGCTGCACCGACACTGACCGAGGAACCTCCGTTAGATGTAAATCTACTCAAGGAAATTGGTCGCAAGGCGCTCGTGGATGCATTAAACTCTGTAAACGGCGCAAAGACCCTGGTTCTGGATGCCTCCCTGGCTGGTCCCCTGGGTCTCGTTATCGAGGTCTCTTTGCTCAAGGTTCGAACGCGCCAGGACCCCGATAATGCGTTGTAACGATGTGGGATACAGCACCATGGCGTGGACAAGATGTTCTGGCTCGAACCCGGTCCGCTGACTTCAACCACACCGAATGTCGTGTACCTCTGTCGGCCCATGATCAAGTACGTCAAGATAATTGCGGGTATGTGCGGGCGCTCCTCGTAGCTATTCTCTAATGTCTGGAGCATAGACCAGATCAAGAGGCACGCCAAGGAGTCGCAACAGCACACCTACACCCTGCTCCTGGTGCCCCGAATATCCACCCTCGTATCGCGTATTCTGGAAGAAGAGGGCGTTCTGGGAGATGTCCGCATATCCTCGTACAACCTCCAATTCATCCCCATCGCGGACGACGTGATATCGCTGGAGAACGAGAATGCGTTCAAGGAGATCTGGGTGGTGAGTCTCGCATCGTCTTATTGCTCAGCACACGGTCGACGTCAGTGCGTAGGACGGAGACGAGACCGTCATTTACGACTCTGCGCAAGCGCTCTTGACGCTCGAAAAGCTGTATGGATTATTCCCGAGGATAGTCGGCAAGGGGGACCAGGCCGCGCGCCTCGCTGCCCTCCTAACGAGGCACCTACCCTCAGACTCCACGACGCCCAACACCCTCCTCACCCGATCGGAGAAAATCGACTGTCTCATTGTGCTGGACCGTAGAGTCGACATGATCACCCCTCTCCTCACACAACTGACGTATGAGGGCCTCATCGACGAGTTTATTGGGATCAAAAACTGTAGGCAGACCGTGTCGGATAGTTTAACCTACTAACAGATGCGAAGCTCATGTGGAACTGCCTGTGTCGCTCTTAACGCCACCGACCCCAATGGGCGCCGCCGCCAGTGGCTCCACAGCACCAGCACCGGCGACGCCGACGTCGCTCAAAAAGGTCGAGGTCAAGAAAAAACACCACTTGACTACATCGACGGATCCACTTTTCGTCGAACTGCGGGACCTTAATTTCTCCTCGGTCGGGAAGAGGCTGAACAGGGTCGCTCGACGGCTGGAGGAGGACTATAAAGGCCGACACCAAGCGAAGACCGTTGCGCAGCTGCGCGATTTTGTCGGGAAGCTCGGTGGATTGCAGACTGATCACCAGTCGTTGCGACTGCGTGTGTACTTCCTCCTTTGCTACAAACTTATCTGACCCTCTCTTTAGACACTGGGCTTTCCGAGCTCCTTGTTCCTCTCCTTCAAACAGAGCAGTTCAACAAGACACTTGAAATACAGCAGAGTAAGTGTCTCGACCCAAGTTACGTTCCACCCCTTATATCATCTTCAGACCTCCTCGCGTCCTACGAGGTCCCCGCGCAAATCACGGCTATCGAGGACCTCCTCGCCCAAGGCGCCGACATGCAAATCATCCTCCGCCTCCTCTGTCTCGCCAGCATCACCGCTGGCGGCATCAAGCTCAAATCCCTGGAGAACCTCAAGCGCGAGATCCTCCAGGCATACGGCTACAACCACCTGCCGCTCCTCCTCTCCCTCGCCGCGCCTCCACTCAGCGTCCTCCTTCCTAACCCCCTCCCGCCCTCGCTCGCCGCGGACCCCGGCGCAAAGTATCCCTTCGCGCCGCTGCGTAAGGCCCTCCGCCTGCTCATCGACGACAGCCCCGAGGCGCTCGACGAGGTCGAGAACGATATCAGCTTCGTGTACTCGGGGTATGCGCCCATCAGCGTGCGGCTCGTGCAGTGCGTGGCGCAGAAGGGCGGGGTGCTGAGTAACCCGGCAGAAAAGGAGAAGGAGAGAGATAAGGCGGCGGCTGGGAAGGCGCAGGGCTCGAGCATCAAGGCGCAGGCGCACCCGATTGTGGGGTGGAGGGGATTTGAGGACCTCATGGCGACGATCCCGGGCGAGACCGTCGACATTGTGCAGAATGGGACAAGTAGGGGCAAGGCTGTCGCGGCGCCGATGGCGTCCCTTCGTAAGTCGATCCCGGTCTCACTCCTCCGACCTTCCTGACGCTCCTTCTGCTGCAGTCCGACCGATGCAAAAACCCACCACGACCGTCGTGTTCTTCTTGGGCGGCTGCACTTATACGGAGATCGCGGCGCTGCGGTGGGTCGGGAGGCAGAACCGCGGTGCGCCTTTCCGCTTCCATTTCCTGTAGGAGCCCCCGCTCAAATTCGATTAGGCCGCAAGTTTTTGATCGCCACAACGGGCATAATCAATGGGAACAGTCTGTTCGAGAGCATTTCTGGTGTGACAAAGTCGGCTCAGGCCGGGCCAAAGGATGCTGCTATATAAAGGCTTTTCAAAATCCTCAAGCGACTTTTGACCCCGCGATTTTCGTCGGACTGGACTGCATTTGCTCGTCAGGATCCTCCACCATTACTTGACCTCTCTTCGCTCATATACATTGTGGACGTTAGATTCCTGCTCTCTCATCAACATCTATTGCACAAATGAGGTGGCTTGTATCTTTTACTGCTGATAGATTTTTCTTCGTCCTCGCCTTATCCCACGCACTGGCATCAAGCAATCCTCAAGTTTAATGCCTTACCATAATAAACGCCTTTCCAGCGCGAACCGTGGAAGTTTGGAGCAAAGCGATTGGTAGTAAAATACAGTTGTGATCAAGAAGGACTTCAGCGGGACCCAGAGGTTAATGCTCGCACATATTGAAGGTCTGCGACAGGACTTTGTCGTGAACCTTGACAAAATGCGTACGTTCTTTCATGAGCTTCAGTCTGAGCTCCTCGGCTTCCTCGCGACTCATAAAAGTGTTGGGGAGCCTGTCGTAGATCTCGTTAGAGAGCTCCGCAGGCAGTCTGGAGTACACCGAAGTCGGATCATGCCTCGCCTCTTCCAGCGCGTCGAAGGCCCAGTCCTTCTGCTGAGGAAGAACATTGGTAGCAGACGGAATGGGGTCGATCGAGGGGTCGACCAGAAAGATGGCGAAAATCTTTCTGTGGCCTGGTTTGGTCGGGTCACTGAGGTGGAAAGGACCAACGCGATGCTGGTAAATGTTAGGCCACGCGAGAGGACGTCCACCACTCGTTTTCTAGATAAAATCGGTAAAGTTGGGATTTTGTCGAGTGGGTTCAACTACGCACGATCGACCCCAAATCTTGGCAGCAATACGAGTCACTAAACGGAAAGAATGGAACCGTTGGTTATGGCAGAGTGAGTTGACTTTTTTTAACGCACCGAACCATACCATAGAGAAGGCTCATGCACATTTCATCGTCCTGTTCGTGATACGGAGGAGCGCTTGTGGTCACGCGAAAGGCAAGTCGCGACTCGGATATATTTTCCTCGTCATAATACTGCCGCAAATTTCAGTGAAGGAAGGGAAAGGTGGAAAAGCTACTACATAGATGCCAGACGCCACAATGCGCTCATTGAGCATCCCTGGCAAATGCGTCAACATTCCACAGTATTGACTCGCTGGACCATTCACACCTTCGACATGCCAGCTACCTCCTTTATATTCAGGTTTGTCGACGGTCAAGTGTATGTTGGCAAGCTTGATAATGCACTGGATTGTCTTGCCGCGCAGGGAATATGGCGCAATCGATTTTTCCAGTTCACCGGTGTATTCCTTGTGCGCTTCGGGCAAAACCTTTGGTGCCACCTCACGAAGGGCTTCGTATTCCGCATCGGTCATACCGGGTTCCCATTTCACCGCGCCTTTGCTCCAAATGCATGGGACCGTCACTCCGGCGAATTTCCAGGAATATCCCGCCCAGGTGCCGAACGTTCGTTCGACGACTATACGACCGGATCCTGGCGTAATGTCGCGATACAAGTCCTTGTCCTGGCCGTTGATCTGGCTGAGTACGCGCTCGAACAATGGCACGAACGAAGACAGGACGCTTTCGATGAGGCGATATAGAGGTTTGTGTTTCGTGGGATGGAGGTTATTTATGTACGGCGAAACCAACTTGGCCGATCCGTCGGTTGCGTCGACGAGAAAATCAGAGGGTAGCCAGGAGAATTCGGTAGAACGTGCACTACCCGACGTGGGCGATCCGTCCGTTGTGTCGAAGACCCAGGAATATTCGCTAGAGCGTGCACTATCAAGAAATCTGAGTTCCTCCCCGTACTCCGGGGGCGCGAGAAGATCGAGATTCGAGGTCCGCGTCCGGCCATAGGTGATGCAGTAGAGCGACGGATGAACCAAATCGAGGACTTGGCCGTCCGATCCGGGATGCCAGTCTTTGAGTTCAGGTGGAACATTTTCAAGTTCGGAAACGGCAGCGCACAAAAGACTGCATGTTTCCTCTGAGATGAGACGATCCGAGTACCAGATGGCGTCGAAAGGGCCACTCTGGAAACGGTTCAGTCCGTGAATCGTACTTCAATCGTTTTCTTACCTCGATGCCAGAATTCGAGTCGGAGAGCCTAGCGTACGCAGCAAGCTCGCTTAGAACGTAGTCCACCTGGGGGGAGATATCAGGATAGGTGACTCAGACTATATCAGCCAGCGCTCTCACCATATTCTGCGTCAACTTTTCTGCCAATAGCAAAGCTTCTTGTTGGTCGAGCGCTTCCTTCCGCCATTTCTCCATTATAGACTGGTCCAGCATCTTGCGCTGCCACTCTGGCTTGCTCCGGATGGCCCAAGAAAGCGCGTACATGCGTAATTCGGCTAGCTGAGTAGTGAAATTCAAGCTGCGTCAAAGACAAAGACAAAGTGGGTACCGTTCGGGGTTCTGGGCCCCAGCAAGTACCCTCTCGAGCATCCTCGACCTCTGCGGCATACGGTACGAATGGGGACGGAAAAGTCCAGGATGGTTTCGGGACCGGCCTTTCCATTGCGATGTATTCGTTATATACTCGCTGTCTTTCCGCAGTCCAGTCATGTGGACGCTCGGTATCCGTCGACTCGGACATCGGGATGCGGGATGCTGGCGCGTTGCTTTCGTTCAAGCTTTGAATGCACGATGAGGAGAAAGGGAGAAATGAGTTTAGATCATTGATGGCCGACGTATTCCCACGGTTGATTTGCACCTTAGTTGCACCGCGTAGTATGTACCACCTGGAGTTTTAGGATCCCATTTGGTTTTTTTATGACACGCTTCTGTCCTAAACAAGTGATTCGATGCAGTTGAACGATTCAACTTCTGCGAACTGAGCAAAAACGCACACCCGTGACCCTTCATGATCGTTATTGAACTTTGAGAGGAGTGGACCACTGTTGGCGTCAATGACGATTGAACTCCACCTTTCAGACGGCGCCGTCGTCCTCGTCGAGAACTCTTACGGTGGACACGGGCTGAAGATGAGTTCTTCGCAGGATTTGAGCGTCGCGAGGCCCTCCTTCAAGTTGGACCTTAGGCAGCGCGTCCGGGCCGTGCAGAGTCAGGACATTAGTTACAGGGATCGAAAGTCACCGTACAGAAATAGGGAGTAAGTAGGACACGCACCAATCCAGCAAAACGAACTGCAAAGTACACGCATAGTGACATAGCTCTGTGTGGCGGACGGTGACGAATCTCCGTTATCGTGCCCAAACGTGTAGTCCGCGGTGCCATACTTAGCCGCATTGCAGGGGGGAAGAGTATGCGGATTCGGTACGTTGTCGCCTGTCCTCCAGGGCCAGCACGGCGACCGCCGGCTGCTAAATTGGTGTGAACAGACTAAAAACGCGACTGGCTGCGGCCAGATGAGACGCGGATCTCAGAGTTGAGCCTTGTTCTCGTCGGTTTCCTTGCATCTTTGGGATTGGCGGGGATGTGGTGCAGCGACGAACACGTAGCTCTTGCCAATTATTGCGAACAAGTTTGTGGTGGTTGAAGCCAAGAAAGGCAACTGCACCCGAGATGGGCGCTTAGCGTCCCTTCCCGCATCCATGGTTGATCCATGGTCAGGATTCCTCCAGTCGATGTTTTGCCTCCGAAAGCTGCGTGGCATATCTGGTCTCAAACTCACTTCACGATGGAAGACGAAATCTAGTAGGACAACACGTTATTTTCGACCGGCAGCGTTTCACAGCTTCACCTTGAGAAGGGATTTATTGGGAACGCCGAAGACACTTGTGGACGACTGAGAATTTCACTGGCAGCAGTCTATGGATTGCATCGCACAAAACTAGCTGATCGAGCTCGATTGACACCAATTGCAAGTCGATCGCGCCGAGTTTTCTCTCCTCCAACACTTGCTTCAAATTCTTGCGACTTTCGCCAGCTTTCGCCCTTTTATTCTCGGTCACCTGGAGTCGGGCGGTGCGCTCTTTGTTGTCGCGTCGACGCGATGTTGTGTGGCCAAACAGGCGGAGTATAAAAACCTGGATTCGTGACTGCACGGCCACATCGACTCTTGTTTTACAACAGTCACCTCTATTGTCGAGCCTTTGCTCCAATACCGCTTTCAAGCATTCAGCATTCTGCTAAACGCTCCAAAGCTCCTCCCCCTCCCATCTTCAAGATGGTTGCTCGTGTCGTCGTCGTGCGTGAGCTCGTCGCGGCTGTCGTCTTCCTCTTCTTCCTCGCCCTCTTCCGCCCCGACCCCATCGCCAGCAACCCCAGCGACCTCAGCGTCGTCAACGACACCTCTCCCGACCTCTCCACCGCCGCCCTCCTCATCGTCAAAAGTCTACTCGACGATCCCGCCCGCTTCCATGCCCTCGTCAACGAAATGTATATCCACGACGCTCGCGCGGCATCCTACAACGACGATGACTTCGATTTCCCCACAATCCCCTCGCTGGCCATGGCCATCGACCCCACCGTCGTCCTCGACGTTCCCCTTGCCCACGCCACTGTCTTCGTCCCCCCTCGCCACCGCCCATCCACTCGCTTTATGGACCGTGTCCTCGCAGCGCAAGTTGGTCCCCCCACCTCCACCTCGCCGTTAAAACTTCCCGTCTCTGTCATCACCGCGCCTCCTCCCTCATCTCGCCCCCGCCCGTACCCACTCCTCTCGCCGGCCATCAACCTCGACACCCTCTTCGTCGCACTTGCGCTGGTCGCAGTCTCGTTGCTCGCATCCCTGGTCTACCTCCGTAAACTCTCCAGGAAACCGAAAGCGTCGTCGCCGTCGCCCTTGCCGGTATGTCGTCTTCCTGGATGCCGCTTCTCATCACTTACCCTTCATCAGGCCATTCCCAGCGCGACCAAGCCCGCCGTCTCCGTCCCTTCAGCCCGCCAGGCCATTGAAAACCTTGTCCGCCAGCAAAACGCTCAGCGTCAAAAGAACTGCCTGCCTCACACCACACTGGTCAGCATCGTACCTGCCACCCAACGTCTCGCTGTCCCCGCCCCCGTCATCCCTGCTGCACCGCCGTCACCCCAGACCAACACGGACGTCATCTACGAGACTAACGGGGGCGTCATCTATGAGACTCCGCGTTGCCGCCCATCGGCTACGACCAAGACTCCCGCCTCCGTTCCTCACCGCCCCTCGACACGCCCCACTCCCGGCGCCATCCTGTACGAAACGCCAGCCCCGCGTTCGGTCGCGTCTCTCGCGGCCAATTCCATCATCTACCAGACAGCACCTCACTCTTCTCTCTCGTCAAACGCTCCCGCTCTCTCCCGCACCTCCACGCGCCCCATTCCCTGCCAGATGCCAGACCCACGTTCGGGCGCATCTCTCGCGTCCAACGCCATCATTTACCAGACGACACGTCCCTCACCCCTCTCGTCCAACGCTCCTGCAAAAACCCAAACATCGACCAATCCTCTGATTATATACCAGACTTCAACTGCGCCTCTTCACTCGACCTCGAGCAGGGCTCCGCCAATCCCGCATCACCCTCGCCCGTCTTCGGACGTAATCTACTCCACGTACAACTCGACTGGCAGTTGGGCCTCTTATCAGTCTCGCGCACCTGCACCGTCTCCCTCTGTCCGTTACCCCACACACAATATTGGGACCATCCCCCTTCGTCAATACGAAGTCTTCGCAGCCCGTTTACCGCACACTCCTACCAGCAATGGGCGTTTCCCCACCGCTTCTTACCGTGCACCGCCTACCCACCTGTACCCACAAGAGGTCGCCGTGGGGCCTCAATACCACTATCGAGATCTGTCCCCTCAGCGGGAGCGACCATACACTCTGCGCGTCGGGGAGGCGCACGGGATGGGTTGCCGATAGACATTCGACTGCCTGGCACTGCTCATTGCTTGACTCTATCTTCTTTCATTGCTTATTCTCTTGCTTCTGCTTCGGATTCTCCTTGCTTCATATATGTATCGATTTAGAAACCAGATAGATCTTCCTGTCGTGCAAATACGATAGAATGTACTTATTCCTTGTATCGATACTTCTCTTGTTCCTCTCGAATTTATTCGCCCACCAACCGGCGCAAGACCAATTTGCGTGTTGTCAACAGAAAATTTAGTCCCGCGGTTCCAGTTGACTCTTGAGATTTTTGGATAGAAATAGACGTATATTCGTCCCCCGGCGACGTGGTTCTGGCATGGCAGGAGCAAAGCAGGAGAGTGCACAAAAATGGGATGACGGTGAAGGGAATCAACAGCATTTGATTAGTCGCGGGAAATTCAGACTCCGCCTCTGTTCCTCTTGCTCCCGGCGATGCAGACGTCCTCCTCCCGCCTCCTGCTGCGCCCTCTCCTCCAGGCTCGTCGCCGCTGTCTGGCCACCGCCGCCACCACCTCCTCTCATGGCCATGCCGCACCCGCAGCCGCGGCCGCCGCCCCACAACGCCCCGTCGCCGCCATCCCGCTCTCCAACATAGAAGCCCAGTGGGAACTGTTCTCGCCAGACGAGAAGACCTCCGTCGCAGAGCAGCTCGAGGAGCTCCAAAAGCGCGACTGGAAGCTTCTGAGCGGCGATGAGAAGAAGGCTGGTGAGTCCAGCGTCGGTTACTTATCTGTCGACATTAACGACGCCCCACGCGGAAAGCATACTACGTCGCCTTTGGTCCGCACGGTCTGCGCAGGCCTATTCACCAAAAGGGCGACGGCTTCAAGATCTTCCTCGGCACTGCTGGATGCATCGCCGCTGCTGGTGTCCTGTTCTTCGTCATCCGCCACCGCTGTGAGTATCATCTGCGCGCGTCTGCTCTTGCTTCGCTTCTAAAGCGCACACCCAGCTCCTCCCCCACCACCCTCATTCTCGAAGGAGTGGCAGGAGGCCATGAACGAGCGCGCGATCGAGCAAAAAATGAATCCCATTACTGGTGCGTCCTCTTCCTTCTCGTGCGATTGCGGGCACTCAACGATGGCCCCAGGTATCTCATCGGAAGGATACAAGGGAAAAGGCTTCGTCACCTCCGATTAGAGTACCACCTAATGCATACCGCGCCGTTGGAGAAACAAACCATCAATTTATTATTTTTCCCCAAGAACGCGGTTGTAGTGTGCTTGACTGCCAGTGGGACCGTCGAGAATGCTTATTCCTCCCAACGCTCGGTCGGCGTCCCGTGGTCCGTTCCGTTACGGACGCCGCTCTACACTGCGTCTAGACCTGGCTGGAACCCGTCACCCGAGACGTCGGCGCGATCCCTGACGCTGGCCTCGACTGCCCGATCCCAGCGCCCACAAACATATTGGGGATCTAACATTAACGCGCCAGCACGCGCAGGAAGCTGCTACTTCTTACATCCAAGTATATCGCGATGCAGCTGATTGGTTGTGTACATTCTATCTAATTAGGTTTTTGCAAGCGCTCACACCCCCAGGTCTCTCTCCTACTTCTGCCTCTTGTATATCTTCTCCAAAAAGCTCGTAAAGATCTCCCTCCTCAACGTTCCCCTCCCCTCACCCTCCGGAATCGCCTCAATCATCCCAACCAACTTGGCATACACGCCTGCCTCATACGCTGCGTACTTCTCCCTGACGCCCACCTCCTCAAACAGCGCCTTCACCCGCGTCTCTGCCTCCCCATCCTTCTTCCCGTAATTCGCATCCAGCACCGCCCGCTGCGCCGGCGTGCACGCCGCCAACGCGATATTGACGCACCACGAGCACTTGTTGTCGACAATGTCAGTGCCAATCTTGCCGAGTTGCTCGGGCGGGGCGGAAAAGTCGAGGAAGTCGTCCTGGATTTGGAAATACTCGCCCAAGGGGAGGAGAATGGAGAGCGCGGTTTTGTAGGGCTCGATCGTCTTCCCAGACGCGGTGTAGGAGGCGGGGACGCCTGACTGGTACATGGCCAGCGCGACGGGCAGGTAGAAGGAGTAGTAGGCGGTTTTGTAGATGACGATCAGGCGGTGTCTGGTGGTAGCTTATCGGTATGGTGCACTCGAAAAAAACGCGAGAGAACACCCACTTCTCCAATGAGAACTTGTCCAACTCGACGTGCACCTCGTCCGCCGTGATCAAGTCAATGAGCTGCCCCAGCTCGGTCTGGTGCGTCGTGTCGTGGAACAGCTCCAGTAAATCGACATAGCAGGCATCGCTGCGGAAGTGCTTTTTGAGCAGAAAGTAAATGGCAGACTCGAGCATGAAGGCGTCGTTAATAGCGATCATGCCGATACCGGGGGCGCGGTACCAACAGGGTTGCCCGCGGCGCGTTATGGAGGAGTCCATAATGTCGTCGGAGACGAGGAAAAAGGCTTGGAGCTGCGAATGCGCGTTCATGTGTCGAATTTTTGCTGGGAGAAAGTGGGCGTACCAACTCGACGCCCCAACCGAGGATGGCGGCCTTGTAATACTCCGCATCGTCGAGCGGCGCACCCTTGAGGATCTCCGCCGTGTCCGTCACCGACATCCCGCGGTTCAGCTTGCCGCCCGGGACGTTGTAGTCGAGGTTCTGCCGTGCAGCGCGTTTAGCATGTTATCGCGTAAACCACACAGAAATAGGGAAGGAACAAGGGCGGGAAACTCCGCGAGCGTGAAGATGCGAAGGGACGCCCTTGCTCACGGTCTTTCCACCTTGCTCGCCCGGCGCGCTCACAGTGAAAAAAAAACCAGTTTCACACACCTTGCCGTACCACTCGACCGCCTCAGTCGGCATACCCTCCGATACAACGTGCGCGACGAGCTCCTCCCGGATACGCGCCCAGGCGCCCTCGAAACGGGCGCGTTTGGAGGCTTTGTCGGAGGACATTATCTTCTTTTGGCGCGAGTGCTACTTTCAAGAGAGATCTTTTGCGACAAGGAAGTGTGTCGCCGAGGGAGATATACGCAGGGGCAAGACAGGAACAAGGCAAGCGTGAAGGTAGAGACGAAGAAGGAGGAAAGTGGGCCGATTCCTGGTTTATCAATGTCAGACACGCCCTTGTCCGTAAACTTTTATCGATGATCAGGCCATTTCAAAATTAAATACGCGTCGCGTCGCGTCCCCGGGCTCAACGACGCGCAAAATAAGAAATAAGCGGTGGGTAAGTTCAATACGTGTGATCTTGTCCAGTCAACATGTCGACTTCAAAGTCTCTTCAATTGTTCCAGGCCTGCAGTGTCTGGGAACGAAAACCCGGCGCGTCGGGGCCGGGGAATTAAGGCGTGGTGTGGGCGCCAGCGAAGCAGGCTCGGTGTCAGTGCGTGCGATAAGGTGAGAACAAAGGAAAATCTATAAGCAGTAAAGGATACAAAAGCAGTTCTATTTGTACAGAGATGAGACGAGAGAGGGAAGGAAACTATATGGAGCAAGCAGAATCCGGGTCGAGCAATGGAGAGGATCCTGGCGAGCAATGAGTCTGGTTGGAGGGGTACAGTCCGATAATAAGCAATGAACGAGCCGCGACGGCCGGGCACTATCGCCGACCCTGCCCGTGCGCCAGATAGTTTATTTCCCGCTGGCGCGACAGATCCCAGTACTGGTAGAAGCGAGGCCCCCGGACCCCGACCTCTTGCGGGTAAGGTGCACGAGTAGAAAGCGCTGAAAAGCCTTCGCATGGATACAGGAGGGTCATCGGATTGCGGGTGGTGTTGATGGTTGGGTAACGGACAGAGGGAGACGGTGCAGGTGCGCGAGACTGATAAGAGGCCGAGCTGGTCGAGTTGGACGTGGAGTAGATAACGTCCGAAGACGGGCGAGGGCCATACGGAGCACGGGCTGAGGTCGAGTGGATAGGCGCAGGTGAAGTCTGATATATAACCAGAGGATTGAACGGTGTTTGGGTCTGTGCAGGAGCGTTGGACGAGAGGGGCGAGGGACGTGTCGTCTGGTAGATGATGGCGTTGGACGCAAGATCTGCGCGCGAACGTAGGGCTGGCATCTCGGAGGGAAGGGGGCGCGTGGAGAGAGCGGGAGCGTTTGACGGAGAAGAGTGAGGTGCTGTCTGGTAGATGATGGAATCGGCCGCGAGAGATGCGCGCGAACGCGGGGTCGAGGGGCGGTGAGGAACGGCGGGAGTCTTGGTCGTAGCCGATGGGCGGGAACGCGGAGTCTCGTAGATGACGCCCCCGTTGGTCTCGTAGATGACGTCCGTGTTGGTCTGGGGTGACGGCGGCGTAGCAGGAATGACGGGAGCAAGGACAGCGAGACGTTTGGCGGGAGGTGGGAAACTGGTGGGTGGGGTGGCAGACAGGCGGTTCTTTTGACGCTGAGCGTTTTGCTGGAGCACAAGGGTTTCGACGGCCGGTGCAGGGACGTCAGGCTTGGCCGCGCTGAGAATGGCCTGATGGAGGGTAAGTGATGAGAAGCGGCATCCAGGAAGACGACATACCGGCAAGGGTGTCGGCGAGGACGCTTTCGGTTTCCTGGCGAGTTTGCGGAGGTAGACGATGGCTGCGAGTAACGAGACTGCGACCAGCGCAAGGACGGCGAAGACGGTATCGAGGTTGACCGGCGAGGGGATGGGGAACGGGCGGGGGCGAGATGACGGAGGAGGCGCGGTGACGACGGGAACAGGGACATCGAACGGCGAGGTGGAGGTGGGGGCACCAACTTGCGCTGCGAGGACGCAGTCCATGAAGCGGGTGGACGGGCGGTGGCGAGGAGGAACGAAGATGGTCGCGTGGGCGAGAGGAACGTCGACAACGACGGTGGGGTCGATAACCATGACCAGCGAGGGGATTGAGGGGAATTCGAAGTCATCGTCGTTGTAATAGGCCGGGCGAGCGTCGTCCAATTCGGCGACGAGGGCGTGAAAGCGGGCGGGATTGTCGAGCAGGGTCTTGACGATGAGGAGGGCGGCGTTGGAGAGATCGGAAGAGGTGTCGATGACGGCGCTGAGGTCGCTGGGGCTGATGATAATGGGGTCGGGGCGGAAGAGGGCGAGGAGGAAGAGGAAGAAGACGGCCGCGATGAGCTCACGCACGACGACGACACGAGCAACCATCTTGAAGATGGGAGGGGGAGGGGAGGAGCTTTGGAGCGTTTAGCAGAATGCTGAATGCTTGAAAGCGGTATTGGAGCAAAGGCTCGACAATAGAGGGTGACTGTTGTGAACAAGAGTCGATGGGGCCGTGCAGTCACGAATCCAGGTTTTTATACTGCGCCTGTTTGGCCACACAACATCGCGTCGACGCGACAACAAAGAGCGCACCGCCCGACTTCAGGTGACCGAGAATAACAGGGCGAAGCTAGCATGGAGGTTGGAGCTCGGAGAGAAAACTCGGCGCGATCGACTGGGTGTCAATCGAGGATCGAGCTCAAGCGTCGATCGTTGGACTTTGCTGCCCTAGTAGGTAACTGGATTCAAGCAACCAAAAGACAGTAGACATTCTGTCGAGTCCTCAAGACGGTTGCTCGCTCGGGGACCATGACATGCATATTTCTTGCAGGATCGAACTTGGTGGTCCACAGGAAGGCGCAACCAGTTTCTTCTTTGTATTTGCCACAGGACACGCAGAGCAGTTCAACGCAGCAGATATCCAACAACAGTGGCAGCAAGAAAAGAGCAGGCTCGGCAATCCGGGTAAGGAATCCCCTTATGGAATCCGCATCTTTGCTCTCGACCAAGTCGCGTGAAGCCGTCTGTTGCGCGTCGAGCTCGCGAAAGCACGGACACCACGGAACCGCTGTTGCCCTCCCATTGACTGGATCGACGAATCCCGCCGCTGGCAACTTGAAAGTTGAAACAGACTTAAGCTCGGCAATCCTCAGGAATCCCCTTGTGGAATCTCGTCGCCTCTTGCTCTCAACCAAGGACCTGAAATCCTCCCGTGAAGACGTCTACTAACATCTGCGATGTCTTTCACCCTCCGATGGGCAGTTTTTGGCACAGCAAGCTCACTCCCTTGAGCAGATGTGCTGCGCTAAACCATCGTTTACCTTCAGGGCAACATGGCGACAAAGTTCGTTGAAGACCTCCTTATCGATCCTGCTACCCGCGATGTGAACGACCTTGAGCATGTCCTGACTGCTGTGCTCTCTTCCACGTCCCGCGAGCGCGCCGAAGCTTTCTCCGCTGGATTCTCACAGCAGAACACCACATCTATCGCGCATTACACCAAGCTTGAGGACCTCGTCGCGGATGGAAATGTCGACGTGGTATACATTGCGAGTCCCACCAGCAAGCACTACGAGCATGCGTCTATTTGCTTGAAAGCAGGCAAAGCGGTCCTTTGTGAGGTAGGCCCTCCATCATCTCTCGCGTTTCATGTGCATTTTCAAACTTTGCGCAGAAAGCCCGTGAGACAAGCTACTGTTTCGACCCGACTTGAATCCGACTGACAAACCCTGGACGACAGTCACGATCAACGCAGCTCAAGCCCAGCATCTCGCCGCACTCGCGCAAAAACACAACACTCTCCTCGCGGAGGCGCTGTGGACACGCTACTTCCCGCTCACGCAGCGCGTGCTCGACTTGATTCATCGTGACAAGATCCTCGGCGAGCTCCACCGGCTCACCTCCGACCTGTCCCTCGACTTTGCGCGAAACGACCCCGCCCACAGCATCAACAATGCCGAGTTCGGTGGAGGCGCCTTACTCGCGGTAGGTGTCTACCCGCTGACGTGGGCGCTCCTCGCCCTGCACGACCCCGCCAAGAAAACCGAACTGCCGTTAGTCTCGAGCAGCATGATCATGGCCGACAACGGGCGCGGTGTGCTTGCGGACCAGCAGACAAGCCTCACTCTGGTCTATCCCGAAACGAAGCGTATGGCACTCGTGAGCTGCACATTAAACATGCGCACGCCGCACGGTCGGCATGTCTTCATCGAAGGGTCCAAGGTACAGAAAGATACATGCCCGCTCATCGGTCGTCCTATGCTCACGAGTGCATCTTCACAGGGGACCTTGACCCTCCCCGACTCGTCCTACCGTCCGGAGAGCATCAAAATCGATCTGCACAAGACAAAAACCGAGCCCGCCTCATCGCGTACGGAGGAGTTTCAAATCCCAGGCAAAGGACTCTTCTACCAAGCGGATGCGGTCGCTCGTGCAATCCGTGACGGCAAAACACAAGTCGAAGAATGCACTTGGGACGACAGCATTTTGCTCATGAAGGTCATGGACAAGGCGCGAGAGAATTGTGGATTCAGATATCCTGATGCACTGGAAGCCCATGCGGAAGTTTGAATCCACTGGAGGTGGAGCCAAATTTCGAAGCACAAGTGTATTCTACGGAAACCTTCCTTACCGAAAAACTAAGACGACCCTTGTATGAGTCGAGATAGCAAAAGTCAATGATAACTTGAATCGGGCACAAACATGAACTGCAGGAAAATGGCAAATGCTTAACGTTAGCAGGAAAAAAAAGCCCATGTTCTCGCAGGTCAGCGCTCGACATAGAAGTGAAGTTGGAGTGGTTGGGAAACAGTCTTGAGCGACATTGAGCTACATAAACGTACACCGCCCTACTGGAGAAGAATGAGATGTAACATATACATATACATTATTTTCCAACGCCATGCGTATTCTGCGCGGACAGGCTTTCACGGCCCACGCCCCAGTACCGCGCAACCTTGACCGCCGCGACCGCACGCGCTCGGGGGGAGCGTCTTCACGGCCGCTTAGCACCCCTCCACGCAGCTGAACCCCCAATCCCTATCCCAAAGCTCCCAAACGCGCCCCCGGGCCCGGCACTGGCGGGCACGCTCTGTTCGACGGGTGTATACGGTGCCGAGCTCGCACCAACCGACTCGGTGCGAATATGCCCAGCGCCGCCCATGCGCCCGGGAGGACCGAGGTTGGGCCCAAAGTTCGAGGCGCTGGGGGTGAAGGTGGGTCGGTAAGAGGTGACGGGCATGGCCTGGATGGAAAGGAACTTGTTCGGGAGAGGGCGGTCGTCGGTGTTGTACTGCACACGCGGTCAGTGGATGTAATGGAAGGGAGCAGGACAGAAAACGCACTTGGAACTCGAGTCCGATGCCGTCCGCCTCTGACACATCGAGCAGCTTAACGAGCTTCTTGCCGATGCCGTTGAGCTTCTCCACGTCGTCCTTGCTCCTCGTCCACACTTGGATCCGGTCGACCTTACTCCGCAGGCTCACCACCGCGCCACAAATCAGATCATGGCCCTCCTCGAGCTCCTCGCCCACCAGCGCCATCGCGAGCCAATTCCAGCACCGATCCAGCAGCGCGGGGTTGTTCTTCATCGTAAGCACCCACTTGCCGCCGTTGGCGTTCGCCTCGTCCTCCCACATGGGCTTGATGCCCGATTTGAAGAGGTGGTAGTTGGAGTTGCGATCGAGATTCGAAGGCGGCTTGAGCCAGTTGAAGTAACGGCAGAACTCCTCGACGGTGGAGAATTCGCCGACGACGGTGAGGCCCGCTTCGTAGTCGGTGGACTCGGGAGGATGGGCGACGAAACCCTCGGCGGTGGCGGAGGGTGGCGTTGGCGATGGCTGCTGTGGGGGCGCGGGAGCAGGAGTGAATGGCATCTTGGCTTTCGTGTCGTGGTAGATTGTCCTTTTGCAACATTTCAGAAGAATAAAAGCGGAATCATGAGATCGGACCCACCACGGATACTCCAGTGGGTGCTCTGGAGCCTTCATCGGGAAGCCCGGAGTCTTGGGGTCCTCGATCATCTCTGGCTCTGGGGGTTTGGCGGTACCGTCGACGCTCAGTGCGCGAGTCTTTTGAAGACGGGCGGTGATGGCGTCAAGGCTGGGGATGTTCTTGTACCCAACCTTGACGTTCTTCTTCTCTGTAGTAGTAGTCCCCAACTCCTGGTTGAGCTTGTCGAGCTTTTCTGACGTCAAATTTGGGTCGCCGCCCGGGACTGCGCTGTCATTCGAGGGCGTCCCTGATCGAGGGGACGCACTGAGAGCTGAAGGAGAGGTAGAGCGAGTGGAGGGTGCGTTAACGGCCATCGAGTCGGTGGTGGATGCCAGCGAAGTGGTAGATGCGTTCCCGCCGCCGCCCGAGGTTGTTCTCAGCGTAAAGGCAGATAGCCTCGGACGCGCTGCCGAGTTTGTCGAGGCTGGTGGGGGTGCGGCGGCGCCATTGGGGGCGTTTATGTTAATGCGGGCAGCGAGCTGGTTGAGCGAGGGCAGCCTGCTGGGCTGGGGCTTTTGAGGCTGCTCGGTACTCGACATGGTGGTTAGGCGCAAAGGCGTAATCAATCAAAGGGCAATACCCGACACTGCCAGTGATGTTTTTCGACCTCAATGTCCCAGTCTACCACGCCGCCGCAGGGCAATCCTCAGGCCAAAACTCCTCGAAAAAGAACAAGGGGAAGCAGCCGCAGAACCAGGCGCAGCAGATACCAGATGTGTCTTACTCCCCAGCACAAATCGCCGCCATCGAGACCAAATTGGATCTCCTCGTCCACTGTGCGTTTTTCAGCCGGATTTTTCGATGACAGAGGATGAATAAACGAAGACAGTGGGGTACACGGTCCTGGCTTTGAACCAAACTGTCCAAACCGCCGTGGTTCCAAAGTCGCATGTGAACATCTTGGACGCGTTGGTCGCGCAGCTGAAGCCTCGTCCAGGCGTCGTACTGCTCAAACGCCTCACAATCATTCTGAACCAGGATAGCGAGAAGGGATTTGGCTTGGTGCGTACTCTTACGCTGTCCTCCCGGTTTACTTACTTATATTCGAAGCAACCTAGACCACCGCCAACGCCGCGATCTTCAAACCCTACGACCTAATATCCCTCGTACCAACCACCCTCCCGACCTTCTCCCTCGCGTGCCTCTCGCACAGCCAGCCCTCCACCCTGACCGCGCACATCATCGCCCTTCCCCTCAGCCTGCGGCTCGACTTCCGCATGAAGCACACCCTGGTGCGCACGGCGCTCAAAAACGGTGCGGTCTTCGAGATAAGCTACGTCGGCGCCCTGGGCGGCGCGCACGACGCGACGCTCACCGACGCAGGCGCCGCTGAGAGCGGTCAGACCGCGAAACGGAACTGGTGGGCGAGCGCGAAGGAGGTTACGCGCGTGACGAAGGGCAAGGGGCTCATCGTGAGCGGTGGGGTGGTGGCTGAGGCCGATCTGCGCGCCCCGAGGGATGTGGCGAATCTGTGAGCGTCGTCTCCTAAATTCACCCCAGTTGGCTAACCTTGGTATGTTGGAAGTATAACATTATTGGGGCTGGCGCAGGAGGTGTCGCATAGCGCGTGCACCAAGATCCCAAAGTCTCTCGTCCTCCGCGCGCGTCAGTCACCTCCCTCTCTATTCCCGGCGTTCTAATTAAATTGATTACGCTGACTCGCAGAAACGCGACAAACATTCCGCGCCGTCTTTTCCGAGCCCGTTCTCGTCATCCCGGAAACACCACCCAGTAATCCGAGCGAGACCGCGACTGCGGCGTTACCTCCCGCGCCCTCGCAACCCGCGGCCGGCGGCGAAAAAAAACGCGCGCGGGAGGATGAGCCTGGCGAGGACGCGTCGCAGAAGAGCACAGGTCCAGTGGATGGGTCGTCGGCTCGCAAGAAGAAGCGGAAGTTGAAGAATAACAACCAATCTTGAATTTTGCCTCGTCGAATGTCTTGAATCGCCTCTTGGTTGGTTGTATACCACGTAACGCCGGCCGACCCGACCAGGCCCAACACCAGTCATCAGAACTCGTAGTTGAGGCGAACGCAACCCTGGCCGATCCGCAGAAGCTCACTGCAGAGGCGCTTTGCAAGCAATTGACAATTCCATGTACCGTAGTCGCCCGTGAAAGGCTTCCCAAGCTCCGGGTCGTCGCTTACACCTTTCATTTCAGGAGGGATACCGGAGGTGGTTAGCTCAGTAGACTGTGCCTCCGGTGTTTTTCAGATATATATTCGTTGGTTCCCTTCATTGCTATGCCATGCCAGTCGACCGTCAGCACCGGGCTTCGAGTCGTGAGCGGTTCGCAGCGACGAAGATAATATTAATGAAGAGCGCAGGGATAGCACAGAGATTCCAAGTGAAAATGCAATGATGATACAAGTGACGGTTTTAGTGCAGGCTACAAATAATACGACCTGTTAGAGTAGCAGAGGAAGGGTACAGCGAAAACACAAGTTTCATAATATTGGCGGTTTGAACTTTTTGTTCGGAAACCCCGTCCCGCCGCGACCCATCCCTGACATACCCAGTCGGCGTTTCACAGGAGGCGCAGGAGCAGCAGGCGGCGGAGCAGCTGCTGGTTGGCCTCCAGAAAATGGCTTCGCTGCAGGAGCCGAAGCGAGGACCTCTACGTTCTGCCTCGATGGCGCTAGGATCTGTCCCTGGACGATGGCGTTCGTGGAATTCGGATGCAGCGAGGCAGGGTGCACAAGCGAGCCGAAGGTGTGCGGCCGCCGCGTTGGAGGGGAAAATGGCTTCATGCTCACTGAGGGAGCACCTGCCATAGAGCTCGAGGATACGAAAGTCGCCGTCGGTTTTGCATTTCCTCCATTTCCAAACTTGTCAACTACAAGGTCAATGGCAAGAAATGAGGACATACCGCCGCCGCCCATCGCCAACGCAGGATGCCATGAAACATCGCTCGGACCGGCCGCATCGTCGGCGGAGTCGAGCGCGAGATAACGCGTCGTTTTACGGCTGGGTTAAGATCAAGTCAGTTTCCGGATATATTTCACCGAACGCGACGCGTACAACTCAGCGACCCGTCGTGCCACCTCCGCCTCCGGCGCGTCTGGTCGGCCGAGAACTCGCGCGATCACCCCCCGCTCAGATGAAGGCAACTGCGGTGTTCGTGGCGTGAATATGCCCTGCAGGAAGCGGTGAGCGCCAAAGAAGAGATAGTGTGCGCGTACTTGGACTCACAGAATGCTCCTTAGTCGCCGCCGCCACGAACTCGGATATCTCCTTCGTCTTCGTCTCCCCTCCAACCTTGCGCTTCGAGACGTGGGAGAGATACAAGAGAGTCTGAGCTCGCGTGCAGGCGACGTAGAGGAGGCGCCTTGGTTATGTGTTCAGTCCATCGATTAAACGTCCAAACGAAACACGCACCGCTCCTCCTGCACGTCGTCTGTCCGATAAAATGGGAACGTCCCCTGCTCAACTGTCCTAAACATGAATCAAAGCAAACCACATTATGCTGGCCACTCACCGGCGGGAATGATGACGACGGGCCATTCGAGACCCTTCGCAGCGTGGCACGTCGAGATAGTAACTTTCTGGGTGGGAGTGGCCATGGCAGTCAGTCACAGTAAAGAAGGCTGAGATCGGCATTCTAACCTCTTTGCTGTCTTCCTCGCTCTGGTTATCGCCCTCGGAAGACAGCATGGACGCCTGAAGGAATAGTCGCAGCGGAGTATCACTGCAGGCCGATGAATCATTAGCTCCCTCGGTCGCCGAAGAGGAGCAACGTACCTCGAGGACGGATTAACAGCAGGATCCACGTCGACCAAGTTAACATCGTGCTCGACTTCGCTCGCGAACGTGATGAGCTCCTGGACATTCTCCCATCGACTCTCCCACTCGGGCTGCGTCTTCTTCAAGTGGTCTTCGTACTCGATCAACACGAGCAGCCGTTGGATGAGGTCGGGCGGGGAAGCTCCCTGGAGATGATAAGTGACCTCCTCGCTGAGTTTGACACTTGTATCACCTCTGTGGCTAGCTTCCGCAAGGCGCGCACCGTCTTGACGAACGGCCCCACCTTGTGCTTCACGGCGGGCTTAATGTCAGGCTGGTGAGAATCGTATATCCGCTCAATTGCATCTAGAGGAGACATTTGTGTCCTGTCCGCTCTGGCGATGATCGCCAAAATCGACTGCCACGATGAATAAATAAATGTCGGTGTCCAAATTCGGAGGTCTACCTTCTCTCCGATCCCTCGACTGGGTGTGTTGATCGCGCGAGTAAGTGCCGGTACGAAACTGGGATTATCGACGAGTTGCAGGTATGCGAGTATGTCCTTGATCTGGCGACAGGTTAGCAGAACCGTGCAAAGTTTCCACGCGGTAATACATACTTCTTGCCGCTCAAAAAACTTGTGCCCACCGAGGACTGCACTGGGGATAGCCTCCTTCTGGAGCGCGCTTTCTATAGCCCGCGACAGCGCACTGTATCGAACTGGGCAGGAAGTGAGTTAAGAGTTTTCGGCGTCAAGCTTGATACTGACGGAGGATTGCAAAGTCACCCCAGCGTAGAACGCCGCCCATCGACGCGACGAGACGTTTGATCTCGACGGCGATAAAGTTGGCCTCTGCTTGCTCGGAGGGGAAAGACCGCAACACCGGAATGGTGCCCAAGGGATGGGAGGTGAGGAGCGTTTTGGGGATCCGCGATTTATCTTGAGATATGAGGTTAAAAACCGAGATGGGGAAAGAGGGACTAGCTCACCTTGAGAAACGATCGCAAGGCTGGCCTTGAGAATGGCGCCAGTTGACCTGTAATTCTCTTCCAAGAATATTTGCTCCGACCCTGCGAAATCTTAGAAAGCGTTAGTAAATGGTCTTTGATAGTCTGGAAGCACCAACCCTTCCGCATCTTGGCCAGGTTGCCAACCTCCGCTGAACGCCAGCTGGAGACGGGCATTAGCAAGGGAGGCAGTGGGCGAGAGCGAATATACCCATAAATTGACTGATCGGGATCGCCAACGACTGTAACGCAGCCCTTGGTCGGAGCGGCGATGGCTCGCATGAGTTCATACTGCGTGACGTTCGTGTCCTGACTGAAAAAGTTGTGAAACATTTGGGAAAGAAGAGGAAGGGCATACAATTCATCGACAAGGACGTGTTGGCACCAGCTGGTCGCGGCCGGATGTTCAGTGAAGAGCTTCACGCCAAAGAGTAGCAGGTCGTCGAAATCGAGACTGTTACTTCGCCTCAACGCTCCTTCGTAGTCTTGGTAGATATTCCCGACCAGACGCTGGATGTCGTCTTGAGGATCAAAGTCGGACGATGGACGGTCCTTGTTGGCCTTCTTGTGTTCAGCGATAAACTCCTTGGCCGACATGCCCTTTGCTTTGGCGCGGGAAATGTAGGAGAGGACGGTTCCATCCTTGAGTGAGATATCTTTCGACGCAAGGAACTCTTTGTATGGCTTCAGTAGACCAGCGATAATCTTCTTACTGTATGAACACGATTAGTCCTCGTTCGGAAAAGAAGAAAAATCTCCCCGCCTCTCATCAGAGTCGCACACAGTAAAGTTCCCTGCGATTCCGACCGCTTTGGGGAACTTGCGCAGGAAGAGGGCACAAAGGGCGTGGAATGTGCCCATTCGAACTTGGGCTGTGCGTTGCTTGCCGATTAGTTTGCAGAGGCGCTCCCGCATCTCAGTGGCGGCCTTGTTCGTGAAAGTGACGGCGCATATTGAGGAGGGCGTTATCGAGTGGTGGAGGATGAGGTAGGCGATGCGAGAGGTCAAAACCTTAGTCTTGCCACTACCTGGACCGGCGAGGATTTGTAAAGGAGCGGTAGGTTCATGGAGAACGGCTAGATTTGCGTCGACGAGGGAAGGAATAAGGAGAAGAAGATGTACCCTTGAGCTGAGCTTGGTTCAATGAATGGAGGAAGGAATGCGACAGGGACATTGGACGCGTGTGGAAAGACGCGTGTCGTGGGAATAGCCAACACGGTCATATGATCACATCAACTCTACCATGGACCAGGACGCCATCCTCCAGCGCGCCACCGCCTTCCAGGCTGCTTTCGAAAAGACGAACATACGTCTCATAAACAACGTCTCCCACTTCAACTCGCACTCGGAAGATGGCTCTGACACGGACGACATCGAGTTCAAGGATCCCGCGATCGTTGCACAGGACCTCGCCGCCCAAACAGTACGTCGCGGTCCCGCCGTTGTCTCGCAAACTCGCTCATCCCAAACGCTCTTCTAGTCATTTCTACGAAAACTCAAGTTTCGATATCTGGAGCAGAACGCGAAGTCAAAGTACATCACTGCAATTGTCAGCGACATCGACGATGCAGCAATCGTCACCGCGGAGGATAACAAAGCTCTATCGATAGTGTGCGACGAGAAGAAAGAGAAGCTTCGCGTTGCGAAAGCCGGGCTAGCTGAGGCGCGGACAAACATTCGGACATTAGCACCTGCGGTCGAACAAGGTGTGTCCCCCAATCCCCCGGTTTCCAGCCATCTCAAACCACCCCCGCACACAGACTATGTCAGGCTCAAGGACTCTGCCGCAAAAGCCGCCATTCTGACTCAGAAGATAATCGACGCTCGTTTGGCCCTGACGCGACTACGACACGCCCATCCCCAGCCGCGACTGACGATTCCGGGAGCAGAACAACGGCTCTCAGACCAAGTGACGGAGATGCAGGTTCTCACCGATGATATTGAGCAGGCGGCGAAGAAGGTCCAGAGCGTGAAAGGGAGCGTGAAGAGTGGCACCCAAGAGGTCGAAACGCTACGTGCTGAGCGAGCGGAGGCGGAGAAGGCCGTCAAAGTAGCAAGGGTGAACGAAGATGACGGGCGGCTGGTACCTCTATATGACCAGTACGTGGACCACCGCTCTCCCAATGCACTATCCTCGCTAACTCGTCCCTAGACACATGGCCTCCCTCGCGCTTCACAAGTCTGTACTCAACATCCACGACTCGGAATCGGTTTCCGAGAACGAACGGCGCCTGACATACACCGTCCGGAGACGGCAAATCACAATAACGCTCATCTTCCAGCCGAATACGAAACAGCTAGCCACTGCGAGCGTCGATGGACTGGACGAGCTCGGCATTGACGTCGCCGAACTCTTGGACTCGCACATTCACACCAACGACGCGCATGGGCTTGTCGCCGCTATACTGGCTATGGCGCGAGCAGCGCCTTGAGGGAAGTTGGGGCTGGGGTACCTATATTATTTGTTGTATTATCTTTCCTATTTCTTTTGGGCCACCAGACTCCAGGGGCCGCACAGAATCGAGCCCGTACGTCGATTCGAGTGCAAGGTTCAGCCAAAGGGCAAGGATTCGTGACCTTGTCCTCAGCAAAAGGCGGACGGGCGGGCGGAGACAAAGTTTCAATTTCTCGGCATATGAAAGCCGAGATCAGGGCAGAATATGTCAAACCTGCGGCGGGCGTTGATTCGTTCGCAGACACGAACACCATCACCTCGAGTCCTCGACGAAACTGAGGGTGTACGAATAGGCTTCCGGGCGCTCTTTTTATTCAACCACCACTACGACGAACAGCGACAACGACAAAGAACGAGAGTGTCCTCTTTCAGGCCAATACAGTATGCGATCGTACTATCTCCTGCATCCATGCTGACCGTCGGAGCAGCGGTTTCTATTCTTTGGAGGGCAAGGAGGGATTTGCTATTCCGGTTAGCATCACCTTGCAAAGTTATGCAGAGGTTTACGTTGGCTCTGGCAGATTGACCGTTGCTTTTTGGGTGTTCAGTTGCCAATAATCTGTGCGTTCACTTGCAGCGTCCTCTCATCGTGTTCTTACCTTTTGAATCTGCAGCTACATGTACGTGTCTATCTAATCTGTTCCCTGAAGCTTGATACGTACTTGCGGGGCGTTTATCTGAGCTTCGCGCACCACCACCTCATCCTATGATCGTGTGCGTACGACGAGAAGTGTTAATGCATGTCTCCCCACAGTCCTCAAGTAAACCCCATACTCGGGCGCGTTGATCATGGCCCCCAACTTCCTATCGAAACTCGTCAAGTCGCCGACGCAGAACACACGGGATCGCTCCATGAGTTCTCCTTCCCCTCCCTCTCCGCCTGTTTCCCGCAGCAGGACTCCTTCGTCCGTTGACCAGTCGGTGTCTTCACGGAACGCTTCTGCCTTTACCAACACGTCCTCTGTACCCAGTGTCACCGTCAATTCCGGCAAACCATTTGCTTCCGCGAATCCCAGCGTCACCGTGATCCCGCCTTCGCCAGTCATCAGCAATGGCAGTGTACCGGCTGTACCAGTTCAGTCCAATGGCAAGAAGATCGACGGCTTACCGCAGAGCTCTGAAGCGACGCTTGATCGGCCACCAGTGCCCGGGAAACCGATACCTGCACCTCCTCCAGTGATCCGCCCTCCGACCCCGAAGGGCTCACCCAAGGCCTCTCCTCAAATGCCTGCAAAGGACCTCCCTTCCGTTCGCCGTCAAGGGTCCAACAAGTCGCTTAAGTCGCTCAAGGGCCAGCAGCAGCCGCAGGAGCTCGCCCCGCCACTACCCATCTCTCATGGCCGTGCCGCGACTTCCCCCGTTCTTCATACCCCAGATGATGACGAGCCGATGCCATTGTCGGAGTCGCCGACGGCGTTGCGGCAAGAATTTCCCAGCCCGTCGGCGTCCTGGGGCACACGGAGCCCAACGCGGAGCCCGAGCAGACGCGACACAGATGCTGCGTCCGTCAATAAAAAGCCGACATCTCGCCCGTGGCGACGCAGTGCCCCCAAGAAGCCGATGGGCTTGGCGGGCGCGATCGCAGCTTCTGGTCTCGCGATGGCAAACCCAGGGATGACAGCCCCACAGCAGTCGACCCTCAGCCCGCAAGTGATGAACACCAACGAAAACAGGAGCAGCCCGTCGCTTGTGACGTCCCCTATGTCGAACCCTAATCGCAAGCTCACCGCGAGCCCTGAAGCTGTGGCGCATCGGAGGCACCGTTCGGGCTCGAACGGCAAGTCGCCTCGGAGCGAGCATAAGAGGCGAGGGACGACGGGGTCGATGGTGGGACATGGATCACCGGAGGGCGAGTACTTTGAGGACCAGGGCGGGTACTACTCGGGGCTGGAGGAGAGCGACGGGGACGGGAGCGGCAGTGATTCGAGTGACGATAGTGGGAGTGGGTTGGAGGAGCTGGATCTGGGCGAGGACGATATCCCTGTCACCGGCTTTGCTGTCGCAAGCAACAAACGGAATGCAGACTTTCACGAGTTGTTCCCGGGGATCCCAGAAGGAGATTATCTCATTGACGGTGCGCATCGCTATCTCCTTTCCCACCGATATCTTTTGACGTTTTCGCAGATTATGGATGTGCTCTCCAAAGGGAGATTCTCATCCAAGGACGAATTTACGTTTCAGAAAACCACATATGCTTCCATGCCAATATCTTTGGCTGGGTTACTGACGTGAGTGACAGAAGCAGCGCCTGCGCAGTTCGACTGCTGATACTTTGCCGCAGTTATCGATACCTATTTACGAAATTACGACTCTCGAAAAGAGAATGACCGCCTTCGTTATCCCCAACGCCATTCGCGTCAAGACTCCTCGCGCGGATTATACCTTTGCGTCATTCCTCTCCCGCGACACGACCTTTGACGTTATACATAATATCTGGCGTCTTGCGCGCCCTGGGGACGCTGGCTCAATAGGGTCGGGCTCGAGAGAGGGACACGTCGGGAATATTGCGGAGGGCACGATCATCGGCGTGGCTACTAGCCCGTCTGCGCCGGGGAAGGTCCGCAAAGCGACGATTTGTGCGTGTGGAAAAGAGGGCTCGCACTTTACCGAGACTGCGATGGACACCGTCATTCCTGGAACCCCCGAACGAATTTACAATCTCATGTTCGCGAGTGGATTCATGAAGGACTTTATGGCCGTTAACCAGAAGTTGCTTGGTGCGTTCGGCAGCTGTTCCAAACGATAACCGTATACTGACCATCGCAATGCAGATATCCAAGTATCGGATTGGGCTCCCCAACCTGGGTCGAAGCTCCTTGCGCGCAACATGTCGTACATAAAACCTCTCTACGCGAGCCTTGGGCCGAAGCAGACCAAGTGCGAGATTAGGGACGAGACCGTCCATGTCGACTTTGAGGACTACGTCTCAACGCTGACGACTACCCGGACACCCGACGTGCCCAGCGGAGGAGTGTTCTCCGTAAAGACAAGGACATGTATAATGTGGGCGAGTCCGTTGACAACCAAGGTTGTTGTCACAACCCAGATAGAGTGGACCGGGCGCAGCTTCATAAAAGGTCAGTGTTATACGCTCTGTTTAGTTGGTGGACGCTGACCGTGTACAGGCATCATCGAAAGGTCTGCGATTGAAGGTCAAATGACATACCATAACGATCTAGACAAAGCCATGAGGGCGTACATCCAAGAGCACCAGTCCGAGTTCATGCCCGAGGGCGTGGACACCGCACAGGTCCTGGCCGAGGCCACTGCGGAAGCCACTCCCCCTACCCCAATAACGAGCGGGCCTGTGACCGACCAAACGCGCGAGAAAGAGCGGGGTCAACGCGGTTTGCAATGGGCGTGGGACACCTTCGATGGTGCGTACCAGGTCGCGAAGCAGAGCACCAAGGGCCTGCTGGAGATCATCCGCGACGGCTGGGAGCACTCCACCTCGACGACGATCCTGTATTTCGTGATCGCCATGCTACTCATGACGAATCTCTGGACTTACATGCGGCCCGTCGACAAGAACCGGCGGAAGGACCAGGAAATCGCAAAGGACAAGTTGGCGGGCGTCGTTACGGCGCTCTGGGACGAGATCGCTGCAGGGAAGTTGGTGGTTGGGCCCGTAAGCGGGCCTGCGGCCGACCCTGTGCCCGTTCCTTCTCCTCCGGTTGCGGGTGTGGCTCCGGGCGCGGAAAGTCTGAAGCTCGAGATCGGCACCTTGCAAACGGCGCTCGACGCGGTCGAGGAGCGGGTCAGGCTAATCCGAGAAAGCCTGAAGGAGTTGCAGCCTCAAAGTCTGGACCAGATGGATTGAATATTTTCCGATTTCTTCCTTCCGTCGTTTCCCTGGTGAATCTTCGTTGTGAATATACGCTGTAATCTATCATCTATTCAAGGTCGAATTGTAGCTTTACCGCTTTACGCAGAGTACTAGTACAATTTCAAACAAATCCAAATACCGCGCTCCTCTTCCTCCTTTACAGTCGTGACTCATGGAAGTTGTCGACCCCGCAGCTGAACAGCCCGCTCCTGCCTGGTTCCAAGCATGGAACGAGGCGTCCTTCCTGCCTCTTGTGGCGTCAGTCGATCGGCTATACGTCTTAATAGTCTCGATGAGCGCTCGCGTATGTCGAGTGTTTTCCAGCAATATTCCTCCTTGTATCGATATCCCTCAGGAACACAACGCCCGCTGCGCTAAAGGACACAGAGATCCTTTCGTGGTGTTACCTTTCCTCGACGGCTCCGACCCCATCGAAGCCCCTGTGAGTGAGATGCTAATGTCCGACTCGAACTAACCTCTGGCGAAAAGCATAACCTGCCGCCCCTCCATAATCTCGCCAACATTAAAGGTCTAACACCCATCGAACTATCCCGGTATTGTACCAATTACGGGCTGGGGCAAGGCCGAAAGAGGAAGCTTGCCCGTCATATTGGGTATTATGGAAAATTGTAAAAATGACTGTACCCCAGCTCGCGGTTACTTGTATAAGAGTGTTCCACAAAATCCGTTGGCTTGAATTCTCCAGTACAACTTGCTGAGCCGCCACAATGGAAGAATTCCCATCAAATGACAAGTAGATCCAAATAACGCGCCCCTCTCTTCCTACAGTCGCGTCGACACCAACATGGCGTGGCAAGGACCTCACTTGCCTGACGAGATAATTTCGGAGATCCTATTACCAGCCCTTCGAGTTCCAGACGAGACTTTCTCCGCCACAAATTTCGCCAATTTCTCCAACGGCGCCTCCCCTTTCGTGAGCTTCTCCGAGTCGCCCTCTGCGTATCTAGTAGTGTGCAAGTCCTGGCTCCGCGTCGCCACACCCCTCCTCTACAACGTGGTCATTATCCGGTCAAAGGCCCAGGCGCAAGCGCTCGCAGGCACTCTCGCCGCCAACCCCGCCCTGGGTCGCTTCATTCGCAAACTGCGCGTGGAGGGCGGATATGCTATTTCCATGCACAAGGTCCTCCAGAACTCTCCGAATATCACCGACATCTTCCTCACTGTGGAGATACCGCGGTCGGACAATGTGTGCGGGTTGGTTCGCGGGCTCCCGCTGATCGACCCGGTCCGCGTCATCCTCGACAGTGGCAGTCTGTATTCTGGGCTGTCGCATGAAGCGTACAAACTCCTGGATGTACTGAAGGAGAAATGTCTCCCTGGTTGGAAAAAGATGGTACATGCTCAATTGCCACCTTCTCGCCTTTGGCTCATACACAATTGCCTGTAGACTGTGTTCGAAGTTCAAGACTCCCTGATGCAAAAAATTGGCCATAGCACTGGCGCTGGAACAATATCCAGAGCATTAAGTTGTGCCCCCAGTCTCGCGACGCTGTCGTTGTTGGGCTTCAGGGTTTGTTATCGGGACGAGATACCTGCATATCTGCAGGCAATTGCAACAAACACGGCTTTGAAGTGCATTCGAGTCGAGCCACTCGCGCATGATGAGGACTCTCTTTATTACCGAGAACGCCGAATAAGGTTCCGCGAGACGGCGAACAAGAACGAAAAACTACGTGGGTTGTTCAAGTTTCCAGACTTGGAAGGGTATGTCGGTTTCCAGTATATCCCGCCTGCGATCTCACGGATCCTTAGTGGCACTACCAAAGATGCTGATCTTCCGCCCGCCCCGTTTATATATCCACCCCAGCTCGCTGCCGACCCTGTGCAAGAGGACGCCATCTGGAGCCGCATACTATATTTCGCGCTCTATGATAATCGGTCAAAGCAGGATGAGGAGGATTCCGATTATGACGAACCTCCGTCTTATGCAGGCCCGCTTCATGTCTGCAAGAAATTCGCGGTATGCCCATGCATGCTCCATCGTCGACCTTGAAATAACAACCTCTATCCAGCGACTCGGAACGCCCTATCTCTACGCGAACCCCGTTCTCGACTGGACGGCCCAGGAGGCATTCTCAGCCCAGCTGACCTCGCAACCTTCGCTCGGCCGCCACATCCGAACGCTGGTCCTCCATGAACACAGTTCCCCCGCCTGTGTGCGCACCGTCATATTGAGCGCCCCGCTGCTGGTTGAGCTGCGAGGGAAGAGCTGCTCACCCATCGTGTGGAAGACGTTTCGGGAGCTGGGCGAAAAGGCCGGGTCCACCCTGCGGTCCTTCCGCGGCGTCCCGATCAGCAAGGCTAGCGCGCTGGACTCGAAGGTCTTCAGCCTGTATCCGAAACTGCGAGAGTTTGGGTGGGATTCACAAGCGACGGTCAAGACCACGCCGAAATCCATACCCACGGATGCGTTTGCTCTGCTTGTGGATTTAACGGTCGGCGTTTTCGACGCGTCGTTCCTGAAAGTCCTCGCCCAGATGGAGTAGGCTCTGCTTTTTGTGTCCTTCCGTACACACTCTGATGCGTACATACTCCTTTCCAGATTGCCTTCCCTGCGAACTGCGACCTTTGCAGCGACTGCCTACGGCGGCGCGCCGTTCTTCCAGCAGCATGGCGGCAAGCTGCAAGAGCTGACGCTCTCTTCGGCCCAAATCGCCGATCCCGACCTCGCGATTTGGCGCAACTGCCCCGCTCTGACCGTACTCGGTGTATCCTGCGATCCCAAGGTGAGTGCAGACCCATCCTGACAAGTACACGCCTCAATAGTGAACCTAGCACCCTGCTAAAGTCGATGGCTTCATAAAAGTCGGCGCTCCACATGCATGTCTGCAGCGTATTGTCTTTCAACTCGCGCCGCCTGGTTATCGGTGAGTAGTATAGCAAGTCGATGGGATTGATGTACTTACACCCTGTAATCCAGACTGCGTGCGGGGCACGAGACAGATCTTCACCACTTGCTAAGAAGCCTCCGCTTCAGCAAGTCGTTTCCCGCCCTGCGCGAGGTCGAGCACCCGTATTGTCACTGGCCAACGACCGAGTATGTATTAATCCGGCCGACGCGTTGAGCTCGACTAAACTGGCTTATTGCAGGCGCGACATATTGAAAAACAGTTGGGTGACTTCGGCGGAAACGCTTTCAGAGGCGGGCGTCCACCTCGTTGGGCCCACCGGTGTTCACTGGCGTCCGAGGCTGAAGTTCGTGTCCAAGGGCAAGAGCAAGAGCAAGAAATGAGGGTGCGCGCGCGCGGCGGGATTATATTCCCGAGTGTACAGTAGGTGTTGTACAGTGTTATACATATTAATCCAAGCACGAAGCTGGTGCGATTAGGTTTGAAGAATGGGCTGTTGGGTTACGGCCTCGCAGTAGGTCGGATGGACGACGCTGCTGCATTTTGGCTGGGTGGGCGCTCGAAGCTCCTCTACTCGTGGTTCAGACAAAGCAGACGACGTGAAGGAAAATCACACACCACCGAGTCCATTGAACCGGCTCGTCGGCTGGACGCGGCGCCAGACATGTCTTGCATTGCTACGTCGCGATAGCGAGAGTGGTCAGGCTCAACGAGGGACGTGTTGAGCAGGACATAAAATGTCTGAGCCATGGAGGATTTGTATGAGTGGGGCATTTTTTTTGTGTAGAACTCTGCGGAGCATTTCTGGCTTTTATATCGCGTCGACCCCACTCGACGTCATGGCCGCGAGCGATCTCGATTCTCGATCGACGGGTTAGGTTAGGGTTAGACGCGGTAATTTCGGGTCAATCCTTCAGCCGAGCTTGCCCCGCAACCTCAATGGCCAAAACCGCGATTATAACTGGATCGTCCTCAGGATAGCACGACTCGAGTTGTCACGGCTGCGTGTTGAACTTGCTACAGGCATTGGCCGCGAATCCGCCATCGCGTTGTCCAAGGCCGGATGGAACGTTGTACTTACCGCCAGGCGCGCAGAGGCTCTGCAGGAAACGTCCTTGCTCTGTGAATCACCGTCCCAGACTCTCGTTCTGGCGGGCGATGTAACAGATGAAGAATTTGTCAAGTCGCTTTTCGCCGAGACTGTCGCGAAATTCGGCAAGCAGCTGCATCTGTCGTCTTCAACCTGCAGTCTCATCTGTTAGAACAGGCCGCGTCGACCTTTTGTTCAACGTGAGTATGCCTGCTGTTTTGGAGCTCATGGGCGACATTTCTCCTGGCCTAGAATGCTGGCGTCAACGCCCCTGCCACCCCGCTGGAAGAGCTTTCCCTTGGTAATTAATTCCCTTCAGCCAGCGCCAGACCCTCGAATAACAGATCCAGACGTCTTCCAACGGGTCATCTCCGTGAACCTCGTCGGCCCCTTCCTCTGTGCCCGCGAAGCCGTCAAGATATTCAAGAATCAGTCTCCCGCTGGTGGTGAGTTCAGCAGCACTATACTACCTTTTTGCAGTCGAGATTTACTTGATAGGATAAGGTCGTATTGTCAACAACGGCTCCCTCTCCGCGCAGACCCCGCGCCCGCTGTCCGTCCCGTACACCACGTCCAAGCACGCCATAAACGGCCTGACCAAGTGCCTCAACCTCGACGGCCGCGCGTTCGATATTACATGCACTCAGATTGATATCGGTACGGCGCTGCCTCCAACTTGCGGCGAAGTTACACTTACGACGTATAGGAAACGCGGCGACGGAGTTGACGGCGCGCATGGCGATGGGCGTGCTGCAGCCGGACGGGCGCAGGATTCCCGAGAGCACGTTCGACGTTGCGCATGTCGGGGCCGCGATCGTGTACATCGCGAACCTGCCTCCCGACGTTCTCATCCCGCAGTTCACTATCATGTCAGTGCATCCCTCTTCAAAGTGTTCCATTGGCTGAACGAGGCGTCATTGTAGGGCTTCAAAGGCGCCATTTGCTGGGAGGGGGTGATGCGTCTGTGGGGGAAATTGTATGCAACCAAACCGTGTATGTATTCCGAGAATGACTTGTGAGATACAAAGCCAAGGTCAGAACCGCGATTCTAGTTCCATGCTGGTGCACTATTACTACATTAGTATACTCGTATCTTAATTTTGCGTCTCCTTCTCATACTCCCACCAAGCCCGCACCCCACCCCACCGATGGGCATACCACGTCCTCATCATCTCGTCTAGCTTCGCGACGCCCAGCGGGCTCCGCAGGTCGTCGTTCACCGCCAAGAAGGCGACGGGGTTGGTCATGTTCGGCAGTTTGCGCGCGTCCCCGACGCGCCGCAACTCGAGGAATTGCATCGAGGAGGAGCCTGCCATCGGGTCGTCAGCGCGCATCAAGGTAGTGTGGGAGTGGGGCGCTTACCGACAACGTAGGTGTATCGCTGGCTGCAAGTCGTCGCGCAATGAATACACCTCTTTCGAGCAGTAGGAGTCGTCAACTCACATCATATCTACCGCATACCTCCGCCCCAGCCCCGACGGAAACTCCACATCCTGCCAGCGCCGCGCGAGGGCCGGCCCCGGCGCCTCCTCAGGGGGCACGCTCGGCGCCTGCGGAGGCGGCAAAAACGCACTCAGACCCGCCGCCCCGCTCCGATTAATCAAATGCGCGATCAAGCAGTCACCGCAGCCGCCCATCTCAAACGCCACGCGCCGGAAGACGTCGAGTGACGCCGCGAGTTCGGGGGGGAAGCACACCAGGACGTCGATGGTGCAGTGCGCCTCGGGCGTGTCGCGTTGGAGGGTCGTGATGAGGGGGTACCCGTCCGCGGCGAGCCAGTCGTATTCTGTCTCCTTCGGGCGATCGAGGCCGGCGGTCTGCAGGTTGAGGTCGATCCACTGCTGGGAGCCGCCTTCGCGCAGCGCGATGCTGACTTTGACGGCTTTAGATTTGGGGTTGCTCGCCTCGAGCCCGTTGATGAGCGTCTGGCGTTCGGCGGGCGAGAAGACGCCGTCCGCGTTGGCGTCTGCGCGCAGCATTATGAAGGAATAAAGTCTGTGCGGCAACACGGTGGGCAAAAGCGCAGAAAGTGGACGTAGAGATGGGCTCACAAGCTCTCGCGGTGCTTTTCGATGGTATACCACGTCGCAAGGTAGACTAAGTTTACCTGAGGCCCGTGGCCGCGAAATCGGCTCTCAGCTGTCTGCGCAGATAATCCGTAAGCGCACGCTCAAAGGGGGGGAAACGACAATACATACCCTGGAGATCTCCTCCGCCCAAATGGCCGCCGCCTCCCGCATTATGGGAACCGGGAGCACCTTGGCTACATGGTGCAGATACCGGCGCTCTCGTCTACCAAACCGCTCATCTATGAGATGCGCGTGAGCTTTACGGGAAAGCTGGAGTTGTAGCTATACCTGCCCACCTAGAAGCCAATTCGCTGGAAAATATTCAGCCATAGTAATCGCGAAACATGCAGGGAATACTCGCTGTATACTAATCCTGGCCACTCGCCCTGTCTGTCCATTCCCATCATAGGCGCCTCAGGTGACTTGCCTTTAACGCCCAAGTTGAATTGTATTCGAAAGACTGGGCCGTACAGCGGCGTCTCAAAGTCTGCTTCTGAGAGTGGCTTGAGCATAAAACAGTCGTCATTGAGGTCTAGCAGGGATTTGAGCAACGGGACCAAACCAGAACAGCTGAATCACAACGCACAAAAGACCGTCGGCGCCAAATGCGGAATATTGGAGATCTGGCTCTCGATTGCAAGGCTATTGAAGGAAGGCACGAAGCGGTCCCGCCACTCGCGACCCTGCTGCGCTCGGTCGTCGGTTTTGGGCAAGGAAGTTTCTGGCACGCGAAAGACGTCCGAGTGGTGGAGGACTTGCAGCCGGTCCTCTTGACTGGTATTCATCCAAATTGGCACAGAACCAAGCCGCAAATCCTCGGTGTCGTCCGCCGACACGTCTGCGGTCAGCAGAATATACTGCTCTAGGTGAGATTCACGCTCGTGTGACCAGCCTTAGGGTAGCTGCGCACCTTGTTCACGAGCGTAGCGGGGAGGGACTCCCAGACGGAACGCATCGAGTTGACCATTTCGCCGTGCTCGCGAAAATGCGTGCTCCGCGCACCCATGAAGGGCGGCCGACGCGGTCCCTGCAGCTTCGCTTCCGCCTCCGCTACTATGCCATTGCGCGTGGCAGCAAGGATCGACTCCGAACCGTTCACCCAAGTCCAAACCGCGTCCATAGTCCCGCGCTCCGTCGCCAGACAGGGCTTGCCCTGCGACACCCACGAATCCACGCAAGGGAGCCGCTGTGCGAGACTCGGCTCGAGCACAAACGGCTTCAGCAAGTAGCTGTCTGGAGGTCTAAACGGACGCCATCCCTCGGGAATTGCACTCTGCGCCGGTTTCGGTGGGAGGACCGTATTCTCGACTACGGGTTTAACGGCATGCGGTTTGGGTGGCGGATACCTGTCTGTGGGCGGAGTTTGCGGGATTTGGAAGAGGAACACGCCCAGGCACGTAACGAGGACCAATAGGCACGCGATGTTGCGCCTCCTCAGCATCGCTCACCGCAGAGCGAGGGACGGAACGGACGGGAAGTAATGGAGGATGATGGTCGGCGCTGTTCGGCATATACTCGTCTACGGCTGCCGCCAATTGCTGCGGAGAGTGGTCTCGTCGAAAGTTGAGCGCGAAGACCTCACAGCTCGTTAAAAACAGGCGAGAAGTATAAACGGCTCAGCCAGCGTCCGCAAGCGTCGAGTTTGGCTTGGTTGTGCAGATGTTGAGTTGTTACATCAGAATCAAACTGCAGTCTCTTTGCACCGTATATATTGACCCAAAGTCCTGCAAAAGATATATATGTTACATGGGAGATATCTAGGGGAAGCGCGCTGCGAGATAATTTGCTGCGAGCTTCTCATAATTCGTAGCCACCTTGAACCTGATTATACTTGTCCTTTCGGGTTTTGAGTACAGCTTCACAGGCATACTCTCCATCTCCTTCATTCTTTTCACGAACCACCGCTCACATTGGCGTTCCACCATCCTGTGTTGAGACCGGACGAGCGAAAGGCGGTTGGTGTTGGCCACCAGGATGTGAACTTCAATTGGACCTTGGTCGCCGCGTCCTGAAGAAACAGTAAGCGGACATGGGCGAGAGGCCAGCTAGATGAAAATACTTACCCGTTTCAACCTTGTAGACCCCGCAGACGAGATATTTCGTCCTCCGTCAAGGTTTCATGCCATGATACTATTTTCCCATCCGCTCGCGCCAGTCCTGACTCCTGGGGATGTCCTTGGAGCAGCGCTCTTCAATAGAATCGAGGGACTGGAAGCTTGGGAACCGAGAGGCCAAATGTCGTAGAGGTAGTCCGACGCCTGTCGAAGATCCTGACCTCGACATTCCAGTCGATTCCCAAATCCGAGTCCGGCGAGGTCAAATCACAAAGGTTGGCCGGAACGTGGTGACCCCGGTCCAGATGCAGGTAAGGGCAGTTTGGACTGCCGAGGTCACGGAGGCATCCCAGGCGTCTTCACCGAGTGGCCGGGAGGAAGTTTCGGACGGTTGCAAGCTCTTCAAGGCCGAAGTGGAGGTCGACATTGGACGAGACATCTTGTTTCTGCCACCCCGGTAGGTTGTTTGCATCCTTGACTGGATCTTCACTATTCAGTGTATCCCCGCTCGAGGAGGGAATGGAATGATGTCGGCAATCTGGTGGAATGATGGCCGGCCTTCCTCTCTTCCAACCACCACGATGATATTCTTGCCTACCCGGGGCCACCCCAATTCCAGTCCGTGCCGTGTCGACAAAATGGTCACCTCTAGCCTCTACAACCAAGACATGCCATGTACTGCGTAACGCGCTCCCGGCTTGGTAAGTCCAACACCCGGGGTCAACATCGACGCGGTACTCGGTATTCACTCGAGTCTTGGGATGGTGACAACATGCGACATTGGCGGCATTTGCGACGGCGGCATTTGCAAAGTTGGTTCAATTTGCCGTGCACCCGACTTGGCGTAGAAAGCTCCCACGGTTGAGTTTTCGTTGATCTACATAATTTTTCTCACAACGATCCAGGGAGAGGACCAGAGATGCATTGAGGATACCTGGATTAACATTGGCTCCTAACCATCAACTGCCTCTTGGTCAGCAGACAATCCTACTTCAACCCGCTCAGACAGACATCTTTTGAAAAAATTCCCGATTAGCCGGTCTCGGTCAGATTCCACCGATACAGGTTACGAGCTTACCGTGTAACCGAATTTGTGTGCCGAAGGCTGGCGTCATGCCCAAAATGCGAAAACGATAAAGAGCCCTGGAAGCTGAAGTTCAATCACAGTTCAAGTTATGTCTTTACCAACATTCTCGTCCAGCACGACGGCGGAAGAGGTCGCCAGCGCTTTCGCAGATGAAATCCGAGGAAAGAATAGTCAGCACTCCAATACCGTTGCTCTCTCGCCGTGTCGCTGAATCCTCTGCAGTTTTAGTTACTGGGACATCTTTGAATGGGCTCGGGTTCGAAGTGGCGCGAGTCTTTGCGAAGTACGCCAATCTCGTCGTGGTGACGGGGCACAACTCGGAGAGGTTCAACCTTATGTTATATTTGAGTTCTGGGCCTTCCTGACGCTCAAATCAGGTTGAAACTCGCGGAGGAAGCCATCAAGGCCGAAGTTCCTTCAGCCAACATCCGGCCGCTCATGCTCGACCTTTCCTCGCTCGCGTCTATCCGCAAGGCGGCGGCAGAAGTCAACGCGTACACCGAGTCGCTGCACGTCAGTCCATCGACTTCTTGCTTTTATCTTATTCATGCTTACAACAAATGCGTCTTCCCCAGGTTGTCATCCACAACGCTGCCGCACCTATGCTGCCGTTCACTCTCACCGCGGACAATCTCGAGACCCAGGTCACCGTCAGCCACATTGGCCCGTTCCTCCTCACCAAGCTCCTCGCACCCAAGATTCTCGCGTCGCGCACAGCTGACTATACACCGCGCGTAGTCTTTGTCTCGAGCATCGGCCACAGCCTCGGCAAAGGCGTCAACTTCGACACACTCGGGAGCCCTGACTCGGACAAGTACAATACAATGGACGCGTACTTCCAGGCCAAGGCTGCGAGCGTCATCGACGCCATCGAGCTGTCGAAACGGTCGCAAGGGCAGATAAACGCGTATAGTTTGCATCCTGGAGGTATGTCTGCATTCCCTTGTTACGCGTTCCCTCCGCGCACGAATTCACCCGCAATACAGCCATTTACACGACCATAATCGAGAAGAGTGAACCGGACGCGATGAAGACGATTGGTGTGTTCTAAAAACTTCTCATGTGTTGCGTGAATTGTCGTAATTCCCGTCGTAGGTCTCTTGGATGCAGAGGGAAAGCGTAACAGCGCAGTGCAGTGGAAGACGCTTGGTCAGGGAGCGGCGACGTGCGTATCTTCGCAGGCTAGTATATGAATCACTTGGACTCAACTTGATACCTTAACCCAGCATTCTCGTGGCGGCGGTTGATTCCAGACTGAACAGTCAGCAGCTTGAACATCGTTGACTTTTTCCTCATCACTAACTTCGCATCCAGACGTCCCAGGCGCATACATAGTGGACTGCGTCCCATCCGTCGCTTCCGCTTTTTGCACTGATCCTGTGAGTATATCTACATTTGCGTTACTGCGCTTGAACTTACCATTGGCTTAGAAAAACGGAGAGAGGCTCTGGGCGCTCACAGAGAAGATAGTGGGAGAGACTTTCGCATTTTGAAGTTCAGTTACTTGAAGTTGATAATCTGTTGTTGTAGTTGAGAATTCCCACGGTTGACTTTTTTCTGATCTGCTCTTCGAGGGACGCTTCGTGTTGAGCCATCGCACTATCTAGCCAGCATCTCGTTCTATTCTCCACGGGTGAGAGCAGGTCATTGTGGACCATGGACGACCATTATGAACGCCCCGGCCGGTGAATCGTGCTTGCGTATCTGGAAAATCTCACGCATCTGCGCTTCCCAGGGACCCAAGTCCATCTTAAGAAGCGATCTCATAGCGAACTTATTCCCCCCATCCAGACCCCATTTTTCCAAGGGTTTCTCGGGGCATCGAGGTTCAACCCTTTCCTTTATGTACATGCCAGTGATTTCTGATATTCTTCGACCGGTTTTGCTCACGGAGATAAAGCTGCACTGAGGTGTATAATTGCAGCTAGCAAAATCCTCAGCGCTCAGGGTGAACGAACTGGTACTTTCACAGCAAGTCCATTTCTTTAGACCCTTTCTGTAACCGAGCCGAACGCATCAACGGCTCGCGCAGTCAAAGTGGTTGACATAAGCCTTTTCGCTCGACCCACCATGTCGACGGCGTCGAACCTGGACGCGCTCTCCGCGTTCCTGGCCTATTCCATCTCGAATCTGCAGACCGCGTTCCTCAAGGTCCCAGGCTCTGCCGTCGTCGTCCGCTACGTGAAAAGCTCCCACCAAAATGACCCCGGTCGCACGGTTCTCGAGGTCATGCTCGTCGTCTTCGCCATATTCACCCTCCTGCAATCCCGCACCCGCGCAGATCGCAGCGGGAAGCATTTCATCAAGTTCAACGACAAGGTGCGCAATCCTCGCAGTCCTTGGGTTCGAGGTACTGATACATCATTGCAGGAAATCGACGAACTTGTCGACGAATGGATACCGGAGCCGCTCGGCGCACCACTCAATGCCACAGAGACCTCCGACCTTGCCGCTGTGCCAGTGGTCGTCGGGCAGAACGGCCCCAAGCCCACCCTCGTACGACAGCCGTCTAAGATTATTGCTAATCTCGCAAGCTACAACTTTACCGGTCTGGCGGGCAAGGAAATCATCAAGGAGCGTGCCATTGAGACCCTTCGCAAGTATGGCTTGGGTAGCTGTGGCCCGCCCGGCTTCTATGGGACTTTGGGTACGTCCGTTTGCGCGGCCATGACTGGTTGACTGAGCTCTTCCTCAAGATGTGCATATGGCCCTCGAGCGCGACCTCGCCGACTTTCTCGGCGCCGAGGCGGCTATCATTTACTCGCAGGGCTTTTCTACCATCTCCTCCGTCATCCCCGCGTTCTGCAAGCGCGGGGACATCATCGTCGCTGACCGCGGGGTCAACTTTGCCATCCAAAAGGGCATCCAAATCTCGCGTTCGACTGTGCGCTGGTATGACCACAACGACTTGAAGAGTCTGGAAGACGTACTGGATAGCGTCGAGAAGGAGCGGAAAAAGCGCCGGGGCCCGCTCACCCGTCGCTTTATCATCACGGAAGGCATCTTCGAGAAGGATGGCGCTATGATTGACCTGCCGAAGCTGGTTTGTCCCGCCAGCACCTCATTTTGTATTCCTGCCCTAATATTTGCACAGATTGAGCTCAAGTACCGAAAGAAGTACCGTCTCATCCTCGACGAGAGCATCTCATTTGGCACCGTCGGTCGTACTGGCCGTGGGCTTACTGAGCTTTACAACGTCCCTGCCGCCAAGGTCGACATGCTCGTCGGCTCCATGGCTATTGGCCTCTGTGCGGGTGGTGGCTTCTGCGCTGGCTCCCAAAATGTCATCGACCACCAGGTACGCCTCTGCCCGATCTAAACAGCCTCTCAGCTCAATTCACCCAAATTGCAGCAAATCAACGGTCCCTCGTTCGTCTTCTCCGCCTCCATGCCCGCCCTCCTCGCCGTCAGCGCCTCCGAGGGCATCGACATCCTGCGCTCATCGCCCTCCATCCTCACCAAGCTGCAGCAAAACATCCGCGTCGCACGGACGCTCCTCGACGACCTCGACTGCATCTCCATTCCCTCGCACTCCGCGTCGCCCATCATCCACCTGCACATCCGCAAGCAGTCCACAGCTACGCCAGTGGCCTCCCCAGGCATGCTGCACCCCACCTCTGCGTCCAGCACCAGTGGTCAGCTGGCGAAGCCCTCGAACCCCGCGTCGGTGCACACGCGTGATGCGCCGAAGACGGACTATGTTGCGCTCGACGCGGAGGAGCGGCTGTTGCAGCAGGTTGTCGAGGAGGCGCTGCGCCGCGGCGTCATGATCACACGGGCGAAGCGGTTAAGGGGGCAGGAGATGGTCGAGGCGCGGCCGAGCATTCGGTTGGCGCTGACGAGCGAGTTGAGTGCGGACGAGGTGAAGAAGGCGGTGAAGATTGTGTGCCAGGCGTTGAAGGATGTTTTGCGCACCGGCAGGTAGATATACGTATATGCCTTGCGAGAGTGCGGGACCCGGGGGACCTATTTTATTATCTGGTTGGTGTAATACGCAATTAGATTTGTGGTTTAGAGCAAAGTGCATTTGGATCAGACTGCGTGAGAATACACTCAGCCTGGTCCTCTGCACTTGCCACCATGGAACTTTCTACAATTTAGCCAACCCTGGCCATGGACGTATGAAGACTGAACGAAGGATGGGTCGGATGGTGTTTGAGTCTGCGCGCGCTTTCTTGGACCGCGACCACTGGCCATTGCACTGTTGGCAAAAAGTCTCGAAATTTTGGATTGCCCATACGATACTCATGAAGGCCCACTGGTCCTCTCTCATCACCAAGAGCTTTGGATGTGCGGTCTTGAAACTCAGAACCCAATAGAGCGTCCACCACGTTGTGGTTACTTGAACCAAACTTGAACCCTGTTATTCTCAGGTACTGAGGTAGGGCAGCAAAGTCCACCGTGACGATCGCGATCCTCGGTTGACACCCAGTCGATCGCGCCGAGTTTTCTCTCCCCTTCAACCTCCATGGCAGCTTCGCCGTTTTATTCTCGGTCACCTGGAGTCGGGCGGTGCGCTCTGTTGTCGCGTCGACGCGATGTTGTTGGGCCAAACAGGCGGAGTATAAAAACCTGGATTCGTGACTGCACGGCCCCATCGACTCTTGTTTACAACAGTCACCCTCTATTGTCGAGCCTTGCTCCAATACTGCTTTCAAGCATTCAGCATTCTGCTAAACGCTCCAAAGCTCCTCCCCCTCCCATCTTCAAGATGGTTGCTCGTGTCGTCGTCGTGCGTGAGCTCGTCGCGGCCGTCTTCTTCCTCCTCGTCCTCGCCCTCTTCCGCCCCGACCCCACTCCCCTCAGCCCCAACAACCTCAGCATCGTCAACGACACCTCCAACCTCTCCACCGCCGCCCTCCTCATCGTCAACCTTCTCCTCGACGATCCCGCCCGCTTTCACGCCCTCGTCAACGACTTCAACCCCCACCCCGTCTACTACGACGACGAAGATTTCGATTTCCCGTCAATCCCCTCGCTCGCCATGTCCGTCGAACCCACCGTCGTCTCCGACGTTCACCTCGCCCACGCCACCGTCTTTGTTCCTCATCGCCACCGCCCGTCCACCCACTTCATGGACCGCATCCTCGCAGCGCAAGTTGGTCCCCCCACCTCCACCTCGCCGCTCGACCTTCCCGCCTCCGTCACCGCGCCGCCTCCGTCATCTCGCCCTCGCCCGTTCCTCCTCCCCTCGTCGGTCAACCTCGACGCCGTCTTCGCCGTCCTTGCGCTGGTCGCAGTCTCGTTCCTTGCATCCGTGATATACCTCCGCAAATTCGCCAGGACAAGGAAAGCGTCCTCGCCGACACCCTTGCCTGTATGTCGCCTCCCAGATCCCTCTTTTCATCACTCGCCCTTTATCAGCTTGTCCCCAGCACAATCGAGCCTGCCAGACCTTCCGCCCTCGACCCGCTTGCACGCCCACTGGCCGTTCAGACCAATTCTCTCATCAACCCATCCGCCGCCATTGTCGACGTCCCTTCCTCGCCCGTCGTCCCCTCAAGCCACATCGCTTCTCGTCCCCCGCCGTCACCTCAAGCTAAGATCATCTACCAGACCTCGGCCCCACGTTCGCGCGCATATATCGCGCCTCATGGTCCGGGCTCCATCATCTATCAAACCACCACCGCGCCACGTCCCTCGTCCCTCCACTTATCGGTTGCGGCCCCCGCTCCCGCTCACCCGGTTCTCCAGAACACCTCAACACGCCCCATCCCCGGCTCCATCATCTACGAGACGCCGAGAGCCCAGAAGTCGCAAATTTTATACCAAACCCCACTACCTGCTTCGCGTCCCACCCCGTTCCCGCGCGACCCTGTAGTCGCTCCGGACCTCATATATTCCACGCCGAGTTGGACGACCATCTGCCGCGAGCCCTCTTCAGCCCCTTCCCAGCAATCTCGCGCACCTCCGCCGTCTGCCTATGTCATTTATTCCACTGGCAGCACCACCGGCAAGGGGATGTCGTCCGTATTTCCTCATCAAACCTCTGCGCTCGCGTCCTCACCAAGGGTACTTGATTCGACCTCAACCATCTCCCACCGTCAATACGAGACCTTCGTAACACGTCCACGGCGCGCTCCTCCGACCAAAAGCTGTTTTTGCCTCGCACTGCCCGTTCACATCTACCCGCAGGAGGTCGGCGCTTGGGAACCTCAACACCACCATGACCGGGATTTGTCGCGCCAGCGTGCTCTGCGTGTTAGGGAGGCGCAGAGCCGCTGGTAATGCCCCGAATGCAAGGATCCCGCCCCCCTCCTCCCCTTGCACGCCTTGCTCATTGCTTGACTGGACTCTATCGCTTGACTTATTCTCGGACTTGATTCTCGTGTACCATATTGCTTGATTTAATGATACATTTAGAACCTACCTCCCCTGTACGAATAGGATAGAATGTGCTCACTGCTTGTATCGATGTTTCCGGAATTTCATTGTCTTTTTCTCTCGATAAATTTCCCTGCGACCACTCGGGTTACCCTAAATAAGTCATTCCTTTGCGCTCACTTCTCCTGGGAACGTTCTGACTCTGTCCACTCGACTCGCCGCCGGTAGTTAAATAGATTGCAACCACAAGAAATTCATGATTACTGCAAGTAAACGATCTTAACCTCCCGCGGATCCGGCGGAAAACAGAGGTGGTGCCTAACCCCCTTATACGTGAGCCGGACCCTGGTGTATGGGAGAACCTGTAACACCCTGCACTCCATCCATTCGCTGCCGTGATTGAGAAGGGGGATGTCGACGGTGATGCCCTGTTCTTCCCAGTCCGTCATAGGGTCTTGCCCTTGCCACCCGATGTAAAAATTCCACGTGAACGCGTGTTCTTCCTGAATGTCGGCCGGGAAAGTTGCGTGATACTTAATGGTGAACGGGCCAATGTCGGCGGATTTGATGAGGAAATTCGGATTTGTGGGAAGGGTAGTGCGCTATAATGTGATGTTGAGGTTGCGGTGCAAGAAAGAAGGTAGGACGACGTAGTACACCAATGACAACCCCAGTGTTAAATGCGTCCCGGAATTGACGGAAAGAAGCCATTGCAACCTCGAGTCCGTCCGCGGTAGAAAATGCGGTGTTCCAGTATTCATGCAGTTCTTGGGGGCTGGCATTCGGGAGCACAGTAGCGAGAAGGGTGGCTACTTCAGGAGGCATCGGTAACTGGTCGACGCGTGAGATGAGGGAACAATATGGAACTGTGGAGGTACTGACGTTTCTTGTCAGAGTCCACTCTCTATTCCCGGGAGTCCTCAACGTTGTTTTCCCAGTTTTGGTGGGGGCATTGGACATGGTGGTTAGTAGATAGGGGTGAAGCTCGGCTCGCTTGATCGGATCAAAGTGACGAGAGGTGGTCAAAGCGCGAAATTCCCAGATGTTGTACTAAGTCAGGTTCCGGTCAACGTTGTGATCATGAGCAACCTAGTCGAAGACGCGGTTTTTTAGCGTTTTTCCTCGAGAACTTTCCTTGAATTCCATGCTCTTGAAAGGTCATTCTTCCCACCTCCAACGAGCGACCTTTAAAGTTCGATACTATGGGGGAAGGAGCGTGCGGGGTATAATATATTGCTGGGCCGACATAGGTCGATCAAAACATGTACTCCGCAAACGCAGCAATCACTGCAAGTAATGCAACGCTTCGCGCGGCGCAGTTGAACAATGAGCTCGCCTCCTTCATCTGGGAAAGAAACCGTGGCTTGCCTCGTCAAGGATAGTTGACTGCAGTAAGAAAGGTCATCAACGTATCACGCTGCGCCTCCAACATCGACCGGCAGAGTAAATCCGGCCGGCCCTCGTGGACCTCGCCCACAGCATGCAGATAGCGCTCGCGGTCGAGGTTGGTGTATGCCGTCGCGAGGAAACCGTTTTGTATGAGATAAAAGCCAGCCAGGAGACACCCAGTCCTTCCGTTGCCATCGAGAAACGGGTGAATGGCGGTGAAGTGAGTTTCATATCTAGCCGCCAAGATGAGAGGATGGAGAACAGCCTGTGCGTGCGTTTCTTGACGCCAAAGGAGAAGCCGCTCCATCAATGCAGGCACCTCTTCATGATACTGGCGGGGTAGAAGTAACCTTAGCGCGAAGTGGAGTTGGAGAAGTGATAAAGTTCAACCCACGGGGAAAATTGTGAGCGGATGGGACCGGACTTGGATGGGTAATCCTCGGAATTCTCCTAGCGGAAGCTTTGGGCCCCATGCGGGCTTCGTGTAAAGTCCCTCGCCGCTCGTTCCACGCAACAGGACCGCTGCCATGGTTTTGATGTCGACTAAGTCTGGTTGAGCAAAGTCCGGCGAAGAGGCGATGCGCGTGGAGTTTTCGGCAAGATATTGGGATAGAAATAGCTGATTACGCAGCTCAGCGACGGCACTGGGGTCTTTGTCTGGGAGTAACTCTACCACCGGAGTACAACTAACGAGGTACGAGATAAATGTTGTAGCGTCTGTCTACGAGAGACTACCACCGGAGGGAGCGGTACTGAACCAAGCGCCTTCAGCGGTCCCGACAACGGTCTGAAAGAAAGATATCAACGTATGTTTGGTGGCCTTGTTGATAGCGACTCACCCCGACATATCCATCTTGCCAAAGAGGCGATCTCGTACGACGTCGGTGTCTCCCATAGTAAGCGGATTACCTTCAAAGGCGACACTTTGAAGAGCGACGGCCGAAGTGAGTGTCGTAGCCATGGTGGATAAAGTCATTTTGCGAGTGGCTGCTTCCCGCAGCTCGTCTAGATCCTTCAGCGAATCCTTCAGTTCGCCCTGCACCCTGAGGAACTCGGTGATACTGTACTATTTCGTTCAATTCGACACGACCCCCGATGATTTTCGGAAATTTTAAATCCCATAAATCGAGAAAAAATTATTATTGCCGCAATAAAAAGGGTCCCGCGTGACGCGTGACTGTCGATTTGAACGAAATTGTACAGTATCTCCAGGACGCGCGTAATCCTCCCAAATGCGACCGGATTCTGCCAATCGGTGTATTCTGGGGTATCCTTCTGCATCGTTTTGAAGACACTATAGATGTTCTCCAGCTTGTTGCGGCGCAGCTTCTGGATCTGGGTTGGGCTCAAGGCCGAAGAATCTGTAGTGAAAAGACGAGCTTGGAGTTGGCGCCCAGCGTGAACCGCAGATGAGAGCGCTGGCCTCGAAAAAAGCATATGGTGGTACAGTGCAGCAGACAGTGATGGCTGCGATAGGGGCTCTATGATGGCATCAACATGACGAAACGCGGTCCAAGCGCGAATTCCCTGAACTAATATGGGTCGAAATTCCAACCGGACGCAATGGGCATTATACTGGGGTATTCTGAGATCCACATTTATAGTACGCAAGGAAATATATATCTGCGCAGAATTTTTATGAGAGGGACCAAAGAGCGTGAAAAAGAACGGGGAGAGTTATTGCAACCAAATGAGCGTGCGGGAATGTGTTGGCCCCATTCGGCGCAGGTGCGGTTGGCGACGACGAGGAGGATGTCGAGCTCAGCGTGGCAACAGCAGCATCGACTTTGAGCGTGGTCCAAGGCACCACCGAGCCAGTGACGGTCGTGGTGAGAGTCGTTGTCAAATCGGGAACAACCTCGACACAAGCACCTTCACCATTTGGACCAAACGTGCATGCTGCGTGGATATCCTGCCCAGTGGTCGGGCCAGCCTGGATTCTTGATGCATCCTCCGCGAAAGTGACTGTTGGAAATTTGTTTTCATTCGGGGACTATAAGAAGCGAGTGAGACAAGACGCACAATCGATTTCTGCGGTGGTAGGTTTGAGACCAAAGACCGAGCCGCTCTGGGAATACCCTATAGCGGTCACGAACACATTCCGCACGTATGTAGTCATTCCGTCGGCGCCTACGCCAACGGCGGAAAGCGCGGTAGAGCCAAGTTCCTGTTCCCAGAGGCCGGTGGCCGGGAGCGTGTCTGTTCGAGCGAGCTCATAGAGTGTTTGCGCCTGAACTGGAATATGGCATTATAACCATACTGAAAAATATAATAATTGGTCCTTACCGAACGCAGTGCTGGCAAGAATCGCGACGAAGGGGAAAGGCAACATACCTATTGCATTGAACGCGTCCTCGCCAGACTTATATGTGGTCCGTGGCGTGCTCACATGGATTGCCTACGTACGTAGCCATAGCAGCCATGGCCCATCGCTTGGATCATGACTTGGTCAAGATGGCGCCGGAGCCATACACTCGTTGACTTTAACGTTGTGGGAGAAAAAAAATCAATTTTCCACTTGACGCACGCATTACACGGTTTTCCCATTCTCCACCTTCCACTCCGCAATTTCTTCTCGAACCTTCTGCAGGATCTCCTCAATAGTCACCGTCTGCCCGAATGCCTCCACAAACTTGCCCTCCGGGTCCATGAAATACACAAAGATCGAGTGGTCCACCAGATAATCGTCCTCGGGCTTGGCGTTTGGGGGGGTGGAAAAGTAGACGCGGTATGCCTTGCACATGGCCTTTACGGCGTCGAAGGAGCCAACAAGTCCAGTGAACGCTGGGTGGAAGTCCTTGAGGTAGACGGCGATCCGTGCGGGAGAATCGCGAGCGGGGTCGACCGAGACAAAGACGGGATTGAATATCTTGCCGTGCTCCTTCTCTGCGGGCATTGCTCAGGAGAAGTACACGCAGAGGACACTCGAGTGCACGTACCGGCGGCCTCAAGCGTTTCCCCCATCTTGTCAAGCTCCGCGGGGCAAATGTCGGGGCAATTTGTAAAGCCAAAGTAGACGAGAGACCACTTGCCCAATAGATCTTGCTCGGTGTATGGTGCGCCGGTGTGGGTTGAGAGAGAGAAAGGTCCTCCTACCGAGGGCCGCCCATAAGCTTTGCTCGCCCGGTCTTTCTCTAGGTCCCATGAGCACCGCCGGCCGCTGCAAGTGAATTCTTGAGCCCACCCTGTTGCTCGATGACTTGAGCTTTTGCGTGGCGAAAGTAGAATAACAGGCCGATCCCAGAGACGAGGAACAGCGCAGCTGACTTGGGGGTGAATACCTGACGACAATGCGGGTCAAGAGAGCCTTTTATCTCGACAGGCAAAGGGTACGAACCCCAACAGCATTTCTGTCCCGATAGTTGCTACCGCCGGTACCTGTACTAGAGTACGGCCGGCGCGTCTGGAGATATGTGAGACAGCTTCGCCTGCATTTTGATTCTGTGGGGACATGGCGGAGAACAGGAGCCCGCAAGGACTGCAAAGCGCGTCGCGAGAACATCGAAGCCCTTGCAAAACACCCGCACATCGCTACTTTTGACTCCGCGCCTAATAATTTGAATCGCACGTCCTCCGCCAGGACGCGTCGCGGGGATGAAGGAGCCCGTGTCTCACCAGGCGCCCAAAATCATGTATGACCCGTTTCACCGCTGAATATCCAGCCATCCCTAAATCTGTGCAACACAGAAAACAACTTCAATTCAGTCTTCTCAATGCCCAGGACACGGTCAAGATATCCGAGTTCGAGGTGACCCATCGGGAACTGTACACTGCGACCGACCGTTTGCCAGTCAAGGATGGAGTGCTCGATCGGCGTCTGGTGCGCCTACTCGTTTTCGGTTCGGCTTCCAAAGCTCAACGGAACGCTGCAGGGAACGTCGGACAAGAACGCGTATTGCGAGACGTGTGGGCAGTCCTCCGTGAATTGTGTTGGCCATTACGCGTACATCAAGCTGGCAATGCCCGTCTTCCACATTGGGTTCTTCAAGCACACAATTGCGATTCTTCAGTGCATCTGCAAGGTGCTTCGCCCATCTACCCAGTCTATGCTGTGATTCACCATGTCTCTAGACATGTGCGCGCGTCCTGCTCGAAGAACCCGACCGACGCGCCTTCATTAAACGCTTCCGACGTCCGAACCTCGAGAACATGCAGCGTCAGGCCATTACCAAAGCCGTCAATACCACAGCGCGCAAGGTCGTGCACTGTCCGTACTGCTCCGCGACCAACGGCGCCGTGAAGAAGGCGGGCCCACTCAAGATCATCCACGATAAATTCCGCGCGAAGAAAACTGCGCCAGAACTCGAAGCATTCAGGAAGACGTTCGAGAATGCGATCGAGTTTCAGAAGGAACTGGCAATGTACGTGAATCGGCCGGTGTATGAGGACCTGCATCCTCTGAAGGTCCTCGATTTGTTCCGGAGGATTTCTGATGAGGTAAACTCGCAACGATTATTCAAGGTTCATCCCTGACATTTTTCTGTAGGACTGCGAGCTGTTGGGTCTTCGACCTGCCTACGGTCGCCCGGAAGAGTTTATCTGGCAGTACATATCCGTTCCGCCAGTTTGCATCCGACCATCTGTGGCACAAGATGGCGCCTCCACCGAAGACGACCTGACTGTCAAACTGACCGAGATCGTATTTACGAATGCCATCATTAAGCAGGGTATCGCAAAGGGCTCCCCGACTCCCCAATTCATGGTAATTATTTTTTTCGTCAATGCAAACGTGGCTTACATTTTTTGTCCTTTCGTAGGAGCAATGGGAGTTCCTGCAAATCTGCGTCGCCGTGTACATCAACTCGGAAACACCCGGTATCCAAACCCAGCCTGGCCAAAAGCCCATCCGTGGCTTCGTTCAGCGGCTTAAAGGCAAGCAGGGGCGCTTCAGAGGAAATCTCTCTGGCAAGCGTGTCGATTTCTCCGGACGCACGGTCATCTCCCCCGACCCTAACCTCCGCATCGATGAGGTTGCCGTCCCCGAGCGTGTCGCGAAGGTGCTGACGTACCCCGAGCGCGTAACGTCGCACAACATCGAAGGTTTGCGGCGCGCGGTGCGCAACGGCTGTGACATCCATCCTGGTGCAAACTTCGTGGCGAGGGGCGAGAACAAGAAGTTTTTGAAGTTTGGTAACCGGACAGTGATTGCGGATGGGTTGGCGGTCGGGGACCTGGTGGAGAGGCATATTATCGATGGTGATATCGTGTTGTTCAATCGACAGCCAAGTTTGCACAAGGTTCGTTTCTTGCCTCTCGTCTTCTGGTTAGTTCCTGACCAGCAATACAGCTCTCCATCATGTGTCATCGCGCCAAAATTCGGCCATGGCGGTCGTTCCGCTTGAACGAGTGTGTTTGCGGCCCCTACAATGCCGACTTTGACGGAGACGAGATGAATCTCCGTTCGTTTTCGCTTCCACCAATATCTTGACATGGCTGAACTTTTCCTGCAGACGTTCCTCAGACTGAGGAAGCCCGGACAGAGGCGCTCGAGCTCATGAGCGTGAAGCACAACCTCGTAACGCCGCGTAACGGCGAGCCTGTCATCGCCGCCATCCAGGACTTCATCACTGCGTCCTTCCTCCTTTCCAAGAAAGACCTCTTCTTCGACCGGCGCCAATTCACCCAGATTTGCTGCTACTTCGGAGACGCCAACATGCAGATCGACATCCCCCCTCCAACGATCTGGAAACCTGTGCGCCTCTGGACGGGCAAGCAGGTTTTCAACGTGCTCATGAGACCGACCCGCGATTCGAACATCATGGTGAATGTCGAGTCCAAGTGCCACAAGTGGGAGGAGGCCAAGGCGGAGAACTACCCTGCCATCAAGAGCCCGGCGAACGACCTATCACCAAACGACGGTTGGCTCGTTATCGTGAATAGCGAGATCATGTGCGGTGTGATGGACAAGGCGACGGTGGGGAGCGGGAAGAAGAAGTCGATATTTGGGGTTATCATGCGGGATTATGGACCGCATGAGGCTGCCGCAGCGATGAACCGACTGGCCAAGTTGTGTGCCCGATGGCTAGGTATGCGGTTCCTTCTCAACTGCCTCACTTTTACTGACTGATATCAGCAAACTACGGCTTCTCGTTGGGGATTAACGACGTTATCCCGGGTCCTGAACTATCCGCGAAAAAGCACGCGCTTGTCGAAAAGGCGTATGCGGACTGCACGGACGCCATCGCCCTTGCCAAGAAAGGGAAGCTGGAGAACAAGCCTGGTTGTGACCAAGAGCAGACGTTGGAGGCGCACATCTCGCGGCTGTTGTCCGATGTGCGAGAAAGGGTCGGGCAGATTTGCATGAAGGAGCTCAGTCGACAGAATGCGCCCCTCATCATGGCTACGTGTGGTTCCAAAGGTAATGCGTGCCAGATATCATTTCGTTTGCCCGTATTGATCTTATTCTAGGGTCCGTCATCAACGTCTCGCAGATGGTGGCCTGTGTCGGGCAGCAGATTATTGCGGGACATCGTGTCCCCGATGGTTTCCAGGATCGTTCTCTGCCACATTTTCCCAAAAAGTCGAAGGATCCGCCGGCGAAGGGCTTTGTCCGCAACAGCTTCTTCTCGGGGCTGCGCGCTACGGAGTTTTTGTTCCACGCGATTTCTGGGCGTGAGGGTCTCGTCGATACCGCGGTCAAAACAGCCGAGACAGGGTACATGCAGCGTCGGCTGATGAAGGCGCTCGAGGATTTAACGACGCAGTATGATTTGTCGGTGAGGAATTCGACTGGCGGGGTGGTCCAATTCCGGTATGGGGACGATGGGCTCGATCCTGCATGTCTGGAGGGTGATCCGCTACCAATCGACTTTGACCGCGCTTGGTCGCATGCCTCGGTCAGTTGTCGACACTCTCTTCCAGTCAACCGACTAACGACTGATAGGCAATGGGCTCACGCGCTGGACGAGGTCTTCTTCCGTACGAGGTCTTAGAGATCGTCGATCGCGAACTGGGAACGAAGAAGTTCACCAGCGAGTGCACGGCGGCCTACCTAGCCACCATTCGCGGCTATACGACCGACCATATCGCCCATCGCCAAGCGGAGGTGCGGAACAGCTGGGGGATGTACGAGGCTCTCGAGAGGGAGGACAGCTGGGACGAGTTCACCGACCTGACTCTTGGCGCCACTGGTCAATATATTCACTTTTTCTGCGTCTCGGAGATGCTCACGGACTTGCAGCGGCTCAAAAGGCGATCGTGGACAACAAGAGCAAGGTGACCGAGTCGCAGCTCAAAACGTTCCTTGGACTGTGCTGGGAGAAGTATGTCAAAGCGCGGATTGAGCCCGGTGAGATCTGGCCCCCATCCTACCTCGCTTCTGCTTGACTCACATGCATCCAGGCTCTACGGTTGGTGCCGTCGGCGCTCAATCTATCGGTGAACCAGGGACGCAAATGACCCTAAAGACCTTCCATTTCGCTGGTGTCGCGTCCATGAACGTCACCCTCGGTGTACCGCGCATCAAAGAGATCATCAACGCGTCCAAGAACATTAGCACGCCGATCATCAGCTGCAAGCTGGTCACCGCCGACAGCGAGGCGTCCGCACGTATTGTAAAGGCGAGACTAGAGAAGACTATGCTGGGAGACGTACGCTTCTTCTGTCGCGGAGCGATCAAGTGCTGAAGTTTATAATTCAGATTGCCAGCGTCCTTGAGGAAGCGTGGGCGCCGGAATATACTTATATCGGAATCATCATCGACACGGATGCGATACAAAAGCTACAAGTCTTCATCCTTCACCTCCCGATTTTTTACACCGACTGATTTGGGTTTCTGCTAGCTTGAGTTGACCTTGGACGACATCAAATGGGCGATTGTTCGAGCCAAGAAGCTCAAAATCAAGCAGGAGGCGAGTCGCGCTCTGTTTCGAACGTCCACTCCGTCGCTAAAGCTTTTTCTAGTCCATTACCGTCATTCCTCGTCGAAATCGTCTTCGAATCTATGTCGATAGTCAGGACAAGTATTATCGGCTGCGAGAACTGAAACGAGGTCTGCCTGATGTTGTGGTCAAGGTATGCATATACTTGCTCGGTTTCCTCAGATTCACGGCTGACCTACTTGATTAGGGCGTTGGCACCATCCAACGCGCTGTGATCAACATCAAGGATAAAGACGACTCGAAGGGTAAGAAGGGGGACAAGGAGCTTCTTGTGGAGGGCTATGGGTTGCAACAGTGCATGGTGACTGAGGGTGTGTTGCGATATCTTTTCTTGTCCACCACGCTGACCCCAGTCTTAGGCGTTATTGGGGAGCATACTACTTCCAATCACGTCATTGAAGTGGCCAAAGTTCTTGGAATTGAGGCTGCCCGGCGAACGATCATCAATGAGATTCAATACACCATGAAATCGCACGACATGATCATCGATCCGCGCCATGTCATGTTACTCGGCGATGTTATGAGTTACAAGGTACAGCTCTTACATCGAGTGCCTCCCCATCGTTCTGACCTCTCCCAGGGCGAGGTTTTGGGTATCACCCGCTTTGGTGTGGCTAAAATGAAAGACAGCGTGCTGATGCTTGCGTCGTTTGAGAAAACGACAGACCATCTGTTCGATGCATCCGCGTATGGTAAAAACGACGCCATTGCTGGTGTATCGGAGAGTATCATCATGGGTAACCCAGCAGCAAACTGCGGAACGTCCATGTCGGTTCCTTTGTCTTTGCACCCTTCCGCCTCGTCCTCATCCCATCACGTCTAGGCCGGCGTTGTTTTCGCCCGCGCCTCGAATCAGCAAACCTCGCAAGCTGTTATTTGAGAGTGCTTTCTAGGGTTCATCTAGTTGTTGTTATCTTGCATTATCCTGTATTCTAGACAAGCACAATGTATTTTATCGTCTGGCGCGCCGTGACATGAACGCGTGACGTCACAGAACACGCTTAAATTTCCCATGGCGCTGCGAAGCATGGACAAACAAATCGCCTCTCTCTCTCCGCCATGCTCGAAGCCAAACTCGCAGAAGCTGGTACGCTCAAGAAACTGCTCGATGGTTGGTCTTTACTCCAAGACTCGTACCCTTACTCATTAGGACGCGTCTGCCACTCTTATAGCGATTAAAGAGCTCGTCACCGACGCCAACTTTGAGTGCAATGAGGAGGGCGTCAACCTCCAGGCCATGGACAACTCCCACGTCGCCCTCGTCGCCGTACATCTCGAGGCCGCTGGCTTCAAACGCTTTCGATGCGACCGACCCATGCCCCTCGGTGTCAACCTCAACAGTCTCACCAAAGTCCTCAAGTGCGCCAAGGACGACGACGAGTGCACGCTCAAGGCTGCAGATGACGCTGATGTCCTGAATCTCGTGTACGAAGCCAAAAGTGAGTCTCTTTGAGCCACTTCCGTTTTGACGCGTCTTTGCTCACCAGACGCGCTTTAGACTCGGACAGAATAGCAGAATACGACATGAAACTGATGGACATCGACTCGGACACGCTCGGAATTCCCGACACGGAGTACGAGGCGGAAGTCTCCATGCCGTCGGCCGAGTTTGCGCGGATTGTTAAAGATCTCAACGCGCTCGGCGAGAGCGTGCGTATCGAGGTCAGCAAAGAGGGCGTGCGGTTCGCGAGCGAGGGAGAGGCGGCCAACGGGAGCATCCTCTTGAAGAAGAACGGGGAGGTCGGTCGCGTCAAGAGCGCGAAGGAGAAAAAGGCGGCCAAGGCACGAGCCAGAGGTGAGGAGCCCTCCGATGACGAGGACGAGGAGGAAGAGGCAAATGAGGACGAGGACGGCGAGGAGAAGCCGAAAAAGATAAAGAAGGAGAAGGTCAAGAAAGAAAAGGACGAGGATGTCGAGATGGACGATGACGAGAAGGACGAGAAGGAGTTCAAGGTCGACTCTGACGAAGAGGAGGAGAAGAGCGACGCCAGCGACGACGAGGAGAGCGGCAAGAAGCGGAAGAAAAAGGTTTTTATCCACTTCACGTCGACTTTATCCTAATTCTCATCGATGCCTCAGACCAACGGTTCTTCCAAGCCTGCGAAGAAAGCGAAGACGACCAAAGGCAAGGGCAAGGGCAAGAAGGAGGAAGAAGACAAGCCTGGTGCGTATTTTCAATGTGTCTTCCGCTACCACACTCATAGTCCCAAAGTTTTCGACTTTTCGATGAACTCGCACGTCTCCCTCACCTTCTCCCTGAAATACCTCGTCAACTTTTCAAAATCAACAAGTCTGACAAACACCGTCGAGCTCCGCTTGAGCAACGACGTCCCGCTATTGGTTAGTCCATAGGCCTTGATTTCAATCCATCCTCTGACCTCTTCCAGGTGGATTACGACTTTGGGCAAGGCTACGTCAGGTATTATCTTGCGCCAAAAATCGGAGACGAGTAGGAGGTCTCGTAGCTCAATGTATTTTTCTTGCTATATCTATTCTATCTCGTTATCCGTGTAGGGCATCTGTAAATGTACGATCGCGAGGGCGAAAATAAGTCGGCAATCGGGACCATTCAAACTCCGCCTTCACAGGAACGGTGACGATCGACTGTTCTCCCCTCCCTCGAACTCGTTCGGACGAAGCCACCCTCGCGCCTTCAGCCAGGCTGGCGCGTCTCCTATTAGGTCAATATGTAGGCCTTTTGCTGACATTCAGAGATCCCCTCCACAGATATCGCGCGACACCTATCCCACCTGCCCATCGTTCCTGTGGGAGGTAGCACCAGCGTATATCCTCCATCCAACGATCTTCGCAGGTCGGCTGGTATACAGATGACCAACGATATTTTTTCGAAACATCTCCACGTCTAAACTGCGCTCCCTCCCTTATTTAGCAGATGACATGTCTTTCAAGTTCGGCCATATCTCAATTTCGCATTCTACACAGACGAAGGAAACCCTGTTGAAATAGGGGCCCGTCTTTCTTCAATCCGACTGCATAAAGGTTCACTTGTTTTCCTCTGAACTCTCGACGTCCAAATGACCACCCACACCGTCATCCAACTCAATATATCTTGACACGGGGCGTGAGTCGCGGAGAAACGCTTGACGGGGGGGGCTCTCACCTTAGCCGCTTCATCAAAGCGGCCTTCAGCAGCTCTTTTTCCGCCTCCGAGCCGAAGCCCAGCGCCGCCATCTCCGCCGCCACAATTTTCGGAATCCGCGACCCCCTGCTGAACATCCGCGCAGCATCGAGGACCCCATCGGCATGTTGCAGTGGCCGCTTCCCTTTCCCCGGGGGTCGTTCCCCGACGAGCTGCAACGCAGTGTACCACATCCCCAAACTGCACAGCAATGAGAGAATAGCTCTCCATTCCACGACGACCAGTGTGAATGCAGGCAACCTCAGGTCCAACTCGGCGGGGGCGAGTCCTCGGTCGAGATAACCGGCACAGCTTTCCCAGTATGGCTGGATATGGTCGTACGGGCCGCAGAGCTGGTTGAGGGACCAAAGATAGCTCGCGTAGAGTCCCTCCAACGTGCTTTGCAAGTTCAGCAGCGAATTGAATGCGGTGACTCTCGGATTGATCGACTGGTACAACGGCACCACATCCCCATCAATGAGGGCTGCTAAGGTGGATTCTGGGCTTCCGATTGGGGTGAGTGCAGGACCAAGTATTCCAGGATACATTGCGGTGTTGTTATAGGCGGGCGTGCTCGGCGTGAATCCGAGTAAGAACTGCCGCTCCACGGCGGTGATATTGTCTCCGCTCTCCCACTGGAACTCATCCCAAGCATGATCATCGTGAGGAGCTTCTGGGCCAATCAACTCGTCCAGGGATGTGAGAGGATCGAGGAGGCGACCTTGGGGGTCGATGGTAGCGATGAGATCGTTGGCTTTCATCGTACAGCCTAGAACTTGGATCTGCGCGGTGATAGTGGATCCCGGATATAGTGTGAAGTTCACTGAGTTGCCCGTGCTGTTGTGAGCATCCAGAACGGCAGACCGTCCCGAGGCGACGACCATAATCAGTTGGTGATGTCCAATGGGCCTGTCCGGGAAGGGCTCGAATGCCCACGGCTGGAAGTAAACACCGGCTTGGATATGGGCATTAGAAGGGGGAATGCTGGTGAAAGAACAAACTTTACTAGGTGGTCGGAAATCGCCCGTGCCTCCGGCCCAATACCCCACAATATTCAAGCCGGGAAGATCCGAATTCCAATACGGCGGAGGTGGTAAAGAAACGTTGATCCAGGCTTGGTAGTTGTCGCTCATGACGGTGAAGTTCGGAAATATATATCGGTTTTGTCCATCAACAGGCGACGGCCGGGCGAGCAGCATGTCGGTGGACTGATAGGGTAGAATGAAGGTGGCAATACTCGCGTCACTGATTTGGGAGCAATGAACGTTTACGAGCGTCGCACCGACCCGTGCCTGTGAAAAAACCAACCCGGCCTGGCTGATGATGGGGTTCGCGTTTACCGTGTCGTGCAAAAGTCTTATCCGTTGGTCATAAGCACAAGTATTAACAGCTAATGATGAATTTCGACCTTCCCTGTAGCCCAGGGTAGCGTGTATCATTGGTTTGGCCGTGAAGCATGTTCTTGGCTGCGTTCTGTTGTCGAGTCAGTCCGAAGGAACGATACTGTGAGCGGTAGGGCAACTCGCCCTGGCAGCTGGAGGATGCTCCACCGAGTCGACCGACGTGACATTAAAGAGAGTGCTGGACCACACCGTATCCAACCTCCCTGACCGAGTGCCCTCCAAAAGACCCACGCTGGTGAATGGTATGATTTGACTGTGTGATATGTTTGGGTCTATATCCGCAGCTGAGCCCGAAGCCGTTAGAATATGCACAGATGCTATATTTGGCCACACACTTACCGAGGATAGAACCACTACTGATTTGCAGGAGCGTGGAAAGGGTGAGATATACGAGAATACCGCTCAAACCCGATTGAACCTGGTGAGTTGGGCTGTGGGAGCGGGAGCGGAGGTATCTCCAAATCGCTCGGATAGATGCGAATATGCCAGACCATGATTCGAGCCGGAGATGTAGGAGGCCGAGTGTGGGAGCTAGAGTCGATGTAGTCAGTTCAAGGCAAGTGTCAATACATGTGAGCAGCTAACGCCGTCTGATATTCGAGTCCATCGAGACCTCTCGAACCAGGGAAACAATCGGTGCTACGATGAGAATGGACGCCACCTGGAGCACGGCTGTGACACCGGTCTGAACCAACACAACCTTTGGGAGGTGTTATCAACGCGAGAATTAGGCTGGCGGTTCACATACGCACGCTGGTGAATTTGTAATGGATCGCCCATCCTTTAACCGCCACGACGAGTGCAACGATGTGAAGGACGACTAGGAGCGTATGCACTATTTGGATTGCCAGCCTTTTGAACGTGGGACCGCTTGGCGTTTGTTCGGAGGACGGTGTTGGCATTTGTTCGGAGGAAGGTGTTGGGGTTCGTTCGGAGGGAGGCTCTGGCGTTTGCTCGGAGGGAGGTGTTCGGGATTCTTCGTTGACCTCCAGCGCATCATCGCTCGGAGAGGCTGCAAGGGAAGAGCTCAGAAGAGAATGGGCTTCAGCAAGATCAGTCATCTGGGGAGCGAAGACAGTACAAAGCCTCAGTAGGCTCGAGGTAAGAGGTAGATACTAGATTCAGATCGTGGCGTCCATTGCGCGCAGTTGGACTGCAGTTGGCGTCCCGATCAATGTTCATTCAAAAGACAGAAATGTCGCACAAGGCTGTAGAAGAGACCGGTGTTGACAAAGGCGTGCGAGCTGCTGCGCAAAGTCCTCGTTTTAGGCGAGGGGGGTCGGTATGTGGCGCGTGGCGGGGTATGGTGATTGAGACCGTTTCAAGTCGCGCACAGTACCGTTGTCGGAATCATGCTATGCAGTCCGGAAAGAGTGCGGGTCTGTATCTGAGCCGCTTGTCAAGGTCTGTGTCTAGCCAGTAATTCGCGCGAAGGCGGTCGTCTTGCGCCGCGTCAAATGGATATCCTGGGCTGCGCCCATGGCGAGGAGCAAGCTTGAAGTCGCCGGTTCGGAGATTGTTGGCAACATCGGAACAAAGGCCGACCACGCTTGTCTTCGACGCTCACCCTTGACTGCACGATTCGAATAAATACAAATTGCCTCGCTCTGTCTGAACTCGAAGCTTTGGCAGCAAGTGCCATAGACCCGGACTCGACTGAAAGGCCCTCTAACTCACTAAACTCTGGGATTGTGAACACCGCACCAACGACCACTTTCGTTTCGAACACCCTTACTGCTCAGGCTATAGAAGGGAAGATCTGGTTCGGGAACTCTGAGGAGATCTGACCATTGGTCTCATTTCCGGCACTCAAGGGCGAAAACCTAGCTTTGTTTCAATATATTTTCAACAATTTTGAGGTTGCATCGTGCGCCGTGTGGGCGGATCACCCCGGCATCCCTTTCAACACCGAACATTGTGGTCAGTGCTAACACCTTCACTTCGCGGCGACACCTCCCAGTCAATGTCTACAGACTGAGAATTCCGACATTCGGAATATACATCTCACCAAGCATTACCAACACCCTTTCTAAGCAATTCTTTGTAACTGGGATGGTTCAACCGCAACGGCGACTTGGCCAATTCGCAACCCCGCAATGAATAGTCGGCGTCAAGCCCTCACCTATAAGAAGCGATGAAGACGAGCTGGAGATTCACGTCTCAGAACCTTGAAGAAAAGAATGGCGCCTCCAGAAGATCTGCCAGTCACTCGGATGAACGAGTACGCCAAATTCTACACCCTTGGTTGAGTTTCTTCTAACCGGCTGGCAATATTCACAGCATCTACCCTGGCATCGACCCGAAGCCCTACTTCGACGGTCAGAAGTACCAAGGGAGGACTGTGCTCGTAACCGGCGCCTCGCGCGGGATCGGTGCCGAAATCGCGCTGTTTTATTCGCGCGCCGGCGCATCCCTCTCACTCGTTGGCCGAAAATACGAGGAATTGACTGAGGTGAAGGCGAAGATACTGGCGGAGAGGCCCGAGGCGCGCGTGGAGATATTCGTTGCCGACGTGGTGGACACGCGCGCGGTCAAGGCTGCTGTGAAGGGGACCATCGCGGCATTTGGGAGGCTGGATGTTGTGATTGCGAACGCGGGCAAGGCCGATCCGTGGAAGAAGCGTGAGGATTTTGACTGTACCTGTGGGACAGTAGCATTGAATCCTACTCGACAGCATTCACCGAGTACGATCCAGACAACTGGTGGAAGACGATGGAGGTGAACATTCGAGGCGTTTACAATATTGCGCAGTACGTTGCTCGTTCTTGTCGTCTCACTTTCTCCAACCAATATTCCCTCCAGCTTCGCCCTCCCCGAGCTCGTCAAAACCAATGGCTACAACGTGATCATCGGCTCTGTCGGTGCTCAGATGCGCATGCCCTTCGCGTCGTCCTATGTCACCTCGAAACACGCGCTCAACCGGCTCAACGAGTACATCCACACAGAGCATTCCGGGGTCAAGTCATTCTCTCTCAACCCTGGCGCCATCAAGACGTCGATGGCGGACAATAATCCCGAGGCGGCGCCGTGGCTCATTGATACAATTCAGCTCCCCGCGGCGACGTGCTTGCGGTTGACGAGCGGGAGAGAGGATTGGTTGAGTGGGAGGTGAGTTGGTTATTTGTTTCATATAGGAACTGGGCTTACCTCGACCATTAGATATGTCTCTGCGAATTGGGAGCTCGACGAGGTGGAGGCAAACTGGAAAGAAAAGATAATTGATCAGGACGCCCTGGTTAATCGTCTTCATGTTCCCATAGCGTAATAAACTGTATGGATTTGTTGGAATCTCACTTCAAATAAAAAATGTTGGGAATTCGCGCTTTGACCGCCTTGCCGATTCGGCACCTTGATCCGATCAGAGTCTTTTCCCATCCTCCTGCAACGATGTCCCGTCGAATCGCGGTGCTTATCTCTGGGTCAGGTAGAAACGGTGACATCTATCGAGACTCTGGAATGACTGGAGCATCTAGGCACCAACCTCCAGGCCCTTATCGATGCCCAAAACACGGACGCGCTGCCAAACGCTGAGATCGTGCTTGTGTTCTCCAACCGTAAAGCGGCTTTCGGCCTGACGCGCGCGGCGCAGGCCCAGCCGCCCATACCAACTGGCTACCTGGCACTGCAGCCGTATCTTAAGGCGAATGTGGGCAAGACGCGGGATCACTACGACGCGGAGGTTGCCCGGCGCGTCCTCGAAGTCCAGCCAGACTTGATCGTCCTCGCGGGATGGATGCATGTGTTCGGTGAGGCGTTTCTCGAACTGGCAGGGCATGCACACGGAGGGAAGGGTGTGCCTGTGATCAATATTCACCCTGCGCTGCCTGGTGCCTTCGACGGGACGAACGCAATCGAGCGCGCGTACGAGGCGTTCCAGAAGGGGGACATTGCGCATTCTGGGGTGATGGTACACCGGGTGGTGAAGGATGTGGATCGGGGGGAGCCTCTAGTCGTGCGGGAGGTTCCGTTGATCAAGGGGGAGGCGCTGGATGATTTCGCAAAGCGGTTGCACGCAGTAGAGTGGGAAATAATTGTGCAAGCGACGAAGCAGGTGTTGGATGAGGTGTTCCCCGTTCCAGTTAGTTGTCTCCCCCTCACTCTACTTCATTTCGTTGACTCTTGTTCAGCAATAACATACCAGCAAATAGAACACAAATGTAGCATTATATCTTTGACCAATGGACGGATCATCCGTAACAGCAGCGTCCATTTTGCGGCGAATTCAGTGGATACAAAGCCATTCAGGCGATAGAGTGGATTTTGCGATGAGCGGACCCAGTCGCGGTTTCTGTGGATATTCTGAGTACCAATCCCCAAATCTTGAATGGCATCAAGTTTTGTTACGTACGGCTATCGATTGGGCTTCCCTCTCTCTCTTCCGTACCACCACCTCGAATAACATGGGTGTTCTCGATATCGTGCCCGTATGTAGCACGCGTTAATACTACGCCAATGCCAACTGTTTCTCAAGGCTGGCGTTCTCACTGGCGACCAAGTTCGCAAACTTTTCGACTACGCGAAGGAACACCAGGTGCGTCCAAATTTTCTTGGCCCAACCCGGTACTGAGCCTTTCCGACCCAGTTCGCGATTCCCGTGAGTCCCCGTTTCTTCGTTGACCGCTAGGCGCCTGGATCGCGTTCCGATTGCTCGGTTTTAGGCCATTGTGAGTGAATGCACAAACTCTCCTGCTCGTTTCTTGACGTAGCAATACTAGAATGTAACCTCTTCTTCAACGGCCAACGCCGTTCTTGAGGCTGCGCGGTATTCTCATTTACCGCGTTGATCCGGGTGCAACGCTAACACGGTTTGCGGGCAGGGATATCAAGTCTCCCATTATCATCCAAGTTTCTCAAGGAGGTGCTGCGTACTTTGCGGGCAAGGGGCTTGCGAACGACAAGCAACAAGCTTCCATTGCCGGCGCCGTCGCCGCGGCCCACCACGTCCGCTCCGTCGCCAAAGCTTACGGCGTGTAAGTAGTGACCCCATCTATCTAAACTGCGCCCGCACTAATGCCGCCATTTTCAGCCCGGTCATCCTCCACAGTGACCACTGCGCACACAAGCTCCTCCCGTGGTTCGATGGCATGCTCGAGGCCGACGAGGCCTACTTCAAGGAGCACCAAGTGGCGCTCTTCTCCTCCCACATGCTCGACCTCTCCGAAGAGCCCAAGGAGGAAAATATCGCGACTTGCGTCAAGTACTTCAAGCGCATGGCGGCCGTTGGACTGTGGCTCGAGATGGAGATCGGAATTACCGGTGGCGAGGAGGATGGTGTCGACAACACGGGCGTCGACAATGCGAGCCTGTACACCCAGCCCGAGGACATTTTCGAGGTCTACGATGCGCTGAGCAAGGTCGGCCCGAACTTCAGCATCGCTGCGGCGTTTGGGAACGTCCATGGCGTGTACAAACCCGGGAATGTTAAGCTCCAGCCCGACCTGCTGGGAAAACATCAGATGTTCGCCAGCGGAAAGCTCGACAAGAAGGTCGAGAAGCCGCTGTGAGTCTGGGATATTTTCTCCCCGCACCAATATTTAGTAATTCAATTGCGCAGGTACCTCGTCTTCCACGGCGGATCGGGTTCGACCAAGGAGGAGATCAAGACCGCTGTCGGGCACGGTGTGGTCAAGATGAACGTCGACACCGACACGCAGTTTGCGTACCTCATCGGCATCCGGGTGTGTGGGTTGCTGCGAACACTCTCACGCAATCTCATGAGTTCCTTTTAGGACTTTGTTATCAGCAAGAAGGAATACATTCAGACGCAGGTCGGCAACCCGGAAGGTGCC